>OY998255.1:2520000-3770000 GCA_963922045.1 Persicaria maculosa | reverse complement strand
AATGAATACTATGTTCCATGCAGTGGCAGAACTAGACTCCCGACCATGAGGGGGCCAATTTTTTATTTTTGTTTCTCAAGCACAAAATTTTTAAAAATTTTATAAAAAAGGCAATAAATTTATAATTTAAATATGCAATTTCTTTTTAAAAAAATCATCGATACAAAATTTTGACCAAACAAATATCACATATAATTACCTATATAAATAATACTAAATATATAATTATCTATACTACCCATAAGTTAAAAAAGAGATTGTGGGGGCCAGGGCCATCTCTGGCCCCCAAGTAGTCCCGCCACTGGATCCATGGTGGATAAGATACTTTTATTTGCCATGGAGGTTTCCCATTATACATCACACATATGTACAACTCCTCATTTGCAATTAAGCAAATCATTGACGATGTGAAGGAAATCGAGAATATCACCGTAAGGAACCGCATGCATCTTTTTTTTTTATATATACATTTGCTAGAAGGATAGATTCCATCTGGTAATGTAGATAGCTTTTAAGAGCTTTTTATTTTAGTACTATGTATTACATAGTTTTAAATGAGATAAATATAAAATTTTAATTTAATTAGCTTCTTAATTTAAATATTCAACACCTGTCACCCTAAACTTTTCTCTTTATATTTACCCATTATTAATTTTTTCCTCTCACGTCAGCTAATTTGTACCAATTATTATATCAGATAGGTATCACTTCCCTAGCTTATTGACAGTTGAACATATCAGCTACTCTATCAAAACAATGCCTTAATATTTGGGCTTAGATAGAAAATGGGCTTTTCGGCTCAACATCAGTGGGTAACATTTTCCGAATATAAAAAGGACGAATAAATAAGAGCCCGAATTTCAATTATTCATTGCGCCAGCTTCTGCCCGCATCCGGTCTCGCCTCCCTCTCGCACCTCCAAACTCGCCGGCGACTTTCTCGAACCATCCACCGACCGGCGGCCAGTGACTCTCTCTCCACAGAAATCGCCGATATCTCTCTTTGGAGCTTATTTCCCTCACTCGCCGTCGGCATCTTGTCGCTGTGAGCTCAGGTTTCCATTCGGCAGTCCACGAATGTGTTACGGCGACAGATGTTGTTTGGTAATGATACTTTCTTCAATTCCTTTGCTTACTTCACGAATTCAAACCTTGTCCACCATTCCCCCACTTTCAATCTCCCAATTTCCTGACCTAGCTCGGTGAATTCACGAAACCGCTGGTCTGTTACCAAAACCCTAACTGAAATAGTTGAAAGTGGTGCATTCTCTTGGCTGTTTGGTTGAGATCGTGGTCAATGGAGATGGAACCTTGTCCACTTGTCGGAGCTGAAATGGTTGATTGACCTCGCACTAGAAGGTGTTGACCGGTGAGAAGCAATGTCAGTTTTAGTGAGTACAGCTGTTAACCGCCACTTGTGAGCATATTCGTTGTTTCTGTTGATGAACTCTCATACTTTTGGACTTGAGTTTGCATATATGGACGTGAAAATATTTGAATTACTTGTTTGATCTAAGCATTGTATTTGGTTTTTGATGGATCATGGTAATGTATTATGGAATTTCTTATTTTTCCTCACATATGATCAAGTGTTCTTAATCTGCTGGAATGGAAATCGTTCGCTCACAATTGAATGGATGTTTTCTAGTGTAGTTAGTTTGGAGAATTGTGAGATTTTTTTTTAGGTCTGAATGTTTGTGATAATTAATTAAATGTTAGGACAATTATCTCTTCTTTGTATTCTGAATAATTGTTGAGATATCCTAGCCACATGTTCAACTCTCTGTCGTGTATATATGCAGTTCTGTTGCTCATTAATAATAATCAAGTTATCCCTTTGAATGATCAATTCTCTGCAGAATTGTGAGCATTGGATAACCATTATCATGATATTCCTATGTTAGATGACCTTATATTTGGAATTGTGTTGCATTACAGAAAATTTCGAAACTCTTATCATGTCATTTATTAGTTTCTTCATGGAATGGAAATTGTTTGCTGAAAATGGAATGGATGTATAAATGCATGTTTTCCTCAGTAAATTTATATTGGAGATTTTTGAGAATTTGATATTCCATTTGACCCCTTATCATGCCATTTCTATGTCAGACAACTTTACATTTCACATTAAAGTTGTATTTAGGGAGTTCCTTGAATTCAAAATCTTTAAATAACCTGATTCAGCTAACAATCGATACTGATACTGATAGTCTGATACTGATAATGGGAAATGCCAGTACATAAAAGTGCAGGAAAAAAGATGTTTGAAACAACATATATTGTATATTATTTTTAATGTCTAAAACAGTAGAGTTAATATATATCATTTGAAGTTACATAAATACTAAAAATATCAAAATATTTTAAGCTTTTGAGTGAATTAGAGAACTTAAAGCAAAAGTAAACAACCCTACAATATTTTAAATGTGCTACAAGTAAAATAATAAATGAAGTTAAGTCCACTTGGTGGAGCATTTGGGAACACAACCTCTACTCATCTCCGTGGCTGTGAAAGTGGAAATAGTTCAGAGTTAAAAGGGAGAAACAACAGCTGTTTACCCCGAGTTTCTAACATTTAAAACCAATGGATGGATATCATGTATGGTAGAGCTGTGCGTGGGTGATGGTTGGGTGGATTCTGGTGATGAGTGAATGTTTGGGTTTTTACAGTTTCTTTGGTTACAGCCTTGCCCATTGCTATCCCAAAATTTATGATTACAGGGAAACTTTCTAAATGAAGCTTAGCAAGTTATAGTTGCTACAAATATCAAGTTCTCATCTTGTTACCTTGAATTTCTGATGACCTGCTCTATGTTGTTTTTGCAGGTGCCAAAAAAATGCTGTCAATGGAATTGAAGGAACTTCCTTCTGAACTGTTCCCATTGAACATTGGGGTTTTATTCTGGGCAGTTAAACTCGGAAGTTTATAGCAAGTTACTAGAGCATAAGTGAACTTATTTCAATTGTGAGCTGCTGGTTGAGAGTGGAGCAAATTGAATCCATTCAACCGCATGATGGAATCTTGTTTGATTTTGGCTAACTTGGATTTGGAGCCTCGTGAAGATATGGAATTTGATTCTAATGAGGCTGCCTATTCATTTTACAAAGAGTATGCCAAAGCTATGGGATTCGGAACATCAAAAGTTAGTAGCCGACGTTCCAGAGCATCTAAAGAGTTCATTGATGCAAAGTTTTCATGCTATAGATATGGAAACAAGCAGCAGTCTGATGATGCAGTTAATCCCCGTCCTTCTCCAAAGATAGGCTGCAAAGCAAGTTTGCATGTGAAGAAAAAGCCTAATGGTAAATGGTATGTATACAATTTCGTGAAGGAGCATAATCACGAGCTTTTACCTGCCCAGTCCCATTTCTTTAGAAGCCACAGGAATGTTGATCCAGTTAACAGTGATGTACGAATGCATAAGCGAAAAATACTGGCTTCGGTATCCAGACACTTCAGTGCGTATCAAAATGTCGAGTGCTTGGAGAGTTACATGCGAAGTCAGCATGTTAGAGGACGGAAACTAACCTTAGAATCTGGTGATGCACAATTGTTGCTTGAAATTTTCATGAACATGCAGGAAGAGAATCCTAAGTTCTTCTTTGCAGTAGATCTGAATGAAGAACATCAATTGAGAAATGTGTTCTGGGTTGATGCTAAAGGCATAGATGATTTTGCTCATTTCAGTGACGTAGTGTCCTTTGACACTACCTATTTTACAAACAAGTATAAGATACCATTGGTACTTTTTGTTGGAGTGAACCACCATATGAAGCCTACTTTGCTTGGCTGTGCGCTAATAGCAGATGAGACGGTGTATACTTTTATTTGGCTGATGCAAACATGGCTTACAGCAATGGGTGGCCAAACTCCCAATGTTATACTCACTGACCAGAACAGTTCCCTGAAAGCTGCTATAGCAGCAGTCCTCCGAGGAACCCGCCATTGTTTTTGCTTGTGGCATGTGATGGAAAGGATCCCTAAACAGCTAGGACTCAGCCTTGGCCGTGACTGTTTCTTGGAAAAATTTAGCAAGTGCATCTATATGTCGTGGACAGAAGATGAGTTTGAGCAGAACTGGCGAAAGTTGCTGTGCGAGTTTCAACTTCAAGAAAATGAATGGATGCAGTCATTATATAAAGATCGCTTTCATTGGGTGCCATTCTATATCCGTGGTATATCATTTGCTGGCTTGTCTATGTCTACTCGCTCTGACAGTTTGAGTTCTTTCTTCGATCAATATATCAGTGAGGAGTCCTCTATGAGGGAATTTTCTGAACAATATAAGGCATTGCTGGAGGACATGTGCGAAGAAGAAGCTAAAGCAGAATTTGATGCATGGCATGAAACTCCTGAGCTTAGGTCTCCTTCGCCTTTCGAGAAACAGATGTTCTTAGTCTACACCCATGAGATTCTTGGGAAGTTCCAGAACGAGGTTTTAGGAGCATCTGCTTGCCATATTAAGAAAGAAAAAGAGGATGATGCAAGCATAGTTTTTTCAGTGAAAGACTTCGAAGTTGATCAAGATTTTATTGTAGAGTGGAATGAAACCAAATCTGAGATATGTTGTTCCTGCCTTTTGTTTGAATGTCGAGGTTATTTGTGTAGGCATGCGATTATTGTTCTTCAGATGTCTGGAGTTTTCAGCATACCATCTAGATACATATTGCAACGCTGGACAAACGCTGCCAGAAGCAAGCATGGGATTGGTGAAAACCTTGATCAGGTCCAGACTAAAGTGCGCCGGTTTAATGATCTTTGTCGACGGGCAATTGTCCTAGGTGAAGAAGGGTCATTGTCCGACGAGAGTTTTAATTTAGCTGCATCTGCTATAAAAGAAGCCTTGCAGCAGTGCGCTAGTCTGAACAATTCTGCCAAAAAGGATTCAAGCCTCAGTCTCTGTAATCTTCCTTCAAGCAGTTGCAATGATGAAGATAACCACAAGGGTCATTCAAGAGCGGACGATGGAGGTCCAGATCCTAAAGTGAACGAAACAGTAACTCCTAGAAGACCTGAAGCTGGAAAAGAGATGGCTGTTGATGTGAATATCCGAAATATGAGAGGCAAGGTGAGTGTGAACCGTGAGGATTTGCTGTTTTCATTTATCCTTCAGGTAAAAATGATTCAATTGCAAAAGATGAATTTACCGCTAAGTTTGATATTTGTGGTGATTTTCTAGGCACCACAACAGCCAGAAACTTCAGCTTCTAGGACACATGAAGGCTCCCCCCATATGGTATGTGAAGTTGTGTTATTTCCCTTTTCTCGCCCTGTGTGTATTATTATTATGGTCCTACTCTCAAGTACAGTGTTGGCAAACCTAGAAATGAAGCTGGACTGATTTGTAATTGTTTGTGTGGTAGATCTTGTGGCTATACCACCTCTATTTCCTGGCTCACTTGAACTGTAGGGTTCACATCAAATGGTCCCCCCCATATATTAAATTCTCAAGTATATTACCATGCAAATTTACCGATAGACCAGTTTGGAACTTTTTATTTGTGAATTGTGAAGTTACTTGGTGATATCTATCTAAAGCTTGTTACAAAAGACTGATAATTCACAATGTAGGAGTTATAGTAGTGGGGTATGTTTGCTAAAGGGAGGGTCTCTGAACCAAAGATGAATTCGCTCCTCTGCTACGGTTTTGTGCTTCTGGCTTGCCGTCCACTCGGACAGGCTGTTTTAATTGGTCTCGACAAGGATTGGCCAGGTCTGAGCCGTGTCCCCATTTAAGTATGACCCAATTCTGAAGGCCACTCAGCTCGACGTAAAACTGGCCAGTCCTGTCTGATCTGGTCACACTGTCAAAGTGTTGGCGAACTAATCCATTACCCTCACTCCCTCAGTAAATTTGTGCATTTCCTGTTTTTGGGTTTGTCCTTGTTGAATCCAACTGCTGCAACTTAAAATTTGTTTTGTGTGTGTGTGACAGGAACCCACAAACGCAAGGCCGGTGCAGCTGCAAAATCCGTTGCCTGTACAGTTCCATAACACGGTACCAAGTATGACCATGTTTCACGGTATGACCCCAACTCCGTTCCATAACGTGTCTCTTCCTGACAAGCACATTCCTCAATAGGCTGAACCGGTGGTTGTATGGCTAGTTCAACAACCACAAGATTGCATCTTTGTTTGATTCGTGCCTGCGCTGCAAACTTGCAGCTGAAGCACAACAATCCTTATCCGCCACTGCATTTGCTGTTTCTGTACATTCTTCCATAGGTCACAGTGACACTGCAGTTATAACACGACCAACAAAATGAGCAAGCAAAGAAACGTAAAACACGGTTCTGCTAACAGCCAGGAATGCTCGAAATCTCTACTTTACAAATTGAATGCAGGATTTCCGAGCACAGTTATCGCATTCAACACAAAGCCAGATTTATGCCATTTAAGCCATACCTTCCAGGATTTCTTTTCATCATTTGTGCAGCAATCCACTTTGAGATATGGTGGTCCTCTGGAAGGGTTTTGGATTGCTGGGTTTCTTTAATTTCCTGTGAACTGCACCCACCATATGAAATGATTTATTGTTTTGGTAAAGGTGGGGTCAAAGTTTCAGAGGGCAAAAACCATATTGACATTTAACATGGGCAAGTTGCAGGAGAATCAAGGGTGTGAATGTGAGGGATGTTTGTTTGGTGTCTATAAACTACAATGCATGTGCACTTATCTTGAATCTGAACCCTAATCCATACATTACTTTGTTATAATCTGTCAGCATAAAGAGCTATAGTTCAAAGGGCTTGTTGGGATAGTCTTGTAAATTTACCAAGGAAAGCTCCAAATTCATTCAAAGTTTGGAATCAATCAAAACTTATAGATATGATTACTCTACTATAGTAAGACACACAGGGTGGCCTTACACTTGCGCCATGTTCTCTGCCATGTTCTCGGATCTGCACATGGATGACTACTCTAAAGAAATGACGCCCTACTTCCCTCTTTTCCGAAAACGAAACTCCTACTTTCTCCGAGCATCGTCTAACATCTCTTCACAACAAGAAAGTCGATTAACAACAACAACAATCCAGTATAATCCCGCTTTTCAAAACAGAGTCTGAGAGTCAAGTTGTACAAATGATTCATCTGACTATGTCATGAGGGTGTTTTGAGTATGCCAACAAACGAACAATCGAAAGACATGAACAACCAAGAACGGAGGATGGAAAGAAGAGAATACATGCAAACTAACTCTTTTCAATTCGGATAGTCCTCTTCTACCTTACCCGATCCCTTGCCATGTTCTCTCTAAGATTCACAAGGACAAAGTCTTATCTAATCACGACAAGAAAGTCGATCCTAGTACGGAAACTATGACAATTGGAAGTTTAGGTGCAAAGGGTATCTCATTTCCGACATTTCGAGAACTTTGCTTTGAGTTTACGACCATCGATGACCACAGGTTTTTTCCTCAAGAAATTCGGATATACAACCGAGCTTGCTAATTGTCATTAGCGTTAACAAATTAACAGTAATGACAAAAAATTGGCTGAATTAACAATTAGATTACGATCCACGACCTATGCAGGATCTGTGAGGAAGCTAACATGGCACATGAAGTTAATCACACACAAAAAAATGATTGATTTTGGGCATCAAAAGTAATAATCGATGATTTTAGGCAGATAAGGACACTAATCCTTGTTAATTAGGCAATGCCTATTTAACAATTAATTCCCCATTTTTAATTAGATTGTTTTTCCTTACACGATCTTCGGTTGTTTTTTTAGGGCTTGTTTGGTTGAACATAGGAAGTACATTTCCTAGGAAGTACACTTCCTAGGAAGTCAATTCCCATGAATTATAATTCCCATAAATTTTGAAAAGTTGTTTGGTTGATTTATAAGATGTGGGAATTTAAATAGGGAGAATTGAATTTTTCCATTAATAAAGGGTGGAATTGCAACTTACCTAGTCCCCCCTAGGTAAGTGAAATTCCCCCGTTTTGTAGGAATTGGAATTCCTGGGAAGTTAAATTCCTGTGTTTTTTCGTGTTAAAAAAAGTAACCAAACATATGTATTTATCCCGCTTTCTGGGTTTTTTAACTTCCTGGGTTTTTTAAATGGTAACCAAACGAGCTCTAAGTATAATTTAGTACTACCTCCGTTCAGAAATAGATGCCGTTTGACTTTTTGACACGTTTTCTAAGGAGCTAAAAACTATATAAAATATCAATTTTTTAGTATTTTTTTGATATAATATAAATACTTATTAATAATAAGTATCATATTATTAAAAAAAATTGTTTGAAAAGTTAATATTTTATATAGTTTTTAGATCAATAGAAAACGTGTCAAAAAGTCAAACGACATCTATTTCTGAACGGAGGTATCACGTAGTATATATATATAAATATATTTTTGGGTTTGGATTTGCCTCCTCTTTAAAAATTTATACAAAACCCCCGGATTAAAAGCAGTTTTTGTCTCTGACTGCCGTGTAAATTAAGTGATCTTAAACCATAGTTGTCAACACATTATTACTGTATAAAATGCCTAAACCTTTGTCATAAGAAATAAGGCGAGGGTCTTTCATTAAAGGGGGAAAAGAGGGGTGGGCTTTGTTATGGGGGGTTTGAGTTGATAATTTTTGAAAAAAGTGGGTGTGTTTTGTTGATTTCGTGAGATGTCATTTTGACACCCCATTCCATAACAAAGCCCACCCCTCTTTTCCCCCTTTAATGAAAGACCCTCGCCTTATTTCTTATGACAAAGGTTTAGGCATTTTATAGCCAGAAAACAAGCAACAATTAAAACAATAAATTAAAGACGCAAAACAGGAAAAGTCTCTCGGAAATTGATGGAGAAAGTTGGCTAGCCCCCTAGTGGAAAATGGAGGGTTAGATGTCATCATGAAGTGTCAAAACCATCAAGTTCCATTGAATGAATCTCGTTCAACGCCTCTTCATCTATTCCGACTTTATTCAATGCATCGGGAAAACTGTCCAGATTTCGAACTGCTGGATTATTGTCAATTTCAGACCTCTTTTTGGATGATTTAGGCATTTTGATCTTCATGAAAGATGTAGCCCTTCGACTTAGCTTTCCAACAAGTACTCATGGACCTTCATCGGACAAATATAGCTCATGTTATGACTAAAACACCGAGCATGTGTCGAAAGAGCTCGGATCACATCATATACGAAGGGATGAAATCAGAAATAAAAGTTAGGATGTACTAAGATCGGCTTATATAATAAATCAAACTTCGGTTGGTTGGCAATAGCTCTATATTGATCATAAAGATTTAACTAGACTTTATGTTACACACATCTCTGCATCTTACTCCCTCCGTTAATTAAAACTTGATGTTTTACTATTCATGCACGCTTTTTGAGGTGTTAAAAACTATATAAAATATTAACTTTTTTAATAAATTTTTTTAATAATTTCATACTTATTACAATTAAGTATGAATTTATAAAAACAAATGTAAAAAAATGTTACTGTAATATTTTATATAGTTTTTATCATTCTAAAAAAGCGTGCATGAATAGTAAACGATAAGTTTTAATTAACAGATGGAGTATTAAATAGGTTATGGATTTTTGAGGTAAGATGCAACAAAGTCCAACCCATTCTTAGGTTTGTGTCTGACTATATGGTGTGTGTGTAAGCTTATGAGAAACTTTTGTCAGACCGCATGAACATGGAGTTGTTTTTTTTTTTTTCATTTTTTATTATAAGGTCAAGATCCATTATTTTAAGACTAAAATTTAAGTCATTATGGAGGGGTCGGTTTCATCCTCTTTTATATTTTGGTAAGATTTTCACATTAATTTTTGATGTGAAACTCTGCCCACAAATCCTAAAAAAAGGTGTGATGAATATATTGACAATAAATTATTTTTTAATTAAAGGGTTTGAGTTTAGACTTCAAGCCTGAAAAATAAAACAATGTAAAAAGCCTTCAAGATACTATCTCTTTATTAGTACACATACACCATTTATTTGAACAAAATAAAATGTGGTCTTAAAAATTGTCATGATATAATATACTAGCTTTTTTTAAAAAAAAATAAAAATTATATGGTACACATGAATTTGATAATGAATAATGGGGTTTAATTGCTTGGTTCGTATAGATATGAAAGTATACACGTTTGCATGCAATAAATGGAGCATATGGAGTGTTTTCTAAATTATTAGTGTTGCTATGTATACCAGATTGCTGAGCTGAGCCCACTTTGGGAGGCACATAATCTGTAATTTTCTTTAAAAAAAGGACATTTATCTCATTTTCCTTTGCCCCCATCCCATCTATATATCCATGATTTGAGTTTTTGTCTAGGACAATTGGCAAGTGATCCTCAATCTCATATATGCAATACAACTATACAAGCAATCACATATATATTCAACACCTCCAATTTTAAAACCATCATCTAATTGTGTAATAATTCACACACCTTCATTATTTGGAAAATAAAACAAAAAAGGCCTCGCCACGACTACTCGACTGGCACTAAAAGGGGTGGCGGTACCGAATACATGTATCTTGTGCAACCATTTCGTGGAAGATGATATTCACCTATTCATAGAATGTCCCATTAATAATTTCAAACAACAATTCCCTGAATAAATATCTCAAAACATTAACAACCTAATTACAGAAAACAGAGATATGAACCAAATTTTACAAATTTTAGGCTCCACTCTCCCGATGGAGAAGAAACAACAGATAGCAATCAGATGGTGGACCATTTGGTTTATAAGAAATCAAACAATCTTTAGAAATGAAACAATCCCCTCTGTAGAGACTATTAAGAAAATGATCACGAACAATATTGATAACTAGAGGAAAGCTAGCAGATGGAATGAAATGGAGGATGAAGGCATACAGAAACAAAGTAAAGGAAAAGGGCTCCCTGGGAACAATAGGAAAACTAATAACACTATGTATATAGGATATATATTTGTAATTTAGAATATATAGGACATCTTATGTAATTAGACAAAAGCCACATCTTCCTCTATAAATAGAAGGAAGGTAGCTCAGCTCTAACAACTTCTGTAAAACATCAATTTCGGTTAGTAAAGCTTGCTTCAATGGAGGTTTCTTCCTCTTCTCATGGTATCAGAGCGAACGGCTCGATCTTGGACTGAAGATCAACTTCTGGTTCGTCGTTTTCATTTTCTGTTAAGTTTGTGTTCTTTCGCTTATCTGGTTTTCGATTCTGTGTTGGAATCGTGTACAATCGTCTTCAATTTCGTTGGATTCTTGCAATTGTTAAGCGAGAATGTCTGAAGAAGTGAATTCGGGTATAAGGAATCATCGATTGGATGATAATTCGCATAATCATGCGAAAGATCCGTTGAATCTTGCAAATTCGGATAGTCTGGGTGCGCAGCTACTTTCGTTCCAGTTTAATGGGACAAATTACCTAAGTTGGAGCCGGGGAGTTCGCCTGGCATTGGGGGCCAAGAACAAGATTGGATTTATAGACGGATCTTGTGGTAGGCCGATTGGTGATCTTGAGAAATTGCAGCGATGGCAGCGAGCAGATTACATGGTTCGTTGTTGGTTGGGCAATTCAATGATCAATACGATTTCAGAGAGCTTTATGTGCGTCAATTCCGCTAAGCAATTGTGGGATGAGATCTCGGAAAGATATGGACAAACTAATGCGCCGTTGATTTACCAGCTCAAGAAGGAGCTGTGCTCGGTTTCTCGTGGTGATAAAACTATAGCTGAATACTTCAACAAGTTGAAGCGAATTTGGGATGATTTGCAGTCTGTTGAAGGTCAATATGATTGTTCTTGTGGAGCTTTGGCAGCTTGCACTTGCAATGTTTTGAAGAAGGTTAATGAGGCTGAAGCGCGCAATCATCTGATGCAATTCTTGATGGGGCTGGGAGAGTCCTTTGAAGGGGTTCGTAGCAGCATCTTGGCGATGGATCCTTTGCCAACTCTGAATAAGGCTTACTATCTGGTTTCTCAAGTTGATAGTGGTAACACAGATAAAGGTGTTGATGGTGCAAGCACAAGTAATGACAGTATGGCTTTGGCTGCTAACAGACAGGGAATCCAGGGTGAGAGAAAAGATTTTCGAAAGGATAAGAAAGAAAAGGAGTCCAGGGTGTGTTTCCATTGCAAAGGAAAAGGTCACATCATGGAAAATTGCTTCAAGCTTCATGGATTCCCAGATTGGTTTAAAGAAAGGAAAGGAACTGCTACTGCTCACAATGCTTATGGAGAGGTTGGAGACCCTTTGGAACAAAATGTTGGGGAAGGAGGACAGACTGGGAAGATTGATCAGACCTTGATCAATGCTGTGTGCCAAGAAGTTCTTCGAGCTATGCAGTCTCAACCCCAGGTTAATTGTTCCACAGTCACCAACATGGCAGGTAATTCTACATCCTTTAATATGGCTTTGCTTGCATCTTTAACTAGTGATAAGGACTGGATAATAGATACTGGCGCCACTGATCATATGACTGCCTTTTCACATCTCTTAAGTGATAGAAAATTGCTTGCTAGGCCTATTTTGGTTGGTATGCCTGATGGTAATACATCTTATGTGAAAGAAATTGGTACTTTATGTTTGACTAACAATTTGATCTTGCATAATGTTCTGTTGGTTCCTAGTTTCAAGCATAATTTGCTTTCTGTACCTAGATTGGTTGAGAATACATCTTTGGCTGCTGTGTTTACTTCTGGCAATTGGTGTTTTCAGGACCTTGGCAGTAACCAGGTCATTGGATCAGGCTTCAAGCTCAATGGCCTTTACAGATTGCAAGCTGACAAGGTCATTGCAACCTCTGGGGTCCCTTTAAAGCTCAATAGGAGTGTGTTGCTTTCTAAGAATAAGGATTGCTTGGCTTCCAATGTGTCTTCTGATGTTGACAAACTTTTACAGCTTCATGTTAGGTTAGGACATGCCTCTGCCAGTAAGATTGAGCATTTAGCTTCTTTACCTTGTAATGTTTCTCATTTGCCCAAATGTGAAACTTGTGTTTTAGCTAAAATGCATAGGTCTTCATTTCCTGCTAGTCAAACTGTTTCTCTTAAGTGCTTTGACCTGGTTCACCTTGATATATGGGGTCCCTATAGGACTAAGAGCATATCTGGTGCTTCATTTTTTTTGACAGTCTTGGATGACAAAAGTCGTGTAACTTGGACTTTTTTGATGCAATCTAAGACTGAAGTTTTTTCCTTGTTATCTTCCTTTATTGCTTATGTCTCTACTCAATTTAATGCTTCTATTAAGTGTTTTAGAAGTGACAATGGCTCTGAGTTCATTCAGAAGGCCTGTGTGGATTTGTTCTCTTCAAAAGGTATTGTTCATCAAAGAAGTGCACCCTACACTCCTCAACAGAATGGTAAGGTTGAAAGGAAACATAGATATCTTATAGAAACTGCTAGATCTCTCAAATTACATGCTAATTTACCTTCTGAGTTTTGGGCTGATTGTGTTCTAGCTGCAATACATGTGATCAACAAACTTCCCTCACAGGTGTTACAGTGGAAAACACCTCATGAAGTTTTATTTGGTAAAGTACCTTTATATGATGAATTCAAAACTATTGGTTGTTTAGCTTTTGCTTTTGATCCTAAATGCAAGACTGATAAGTTTGGTCCAAAAGCTAAAAGGTGTATTTTTGTGGGATACCCTTTTGCCCAGAAAGCCTACAAACTTTTTTGTTTGGACACTAGAAAATACATCATCAGTAGGGATGTGACCTTCTTTGAAGATCAATTTCCCTTAAAAACCAATGTATTTTCTAATGTTCCATCTACTTCTATACATTTACCTCTGGTTAGTCCAGCTGATTGTACTGATTTACTTCCTGCATCTCATGATCAAACATTTATTCCTTCTCATACACCTGTTGCTACTAATGGTAATCTTGATAGTAACAGTATTCATGAAGTGGTGAATAACAGTCTTCCTACATCTACTGGTGAGAGTTTATCTGATGATATCTCACATAATGTACAACCACATGACTCTGAGATAGCACAATCTCAACAGGCAGTTCAACAAAGGAGGTCTGTAAGAATTTCTAACCCTCCTACTAAACTCAAGGATTTTTTATGTCCTTCTATAAGGCATAATTCAGAATCCTTATCTTTTTTTGTCTCAAGTTCTTGGTAATGTTGACAGCTTTTCTCCAGAATTCATTACTTCCTTTGTTAATTTTGTACATATTCCTGAACCTCACACCTTTAACCAAGCTAAGAAAGATCCTAAATGGATTGAAGCTATGGGTAAAGAGTTGCAGGCTCTTGAGAATAACTGTACTTGGCAATTGACTGATTTGCCTAATGATAAAACTCCAATTGGTTCCAAATGGGTTTTTAAACTCAAATATAAAACTGATGGAACCATTGAGAGATACAAGGCTAGGTTAGTAGCAAAGGGTTATAACCAAGTCAAAGAGAAAGATTACAAACATACTTTCTCTCCTGTGGCTAAATTTACATCTGTAAGAAGCATTTTAGCTTTAGCCACTATTAAAAATTGGCCAATCCATAAATTGGATATAAACAATGCATTTCTTCATGGTTATTTAGATGAAGAGATATATATGTTGCCACCTGATGGATATGATAAGGCAAAACCTGGTCAAGTTTGCCTTCTCAAAAGGTCTTTGTATGGCTTAAAACAAGCCAGTAGACAATGGAATGTTGAATTAACTAAATTCTTGGTTTCTCTTGGTTTTACACAGTCTAAACAAGATTATTCCCTCTTCATCAAACCTATACAGAAGGGTCTCATCACAGCCTTGGTGTATGTGGATGATGTTCTTCTAACTGGAGATGATGAAGCAGAAATCATTGTGACAAAGCAAAGGCTTCACCAGCAATTCACAATCAAGGATCTCGGCCAAGTAAGATATTTTCTTGGCATGGAGATCTCAAGGTCTGCTACTGGCATGCTAATTCACTAGAGAAAATACATCATTGATTTACTGAGAGATATGCAGCTTTTGGATTGCAAGGAAGCCAAATTTCCATTGCCTAGAGGACTCAGGCTTTCCTTGGAGGAAGGTGAACTACTTGATGAGCCTGAGCAATATAGGAGACTGGTTGGTAGACTCCTATTTCTCAATATGACAAGACCAGATTTGTCCTATGCAGTCCAACATATGTCTCAGTTTTTGAGTGCTCCTCGCATCCCTCATTATCAAGCAGCCATTCACATCCTCAGATACCTCAAAGGAACTATCAATGCAGGTCTTTTTTACTCCTCCAGCTCTGCATTACACCTAACAGCTTACAGTGATGCAGATTGGGGAGCCTGTCATTTCTCTGCTCGATCACTATCAGGATACTACATTTTTCTTGGGGATTCCCTGATCAGTTGGAAGACAAAGAAGCAGCTCACAGTGTCCAAGTCCTCAGCTGAATCAGAATACAGATCCATGTCATACACAGCTAGTGAGATGGTATGGTTGCAAGGTTTATTCCAGAATCTCCACATCACAGTTCCTCTTTCAATTCCCTTGATGTGTGATAACAAGGCTGCACAACATTTGGCTGCTAATCCTGTTTTCCACGAGCGCACAAAGCACCTTAGAATCGATTGTCACTTTGTGCGAGAGAAGCAACAGGAAGGCTTTCTCCTCACTCAGCATGTCTCCACAAATCTCCAAATTGCAGACATTATGACTAAGGCCTTAGGTGAGCAGCAACACAGATTTCTTTCTGTCAAGTTGGGCATTGTCTTTGACATCCCGGATCCAACTTTAGGGGGGGGGGGGGTAATAACGTACACTATGTATATAGGATATATATTTGTAATTTAGAATATATGGGACATCTTATGTAATTAGACAAAAGCCACATCTTCCTCTATAAATAGAAGGAAGGTAGCTCAGCTCTAACAACTTCTGTAAAACATCAATTTCGGTTAGTAAAGCTTGCTTCAATGGAGGTTTCTTCCTCTTCTCAAAAACCTACCGATGGAGGAAACCTCCGGCGGGCAAATATAAGCTAAACTTTGACGGATCATTTAAATCAACCACAAAAATTTCCATTGGATACATCATCAGAGAATGACGTGGAGACCCAATCAATATTGACGGAAAAGCAAATGGTGGACAATCACCCCTTATAGCGGAAGCCTTAGCCCTACGCCTAGGGATAGAAAAAGTGAGAGAACTAAACATAACCGATCTAATAATAGAACGAGACTCTAAGATTATCACGGACTACCTAAGATCACAAGTTGGATGTCATTGGGAAATAAAAATGGTTATGTCAGATATCCAAAGCCTCCTCCAAGGAATAAGTAATGTCAGCGTATCACATATTCCCCGTATTGGTAACCGGGTAGCGGATAAGGTTGCACACCTTTGCTACTCTACCAGGGGGTTTGAGCTATACCATGATACATGTCTTCTCGACCTCCTCCGATATGATGCTTTCGGATAGGGTTCCCCCATCCGAATTTTTACCTAATAAAAAAAAATCACACACATTCATTAATTACAAAATCCAATTTGTCTTTTCAATTAGTTTAAAAAAAAAAGAGATAAATATCAGTTTTTTTTACGAGTCGTCAAAACGCGCCATTAAGTTATATACGCACCCTGGGTGCGTGTAAACGCTCACCCACACCTTACACATCTAGGATGCATATGTATCCTCCACCGCCAATAAAAAAAACATTTGAATTTGAAAATTCAAATTTATGGTGTATGCACACTCTATGTGCATACCGACCAATGCTCACCCATATCATCGTCATTTCTAACAACCCTTCTACGGCCCTTTCGATATACTTCCCATAGTGCTCATAAGTTAAAACTATTCTTCCATATTCTTATTAGAACCATTCCACGACTTGAACGTGTGGTAATAACAAAGTTTCTTTTACGAGCTCTCTTACACGACCAATTTCTCACCGAATTCATATCAGGCCATGCACTTGTGGTTGTGAAGCCTATAGTATTATCTACTCCTTCATTTATACCATTACGAATCTAAAAAAAATTATGTTTTAATTTCAATTCGTCTCCTTGTGCTAATCTAATCTAATCTAAGGTTAAATTTATGATATAATCAATTTGAACTCCTTATTTTTCAAAAATAATCACATCTTATAATACTAAAGATAAATGCGAAATCAATAGTCTAATCTACATGAGTATCATTTCGTATAATATAAATAAATTTAAAAGCGTTCAAATAACAAAATGAAATAAACATACCGGCCTGTTCGTTATCTCCTTCGCTATTGGATCTATCTTCTATAGCAAACATATTTTAAATGTTTGATACGATGAAAGTGATTAGGGAGTGAAAGTCGATAAAAACTACTCCCTCCGATTGAAAATATACTTGACTTTTGTGCACGTAGTTTAATGAGCTAAAAATTATATAAAATATTGATTTTTTTAATTAAATTTTTTACATTATAATACTTATTAATAATAAGTATTACAATTTAAAAAATTAATTAAAAAAATTAATATTTTATATAGTTTTTAACTTCTTAAACTATGTGTACAAAATTCAAATGCCTTCTTAAAAATCGGAGGAAGTAATAAATAGGGTCATGCACACAACCGACATAGGTTAGAAATCCATCACATGAAAAATTCATATATTGACTTATCAACCTTAAACACTTAAACCATGAAAATCTCTGTAATTGAATGACATTTTATCAAAAAAATTTCATTATATACAATAATTCAAATTCCTAATAACTTGAGACTCAAATTCTTAATTATATCCTTTTGACGATTCCATATATATTCGTCCCCGGTGAGACCGTGTACTGGGTAGTGTGCTCCTGTTCATTAATTGCTGCTACTAATTGAGTAATGATGGAAAGTCATTGCTACGGTTATAACCATAAGTCACCGCTATAGAACTATCCACATTGGTTATGACAGAATTGACAACCAGTCATCGCTAAAGGTCGAGACTTTGATTTTAAAAAATGCATGAGATAATTCAAACTCGTGCGTTGGAAATAAACAAGTTACTAATTGAAGGGGATTCCCATATAATCATAAATCATTTAAAAACAAAATTCACATGCCCTTCGGAAATCGAATTGGTGATGTCCGATATCAAAACATTGTTGTCGAATGTGAGAGAAGTCTCATTCTCTCACGTGCCCCGAAATGACAACAGAGTGACTGATAAGGTTGCACACATTTGCCGCAATGCTAGGGGCTTCAACATTTAAACTGATACAGGTCTTCAAGACCTCATCCGTAAGGACGCTATCGAGTAGGATTATTCCATCTGAATTAATAACTGATTAAAAAATAATACAACCCTTGAAACTGAAACCGAAGCACTTGCTTTCTATGAAAGTGTGACTGATGTGAAGGAATTCAGTCTCAACCAAATTAAAATGGAAAGGGATAATCTCAATATGATTAATTCACTTAATGGTAAATGGTACTCCCTCCGTCCGTGAAAACTTGTCGTTTTAGACTTTTGATTTTGTCCAAAAAAACTTGTCACTTTAGAACTTTTACCCATATATTTCCAAATTTACCCTCATTTGTTTAAATTTTGAATTACTTTGAAAAATGCAATTGTACTTTGCTTTGATATAATTATGACAAAAGTAGGGGTAATCTAGGTAGTTTACATATTTCTTAAATATTGTGCCGGAAGCTAAAATGACAAGTTTTCGCGGACGGAGGGAGTAGTGTCTGTAGGAAATTGAGATGATTATTGCAGATACTCATTTTCACCTTTAGTCCTTCAGGGCGGTTTGCTTCACACAGTTCTTTCGTAAAGGTAATCCGATGACGGATAAAATTGTACCCCAATACAACCTAGCCACTGGACCCATTTGGATTATAAGAACCATTTAGATTTTATTAACCTCATCCATAAGCATGCTATCAGTTCAAGAGCTAGTGAAAAAAACGAAAAAAAAACATGGTTACGGGAGGTGATCTGGGCAAATCTGCAACGAAGGATTCCCACAATTTCAAATATTGTACTCACTCCGTATCGAAATTTAGGTCTTTATTCTTGTATCAAAATAGATGTCATTTTAGGTTTTCTAGGTAAGGGATAATAATGATTTGTATTGATTTGTATGTTGTAGACTTTTTTTAAGATTTTGATTGGTTAAAAAATATAATGGGCATTAAAAAACAATAACATTTATGAAAAAGTTAGTGAAATGATGATGTCGATTGAGGAATGAGTGTTTTATTAAAACTTGTGCGAAATCCTAAAACAACATTAATTTTGAGATGGATGGAGTATTTATTATTGTCTCTTTGCCGAAAAATTCACATCCCAATATGTTGGGAATAAAAGGTCCATCCCACCAAAATATAAAGGATGATGAGTCCCTACACAATGACTTAAACTTTTGTGTTAGAAGAGGGAATCCCAACCTTATAATAATAAAAAAAACCTTCAGTGTAAGTTGGTTCAATTTGGATCCATTTCTATAGCTTTAAGCTAGCTATTAAGAGATTGAGATACTAGACTCATTTTTGGACAACCTATAAAAGAACGAGATGATTGACCCGTCTTTAAGCAAGCTATAAAAAAAATTGAGATATTTTAAGTGTTAACTAGATCATGACTTGAACTTTTGTATTAGAAAAGCATATCCTGACCCTATAATAAATACTCCATCCGTTTCAAATTAAAAGCTGTTTGTTTTTTAGTGCACGTTTTTAAGGAGGTAAAAACACTATAAAATATTAATTTTTTAATCAATTTTTTTTTAATAATTTTATACTTGTTAGTCATAAGTATGAACTTATAAAAACAAATTCGTTAAAACAAATACTTCCTTCGTCTCGAAATTTATGTCGTTTTAGGTCTTTATTCTTGTATCAAAATAGATGTCATTTTAGACTTGCTAGTTAGGGGATAGTAATAATTTATATCGATGTGTATATTATTGATTTTTTAAAGATTTTGACCGGTTAAAAAATATAATGGGTATTAAAAAATAATAAAATATATGAAAAAGTTAGTGAAATGACGATGTTGATTGAGAGATGAGCGCTTTATTAAAACTTGTGCAAAATCCTAAATAGACTTAAATTTTGAGACGGATGGAGTAATATTTATAGAGTTTTTATTTCTTTAAAATACGTTTAAAATATCTGCAAAAAAGTTAAACGAGTTTTATTATGAAAGAGTGAGTCGTTGCACTCTCCCACGCTCTTGGTACTCGTGGCGCGTCTTGGTTCTTGATCGGTTTATCTGCTGGTTGACGTCTTATATGGGTTGGCTGGATTTTTCTTTCCTCTCTTTTGTTATGTGTTATTGTGTTCTGTTTGTATCGACGGTTTTCCGACTGCTTCGACCATCGAATTTCAAATTTTCCTAAACTCGAATTTTTACCTAATAAAAAAAAACCGAAAGAGTGAGTACACAAATGCAAACCCAGTTTAAAAACTTAAAGGGCACAAACCTCAAAACATCAAGAACCTAAACTATCCTCCCACGTGGGCCCTTCGTCCTCACCTCCCCCAATTACACTCACTTTCCTACAATTATTGGGCTTACTAAGATTGACATCAAAACTGTTATATGATCGTCTCTATCTCCTTCCCCAATCACTTATCCCTTCATTCACTTCACACCCCCATACACTTTATAAATTCACCTCCGCCGACTACAGTTTTAGGGGCAAAATCGTCCATTTCACATTTTCAAACCAAATGCCTGTATATAAACCCACCGCCCTCCTCTCCCCTATCGCACTCCCCTCCTCACTCCCACAAAAAACAAAAACCTCTGATTTTATTTCCTCAATTTTTTTTTAAAAAGGTAAAATAATAGATTGACATTGCAGGACATGGGCGTCGGCTATTATTACATCTTTGCCACCGTGCTGGCGCTCTCCACGGTTGCGAGCGCCTGCCCGCCTTCTGACCGGGCAGCTCTCCTGGCGTTCCGGGCAGCCCTCCACGAGCCCTACCTGGGCCTCTTCGACTCCTGGACCGGGTTCGATTGCTGCCATAATTGGTATGGAGTCAGCTGCGACCCCACCACCTACCGGGTCGCCGACATTAACCTCCGCGGCGAGTCGGAGGACCCGATCTTCGAAAAGGCCCACCGAACCGGGTTCATGACCGGTTCGATCTCCCCTGAGATCTGCAAGCTAGACCGCCTCTCCAGCTTCACCCTCGCCGACTGGAAGGGGATTTCCGGCCCCATCCCGCACTGCCTCACCTCCCTCCCCGCCCTCCGCATCGTCGATCTCATCGGCAACCAGATCTCCGGCCGGATCCCGTCCAACATCGGCCGCCTCACCGAGCTCACCGTCCTCAACCTCGCCGACAACAAGCTCACCGGCCCCATCCCGAACTCCCTCGTCAAGCTCGCGCGCCTGATGCACCTCGATCTCCGCAACAACCGGATCTCCGGCGGGATTCCCACCGACATAGGCCGGCTGAAGATGCTCAGCCGCGCGCTTTTGAGCGGGAACCTCATATCCGGATCCCTACCCGTTTCCCTCTCCAACATCTACCGGTTATCCGATCTCGACCTCTCTCTGAACCGGTTATCCGGTTCCTTGCCGGACATGTTCTACAAGATGCCGGTACTGGCCACATTGAACCTCGACGGAAACCTTATCTCCGGCCAAATCCCGCCCAGTTTGATGAAATCCGGGGTGAGTATACTGAATCTGAGCCGGAACGACATCGACGGGCGGATACCCGATGTGTTCGGGCCGAGATCGTACTTCATGATGCTGGACTTGGCCCATAACCGGCTTGTCGGGCCGATACCGAAGTCTATAACGACGGCGTCGTTTATTGGACACTTGGATTTGAGCTATAATAAGCTTTGCGGGCCGATACCCAACGGGCCCCCGTTCGACCACCTTGAGGCATCTTCCTTTGTTGCTAATGCTTGTCTATGTGGGAAGCCATTAGGAAATTGTTGATCAAGCCCTATGTTATGTTTTTGGTTTATAACTTATAGCTTGTGAGTTTGTAATGGAATTTGATCATATATGTGAGTGTCACACTATCCGATTGTATGATTCAAAAATGACAAAATGATCTCGATTCAACGTAAAATCTAGCTGAAGTTAGTATCTCGAATCTACGTACGATCCCGATACTTTATACTATTCGAAGAATCTCCCAAAATGTCTATTATAAGAAATTTAAATTATTTTCACTTTAAATATAAGAAAATTTCAACATATTTGATTAGTTTATACTCCATCCATTCGATAAAACATCAAATAAAACATGTGGTTATAAAAAAAAAGAATTAATAAAAGTGATATTTTATATAGTTTTTTTTTATCATAAAAAAATATTGGAGATAGGATTAACTTTAGTTTTTTTTTTAATTACAACCTTATGCTTATATTTTGTGATTGAACATAATATTTAACTAATATAAAACATATTAACCCTTTTTTTTTAAATCATCAATGTGATCTTACGATCCTACTATTTGTAAACCTTCTTTCGATCCAAATCTGAAATCCCGATTTTAACTACATAACATATTATGAGCTATTCATTCACTAGTATATATTTTGAAGTAGTAGGAAGTTGTGGAAGGCACGCAAGCGCGAACCTTTGATAATAAAAGGTTCACAAGCGACGAAACCTTAGAATCCACTAGAAAATATACCCGATTTCGCCTAGAAAATATGTCAGAAATCTACTAGGACAGGGGCTTAGAATCTGTTGAGATGTGAATGAGACCAAAAGTGTCCCACATTGGAAAGTTGAATATATCAAGCTATAGTATATGATTCGGTGGGCTACTCCTTCTATTGTCAATTGGTTTTAGAATGGAATCTCACTCGGCTTGTGTGCTAAGGTTACAAGCGCATGTGCGCCTGTGCACACAACCTCCAGTCATCGGTTTGAGTCGGTGGGTTATTCTTTCTATTAGGGGTGGGCACAAATCCCGCAAATCTCGGTCCCGTCCCGATCCCGGTGGAATTTAAAAAAAAAATAGTGAATCTCGTCCCGGTCCCGTCCCGCAAAAATTATACGGGACGCGGGACAACCCGTCTCAATCCCGCAAATCCCGTCCCGTCCCGCATATATAATAATAATAATAATACATTATGTTATACATACACTTATATAGATTACATACGTATATAATCCATAGTGTATATGCATACAGACTATACAGTATAATGCTACTGCATTCCGCCCCAAAAAAAAACTAATGCTACCGCATATATACGTGTGTTGTGTGTACACACACTAATGCTACTGCATTCCACCAACAAAAAACCAATGCTATTACATATTACATTCAGAGTGTATATATACACATGTATATATTATATGTGTATGTATATATATAGAAAAACCAGTAAAATATAAAAAAAATTATAGATTTATATGTGTTACGTCTTTGAAAATCGCAAAATATACCGGAAATTTTAACTTTTTATAATCTTTTTTTTATTTGAGGGACAAGGCCCGTCCCGTCCCGTGAGGGACAAGGCCCGTGCGGGACGAAGAAAAAAAGAGTAAATCCCGTCCCGCAAAAATTACACGGGACGGACGGCGCCCACCCCTACTTTCTATTGTCAATCATTGATTATGATTCATGCCTATAATTGCTTAAATACAAAGAAAAACTCTAGTTCCTAACTTATGTAGTTATGTGTCAAGACAAACTAAAACCTATCTTAATAAAAAGATAAAATATAGGAAACAAAAGATATAAATTCATAATAAAATACCAGCTAAAAACCTAAAAAAAAAAAACTAACTTTATCCTAAAAATCCTAATTTGATCATATAGGTAAGTATCACACTTGTTAAATCAAGCTCCGCAAATAAGAGATACAGTAATAACCTAAAATCTCAAAAACTATGCACATGTTTACAAAATGTTGAAATAGACATTATAAGATTCATCTCTTAGGCTCAGAAGAGGCTCAAGTAGATAACTCCTTGTGGCTCCCTTGGCTATGAAGCTGATCCGATGATACTGTTTGATCCCTTTTCTCCACTTGAAGCTCACCGATTGTTCGAATCCACCATGCCTTGACAGCCTTGTTGATCCTGATCTGCAGCTAAGCTTCACACTTTGGCCTGGACTGAGACTTGTCCTCACAAAGCAGCCCTTTCGGCTTGCAGATTGCAACGAAACGCTACCTTCGGTCCCATCCAATCCTCTTACGACTTGGAACTCGGATGATCCTGCGGCTATAGTGTCCGTGTTTCCGATCACAAGCCTGTGATCTTGTGCAAATCTAACCACCATTCCGGGCTGATCAATGGGCTCTAAGAGCACTACTTTGCCTATTAGAGCTTCCGGGTTAGATATGGAAGCCGACGATGGTTTTGAGTCCTTTAGGATCAGCCTAAATGTGGTGCGAACGGAGGAGTCATCGCCATCCAATGGGGATGACTCCGTAGTGATTGAACCATTCGTGTTTGACACGAAAACCGACACACCATGAGCTTCTTGGAAGAGAGAAATCAGGTGGTTGTTGTAGGCTGATGGAACCGGAGTGATCCACTTGGAGACCGGGACATGATCCGATCCAACCTTGATCTCGTAGTCTCCATTAGACAGACCGGCGAGCACGTATGGCCCGTAGAGAATGGCACGAGTTGAAGCATAGCTGGACCGATCATCTGAAGACCACATGCCGCGAAAATCACCATCATTCCTATAGGAATCGGAGAGTTTGGAATCGGTTCTTACCTTCAATCTTCTCGGTTCTTAGATTTAGAGGCAGCTCAAGTGCAATGCTATCTCCGGTTTTCCAGTTTCGCGACACTGATAAGAAGCTACCTGATCAAAGATTCAAAGCCATTAACATAGGCTCCCAACATGACTGACATCACAACACTTGCAAGGATGAACTAGGAAGGTGTTTTCGGAAGTGTAACCTGGACTCGGTATCGATAATTTCTCTCCGTTGAGCAAAGCAATCGCGCCATTTGCATCCGTCCATGTCGGTATTCGCAATTTCAAAGTGGAAATTCCTGATTCCTGCTTCAATTTTAGCAAGTAAAGATGCCTATTTGTCAAGTACAATCAACTTCAAAATGACTAACCTTGCTCTTAGAAACCGTAAATGTCACTTGAAGGCGACGAATCCAAGAAACGACATTGTTCACTTTCTGGGTCAAGGCAAAGTCTGCAGATTTCCAATTCAGAGAGCTAGATATGTACTGGGTAACATAGAGCACAGGATCACTCCCACCCTCTTCAAAGTAGATTGAGTCTCCTAACTTGGAGAACGATTCGATCCCTTCATAAGACGACAAATAAAGATCACTATCCGTTACATACTGGCTTAAGCTTTTGTGTTAGAAGGTAAGAAACCGACCTGTTCCATAGCAGCACCAAAAGGAGTTGTTCTTAGTTCCCCAACCATGGTAGCTACTTGCCTTGGAAACTCCATGACCGAGTGGAAGCATGTAGATCATCACACCGGGTTCTGACCCTCTTTGTATGCCGAGTACACCATTGGTGAGGGCGCGCTCATAGTAATCCGCATACTTGGCTTCCCTAGTCCATCTAAACAAGTTCCGCGAGACCTGAAATTTGAAAGATTCATCTCCTTTGCCGAATCCTACAAGCTAAATACTTCCACTCTCAAGCATACCTTGAGCATGTTATAGGTTGAGCAACTCTCCTGGTTCTCGGTATCTAGCTTGTCGCCTAATCTATTCGGATCATGCCAGTGTTCGGAGACTGATGTTCCTCCAGTCGCGAAGGAATGTGACGCGTTAACAATGTCCATAAAGAAGGTCCCTATGTCCTTGTATAGCTCGTCGCCTGTGGCTTCGTAGCGCATTTGAGCTCCTATAACTATAGGGATGTGTGCATTGACATGAAAACCGGAGATATCATCCGCCTTTCAACCATTCGAAGAACAAAAAAAAATGACATATTAGTACTTAAAAAGTGATTGAATTGAACATGTATCCATGTTAGCATTACTTTCATTGCCAATACTCCTAGAAATCGCGGCTTGTCGAAGAGGTGTGCCAACAACAGATGCTTCTGATTGCCCTGCATTCAGTCCAACTCAATGGTTAGATCAAGGAGGATCAAAGAGTCATTCATGATGGCGACGAAGCAACTCACATTGATGCTGTAAAGGCGATAAAGGACATCATTCATGCCACCAGATTCGGTCTCAAGGGACTTCCAATGCCTGCCTATGCTGTATTGTGTTGTAGCGTTTTGGACACGGTCGTAGAAGTAATTAGCCATTCGGTTTACCATTTCGAGAGCATCAGCATTGCCCGCGAGTGTGTACTGATCCAAGAGACCGGCCATTATCTGTGAGTTGAAGGCAAAGAAAGTAAGCTATTCCATAGAAAAAGGTCTTAGAATTCACATTTAGATTGTATCTCTTTGCCTTGTGGATGGTGTAATACGGCGCCCAAACGTAGTTTAAGGCTTCGAATCCATCGAAGAGATCGGCTGAGAACGCAGATAGGTAGCCTGTTCCAATCATGTCTTGGCATTGCTTGAGTGCAGACACTACTGAAGTCATTTTTTGCTTGATTTTCTTGTTGTGTGTGCTTGCCCACATCTGTGCTGTTGCACTCATGTAATGCCCTTTCATTTCACAAAACACAATCCAATAAATTATAACATATATATATATCAAATAACACATTTTTATAGAAGTTGACAGACTATCTGTCATGATACAACAACAAAAAAAGACTTGTACACAATTGAATACAACAATTTTTTAGAATTAAAGTGACCATTGCACATATCAACTAATGACGGACTGTCATGACAAAACAAAGAAAATCAAGAAAACGCAACAACAAGAAGTTTTTCAAAACACATTTTATAGAAGTTGACAGACTGTCGGTCATGATACAACAACAACAAAAAAAGACCATTACACAACTGAACACAACAACAATTTGTTAGAATTAAAGCGACTATTTGCAATAACAAAATTTATGGAAGTTGGTCAAATATCAACTAATGACGGATTGTCATGATCCAACAAAGAAAATCAAGAAGACACAACAGTACTAAGTTTTTAAAACATACTCCCTCTGGTAATTAAAACTTATCGTTTGCTATTCATGTACGATTTTTTATAATGATAAAAACTATATAAAATATTAACTTTTTTTCAGATTTGTTTTTATAAATTCATACTTAATAGTAATAGGTATGAATTTATTAAAAAAATATATTAAAAAAGTTAATATTTTATATAGTTTTTAACACCTCAACAAACGTGCGTGGCACGGTAAAACGTAAGTTTTAATTAACGGAGGGAGTATCAAATAACACATTTTATAGAAGTTGTCAGACTAAACATAACAACAATTTTTTAGAAAGTGACTATTTGCAATAACACAATTCATGAACTGTCGTGATGCAACAAAGAAAATCAAGAAAACAGAATAACAATAAGTTTTTAGAATAACAGACCAACAAAATGACCGCGGAGCTGGCTATCGGCGGCCTCCCAGCCACCATAGGGAACACCGGGGGTTTTGAAGCCGACAAGCTTCCGAAAACTCCAAACCAGGTGATCGACGTCGAGCCATAGAAGGTAGTCCAAGTTGGTCTGCTGAGCCCTCCAGTGGAACGAATCTGGGTCCGGGACCAGTCTCACATCATGCAAGGACACCTCCTTGAGGAAATGGTTTCCCTCAATCTCCTTGTGCAATGCATTATTTGTTAATGTATGGGAGAGCAATGGAGAGCTACCATGGGCTTTGGTACACTTTTCGACGCAGCCGTAAACGCAAGTAGATAGATGAAGAACAAGTATGGCAGCAATAGCAAGGGCCATGGGAGAACCAGGTATACCAAAACACTTGATTTTTGCCTATATGAAAAAATACAAGGCAATTGAAATAGGTTCAGTTAAGATACTATATGGAGAGATGTGATTTGGAGAATCTATTTGGATAAACACACTAAATTTTCGATTTGATCTGTTGAAACTGTATTACAATTATCTTTTATGTAACCCTTTAACAAAAATAAAATCTAAACAAAAAAATTTGGATAAATATTATCTTCTGATTCTCTCAACTTTTATTTTATTTTTCCTGATAAACTTCAACTTCTATTATTGATTCCCTTCAACTAATTCTTTTTACCCTTCTCAAAACTTATCAAAACAAATCCCCGACTTTAATAGGGTCTTGCCAGCTTAGGTGGTGAGGATGAATGTAGTGACCTATAGGTTACGAGTTCGAATCTCTCATCCCATGTTTTAATGGTCTAAGTGTCTATTTATGAACCAAAAAAAAGGGAAAAAAAACGCTCACAATAATAATTTCCAACAAAAAAAATAGATCATCTGAATAATTCGAAACATTAAATAAGCAACCGTCTAGTAAATCAAAGAGATTAAAACAATGACAAACAAACTAACCATTATAAAATAATGAAGCAAAATACAAAGTACCCATAGAAGCGCAACGTATAAAGAGAAGCACCAATGAAATCAGGGAGGATCTGCTATCCCTTCTCTGCGGTCTCCCTGACCTTTCTCAGGGAAAACCACCATTTTATTATTTAATTTTTTTTCTTTTAAATTTCAATCATTCTTTTTTAAATTTCGGGAAAGGGGAGGGCACAGCAGGAGGCTGTCCCTTTGAGGACCGCGGATCCCATTCGCAATGAAATGATACAAAGGCAACCTACAAAGTACAAAAGAATCAACAACAGATGATATAACGAATCCCAAGGAACCAAACAATGTTGGAAGAATGTTAGGAGAAGTGGGTTTTAGGGAGACCCTTGGACTTCCTATTCTACCTTGGAAACCAAGTTATCCCAAAAGGTGTTTTTAAGGAACTATATCTACATTGAATGATAGAAGAGGAGATGGGGCACGTACCCACATGTGCGCCTACTGTCGTCGTCTATTTAGGGTGTGTTTGGCAAAATGGTAGCTGTTGGATTATTTGAGTTAAATATATGTTAATAAGCTAGTATAGTGTTTGGTAAACCTAGCTGTTAGGGTAGCTGTTAAAAACTTGTGAATAAAAAATCAAAAGCTCCGAAAAGCTTGGGTGAATAGCTGTTGAAAAGCTTTGATTTCAAAAGCTTTCAAAAGCTAATTAAACTAAAATCTTATATTTATTTCATTTAAGACTATAGAATATCAAAACCAAAAGCTCCAAAAAGCTACTTGCTTTTGCCAAACATACCCTTAGTTCGTGCTCCGAGATTAGAGTGTATCTGTTTGTTTTGATATGCTCAAATCTTGCGGGTTAAGGAAACCCATAATACAATTTCCTCTCTCCCTCGTTTTCTCTTACCCTTTTCCCACCCCGAGTGCACCTGTGAGAGAAGATGGTGTCCTCCAACGGGCTTATCCCTGGGACGTTGCATCACATGCGATATGCACCTCTATCGAGAGCAAATGCGTTTCTCATTCAGTGACCTCCATACCACAATCATCACCGTAGCCTACCACCACTTCAGAGCAACCAAGTTCGGCCTACATCCACTAATAAAGAAGTTTGCTACTTTTTACAGGTTCCTACGAGGGCTACTGTCCAACAAACAACAAACAAGAGAATAAAAAAGGCATTGAAGGGAAAGGAAGGCGACTGGAGTTAACAACGATGATGAGAAATCGTCAATTAGATGAAGTGGACAAGAGACATTTGGGATACAATCGTGGAATTCCAGTTTACTAGTTCTAGGGTTTTTGTTGCTTGCGAAACTCTTTGTGGAGATCTCGCGCTCGTGTGATTTCAGGCTTCCGTTATGCGTCATCAAGCTTTCCCCTTTTGACAAAATCTAACCTTTTTGGATTAAAGATCCTTTTGAATTCCATGTCCACCCATTCTGGTAGCTCTCAGAAATGACGGTTTGTCATCTTCCACCCGATTCAAGTAGAGATAATAAGCTCACAAAGACAAAAAAAAATTATCCTTGAATTTGAAATTCTGGGAATTTCTCCATTGTCCATTAGAAGAATTGAGAGGTTTCTTTTTCTATTTTTCGGTAGAGAGAATTGGAAGATTTCTACCTATCTCTATTCTGCCTATCATTTAAATACAAAAGTACAAATACGAAAATTTAAAAAGTTTGAGACACCAAGAAAAATAGCTAAAAACTTAGCTAAAACCATCCATAAATTTATTTAAGAAAATATGAAAACTTAACGATTTTTTGTTAATAAATTTTCACATAAAAAGGGTTATGGGTGATTGGGTGGTTATTTGAAAGAAAAATAAATTTATACGTGATTATATTAAAATTTTGTTTTAAGGGTGGTTTTATGAAAACTAACCAATTTTAAAGGTAGCTTTCTGTAATTTAGCCTAATTATTAGGGAAAATCTTCTCCACAAAATGATTTATTTAATCATCTAATTTAGAGATGCTAGCTATAGCTATATATATACGTTTTGTGTAGCTAGGTAACTGTGGGCGGCTCAGGTCGGCCACTTCACGGCCTGTACTATTGAGGCAGTAGTAACAAACTAACAATAGGGGATGAATGGTCCACATCCATCAACAACAACAATTAATCCATTGCACTACCTATCAATTTATTTTGTGTTGGGTGGAATGGTGGGATAGTAATAATACAGATTACAGAGCTAGCTCCTTTGCTAATTTTGTCTTAATTGCTTTTGTATATATGCAGTGAAAGTATCCATTTCTTATTAATGGAAGTTGATAGGTGTAGTTACATTATTTACTCCGTACTAGTTCTATATAGCCACTAGCCAGCATCAATGCATTTACTGAATCTCTGGAATCACAAGGTAAAATCCTAGTTTATTTAGAACTGAACACAACTTCTTGATTATGGCTTCTATTAAAGTCCGATAACCAGGGGTCGTGTGCATGTGCGCACGTGCGGTTTAAGTCCAACACATAAGCACATTGAGGTTCTATCCTAAAACCAATTGGCGATAGGATGAGTAGTTCACTGGCTTATATATTAGGCTTGATTTGTTCAAACTTTCAATGTGAGACGATTTTTGTCCATTCACATCTCAACAACTTCTAAAACTGTAAAAAAATTGAGGCCTTACTTACCACGACTTCTAAATTTGTGAAAGTTGATGCTTTTCTTAGCCCATCAAAGTGTCCATTTGGTTCAGAATGAGTAGGCTTATCGAGTTATAATAGGGATAATGCCTTCCATGACCACAACTTGTAAAGTCGTTATTACGTTTCATTATCACGGCTTCGAAAGCTGTTAATTGGTTCAACAATTTCGTAAGTTATGATCAGGTTCGTGTAATTGGCGAGATATACATGGCGCGAATATCAGTCATCCGGAGATGGATTGCTTATTTTTAATACGGAGTAATGTTTTTATTATTTTTAATCTCGAAACAAAAAAGGATATTTTTTTGGGATGCAACAAAGAGGATAAAAATAATTTTGAGCTTCAATTGTATCCTTTGGGGGTACTATAGTAGACTAGCTATACTTTCTCTTAATTAATCACAGAACCCTATATGGGCTTCGTATTGAAAAAATATAAAAAAACAGATCCCTATATGGGCTAATATGAACATTTTAGTGCCCATCTCTGTACATTGTGGTGTTTTGTTATGTGCCCATAACAAGGTGAAAAATAGGGCACCTCTTTTTATACAAAGGGTAGATGTTTTTGTCATCATATGAGATTCCCCCTATGGGCTATGGCCCTATCCCATTTTACCCACCACCATTATCTAAAATCACATTTGATCTTATGCAAATTTTTATGTTAATAGGTGATTTCAATCTTATAATAGCAACAACAATGTTTTTTTTTATTAGGAAATAATTCGAGGGCTGGACAGACCCGACACCTCGAGAGGCCGATAAAGTCAGCAGACGGCGGACCGTCAAGACATACAACATAAGAAACAGAAGAAAGAAAGAAGAAAAAAAGGTGCAATACAACAAGTGGAAAGCACACAGATACAATCGAACAAGCGAACATAATCTAAACAAGATAGCAATATCAATGTAACTTTACCATAAAGTTCTCGATTGAATTTTTACTTTATTTTTTATACGAAGATTTAATTTTAAGGTTTATAGATCAAATTACTCGAATCTAAAAAGTTAAATAGGTTCGATCACTCGAACCGGTAGGGCATCAACCTCTCTTATCATTAAAGTAAAAGATCAATCAATATATTAACTGATTTGCATCGCAATTTATCTATGCACATATACTAAAATTGATGTATAATATCCTATGTGACGCGTTGTGATTGATTCTAAAAAAAATTAATAAAATAATATGTTATCATAATTTATAAAAAATTATATAATCACGATAATAGTATTTGGTTATACATTTTACAACCTTTTTAAAAGAATGTGAATTTCAAATAAAATACTTACTAAAATGGGTTAATAAGTTAAGTATTGATTGTTTTAATAAGTAAGAATTCTAAATACCAAACAAAATTCCGGTAAGTCGAGAAGGCACAAGGAGTGTCAAACGGACATATCGTCACGATACGACAACTCGCGGACAATGAATCAATTAGCCAAAGTAAAATGAGGAAAGCAACCCTCGAAAACTAAGAATTAAGCAGAAGACCGGCTGAAGAAGGATGGAAGACTCGGTAGAATAACATATATAGATAGTGAACGCATGAGAAAGTTGAAACTGACATGATATTTCACTCCTGGGGAGACGAAAAACATAAATCCTCAATAGACAATGGACTATTTCTAAAAAAGTGTGGATCACACGACTTTTTTCCACAACTAAGTATTGATTTAATTATAGGGAATTTGTGTTGATTGCCCTCCTATACAATAAGACCTCTCTTGTAAGTCACAAAGACAACTTTACCTTGGAGTAACAAATAACTATGGACTTTGACCCAAAGGCTGATTGCTTCTACTTGGAAGCAAGATCTAGCTCCCTCACAAAGTATACCTTGCACTCAATGAATCATATCCCTCTTTCAACTTATTTGAATTTCTCGTTTTAAATTTATTTTCTAAAACTATTTTTCATTTAATCGTTATCTGTATTTTTTTAAAGGAAAAATGACTTAAATAATAGAAAATATTGGCTTTCGACCAAATATTGACATGACAATTATAACAAATATAATTTTGACTCAAAATGTAATCAATAATAAAGTCAGTTAGAAAAACGTAGATTAAGCAAATTCTTCTCCTTCCTACTAGTAATGTGAGACAAACGACGTGACAAAATTGATTGTGTTTATAACTAAGTTTGAGAGCTCGAATTTGTATAACAATGTCGTATGAGGAAGAAGGTCGAAACTGATAATTTTATAGCTCTGGGATGATTCGAACGTAGTGTTCACTATTATATATGTTTATAATTACATTATAAACTTAATATAATTAATTGAGATAATTTAAAAGACACTTTAAATTAAAATCAAGCTATTTTTAGAGGAATTGTAAAATGTGTCAAAACACTCAAACAGTCAAACCAATGCAAACACTTTCTAAAATTTTAACTTAAAAAATTTTAATCCAAACACACCTAAAGCAATAATCCAATGTAGGTTGCTTAATTATACAGTATCACTTTCGAAAAATTAATTTACATAGTCATAAATAATTAGAAAGATTTACATCTCATCATCTACAAATCTACAATAATAGTAGTAGCAAGTATCAACCACTTTTTTTCCACTTAAAGCCATTTTAAAATATACCCATCATCATTTATAATTATTAATCCTTTTGTATTATCAATCAATGGTCAAAATTGAAATGATGCCATACACAATACCCCTCCCTTCATCATACCCTCACACGATTGGGTCTTTTAGCCATTTTACCTTGATTCCCGTTGTTATACTTCAGCCCTGCTCGAAAAAAATTTGACTTGAACTTATTCAATTACCTAAACAAGCCGAGTTTGAACAGAATTTCAAACTCGGTTGAAAGAGTTTGAAAGCTCGGCTCGTTCGATTTAAGTTCGAGTTTTATTAAAATTTCATAAAGTTAACATGTTATGATCATGTAGAACTATTTAAAACTCGAAAAAAACTCGACTTTAGTTCGTTTATTTTCTAAACAAGTCAAGCTTGATCAAAAAAATAAGTTCATTTAAAAATTGGACTCGACTCAGTTTAAACTCGTTTAACAAACGAATCAAGTTTGAACATGTCAACCTCAGCTCGTTCGACTCGAATAATACCATTAATAACATTTTTTTTATCCATTTTAATTCATATCAAATTTTCCTTTTCACTAACTTTTAAATCCAAAATTTTTTTTTAAAAAAAAAGAGCACCATACAATAATTCAAGATAGAAGAACTAGCTAACTATACCAAAGTTTATAAACACGGTCACATTCTACAAGGGTTAATTAGTAATTACCCAACCAAAGTTTCACCTCCACGGTAAAAAAACAAAGCTGGGAGAATTTTTTTTTTTTACTGTACAAATGAAATGACTAATCCCTTGGCCGTGTCAGAATTCAGTTAAGGAAACGTCTGTCTCGCTATCCGACGACGAGAACGACGGATGCCCCGATGGCGGCTTCGGCGCCTTCAGTCCCTTAAAATATTCCGTCACGTCGAACCCACCCGCCGCCGCTGTCTCCGCCTCGTCCGTCGACGGCACAAACGGCGGACGAAACACCTCCGTTAGTAGGTCCCACCTCAGGCCTCTGAAGAACTCGTGCTCCTTTATCTCCTCCGCGCCTCCGTGGTACCCGAGCCTCGTCACGGGATCCTTCTTTAGTAGCCGTTCGATCAAATCAATCAGGGCCGTCCGTTTCCCAACGAACTCAGGCTGTTTGAACAAGACGTTTCGAAACGTTTCCTTTTTGTTGCTTCCGCGAAACGGCGTCTTCCCGTAGAGCATCTCGTAGGCGAGCACCCCCAGGGCCCACCAGTCGACGGCGAACTCGTGGCCCTCGCCGCGGATCATCTCCGGCGAGACGTACTCTTCCGTCCCGACGAAGGAATTCGACCGCTCGCCGCAGGTGAAGCTAACCGGCCGGCGATTCATCGGCGAAACCCGCGCCGGTTTCTTCGTCTTGTTGAACCGCGCCATCAGATTCAAATTCCGCTTCCGAGACGAACAATGCGGGCCGGCGATCGACTTATTCGACTCCCTGAAGCTCCCCGAGAACAGATTCGAGTCGGATCCGAGGGATCTGCGGGCGAGGCGGCGGGAGAGGTCGAAATCGGTGAGCGTGACGTGGCCGGATTGCTGGATGAGGACATTCTCCGGCTTGAGATCGCGGTAGACGAGGCCGGCGGAGTGGAGATGGTCGAGAGCGCAGACGATCTCGGCGAGGTAGAATCGAATCACGGCGGGGCTGAAGACCCTGTCGATCTGGCGGTGTCGGAGGACGTTGAGGTCGCCGCCGGGGCAGTAAGGGAGGGCCCAGGCGACGAGGCCGTGGGAGTCGGAAGATGCCGCGAGGAGATTCGGGAGGAAGGGGTGGGGCTTGAGCCCGGAGAGGACGGCGGTTTCCCAGCGGGCGCGGCGATCGGCGTCGGGCTTGGCGGATTTCTCGACCACTTTTAAAGCGAACGGCGACGGCGTAACGGCGACGGAGGTGTCGTAAGCTAGGAAGACGGTGCCCATGGCGCCTTTCCCGAGGACCTTAACGGCCTTAACGGCGGTGAGGTCGAGTTGCTTTGGAGGGGGTTTGGGAAATGCCTCCATTGTTTATGGGGGGGTGTGAGGGAGGAAGGAGATTGGGGGTTTTATAGTGGATTCTGGAAGGGAGGAAAAAAATGTTACGGCGTTACGGGGATCATACGTACGGACTACGAAGGGAGAGATTATAAGCTACGCCGTACTTGATTTCTGCACCTTCAAGAGTGGGAAGGACACGTCAGGCTAAATCTAATCCAACGGTGGAGAGTTTATAGATGCAGAGCATGCTACCGGTGTACAAATTAAATAAGGAAAAATAATCAAAAATAATACCAACTATCCATCGTGAACAAAAATAATACGAACTTTTAAATTGACAATTTCATGTATGAACTATCATCATATTAACCAAAAATAATACGGTTTCAAAATCCGGTGAAATTTCCGACCAAAATTGACACATGTACACCGAAGATGCAAGCTGTTCAAATTTTTTTGACACGTCATACCTCTACTTTATAATTATTTACATACAACCATCCTTTCTAGTTTTGGGGCAAAAATGTTAGGTTTTAATGTTTTTGGGTCAAAATGTTTGATTTTAAAATTTTGGGCAAAAACCCTTGCCACATACTGTAGATCATCTTCAACCTTCCCAGTTCCCATCACCATGAAACACATGAAGCCTGGACAGTGATGGTTGAGTGACAAAAAATCCAGATGCGAAGTGAGACAACGTGTACGAAGTCGGATCTAAGATAACCTGGTGCTCCCTATGTCGTCGACACTACCCCAAAGCAACCTCTTCCCCCGCTAATGTCACGACTGCGGCTAAGATAACTCCTCTTCGTCGTCCGCCGGTGTCCCTAATACCACCCTCAATCTCTACTTCGCCAGTCCATTCTCCTTCAACCTCAGGCTCTCCATCTCAGCTTGATTAATGACATCGTCTTCTTCCTCTCCACCGCCCAAATCATGAAAGTAGAAGATCGATGAACAGTAATGGAAAAAAAACCCCAATTTGTGATTCCCTTCAAATCCAAACGAAACATCAAATTAAGATATTTCAAAAAAAAAAAACATCAAATTAAGATAGGGCTTTAATTGGCGCATCTTCGCAGTTCAATTCCATTATGCAATTGTTGTGTAAGCTCAATTCAAATTATAACCGAAGCTCTTATATATTTCATGTGATGTCCAAAACAAATACTCAAGAATTGGGAGATCACAAAAATATCGACCAAAGAAAACAGAAAATAATAAACCAAAATACTGAATCAAAAAAAATAAAGGAACTTAAGATGGTAGAAATCGTCACCTGACATATTTAAAATTAATTTTGATGAAATCACAAGTTCAGAAGGTTCTTCTCTTGCAGCTTTCATTATTCGTGATCATCTTGGTGTGGTACTGTGGCTATTGCTTGTGTCGGAGTCTCTTGTGGGCATAACTCGGCTCTGGTTGTGGAAGCAAGAGGCCTTCAACTCGGTGTCTCAAGAGTTAGGGAGCTTGTAGTTCATAATATTCTAGTGGAGGGCGACAATTTGACGATTGTCAACGTCGTTAAGGGATGCTCGAGCTGCCCATGGGAGATTGAAATCATCATCTCGAAAATTCTACTCTCGCTGCAACAGTTTCGCTCGGTCTCCATCTCGCATGCTCTCCACGAGATCAACACGGTGGTGGATAGGATTGCCCGTTTGATGCTGGCTGACCCACTTCTAACACCTCCTCCGGGATGATCGAGAGTTATGTATCCTCATCCAGAAGGATGTTCTTGGGTGATGGTCTAGCGGGATCTGACCTCACCAAAATCTTTACCAAATAAAAAAAATGACATATGATTGCTAATATGTTTTTTAAAAATAACAATAGGGATTTTCAAATTCTTGATCTTAGCAAATTTATATTTCCAATTTATCAATGTGATACTCCTTTCCTTCGATAAAACATACCCCATCCGTTAATTGAAACATGTCGTATTAGACATTTGCACATTTTTTTAAGAAAACAAATAAAAATACACTTATACCTATAATTATTACTTTACTTTTTCACTTTATTGAAAATTACAACTAACAAATCTCTAATCATTACAATAATTATTTTGGAAAGTGAACACCAAAATACCTAATAAAATGACATGTTTAATTTTCTTAACAAGATTTTATTCCTAAAACGATATTTTTTCTTAACGGAGGGAGTATCATTTATTATTTATGCACGTTTTTTATAATGACAAAAACTATATAGAAATATATTTTTATAATAAATTTTTATCAATTTTGTGCTAATTTCTAATAAGTACAATATTATGAAAATAAATTTATAAAAAATGCATATTGTACACAATTTTTTTTATCTTTTTGAAAAAGTTTACATAAATAATAAAACGATCTATTTTTATTGAACTAATAATTATTAGTATGGAGTATAAGAAGTATTGGGATATTGTTGGTGTGTCGATTATTAGAGCCGTTAAAGGTTTTTTTCATTCCGGAAAAATTCTTAAACAAATAAATCACACGTTTATTTCACTACTACCTAAGCGAGACAACCCTTCTACTACGAGTCACTACCGTCCAATCAGCTTGTGTTCAACACTATATAAAATTATATCAAAAATTTTGATAGAAAGAATCAAGATAATTATTGGCAAACTAATTCACCCTTTACATGGTACATTTGTGTTAGACAGGGCCATTCAAGATAATGTTCTGATAGCTCACGAAATCTTCCACTCTTTCAGATCCCGTACGGGTCGTGAGGGTTGGTTGGCAATAAAACTAGATATGGAGAAAGCGTACGATAGTCCTATTGGATTTTCCTTCGGTAGGAGTGACCCTCGGGTCCCTTTCTTATCATTTGCTAATGACATCATTATTTTCACGAGGGGCAGTGTTGATGCAGGACAGAGAGTTAAAACATTAATTGATTCATATTGTAAAGTCTCGGGACAAAAAGTCAACTACCATAAATCAAGCTTCCAAGCTACAAAAGGCCTTTTGAACGCCATGATATCTGAGCTTAGCAGTTGCTTGAATATTACTAATGAGATCTCGTTGGAAAAATATCTCGGCTGCTCAATTATTAATGGCAGAGTAAACAAACATACATTTGAAGACATCATTTGTATATCTAAAGAACAACCTAAGCAAATGGCATGCCAATGCATTATCACAACAGGGACACGTAATCCTAATCAAAACAAATTTATCAGCTAAATCGTTATATACAATGCAAAACTTTTTGTTACCCGCTTCGATACATAAAGAGCTTGACCAGATTAATAGGATGTTCTTCTGGAATAAAGATCTTCAACACCGACCGCTTATTAGCTGGGATAGGATTTGTAGACCAAAGAAGTATGGAGGATTAGGGCTTAGGAAGTCTAAAGAGATAAATGAAGTCCTTCAAATGAAACTACGTACTGTGGAAAATATTGGCTGAACTAGACAATGTCTGGGTCTCTTTGATTAGACACAAGTATTTATGCTCTACTGACATTTTTTAATACAAGAAAACAGGTGACTCCTCTTGGCAATTGGCCAAACTGACAACCCTCATTGATAAATTCAGACCGGGGCTGGTTTGGTCAGTTGGAAATGGGAAATCTATTAAATTTTGACGGATAATTGGATTACAACCTCATCTCTACAGTCTAGGAAAGATTGCCCTCAAATTGGGAACATGGAGAAAACCGTTAGTGAATACATTATGGGTGGTAGATGGTGGATGGAAAAACTTAACAATATATAGGCTACCTGTTGAAATAGTCAAGGAGATCTTGGACATTCCTCTTTCTGTCTCTACTTTTGAGGATAGGCTATATTGGTGGCCTAACAGAAAGGGCCGATTCACCACTTCGAGTGCATACAAACTCATCACATCTCAATCTTCTATCAGCATAGACAACAACGCATGGATATGGAACTTGGATTTTCCACCTAAGGTTAAAAATTTTATGTGGAAGGTTTGCCAGGGAGGTCTTCCTACTGCTTCTAGGTTGGCCTGTCGTGGAACCTCTGTTCCTTCCACCTGTAGCATGTGCAATTGTGTGAACGAAGATGATGCTCAACTGTTGTTAGAATGTCATTATGTGCGATCTTTACATCGTTTCCCTTCTCACATAAACACAACAATATCCAATATGATAACTCATTCTCGAGATATAAAACCTATTATTTCCTTTATTGGGAACAATCTCGCTTCTGCATCTAAGGTGGAACTCGCATATACTTGGTGGGTAGTTTGGTACATTCGGAACCAACACGTGTTTAGGCAGGTTTCTATCCCGCTTAGAGATATTCATTACGTGTCATTAAAACTCACAAGGAAAACTGGAGTAAAACATCTCAACTGGAGTGTAGTCTTGATGCGGATTTACTCTTACACACACAAAACTCCAACCATCCAAATAAGAAAAATAAGCATAAGGTTACATGGTGTAAACCCCCGAGGGGAACTCTTAAGCTCAATTTGGATGGATCCACAATTACAAACAATGACAGCTCGGCTGGAGCCATAATCCGGGATTGGAAAGGATGCCCGATACAAATATGCTATCAGAAATTTGGGAAACAAAGTCCCCTTAAAGTGGAAGCTTTTGCTTTAAAACTGGGAATCCAACACGCTACACGACTTCATATCGACAAAATCCACATTGAAGGTGATTCTAGTATAATTATAAACCACCTCAACCAAAAATCTAAATGTCATTGGAAAATTGAAATGATCATGTCAGATGTTAAACTCTTTTTATCGACTTTGAAAGAAGTTTCCTTCTTTCATGTTCACCGTTTAGGCAATAAAGTGGTTGATAAGGTTGCTAACATTTGCCACTCTGCTTGGGATGTCGATATTCATAACGATTTAGGTCTTTTAAACCTCGTCCGAAAGGATGCCGTCGGGTAGAGCTATCTCACCCGAATTCCTTCCTAATAAAAAAGCAAGAAAGAAAGGTATAGATGCAGGGGTAGTTTGGGAATAACACGGAATATTAGGGGCAAGATTGTAATTGATTGGGAATAAAACCCGAGCTCCTCTGGTATCTTCCGCAACTTCATCTTCATCAATTCATTTTGTGCTCTTGGAGAGATTCTCCTTGTTTTCTCGGTTTCATACCGAGCTAAATTTGACAATTCATCAGATTTCCTCAATTAGTTGAGCTCCTTCATTGAGGAATTGAACTCACATTCTTACATAGTTACAAAAGTGAACTCCTTTATTGAAGAATTGAACTCACATTCTTACATATATATAGTTACATAAGTGAACTCCTTTATTGAAGAATTGAATAGTTACATAAGTGAACTCCTTCATTGAAGAATTGAATGAGGTGGATCCGGATAAATGAAGCCAGAGGACTGAAAATCCTCGTGCCACCGGTTCATATAGATGAGTATCCAATTTTTTTAAAAATGGGACAACTTGTTCAAGAATACCGTAATAAAAGTATGTGTATCAAATATCAAAATCCGACTCGGACCGATGACTGGGAGTCGTGTGCACGGGCGCATATATGCGCTAGTAGCCTAGCACACAAGTCGAGTGAGGTTCCATTCTAAAACCAATTGGCAATAAAAAGAGTAGTCCACCGACTCATATACTAGAACTTAATATGTTCGATTTTCCGATGTGGAACACTTTGATCTCATTCACATCTCTAACATCCAATGTAAAGAGACAGAAGAGGACTACCAGAAAAGGGTAGGTGAGAGAGAGGGGAATGATGGGAGGAGCAGGGTATGACGGGGAGAGTATACTGTATAGTGAAGTTGAGTTGTGATTGTGCTCCTGCTCTTCCACTACCCGACAACTCCATATGTTATCCCTGTCACACGTGTTACCTTTTTTTTATTTCTCATTTCCTTCCTTCTCAATTACTTATCTCAAACCCTTCAATTTTATAAACTTGAATACTCCGTACAAAGATGGAGAGAAAGAAGACGACAAGGGGTTACCACATGGGTCCTCCCCTTAAACAAGATGCTCCCGGGGGCTTTTTGGTAATTTCACTCCTAAACGTGAACGTGCTTCCTCTGCCAATATGCCTCCCCGTTGGAATCTTTTCCTTTTTTTTATATCCCTTACATTATTTGCCCGTGCACAGCCTCTGTAGAGTATGGTCCGTATGGATCACACGGTATAAGATCAGGATCAGGATGTGCTGTTTGATGGATTCATCATCAAAATTAGGGTTGTTTAGAAAAAAATACGATACGTTTGACACGACACGAAATCGCAATAAAACGATATGAAAAAATACGAAACGATAAAGATACGACACAAAACGGTAAAACACGACAATAATCGTTTCGTGTTCGAATCGTCATATTTCCCTTATCGGGTATCCGACACGACACGATAATTTTTTTTTTAATATTAATATTTTGTAATAATAGTAGATATAAAATAAACGCCTCCATGTATCAAATAACAAATGTTGCCCAGATGGTGAGGAGTTTTTGCTCGCATGTGGAAAGGCTCACAAGGTCTCATGTTCGAATCCTTGTAAAACTCCTTTTTTTTCCCTCGGCCTTTTTTCTTTTGTCTACTGTCTAGGGTTGGACTTATGAGTCTTCTTCTTTAACTTTACCCCTCTCATTCTTTCTCAATCTCCCAGACCAGACCCGCCGCCAGGAGCCCTCTCCGCTGCTCCAGCCCTCTCTCGCTCGCCCTCCTCACACCTCAGTCTCATCTCGAGTCGTCTCTCGCTCGCCCGCTCGAGCCGCAGTTCAGATCTGGTTCACAACTCGCCTCTCCTCTCCTTAATTAGTCTCGCCTCTCCGCCGGTGCCAGCCCACAACCCCACAGCTCAGATCTGGTTCACAGTTCAGATCCGGCTCACAACCCCACAGCTCGCCAGTCGTCTCGCCTCGCCTCGCCTCTCCTCTCCTCTCCGGCTCTCCTCAGTCCTCCTCACTCGTTCAGAGTTCAAATCTGGTAAGTTGTACTTGTAGCTACTCGGTTTTGGTTTCGTTCAATGGCTCGACACTTCGACGGGTGTTGTTTGTTTGATAATTGCTCCTATTTCACGGGATTGATTTAGTTTACTATGCTCCTGTTGGCTTAATTTGTACCATGGTAAATTATAATGTTGAGAGTTGTATGCACATCCCTAATCTGATATAGATGATATAAATTAGTTTACTTCTAGTCTTCTACCGTGTACGACAAATTTAGAAGAAAAAAAAAATAAGAAAAAGAGGTTTTTGTACAAATCGTGTCTGTCGTGTTATACGGGTATTCGACACGAAACCGTGTCGTGTTTTCGTGTCGGATACCCGGTACTTATCGTGTTGTTTTTAGATCGGCATTTTAAGTGTTTTCGGTTTCATGTATCCGACATGTCGTATCGTGTCGAATACCCGATTATGCACATGCCTAATCAAAATGTTTGTGGTTTTCGAAAACATTTGATTTAGATAAGAGGAATGTGATCATATTTTTTTAAGTCGTTATTTCTGAATGTGGCTTAATGGTAATGTTATCCGTCTTTTTGGAGTCCTAGTACTCTCCCATATTTTCAACATTCATGGTCTTTTTTGGTCTTTTTTGGATATTCCTCGAATTTTATGTTAGTTGACGATTTTGATTGTGATTTATTGAGTGTCATGTCATTTTTCCTTGTTTATTTGCGCACGTTGTTTCTAAATTTTTATATTATTTCATGATGGTTAGTTCGTCTGCCAATACGTCGGCCTCTTGAATTACTAGACAATGTGTTGTTTGATATCTCGAATATTTTCCTTTATATATATATATAAATAACATAGTATAATATCATCTCCAACCGCTTTCCTAATTTTTTTTTTCAAAATTGGAAAATAAAATATATATCTTTCAAATTAATTTACTCAAACTCTAATAACTTTACCATTTCGAAAATTTACAAAATCTTCTCTATTTTTTCTATTATTTTTCTATTTTTTTATAAGAAAAAATTTGCGAAATAGGCACTTTTTTTTGACGTTTTTGCAAAATAGACGCGTGTTTGGACAATTTTGCAAAATGGTCACAATAAATACCCCTAAAAACTAATCCCGTTCGTGCCCCCATTCCTCTCTGTTGTTCATCATCGCTCTTCCTCCCCCGCTCAGATCTGATTGAAAGCAAGGCGATTGAAGCCAAGGCTGTGGCTTCCCTCGACAGCAGCCATGGACGACGGCGAGCGAGGCGAGCAGATCGAGAGCGAGGTAGCGATCTGAGGTCGAATTAGATCTGTGGCTTCCCTCGACAGCAGATGGAGCGAGGAGCGAGTGGTGGCGAGCGCGCGGCGGAGGGAGCGAGGAGCGAGGCCGGAGCAAATGAGCCGGGTTTGATTCCAGATCGGGGCCGGGACGGCGGGGAGGGAGGTTGAAGAAGACCTTTTGGGAAATTACAAAACCGACCCCATAAATATGGGAATTACAAAAAATATCTATATTTTATTATGTAATTGACATCTACTATATTTTTATTTTTACATTTGCACAAAATTTATATTTGCACAACAAATTGTTATATGTGCACAACATAAAGTTATTTTTCGCATAACAAAAAATGCTGAGATGGAAAAAAAAGCGGAAAAAAAAACATATTACATTTTGCACAATAAAATGTTATATTTGCACGACATAAGATTATATTTGGACATCGTACTCTTATATTTGCACGACAAAAAATTCTGAAACGAAAAAAAAAGCGGAAAAAAATATATTATATTTTTCACAACAAATTGTAAGAGTTGCACGACTCTGTTTTAAGAGTTGCACGACTCTGTAGTAAGAGTTGCACGACTCTGTTGTAAGAGTTGCACGACTCTGTTTTAAGAATTGTACGACTCTTGGGTCATATTTGCACAACTTACTCTTATTTTTGCTCAACAATAGGTTATTTTTTGCACAACAATCGAGACTTGTGAAATTGTTCTCAACTTGATTTTATTTTCTCTCAATATTATTTTAAGAGTTGCACGACTCTGTTGTAAGAGTTGCACGACTATGTTGCAAGAGTTGCACGACTCTGTTGTAAGATTTGCACGACTCTGTTTTAAGAGTTGCACTACTTTGTTTTAAGAGGTGCACGACTCTGTTGTAAGAGTTGCACGACTATGTTGCAGGAGTTGCACGACTCTGTTTTAAGAGTTGCACGACTCTGTTTTAAGAGTTGCACGACAATCGAGACTTGTGAAATTATTCTCAACATGATCTTATTTTATGCAAATATGACCCGAGTTTAGTTTTTTTTTAATTTTATTTTACATTTTGTTGTGCAAATATAACCGTAAATTGTGTAAATATAATTGTATATTGTGCAAATATAACATTTTGTTGTGCAAAAATAAAAACAAAAATATAAATTATGGATCACATCATAAAATATAGCTAGTTTTTTTAATTTCTCATATTTGTAGGGTAATTTTTGTAATTTAATCAAAATATCTTCTTCTTCCTCCCGATTCTGCGAAGAAGAGATGCGCGGCCGGCCCTTCCTCGCTCCGTCGATCCGGCGTCGCTCCGGCCTCCCTCGCTCACCACCGCATCCCTCCCTCGCTCCCTCGCTTGCTCACCACCGCATCCCTCCCTCGCTCCCTCGCTTGCTCACCACCGCATCCCTCCCTCGCTTGCTCGCTCCGCCTCGCTCGACCTCGGCTCAGATATGAGATCCGCGCCTCGCTCGACCTTCCTCGATCGCCATGGATCCGGCGAGCCAGAGTAATCAATCTCCGAGCTCGGCCTCTCCGGCCTCCTCGACGCCGGCGATTTGAGTCCAGATCTCGGATCTGGCGAGCTCACCACCTCCGCAATCGCCTCCGAAGGTGTCGAATTGATCCGGCCCCAATTTTGCGTCTATTTTCCTAATTTGTCCCAACACGCGGCTATTTCGCAAATTAGGTCCAATTTCTTGGCTATTTTGCAAAACACCCCTTTTTATAATGAGATGGAGATCTGTTAAATTAAAAAAAAAATATTAAGATTGTCCAAAAATTCTAAATTTTTTAAAATAGAAGTATTTTAAAAGATACTCTAATAACCATATTTAATCGGATTCAAATCTTCTATCCTCCGTGAGAAGATTGAAAAATAAGAAAAGGACATGGTTGAAGATAGATAATTTGAAGACCATTTACGTGTCCTTAATTGTACTATTTTCCAAACTAATTTACTCCCTCTGTTTAAAAATATAGGTCTTTTTAGCCTTAGAATTTTGTTTAGAAATATAAGTCCTTTTAGGTTTTCGAGGTATTGGGATAAGAGAAAAGTAACTTTTTGAGTTGTTTTGTGAAATGTTATTGGTTGATAATGGTAGTGGATAATTAATGAGGGGTATAAAAGTAATATTTTTAGACTTTTCTTAATATGTGTGCAAAAGTCTAAAAGGACTTATAATTTTGAACGGAGGGAGTATTATGCAAAATAAATACTTGCTCACAAGCTTAATCATGGAATATCATTTTAAACTTTTTCTTACACATTTTTATGCTCCATTTAACGTCTTAGAAATTGCTTGAGATTTAGTTTGTTTTTTTAACTATGTTGCATGCTCGGTTAATTGAGTAATATTTTTACCACCGTGACTAATACTTCTTTGAATTGGTAAATAAAGAACGGTTATTGCGGGGTTCGAACCAAGAACCTATATATACTATCCAAAAGTCCTTTCTAGTGAACCCGTGACTAATACTTCTCCGAGTCGGCAAGCACGGATGAGTACTTCCAAAATAAAAATTCTCGTGACAAATCTAATAACGCACCCTTACAATATGACCAAAATTGGAAAACAGTACTTCCAAACTTTTATTTATTTATTTATTTATTAATGATAGATTAAAATCTTTTTTATGGGAAATGTTTTCATGATTTATTTATCACTCCGTACTACTTAGTCCATCTTAAAATTTAAGCCACTTTATTTATTGATACATTTTTTAGTCTGTTAAAATTTCTATAAAAATATCTTTTTTTTTAATTAATTTTTTTATAATTTCATAGTTACTAATATTTTTTTAATATTTTATAAAGTTTTTAGTATATTAATTAAAAAGTATTTCAAAAAATAAAAAAGACTTAAATTATAAAGACGAAATATATTATTGAATTTTTTTTCGAAATATTCACTAAAAATTAAATATTTACAACTTTATTCACACTTTTAAACTATTTACAAAAATATTCATTTTTTGCAGGGGAGTCAGAGAAACGCGGTTTTGTAAGGTTTAAATTTTAAAACGGAAAGAAAAACAGATAAAAATTAAACGAATAAAACGCGGTTTGAAACCGCGTCTTATTCTTTTTTATTTTTAAAATTATAATAAAAGAAAAAAAAAAGGTAAAGCGCGGTTTAAAACCGCGCTTTACCTGTTCATCGCCTTCCTCAACCAAAAGCCATGGATGGGAGGCCGGTGCCAGATCGGAGGTCGAGGAGAGGGAGGGAGGCAGCGGCGAGGGTGCTGGCGAGGGTGGCAGGGCCGGCCGACGCTGGTGGCAGCAGAGGTCGAGGAGAGGGAGGGAGGTCGTCGGCTCAGTCTTCTCCATCCGCATCCGTCTCTTCGACGGAGAAGTCTGGAATCCGAACCCACACCAGTCTCCTCCTTCCTCCTCCAATTTTAAGAATCTTTGCCGGATCTGTCTTCAATTGAACGACTCCCGATTTCGATTCGAGCCCCCACTCCCAATTCCGATTCCTCCGGCAAGAGCGACGACTCCCGACTCCGATTCCTCTGGCAAGAGTTCGTCTCCTCTGTCTCCATCCGTCTCTCCGATGGATAAGGACGGAATTCGAACTCGTACCTCTCTCCTCGTTCTTCATCCTCCTCCAATTGCCCGAATCCGTGCCGCCGTTGGACAAGGAATCCGACCAGGCGCTCCCCTCCCCTCCCCTCCCCGCTCACCCTCGCTCTGCTCAACCTCCGCTGCCACCAGCGCCGGCCACCCTCGCCGCTGCCTCCCTCCCTCTCCCCGAACTTCGATCTGGCACTGGTCGGCCTCCCATCCATGGCTTTTGGTTGAGGAAGGCGATGAATAGGTAAAAGCGCGGTTTAAAACCGCGCTTTACCCTTTTTTTTTTCTTTTTTTTTTATATAATTTAAAAAATAAAAAGAATAAAACGCGGTTTGAAACCGCGTTTTATTCGTTTAATTTTTATCTGTTTTTCTTTCCGTTTTAAAATTTAAACCTTACAAAAGAAACGCGGTTTCAACCCGCGTTTCTCTGACTCCCCTGTAAAAAATGAATATTTTTGTAAATAGTTTAAAAGTGTAAATAAAGTTGTAAATATTTAATTTTTAGTGAATATTTCGAAAAAAAATTCTATATTATTTTCTATCATAAATTTTTTTAACTTTTGATCTCTTGTAAGGATGCCTGGTTATACATGGTTTATACTCCCTCCGTTAATTAAAACTTGTCGTTTTAGAAAGTAAATCTTGTTAAGAAAAACTTGTCATTTTAGGTATTTTGTCATCTACTCTACGAAATTGCCCTTGTAATGATTAAATAGAAGTTAGTTGTAGTTTTTGAGAAAGTAAAAAAGTATAGTAATAATTAGGGGTATAAATTTATTTTTATTTGTTTTTTTAATAGGTGTGTATATTTTTAAAATGACAAGTTTTAATAAGTTAAAGTAAGGTTATTTGGTTAATCAAATTGTGTGTAATTTATGGCTTTAAATGAAGGAAAATGATGAGTGGAGATGGAAGTGATTAATCCAAGTGATGAAGTGAAGTGGGTGATCAAGGTAAAGGAAAGCTAGGAGGGGTTGATGGATGAAATCACAGATCAGTTATAGTGGGATTAATAATTTATGCAATTAATTACTCCCTAATAAAGATATTAATCAATTGATTACTCCATTAAATTAGCTTTTTCTCAAAAGCAACCCCCCTCCTAATAGTAATACTGCATAGAGGGGTAGGCTCCCCTTTTGGTTGTCTCTATTTTAGGTTACATTGCTCCATAAACAAATCCATTTTAATTACCTTCAAATCAACCCAACCATCACTAAAGATTAAAGACACTATAGATGTTTAATGGATTATAGGCAAATGAGGGTCCGATTGGCCATCCGGATCCACCTACGAGTCTCTTTAATTTATTCTACAAGTTGCGATTTCTCAACATTAACTTGAAAACGTACATCGATCTTCAATCGGTTGAAAGATGTTGCATTTCAATTTTTGGATTTCGGCTCGTGCCCGTTCATTTTCTAAACAAGTCGAGTATGAGCACATTTTTAAGCTCGGTTCGCTTGATTTAAGCTCTAATAGCTCGAATTTTGTGAAATTTCAAACATTTCATTTACGTTACTATGTTTTGAGCGAATAGGGCTGCTTAGTGCTCGTAAAAAGCTCGAGCTCGAGCTCGTTTATATCCTAAACGAGTCGAATATGAGCACATTTTAAAGCTCGAGTCCAAATTTAGGTTCGGCTCGAGCTCGGCTCGTTTATAAACGAGGTGAATATGAATAACCAATACTCGGCTCGCTCGGTTCGAATAACAACTATATCGGTGGATATTGGAACATACTCCCTCAGTTCACTTTTAATTGTCTTTTTACTATTCATGTACATTTTTAAGTGATAAAAACTATACAAAATATTTATTTTTTAAAATAATATTATACTTATTACTAAAAAGCACAAGATTATTTAAAAAAAATAATTAAAAAATTAATATTTCATATAGTTTTTTATTATTTTAAGAAAACTTGAGTAAATAATAAACGACAAATAAAAGTGAACGGATGTAGTATATATCTACCCAAATAAGAATCAAAATAGTTTTAAACATCCATGTAGTTCCAATCTTTCATGTGCAAGGCAGAACTAGAAGCCCTCAAAATATTTTTAAAAAATGGATGAAGAAATTCTTAAAATTCTTCATCTTTGAGAATATTTTTTTTATGACGAGAAACCCACATTTGGTGATAAATACCGAACACGTGACCCAGTCAATAAGAATCACGTATCAGATAAACCGACTTGTCCAAGGTTTGTAGTGAATTGTCATGCCTCAGTCAATTCAATCGCTTGCTAAGTTAGATGTGCCTCAGATCACTACAATTCCTACATTGTGTGTTAACTTTGCAACCATATTGATAAGAATCCTATCTTCCATGAAAAACCAAGCATATAGACTCGAATTGTATATTATCCATATTGCTTAGAATCCCGTCTTATCAAGTTCGATGTCACATTGATGCTGTTCAATTTCGAAAATATTCGATCGAACGGTACAAAATGGTAGCGGTGTAGGATTTTAGACATTTTAGATTATAAGGTCCGGATTCACCTTCTAACAAAAAAAATTAAGTAATTGGGCAGGGAAATTGTTGCATCGATATGAAATCACTGCCTTCTAAACAATTTCGTGTAATTTAGGACCATATTTAGAGAGACATTTCACCATTGTTGTAAAAGGTGTTGAAAACCGAGATTCGAGATAACGAAAACGATTGAGCGGAAGCGAGTGATAATGATTATGAACGAGAAACTCAAACAAAACATGCAAGAACGAACACCAGAGTTTACGAGGTTCGGCAAAATATGCCTACGTCCTCGGGGCCTCAAGAATCGGCTGGATCCACTAAGTAATTGTTCAGTAGAGGGTTACAATCAAGCAATGCAAAGATAAACCCTAGATCTAGCATGTATGAGCCTCAGAGATATAGAGAGAAGAAGATCCCCCTGTGTGGGATGACCGGAGATCGAAGAATGCTTCGATACTCCCAAACCCTAGATCTCCAGACGTGAGAGAAGCAGCAACCCAAGCCAGGAGCTTCGTTGCGCCACCACCGGGAGATCGCCGAGATCAACCAATGCCTTCGCCTTCACAATCGTCGGGGAGGAGCCAGGAACAAACCCTAGAAGCCCTAGAAACCCTTAGAGAGCTTTTGTGAAGAGAGAGAGAGAGAGAGAGAGAGAGAGAGAGAGAGAAGAGAGAGCTAATCTGAGCCTCCAGAAGCTGGAAGAGAGCTTAAATAGATAGGTCACCAGATCTCAAGCGAAGCCAAGGCCAAAACGCAGAGCTTCACTCAATCGGATCAGGCTACCGGGCTTGCTCCACCATCTGGAGAGATTTGGGCTCGGGAATGGGCCGAAAGCCCATACATCTGGGTAAGTCTTCTTACATACATATATCATACATATTATACACATATAGATATATATTATAGGTTATACACTATACCCCACTATTGTCCATTAGACTCGTTAGAGGATCAAGTCGATATCTCGACTCAATACGACTCAGTCGAGTCTAACTACAACCGTGCATCCATGTATACCTTAGCATATAATATATACGTTATATGTACACTCATTATACACACAGACATGATACAAGCACATAACAATATTACATGCAACATATATGAAAGTAAGACATAGTAAAATAAACACATAGCATTACAACAATCGGCATAAGGGATTAGTTAGTTTATGGAATGAGATTACCTATGATTTTTATGGAACACTATTAATTAGTTTGTAAGATATTACTTGTTGATTTTTTTTTATAGTTATAATAATATTGCCCCACTTTTCTATGGGCGCAAAATGACTTTTATATTTTTCTTTTGACTTACAAGATCTCATCCAATTTTAACTTTGTTAATTGTAGGACATGGTTTGAAAAAAGTTTCTCCTAATAGAAAATATAAAAGAAAAACATGGAAAAGACAAGGAGTATAATCTAGAAATTACAATTGCAAAATTATCCACTAAAAACCTCGTCAGGGTCGTTTAGATCCCGACTAAACCCTTCATATTATCATCCTGATGTCAAGCCCATCAAAGTCGCCAAGATGACAAGATCCGTCGAGATCATCAAAACTCGTCTAAATCCCACTTAGACATTTTATCCTACTCCTCCGCCGAGCAATGAGCTTCTTTAAGAACATGTACATTTACATATTTTATTAGTATTGCAACACATTTTTTCAGTAAAAATACTCAATTTTTAGGTTTCAATAGGAAAGTACTGTAAAAAGTAAAAAGTAAAAAGTTGTATACACACTACAGTAAAAAAGAGACAAGAGAATAAAAAGTTAAGACACTTAGACCTGTGGGGCTGTGGCCTTTTGGGCCTCTCTTGTGAGCCTTTGTTGGAGAAGGAGACACACAATGGCCCACTTCTTCTTCTTTTTTTCCTTTTCCATTTTGCAAAATTACACCTCAAATTAAAGAAGAAGAAAATAAATAGAAAAAGGGTTTAACTTTTTCAGAATTTACAAAAATGCTTTACTGTCTGCCATGATTTTGGTGCAAACAAAACGCAACGTTTCCGCCTATTTTTCTCCAAAGCTACAAACAACCAATTAGCAAATAAAGGTATAGATTAATTTATAAATAGGTCAATTATTAGAATAAAATAAATAAATAAATATTGAAAGGGTGAAATTCACACACCGAGGTAGCCAGGTAGGTCACACCTTCCAACCTTATTAATAACATCAAATTCTCTAAGGTGATGGAGAAAAATAATACTCCGTACAAGAGTAGTTAGTTTTATTGATTTCTTAATTAATCATTTAATCGATAGGTGTGTTAAGCGTAACGACAAAAAATTCCAATAAAGATTTCATAGACATAGAGAGATTTTTTTATCTTGATGAATATTTTTGAATCCTTAATCTAAAAAAAAAATATTTAAAATTTTAATCGTTAGTCAAATATTATGATTTGTAATATAATATATTAAAAATTACTTCATCTGTTAATGAAAACCTGTCATTTTAGAATTCTGCACACTTTTTAAGAAAACAAACGAAAATCCACTTATACCCCTTAATTATTACTCTATTTTTTTACTTTCTAAAAAACTACAACTAACATCTACCTAATTATTACAAGGGTAATTTTGTAAAGTGAATGACAAAATATCTAAAATGACATATTTTTCTTAACAAGAATTACTTCATAAGACAACATGCTTTAATTAACAGAGAGTATAATTTATGGCGATCCAAATAAACAAGAAGGTGTGAACTAACATAGAAAATCAAGTTTAATTAACACCACTTTCTATACATTTTATACTTAATTATGTAATACTTATTTTATAATACATTTTGGAAAAAAAATTATAATATTTTCATGTGTAATAATAATAATATATAATAATACCAATACCAATATAGTGAATAACTTGTTGGAGTATTTTTATTAATCAGCATAAGTTATTCTATTCTTCCACTAAGATTGAAGATTGGACCAAAATCACCAAATGTATTCCTGCACATATAAAAGCTACTTTCAAAAATAAAAATAGAGGCTATATAATATACGATGTGATTATGGCTCTTGTCGGCCATGATTTCCTCCTATATATGATAAGATATGTGGAAATTCTTTTTGTTATATATATATATATATATATATATATATATATATATATATATATATATATATATATATATATATATATATAATTTAATTAATTAGGATTCACTATTGTTGCAAAATATTACTTATATATATATATTGATCCTAGCTTTTATAGTAATTAAGATTGAAATGACAATAAAATAATGAAATTAAGTAGAATTCTAGTCAATTGTAAAATTGTTTTAAACTTGATCGAAATTGAATTCATTATATCAAATATGTGTGTAATTATCTTGAATAGGTAGAAATCCAATCATGGAAGGTTTAGCAATGCATGCATGAAATGTGTTTAATCTAGCTTGTACTTAAGTCTAATTATGTGAATTTGTGGACAAATATATATTTTTCAATCAAAAGTGTAGTATGTAATAAAAGGCTACAAACCAAAAATAAAAAAAAAAATATAAACCGAGACAAATTAAAGATTGAATCTATTTGAACTAAGTAGCTTTCCAAAACTTATGATTTTCATATTATATGATTTTAAATGAAATAAATATAAGATTTTAGTTTAATTAACTTTTGGAATCATAGCTTTTCATCAGCTATTTACCCAAGCTTTTCGAAGCTTATGATTTTTTTTATCACAAGTTTCAATCAGCTACCCTAACAAGTAGCTAGGTTTCCCAAACATCATACTAGCTTATTACAGTAACATATATATATTTAACACAAATAATCCATATCAAATTAATTAATTTCAGCTATCCCATCAGCTACCCTTTTACCAAACATAGTCATAGATAAACAAAACTTATTGAATAACTTGGGCCAGAATGTGACTCTTCTCTCAGTCTCACACCAACACCATATACTAAAGTCCGTTGGGTCTCGGAATCGGGGGGTCGTGTGCACACGTGCGCCCTTGCGCTAATAGCCTAGCACATAAGCCGAGCGGGGTTCCATCCTAAAACCAATTGACAATAGGAAGAGTAACCCACTAGCTTATATATACTATGACTTCTTTGTTTGTATAATCAATGTGGGACTCTTTTGTCTCTTCACATTCTCAACACTCAACACGCCCCCGCAAGTGCAACTAGGGTCGTCTTTCGCCTCTAGTTGACACTTGGACAACGGGTTTCTCTTTTTAGCTAGTCCAAGATCGAGAGTCATGTCGTTTGGCTTTTCCGCTCTGATACCATACTAAAGTCCGTTGGGTCTCGGAATCGGGGGTCGTGTGCACACGTGCGCCCTTGCGCTAACAGCCTAGCACATAAGCCGAGCGGGGTTCCATCCTAAAACCAATTGGCAATAGGAGGAGTAACCCACTAGCTTATATACTATGGCTTCTTTGTTTGTATAATCAATGTGAGACTCTTTTGTCTCTTCACATTCTCAACACTCAACACCATATTCATACCTTTCGCTAGAAAATCCAATGAATGCGTCGTAGTTTACCTTAGAACATTATTACACACAAAAACTTGTGGTATATGGTGAGCTAGAGAGAGACTCATTAAATAAGCTTAAGAGGTAAATGATCAAAATGAGTCAATCAATTAGACTATAATGTTGATTTTCAATATGCATATGGGATATTTGAAACACAAGAACCTTTGAAAGGTTTGTAGGGATGGAACTCTACATGATCTTAAGAGGGCAATTCAAAGGTATAGGAGGCTCCTAGTCATCCAACCAGTTTGATTAAAAACTTACAAAAAAACTCCATTTTTTGTTTGTTGTTTCCAACTCAAAAAGATAATAAAGTGTGGAAAACCATTTCTTCATATCATTATTATTTGAATTTTACAACTACAGAGTGCGCAACACACACGAGCGCACAATTAAAGTTCCTATGATAATCTATAATATAAAACAGATTTACTTATTATATTCAAAATAAGGAGTGTTTAATTAATTATTTTGCATTCTTCATTTTTTCACACGAATTTTTCAATAGTCACACAATTATTTTTTATAAGAATGTTTTCAGCAATTTAAAGTATTGTTACTTTTAAGAGTGCAAATGATGTCACGAACATAATTATTTACTTATTTATTTTTTAAAAAAAAGATACAACCCTTGCAAAATTTGTGCGTCTTGTGATGGCACCGGCGGGTTAACTTAAGAATGAAAATTATCTATATAAACTCTTAAAACAAAATAGTTTCTACCTGTATTGATCACAATTCACGACCTCCTGTGATGAATTCCAATAGACTTAACCTTTATGAAATTGAATTATATCCTTTGCAGTAAAATGATGCTAAATACAAAAAAAAGGAGAGGGTAAAGCTTGTACGAGTAGTTCTTTTGGGTAATGCTCTCTGCAGTGGAATGAATCATAGCAAACACGTACGCCCCCGGCACTCGCGTGAATGCATCATAGTTAAGGCGGGAAGGCGAATCCAAGATCATCCCGGAATGGCTCAACTGAAAAGGACTTGTGGATAGTACCTAAAGGTCTTCGGTTCGAACCTCGGATGGCCGTTCTTTATTTACCAATTCAAGGGAAAGCGAATCCAAGTCGTTGTTTGATAGTGTATGTTATGAGTAACTTGCATCTCTTACATTTTCATTATTTTTCTTCAAATTTATAATGTATGTTCCCATCTTTCACACAGTTCCCAATCAGATGTAAAAGGCTAAGCCCGGCCGAATTAGACTAAGATTAAAAAAAAAGTAATGGTTTTGTTAACACAATCCAAGTATGAGAATTAAATTTGGAATAGAATTAAAATAATTATAAGCTTTTGAAGATTTTTTTAAAAATTATTTCATAAAAAAAGGTCTAAATATCATTTTGCTTACAATTTATACTTGAAAATTTAAAATGAACTAGAGAAAATAATGTTTGAATTATAAAATGTACTAAATATCACAAATATATAGTGTTATATCGCTAAATATCATCATTAATTATTTTTTTATACGCTGACCAGTAAGTTTTAACCTTTACACTCTAATCCTATCGTATTGATACATCCGATATTTAGAATACTATTTATAAATATTCACAATTTTCAATCGGATCATGATTGAATTTCTTGGAATTGAACTTTTTCAAAGTCAAATTGAAATGAAAACTTGAGCACAAAGAGACCGGACGTGGTATGGGCCAAGCCCAATTCTAAAAATGTTTTTTTTTTTAGTGCGAATCCTATAATTGGCTTATTGTGAGGTATGTGCCTTCCGATTCCATGCGAAGCCATGCTGATCGGATTGCTCGTTTATGTCATTACTCATATGACAGAGGCGGATCCTCTTTAGGGCCAGTGGTGGCAATCGCCCCCCAATCGAAAATGAAATTTAAAATACATATTTCTCTCGGCGATAGCTTCGATTTGATATATTATAAGCTCAAATCCGATATCTGAGCAAAACGTTATACGCGTTTCAAATTTCAGCACTGAATTATAATATTTCCTACATCATTTATCAAACCGATATATTTTTATTGCAATTATCATTTATTAATTTCAAATCTTAATAATATAACTATATTCGAGAACTTCAAATTAGGAGGTTATGTTGAAATATTTAAAAACCATAAAATAAATCATGCAAGTTCAGGATACATAATATTGATGATTTTTCGGAAAAGAAAAATTATGGTTTAATTTTACATACAATATTTTTTATCGTAATTTTTCGCCCCCTCAATCAACAAGTTCAGGATCCGCCACTACATATGAAAGAACGCTATTGGGCGATGGTCTATCAGAGTCTAACACCGCTTAAATCCTTACCATTGTGTTTTGTGGTCGTTTCTTAGGCCTTAGGGCCTTCTTTTGTATCTACTTATATTGGTTGCAATATAATCTACCGATTTAGGAGACGAGTTGTTTTTATGAAGATGGAGTTTTTTTTCCGTTAACTTATTTGAAAAAAGTAAAAAGACTCATTTTCGGGTTGAAATTGCGATGAACGTGTACTTAAGTTTTAGTCCATATTTTACTCGAGCTTAGTAAGAGAGAGTTACCTTATAAAGAGATTGAGGTAGAATTGTAGACTATTGGCGCCAAGGAGTACGAGTAAAGATACATACAATCCAACACCTAATCCATCACCCGATCCATCGCCCGTTCATACAACCTATCACCAACCCCAACTCGTTCATACTACATGACTCCCAAGCACCAATGTTTAAAACCAATCGCAAGTTGGTCTTCAGAGATTATAGTTTTAATCTTTTTACATATATGAAGTCGCTTATAAGTAAGAGGTCATCAAACAATTGTAGGGAAAGTTAGCAACTGTAAGAAAGCAGGCATGCTAAATACAATAAGAGCCTGCACAAACCACTTCATAATATACAAACTAAGAACACTCCCAATGTGTCCACTTAATTTTTGAATAGCACAGACAATCTTAATCAAGCACAAAGTACTACATACTAGAATAAATGACAAATTTTTATTATTTTTTTCTACATGAATTGACACATTATAAAGCTAATCTAAGAGCATGCCGATCACATTTATCATATGGAAGGTAAGACTGAGGAGTCGTAGACAAAGGAGGCAACTTCGTTTCTATGAGCAACCATGCCGATACTGCATAGGACACCCTGGCCTGAAGAATGTAGGCATCCAACTTAGAGAAGTCTTTACGACGTGGAGGATCATCATATCTGAGCTGAACTTCATATCTTGTCGAGTTTTTCCGCCTTGACAATAGGATTGGCTTTGGCAATAGCGTCACGTGCAGCGGTGTGGTAGTCAAAGGGGCAGTCGTGTTTGTCAGAGTAGCGGTGTGAGGAACAGAAGAGATTACCACAGCGGCAATTGAACCCTGTTAAGCCAACACGTTTCTTGCAGCTGGAGCAGCGGTTTGGTCCTTGCTTTGGCTTTGCCTCGCTGCTTTCCCCCAATCCTGTCACACATGCTTCTGGTGCTGCGATGACTTTTGGCTCTGATGGAGCAATTAGCATGCCCACAGATCCGGTAAGAACTGGCTCTTTTCCATTGCCAAATGATGATCCATTCACTATGTTCTCAATGGATGATGCAGCAAGTTTTTCCTGATCCTGCTTCAACATTGCATCTTTGTAGCACTTGGAACACATGTTCATTGTGGCAACACTGCCAAAGAATCCACAGTTGCTGATGCATAATATTGGGCCCTCGAGAGGCGCTTGGCAGCCAGTCTCATCATGGTCCATTCTCTAAAGACTGATAGACAAGTAACAGTATCAGGCTATATCAGTCATCAAACAAACCACTTGCTGTTTAGTAGGAACTATGGATCACAAGTTGCAATAATGTACTACGCAACAGCCATAACTCCTTTTACTAGAGATTGATTCATCAATCTTCAAAAAAAATGTTTTCCTTTCTTTTTTATTATCAAAAAGTTATTGACTACAAATCCTATCTCCACTGACTGTATTCCATATGAGTAAGAGTAACAAATGACTTCAATACACAGCAGATAAGGCAAATGTGTTTCGGAATGGAGTTTGAATACCAAAAACACAATTGTAGATCATCCACCTAGTTTTTTTGCTCTAGAACCTCTGATGATGAAATAATTTTCAAGAGCACAGAACAAAAGCCTATCTTGGAAGAAAGATGGAACAAAGCTAATGGTTGTGATGAGCAGATCCAATCAGCCATGGATAGGAATCACACGATGAAAGTAATATATGCAAATGCAATCATAGACATTAAGATCATGTACTCTCAAAACCCAATGACACAGGCAGAAAAATATATTGAAAGGTGGATAAAGTCATGTGCTTATCTCTGTAGCCAAAGCCTGAAGCCAAACCTTCAAAACTAGGAAAGGGAAATACATTCAAGCCTCTTAACCTTAGGGTTTACAATTGCATTCAACCAAACAAAGAAAATCAAACAAAATGCAAAAAAAGGATTTAATTGTTTTTTTTTTTTTATCAAATTGACAATCAAGTGTTTATTTTCCGAGCTAAGAAGAATCCTAGAAGATCAATCATCAGGCAAATGAAAATTGAACGTAATACAACTAAGATACATGTTTATGAAGCCAATTTTTAAAAAAGCCCTAAAAATTAGATGATTCACAAGCCCACGCTGAAACCCTAATTCCAATTTCAATCACAAAAAAAGAAACAAAATTCAGAAAACTTTACTAAAAATCCGATCGCAGACGTCGATCCCATCAAGGAATCGGAGCAAATCGTTCCCTCCCGCCGGGAAGAAAAACAACTATATATTAAAAAAAGAATCGATCAATCTATCAACACTAGAAAGAAAATGATCAAAATCTTATAACCGGAAAAAAAAAAAACCTCGAAATCGAATGGGGGAATTGAAGATAACATGAAATTCCAACCTTGAGGACGGGATGAAGTTGGCTTGAGACGAGAGAGAGAGAGAGAGAGACGGCGAAGGTGAGGAGGAGAGAGAGATTTACGAGTTGTTCTTCGTTTCTGTATTTCTTCCGCTGCGTCTCTCTCCATCGATCGATTGGAATTTGGAAACATGTCAACCTGGATTTCCAATTATACCCCTTCGTCTCTTTTAAGTCACGGTTTTGCCATTCTCATTTATATGACATTTTTATGTTTCAATATAAAATTACGTTATTTATTACTCCGTATGATTAATCCGGTTGTTCAGGTCGGGTTCGAATATGCCCATTTGGTTTCATTCATATGTCGGGGATACTGTATGTTCAGTCAGGTTCGGATCGAGTCGGGTCAAATTAATTTCGGGTTGTGTCGGGTTCGGGTTGGTCATGTCGGGACACAATAAATTTTATTATAAAATGATGATTATTTTTTGTTTATCTTAATTATTGACTATTAAACTTCATTTATTTAGTATATTAGGTCTCATTATATGCAATTCATGCTGTTTGAATATTTAAAAATAAGAAAATTAAAATCCAAGGTTTACCTTACTCCTTTCCAGTGGGTCGAGCCGGTCAGCGCAAGCCGGTTTACCTGGTGTGTGGCTCTTGTCGGCTGGGTCACGTGTCCGGGGTTTGCCACCTAAGGTGGGTTCCTCGTCATAAAAAAGAAAGAAAAAAAATAGAAAAGAATATGAATTGGATCACAGTTCACCAATCACCATGAAAACCAGAGAGAAATGAAGAAAGAAAACTCAATCTCTGTAATGTGTTTGTTGTGTTCAAGAAGTTACGGCCAAAACAGAAAGGGAGATGGGGCTTTATAGCCTTACAATGCTAACTACCACTCCCTCTACAGCCGTACACGTGTCCTCTCTAACAACCTTACTTCTAGCCTAAGTGAGGCTCGGACTAGGAGCACCAGAGCACTACATACTGGCTCATACCCCCCCCCCCCCCCCAATCAAGTTGGACTTGGGGTGTGTCAACCAAGCCCAACTTGAAGGACAAAGAACGATGTTGGACCTCCCCAAGGGGCTTTGTGAGAATGTCTGCTAGTTGTAGAGATGTGGAAACATGAGATGTCTTCAGAATCCCATCTTCAATTCGCTCACGAATGTAGTGACAATCGATGTTCAGATGCTTTGTCCGTTCATGGTAAACAGGATGAGCTGCTATGTGCTGTGCGGCTTTATTGTCACAAAATAAGGTAACTGGCAGTTGTACAACAATGGACAGATCATGGAGGATCCCAGTAATCCATACTACTTCACTAGCAGCAGTTGACATGCATCTATACTCAGATTCAGCACTTGATTTGGACACGGTTTTCTGCTTCTTTGTTTTCCAAGACACCAGTGAATTGCCAAGGAAAACACAATAGCCAGATAAGGAACGAGCTGTGAACTGACAAGCACCCCAATCAGCATCACTATAAGCTGATAGGTGCAAAGAAGATGCACTGGAGAAGAAGAGACCCCAGTTGATTGTATGCTTTAAGTATCGGACCACATGTATGGCAGCTTGCATATGAGGTACCCTTGGTGAGCTTAAGAACTGGCTCAGGTGATGGACTGAGTAAGACAAATCAGGTCTTGTCAAATTGAGGTATAGAAGTCTACCAATTAGACGTCTATATGTTTCTGGATCAGGCAACAATTCACCCTCATCAATAGACAACTTCAGCCCCCTTGGGAGAGGGAAAACAGCTTCCTTGCAATCAGTTAATCCTGTATCATGGATGATATCAGCAATGTATTTTCTCTGATTGAGGAGCATGCCATTGGCAGATCTAGCCACCTCAATTCCCATAAAATATCTCACTAGCCCCAAATCCTTTATAGTGAAAGCCTGATGCAGTTTGTCCTTAGTGAACTTGATGAAGCTGACATTGGAACCAGTGATCAAAAGGTCATCTACATAGACCACAACAATGGTTTGTAATCCATGATCATCATGAATAAAAAGAGAATAATCAAGCTTGGATTGCACAAAGCCAAGCCTAAATAGGAATTTGGACAATTCCAAATTCCACTGACGAGATGCTTGCTTGAGGCCATATAGGGACCTCTGCAGTTTGCAAACTTGCCCTTGATGCTCAGAAAAGAAACCTTCAGGAAGCTTCATATATACATCTTCATCCAAAAACCCGTGCAAGAAGGCATTGTTGATGTCCAACTGATGAACATCCCAATGCTTAGTGGTAGCAAGAGCCAAAATCAGTCTTACAGTAGTAAGCTTAGCAATCGGGGAGAAAGTTAACTTGTAATCTTTATCCTTTATCTGAGTAAAGCCCTTTGCTACTAGCCTAGCTTTGAATCTTTCCACTGATCCATTAGGCTTGAACTTGACCTTGAAGATCCACTTGCAACCAATGGCCTTTTTATCCTTAGGCAAATCAGTGAGCACCCAGGTTTTATTTACTACCAAAGCATCAATTTCCTTTCTCATAGCCTCAACCCATCTAGGATCTTTAGAAGCTTCTTTAAAGGATGATGGTTCCTTTACATCCATCATGGCATGAAAAGAAGCCACATACTCTGTGGAATAATCAGACATATCAAACAAATGTCTTGCCAAAAAAGATCCAGATTTAGAAGATGATATGGTAGGACATACAAAATCCTGAAGATGTGCAGGAGCATGTCTTTGCCTAACTGGCCTGGGTGTAGGAGCATGTACAACAGCTTGGACAAGATCAGGTGTTGTGCTAGGACTGGAAGATGAGATACTGTCTGGTGCAACATCAGGTGAGTGTTCATGAATGGGAGTGTGGACAGGTTGCTCTATGCTGTCAATAGACTGAACAGGTGAATTCTCATGTGTGAAAGGATTCACAATTTGAACAATAGGACTGGAGATGTCATCTGCAGCTGGGCTAACTATGGGAAGTGATCTAGGAGGGGAAGATTGAGGCTTTGCAGGATCAGAGAATGGAAAAACATCCTCCCTGAATATCACATCCCTACTGAAAAACACAGTTTTGGATTCCAAATCAAGAAGCTTATAAGCTTTGACTCCCCCTGGATATCCCAAGAATACACTTTTGACAGCTTGTTTGCCAAACTTGTCTTTAACTGCCAGACGTCTTTTACCAAAGCACAAACACCCAATGACCTTGAGCTTATCATATACAGCAGCTTTCTTGAATAGAATTTCAAATGGGACCTTCCATTGGAGAACAGAACTAGGCAATCTATTGATCACATGGGTTGAAACTATAATACAATCACTCCAATACTGAATGGGAAGGTGAGCATGCAACCTCATAGCTCTAGCAGTTTCAACTAAGTGCCTGTGCTTGCGCTCTACCCGCCCATTTTGCTGTGGAACACCAGGGACACTCCTTTGGTGAACCAATCCTTTATCTGTAAATAATTCACTACAGGCACCTTGCATAAACTCAGAACCATTATCACTCCTTATAGTTCTGACTTTGCACCCAAATTGAGTCTCAACATAGACTAGAAACCCCTTTATAGAGCTTAATACTTGTAACTTGGAGGCCAGCAAGTATGTCCAAGTATACCTGTTGTGATCATCAAGGATGGTCAGAAAGTATTTGGCCCCATCATGAGCTTGACACTTGTATGGACCCCAAAGATCTATATGAACAAGATCAAATGGCTGCATAGCCAGAGATGAGCTTCTATTAAAAGGAGATTTGTGGTGTTTAGCAAGAACACAACTTTCACAAAAGAAATCCTTACAAACCAAATGTTTAAACTGATTCAAATGCAGAAGCTTCGACATAGAACTATGGCCTAGCCGAGCATGAACAAGCTCTAATTGACTACCCTTATCAGGCATAATAGTATGGCTACATGCCTTTATTGAACTGAAAAAATCACCAATGTCACCCTCAATCACAGCTCCAGCATCTTCTGTTTTGATGATGTACAAGCCACTGATTCTGTGTCCTCTTCCCACAATCTTCTTAGTGGTAAGGTCCTGAAAGAAGCACTGATCAGATGTGAACATTGCCACTAACCCTGAATCTTCAATAAGTCTCCCAACAGACAATAGATTGTGTTTGAAAGAAGAAACCAATAGCACATTCTTTAACATAAGGCTTGAACTGAACTTAACCAACCCAACTGTGTCCACAGTTACAGCTGAATCATCAGGTAATGCAATATTGATAGATTTCACAAGTTTCTCCTTATTTCTAAGTGCAGATGAATCATATATCATGTGATCAGTAGCCCCTGTGTCAACAATCCAGAAATCTTTCCCAGCAATTTTCTCAATCATCAAAGCTTTAGAAGGATTATAATTACCTGAGAAATTTGCTGCTGCAAAGTAGTCATCATTCTCAACTTGGATCTGCTTTCCCTTCATCATCCTCATCACTTCCTTGCAAACTGCAGTGACAAGGCCATTGTCAAACTTGCTCTCCTTTCCTTGATCAAGTGGAGAGTCTCCTACACTCACATCTACTGAGTTTGCAGATGATCTGCCATACTGTTTTCCCTTTGATGACTGATCTTTATCTGGATATCCATGCAGTTTGTAACAAGCTTCCCTCTTGTGACCTTTGTTTCCACAGAAGTCACACACTGGAAATCCGTGAAGCTTGTAACAAGTGTCTCTAATGTGACCTTTGTTTCCACAAAAGTCACATTTCTTGAACTCTTCCCTGGCTTTCTTACTGTCTCCCTCTTTCTTCCAATTGTTGGACTGGTTTCTGCTAGCATTGAGAGCAGTAATATCACTTCCTTGCTTGGAACTGGTGTTCGGATTACCTCCACAATGTTCAACTTGTTGAACAATATAGAAAGCTCTATTCAAATTGGGGACATGATCCATAGCAAGGACTTGATTTCTTGCCGAATCATATCCTTCATTCAACCCCATTAAAAATTGCATTAGCTTATTCCTTTCCTCCATCTCAATCATTTTCTTGACAACATGACATGTGCATTTCTCCATAACACCACACACACATCTCGGAGATCCTTCCACACAAGCAATTTCATTCCACTTTCTTTAATTTCCAGAAATAATCTCCAACTGAGTCAGATCCTTGTTTCACAGAACATAGATCTTTCCTCAGATGATACAGTAAAGGTATGTTAGATTGGCCATACCTTTCCAGAATTTCTTCCCAGAGTTCCCGCGCAGATCCAGAGAACATCAGCGATTCTGAAATTGACTTGTCCATGGAGTTGACAAGCCAGCAACGCACCATGTAATCGGCTCTCAACCACCTTTGCTTGTTTGGAGAGTCATCCGGCGGCGCTGCGATGGATCCATCAATAAAACCGAGCTTCAATTTTGCTCCTAACGCCATCTTCACATTTCGCATCCAGCTCAGGAAATTTGTTCCATTGAACACAGCTGCAACAAGTTGTGCGCCTGGACTGTCTGAGCTTGCAAGAGCATACGGATCGTTCGACGCCACTTGGAATTGCTGATCCCCGTTGTGGTTCCTCTGATCACCACTCTGATTTCTCACAACCGAAGTGTATGTGTCTCCCATGGCAACAAATTACTTCAGATCTTCCGACGAATCTCAACGAAGCTCTGATACCATATGAACTGGATCACAGTTCACCAATCACCATGAAAACCAAAGAGAAATGAAGGAAGAAAACTCAATCTCTGTAATGTGTTTGTTGTGTTCAAGAAGTTACGGCCAAAACAGAAAGGGAGATGGGGCTTTATAGCCTTACAATGCTAACTACCACTCCCTCTACAGTCGTACACGTGTCCTCTCTAACAACCTTACTTCAAGCCTAAGTGAGGCTCGGACTAGGAGCACCAGAGCACCACATACTGGCTCATAAAGAAAATTAAAGTAATTATAAGGAAAAGTCGGGTCTTGTTCAGGTCGGGCCAAGGACGAGTCGAGTATGGGTCGGGTCGATTTTGTCTATATTCGTGTCTATTCGGGTATCGGGTCTGGCCCGGATTTGGGTTTGGATTCGGATTGTTCATGACACTAGATTTTCGAGTTTCGGTCGAGTTTGGATTCGGGTGAGTCGGGTCGAATTTTCGGATCGGGCTAGATTTTGCTAGCTCTATTATGAACTCGATTTGCATTTTGAAGTATTATAAGAATACATGTCGAAGTGAAATCAAAGAAACTTCAATAACCCAACAAAATTTAAATGAAATTCCAACTATTTATATTAGTGACTAGTGAGCACACCTCCTCTTCCCATATTTGAATGTTTGTTGTAATTTTAGTTGAGATCAATTTTCTCATAAGAAGGTGCAATTTCAAATTATAAGAAAACACTTGGATGTTAATGTCACTAAGATTCCGTTCATATCTTACACAAGTTTTTTAATTTTTTTTTAGACTATATATATTTGATTTGAAATATTTTGACATACCATCAAGATTTCATGACTACTGATAAAAAAAAAAATCACGACTTTAGCTTTGTATGTGACATTAGCCCATTATTAATTGATTGAATTCATATAAAGTCAATTTTTTGATGGGACTTTAGCTTTACAAGGGGATCAAACTAAGCTATAGAAGTATGGGGTATTTTTTTTTTCCAATATCAATAAATAAATATAATTTATTCCAGATTACCTAACTACCTCAAAACGGGTCGGATAACCGGGTGGGCGATGGTAGATGGGTCGCTACTCGCTACGATCAACGAAGTGTAGATGGAGGAGAATAAATTAGTATGAGTAGTTTCAGCAAGAGGGTATCCCAAATCCGTGGCAAGATACCACTGATTCTCTCACTCAAACGGTTGCCCAATTCAATTTCCTGATTCACTCCTTCAAACCATCTCTTTCTTCCTCCCCAATCATTCCTCCATCATCTCATTGCCGATACCTTTCCTTGCTCCTACTTTCTGGGTTTCCATCCTTTTTCCGTTGCTTTTTAGTTCATCTCTCCTATTTGCAAAGCCCTGAAAGAGGGTTTTAGGTTTTTCCGAATCGTATTCACTAATTGGATCGATTTGGGTCTCCATCTGCCGATTGTCGAACGAATTTCTGATTTGCAATGGATTCTCAGGTTCTGGTTGCTCTCGCGCTGTCACTTGTCGGGGGATTGAGCACCTCCATAGGTAAAAGACCCTGTCTTTTATTATTATTTATTGTTGTTATTGTAATTTTGAATTCCATGAGATGCAGAGGAAGTTCACTGGTCAGTTTGATTGTTTATTTTGTGAAGGGGAAATTCGAGTTTTAGTGGTATTTGTTGATTCTGTGGAGTTGGATTTTTTGAAAGGGAAATTTGAGATTTAGGTATCGGATTGGAATAAGGAATGAGATTGAACATGTATTGGTTAGTGTGGTTTGACAAATTTTGGGCAGGTATGGGGTTGGAGATGGAGATGAATTGGGTTCTAATTTCTGAAATCAGCCAACCCGGATTGTTGAAGTGGGTATGAAGTGCTCTTGTTAGCTCATCTCAGGGTATGAAACTGATTTCTATACCAAAAACCAACCCAATACCCCAGTGCCATTCTTACACACCAAACAACTCCTGATTGTTTTTTTTTCCTTATAATTATTGTATTTGTTGAAATGAACAAGTTCAATTTTCTGATTGTTTTTGGGTTCAGCCTTAAAAAATCCATATTCAAGATCGGGTTACATTGTTGAGTGGCCTCCCCCATGTGGGCTTGATTCATTATAGATGAGTTAGTAGCCTGAGTGTGTAGAGTTGAATTAGATTTCATGAAGATTCTATTCAGGGAATTGGCCAAGTATACTTGTGTTATTGAATCTGTAAGTTTGGCCATTTGATGGGGGAGGGCAAGATTCATTCACTGTCAAATTTCAGTGCTGATTTACCATTTATCTGTAGCTTTTACTTGTTCAATCGGATTCCAGTATTTCATGCTATCTAGTCCCACTTCCTCTCTATGTGTAATCTAATTTTTTAAGTCATTACATTATCTGTTCAACCTCACTCGCTGTCTTTGCTTCCTAAACAATTCTCTTCTCACTTTCTCTGACCGGGGCCTTTTTCTTGAGAATTAGCAAGCTTATTCAATCTGTATTAGAGTTAGATACTAGTTTGATTGATTCTATCATTAAACTTTTTTTTCTTCTGTGGATTGGCTTGTGTTCTTTAATTAGTGTCAACTTTGGTACTTTGAACAGGTGCACTTTTCGTGATACTTAATCAAGCCCCAAACTTGAAGATGCTTGGGTTATTACAGGTACGCATATATGTTTTCTTAGTTCCCAATATAATCAGTAACTATTCCCGATGACAGAGACATAATTCACCTTGACAACCAGAGACCAGAGTTTGTGGAGACAGTAGATATCAGATGCTCAAATATTGGTTTAAGTTTTTTTTTTCTTCACTGAAAGTAGCACCTTTTTTTTGTGTGTTTCCCGTTTGTTCTATAACGAATTACCAAACATGATGAATTATCACCGACCATGGTATTTGATATTTAATGGAACTTTGAGATTTGAGCTCTGCGTTCCGTCATTCCCTACACAAGTATGCAGTGCTTGGAAATTTCAAGTTTTCTATTATTTTGCAGGGGTTTGCTGCGGGTCTCATGCTCAGCATATCGTTTCTCGACTTGGCTCATAATGCTATAAACTCTATTGGCTTTTTGAAAGGAAACCTTTGGGTATGTTCTCGCCATTCAGTTCAACTTTTTAACCACAAAAGGAAGTGGGGAAACATAATTCAAATGGGAGGATGAATGATCCATGTTCAATAAGCCTGTGGTCATATAAACACCTATATCTTGTAGTTCTTTGCAGGGGTAATTTTCTTTGCTTTTATTGCCAATTTCATCCCAGAACCGAGCCTTGCTCCTACTTCGGATGCGAAAAGCAAAAAGGTTAATTCAATTTTTCCCTTTTACGCGTAGGAACATGCTAATGATGCATAGCTTTTTCTCCTGGCTGACAACCTTTGACAATTTTTTTCGCATCAGAAAAATGGGGATGAAAAGGGCAAGGACGTGATGAAAAAGCATCGCCGCCAAGTTATGTACAGTGGAATTGTCACTGCTATAGGTAAACGAAGGGGCTTTATGCTCAATCTGTAGAAGCGTTCAATTTGGTCTAGTTTTTGGTCTATTTGACAAGAAGTAATGATATTCTTGCAGGCATCAGCTTGCACAATTTTCCAGAGGGCATGGCAGTTTTTCTGGGCTCCATGAAGGTAACTACTACCTAGGTTTTCTTATCTTACCCAAGTGATGGACATGACACTTGTTCATTCCGGTGTTTCCCACATCAGTTGCTGGTCATGCCATCATGAATTTTTATGTTGAACTGCCTTTTGTTTTGCATTTCCTTCCACTATACTTGTTAATCTGACTTTTTTGGTCAGGGGCTTCGAGTTGGTGTTAATTTGGCACTGGCAATTGCTTTACACAACATTCCAGAGGTATAGTTGCTCAGATCTTAGTCCTCAGCTATCCAGCATATTTTTATATTTATACGAACAAGATTGCCATCTAATGAGATTTCTGTTAAGTGTGTACCTGAAATCAGCCTCTCTCTTTTAATTAGTGTGGTGCAATATGGCTTTCGGTCTCTTTCTTTTCTTTCTTTGGGAACGATGGTGATTTATGCTCTAATGTGACCTAGTTATCTTTTCACAGGGTGTAGCCGTTGCACTTCCTGTCTACTTTGCAACGCAAAGGTATAAAAACCTTTCTTATTCACATTTGATAATGATTTGGTATCATATGCTAAGATTCCGGCCAATTTAGAGCTTCTTAATGAAAACACCGTTCTCAGTGTTGACTGTTGTTTACTAGCAGTTCTATTTGGACTGTTCTTTCAACATAATATGTAATCTTATTTATGCCAAGTTTCTTGATTGAATCAAGATAAAGAAGCATCTTATCTCAGTTATCCTTTCGTCTTGCTCTTAAATCTCAGTAAATGGCAAGCATTCAAATTGGCAACACTCTCCGGTTTTGCTGAGCCCCTCGGTGTTATAATCGTGGGTATGCTCTTCATCTATATATAACAGCAACAAGTTACATATTTCATCTTTGTAAGATCATAGTTCTTGAATCTAACAAGTACTACTCCAGTCTCTGTAGAAGATTGACAAACACTTTACAACAAAAAGAAAATCCTGATATATTCGGCTTCATTGTCTTTGATATTTAACACTATTTAGATCCTTATTAACGCTAAATTTTGTTTCTCATTGCAGCATACCTGTTCCCATCCAGTCTGAGCCCCGAGATTCTAGAGGGCCTTCTTGGATCAGGTTCGGCATTCTCACAATTAAGTTTGAGCATTCATTTCCATACACACTATCTGAGACCTGTCTTGAATATGTCTGCAATGCCCTTTCAGTTGGAGGCGTAATGGCTTTTCTGACGTTACATGAGATGTTGCCATTAGCATTCGATTATGCTGGACAGAAACAAGCTGTCAAGGCTGTTTTTCTGGGAATGGCATTCATGTCTGCTAGGTAAACAACTCCGGCATCCCTAACTGAACAAGTTAGATCTCCTATAACGCTAAGCATCACTCGTTCATGATTGACCCATAAATTTCCTAAATGTAATTAAACAATCAGAATTAAGGATACATGTTTTTTCCCTTGGATGATATTTTGCTTGCATCTTGATCGCGTTTATTCATTCGTTTCTGGGTGTCCAATTTTGCAGCCTCTACTTTCTGGAAATCAGCCTACCAGAGGAAATGAGCTTGTAATCGACGAAGACACGATGAAACCCCGGATTTGTCCATTGCAGATCCTGAAGAAGAGCTAGTCTTACACCCCGGATTTGCTCTCAGAAGTTGATGTAGTGTATGAAGGAGAAATGCGGTCTGATTTATTGATTCTGATAGGGTGAAAGAAGAAAGTAATTGCTGATTTGTACTACTGAAGGACCTGTTTACAGTGGTAATTTCAGTGAAACTAACTTGGTTAATTCTGGCGGGTAACTTGGAAGGATTTAATAAGCTGTTACAGTCTTCCACTTTGTCACACTCCCCTGCATATGGACAATAAAGATTTCTCACAATTATGAAAGGTTGTTGCTATATTTGCTGCTAGATGCACTCAAAAGTATAGACAACTCAACCAGTAATTATCAATGTTTTAGATGAAGATTATCATCAGAAAGCATCAATTAATCAGGCTAATAGAAATTCACGAAAACCCTAAACATTCAGAGCAGAGAATTAGTAATATTCAAAGACGGGTATTAAGAAATAGAAATCTCAAAATAAAATTCAAAACCTAAAGCTTCGATTAATTTTCCCAAGCAAAGGAGTTTAGTTTATTAAGCTTGATGAGAAAACCAAAACCAACATGTAAACCTTCTCATGCCGGATGAATTTTGTCTGATGGATTCATAATCTCTAATTAAAACCCTAATCTAATATATAAAATATCATCCTAAAAATAATACTCCCTCCGTTAATTAAAACTTGACGTTTTACTATTCACGCACGTTTTTTTAGGTGTTAAAAACTAAATAAAATATTAACTTTTTTAATAATATTTTTAAACAATTTCATATTTATTACTATTAAGTTTGAATTTATAAAAACAAAATTTAAAAAAAGTCAATATTTTATATAGTTTTTATCATTCTAAAAAAGCTTGCATAAATAGTAAACGACATGTTTTAATTAACAGAGGGAGTAATATAAATATATGTCTAGAGAACTAAGTAAAAAGTCCACACAAATAGGCCCAAAGATGTAGAGACTGGGCCCAAGCCAAAGCAAGAACTCGGTCCAGGCACCAAGAACTCAGTCGAGTTCTTTCCTGTCCCAAAGCGAGTTCTGTCCTGTATCCACATTTGAAGTTTGGTTCCATTGTCTACGAGGCGGAATTCGGAAGAGTTTAAACACAAAAGTTGTAGGTCTTTAAATCCTCTTTGCAACAAGTATATATAAGAACGCCCCGATCCGACCAATTAATACAACCTTCGAATGACTTGTTTTAGTGTAACACCACCAACTTGGTCCACAACTCCAATCAATGCATCTCTTTAATATTCCGACTTCTTCTTGCTTATTAGCCTCTTGCTCGGAATTAGGTCATTCCCATGTCATCACTCGACTCCGCCAATGCTTGAAAGTATACACAAAAATCCGTAGATTCCGACTCCATGCATAATTAACTAAATATATAAAAACCAATTAACTATCTAGTTCATGCACTTTATTATACCTAAATCTAACTAAATGCAACATATTAACATTACCTAAATGCGTCTTATCAATGACCCCTTTCTGCTTAGAGTTATAGGCGGGCGTCTAGATTGAGAATATATGTTATTCGAAAACAACCTCTCAACATAGTCAGGGTAATGATACGTACATCTTAGCCCCATAGACCTTACTTTGAGCAAGATAGAGTGAGAATGTGTTGTTAATTGTAATCTTTTCTCAAAAAGGGGAATATTAATTAAAAACTAATTAATTATCTTAAGATATATCATGAACTTAAACACTTTTCATACATCATCTGATCATATATCATATGTTAAATAATGTACAAATTAAAGCATATATATTGACAAACACATTAAACCCTTAGAACTTGACGTTATAGTCAAAACACATAGGTACATATGAGTACCTCAAGATTCTCTAACAATTGAAAGGGAAGCTAACAATAGAAAGTAAAGTTTACCAAACATATTTATGTTACTCTTTCTTCACCATGATTCTCTCTAACAATTGAAACACATTTTTAAACAAACCAATTAATAAGAAATAATTTTTCAAAAATTGTACTCCCCGCACTCAACTAAACCAGTCCTAATTATGTTATCCAAGAAACAACAGTCTTAAAAGTTATAATAACGAAAAAGGGGTAAACAAGAAGGCCGGTCATAGTAACTCATTAATTAGTCGAATTAAACAGTAATATATATATATATTGTGCTTACATACTATCTAACCCTTAAGGTAAGAATTCAAAATATCAGATATACCAGTGTCTGATAAATCGAGAGGCCGTAAAAAGAGCAAATGGATAAACCATCATGTAGCAACAAAACAGGAAACTCAAATACTAGCCTCTTTTTTCTCAGTGAGGGGCTGAAAAGTTTAACGAAAGGAATGCTATTTTTACTGTTTTGGTGAGACTTGGGAGAAAGTAAAAAAATCCATCAGGAACTCACTGACTCACAAAGTGGATCGGAAGAAGTTAAGGTTGAATAGTATTTTTTTTTTTAGAAATTGTTTTTGTTTACTCATGGAAATTAATCCCATGCATGCAGAGATTAACTACTGAGAAGTGCAGTGCAGATATATGTGGAATCTACAAAAGTGATCCATCGATGAATGCAAACTGTAGAAATTTAACCTCAAGGTAATTTGTGAATTTTTAAGAAAAGTATGAATGTATGAAATGACATTTCAAAACAAGAACTTGTCTTTTGTCCCTTTACAAGTAAAAAACTTCACCTTTCCCTTTAATTCCCCAACATATATTAAAACTATGATATAGTAGATGGACTCATTCAACTTATTTATATTAGATTTGCACCTCTCCCTTTGTTGCAAGGAATTAAGTTCCATTATCACGGTTGAATATATGAAAGGGACAGTATCTCACATTGATAATATAGTATATCCAAGCCTTGCACATATATTTAAGTCGGGAAATTACTTCTCCTAATGTCAATTAGTTAGCTGGTATACGTGTATCAAAAAGTGAGTGATCAGTGCTATTTAACTGGTTCTTCGAATCAGTCTTCGTTGGTTAATTTTACTTAAATTTGGACTAACCCTAACCATTATACAAAATGTCACATACATATATAGCTACACATATATCTTATATCACGAGTGATCTCAATTACAGTAATTTATTTAACATGAAATTTTGGCTAACCCAAATTCCATACATTTGTCCACCCTATGTGAATCAATTGTCATATGGATGAATCAAAAGGTCCATTCTTTAAGTTGTAAATATATATTCTAAAAGTGGATTAATTTGTTGTCGAAAAAAGAAACTAATTACAAAGTAATTGAAGCTTATTTTGATAACGAGGAACCCACATTCGGTGGTAAATCCCGACCACGTGACCCAATCGATAAGAGTCACCCGGTAAACCGACTTGCAATTGAAGCTTATTAATTTTAGGATATGATGTAACGGTACGGGTATTCGATCACTAGTCTAAAAGCAAAAATAAAAATTATAGCCCCCATTAGATAAATAAAATACCACCGTTTACCTGATGCGTAGCTCTCTTGTCGGCTGAGTCACGTGTACGGGGTTTGCCACCAAAGGTGGGTTCCTCGTTAACAAAAAAAAAAAAAAAAAAAAAAATACCACCCTTTCCCTTTTTTATTTCTTTTGCTTTTCCTGTCTCCTAAGTAACATGCCAATGGTGAAAGGGCCCAAACCATTACAACTTTGTTGTGACTTGTGGGTTCAATAGAGGGGGTCAGGGGGGCAACCTCGATCTCGTTAATTCACTTGATCTGACTAGTTAAACCTAGTGGTGGAGCTAGGGTGCTCGGGAGTGTTAGAGCACATCTGATCGAAAAAATAAAAAACAATTTGGTCATGGTATCAATAGGGTCTTACTTGTAATCAATACTTCATTTGTTAATTAAAACTTGTCATTTACTATTCATCCATATTTTTTTATAATGATAAAAACTATATAAAATATTAAATTTTTTACATTTGTTTTTATAAATTCATACTTAATAGTAATAAGTATTAAATTATTTTAAAAAATTATTTAAAAACTTAATATTTTATATAGTTTTTAACACCTCAAAAGCGTGCGTGAATAGTAAAACGTCAAGTTTTAATTAACGGAGGGAATATTATATATGACCTAAAGAGGACGATAGTTTGAAACTCTAAGTCGGATCTCCATGACGTCGTGTCAGACTCCAAAACCAAGTGAGCAAGTCGATCTGCAGCTCTGTTTGCCTCCCTGAAGATATGGGACACAGAAGCCCTCTCGAAAGACCTAAGCATCAGAAGAACGTCGGAAACCAAAACTTCGACTTCCCAGGGAGCCGCGCAGACACGTACCATTGAGTGCATTCACCAGCGCAAGGCAATCCCCCTCCACCACAACTCTGTGAATGCCCAGCCTCCGCGCCTCTAGCAGCCCGAGCTGCAAACCAACGGCCTCGGCTTGAAGAGCTGACATACACCCACACTTGTTAGCACCAGCGGCGGTAATCCTACCTTCGCAATCTTGAATGATGAACCCTGCAGAAGCAGATCCAGGCGAGGATTTAGCACCATCAAAATTAAATTTAAAAACACCAACCACATGGGTTCACCATCAATATATCTGATCACATTCTTTTTACGGGGGTTGTTTCTGGGTTTGATTTTCATGGTTTGACCGACTTCTTCGTTAGTGTCTTCGAGCTTAGTTTTTTTCTTCCCAATTTTCCATGTGGTACTTGATAGTGGCTACCAGTTCATCTGTTGTCCATATGGTCTGGTTTTTAGTAATTAATCAAAGAGACATATATTCATATTACTCAATAGTCCGTAATAAAGAGCAAAGCATCATAAACGTTACATGGTTCCATTAAAATTCCCAATGTTGCCTTGTTTGCAAAATAAAGCAAAACCAAACTTACTACATATATATAATAATAGACTTGATATAGCCATAGATAAATCCATTCAAGTTCACTGGTTGGATTCATTATCCTGCTCAATCTCTGAGGCAGGCTCGTCGTCGTCGTCGTCCTGATCAAAGCAGTCAATCCCAAAGGCAGCATGGCCATTCCCAAAGGACCTGATGTGGTCCTTAAGGGACCTCTTGTGCTTGAAATCAGAGCCACAAGTGCAGTACCAGAGCTTCCCACAGTTCTTCTCATGGGTCCTCCAATCGCCCCTCACGGCGAAGGCCTTCCCACACTTCCTACACATGAAGGGCTTTATCCCATGCTTCCTCTTGTAGTGGGTCTGCAGTGTCCTGAAGTCCTTCAATGGCTTCGCTCTTGGGTGGTCGATGTTGTTCTTGCACCCCGGGGCGCAGCAGTAGCATGGTAGCCTTAGCATTGCTGTGGGCTGGGTTCCTCTTAGGGATTCTGGCCCCTTCCTGTACTGGGATCCATGCCCCCACATGTGCATCTGCAATTAACCCCACATCAAGGAGAAACATATGTTACTATTTAGGGCTTGGAATTGTTTGATGAACAAGGTGAATTGAGAGCCTTTCAGTTAATTAGGTCAAGCTCCCCAATGTCTACAAATGGAGTGAACAAACAATATTACATGACTAGTAGCAAAAGGCGAAATGAAACACCGAAAAAAACGAATACCATCAACATAAAATAAGCTCCCAAAATCGCTAAGAACACGTTGAGAAACGACACAGTTTACCTTATAACTTATAAGTTAACCTCAATCCAGGAAACATTGCAATTTTTAGGGCTTTGAAATGTTTACCATCTATATTATTCTAAGTCGCTTAAAAAACACTTACTCGATATAATCGGGGGAAAATGCTTACAACTTGACCCCCATACCCTGCTACGAGCAAGATACATTTTCACCAAACACGCCCTTAAGCTACTAACATTAGAATCAGATGTAAGCTGATGATGATGACTAGCTCTAGTCTACAATTTATGGATGTTCAGATTTGAATTGATGTTTGCAATGGCTTTCAAAAGTACAGTTTGTAGGCTGGGGTACAAGTTCAAGTAAGTAAGGTGGGGAGAGTTGAATTTTGTGGGTTTGATGAATTGATGTAATTTGGGTGGTTCTGAAAAGTGTAATCTGAGATTGTGGTGTGTCTGTAATTCTGTGTAGGGGGGCTACTTACTGATGAAGGGTCAAAATCTCTGAGTGGGGGTGGCCTAGTTTTAGGTTTGATGTTTTAGTTGTTAGAACACATTGGCCAATGCAGTGCAAAGAACAGAAAGAACAGAAGCTACACAGACTTCAAGGAGATGATAAAACAAAAGGCATAAATCTGAGCATATGTGTAGTTCAATCACTTAAAGAAAGAGAGCTGCTGCTATACTGATTTTTGGTCTCAGTTTGGACCAGAGAAAGTGACATAGATGATCATTTTTTACCATTTGGGTTTTCTCTGATTTCTTTTCAAATCCCCAAGCCCCCCACAAATCATCCTCATCATACAAAGATAAAGGATTTTTGTAAAGGAAAAGGCAATTACATTAATTAATTATCTAATTAATTAGTACTTAATTAGCATGAATTTTTATTTTATTTTATAAAGGACTGTGAAATTAAAAGAGGGGAAAAAAGCCCTAGCTAAAGAGGGACACAAGATCACTTTCTCTAGCTTCTTGTACTGATGTTGTTACATAGAATATGCAATTTTGACAAAAGTGAAAGTTTGAATTGAAGCAAGAAAAGAAGTGTAACAAAGCAAAGGAAGGGGGAAAAAAAAGATTTGGGGTATGGATCACTTCTTCTTTCTTTTTTTTCTTGGCAAAGGTGAAACCAAAATCAAATACATACAAATAGAAAGGGATAGGAGAGTGGAGGATAAAGGCAAAGGAGATCTTTTTGAAGGGGATCTTAGCTAATAGGTGCTTGATTTACAATACCCATAAACTCATTATAAAAAAAAAGGTGAAAAAAATAGGATCTCTTTAGGAACAACAGAAAGATTTTTACGGTGTATATAACAACACCCAGAATGATAACTAACTAACATTACCTGCATGTTGTTGTATCTGTTGAAGTTCTTGAAGCAAAGAGGGCAAGAGAACTGGGTAGGGCCAATCAAGATCTGGGCAGGGGTAGGGATCCAGTACTGACCCTTGTGAAGGGTACTTGTGGTGATGGTGGTGGTTGTTGATGAGGATGAAGATGATGAGTTTGCATAGCCACAGGGGGGAGCTGCTGCAGCTACTGTAACCACATGATCTGAATTATTGTTATTGTTATTATAATAGGAAGAAGAAGATGTATGATCTGATGAGGGTAGCCCTAGATGGAGGGCAAACATGACCCCATCATCATCATGATGATGATCATCATCAAACATGAGGGATGAGGATTCATGGTCTTGAGGGATCTTGTTGCAGTCAACCTCCATGGTGGTGGATTGGGATTCTTCATCAAGGTGGGCTAGGGTTCTTCTTGCAGGGCTTAGGGTGAGGAGTGGGAGGGCCTCCTTGAGAGGAGGTGAGGAGGGGTGGGGGAAGAAGCTGCTGTAAGTACTGTAAGGGTTTGGGATTGGGGTTGGGGAGGGGAGGTAATTAATGGTGTTGGTGAAGGAGGAGGTGTAATAGGAGTTGAGCCATGGTGAATAGTGGGTGGAGGAGAAAGGGTACTGATCAGACATGGTGGAATTGGAGGAAAGGAGATTGGAAGATGGAGATGGAGGGTTGAAGACAACAGTTTGGAGAGGATGAGTGTATAGGGTTTAATAGGGTAGTTTATGAGAGAGAAAGAGATATTAGAAAGGGATTGAAAGGTGGAGATGAGGACTGAACATAAACACCAAAGAAAAACACTTGTGAGAGGGGGAGAAAGTGAGTGGAGGTCTCTGTTTGGTCATTTAATTTTTAATTTTTTAATTTTATTTTTTTTATTAAGAAAAAATTCGAGGTCAGACATACCTGAATCTCGAAGGCCGACAAGTCGGCATAGTGGAACAAGATCTACTTTTTTTTTTCTATTTTGTTTGGTCATTTAATTGTTTATAACAAGATCTACTTTTTTTTTCTATTTTATTTTTTTCTTCAAATAATTATTCATTTGTCTGATTTTTTGAAATATTTTGTATTTATAAATTAATCCCATGAGCTATACATACATTTTTTTTAAGATAGAGGTATAAGACAATGCATTAAATAATTGATTAAAAAATAAAATAAAGTTTTTAAATATCTTAATTTGCTCATAAAAATCATATTTTATTTTCATTAATTTTTTCATTTTTTTTAAAAATATTTTGTATATATAAATCCCATGAGCAATATATGCATTTTTTAAATAGAGGTATATCAGAAGACAATGCATTAAATATTTGATTTAAAAAATAGTAATAAAATTTTCAAATATCTTAATTTGCCCATACATACATCGATGGATTTAATTTCACTAAATTTTTATTTCCTTTAGTTGTTGAAACAAATAAAACATACTCCCTCCGTCCAATAATACATGGATTTTTAGAGAAAATTTTTTGTCCAACAATAGATGGGCTTTTATGTTTTCAAGGTAGGAAGTTGTAATGATTTGTATTGGTTTGTGTGTTGTTGACTTTTTAAAATAATTTGATTGGTTAAAATGTGTAATGGATGTTAAAAAAAAATGAAAAAATTAATACAATGATGATGTTTTTTTAAAAGTAAAGGGTTTTATTAAAACTTGTGCAATAGGCTAAAAACCCATGTATTTTAGGACGGAGGGAGCACTGATCATTTTTTTACCTTAAACAATACGTAGTAATTTTTAGAGGCATCCTTGCAAGTGCAGATACTAAGCTCTCTAACTTGTAGAGGTTGTCAAGCGATTCCGTTGTGGTAGATGCGAGCGATACGATTCATACATCTATTGACCTCGCGGTAGATATGGGAGATTCCGAAAACCTCAATTTCCGAAGCAAAAAACAAATGCATGTCATGAGGTTTTCGATCTCACACAGGTACTACCAGCAACCTTTGAGAACGTTAATCACCATAAAATTTTCGCCCTCGAAGAGAATACGGGAAAGCCCAAATTCTTTAGCCTTCAGGAGGCCGAGATTAAGGCTCATGACATCCGACTCCAGAGCATTCTTCATATGTACCAAGATGAGCTCTCCTAGCCGCAACGGGACAACCAAAGTGAACTCGAATGATGAAACCTGCAGAAGCTGTTCCTAGCAACCATCAAAATTTATCTTGTATAGATCATTTTCACTGTTGTTGGTCGAATAATTTCTCGTTAAATAAAAAATTATATCCATATATTATTAACCTTTTTTTTGGTAATCTATGCTTAAAATCATCTTAAATGAAAAAAAGAAGTAATTTGCATGCTAAAGATAGAGCAAATGCTTGATATTAAAAAAAAATGTTGATAGATCATGCATGCACAATATATACGTCAGGGCAGCTAGATTCGTCAGCTAGAATATCTATGAGGTTACAAGTTCATCAGCTAGGTATCTTGATTGGACTCATGAATTCTGAAAGTTGAATTAAAATCCAGATTTAAGTGAACATTTATGAATAAATACGGAGTAATTAATAAAAGGTATGATCAAAATGGAAAGGTAAGGCACTTAAAAGTTGAGTGGATATATACACACTTTCATGTATATAATGCACACTCATTAGGTTCAGGAGTAATCATGTAAAGTTTTTATGTTAATTAGGATATATTATCTTTTAGTTGCATTATTTTTAATAAATAAATAAAATTAGTTAACAGATTAAAAAGTAAAAATTAAAGGGTAATTATACTTGATATCTCATTAAATTAAATCACAGTAATTTGCTTTTGAAAAATCAATTAGGATTGATTTGCATAAAAGTTTCAACAATTATCATTACTAAAAAGGAAAGAGGAAATTAAAGATGAGACAAGAAATCACCTCTTGGAAAAAAGATGGAGAAGAGAGAAAAAACATGAAGAATGGGAAAAAGGAAGGTTACAGTTTTTACCACCTCTGCAGGTCCAGGCTAGTCCCCACCAAACCCAATCAAAATCAAACTGAATAAATACTAAAATGAATTAGATATTTTTTAAAAATCAAATATGGAGTAAAAAAAGAAGGGAAATTGCTAGTGTAATTGGATTTCAAAATCAAATACTAAAATCAGATAGGTGGTTTTCAATAAAATTGACTATTTCTTTGGTTCCGCACGGATCAACGATACAAGATTTCGGGTGTAATTGGATTTGGAAATTGGATGTTCTTCAGAAGATCGGAATGTTACTGTGGAAGATTGCGAGGGATGGCCTGCCTACAAAATTAAAGAAAGGTTATCAAGATTGCATGTCGACGTCCCTATGACCTGTGTTTTCTGCGATAGTACAATTGAAACTACGAAACATTTACTTTTACACTGCTGTGCCACACCAAAAAATTTCATAGAAATGAACCTCCCAACACTAACAACATTACGAAATCCTTTCAACGGATACAAGCAGCACGTACAATTTAATGAGATTTTCAAAGCGATAGGTAAACATCGTATGACAGATCTGGCATATTGTTGGTGAGCAGTTTGGTTTTTTAGAAACCAATTAGCGTTTGGTCACACAAATGCATTCACGATCTGCGCTATCAAAGTATTCATTATAACGTGTCGCTAGTCTTGAATTGAAGCTTGTAAGTTCAACCTACAAGACAATTTAGGTTCGTCAAGAGTCGGGACTGGCTGGAGTCGAGGTGGTGTGTACCAGGCGACTCCGTGTTAGGGAATGAGCTTCCTTGGAGGTTCGTCTTCACTGCCCACAAGAGATTCCTGATGTATCGCTGGCTAGCGGTGCTATTTAATGGTGGTGATTGGCTTCGTTCCTAGTCTACGTCTTCAACTTGCTGGTTTTAGATGCTTAGATTCGTCCAGTTGTAGAGTGCGTACTACCTGTATTATATTGCTCCCTTTTTTGGTTGTTCTGTTGTATGTTTGACGGTTTTTTCGTCTGTCGACTTGTCAGCCTATCGAGAATCAGACTTGCCTGATCTCGAATTCGATCTTACTTTATAAAAAAAAATAGTAATATAAAAACATAATAAATATGAGGAGATTTCACAAATGTATTAAATCAACACCCTTTAGATATACTCTAATCTAAAATATAAAGGAATTAAATAGATTTTTAAAATAAAAATAAAAATATACACTAATTAGAGATACAGTTTATAAAGTGATAATTGATAACAAAAAGTATGTTAGAAAAACCATAAAACAATGCAATAAAAACTCCATATATATATAGAGAAACTTGCACATGCATTAATTCACGTTTTAAAATGCATTCGTGAGACTCATTTTTAGCCATTGGATTAAAATCTAATGAATGACTATGATTAATATAAATTTTATATATTTATGGAAGATAATATGTATGGACACATTAATTAAAAAATATTGCCTTTAATAAATGAATATCTTTTATTATGAGAGATGAATGCATTGGATAGTTCTTTTATACATATATGATATATTGTGTGTGTGTCCATATACAATGGAGATCCTCTACAACACTTTGTGTGACATGAGGTGCAACAAAAAATTAATTATGCTATAAATTTTCAATAAAAAAAATTCCAAAAATTATATTTATGTTTTAAACACTTGTTAGTATATGTTTGTAAAAAAATTTGATGAAAAATTATGTATTTAAATTTTATATAAATCAAATACTACTTATTTTTCCATAAGATTTTCTAAAAATTATAAAACATGTATTTTCATCAAAAAAATTTATAAACATATAATAGCAAGTGTTTAAAACATAAATATAATTTTTGGAATTTTTTTATTGCAAATTTATAGTATAACAAATTTTGTGTTACACCTAGTGTCGCACAAAGTGTTGTAGAGGATCTTCATTGGTCCACATATCCATGTGATCCATTGAAAATGCATATTTTGTATAGGCATTCTAGGTAGTTTTAGAGTAAATTTAGCCTTTTAGGTTGTATATTACATGTTTTCTAATTATTTTGTATATCTTATCATTTAGTGGTCGAAGTTAAACATCTATGCTTTTTATGGTTAATTGTGCAGATTCGCGGATCAGGACTCGAAGAGTGGATCAAGAGGGCGATGCTGGAGCACCGGAGCTACTAATTAAGGATGGCTAAGAAAAGGAGTGATCATGTCCAAAGAAGAGCTCAAAATGAGCCACGACGAGGAGCGAGCTGAATGTGCACAAAAGAAAAGATGAGGAATCCCGAACACAGAGTATCAACACCTGTTGGTAGGGTTCGACGCCCACCGATGAGGATAAAGTCGGATCCGCGTGAATCTTCCGATCGAATGTTATCCTATGAAGATTTATTTCTATCTTTTAAAGATTCGTTTCTATCTCATTTTGGCCCATTTTCTAGGGTTTTTGGCCAACCCTAACTCTATAAATAGCTTAGTTTTCCTAGGGTTTTAGACACCACTCGATAGACAACAACTATAGCTTTACATTTACATCATTCTAGAGTTTTGAGGTAAGGTATGAGTGACTAAGCCTTTCATTAGTTTTGCTCATAGTTCAAGACATGGTTGATGACTTGTGAGGGCTGATTTATGTTTAATTCTATTTAAGTTTATTTCAATCTTCTCTATTCCGATATTGCTAATGTTGTTGATTATGTCTTAATTAACCACTAAATAGAATCGCATCGCACTAGGGTTATAACTTCATCCTTTACATGGCCTTAATCCACAAGTAGCTAGCACGTCTTGCATGAACGATTCGGGAATCTTGATAGTGTAGGGAGATTGACAGTTAGGAATTATCTCCTTTGGTGGAAGCGATGACTGAGCTGACAACCATTGTTGCAAATTGTGAGTAAAACTATATTTCTCTGTATTGCTTCCAATCAATCATCATTACTCTTGTTACTTTATTGCTTTCATCATCTCTACTATTGCTTTCTCTACGTTTTTTCTCTACTTCTCTCTTTTCTCTCAATGTTGTCAAAGAACATACATAAGTTGGTAGAGATTATTTAGTTACGAATTGGGATTGACTCCTACGTACTCTACCGCTATACTAGTATATTGAGTTGAGATTATTTTTGGTAGCTAGGAATCAACGACCGTTTTAGCCTTAATTACCATCCATACTACAGACATTTTTAATAAGTTGAGAACTCGCCCTCCTTTAACAAATTGTCTCAAGTTAAGCCCGAAAACATAAATTATGTAAAATTTTATCGCACCTATCCGACGTGACGTAGGCAATCACTTGTTTGTCCGCCTTTTTTTTCCTTCGTATTGTATCATGGCATGACAGTTAGTTCGTTTCATCGGCCTTTCGAGGATCGAGTCTTTCGGTTATCTCTCAAATATTTACTTGTATAAAAAAATTCACTAATTTCAAGGGTAAAACAAATCTTGAAAGACATGAGCAGGGGAGAATAAGGCCAAAGACAAGGTCAGGATTAGGGTTGGAGGTTGTCTCCTCCCATCATCATCATCATCATCCTTTGCACACTCCCATTTCCCACAACACGCAACACTCTAATTCAGAGTGCAACAGATCCAGACAATAGCATACATATCAGTAACAACAATTTCTTTTCTTTTCTTTTCTTTTCTTTTTAATAAAAAAAAGCCCCTAATAAGAAATATATATATTGCCCCAATTTTAATTAATCAAATCTTTCTTGTTCATCTCGGGAAGCAAATGGATTCGTAACCCTCCCTGCAATTGCTTAGATGTGTGAGTCTGTGGTCGGCCTTTGATCTCTGTGTCTATTTTTTTTGCTGGGTACAGTGTTTTTGTGGATCCTTTTGCTGATCGATCATTCAAGAAATAGAGGAGATGAAATCATGAAATGATTGAAAATTGAAATCCATCGTCCGGGGCTTCCACCGCCCCGGCCGGCCCACAGGTATGGACGATGGTGGATGAGCTAATTAATTGCATTACCACAGATCATTATGATTTACAAGTTAATTGTGGGTTAGTGGTGGATAAAGGATTTCATTCAAGAGGGGCTAGAAAAAAATTTAGAGAATTTTTTTTTATGTATGTATAAAAATATATTTTTTTTGTTTAAATATATTGAAAAAATCTTAAATTTATTATTTAAAGGGAAAACTAATTAAAATATCCCCATCTTTTGGGGTATGGTAAAAATATATCCTCAACTTTCAAATGTAATAAAAATATCCCGAGCTTTGAGAATGGTGGTAATATATTGCCCTAGTTTTCTCACGGGTCAAAAATGTTAGACAAAGCAGCCTACGTGATTTTTTTTGACAAGACAGCATACGTGGAAGCCTTTTTTTTTTACAAATTAGCACTAAAATTGGATTTTCTTGAACGGTTTTTTAGGAAAAAAATAAAACAATAACAAAATTAAACCCAAAAAACAAAATTGATTCAACCAAGCAACTAGTTCGGATGAAATTGCCTCAAATTAACACAACACGACTATTCCTAACACCAAACCGACAACAAATTGATTCAACCAAGCAACTAATCCGGTTGAAATTGCCTCAAATTAACACAACACGACTATTCCTAACACTAAACCGACAATAATGATGAAGAGGGAAAAAAATAAAACTTACCCATCCAAGTCCATGAACGAATCAAAGGGGAAGAAGATGTGAGAGAGACAACTCAATATAGTCGATCACGAGGGAGGAAGACTGACATTGATGAGGAACCATGAGCTATCTGGAAGACTTGGAAGACAATTCAAGAGGCGACCACAGAAGAAGATACGAGGGAGGAAAAGGTGTTGGGTATGAACCCGATCCATCTCTTTTTATTTTCCCCCTAAGAACACTGTTCAAGAAAACCCTTGTAAAAAAATCCACGTAGGTTGCCTTGTCAACATTTTTGACTCGGGAAAAAACTTGTGGTAATATATTACCACTACCCTCAAAGGTCGAGATATTTTTATTACATTTGAAAGTTGATGATATATTTTTACCATGCCCCCAAAGGTGAGGATATTTTAATTAGTTTTCTCTTATTTAAATAGATATTTTTAGTAACAAAAAAATAAATTTTATCAATAAATGAGAATTTTTTTATGTATATATATGTAAAAGATTGTTTTTATTTAAATATAATGGAGAAAATTTTAAATTTGTGAGTTAATTAATCTTTTTTTATAGAGACTATTAGAAAAGCAAAATTATGAAAAAGTAAACTCATTGTTATTTTTTATTTTTTTCAACTATTTATCCCTAAAATTAATAATAATTACCTAAAAAAAATTCAAATATTTTCTTCTCGTTGTTTCTTCTAGACTAGGAGAAGATTCAACCTTGGTTGTATATTTGACGGTTCGCCGTCTGTCGACTTTGTCGGCCTCTCAATGAGTCAGATCTGTCTGACCTTCGAATTATTACCTTATAAAAAAAAAAAGAGAAGATTCAACCCCCTCAAACCCCTCTATGTTCAGCTTACTTGAGTAAAGCTGAAACATGGATTGTTTAATTAAAATCAAGCCCTAGCCTATATATATAGGCTACCTACCATTACACCTATAAACATTATAGTAGAAAGAAATTATGAAGATTGTTTCAAACTGAATATGCAAATAATGGGTCATTATGAGTTATTATAACTTATAACTATAAACTACTATAGTCTATAACCCATAGAGAGAGGTCATTTTCTCTTTTATTGCAAATAATTAACTCTGGATTGGTAAATTATGTGGAGTAGTTGTGAAAGATTTAATGAAAGGGAAGGGGGAAATGATTATATAATGTCAAAGGAGATTGATAACAAAGGGTAAAAGTTTACTGTATCATCAATCACTAGCTGACCAAAAAAGGAGTTGAAACTCATAAAACTACTCGCTGACTTGCTACTCATTATACTTAGGTTTGATAGGTCAAAGTATTAGAAAATTAATTAATTATATTTTTTACACAATTTCCTGTCAATTCAATCAGATTGTTACATTTCATGAAAGAATCTAATAATCCTTCTTTCATGGGTCAATCTATGTAGTAGCTTCCAGTTCCACCTTTCAGTGCCCTGCCATGGAGATGGGGTACTTGCCTTTTTACCTTAATTAATTCACCATTAATTGTCTTAGCATCATCACTATATATATTCCATGGAATTAATCAAGCACAAACATTTTCAGCTTTAATTTACCATTGTGGCTTTAGATAATCATGAAATTATGATTAAAATTTTGGGTAGGATAAGGGCATGTTTGGTAATTTGGGTTTATTATTAGGGCTTGGGTATTTTTTAGGAGGTGGAGTTTATTTTGAGTATTATGAAGGTGTGAGAGTTGGATATTGTTTTTTTTTTAAATAACCTTGTTAAAAAACTGATTTGTGTTTGGTGGTTATAAGGTTGAAAAATGTATTGGTGGTGGAAATGGCTAAAACACCCTTTAACAACCCGCTTTCCTTTTTGGTGGAGGCTTATATTCTCTTCCAGATATCTCTACTCTTCAAATTCGCTTGTTTTTGGTTTTGATTTCAATTGCAATTACTGCCAGATCTGGAATTGTTGTTGCTGAAATCTCGTAATTTGCTGAAATTGTTGTTGTTGAAATTTCTTAAATTGCTAAAATTGTTGTTGTTGAAATTTCTTAAATTGTTGAAATTGGTGTGACCTTTTTCTCAAATTGCTGAAATTGTTGTTGTAATTGCTGAAATTGGTGTGGCATTTTTGGCTGAAATTGTTGAAAATTTTGAAATTGCTGAAATTGTGTGTTGTAATTGCTGAAATTGGGCAAAAATTCCAAATTTAGTGATTGAGCAACTCCAGTTTCAGCAATCCCGATTTCAGCAACCCCGGTTTCAGCAAGTTTCAACAACACGGTGGACATTTAGATAATATGGATAGGTTGGTGGACAAAATGCAAATAAATGCGGAAAATATTCACATTCTAGTAAACACCCCAATTTGTAGGTGGGGAGGTTCAAACCAAACAAGAAGGGGGGTGAAAGGCAAATACCCAACCACTAGACCAAAGAAATTAAAATTCACATGTTTTTTTTTATTTGGAATTTTTTTTTGAAATGCCATAAGTAAATCTGGTAAATTGACAGGGCACAAAGAGCGGTAGACTACAACTGTCAAGATACAACAAACACACACAACAAAGGACAATATATCTAAGAACCAAATTGACCAAAGCAAAACGAGGGAAACAACCCTACAAAACCTATAAACCACGTAGAGATCCGGCTGAGCGAGGACAAAAGACTCGGTGGAAGGAAGTGGATAGTGAGCGTATGGGAACGCTAACGCTGACACAATATCTCATCGCCCAGGAGACGGAAAGCAGAAATCCATATAGGGAAATGGACGACTCCCGGAGAAATGTGGATAACACGACATTCCCCCAATCTAGATGAGGGATCTTCAAAGAGAAAACTCACATGTATTTGTATTGGGGAAATTTGTTATGTATTTTTATATATATAAAAAAAAACAGGGTGGGTCGTATCATATATCAGTCCATCCCTAATTTTGTGGCTAGTATTAATATCATCTCTTGACCACACTTATGAACCATCGATTGCGATTCAAGATGTGGTTGTGGAACCAAAAACAATTGAAGGTCTTGGCTTCATGGATCTTGTTCCTAACCCTGATTTATTGAGTTATACTTAAGGCCAATTTTTCCCTTTTAACAAAATTTTTAAAAAAATATAAAACAATCTTGAGGCCAACTTTTATAGGTTGCTTGGGTTTTTCTTTCATCTGTGTTAATTTGTGTTTTTACTTTGTTGTATGTTCGAGGGTTCGCCTCTGCCGACTTGTCGGTCACTCGAGGTGGCAGGCCTGTCTGACTCTCGAATCCCTACTTTATCAAAAAAAAAGGAAATGAATGAGCATGAAATATCATGTCTCTGACATTACAAATAATATCGATCATTAACCCGATTTTACCGATTCAGTTTCCCAGTCTGACCCAGATTTCAGCTAGCTCTACATATCTCCCTCAATCAAAAGTCTCGAGTTTCTAAAACATGTGAAGGAGCATTTAACCCCGACGTAAATCGATCATAAAGTGGACCACTTTAGCAAAGAAAGAAAGGAGACATGTATTGAGGTGGAGTTAAAGATAGAAGGAAAAAGGTACGTGTGGTGTAGACAAGGAGAAGAAGAAGTTGAAGGAGGGGGTAAATAAATCTACCAAGGAAGGAAGTACATAAGGAAGCATCATTTAAGGGTGCATAAGAAGGAGACATAAACTTTTGTATTCATGAGTCATGACCCTTTTTTTATTATTATTATTTTTTTATTTTTTACTACCATAATAACTGAGCAGCATATGGGCTAGTAGTAATGCTAGTAAGTAGAGAGAACAGTGAACAAAAGTGCACTGCATGTATGCAATTCACCCTCTTCCTCTCTGCACCTTGTGTCTCTGTGTTTATGTTTAATAAGTGGAGATGATCAAGAAAAAGTGAAGAGGAAAATAAGGAAGGAGATCTTGAAAGGGTTTCACTATTCAATTTTTTTCTTTTCTTTTTTTAAATAAAAAAATTTGTTTGGGGAGGGCCCACTTGAGACCATTGTATGTAGGGGTGTAATGAAAGAGGTGTGTATGATGGGTCTATGTCAGAATTAATGGGCTATTTAATTAGATAGAATATATTTATTGATAGGGCCACCGGCCATGGGAGTTGGACAATTTGGATATATCATTCATACTCTTTCTTCATTGGTGATCACTAGATTAGGGCACATGTATTATATATATAGTGGAAATATTCACCATATCGGATGGCAATTAATTAATTAAAGACCTTCTAACTAATTTTCCTGATTTTCGTTGTTAAAAGAAATGAAATTTTTCTGTAGAGTGACTAGGTGATGAGTGGACTTGTCGGCTTTCGAGGTTCAGGTTTAATTAATTTTAAATTTTCACCTAATAAAAAAATAGAAGACGGGTTTAAATCTCCCTAACTTCTATCATTGTAATGATCTAAGTACTTATCTATGAAGACAAAAAATCGTCTAATTCCTCATATGTGCATGTGAATTAGAAGTTAAAGCATAGATGATTTTGGGAAAGAAATACAGGAAAAATTTATTTGTAAAAAATGGATTTTTTTTGTTTGATAAAACTAGTTTAATTAAGTGGGTTATATAAAAAAAAAATTGGGGGACTTGTTGTGAGAATGTCATGCTACAAAATTTTTAATTTCTGTCAAATTTTGATTTTTTTTTCTCCTTAAAAAAATTCCAATTTAGACGATTGAAGCAACACAACAAATACATTGTAAAGTTGTGGAGAATCATTCATGAAGCAGATATGTGATAATAGTCTAACATATAACCTGAGTGAAATTTCAACTTAAAACTATTGACAATATATAGAAGGAGTAAATCACTAGCTTGTTTGTTCGTATTTTAAATGTGGGACTCTTTGATCTCTAATCTCTCATTTATGTTAAAAATTGAATTGAACGGGCATAACAGGCAACAAGCTAGCGGCAATCCATCTCTTAAAAACGTGTTTGATCGTTGATGGAACACCTGAATGACCTGCTTGACGCAAAGAATTAGGATAAGCTAGCGTAGTTGCAGTAAAAGCGTGCAATGGTAGCTTCTATGCCAGAATGAGCTAGCAACTCCTCTTTGTTTCGTCGAAATTAACCAAACATATATGTTAGATTTCTACTACATGATCGATGTATTTCATATCCGCTCTTATATAGTATTGTGGTATTGTTGGTGCTCTGCAATACGTCATGCATTTTTACATGTCCATAGGGACATATATGTTGCATAAACCATTCTAATGCTTTGCCTTAGTTCCTTTGTCCAAGCTAGCTAGGGTTTCTTTATGCTCTAATTAAATTAAACTTAATATCTGTATTCGATCAACTTTATGAGTTTTTTTTTGTACGTTACGTTTCTATATTTCAACTTAACCTAGCTTATAAATTGACATGAATTGAATGAGTACGAAGAAATTAATGTAACAGTCAAGCAGTACGTATACACTAATTAATTGCAATAAACCACATTTTTTTGAAAGAAAAAAATATCTATAGGTTGTTCTAAATTACTAATTTCAAGGTGGTCCATTTTGATGGTCAAACAGTTTTTAGATCGCCAAAATATACTTCCAACCAATTAACTATATGTAATTAATACAGTGTTTCCAATTAAATTTCGAAATTAATTAAGAGGGAAATATACAAAGTAATCAAAATATCTGCTTTCTTTGCAAGGTTAACCCAATCCAGTTTAAAATTGGGCAAAACTGGATATGGGTTAAAGGGTTCCCCAGTAGAAGGTAAGTGTGTGTGTTGGGAGGGGGGGCGGGTTGGGGTTCCACTGGTCGACACCTGACCAAAATCAGAGAGAGAGAAGTAACAGAAAGTTTGCAGAGGGGATAGAGAGAGAAGTAAAGTTGCAGAGGAGAGAAAGAGAGATCAATGAGGATAGGAAAGAGAGAGTTGGAAGAGTCCTCTCTCCTCTACGACTTTACTATTGCTTTTTCACTTCGAAAAAGAAGCAATTGGAATTGAGTGGGGGTTTATTTGCAGGTTGACGTGTAAGCAGTTAATTAGTTTTAACTGGATACCCAAAGCAAAATGACATGACACATATTCGAATCGACTAGACAAGAGTTATCGGAGAAACAGATTCACCATCGACTTCGGATAGAAAATGGGCAAGTTTGTTTTCGATAAAGATTATGCGAGAGGTGTCTCCTTCAAATCTGAAGCAAATTTACCCATTTTCTATCTGAAGTCGATGGTGAATCTGTTTCTCCAATAACTCTTGTCCAATCGATTCCAATATACGCCAGGTCGTTTTGCTTTGGGTGCTCAGTTAAAACTAACTGCTTACACGTCAACCTACAAATAAACCCCCACCCAATTGCTTCTTCTTCGGTGGTTTTTATCTGAAACTTAAGATTTAATTCAAATTATATTAATACCCCATTACCGTCAGGTACTCTTCCTCCCTCTATATCTCTCTCTCTTTGTTTTATCCCCTCTATCCTCTCTACTCTGCGACTTTACTGTTGATTTTCACTCCTCTCTCTCTCTCTCTCTCTCTCCCTCATTTAATGCACTAGTTCCCCTTTCTCTTTTTACCGTCTGGGCTTAGACGGGAGGGCGACACTAGAACCAGGGAAGAATTGAACAACACGCAAGACAGGAAACAATCATAGGATGTCCTGTAGGAAATCATTGGGTGTCCAGTAGAGTACCAAAGGGTGTCCAGTAAGAAACCATAGAGTGAAAAGTTTATATATTGTTCATTCATCAATAAAAAAAAACAAAGCCTCTGCGAGGGGTCCTCCACTTCGATTCCACCTCCTCTACTCCAATTCGGCCTCCACTCGCCTCGAATTGACCTAGAAAAGCCATCACAACGAATGTGTGAAGGACGAAGGCCCCAAAGCGGTGCTCTGACGGCGATTCACACCAGCGGCGCATGACGAATTCGAGCTCCCATTGAGATCCCGTCACCCTCGAATGCAGAGAGATAGAAGACAGAGAAATCAAAGAATAAATAAGCTCTTCAATGAAGCTCTTCGATGGAAAGAGGTGGAGAGAGGTATAGAGAGAAAGAGTTTTGGATGGGTGACAGTGATGGGCAATAAATGTCATGTTGTTTTTCTCTCTCTCTCTCTCCACTGGTTACAACAGGCGATATTTGGCGGTGGCCTTCTCACACATCTTTTGTGAACTTAACAAATGTGCGGACCGTGTCGCTCTCCATTTTCAGACTCATGCCTTGCCAACTATTCAAACAGACAGAGAACTCAATATCTTCATCCGTCAGGATGTAATCAAATGGTAGACTAGCAAGATCTAGCCTCATCCATATTATTGTTATATTGTATAAAAAATATATAATTAATAAAAAGAAAAAAGAAAAAAAAAGTGAAAATGAATGTGCAGGTGCAGGGGGCAAGTGATGAGGATGCATTAATTGAAGTAAGTTAAACATCCCTGTTTGCTAACAGTTTTTCCCTTAAATTCTTTGGTTTGTAGCAGAACAAGTACCTGTACCTTCTGTTGTCTCACTACCTTGCATTATTCATCAAACTACTGTTCTGTTTGGTTGTGTCCCCCTTTCCCTCTTGCTTCAATTCTTTCTGTAAATACATCAATTTCAAACTCTTATTTCATCCATCTCCTTTCCATCATCATTCATCATTCATCATTCAACTAGCTAGCTACTCTTAATTAATCTTTAATTAATGGGGCCGAGGGATCCATTCCATATCTTATACTATTTCTATGTAGTTATACTCTGTATTCAGCTACAATTTGTTCCAGAATGTTTTTCTTTTTGGTTTCAATCACATTGTTTTCCTTCTTTAATTGAACGTTTGGATTATATTTGCTGACTCGAGATATATAATTGGCCCAAATGAGCCTCTAAGTAATAAAGAGATATTTAAAGTGTGCACCAGCACAGGGCCTAGCTAGCTTAGTACCTAGCTAGCTTAGTACAATCGTGACTTAATAGTTTAGGTCATTGAACTAAATCGTCCCTTAAATAAATAAATACATTTTCTTAATTCAAAATTATCATCCCATAATCTAATATTTTTTGCAAAACTACCCTTTGAAGATAAATTTTGAGTCTTAAAAAAGAGAGGAAATTGGACCTATCAATCGGGTAGTCTAAATTAGTAGTTAGTCCTACTGGACAGTTATACTTTACGTTTCGCTTTCGTGTGTTTTTCTTTCCCTCTGTCCTCTCTCTGTCTATTATTGTTTCTCTTTTGCTCTTTTTTTCTCGTTTGAACTGATCAACGCATGCCCTCTACTCTCTTACTACTGATTGTTGGTTGAATCTTGCGATGGGTGAATCGAGGAATGCATGTCGAGGTTAATAGTGTGTGTTTCAGTGGTAGGGGTTTCTTTGTTTTCATTAATTTGTTGATGAATGCAGGGTAATCCCTTGTATTGTATTCTGTCATGTGTAGGTTCTTCCTTTTCTGATTTAGAATCCTATAAAATGCAGTTCAATGTGAGTATTTTGTTTTTGATTTAGAATCTATCATGTGTTGTTTTTTTGTCCGCTTCTCTGTGCTTATTTGTCTGTTATGCGTTCATGTGTATGCATGGGTTGTAGGAAATCGAGTATTGGTTATCTGCTCAAGAGAGGTTTCGTTCATGGAGCAATCTTTACTTCCACCCTGAAGTGTGCGAATTTATCAAGCGAGGTTTGACAGATACTGATATTCAGCAGCTTAAGAATAACCGTCTAGGGTTAGTTTTTCTTTAAGGGTCAAAATTGTGTGTTTTAATTTTCAATTAGTACATCAGATGTTATTGCATGTAATTGTAACAAGTAAAGAGATGGAAATGTGGTTTAAAGTTGATGGTCTATTTGCTTGTTTTTCTTTACTTGAGTTTCATGTTATAACTGGTCTTCCCGTTATTGAATATGATCCTTCTCCTTTTAAGAATATGATCCTTCCAGATATTGAATATGATCCTTCTAGTTATTTGTTAGTAATAAGTCTGAAATTAATAAAAAGAAATACTTTATATAATTATTAGCTCCTCAAAACGTCTTAAAAAGCAAAGTGACATATTTTGATTACGAGAAAGAGTACGTAATATTTTTCCAATTTCTTTGGACCACCGGCCAACATTCATGTATATACAGAGCCCTAATTAATGGTGCTCAATTGACTGGTTGTTGATACATTAAAATTGAAGCATATCTATGAAAATAGCTTACAAAATTAATAAAATATAAGTGTTTTGTGAGGTGAAACTTTACAAAATAAAGTTTTTCTGTTACAAAATAAAACTCTAACCCTTATAATATTAAAATAAAATAAATCCGGTATGATCCGATCAGATTACTGAAATTAAACATTACTCCGTCCACCAAAACATGTCATTTTAGCCTTCAACACAAAATTTAAGGAGCACAACAAACTACCTAAATTACCCTTAGTTCAATATTCAATGTTGCTAACTAATCCGTACTTGATTTGCTTTAAATCATCAATAGTGTTTTAAAATACTACGTACGGAGTATTGCTTTTATTATTTTTTACATGTTTATTTATTCAACAATGACTCTTTGGCTTCTACTCCGTATTTTACAATAATTGCTTGTACTTTGTACTCCTTGATTTAAAATAAAGACAAGGGTAGAATTGGAAATAAATAGGTTAAAAATCTATAATGACATTTTTTTTGAACAAAAATAATCCTCTAAGATGACATGTTTTCGTGGACGGAAGGAGTAGCAAATAGACATCAATGAAAGTAAAGTTTGGCATTGGGAGCAAAGCCTGTTGGGAGGAAGAATGTGCATGTTTTTTATATACAAGACAAGACATCCATCCAAACTCAACCATACATTAATTAATTATAATATATTATTTGCTTAAAACAACTTAATTAACTTTAATTTATAGTACAGTATACTCTTAATTAACACACCTTACAAAAAAAGTAGTGTATCGAACAAAGTGTGGAAATCAAACATGTACGTGTTGCAGAGGGAGTAGTATATATTAGGCCCCAAAAGCCAGTCCGGATCATCTGCACCCTATGGTGCTACCTTCGGTACATCACAAAATTATTTCGAGTATAATAAACATTGAAAAAAATTTAAAAAAATATTTTTAGATTCTACACATTTATATTGATATGTTTATAAAATTTTATTATGAAAATTCATGTTTTAAAAAATAATAAAAATTATTTTCTAAAATAATCGCTATATTAATTATCTATATTTTTAAAACGTGAAATTTTATAATAAAATTTTATAAACATATCAATATAAGGGTATAGAATCTAGAAATATTTTTTAAATTTTTTTTTAGTGTTTATTTATACCCGAAATAATTTTGTGATGCACCGAAGATTGCACTGGAGGGTGCAGGTGATCTGGACTGCCCAAAAGCATAACATGAATATATATACTTAGGGATTTGAAATTAATATTTAAGCTTGCAAATAATAATAATAATAATAATAATAATAATAATAATAATAATAATAATAATAATAATAATAATAATAATAATAATAATAATAATAATAATAATAATAATAATAATAATAATAATAATAATAATAATAATAATAATAATAATAATAATAATAATAATAATAATAATAATAATAATAAAGAGGCACATTTTCGCCCCAGTCGGGGTGGCCTAGTGGTAAGAAGCAAGGGGAGGGGTAAGGAGGTCTCGGGTTCGATCCCTGCTTCCACCTCTTTCCTTGGTGAAAATCCAAGATTTACCTTGCTCTTTATGAGTGGGTCGAGCCGGTCGGCGCAAGCCGATTTACCAAGTACGTGGCTCTTGCCGACTGGGTCACGTGCTCGGGTTTACCACCGGATGTGGGTTACTCGTCATAAAAAAAAAGCACATTTTCAATGCAATTGGAGAAGGTTGGCGGGGGACATTAAATGCCTCTTTAGTCTTTTAGGGGGTGATGCTATGTCCTTAACCATTATATACACATTCTACCATGTATATTCTATAAAGTTTCTTTGCTTTTTCGATTTATACTCCGTATTTTATTTTATTAATTTTCTCTAAAATTCTCCTCAATTGCTACTAGCGCACAAACGTCTGTGCATACGATCCCTCCGATCACAAGTCTTAACAGATTTCTTAAACCGTTAAATCTATATATATATATGGTGTAACATAATTAAAAAGAACCACACCCCTAACTAGCTAGAGGTATGTGGAAGAGGCCAAACAGAATGAAACAAACAAACACGATCTCATTGTACAAATCCACTAATGTTCCCAAATTATTTTAGCGGGTGCCTCCTCACAAAAGGGGTCGAAGTGACCAAGTTCGGGCGACTGTTTACCAAAAATACAGGTTTTCGCAAAGTCTTAAGGTAATATATGGGGGCTAACGCCTATCCAGTGTCAGAAGGTCAAGGAAGTCCAACCGGCCCTCGATCTATTGCTTATATTTCGAGGGAAAAAAAATCGTAGTGAAAGAATAAGATAAATAAAGATTGGTAAATATTGTAACTTTTGTTATTTTATTGCGAGCAAAAAATCTGAGTATATTTGCTGATAAAAAAAAATATATATTTCCTAAGTTTTCCTCTAAAAAAATGTAGTGTTGTAAATATACACCACAAGCTAAAAAAAAAACTAAACAACAATTTAGATTCTTTTTTTTTATTTGTGAGTGGGAGGGTCAACACCTTAAAATTGGCATACAGTAACCCGATTCAGATGTAGAGTGGGCTAAGTCTACTTGAACTGAAAAGGATCTAAAAAAAAAAAAGAAGCTAAACGACAGTTTAATTAACTATTTATATTTTATACATATGATGGGAGAGTAAAAGTGTAAAGCATATATAGTCGGCCGTTTTCACTATTCAGAAATGCTATTTCCGCCCTCTTCTTAGTTCTTACCATTTAGAGATCCTTCTTTTTCCTTCTATAACTATGCAAAAGGCTTTAGAACAATTAATCATATGCATAGTGATCTCTCCACTATTCTTTTGGATGAGAACTTTCAGAAAGAGTATATATATACTCAATACCTCTAGACGAGTGAGAAGATCGATTATAAATGTGGAATACTTTGTATATACACTCGTTGGTTCGTCGTTAGTTCTGGAACACGAGCGATACGTGATGCGGTCTTGTTGATTGGGTTGATCGTGGCAGTGTCTGCCATCATCTCATCTAGGTGGGAAACGGCATGTGATCCACACTTCTTCAGGAGTTGTTCTTTGCTCGTTGAAGATTTCTGTTTTCAGTCTCTCTGACGATGAGACAGCGCCAGCTTTTTCCATGCGCTCACTATCCACTTCGTTGAGTCCTTGGCCCATAGTTTTGAGGGTTGTTTTCTTCATCTTGCTTGATCGATTACTTCATATATATAGATTGTGGGTTGTGTGGTTTTTCATTTGTATCATGACGGTCTGCCCGTCTAACGCTTCTTACGCTCTCTCGATCGACTTACCAAACTTGTGTTTGGTATTTCGAATTGTTACTTGTTAAAAAAAAAATAGTGAAAGTAAATAAAGAATTTGAATACTCAGCTAGAATCCATGATCAGCTGAATTCTTTCCTTCTCAAAAAAAAAATTAAAGAATTTGAACACTCTCATTGTCAAGAAGGAAACAGCCAAAAAATGAATATTGATTCAGTAAAGCAAAATCATAAATAAAAACCAGGCGTTGAAACGAGCTACCACTTCATCTGGAGCAAAGCAGATGAAACAGTTAAAATGAAAATTTTGCTGTTTAGGCAGATCGAGCAGAGAAATTGAAAGTGCTATAGAGGTAGAAATTAACTGTTGGATTCACCCCTTATAAGTATATATAAACTGTTGATCAGTTCATTTACATATTTACACAGATCACAGATGGAGGAGTTGCAGCGGCATCAATTTGGGGGTTTTGAATGTCTGCAATTGCACGCAGCAAAGCCCTTTTTTAGGAGTCCAACCGGCCCTCTTCAGGTTTCTTACCTGCATATATCTTTTTGCACAGTTGAAATCTGAAAAGGGGTAGATGAAATTTGACAAAAAAAAAAAAAAAAACACCATGGTAATTATTGATTTAACTCCCCATGTGAATACGGTAAATCTTTTTCACTTGTAAATGCAAGAAGATGATATGTTTGCAAATACAGGATGTGATCGGTTTTGATACTGTGAAAGTGTGAATCTTAGATCAGATTATAACTCCCAACAATCTTTTTACCTTCTCTATCCGGTTACCTTATTGTGGATCATGGGCCCAATTTATTTATGTATCCAAATTGGGCTGACCTAGGAGTACAGAGTCCAACTTCCATCCACTCATCTTTTTTTTTTTTTATTAGGAAAGAAGTCGGGCGAGCTGGCTCTACCCGGCAGTATCCTTGCGGATGAGGTCTAAAAAACTAAATCGGTGTGAATATCGACTCCCCGGGCAGAGTGGCAAAGGTGTGCAACCTTATCAGCCACTCTATTGCCCAAACGGGGAACATGAAAGAAAGAAACTTTTTTCAAAGTCGATAGAAGAGCTTTTACATCAGACATACTTTGCATAAAATCATCATCTTTTATTTTGTTAAAACAAATATAAGTGATTTTGTAGAAATTTTGATAAATAATGAGTGATTTTGTGCAATGTTTGATAAATAAAAGGTGAATTTTATAGGTTTAAAAATAAGGATGAATTGTGAGAAATTTTGGCACAGAGAAGATGTTGTAATGACAAAGGACTCGTATCGAGGAAAAGAATCGTGCCAAGTGAGTTTTCATCTTAAAACTAATTGACAATAAAAGGAGTAGCTCATCAGATTATTTAGATTATACTTTTGATGCAGGCTTTTTTTTGTCTCTTCACATCTCTCAACACAACTCCACAAATGCAACTAGGGGTGTTTTCTCTAGTTGACACTTGGACCGGAGGTCATATGCACATGCACATATATGCTAGTAGGCTAGTAGCTCAGGACGTGGGCACAGTGAGATTCTATATATCCTAAAACTAATTAACCATAGGAGGAGTAGCCCCTCAACTGATATACAAAGTTTGTTTAGCTCATAATTTCAATTTGGGAATTTTTTTTGTTTCTTCACATATTTCAAAAGGAAGCAAACACAAATCAAGCGAAAAAAACATATTGAGCTTGATTGTCATTTTGTCCGAAAGAAGCTCCTTGATGGCCTTATTTCATTGTCATATGTTCCCTCAAAGCTGATTTTCTTACCAAGAGCATCCTCGGACGTCGTCTCTCTAATCTGCTTGGCAAGCTCGATTTAGTCGACTTCCTACCCCAAGCCCGACGGGGGATATTGGGCCTATTGTATGGGCTATCATTTTGCTTAGTTTATTTTGTCTAGCTTGAGCTAAAGCTCATCCTTTCCTTGAATAAATAGGCTGCAGCATCTGAAATTTATGTAATTTTTGACGTCTCTTCCAATTTTCCAAAGCTATCAGCTTTCTTCTTCTGCAACCTTCTTTTCCGTTACGAAGCTCACCATTCTTCAGCGTTTATTTTCGATTCCCACAGCACAAACAACACAGCACACAAGATAAGATCAAGCTCTTGCCGATTGACATGCAACAGAAGAGGAATTTTTCAGTAGAGGGGCGTAATGCTAAAATCTAGTCCACACATGACACAACTATCATCCCTCATGCTTCATAAGTCGAACTGAGGACAAAGATATTGCTTTCTGCCAAGTTTTCCCAAGACAAAGTAGTAGAATATCATGGCAATTATGTCATCACCTTTAATGCATTGGCTATATATCAAAGGTGGAACCATGTGGTAGAAATTGTAGAAAATGTATCATCTACCCTGATAGATATGGTGGTTGTCATATAGCAAGGTAGTTGACATACTCTACATATTTGCAAGACCAAAAATCACGGCAATGCGCAGTAATAAGTGATTCTTGCAAGCTCTGTCATCATACAAAATCCAAAAATCCGGTACAAAAATGTGTAAACGAGAAATCCTAATTCTGAGGATACCTTATTGCATTTTCTGCAGTAGCTTCTTTACCATGACTTTCTGCTGGACTTCGCTTAGACTCTCCGACTTCATGATTGTATTGGAAACGAGGATTGTTGTTTTAGGAGATGGAGCATTAATCTGCAAATAGATTACAATCAATGAAAGAAAATTATCTAGCTGCCAGATATATCAGACATGGCAATTCAATAATAAGCCAAGGGAGTGTTTGGGTTCACGTTCCTATTTCAGTACTAAATTGGTGTAAACAAAGATTGCTCAAAGATGGAAGAAATCAAAATACACAGTGTACCTTCCGAAAAAAGCTATTGTTCATAAGCAACCGCCAACCGGTGAAAAATATCATGTTCTTTTACAAGTGAAAATGTTTATTTGCAGAAATACAGAAGCCATTTTTCAAGTGATTATGTCAAGAAATAAATGGGGGAGTTGAGGGTTGCAAAAGAAGAATACCCAAACTCGGCCATTCAAACCAGCAGCAATCTCAAAGGAGAGTGTCTTCCCAAGAGCTTCAAGAACCGGACATGTTGGATTACTCAAAAGCCTAAAAGGAGAATAAAGGCACATTACTCAATACGATTTACAAGGAAAAATACTTCAATTTTCTTTTTACACAATATTCATATAAACAAAAAGAAAACATTTGTTCCTGTGAGCCAATTACTAATATGTTTTCATTACTTAAGATTTCAACACAATGGATACGTCATGGAAATAGATCTCACATTCGTGCAAGCCCCGTTGATGTTTCAAACATTAAACCATCTTGTAATGGCCCAAATTCTGCAGCCTTTCCATTGGCTACAATGGCACAAGATAGTAAACATCAAATTAGAACAAAATTCACAAGTAATCGACAGAAAAATTCAAGCACTGAATTTTGGAAAGATATGTGCATCGTGTAAAATAGAACTAAATCTACCATCCATGCATGAGAGCTCAGGGTTCATGCCAGCATTTGCTTTCACAACACGAGCATAAAGCAAAGTTCCGACCTGCAACATTAATCATAATCCTCAATGATAATAGTGAGGTCAAGCATTGCTATCTGGTAGCAAAAACCAAATACTGGAAAATAAAAAATACTGGCCATGTAGCACAACCATAACAAGCAAGCCACTGAATATTTGGCATAAGCCCCTAACATATTGCTCATAAAAAACATGTCTCTTATAGGGTTTTGTTTGTACAAAATATGTTGGTTTCGAGCTACATGGACACATTGCATGAAAGATAAAATGGCAATGGAAACAGGAGAACTAAATTTCACTACAGATTAACAAATAAAGGATAATCTGAGTCCTTATTTCAAAAATAAACAAAATATTTTGCGGATACGACATTTTTAAATGATCCAAGTATATGCGTCTACAAATCCACCAGAGGCGCCACACAAATCCACCAGAAGAGCCACACAAGGCAATCTAGTTCAAATAGTCCAGCAATCCAATGTGTTAGCTTCTGCTTCTAAAATATTTTTGTGTGCAGTGAAATGCGGATGGTTCTCTGTGAAACATAAAGTTCCAGTAGTGTAACAAGCCAACAACATTCACCCACTGTGCTCAGAACATAATCACAGAAGTACAGAACTATGGAGAACACAATTAAAATTTCACTTGGTAAAGAGCCTTTTCATAAAATTACCTCAAACCTGTGGATATTACGCCTGGTCACTCCTTCAAACGCAAGCACAGGAAGGAATGCCACTGTAGGTCCTTTGATATCAACAAGAAAGTTCTGCATGAACGAGGACCAAAGAAACATGCAAAGTACAGCAAGGTTAAGTTGGCAGGGAAAGGGGTGAAAAGAGGAAAGAGCTAGTCATCATTAGGAAAATCGTTTTCACAATATTTTTGTAAGATACTGCCATGATGCAATCCAAAGCTTGCACTTCTATAGATCATTTGGAAGACGTAAATGAAATATCAACGGAAACATAGAACAATGAAAAATCTAGAGCTAACTCATCGGGTTAGCAAGTGCACTCACATCTGCTTTGGAGTCCACTACAATGCCAAGGATGTGATCCTCAACAGAAGGTACATACTGCACAAGAAAAAAACATGACAATCAGAGGGATTTTTCTGTAAAGAGGTCATTCTTGAGTCACTGGAGTTCAATTTATACCAGTTTGCTTATATTACTAGCAGAAAAGTCTCTGGTATTATACTCACCCTTTTCTGGGAGCTTTCAACCCAGTATTTACTTGGCTTTGAAAATCTCAATCTTCCGGTCTTTGTCACCACAATTGCATCAAAATCCTGATAGTAGATACATGGATGGAGTAAAAATAGTGATATAATAAGAACTTCAACTGGTTAAAATTTAAATAGCCTACCAAGTATGAACTACCCAAAAATACAGATTACAGCCAAAGACAAAAGGTAAGTGTAGAGGCATGGTTAAATTCTGAACATGCATCTTTGAAAAGCCAAAGGTTTATTATATGTTAGAAAGCACAAAGGCAAAGTTCAGTAATCAATTTACTAAAAAAATTTGCTTCTAATGGATAGAAAATGTTAAAATTTCATGTATTTTGCATGGCTGGTATAGTTCTCAATGGCGAATAATTTCTACTTTCTACACTCATTTGAACCAGCATACTGCCCCTTGCTGCCAACTGAATCATGCCTATCCCAAGTTTCTTACATATTTTTTATTTTGAGTTTCTTTCATGTTAAAAGAAAAAACAAACAGAATGGATGCTTCCACATCAAACAATCTGTGATCTTCTTTAGATCAGCTATTAAAATATTAAAAATCCCCTTATTTTATATACCTTAATATGAAATGTACACATTAAAAGAATATCAGAGGTACCTGACGAAGACCACCTCCTAGCTTGATGGTCTGGTTAATCATGTTTGAGAGGTCAAGAACTATATCTCCAGGAACCTGTACGATGGTAACAGAGATGAAAAAACTTATGCATGGTATGCATCTATTACAAAAGAGTACTTTGCAGATATTAAAACATGATTTTCATACTATTTCATGCGCTAACTAATACTAAAGTTGCATTTCCCAAAAAAAAAAAAGAAAAAAAAAACAGACTCAAACTGAGATTAACTGTGGAATCCAAGCCAAAGATATCTGATTCAAGATGATAAAACGGCCAGAATGATTACTGAAGTTTGAAGGACAGTTCGATACCAGATGAAAATTTTGGACTAATGAACTGACAAAGGATTCAAATTACATGGCTTGGCCTCATAAGACATAAAATCCAAATCAACCCTCAAATATCTGAGACCCTCAACCAATCACACCTAAAACTCACTCAGACAAATACGCATGAAACAATGACCCCAAACCATCCATTTACAAGAAGTGGAATATTCCTTGGCAATTTCAACTATAATGGGAGTGTTACAATTGGACAGAGATTGATAAAACTTACAAGCAAGTAATGGGTAATGGATGTGCAAAAGATTGCAGAGCACTAGAACTTACCACTAGTTCATCAATAAAGCTTTTGGATGAAATTGATGGCTTCTCTTCCATTCTGTCACGGCCTGAAACAAGCAATTCAATGACAACACTTTCAATTCGTAAGGAAGGATCAGGTTTAGCTATGGCCTAAAGACTAAAAGCAATCACAAATTACTCTTGATGTTTCTCTAAAAGACTAAAAACATAAACCCTAAAATTACTCTTGTTCAATTTCTTTTCTCATATTTCACGGCTCACAACTTCTCTTGTTCAACTTCTTTTCTCATATTTCACGACTCACAACTTCACAAGCCTCACAAGGTTTACAAATCTGAAATTGCTACAATCTAACAAATCTGAAATTTTGCAAAAAAAAAATAAAAATTCGAAACATACTGCTGGGTCTGTTGCTACGTGCTACTTCTGTGTGTTCGTGGCTGAGGGACGAGGGTGGCTAGTGATGTGAGGCGGCTGCGGGAGAGGGAGGCGCTGGTGGCGGCGAGTGCGGCGGAGGTGCTGGTGGCGGCGAGTCCGGCTGGGCAGGGCGGCAGAATCGGGAGTGAGGACTGAGGAGGCCGATTGTCGCTCGCCTGAGGGTTTCTGTCAGTGTCTGCTCCAAGCGTAAACTCAGTAAAGGGGTACAGGTACTCAGTGCTCACCAATTAAAGCAGAGCTAGGGTTTTTTTTTAATAAACAAAGAATCAACATAAGAGATTGTGTCTCGTCGAGAATCTACCAAATACAATATATAAAGAACTAGTGTAAGTCCCGTCCCGTGTACGGAGAATACATTAGTACAATATTACAAATAATTTAGGTGGTTTTCAATAAATAAATAAATAAATAATCTAAATATAAATCATTTTTCACCAAAAAATAATATAGATATAAATAAAATTATTTCGACGGATTATAAAAAAATCTAAATATCTTTTATTTAGATTTTAGATTATCTCAAAATATAAATAAAATTCCCATTAAAAGATCATCTTTTTTTCTATCCTACCATTAACTAATCTCATGAAATATAAAAGAAAAATATTTTTTTTAAATATTTTAATATTTTTTTATTAAATATATAGTATAGATTTATTGCGTTAGTTTACTCAAATATCTATCCACATATTAATTTTTTCCACCAAAAATAATCTATAATAAATAAAATAGCAGTTATCAAATATTTATCTATTAATATTTTGGTAAGTATGACTATAAAGTATTTTTTATTTATATTTATATCAATTACCTAAAATATAAATATATATAGATAGAGTGTGGCTTATATAACTTTCTATAACTATGATAACATATTATTTTATTAATTTTTTTTCCTAGAATCAACCACAATGCGCCACATAGGACGTTATGCATCGGTTTTAGTATATGTATATAGATTAATCTTATTCTTGAATTGGTAAATAACGAGCGGTCATTCCGGGATTCGAACCGAGGAGCTATGGGTATTACCCACAAATCCTTTCCAGTGAGCCATTCCGAAATGGGTTTTTTTTTTTTTTTACGAGAAGTTTCCTACAATATGAATTAATCTTATTCCTCTTCAAGAATAAGATCTTATCTAAAAAGGAAAATTCTATCTAAGTAAATATAGACATATTTTGTACATCCACTCCCCCTTAGATGTACGGAAAAAGAGTGTAGTCTTCCACGTACGCTTTTATTGTACTGCCTCGTTAAAAACCTTGTCACGAAAACTAGTGGGACAAAACCTGATCGAAGGGAAAAAGAGTGCAGTGCGTGTATGCTCCCCTGAATTGAACATCCTTCTCGAAGTCTTCTCATTCTTCTTAATGTTGGCGTCTTCATGAGCTTATGGTCAAATCTCAACATTGTATTGATGTGTATAAGCTGGAATGTCTTCATGATTGACTTTGACGCGCTTGACTTCCTTGTATTGGTGTTGAGCTGCTACTTCAGGACCCTAGACCTATGGTGATTTTCATTGTTGATTTAGGGATTCTGATGTATTAAATAGTGTTTAAGTTGCCTTATTAAAAACCTATCTTGGAAAAACCCAGTGGGATAGAAACCAAGATAAAGAAAAAGAGTACAACTTTGTATGATATTTCGGGACCTAATAAAATGTCATCACTTTCACAGTTATAGGCAATTTAGGTACTTTAATAAATATCTTTAACCAACTGCACGTGACAGGACTTTGATAATAGGGCTTCAAGTATTTTCAACCGATTCTTTCCATTTATATGGGTATGCACCTACAACGTCTGTCATTTACATTGAGCCAAAATTATATTCACTTCTGGTAAATACATTCTCATGTAACCTTTAATATGCTTCTGTGTAATCAATGACTTTATATATTTCCTTTGTACGAACACCCACTTCAAACCATTTGATACTACACTTTTCAATGTTGGGTCTACTGTATCTGAAAACATATCTTGGGGACGTCCTAAATCGCTCATATATTTTTTTTAATTTGGTTATTTTTGATTGTCAATATGTTTTTGTCTTTGTCTCCTAGTTTATCGGTGCTTTGAAAATTAGGTCTGGTTTCGAATTATTTCCTTATTAAAAAGAAAAAGGGCGTACACGTCTTTATCCTTGCGTAAAGCGATCGATCTTTCCCTCGTTCTCTCGCTCGCTTCAGAAATCAAAACTTTGTCTCCTCGTTTCTCTCTCGACTGTTAGCATTATATTATTTATACATGTACAGTTACCATTGTACCCACGGGTTTTCACCCATTGATATATATACAGGAGTAGGCCTCTGAGATCCGGCAAGGACTCAGTTCTCCAAACACTTACATGGTATCAAGCCTTTGTGTGAAACCCTAATTTTTTGTTTCACACCTAACGATCCACGCCGCCGCAGCCCTAGCCGCCGCCGCTCCCTAGCCGCCGCCGCCGCCTCCTCCCCTTGCCGCCGCCGCCGTCGCTCCCTGCAGCCGCCGCCGCCGCCGCCCCCTGTCCCTCCTTTCCCCATTCCGCCGCAATTTCCCACCCCTTCTCGATGTCTACCGACGAGATTATCAACCCAATCAACCCTAACCCTATTCCACCCAACCCTAACCCTCCACCACCACCACAAAACCCCTTTCACTCCGCTCAATCCGTCACCAACATCAAAAATCAAATTCCCCTAACCCTAGATCTTAAAAAGGTCCAATACCACACATGGGCGGAGCTCTTCCAAACCGCCTGTAAGGCTCACGACGTCATCACCCACATCGACGGCTCTGATCGTCCGACTGATGTCCCCGAGCCCCTCTGGAACCGCCTTGACTCCATCGTTCTTGGATGGATCTATGCCACCATCTCTGAGGACGTCCTGATTACCGTCCTCCAACCAAACTCTACCGCCCGTGATGTCTGGCTCCGCATAAAGTGCCTCTTCCATGACAATCAATCCGCTAGGGCAGCGGATCTTGAGGGCAAGTTCATCAACACCCGTCAGGAAAGCTTCTCCACTGTCTCTGACTACTGCCTCGCCATCAAAGCCATCGCTGATCAACTAGGCGATGTTGGGCACAAAGTTAGCGAAGAACACCTTGTTCTTCAACTTATCAACGGCCTTTCCACCAAATTTGATGTCGTCGGTGGCATGATTAGCAACACATCGCCACTTCCGACCTTCATGGTGGCTCGTAGCATGCTCTCCAGGGAGGAGAGCCGCCAGGGACGCCCGCAGGGCCCTTCCCATGTTCTTGTTTCCTCCAAGGATTTCATAGCCCCGGACCCCCTTCCCAACACCCAACCCAGACAACCCCAACAACGCGGAGGACGCGACAGAGGCGGCAACAGCAACGGCCGTCGCGGCCGCAACAACATGCAGCGGCCGCCGCCAGGGCAGTGGTACCAGCAGCAGCAGTGGTCCCCCGCTCCGCCGCCCTGCCCTTATCCGACGTGGGCGGGATACCCCCCGCCAGAGTTGGCCTACACGCAGCGTCCGCCACAACAGCGGACCCCATCCCCGGCGATGTACGCTTCACAGCAACCTCCAGCGCACCCCATGCACACCAACCTCTCCGCCGCTTTCTCCACCATGGGACTTCAGCAGCCGGACGACAATTGGTACATGGATACCGGGGCCTCCTCTCACATGACGAACGCACCAGGTAACCTACAAACTGTTTTTAATTCGAGCACTTTACCGTCTGTTTATGTCGGAAACGGCGAGTCTCTTAAAATTGTCGGTTCGGGTCACACAACCCTTCCCAATGCCCCACCCCTACGCCTCAACAAAGTCCTGCTTGCCCCTGACCTTGTTAAAAACCTCATTTCTGTTCGTCAATTTACCGTCGATAATCACGTGGCTGTCCAATTTGACCCGTTTGGTTTTCTTGTGAAGGATCTTCGTACGGGGACCCCAATCATGCGCTGCAATAGTTCTGGCGACCTCTACCCCATCACCAAAGCTCGCCCACAGTCTCCCACCGCCCCCACCGCCTTCGTCGCCCATCGTTCTGACTTGTGGCACGCCCGTCTTGGCCATCCCGGCGACCACGTCCTCCAATGTCTCCGCACTAGTCATTTAATTTCTTGTAATAAAGCTTCTGGCATTTGCAATTCCTGTGAAATCGCCAAGAGCAAGCGTCTCCCTTTTAGCATTTCTCATTCCAGTACTTTTGCACCTTTTGATCTTTTGCATTGTGATTTGTGGACATCTCCTATTTCAAGTGCTAGTGGTTTTCGATACTATTTGGTTGTCCTTGATGATTTCACCAATTTTGTTTGGGTTTTCCCCCTACGTCACAAATCGGAAACACAGAGTCACATTGTCAATTTTCACACATTTGTCCGCACTCAATTCACTTTGCCCATCAAGGCTATTCAGTGCGACATGGGAGGAGAGTTCGACAACAATTTTGTTCGCTCCTTTTGTCAACAAAATGGGATATCACTCCGCTTCTCATGCCCCCAAACCTCTCCACAAAATGGCAAAGCGGAACGCATTCTCCGCACCCTCAATGACAAAACCAGAACCCTCCTACATCACGCCTCTCTCCCACTCCCCTTTTGGGTTGAGGCGCTTCACATGACCACCTATCTCCACAATATACTTCCATCCAAAGCCATTGGCAACTCCATCTCAACCTTGGCACTCTACAAGCGCTATCCCTCTTACGATCACATTAGAGTGTTTGGATGTCTCTGTTTTCCCAACATGAGTGCCACCGCCCCTCACAAGCTATCCCCACGATCCACGTGTCTTCTTGGGCATCTCCCCACACCATCGAGGCTACCGTTGTCTTCGCTTGGATACAAATCGGGTTGTCACTTCGCGCCATGTGATTTTCGACGAACAGACCTTCCCCTTCGCCACACCACCCACCCCTACTGTCCCCAACCCACCCACACCACCCAATTCCGACGAATTCCCACCCCTCCTACGCCACCTATTCCAACAAGCATCATTCGGAACCAACCCCCGCCCAAAACCCCCACCCAAATCGATTGGCGGCGGGCGCCGCAACCCATGCGGCGGGCACACCCCCCGGCAGCGGCCGCCGCACCCCCGCAACACTGCGAAATCCAAGCGAAGCTACTCGATGGTAATGGTTCTCATTTTCGCCTTTTCTCATCTAAGCAAAATCTTTTCTCATTCCGCATCATTTTGTAATCGCGTTTTCGTTGCAATTTGATTTGATTGTTGTCGTAGGTAAATCACCGATTTAGCTCTTTGATGATTTCTCGTTTAATTTTCGTCCAAATTCAGGCTTTATTTCGGATCTCGCTGCTTCTCCGATTCTTTAATGATCTGTCTGTTTTTGAAATTGAATCTGTAAGGGTTTAATCGGACTACATGTGATGGTAATGGTTGTTTACTGTGCTCGATATTTGATCTGTTCTTCGCTGCTTATCCAATTACGCTATAGCTATCGATCATTTGTTTGACTCTTTAGAATCCAAGTGTATACGTTCTGAGTTTTGATTTATCTGAACTACATGGGATGGTGATTGATTTTCTATGCTTTGCATCTGTTCTATTATCTTCTTGTGGGGATGATTCTTGGTTATCATGCTTATATTCCTTATATTCATCTCAATGGTCTATCTAGTTTTTTCCTTTGGTCTTTGTCGATTTGAAAATTCAATCATCGAGATTGACAATGTTGTGAAAAATTTATGCTTAAACCATACAAGAATATACTGAAAACTAGAATTCTGACCAGCTGGTGTTAATTTGACAATCCATTATTACTGCATCATATTGTTTTCGCTGCTCTGAATTATCCATTGATCGCCTTCTTTGTATTCTTATTTTTTTTATGGCTTCTGATTTTATTAGGGATCTCCACTATTGCTAGGTATGTATTTGTATCTTGATTGCGCCAACATCTGCTATATATGTAATACTGGCTTGTAATGTGGGGATGGATATAGAAGGAATAATTTAGAGGCAATTCAGTAGAGTGTCATGTGACTTTGAGAAATATTTGTCAAGTGACCAGAGGTGATATTGCGTAAACAGCTAGTAGAGATAGTAAGATAGCATGTTGTTTGAGACGATCTATCTTATATCTTTCAATTGGATATTTACCTAGGCTGGATACGTTGTTTTACTTTCAGTTTTGGAGTAAACTCCAAGGGACTTATTATTAGGATAAAAAATTGCTGACTAAAGGTTTATGTAAGAATTATAGGAAGAACAAGGCTTGAGTTGGTTAAGGGTAAAGGGGGATAGTCTCAGATGGCTGTTAGGAGATGTTAGAGGACAGTCCATGGTAATATATATAAAGGGATTGGCCTACTGTAGGAATCATCTAGTTTCTGAGATCATTGTATGGCTATGCCTTTGACCTTGCAAGAGTCGCTCTCCTTGGTGGGCTTGGTGAGATTTGATCTCCATTGAATTGGTAGCCCTTGAAGATTATACCTCGGGATTATATGAAATTCAGTTTATATATCTGTGAGGGTTCTTTCCATTTTTCTATTGTCTTCATGACCTCATCTCTACCAAATTCTGTGGCTCTGGTTCAACAAGTATTTGTGAATGTTCCCTCCACTCTTTGCTCCTAAGTCCTAACTCTATCAATCGGTTTGGCATCAGGAGGGGGTTAAATTCCCGGCATATTATGGCTGGAGCGCATCACTTTCCAACTGTGGCTCAAAAGCTAGCTGGTCAGCTCCACCTTAGCTGTGTCCCATCACAGGAGGGGCAGAATCGTTATGGTGGATCCGCAATCCCTAGCCTATACCAAAGGCACTTTCCCAACAGAAGCTGTACCATTGCTGGATTGCGAAATCCTTTGTCACATGAAAACCATGAAACAAGGACCTTCCCTTACGTTGCAGCTAATTCTTCGCCAGTACTTGTTCAAGCCCCAGCTGAGAAAGGGTTTTCAGCATTTGCTCTTGATTTTCTCATGGGTGGTGTCTCTGCAGCTGTTTCTAAAACAGCTGCTGCTCCCATAGAGCGTGTGAAGTTGTTGATCCAAAACCAAGATGAAATGATTAAGAGTGGCCGTCTATCTGAGCCATACAAAGGTATAGGTGAGTGCTTCACCAGAACAATCAAGGATGAAGGGGCTGTCTCGCTGTTTAGAGGAAACCTTGCTAATGTTATCCGTTATTTCCCAACTCAGGTATGTCGAATCTGAATTCTTGGTTGACTGTGCTTTATTTTCTTTCTTGAGCATGATTTATTTTCTAACCATTATTGTTGATTAAAATGTTGGCAGGCTCTGAACTTTGCATTCAAGGACTACTTCAAGAGACTCTTCAACTTCAAGAAAGACAAAGACGGCTACTGGAAATGGTTTGCTGGTAACATGGCGTCCGGTGGTGCTGCTGGTGCGTCTTCCCTGCTCTTCGTCTACTCCTTGGACTATGCACGTACCCGTTTGGCAAACGATGGCAAGTCTTCTAAGAAGGGAGGAGGAGAGCGACAATTCAATGGACTAATTGATGTCTACAAGAAGACCCTCAAGTCAGATGGTATCACAGGGCTATACCGTGGATTCAACATCTCATGTATTGGGATCATTGTCTACCGTGGACTCTACTTTGGGATGTACGACTCAATTAAGCCCGTTGTCTTGACTGGAACTCTGCAGGATAGTTTTGCAGCTAGCTTCCTTCTTGGCTGGGTCATTACAATTGGCGCAGGTCTTGCCTCCTACCCGATTGACACTGTGCGCAGACGAATGATGATGACATCTGGGCAAGCCGTCAAGTACAAGAGCTCACTCGATGCATTCAACCAGATTGTCAAGAACGAGGGTCCCAAATCCTTGTTCAAGGGCGCCGGAGCTAACATCCTCCGGGCTGTTGCTGGTGCCGGTGTGCTTGCTAGCTACGACAAGCTCCAGGTGCTCGTCTTTGGCAAGAAATACGGCTCTGGCGGAGGCTCTTAAATCTCATGGAACCTCTTCTGCATACAGTAGTAGATATCTTGGCATATGAAATCAACTGGATAAGGATTTATCAGTGGTTGCAAAACCAGAAGTTAGAAGTTTTTTTCTGGTTAAGTTGCAACAACGGCTGCACGAAATTTTGTGTTACATTTTTTCGAGGTCTTGATAGCTACAATCATGCTAGTTATGGATGTTTAAGCATAAAGATATGCTCTAATCCTCTCTTTTAAACTGGTCTCTATTCATTTATTTATTGATTATATACTCGATCCACCTATAGTAGCAACGTTCGATTTGACATTGCTAGTCCGACCCGATCCGATTATCCATTGGTCATCGAGCAATGTCGATAACTTTTATACTCAACAACATCCAATCTAACATGGTACAGAATGTCTATTTCAATATCAATTTGCGGTATATATAGTCTCCTCATAATTCATAATGCATTGGAATCTAAACTAGGGATGTTATTTGAGATTGCTTGTTCATATTCAGTTTATTTTGAATATGAACGAGCTCGAGCCGAGCCTAAATTTTGAGTCGAGCTTAAAAATGTGCTTATACTCGGCTCGTTTATGAAATAAACGAGCTCGAGCTGAGTTCGAGTTTTTTTCGAGCTTTAAGTAGTTCTATTTGCTCATTATACAATAACTTAAAAGGAAATTTTAGAAATTCTATAAAATTCGAGCTATTCGAGCTTAATTTGAACGGCCCAAGCTCTAGATCGAGCTTTAAAATGTGTTTATCATCAGCTCGTTTAGAAAATGAACAAGCTTGAGCCGAATTTGTATCAAACGAGTCGAATTCGAGCTTCTCGTGTAACCCTAATCCAAACACAATGAACCTGTGGGAGACTGGCCCTAATCTCCTAGGGTCGGGTCGGGTCGGGTCAGCCCAAACCGGAATATGAACAATCTCCCGCCTTCCCTACTCATCAAAAAAAACGAACATCAGAAGTTGACAACTGAGAAAGCTGAAGAAATCCGATGATCCGGCGGATCGCAGCCACCAATCTCCGATCTGATCTGCCATCGTCTCCATTCAATCCTCGCACCCATGGCTTTGCATCTCGTTCCCTCTCTCCTTACAAGCCCAAATCCAGCACCAACTGGAACACCACCCACACCTTCGTCCTCTCCAACCCCCTCCTCTCCCTCCTCGAGAGGTCCGCTTCCATGTCCCACCTGAAGCAAATCCAGTCCCAGATGACCACCACCGGCCTCCTCCTCGACGGCCTCGCCTCCAGCCGATTAGTCGCCTTCTGCGCTCTCTCCCCCGCCGCCGACCTCGGCCACTGCTACAAGCTTCTCAGGTTCGTCCCCAATCTCAAGCCTTTCTCCTGGAATGTCGCGATCAGGGGCTGTTCGGAGGGCGAAAACCCTTCCGAGGCCCTTGATTTGTATCGGGAGATGCTGGCTTTTGGTGGGTGCAGGCCCGATAATTATACCTATCCGTTGCTGTTTAAGGCGTGTGCGCGATTGTCTTTGGATTGTGTGGGGTTTCAGATTTTGGGGCATGTACTGAAGTTGGGATTCGGTGCGGATGTATTTGTGGTTAATGGGATGGTTCACATGTTGATTTCGTGTGGGGTTTTTGGTTATGCGCGTAAGGTGTTCGATGAAAGTCCTGTTAGAGATTTAGTTACTTGGAATTCTTTGATTAATGGGTATGCGCATTGTGGGATGGCCAGAGAGGCGTTGGGTCTCTATGACGAGATGGAGGACGAGGGAGTTGTGCCGGATGAGGTGACTATGATCGGGCTGGTTTCGTCGTGTGCACAGTTGGAGGATTTGTTGAGGGGGAGAAATTTTCATCTCTATATTCAGAGAAATAAAGTAAGTTTGACAGTTCCACTTTGCAATGCACTGATGGATATGTATGTCAAGTGTGGGGATCTTGATGCTGCACAGGCCTTGTTTGATGGTATGGGGACGAAAACCATGGTTTCTTGGACTACAATGATAATGGGATATGCTAAGTTTCAGCTGTTGGATGCCGCAAGGAAAATATTTGATCAAATGCCCGAGAAAGACGTTGTACCCTGGAATGCTATGATTGGAGCTTATGCTCAAGGAGGGCAGGGGAAGGAGGCTCTGTCTCTCTTTAGTGAAATGCAAGCTGCCAATGTAAGGCCTGATGAGGTGACCATGGTTAATTGCTTATCTGCATGCTCATTGCTCGGAGCTCTTGATTTTGGAGTATGGATCCACAGATATATTGAAAGAAATAAACTATGTCTAAATGTTGCCTTAGGAACTGCTTTGGTTGACATGTATGTTAAATGTGCGAATATAGAAAAGGCGCTGCACGCTTTCCATCAGACGCCCACCAAGAATTCTATGACTTGGACTGTTATGATTGGAGGTCTAGCCTTGCACGGAAATGCGCATGAAGCCATATCATATTTTTCAAAAATGGTTGAAACGGGATTGGTGCCAGATGAGGTTACCTACCTTGGGCTGTTGTCTGCTTGTTGTCATGGTGGACTTGTTGATGAAGGCCGTGCTTATTTTTCTGAAATGAGCTCCAAGTATGAACTTACCCCCAAGCTTAAGCATTACTCGTGCATGGTGGACCTACTAGGCAGGGCGGGTCTACTAGACGAGGCAGATGCACTTATAAAGAGTATGCCGATTGAGCCAGATGCTGTGGTGTGGGGTGCATTGTTTTTTGCGTGTCGTATCCATGGCAATGTGTTGATGGGGGAGAAAGCTGCTCTGAAACTTCTTGATTTGGATCCAGGAGATAGTGGAATATATGTTTTGCTTGCCAATATGTATGGTGACGCGGATATGTGGGAGCAAGCTAAGAAAGTAAGAAACATGATGGCCGAGAGGGGGGTTGAAAAGACTCCTGGTTGTAGCGCCATAGAGGTTAATGGAGTCTTTAATGAGTTTATTGTGAGAGATAAATCTCACCCTAGTTCAAAAGAGATTTATGGATGTTTAATTCAATTAACCAAACAGATGGAGCTTATTGAGAGCATTTCAAGTATCCAAACTGTAGGATGGGATTCTTTGTTATGTTCTTAACGTGAATTTACAATCTTTCAGATGCTAGCTAGTTTGCTAGTGAATTTCTCTATGTTGTGCATCTTTAAAATACAACCATCGCACATTTGTGATGAAACTAGTACACCCTTTGCAGTGGCTTATTTGCATTGCTCCTGATTGATCTTGAAGCAATGCTGATATGGAATCAGTCGGGGGTTTGCAATGCACTTGAAGTCCTTGTCGTCTTGCAGTTATCTTAGAAGATTGAGCATTAACTGCTGCCTTTCTCAGGTACTCCCTCCGTTCGTTTATAATTGACGTTTCAACAAAAAGCTCGATAATTAAGGAAATGCAAAAGGCCACTTAAAAGTAAAGGAAGGAAGTTCCCTGCAAATAGTACTGAGGAAAAATCTCTCTCACATAAAATTAAAGTATTTTATTTTTACTGCAAAAAGTAATGAGGAAACCCCCCCTCCCTCTGCAAATATGTCTACATCAACCCACTATCCACAAGAGAACGTCAATTAAATTCAATCTTCAATTTGCATCCAAAGCGTCAATTATAAACGAACGGAGGGCTTAGTCGGATCTCCATGACGTCGTGTCAGACTCCAAAACCAAGTGAGCAAGTCGATCTGCAGCTCTGTTTGCCTCCCTGAAGATATGGGACACAGAAGACCTCTCGAAAGACCTAAGCATCAGAAGAACGTCGGAAACCAAAACTTCGACTTCCCAGGGAGCCGCGCAGACACGTACCATTGAGTGCATTCACCAGCGCAAGGCAATCCCCCTCCACCACAACTCTGTGAATGCCCAGCCTCCGCGCCTCTAGCAGCCCGAGCTGCAAACCAACGGCCTCGGCTTGAAGAGCTGACATACACCCACACTTGTTAGCACCAGCGGCGGTAATCCTACCTTCGCAATCTTGAATGATGAACCCTGCAGAAGCAGATCCAGGCGAGGATTTAGCACCATCAAAATTAAATTTAAAAACACCAACCACATGGGTTCACCATCAATATATCTGATCACATTCTTTTTACGGGGGTTGTTTCTGGGTTTGATTTTCATGGTTTGACCGACTTCTTCGTTAGTGTCTTCGAGCTTAGTTTTTTTCTTCCCAATTTTCCATGTGGTACTTGATAGTGGCTACCAGTTCATCTGTTGTCCATATGGTCTGGTTTTTAGTAATTAATCAAAGAGACATATATTCATATTACTCAATAGTCCGTAATAAAGAGCAAAGCATCATAAACGTTACATGGTTCCATTAAAATTCCCAATGTTGCCTTGTTTGCAAAATAAAGCAAAACCAAACTTACTACATATATATAATAATAGACTTGATATAGCCATAGATAAATCCATTCAAGTTCACTGGTTGGATTCATTATCCTGCTCAATCTCTGAGGCAGGCTCGTCGTCGTCGTCGTCCTGATCAAAGCAGTCAATCCCAAAGGCAGCATGGCCATTCCCAAAGGACCTGATGTGGTCCTTAAGGGACCTCTTGTGCTTGAAATCAGAGCCACAAGTGCAGTACCAGAGCTTCCCACAGTTCTTCTCATGGGTCCTCCAATCGCCCCTCACGGCGAAGGCCTTCCCACACTTCCTACACATGAAGGGCTTTATCCCATGCTTCCTCTTGTAGTGGGTCTGCAGTGTCCTGAAGTCCTTCAATGGCTTCGCTCTTGGGTGGTCGATGTTGTTCTTGCACCCCGGGGCGCAGCAGTAGCATGGTAGCCTTAGCATTGCTGTGGGCTGGGTTCCTCTTAGGGATTCTGGCCCCTTCCTGTACTGGGATCCATGCCCCCACATGTGCATCTGCAATTAACCCCACATCAAGGAGAAACATATGTTACTATTTAGGGCTTGGAATTGTTTGATGAACAAGGTGAATTGAGAGCCTTTCAGTTAATTAGGTCAAGCTCCCCAATGTCTACAAATGGAGTGAACAAACAATATTACATGACTAGTAGCAAAAGGCGAAATGAAACACCGAAAAAAACGAATACCATCAACATAAAATAAGCTCCCAAAATCGCTAAGAACACGTTGAGAAACGACACAGTTTACCTTATAACTTATAAGTTAACCTCAATCCAGGAAACATTGCAATTTTTAGGGCTTTGAAATGTTTACCATCTATATTATTCTAAGTCGCTTAAAAAACACTTACTCGATATAATCGGGGGAAAATGCTTACAACTTGACCCCCATACCCTGCTACGAGCAAGATACATTTTCACCAAACACGCCCTTAAGCTACTAACATTAGAATCAGATGTAAGCTGATGATGATGACTAGCTCTAGTCTACAATTTATGGATGTTCAGATTTGAATTGATGTTTGCAATGGCTTTCAAAAGTACAGTTTGTAGGCTGGGGTACAAGTTCAAGTAAGTAAGGTGGGGAGAGTTGAATTTTGTGGGTTTGATGAATTGATGTAATTTGGGTGGTTCTGAAAAGTGTAATCTGAGATTGTGGTGTGTCTGTAATTCTGTGTAGGGGGGCTACTTACTGATGAAGGGTCAAAATCTCTGAGTGGGGGTGGCCTAGTTTTAGGTTTGATGTTTTAGTTGTTAGAACACATTGGCCAATGCAGTGCAAAGAACAGAAAGAACAGAAGCTACACAGACTTCAAGGAGATGATAAAACAAAAGGCATAAATCTGAGCATATGTGTAGTTCAATCACTTAAAGAAAGAGAGCTGCTGCTATACTGATTTTTGGTCTCAGTTTGGACCAGAGAAAGTGACATAGATGATCATTTTTTACCATTTGGGTTTTCTCTGATTTCTTTTCAAATCCCCAAGCCCCCCACAAATCATCCTCATCATACAAAGATAAAGGATTTTTGTAAAGGAAAAGGCAATTACATTAATTAATTATCTAATTAATTAGTACTTAATTAGCATGAATTTTTATTTTATTTTATAAAGGACTGTGAAATTAAAAGAGGGGAAAAAAGCCCTAGCTAAAGAGGGACACAAGATCACTTTCTCTAGCTTCTTGTACTGATGTTGTTACATAGAATATGCAATTTTGACAAAAGTGAAAGTTTGAATTGAAGCAAGAAAAGAAGTGTAACAAAGCAAAGGAAGGGGGAAAAAAAAGATTTGGGGTATGGATCACTTCTTCTTTCTTTTTTTTCTTGGCAAAGGTGAAACCAAAATCAAATACATACAAATAGAAAGGGATAGGAGAGTGGAGGATAAAGGCAAAGGAGATCTTTTTGAAGGGGATCTTAGCTAATAGGTGCTTGATTTACAATACCCATAAACTCATTATAAAAAAAAAGGTGAAAAAAATAGGATCTCTTTAGGAACAACAGAAAGATTTTTACGGTGTATATAACAACACCCAGAATGATAACTAACTAACATTACCTGCATGTTGTTGTATCTGTTGAAGTTCTTGAAGCAAAGAGGGCAAGAGAACTGGGTAGGGCCAATCAAGATCTGGGCAGGGGTAGGGATCCAGTACTGACCCTTGTGAAGGGTACTTGTGGTGATGGTGGTGGTTGTTGATGAGGATGAAGATGATGAGTTTGCATAGCCACAGGGGGGAGCTGCTGCAGCTACTGTAACCACATGATCTGAATTATTGTTATTGTTATTATAATAGGAAGAAGAAGATGTATGATCTGATGAGGGTAGCCCTAGATGGAGGGCAAACATGACCCCATCATCATCATGATGATGATCATCATCAAACATGAGGGATGAGGATTCATGGTCTTGAGGGATCTTGTTGCAGTCAACCTCCATGGTGGTGGATTGGGATTCTTCATCAAGGTGGGCTAGGGTTCTTCTTGCAGGGCTTAGGGTGAGGAGTGGGAGGGCCTCCTTGAGAGGAGGTGAGGAGGGGTGGGGGAAGAAGCTGCTGTAAGTACTGTAAGGGTTTGGGATTGGGGTTGGGGAGGGGAGGTAATTAATGGTGTTGGTGAAGGAGGAGGTGTAATAGGAGTTGAGCCATGGTGAATAGTGGGTGGAGGAGAAAGGGTACTGATCAGACATGGTGGAATTGGAGGAAAGGAGATTGGAAGATGGAGATGGAGGGTTGAAGACAACAGTTTGGAGAGGATGAGTGTATAGGGTTTAATAGGGTAGTTTATGAGAGAGAAAGAGATATTAGAAAGGGATTGAAAGGTGGAGATGAGGACTGAACATAAACACCAAAGAAAAACACTTGTGAGAGGGGGAGAAAGTGAGTGGAGGTCTCTGTTTGGTCATTTAATTTTTAATTTTTTAATTTTATTTTTTTTATTAAGAAAAAATTCGAGGTCAGACATACCTGAATCTCGAAGGCCGACAAGTCGGCATAGTGGAACAAGATCTACTTTTTTTTTTCTATTTTGTTTGGTCATTTAATTGTTTATAACAAGATCTACTTTTTTTTTCTATTTTATTTTTTTCTTCAAATAATTATTCATTTGTCTGATTTTTTGAAATATTTTGTATTTATAAATTAATCCCATGAGCTATACATACATTTTTTTTAAGATAGAGGTATAAGACAATGCATTAAATAATTGATTAAAAAATAAAATAAAGTTTTTAAATATCTTAATTTGCTCATAAAAATCATATTTTATTTTCATTAATTTTTTCATTTTTTTTAAAAATATTTTGTATATATAAATCCCATGAGCAATATATGCATTTTTTAAATAGAGGTATATCAGAAGACAATGCATTAAATATTTGATTTAAAAAATAGTAATAAAATTTTCAAATATCTTAATTTGCCCATACATACATCGATGGATTTAATTTCACTAAATTTTTATTTCCTTTAGTTGTTGAAACAAATAAAACATACTCCCTCCGTCCAATAATACATGGATTTTTAGAGAAAATTTTTTGTCCAACAATAGATGGGCTTTTATGTTTTCAAGGTAGGAAGTTGTAATGATTTGTATTGGTTTGTGTGTTGTTGACTTTTTAAAATAATTTGATTGGTTAAAATGTGTAATGGATGTTAAAAAAAAATGAAAAAATTAATACAATGATGATGTTTTTTTAAAAGTAAAGGGTTTTATTAAAACTTGTGCAATAGGCTAAAAACCCATGTATTTTAGGACGGAGGGAGCACTGATCATTTTTTTACCTTAAACAATACGTAGTAATTTTTAGAGGCATCCTTGCAAGTGCAGATACTAAGCTCTCTAACTTGTAGAGGTTGTCAAGCGATTCCGTTGTGGTAGATGCGAGCGATACGATTCATACATCTATTGACCTCGCGGTAGATATGGGAGATTCCGAAAACCTCAATTTCCGAAGCAAAAAACAAATGCATGTCATGAGGTTTTCGATCTCACACAGGTACTACCAGCAACCTTTGAGAACGTTAATCACCATAAAATTTTCGCCCTCGAAGAGAATACGGGAAAGCCCAAATTCTTTAGCCTTCAGGAGGCCGAGATTAAGGCTCATGACATCCGACTCCAGAGCATTCTTCATATGTACCAAGATGAGCTCTCCTAGCCGCAACGGGACAACCAAAGTGAACTCGAATGATGAAACCTGCAGAAGCTGTTCCTAGCAACCATCAAAATTTATCTTGTATAGATCATTTTCACTGTTGTTGGTCGAATAATTTCTCGTTAAATAAAAAATTATATCCATATATTATTAACCTTTTTTTTGGTAATCTATGCTTAAAATCATCTTAAATGAAAAAAAGAAGTAATTTGCATGCTAAAGATAGAGCAAATGCTTGATATTAAAAAAAAATGTTGATAGATCATGCATGCACAATATATACGTCAGGGCAGCTAGATTCGTCAGCTAGAATATCTATGAGGTTACAAGTTCATCAGCTAGGTATCTTGATTGGACTCATGAATTCTGAAAGTTGAATTAAAATCCAGATTTAAGTGAACATTTATGAATAAATACGGAGTAATTAATAAAAGGTATGATCAAAATGGAAAGGTAAGGCACTTAAAAGTTGAGTGGATATATACACACTTTCATGTATATAATGCACACTCATTAGGTTCAGGAGTAATCATGTAAAGTTTTTATGTTAATTAGGATATATTATCTTTTAGTTGCATTATTTTTAATAAATAAATAAAATTAGTTAACAGATTAAAAAGTAAAAATTAAAGGGTAATTATACTTGATATCTCATTAAATTAAATCACAGTAATTTGCTTTTGAAAAATCAATTAGGATTGATTTGCATAAAAGTTTCAACAATTATCATTACTAAAAAGGAAAGAGGAAATTAAAGATGAGACAAGAAATCACCTCTTGGAAAAAAGATGGAGAAGAGAGAAAAAACATGAAGAATGGGAAAAAGGAAGGTTACAGTTTTTACCACCTCTGCAGGTCCAGGCTAGTCCCCACCAAACCCAATCAAAATCAAACTGAATAAATACTAAAATGAATTAGATATTTTTTAAAAATCAAATATGGAGTAAAAAAAGAAGGGAAATTGCTAGTGTAATTGGATTTCAAAATCAAATACTAAAATCAGATAGGTGGTTTTCAATAAAATTGACTATTTCTTTGGTTCCGCACGGATCAACGATACAAGATTTCGGGTGTAATTGGATTTGGAAATTGGATGTTCTTCAGAAGATCGGAATGTTACTGTGGAAGATTGCGAGGGATGGCCTGCCTACAAAATTAAAGAAAGGTTATCAAGATTGCATGTCGACGTCCCTATGACCTGTGTTTTCTGCGATAGTACAATTGAAACTACGAAACATTTACTTTTACACTGCTGTGCCACACCAAAAAATTTCATAGAAATGAACCTCCCAACACTAACAACATTACGAAATCCTTTCAACGGATACAAGCAGCACGTACAATTTAATGAGATTTTCAAAGCGATAGGTAAACATCGTATGACAGATCTGGCATATTGTTGGTGAGCAGTTTGGTTTTTTAGAAACCAATTAGCGTTTGGTCACACAAATGCATTCACGATCTGCGCTATCAAAGTATTCATTATAACGTGTCGCTAGTCTTGAATTGAAGCTTGTAAGTTCAACCTACAAGACAATTTAGGTTCGTCAAGAGTCGGGACTGGCTGGAGTCGAGGTGGTGTGTACCAGGCGACTCCGTGTTAGGGAATGAGCTTCCTTGGAGGTTCGTCTTCACTGCCCACAAGAGATTCCTGATGTATCGCTGGCTAGCGGTGCTATTTAATGGTGGTGATTGGCTTCGTTCCTAGTCTACGTCTTCAACTTGCTGGTTTTAGATGCTTAGATTCGTCCAGTTGTAGAGTGCGTACTACCTGTATTATATTGCTCCCTTTTTTGGTTGTTCTGTTGTATGTTTGACGGTTTTTTCGTCTGTCGACTTGTCAGCCTATCGAGAATCAGACTTGCCTGATCTCGAATTCGATCTTACTTTATAAAAAAAAATAGTAATATAAAAACATAATAAATATGAGGAGATTTCACAAATGTATTAAATCAACACCCTTTAGATATACTCTAATCTAAAATATAAAGGAATTAAATAGATTTTTAAAATAAAAATAAAAATATACACTAATTAGAGATACAGTTTATAAAGTGATAATTGATAACAAAAAGTATGTTAGAAAAACCATAAAACAATGCAATAAAAACTCCATATATATATAGAGAAACTTGCACATGCATTAATTCACGTTTTAAAATGCATTCGTGAGACTCATTTTTAGCCATTGGATTAAAATCTAATGAATGACTATGATTAATATAAATTTTATATATTTATGGAAGATAATATGTATGGACACATTAATTAAAAAATATTGCCTTTAATAAATGAATATCTTTTATTATGAGAGATGAATGCATTGGATAGTTCTTTTATACATATATGATATATTGTGTGTGTGTCCATATACAATGGAGATCCTCTACAACACTTTGTGTGACATGAGGTGCAACAAAAAATTAATTATGCTATAAATTTTCAATAAAAAAAATTCCAAAAATTATATTTATGTTTTAAACACTTGTTAGTATATGTTTGTAAAAAAATTTGATGAAAAATTATGTATTTAAATTTTATATAAATCAAATACTACTTATTTTTCCATAAGATTTTCTAAAAATTATAAAACATGTATTTTCATCAAAAAAATTTATAAACATATAATAGCAAGTGTTTAAAACATAAATATAATTTTTGGAATTTTTTTATTGCAAATTTATAGTATAACAAATTTTGTGTTACACCTAGTGTCGCACAAAGTGTTGTAGAGGATCTTCATTGGTCCACATATCCATGTGATCCATTGAAAATGCATATTTTGTATAGGCATTCTAGGTAGTTTTAGAGTAAATTTAGCCTTTTAGGTTGTATATTACATGTTTTCTAATTATTTTGTATATCTTATCATTTAGTGGTCGAAGTTAAACATCTATGCTTTTTATGGTTAATTGTGCAGATTCGCGGATCAGGACTCGAAGAGTGGATCAAGAGGGCGATGCTGGAGCACCGGAGCTACTAATTAAGGATGGCTAAGAAAAGGAGTGATCATGTCCAAAGAAGAGCTCAAAATGAGCCACGACGAGGAGCGAGCTGAATGTGCACAAAAGAAAAGATGAGGAATCCCGAACACAGAGTATCAACACCTGTTGGTAGGGTTCGACGCCCACCGATGAGGATAAAGTCGGATCCGCGTGAATCTTCCGATCGAATGTTATCCTATGAAGATTTATTTCTATCTTTTAAAGATTCGTTTCTATCTCATTTTGGCCCATTTTCTAGGGTTTTTGGCCAACCCTAACTCTATAAATAGCTTAGTTTTCCTAGGGTTTTAGACACCACTCGATAGACAACAACTATAGCTTTACATTTACATCATTCTAGAGTTTTGAGGTAAGGTATGAGTGACTAAGCCTTTCATTAGTTTTGCTCATAGTTCAAGACATGGTTGATGACTTGTGAGGGCTGATTTATGTTTAATTCTATTTAAGTTTATTTCAATCTTCTCTATTCCGATATTGCTAATGTTGTTGATTATGTCTTAATTAACCACTAAATAGAATCGCATCGCACTAGGGTTATAACTTCATCCTTTACATGGCCTTAATCCACAAGTAGCTAGCACGTCTTGCATGAACGATTCGGGAATCTTGATAGTGTAGGGAGATTGACAGTTAGGAATTATCTCCTTTGGTGGAAGCGATGACTGAGCTGACAACCATTGTTGCAAATTGTGAGTAAAACTATATTTCTCTGTATTGCTTCCAATCAATCATCATTACTCTTGTTACTTTATTGCTTTCATCATCTCTACTATTGCTTTCTCTACGTTTTTTCTCTACTTCTCTCTTTTCTCTCAATGTTGTCAAAGAACATACATAAGTTGGTAGAGATTATTTAGTTACGAATTGGGATTGACTCCTACGTACTCTACCGCTATACTAGTATATTGAGTTGAGATTATTTTTGGTAGCTAGGAATCAACGACCGTTTTAGCCTTAATTACCATCCATACTACAGACATTTTTAATAAGTTGAGAACTCGCCCTCCTTTAACAAATTGTCTCAAGTTAAGCCCGAAAACATAAATTATGTAAAATTTTATCGCACCTATCCGACGTGACGTAGGCAATCACTTGTTTGTCCGCCTTTTTTTTCCTTCGTATTGTATCATGGCATGACAGTTAGTTCGTTTCATCGGCCTTTCGAGGATCGAGTCTTTCGGTTATCTCTCAAATATTTACTTGTATAAAAAAATTCACTAATTTCAAGGGTAAAACAAATCTTGAAAGACATGAGCAGGGGAGAATAAGGCCAAAGACAAGGTCAGGATTAGGGTTGGAGGTTGTCTCCTCCCATCATCATCATCATCATCCTTTGCACACTCCCATTTCCCACAACACGCAACACTCTAATTCAGAGTGCAACAGATCCAGACAATAGCATACATATCAGTAACAACAATTTCTTTTCTTTTCTTTTCTTTTCTTTTTAATAAAAAAAAGCCCCTAATAAGAAATATATATATTGCCCCAATTTTAATTAATCAAATCTTTCTTGTTCATCTCGGGAAGCAAATGGATTCGTAACCCTCCCTGCAATTGCTTAGATGTGTGAGTCTGTGGTCGGCCTTTGATCTCTGTGTCTATTTTTTTTGCTGGGTACAGTGTTTTTGTGGATCCTTTTGCTGATCGATCATTCAAGAAATAGAGGAGATGAAATCATGAAATGATTGAAAATTGAAATCCATCGTCCGGGGCTTCCACCGCCCCGGCCGGCCCACAGGTATGGACGATGGTGGATGAGCTAATTAATTGCATTACCACAGATCATTATGATTTACAAGTTAATTGTGGGTTAGTGGTGGATAAAGGATTTCATTCAAGAGGGGCTAGAAAAAAATTTAGAGAATTTTTTTTTATGTATGTATAAAAATATATTTTTTTTGTTTAAATATATTGAAAAAATCTTAAATTTATTATTTAAAGGGAAAACTAATTAAAATATCCCCATCTTTTGGGGTATGGTAAAAATATATCCTCAACTTTCAAATGTAATAAAAATATCCCGAGCTTTGAGAATGGTGGTAATATATTGCCCTAGTTTTCTCACGGGTCAAAAATGTTAGACAAAGCAGCCTACGTGATTTTTTTTGACAAGACAGCATACGTGGAAGCCTTTTTTTTTTACAAATTAGCACTAAAATTGGATTTTCTTGAACGGTTTTTTAGGAAAAAAATAAAACAATAACAAAATTAAACCCAAAAAACAAAATTGATTCAACCAAGCAACTAGTTCGGATGAAATTGCCTCAAATTAACACAACACGACTATTCCTAACACCAAACCGACAACAAATTGATTCAACCAAGCAACTAATCCGGTTGAAATTGCCTCAAATTAACACAACACGACTATTCCTAACACTAAACCGACAATAATGATGAAGAGGGAAAAAAATAAAACTTACCCATCCAAGTCCATGAACGAATCAAAGGGGAAGAAGATGTGAGAGAGACAACTCAATATAGTCGATCACGAGGGAGGAAGACTGACATTGATGAGGAACCATGAGCTATCTGGAAGACTTGGAAGACAATTCAAGAGGCGACCACAGAAGAAGATACGAGGGAGGAAAAGGTGTTGGGTATGAACCCGATCCATCTCTTTTTATTTTCCCCCTAAGAACACTGTTCAAGAAAACCCTTGTAAAAAAATCCACGTAGGTTGCCTTGTCAACATTTTTGACTCGGGAAAAAACTTGTGGTAATATATTACCACTACCCTCAAAGGTCGAGATATTTTTATTACATTTGAAAGTTGATGATATATTTTTACCATGCCCCCAAAGGTGAGGATATTTTAATTAGTTTTCTCTTATTTAAATAGATATTTTTAGTAACAAAAAAATAAATTTTATCAATAAATGAGAATTTTTTTATGTATATATATGTAAAAGATTGTTTTTATTTAAATATAATGGAGAAAATTTTAAATTTGTGAGTTAATTAATCTTTTTTTATAGAGACTATTAGAAAAGCAAAATTATGAAAAAGTAAACTCATTGTTATTTTTTATTTTTTTCAACTATTTATCCCTAAAATTAATAATAATTACCTAAAAAAAATTCAAATATTTTCTTCTCGTTGTTTCTTCTAGACTAGGAGAAGATTCAACCTTGGTTGTATATTTGACGGTTCGCCGTCTGTCGACTTTGTCGGCCTCTCAATGAGTCAGATCTGTCTGACCTTCGAATTATTACCTTATAAAAAAAAAAAGAGAAGATTCAACCCCCTCAAACCCCTCTATGTTCAGCTTACTTGAGTAAAGCTGAAACATGGATTGTTTAATTAAAATCAAGCCCTAGCCTATATATATAGGCTACCTACCATTACACCTATAAACATTATAGTAGAAAGAAATTATGAAGATTGTTTCAAACTGAATATGCAAATAATGGGTCATTATGAGTTATTATAACTTATAACTATAAACTACTATAGTCTATAACCCATAGAGAGAGGTCATTTTCTCTTTTATTGCAAATAATTAACTCTGGATTGGTAAATTATGTGGAGTAGTTGTGAAAGATTTAATGAAAGGGAAGGGGGAAATGATTATATAATGTCAAAGGAGATTGATAACAAAGGGTAAAAGTTTACTGTATCATCAATCACTAGCTGACCAAAAAAGGAGTTGAAACTCATAAAACTACTCGCTGACTTGCTACTCATTATACTTAGGTTTGATAGGTCAAAGTATTAGAAAATTAATTAATTATATTTTTTACACAATTTCCTGTCAATTCAATCAGATTGTTACATTTCATGAAAGAATCTAATAATCCTTCTTTCATGGGTCAATCTATGTAGTAGCTTCCAGTTCCACCTTTCAGTGCCCTGCCATGGAGATGGGGTACTTGCCTTTTTACCTTAATTAATTCACCATTAATTGTCTTAGCATCATCACTATATATATTCCATGGAATTAATCAAGCACAAACATTTTCAGCTTTAATTTACCATTGTGGCTTTAGATAATCATGAAATTATGATTAAAATTTTGGGTAGGATAAGGGCATGTTTGGTAATTTGGGTTTATTATTAGGGCTTGGGTATTTTTTAGGAGGTGGAGTTTATTTTGAGTATTATGAAGGTGTGAGAGTTGGATATTGTTTTTTTTTTAAATAACCTTGTTAAAAAACTGATTTGTGTTTGGTGGTTATAAGGTTGAAAAATGTATTGGTGGTGGAAATGGCTAAAACACCCTTTAACAACCCGCTTTCCTTTTTGGTGGAGGCTTATATTCTCTTCCAGATATCTCTACTCTTCAAATTCGCTTGTTTTTGGTTTTGATTTCAATTGCAATTACTGCCAGATCTGGAATTGTTGTTGCTGAAATCTCGTAATTTGCTGAAATTGTTGTTGTTGAAATTTCTTAAATTGCTAAAATTGTTGTTGTTGAAATTTCTTAAATTGTTGAAATTGGTGTGACCTTTTTCTCAAATTGCTGAAATTGTTGTTGTAATTGCTGAAATTGGTGTGGCATTTTTGGCTGAAATTGTTGAAAATTTTGAAATTGCTGAAATTGTGTGTTGTAATTGCTGAAATTGGGCAAAAATTCCAAATTTAGTGATTGAGCAACTCCAGTTTCAGCAATCCCGATTTCAGCAACCCCGGTTTCAGCAAGTTTCAACAACACGGTGGACATTTAGATAATATGGATAGGTTGGTGGACAAAATGCAAATAAATGCGGAAAATATTCACATTCTAGTAAACACCCCAATTTGTAGGTGGGGAGGTTCAAACCAAACAAGAAGGGGGGTGAAAGGCAAATACCCAACCACTAGACCAAAGAAATTAAAATTCACATGTTTTTTTTTATTTGGAATTTTTTTTTGAAATGCCATAAGTAAATCTGGTAAATTGACAGGGCACAAAGAGCGGTAGACTACAACTGTCAAGATACAACAAACACACACAACAAAGGACAATATATCTAAGAACCAAATTGACCAAAGCAAAACGAGGGAAACAACCCTACAAAACCTATAAACCACGTAGAGATCCGGCTGAGCGAGGACAAAAGACTCGGTGGAAGGAAGTGGATAGTGAGCGTATGGGAACGCTAACGCTGACACAATATCTCATCGCCCAGGAGACGGAAAGCAGAAATCCATATAGGGAAATGGACGACTCCCGGAGAAATGTGGATAACACGACATTCCCCCAATCTAGATGAGGGATCTTCAAAGAGAAAACTCACATGTATTTGTATTGGGGAAATTTGTTATGTATTTTTATATATATAAAAAAAAACAGGGTGGGTCGTATCATATATCAGTCCATCCCTAATTTTGTGGCTAGTATTAATATCATCTCTTGACCACACTTATGAACCATCGATTGCGATTCAAGATGTGGTTGTGGAACCAAAAACAATTGAAGGTCTTGGCTTCATGGATCTTGTTCCTAACCCTGATTTATTGAGTTATACTTAAGGCCAATTTTTCCCTTTTAACAAAATTTTTAAAAAAATATAAAACAATCTTGAGGCCAACTTTTATAGGTTGCTTGGGTTTTTCTTTCATCTGTGTTAATTTGTGTTTTTACTTTGTTGTATGTTCGAGGGTTCGCCTCTGCCGACTTGTCGGTCACTCGAGGTGGCAGGCCTGTCTGACTCTCGAATCCCTACTTTATCAAAAAAAAAGGAAATGAATGAGCATGAAATATCATGTCTCTGACATTACAAATAATATCGATCATTAACCCGATTTTACCGATTCAGTTTCCCAGTCTGACCCAGATTTCAGCTAGCTCTACATATCTCCCTCAATCAAAAGTCTCGAGTTTCTAAAACATGTGAAGGAGCATTTAACCCCGACGTAAATCGATCATAAAGTGGACCACTTTAGCAAAGAAAGAAAGGAGACATGTATTGAGGTGGAGTTAAAGATAGAAGGAAAAAGGTACGTGTGGTGTAGACAAGGAGAAGAAGAAGTTGAAGGAGGGGGTAAATAAATCTACCAAGGAAGGAAGTACATAAGGAAGCATCATTTAAGGGTGCATAAGAAGGAGACATAAACTTTTGTATTCATGAGTCATGACCCTTTTTTTATTATTATTATTTTTTTATTTTTTACTACCATAATAACTGAGCAGCATATGGGCTAGTAGTAATGCTAGTAAGTAGAGAGAACAGTGAACAAAAGTGCACTGCATGTATGCAATTCACCCTCTTCCTCTCTGCACCTTGTGTCTCTGTGTTTATGTTTAATAAGTGGAGATGATCAAGAAAAAGTGAAGAGGAAAATAAGGAAGGAGATCTTGAAAGGGTTTCACTATTCAATTTTTTTCTTTTCTTTTTTTAAATAAAAAAATTTGTTTGGGGAGGGCCCACTTGAGACCATTGTATGTAGGGGTGTAATGAAAGAGGTGTGTATGATGGGTCTATGTCAGAATTAATGGGCTATTTAATTAGATAGAATATATTTATTGATAGGGCCACCGGCCATGGGAGTTGGACAATTTGGATATATCATTCATACTCTTTCTTCATTGGTGATCACTAGATTAGGGCACATGTATTATATATATAGTGGAAATATTCACCATATCGGATGGCAATTAATTAATTAAAGACCTTCTAACTAATTTTCCTGATTTTCGTTGTTAAAAGAAATGAAATTTTTCTGTAGAGTGACTAGGTGATGAGTGGACTTGTCGGCTTTCGAGGTTCAGGTTTAATTAATTTTAAATTTTCACCTAATAAAAAAATAGAAGACGGGTTTAAATCTCCCTAACTTCTATCATTGTAATGATCTAAGTACTTATCTATGAAGACAAAAAATCGTCTAATTCCTCATATGTGCATGTGAATTAGAAGTTAAAGCATAGATGATTTTGGGAAAGAAATACAGGAAAAATTTATTTGTAAAAAATGGATTTTTTTTGTTTGATAAAACTAGTTTAATTAAGTGGGTTATATAAAAAAAAAATTGGGGGACTTGTTGTGAGAATGTCATGCTACAAAATTTTTAATTTCTGTCAAATTTTGATTTTTTTTTCTCCTTAAAAAAATTCCAATTTAGACGATTGAAGCAACACAACAAATACATTGTAAAGTTGTGGAGAATCATTCATGAAGCAGATATGTGATAATAGTCTAACATATAACCTGAGTGAAATTTCAACTTAAAACTATTGACAATATATAGAAGGAGTAAATCACTAGCTTGTTTGTTCGTATTTTAAATGTGGGACTCTTTGATCTCTAATCTCTCATTTATGTTAAAAATTGAATTGAACGGGCATAACAGGCAACAAGCTAGCGGCAATCCATCTCTTAAAAACGTGTTTGATCGTTGATGGAACACCTGAATGACCTGCTTGACGCAAAGAATTAGGATAAGCTAGCGTAGTTGCAGTAAAAGCGTGCAATGGTAGCTTCTATGCCAGAATGAGCTAGCAACTCCTCTTTGTTTCGTCGAAATTAACCAAACATATATGTTAGATTTCTACTACATGATCGATGTATTTCATATCCGCTCTTATATAGTATTGTGGTATTGTTGGTGCTCTGCAATACGTCATGCATTTTTACATGTCCATAGGGACATATATGTTGCATAAACCATTCTAATGCTTTGCCTTAGTTCCTTTGTCCAAGCTAGCTAGGGTTTCTTTATGCTCTAATTAAATTAAACTTAATATCTGTATTCGATCAACTTTATGAGTTTTTTTTTGTACGTTACGTTTCTATATTTCAACTTAACCTAGCTTATAAATTGACATGAATTGAATGAGTACGAAGAAATTAATGTAACAGTCAAGCAGTACGTATACACTAATTAATTGCAATAAACCACATTTTTTTGAAAGAAAAAAATATCTATAGGTTGTTCTAAATTACTAATTTCAAGGTGGTCCATTTTGATGGTCAAACAGTTTTTAGATCGCCAAAATATACTTCCAACCAATTAACTATATGTAATTAATACAGTGTTTCCAATTAAATTTCGAAATTAATTAAGAGGGAAATATACAAAGTAATCAAAATATCTGCTTTCTTTGCAAGGTTAACCCAATCCAGTTTAAAATTGGGCAAAACTGGATATGGGTTAAAGGGTTCCCCAGTAGAAGGTAAGTGTGTGTGTTGGGAGGGGGGGCGGGTTGGGGTTCCACTGGTCGACACCTGACCAAAATCAGAGAGAGAGAAGTAACAGAAAGTTTGCAGAGGGGATAGAGAGAGAAGTAAAGTTGCAGAGGAGAGAAAGAGAGATCAATGAGGATAGGAAAGAGAGAGTTGGAAGAGTCCTCTCTCCTCTACGACTTTACTATTGCTTTTTCACTTCGAAAAAGAAGCAATTGGAATTGAGTGGGGGTTTATTTGCAGGTTGACGTGTAAGCAGTTAATTAGTTTTAACTGGATACCCAAAGCAAAATGACATGACACATATTCGAATCGACTAGACAAGAGTTATCGGAGAAACAGATTCACCATCGACTTCGGATAGAAAATGGGCAAGTTTGTTTTCGATAAAGATTATGCGAGAGGTGTCTCCTTCAAATCTGAAGCAAATTTACCCATTTTCTATCTGAAGTCGATGGTGAATCTGTTTCTCCAATAACTCTTGTCCAATCGATTCCAATATACGCCAGGTCGTTTTGCTTTGGGTGCTCAGTTAAAACTAACTGCTTACACGTCAACCTACAAATAAACCCCCACCCAATTGCTTCTTCTTCGGTGGTTTTTATCTGAAACTTAAGATTTAATTCAAATTATATTAATACCCCATTACCGTCAGGTACTCTTCCTCCCTCTATATCTCTCTCTCTTTGTTTTATCCCCTCTATCCTCTCTACTCTGCGACTTTACTGTTGATTTTCACTCCTCTCTCTCTCTCTCTCTCTCTCCCTCATTTAATGCACTAGTTCCCCTTTCTCTTTTTACCGTCTGGGCTTAGACGGGAGGGCGACACTAGAACCAGGGAAGAATTGAACAACACGCAAGACAGGAAACAATCATAGGATGTCCTGTAGGAAATCATTGGGTGTCCAGTAGAGTACCAAAGGGTGTCCAGTAAGAAACCATAGAGTGAAAAGTTTATATATTGTTCATTCATCAATAAAAAAAAACAAAGCCTCTGCGAGGGGTCCTCCACTTCGATTCCACCTCCTCTACTCCAATTCGGCCTCCACTCGCCTCGAATTGACCTAGAAAAGCCATCACAACGAATGTGTGAAGGACGAAGGCCCCAAAGCGGTGCTCTGACGGCGATTCACACCAGCGGCGCATGACGAATTCGAGCTCCCATTGAGATCCCGTCACCCTCGAATGCAGAGAGATAGAAGACAGAGAAATCAAAGAATAAATAAGCTCTTCAATGAAGCTCTTCGATGGAAAGAGGTGGAGAGAGGTATAGAGAGAAAGAGTTTTGGATGGGTGACAGTGATGGGCAATAAATGTCATGTTGTTTTTCTCTCTCTCTCTCTCCACTGGTTACAACAGGCGATATTTGGCGGTGGCCTTCTCACACATCTTTTGTGAACTTAACAAATGTGCGGACCGTGTCGCTCTCCATTTTCAGACTCATGCCTTGCCAACTATTCAAACAGACAGAGAACTCAATATCTTCATCCGTCAGGATGTAATCAAATGGTAGACTAGCAAGATCTAGCCTCATCCATATTATTGTTATATTGTATAAAAAATATATAATTAATAAAAAGAAAAAAGAAAAAAAAAGTGAAAATGAATGTGCAGGTGCAGGGGGCAAGTGATGAGGATGCATTAATTGAAGTAAGTTAAACATCCCTGTTTGCTAACAGTTTTTCCCTTAAATTCTTTGGTTTGTAGCAGAACAAGTACCTGTACCTTCTGTTGTCTCACTACCTTGCATTATTCATCAAACTACTGTTCTGTTTGGTTGTGTCCCCCTTTCCCTCTTGCTTCAATTCTTTCTGTAAATACATCAATTTCAAACTCTTATTTCATCCATCTCCTTTCCATCATCATTCATCATTCATCATTCAACTAGCTAGCTACTCTTAATTAATCTTTAATTAATGGGGCCGAGGGATCCATTCCATATCTTATACTATTTCTATGTAGTTATACTCTGTATTCAGCTACAATTTGTTCCAGAATGTTTTTCTTTTTGGTTTCAATCACATTGTTTTCCTTCTTTAATTGAACGTTTGGATTATATTTGCTGACTCGAGATATATAATTGGCCCAAATGAGCCTCTAAGTAATAAAGAGATATTTAAAGTGTGCACCAGCACAGGGCCTAGCTAGCTTAGTACCTAGCTAGCTTAGTACAATCGTGACTTAATAGTTTAGGTCATTGAACTAAATCGTCCCTTAAATAAATAAATACATTTTCTTAATTCAAAATTATCATCCCATAATCTAATATTTTTTGCAAAACTACCCTTTGAAGATAAATTTTGAGTCTTAAAAAAGAGAGGAAATTGGACCTATCAATCGGGTAGTCTAAATTAGTAGTTAGTCCTACTGGACAGTTATACTTTACGTTTCGCTTTCGTGTGTTTTTCTTTCCCTCTGTCCTCTCTCTGTCTATTATTGTTTCTCTTTTGCTCTTTTTTTCTCGTTTGAACTGATCAACGCATGCCCTCTACTCTCTTACTACTGATTGTTGGTTGAATCTTGCGATGGGTGAATCGAGGAATGCATGTCGAGGTTAATAGTGTGTGTTTCAGTGGTAGGGGTTTCTTTGTTTTCATTAATTTGTTGATGAATGCAGGGTAATCCCTTGTATTGTATTCTGTCATGTGTAGGTTCTTCCTTTTCTGATTTAGAATCCTATAAAATGCAGTTCAATGTGAGTATTTTGTTTTTGATTTAGAATCTATCATGTGTTGTTTTTTTGTCCGCTTCTCTGTGCTTATTTGTCTGTTATGCGTTCATGTGTATGCATGGGTTGTAGGAAATCGAGTATTGGTTATCTGCTCAAGAGAGGTTTCGTTCATGGAGCAATCTTTACTTCCACCCTGAAGTGTGCGAATTTATCAAGCGAGGTTTGACAGATACTGATATTCAGCAGCTTAAGAATAACCGTCTAGGGTTAGTTTTTCTTTAAGGGTCAAAATTGTGTGTTTTAATTTTCAATTAGTACATCAGATGTTATTGCATGTAATTGTAACAAGTAAAGAGATGGAAATGTGGTTTAAAGTTGATGGTCTATTTGCTTGTTTTTCTTTACTTGAGTTTCATGTTATAACTGGTCTTCCCGTTATTGAATATGATCCTTCTCCTTTTAAGAATATGATCCTTCCAGATATTGAATATGATCCTTCTAGTTATTTGTTAGTAATAAGTCTGAAATTAATAAAAAGAAATACTTTATATAATTATTAGCTCCTCAAAACGTCTTAAAAAGCAAAGTGACATATTTTGATTACGAGAAAGAGTACGTAATATTTTTCCAATTTCTTTGGACCACCGGCCAACATTCATGTATATACAGAGCCCTAATTAATGGTGCTCAATTGACTGGTTGTTGATACATTAAAATTGAAGCATATCTATGAAAATAGCTTACAAAATTAATAAAATATAAGTGTTTTGTGAGGTGAAACTTTACAAAATAAAGTTTTTCTGTTACAAAATAAAACTCTAACCCTTATAATATTAAAATAAAATAAATCCGGTATGATCCGATCAGATTACTGAAATTAAACATTACTCCGTCCACCAAAACATGTCATTTTAGCCTTCAACACAAAATTTAAGGAGCACAACAAACTACCTAAATTACCCTTAGTTCAATATTCAATGTTGCTAACTAATCCGTACTTGATTTGCTTTAAATCATCAATAGTGTTTTAAAATACTACGTACGGAGTATTGCTTTTATTATTTTTTACATGTTTATTTATTCAACAATGACTCTTTGGCTTCTACTCCGTATTTTACAATAATTGCTTGTACTTTGTACTCCTTGATTTAAAATAAAGACAAGGGTAGAATTGGAAATAAATAGGTTAAAAATCTATAATGACATTTTTTTTGAACAAAAATAATCCTCTAAGATGACATGTTTTCGTGGACGGAAGGAGTAGCAAATAGACATCAATGAAAGTAAAGTTTGGCATTGGGAGCAAAGCCTGTTGGGAGGAAGAATGTGCATGTTTTTTATATACAAGACAAGACATCCATCCAAACTCAACCATACATTAATTAATTATAATATATTATTTGCTTAAAACAACTTAATTAACTTTAATTTATAGTACAGTATACTCTTAATTAACACACCTTACAAAAAAAGTAGTGTATCGAACAAAGTGTGGAAATCAAACATGTACGTGTTGCAGAGGGAGTAGTATATATTAGGCCCCAAAAGCCAGTCCGGATCATCTGCACCCTATGGTGCTACCTTCGGTACATCACAAAATTATTTCGAGTATAATAAACATTGAAAAAAATTTAAAAAAATATTTTTAGATTCTACACATTTATATTGATATGTTTATAAAATTTTATTATGAAAATTCATGTTTTAAAAAATAATAAAAATTATTTTCTAAAATAATCGCTATATTAATTATCTATATTTTTAAAACGTGAAATTTTATAATAAAATTTTATAAACATATCAATATAAGGGTATAGAATCTAGAAATATTTTTTAAATTTTTTTTTAGTGTTTATTTATACCCGAAATAATTTTGTGATGCACCGAAGATTGCACTGGAGGGTGCAGGTGATCTGGACTGCCCAAAAGCATAACATGAATATATATACTTAGGGATTTGAAATTAATATTTAAGCTTGCAAATAATAATAATAATAATAATAATAATAATAATAATAATAATAATAATAATAATAATAATAATAATAATAATAATAATAATAATAATAATAATAATAATAATAATAATAATAATAATAATAATAATAATAATAATAATAATAATAATAATAATAATAATAATAATAATAATAATAAAGAGGCACATTTTCGCCCCAGTCGGGGTGGCCTAGTGGTAAGAAGCAAGGGGAGGGGTAAGGAGGTCTCGGGTTCGATCCCTGCTTCCACCTCTTTCCTTGGTGAAAATCCAAGATTTACCTTGCTCTTTATGAGTGGGTCGAGCCGGTCGGCGCAAGCCGATTTACCAAGTACGTGGCTCTTGCCGACTGGGTCACGTGCTCGGGTTTACCACCGGATGTGGGTTACTCGTCATAAAAAAAAAGCACATTTTCAATGCAATTGGAGAAGGTTGGCGGGGGACATTAAATGCCTCTTTAGTCTTTTAGGGGGTGATGCTATGTCCTTAACCATTATATACACATTCTACCATGTATATTCTATAAAGTTTCTTTGCTTTTTCGATTTATACTCCGTATTTTATTTTATTAATTTTCTCTAAAATTCTCCTCAATTGCTACTAGCGCACAAACGTCTGTGCATACGATCCCTCCGATCACAAGTCTTAACAGATTTCTTAAACCGTTAAATCTATATATATATATGGTGTAACATAATTAAAAAGAACCACACCCCTAACTAGCTAGAGGTATGTGGAAGAGGCCAAACAGAATGAAACAAACAAACACGATCTCATTGTACAAATCCACTAATGTTCCCAAATTATTTTAGCGGGTGCCTCCTCACAAAAGGGGTCGAAGTGACCAAGTTCGGGCGACTGTTTACCAAAAATACAGGTTTTCGCAAAGTCTTAAGGTAATATATGGGGGCTAACGCCTATCCAGTGTCAGAAGGTCAAGGAAGTCCAACCGGCCCTCGATCTATTGCTTATATTTCGAGGGAAAAAAAATCGTAGTGAAAGAATAAGATAAATAAAGATTGGTAAATATTGTAACTTTTGTTATTTTATTGCGAGCAAAAAATCTGAGTATATTTGCTGATAAAAAAAAATATATATTTCCTAAGTTTTCCTCTAAAAAAATGTAGTGTTGTAAATATACACCACAAGCTAAAAAAAAAACTAAACAACAATTTAGATTCTTTTTTTTTATTTGTGAGTGGGAGGGTCAACACCTTAAAATTGGCATACAGTAACCCGATTCAGATGTAGAGTGGGCTAAGTCTACTTGAACTGAAAAGGATCTAAAAAAAAAAAAGAAGCTAAACGACAGTTTAATTAACTATTTATATTTTATACATATGATGGGAGAGTAAAAGTGTAAAGCATATATAGTCGGCCGTTTTCACTATTCAGAAATGCTATTTCCGCCCTCTTCTTAGTTCTTACCATTTAGAGATCCTTCTTTTTCCTTCTATAACTATGCAAAAGGCTTTAGAACAATTAATCATATGCATAGTGATCTCTCCACTATTCTTTTGGATGAGAACTTTCAGAAAGAGTATATATATACTCAATACCTCTAGACGAGTGAGAAGATCGATTATAAATGTGGAATACTTTGTATATACACTCGTTGGTTCGTCGTTAGTTCTGGAACACGAGCGATACGTGATGCGGTCTTGTTGATTGGGTTGATCGTGGCAGTGTCTGCCATCATCTCATCTAGGTGGGAAACGGCATGTGATCCACACTTCTTCAGGAGTTGTTCTTTGCTCGTTGAAGATTTCTGTTTTCAGTCTCTCTGACGATGAGACAGCGCCAGCTTTTTCCATGCGCTCACTATCCACTTCGTTGAGTCCTTGGCCCATAGTTTTGAGGGTTGTTTTCTTCATCTTGCTTGATCGATTACTTCATATATATAGATTGTGGGTTGTGTGGTTTTTCATTTGTATCATGACGGTCTGCCCGTCTAACGCTTCTTACGCTCTCTCGATCGACTTACCAAACTTGTGTTTGGTATTTCGAATTGTTACTTGTTAAAAAAAAAATAGTGAAAGTAAATAAAGAATTTGAATACTCAGCTAGAATCCATGATCAGCTGAATTCTTTCCTTCTCAAAAAAAAAATTAAAGAATTTGAACACTCTCATTGTCAAGAAGGAAACAGCCAAAAAATGAATATTGATTCAGTAAAGCAAAATCATAAATAAAAACCAGGCGTTGAAACGAGCTACCACTTCATCTGGAGCAAAGCAGATGAAACAGTTAAAATGAAAATTTTGCTGTTTAGGCAGATCGAGCAGAGAAATTGAAAGTGCTATAGAGGTAGAAATTAACTGTTGGATTCACCCCTTATAAGTATATATAAACTGTTGATCAGTTCATTTACATATTTACACAGATCACAGATGGAGGAGTTGCAGCGGCATCAATTTGGGGGTTTTGAATGTCTGCAATTGCACGCAGCAAAGCCCTTTTTTAGGAGTCCAACCGGCCCTCTTCAGGTTTCTTACCTGCATATATCTTTTTGCACAGTTGAAATCTGAAAAGGGGTAGATGAAATTTGACAAAAAAAAAAAAAAAAACACCATGGTAATTATTGATTTAACTCCCCATGTGAATACGGTAAATCTTTTTCACTTGTAAATGCAAGAAGATGATATGTTTGCAAATACAGGATGTGATCGGTTTTGATACTGTGAAAGTGTGAATCTTAGATCAGATTATAACTCCCAACAATCTTTTTACCTTCTCTATCCGGTTACCTTATTGTGGATCATGGGCCCAATTTATTTATGTATCCAAATTGGGCTGACCTAGGAGTACAGAGTCCAACTTCCATCCACTCATCTTTTTTTTTTTTTATTAGGAAAGAAGTCGGGCGAGCTGGCTCTACCCGGCAGTATCCTTGCGGATGAGGTCTAAAAAACTAAATCGGTGTGAATATCGACTCCCCGGGCAGAGTGGCAAAGGTGTGCAACCTTATCAGCCACTCTATTGCCCAAACGGGGAACATGAAAGAAAGAAACTTTTTTCAAAGTCGATAGAAGAGCTTTTACATCAGACATACTTTGCATAAAATCATCATCTTTTATTTTGTTAAAACAAATATAAGTGATTTTGTAGAAATTTTGATAAATAATGAGTGATTTTGTGCAATGTTTGATAAATAAAAGGTGAATTTTATAGGTTTAAAAATAAGGATGAATTGTGAGAAATTTTGGCACAGAGAAGATGTTGTAATGACAAAGGACTCGTATCGAGGAAAAGAATCGTGCCAAGTGAGTTTTCATCTTAAAACTAATTGACAATAAAAGGAGTAGCTCATCAGATTATTTAGATTATACTTTTGATGCAGGCTTTTTTTTGTCTCTTCACATCTCTCAACACAACTCCACAAATGCAACTAGGGGTGTTTTCTCTAGTTGACACTTGGACCGGAGGTCATATGCACATGCACATATATGCTAGTAGGCTAGTAGCTCAGGACGTGGGCACAGTGAGATTCTATATATCCTAAAACTAATTAACCATAGGAGGAGTAGCCCCTCAACTGATATACAAAGTTTGTTTAGCTCATAATTTCAATTTGGGAATTTTTTTTGTTTCTTCACATATTTCAAAAGGAAGCAAACACAAATCAAGCGAAAAAAACATATTGAGCTTGATTGTCATTTTGTCCGAAAGAAGCTCCTTGATGGCCTTATTTCATTGTCATATGTTCCCTCAAAGCTGATTTTCTTACCAAGAGCATCCTCGGACGTCGTCTCTCTAATCTGCTTGGCAAGCTCGATTTAGTCGACTTCCTACCCCAAGCCCGACGGGGGATATTGGGCCTATTGTATGGGCTATCATTTTGCTTAGTTTATTTTGTCTAGCTTGAGCTAAAGCTCATCCTTTCCTTGAATAAATAGGCTGCAGCATCTGAAATTTATGTAATTTTTGACGTCTCTTCCAATTTTCCAAAGCTATCAGCTTTCTTCTTCTGCAACCTTCTTTTCCGTTACGAAGCTCACCATTCTTCAGCGTTTATTTTCGATTCCCACAGCACAAACAACACAGCACACAAGATAAGATCAAGCTCTTGCCGATTGACATGCAACAGAAGAGGAATTTTTCAGTAGAGGGGCGTAATGCTAAAATCTAGTCCACACATGACACAACTATCATCCCTCATGCTTCATAAGTCGAACTGAGGACAAAGATATTGCTTTCTGCCAAGTTTTCCCAAGACAAAGTAGTAGAATATCATGGCAATTATGTCATCACCTTTAATGCATTGGCTATATATCAAAGGTGGAACCATGTGGTAGAAATTGTAGAAAATGTATCATCTACCCTGATAGATATGGTGGTTGTCATATAGCAAGGTAGTTGACATACTCTACATATTTGCAAGACCAAAAATCACGGCAATGCGCAGTAATAAGTGATTCTTGCAAGCTCTGTCATCATACAAAATCCAAAAATCCGGTACAAAAATGTGTAAACGAGAAATCCTAATTCTGAGGATACCTTATTGCATTTTCTGCAGTAGCTTCTTTACCATGACTTTCTGCTGGACTTCGCTTAGACTCTCCGACTTCATGATTGTATTGGAAACGAGGATTGTTGTTTTAGGAGATGGAGCATTAATCTGCAAATAGATTACAATCAATGAAAGAAAATTATCTAGCTGCCAGATATATCAGACATGGCAATTCAATAATAAGCCAAGGGAGTGTTTGGGTTCACGTTCCTATTTCAGTACTAAATTGGTGTAAACAAAGATTGCTCAAAGATGGAAGAAATCAAAATACACAGTGTACCTTCCGAAAAAAGCTATTGTTCATAAGCAACCGCCAACCGGTGAAAAATATCATGTTCTTTTACAAGTGAAAATGTTTATTTGCAGAAATACAGAAGCCATTTTTCAAGTGATTATGTCAAGAAATAAATGGGGGAGTTGAGGGTTGCAAAAGAAGAATACCCAAACTCGGCCATTCAAACCAGCAGCAATCTCAAAGGAGAGTGTCTTCCCAAGAGCTTCAAGAACCGGACATGTTGGATTACTCAAAAGCCTAAAAGGAGAATAAAGGCACATTACTCAATACGATTTACAAGGAAAAATACTTCAATTTTCTTTTTACACAATATTCATATAAACAAAAAGAAAACATTTGTTCCTGTGAGCCAATTACTAATATGTTTTCATTACTTAAGATTTCAACACAATGGATACGTCATGGAAATAGATCTCACATTCGTGCAAGCCCCGTTGATGTTTCAAACATTAAACCATCTTGTAATGGCCCAAATTCTGCAGCCTTTCCATTGGCTACAATGGCACAAGATAGTAAACATCAAATTAGAACAAAATTCACAAGTAATCGACAGAAAAATTCAAGCACTGAATTTTGGAAAGATATGTGCATCGTGTAAAATAGAACTAAATCTACCATCCATGCATGAGAGCTCAGGGTTCATGCCAGCATTTGCTTTCACAACACGAGCATAAAGCAAAGTTCCGACCTGCAACATTAATCATAATCCTCAATGATAATAGTGAGGTCAAGCATTGCTATCTGGTAGCAAAAACCAAATACTGGAAAATAAAAAATACTGGCCATGTAGCACAACCATAACAAGCAAGCCACTGAATATTTGGCATAAGCCCCTAACATATTGCTCATAAAAAACATGTCTCTTATAGGGTTTTGTTTGTACAAAATATGTTGGTTTCGAGCTACATGGACACATTGCATGAAAGATAAAATGGCAATGGAAACAGGAGAACTAAATTTCACTACAGATTAACAAATAAAGGATAATCTGAGTCCTTATTTCAAAAATAAACAAAATATTTTGCGGATACGACATTTTTAAATGATCCAAGTATATGCGTCTACAAATCCACCAGAGGCGCCACACAAATCCACCAGAAGAGCCACACAAGGCAATCTAGTTCAAATAGTCCAGCAATCCAATGTGTTAGCTTCTGCTTCTAAAATATTTTTGTGTGCAGTGAAATGCGGATGGTTCTCTGTGAAACATAAAGTTCCAGTAGTGTAACAAGCCAACAACATTCACCCACTGTGCTCAGAACATAATCACAGAAGTACAGAACTATGGAGAACACAATTAAAATTTCACTTGGTAAAGAGCCTTTTCATAAAATTACCTCAAACCTGTGGATATTACGCCTGGTCACTCCTTCAAACGCAAGCACAGGAAGGAATGCCACTGTAGGTCCTTTGATATCAACAAGAAAGTTCTGCATGAACGAGGACCAAAGAAACATGCAAAGTACAGCAAGGTTAAGTTGGCAGGGAAAGGGGTGAAAAGAGGAAAGAGCTAGTCATCATTAGGAAAATCGTTTTCACAATATTTTTGTAAGATACTGCCATGATGCAATCCAAAGCTTGCACTTCTATAGATCATTTGGAAGACGTAAATGAAATATCAACGGAAACATAGAACAATGAAAAATCTAGAGCTAACTCATCGGGTTAGCAAGTGCACTCACATCTGCTTTGGAGTCCACTACAATGCCAAGGATGTGATCCTCAACAGAAGGTACATACTGCACAAGAAAAAAACATGACAATCAGAGGGATTTTTCTGTAAAGAGGTCATTCTTGAGTCACTGGAGTTCAATTTATACCAGTTTGCTTATATTACTAGCAGAAAAGTCTCTGGTATTATACTCACCCTTTTCTGGGAGCTTTCAACCCAGTATTTACTTGGCTTTGAAAATCTCAATCTTCCGGTCTTTGTCACCACAATTGCATCAAAATCCTGATAGTAGATACATGGATGGAGTAAAAATAGTGATATAATAAGAACTTCAACTGGTTAAAATTTAAATAGCCTACCAAGTATGAACTACCCAAAAATACAGATTACAGCCAAAGACAAAAGGTAAGTGTAGAGGCATGGTTAAATTCTGAACATGCATCTTTGAAAAGCCAAAGGTTTATTATATGTTAGAAAGCACAAAGGCAAAGTTCAGTAATCAATTTACTAAAAAAATTTGCTTCTAATGGATAGAAAATGTTAAAATTTCATGTATTTTGCATGGCTGGTATAGTTCTCAATGGCGAATAATTTCTACTTTCTACACTCATTTGAACCAGCATACTGCCCCTTGCTGCCAACTGAATCATGCCTATCCCAAGTTTCTTACATATTTTTTATTTTGAGTTTCTTTCATGTTAAAAGAAAAAACAAACAGAATGGATGCTTCCACATCAAACAATCTGTGATCTTCTTTAGATCAGCTATTAAAATATTAAAAATCCCCTTATTTTATATACCTTAATATGAAATGTACACATTAAAAGAATATCAGAGGTACCTGACGAAGACCACCTCCTAGCTTGATGGTCTGGTTAATCATGTTTGAGAGGTCAAGAACTATATCTCCAGGAACCTGTACGATGGTAACAGAGATGAAAAAACTTATGCATGGTATGCATCTATTACAAAAGAGTACTTTGCAGATATTAAAACATGATTTTCATACTATTTCATGCGCTAACTAATACTAAAGTTGCATTTCCCAAAAAAAAAAAAGAAAAAAAAAACAGACTCAAACTGAGATTAACTGTGGAATCCAAGCCAAAGATATCTGATTCAAGATGATAAAACGGCCAGAATGATTACTGAAGTTTGAAGGACAGTTCGATACCAGATGAAAATTTTGGACTAATGAACTGACAAAGGATTCAAATTACATGGCTTGGCCTCATAAGACATAAAATCCAAATCAACCCTCAAATATCTGAGACCCTCAACCAATCACACCTAAAACTCACTCAGACAAATACGCATGAAACAATGACCCCAAACCATCCATTTACAAGAAGTGGAATATTCCTTGGCAATTTCAACTATAATGGGAGTGTTACAATTGGACAGAGATTGATAAAACTTACAAGCAAGTAATGGGTAATGGATGTGCAAAAGATTGCAGAGCACTAGAACTTACCACTAGTTCATCAATAAAGCTTTTGGATGAAATTGATGGCTTCTCTTCCATTCTGTCACGGCCTGAAACAAGCAATTCAATGACAACACTTTCAATTCGTAAGGAAGGATCAGGTTTAGCTATGGCCTAAAGACTAAAAGCAATCACAAATTACTCTTGATGTTTCTCTAAAAGACTAAAAACATAAACCCTAAAATTACTCTTGTTCAATTTCTTTTCTCATATTTCACGGCTCACAACTTCTCTTGTTCAACTTCTTTTCTCATATTTCACGACTCACAACTTCACAAGCCTCACAAGGTTTACAAATCTGAAATTGCTACAATCTAACAAATCTGAAATTTTGCAAAAAAAAAATAAAAATTCGAAACATACTGCTGGGTCTGTTGCTACGTGCTACTTCTGTGTGTTCGTGGCTGAGGGACGAGGGTGGCTAGTGATGTGAGGCGGCTGCGGGAGAGGGAGGCGCTGGTGGCGGCGAGTGCGGCGGAGGTGCTGGTGGCGGCGAGTCCGGCTGGGCAGGGCGGCAGAATCGGGAGTGAGGACTGAGGAGGCCGATTGTCGCTCGCCTGAGGGTTTCTGTCAGTGTCTGCTCCAAGCGTAAACTCAGTAAAGGGGTACAGGTACTCAGTGCTCACCAATTAAAGCAGAGCTAGGGTTTTTTTTTAATAAACAAAGAATCAACATAAGAGATTGTGTCTCGTCGAGAATCTACCAAATACAATATATAAAGAACTAGTGTAAGTCCCGTCCCGTGTACGGAGAATACATTAGTACAATATTACAAATAATTTAGGTGGTTTTCAATAAATAAATAAATAAATAATCTAAATATAAATCATTTTTCACCAAAAAATAATATAGATATAAATAAAATTATTTCGACGGATTATAAAAAAATCTAAATATCTTTTATTTAGATTTTAGATTATCTCAAAATATAAATAAAATTCCCATTAAAAGATCATCTTTTTTTCTATCCTACCATTAACTAATCTCATGAAATATAAAAGAAAAATATTTTTTTTAAATATTTTAATATTTTTTTATTAAATATATAGTATAGATTTATTGCGTTAGTTTACTCAAATATCTATCCACATATTAATTTTTTCCACCAAAAATAATCTATAATAAATAAAATAGCAGTTATCAAATATTTATCTATTAATATTTTGGTAAGTATGACTATAAAGTATTTTTTATTTATATTTATATCAATTACCTAAAATATAAATATATATAGATAGAGTGTGGCTTATATAACTTTCTATAACTATGATAACATATTATTTTATTAATTTTTTTTCCTAGAATCAACCACAATGCGCCACATAGGACGTTATGCATCGGTTTTAGTATATGTATATAGATTAATCTTATTCTTGAATTGGTAAATAACGAGCGGTCATTCCGGGATTCGAACCGAGGAGCTATGGGTATTACCCACAAATCCTTTCCAGTGAGCCATTCCGAAATGGGTTTTTTTTTTTTTTTACGAGAAGTTTCCTACAATATGAATTAATCTTATTCCTCTTCAAGAATAAGATCTTATCTAAAAAGGAAAATTCTATCTAAGTAAATATAGACATATTTTGTACATCCACTCCCCCTTAGATGTACGGAAAAAGAGTGTAGTCTTCCACGTACGCTTTTATTGTACTGCCTCGTTAAAAACCTTGTCACGAAAACTAGTGGGACAAAACCTGATCGAAGGGAAAAAGAGTGCAGTGCGTGTATGCTCCCCTGAATTGAACATCCTTCTCGAAGTCTTCTCATTCTTCTTAATGTTGGCGTCTTCATGAGCTTATGGTCAAATCTCAACATTGTATTGATGTGTATAAGCTGGAATGTCTTCATGATTGACTTTGACGCGCTTGACTTCCTTGTATTGGTGTTGAGCTGCTACTTCAGGACCCTAGACCTATGGTGATTTTCATTGTTGATTTAGGGATTCTGATGTATTAAATAGTGTTTAAGTTGCCTTATTAAAAACCTATCTTGGAAAAACCCAGTGGGATAGAAACCAAGATAAAGAAAAAGAGTACAACTTTGTATGATATTTCGGGACCTAATAAAATGTCATCACTTTCACAGTTATAGGCAATTTAGGTACTTTAATAAATATCTTTAACCAACTGCACGTGACAGGACTTTGATAATAGGGCTTCAAGTATTTTCAACCGATTCTTTCCATTTATATGGGTATGCACCTACAACGTCTGTCATTTACATTGAGCCAAAATTATATTCACTTCTGGTAAATACATTCTCATGTAACCTTTAATATGCTTCTGTGTAATCAATGACTTTATATATTTCCTTTGTACGAACACCCACTTCAAACCATTTGATACTACACTTTTCAATGTTGGGTCTACTGTATCTGAAAACATATCTTGGGGACGTCCTAAATCGCTCATATATTTTTTTTAATTTGGTTATTTTTGATTGTCAATATGTTTTTGTCTTTGTCTCCTAGTTTATCGGTGCTTTGAAAATTAGGTCTGGTTTCGAATTATTTCCTTATTAAAAAGAAAAAGGGCGTACACGTCTTTATCCTTGCGTAAAGCGATCGATCTTTCCCTCGTTCTCTCGCTCGCTTCAGAAATCAAAACTTTGTCTCCTCGTTTCTCTCTCGACTGTTAGCATTATATTATTTATACATGTACAGTTACCATTGTACCCACGGGTTTTCACCCATTGATATATATACAGGAGTAGGCCTCTGAGATCCGGCAAGGACTCAGTTCTCCAAACACTTACATGGTATCAAGCCTTTGTGTGAAACCCTAATTTTTTGTTTCACACCTAACGATCCACGCCGCCGCAGCCCTAGCCGCCGCCGCTCCCTAGCCGCCGCCGCCGCCTCCTCCCCTTGCCGCCGCCGCCGTCGCTCCCTGCAGCCGCCGCCGCCGCCGCCCCCTGTCCCTCCTTTCCCCATTCCGCCGCAATTTCCCACCCCTTCTCGATGTCTACCGACGAGATTATCAACCCAATCAACCCTAACCCTATTCCACCCAACCCTAACCCTCCACCACCACCACAAAACCCCTTTCACTCCGCTCAATCCGTCACCAACATCAAAAATCAAATTCCCCTAACCCTAGATCTTAAAAAGGTCCAATACCACACATGGGCGGAGCTCTTCCAAACCGCCTGTAAGGCTCACGACGTCATCACCCACATCGACGGCTCTGATCGTCCGACTGATGTCCCCGAGCCCCTCTGGAACCGCCTTGACTCCATCGTTCTTGGATGGATCTATGCCACCATCTCTGAGGACGTCCTGATTACCGTCCTCCAACCAAACTCTACCGCCCGTGATGTCTGGCTCCGCATAAAGTGCCTCTTCCATGACAATCAATCCGCTAGGGCAGCGGATCTTGAGGGCAAGTTCATCAACACCCGTCAGGAAAGCTTCTCCACTGTCTCTGACTACTGCCTCGCCATCAAAGCCATCGCTGATCAACTAGGCGATGTTGGGCACAAAGTTAGCGAAGAACACCTTGTTCTTCAACTTATCAACGGCCTTTCCACCAAATTTGATGTCGTCGGTGGCATGATTAGCAACACATCGCCACTTCCGACCTTCATGGTGGCTCGTAGCATGCTCTCCAGGGAGGAGAGCCGCCAGGGACGCCCGCAGGGCCCTTCCCATGTTCTTGTTTCCTCCAAGGATTTCATAGCCCCGGACCCCCTTCCCAACACCCAACCCAGACAACCCCAACAACGCGGAGGACGCGACAGAGGCGGCAACAGCAACGGCCGTCGCGGCCGCAACAACATGCAGCGGCCGCCGCCAGGGCAGTGGTACCAGCAGCAGCAGTGGTCCCCCGCTCCGCCGCCCTGCCCTTATCCGACGTGGGCGGGATACCCCCCGCCAGAGTTGGCCTACACGCAGCGTCCGCCACAACAGCGGACCCCATCCCCGGCGATGTACGCTTCACAGCAACCTCCAGCGCACCCCATGCACACCAACCTCTCCGCCGCTTTCTCCACCATGGGACTTCAGCAGCCGGACGACAATTGGTACATGGATACCGGGGCCTCCTCTCACATGACGAACGCACCAGGTAACCTACAAACTGTTTTTAATTCGAGCACTTTACCGTCTGTTTATGTCGGAAACGGCGAGTCTCTTAAAATTGTCGGTTCGGGTCACACAACCCTTCCCAATGCCCCACCCCTACGCCTCAACAAAGTCCTGCTTGCCCCTGACCTTGTTAAAAACCTCATTTCTGTTCGTCAATTTACCGTCGATAATCACGTGGCTGTCCAATTTGACCCGTTTGGTTTTCTTGTGAAGGATCTTCGTACGGGGACCCCAATCATGCGCTGCAATAGTTCTGGCGACCTCTACCCCATCACCAAAGCTCGCCCACAGTCTCCCACCGCCCCCACCGCCTTCGTCGCCCATCGTTCTGACTTGTGGCACGCCCGTCTTGGCCATCCCGGCGACCACGTCCTCCAATGTCTCCGCACTAGTCATTTAATTTCTTGTAATAAAGCTTCTGGCATTTGCAATTCCTGTGAAATCGCCAAGAGCAAGCGTCTCCCTTTTAGCATTTCTCATTCCAGTACTTTTGCACCTTTTGATCTTTTGCATTGTGATTTGTGGACATCTCCTATTTCAAGTGCTAGTGGTTTTCGATACTATTTGGTTGTCCTTGATGATTTCACCAATTTTGTTTGGGTTTTCCCCCTACGTCACAAATCGGAAACACAGAGTCACATTGTCAATTTTCACACATTTGTCCGCACTCAATTCACTTTGCCCATCAAGGCTATTCAGTGCGACATGGGAGGAGAGTTCGACAACAATTTTGTTCGCTCCTTTTGTCAACAAAATGGGATATCACTCCGCTTCTCATGCCCCCAAACCTCTCCACAAAATGGCAAAGCGGAACGCATTCTCCGCACCCTCAATGACAAAACCAGAACCCTCCTACATCACGCCTCTCTCCCACTCCCCTTTTGGGTTGAGGCGCTTCACATGACCACCTATCTCCACAATATACTTCCATCCAAAGCCATTGGCAACTCCATCTCAACCTTGGCACTCTACAAGCGCTATCCCTCTTACGATCACATTAGAGTGTTTGGATGTCTCTGTTTTCCCAACATGAGTGCCACCGCCCCTCACAAGCTATCCCCACGATCCACGTGTCTTCTTGGGCATCTCCCCACACCATCGAGGCTACCGTTGTCTTCGCTTGGATACAAATCGGGTTGTCACTTCGCGCCATGTGATTTTCGACGAACAGACCTTCCCCTTCGCCACACCACCCACCCCTACTGTCCCCAACCCACCCACACCACCCAATTCCGACGAATTCCCACCCCTCCTACGCCACCTATTCCAACAAGCATCATTCGGAACCAACCCCCGCCCAAAACCCCCACCCAAATCGATTGGCGGCGGGCGCCGCAACCCATGCGGCGGGCACACCCCCCGGCAGCGGCCGCCGCACCCCCGCAACACTGCGAAATCCAAGCGAAGCTACTCGATGGTAATGGTTCTCATTTTCGCCTTTTCTCATCTAAGCAAAATCTTTTCTCATTCCGCATCATTTTGTAATCGCGTTTTCGTTGCAATTTGATTTGATTGTTGTCGTAGGTAAATCACCGATTTAGCTCTTTGATGATTTCTCGTTTAATTTTCGTCCAAATTCAGGCTTTATTTCGGATCTCGCTGCTTCTCCGATTCTTTAATGATCTGTCTGTTTTTGAAATTGAATCTGTAAGGGTTTAATCGGACTACATGTGATGGTAATGGTTGTTTACTGTGCTCGATATTTGATCTGTTCTTCGCTGCTTATCCAATTACGCTATAGCTATCGATCATTTGTTTGACTCTTTAGAATCCAAGTGTATACGTTCTGAGTTTTGATTTATCTGAACTACATGGGATGGTGATTGATTTTCTATGCTTTGCATCTGTTCTATTATCTTCTTGTGGGGATGATTCTTGGTTATCATGCTTATATTCCTTATATTCATCTCAATGGTCTATCTAGTTTTTTCCTTTGGTCTTTGTCGATTTGAAAATTCAATCATCGAGATTGACAATGTTGTGAAAAATTTATGCTTAAACCATACAAGAATATACTGAAAACTAGAATTCTGACCAGCTGGTGTTAATTTGACAATCCATTATTACTGCATCATATTGTTTTCGCTGCTCTGAATTATCCATTGATCGCCTTCTTTGTATTCTTATTTTTTTTATGGCTTCTGATTTTATTAGGGATCTCCACTATTGCTAGGTATGTATTTGTATCTTGATTGCGCCAACATCTGCTATATATGTAATACTGGCTTGTAATGTGGGGATGGATATAGAAGGAATAATTTAGAGGCAATTCAGTAGAGTGTCATGTGACTTTGAGAAATATTTGTCAAGTGACCAGAGGTGATATTGCGTAAACAGCTAGTAGAGATAGTAAGATAGCATGTTGTTTGAGACGATCTATCTTATATCTTTCAATTGGATATTTACCTAGGCTGGATACGTTGTTTTACTTTCAGTTTTGGAGTAAACTCCAAGGGACTTATTATTAGGATAAAAAATTGCTGACTAAAGGTTTATGTAAGAATTATAGGAAGAACAAGGCTTGAGTTGGTTAAGGGTAAAGGGGGATAGTCTCAGATGGCTGTTAGGAGATGTTAGAGGACAGTCCATGGTAATATATATAAAGGGATTGGCCTACTGTAGGAATCATCTAGTTTCTGAGATCATTGTATGGCTATGCCTTTGACCTTGCAAGAGTCGCTCTCCTTGGTGGGCTTGGTGAGATTTGATCTCCATTGAATTGGTAGCCCTTGAAGATTATACCTCGGGATTATATGAAATTCAGTTTATATATCTGTGAGGGTTCTTTCCATTTTTCTATTGTCTTCATGACCTCATCTCTACCAAATTCTGTGGCTCTGGTTCAACAAGTATTTGTGAATGTTCCCTCCACTCTTTGCTCCTAAGTCCTAACTCTATCAATCGGTTTGGCATCAGGAGGGGGTTAAATTCCCGGCATATTATGGCTGGAGCGCATCACTTTCCAACTGTGGCTCAAAAGCTAGCTGGTCAGCTCCACCTTAGCTGTGTCCCATCACAGGAGGGGCAGAATCGTTATGGTGGATCCGCAATCCCTAGCCTATACCAAAGGCACTTTCCCAACAGAAGCTGTACCATTGCTGGATTGCGAAATCCTTTGTCACATGAAAACCATGAAACAAGGACCTTCCCTTACGTTGCAGCTAATTCTTCGCCAGTACTTGTTCAAGCCCCAGCTGAGAAAGGGTTTTCAGCATTTGCTCTTGATTTTCTCATGGGTGGTGTCTCTGCAGCTGTTTCTAAAACAGCTGCTGCTCCCATAGAGCGTGTGAAGTTGTTGATCCAAAACCAAGATGAAATGATTAAGAGTGGCCGTCTATCTGAGCCATACAAAGGTATAGGTGAGTGCTTCACCAGAACAATCAAGGATGAAGGGGCTGTCTCGCTGTTTAGAGGAAACCTTGCTAATGTTATCCGTTATTTCCCAACTCAGGTATGTCGAATCTGAATTCTTGGTTGACTGTGCTTTATTTTCTTTCTTGAGCATGATTTATTTTCTAACCATTATTGTTGATTAAAATGTTGGCAGGCTCTGAACTTTGCATTCAAGGACTACTTCAAGAGACTCTTCAACTTCAAGAAAGACAAAGACGGCTACTGGAAATGGTTTGCTGGTAACATGGCGTCCGGTGGTGCTGCTGGTGCGTCTTCCCTGCTCTTCGTCTACTCCTTGGACTATGCACGTACCCGTTTGGCAAACGATGGCAAGTCTTCTAAGAAGGGAGGAGGAGAGCGACAATTCAATGGACTAATTGATGTCTACAAGAAGACCCTCAAGTCAGATGGTATCACAGGGCTATACCGTGGATTCAACATCTCATGTATTGGGATCATTGTCTACCGTGGACTCTACTTTGGGATGTACGACTCAATTAAGCCCGTTGTCTTGACTGGAACTCTGCAGGATAGTTTTGCAGCTAGCTTCCTTCTTGGCTGGGTCATTACAATTGGCGCAGGTCTTGCCTCCTACCCGATTGACACTGTGCGCAGACGAATGATGATGACATCTGGGCAAGCCGTCAAGTACAAGAGCTCACTCGATGCATTCAACCAGATTGTCAAGAACGAGGGTCCCAAATCCTTGTTCAAGGGCGCCGGAGCTAACATCCTCCGGGCTGTTGCTGGTGCCGGTGTGCTTGCTAGCTACGACAAGCTCCAGGTGCTCGTCTTTGGCAAGAAATACGGCTCTGGCGGAGGCTCTTAAATCTCATGGAACCTCTTCTGCATACAGTAGTAGATATCTTGGCATATGAAATCAACTGGATAAGGATTTATCAGTGGTTGCAAAACCAGAAGTTAGAAGTTTTTTTCTGGTTAAGTTGCAACAACGGCTGCACGAAATTTTGTGTTACATTTTTTCGAGGTCTTGATAGCTACAATCATGCTAGTTATGGATGTTTAAGCATAAAGATATGCTCTAATCCTCTCTTTTAAACTGGTCTCTATTCATTTATTTATTGATTATATACTCGATCCACCTATAGTAGCAACGTTCGATTTGACATTGCTAGTCCGACCCGATCCGATTATCCATTGGTCATCGAGCAATGTCGATAACTTTTATACTCAACAACATCCAATCTAACATGGTACAGAATGTCTATTTCAATATCAATTTGCGGTATATATAGTCTCCTCATAATTCATAATGCATTGGAATCTAAACTAGGGATGTTATTTGAGATTGCTTGTTCATATTCAGTTTATTTTGAATATGAACGAGCTCGAGCCGAGCCTAAATTTTGAGTCGAGCTTAAAAATGTGCTTATACTCGGCTCGTTTATGAAATAAACGAGCTCGAGCTGAGTTCGAGTTTTTTTCGAGCTTTAAGTAGTTCTATTTGCTCATTATACAATAACTTAAAAGGAAATTTTAGAAATTCTATAAAATTCGAGCTATTCGAGCTTAATTTGAACGGCCCAAGCTCTAGATCGAGCTTTAAAATGTGTTTATCATCAGCTCGTTTAGAAAATGAACAAGCTTGAGCCGAATTTGTATCAAACGAGTCGAATTCGAGCTTCTCGTGTAACCCTAATCCAAACACAATGAACCTGTGGGAGACTGGCCCTAATCTCCTAGGGTCGGGTCGGGTCGGGTCAGCCCAAACCGGAATATGAACAATCTCCCGCCTTCCCTACTCATCAAAAAAAACGAACATCAGAAGTTGACAACTGAGAAAGCTGAAGAAATCCGATGATCCGGCGGATCGCAGCCACCAATCTCCGATCTGATCTGCCATCGTCTCCATTCAATCCTCGCACCCATGGCTTTGCATCTCGTTCCCTCTCTCCTTACAAGCCCAAATCCAGCACCAACTGGAACACCACCCACACCTTCGTCCTCTCCAACCCCCTCCTCTCCCTCCTCGAGAGGTCCGCTTCCATGTCCCACCTGAAGCAAATCCAGTCCCAGATGACCACCACCGGCCTCCTCCTCGACGGCCTCGCCTCCAGCCGATTAGTCGCCTTCTGCGCTCTCTCCCCCGCCGCCGACCTCGGCCACTGCTACAAGCTTCTCAGGTTCGTCCCCAATCTCAAGCCTTTCTCCTGGAATGTCGCGATCAGGGGCTGTTCGGAGGGCGAAAACCCTTCCGAGGCCCTTGATTTGTATCGGGAGATGCTGGCTTTTGGTGGGTGCAGGCCCGATAATTATACCTATCCGTTGCTGTTTAAGGCGTGTGCGCGATTGTCTTTGGATTGTGTGGGGTTTCAGATTTTGGGGCATGTACTGAAGTTGGGATTCGGTGCGGATGTATTTGTGGTTAATGGGATGGTTCACATGTTGATTTCGTGTGGGGTTTTTGGTTATGCGCGTAAGGTGTTCGATGAAAGTCCTGTTAGAGATTTAGTTACTTGGAATTCTTTGATTAATGGGTATGCGCATTGTGGGATGGCCAGAGAGGCGTTGGGTCTCTATGACGAGATGGAGGACGAGGGAGTTGTGCCGGATGAGGTGACTATGATCGGGCTGGTTTCGTCGTGTGCACAGTTGGAGGATTTGTTGAGGGGGAGAAATTTTCATCTCTATATTCAGAGAAATAAAGTAAGTTTGACAGTTCCACTTTGCAATGCACTGATGGATATGTATGTCAAGTGTGGGGATCTTGATGCTGCACAGGCCTTGTTTGATGGTATGGGGACGAAAACCATGGTTTCTTGGACTACAATGATAATGGGATATGCTAAGTTTCAGCTGTTGGATGCCGCAAGGAAAATATTTGATCAAATGCCCGAGAAAGACGTTGTACCCTGGAATGCTATGATTGGAGCTTATGCTCAAGGAGGGCAGGGGAAGGAGGCTCTGTCTCTCTTTAGTGAAATGCAAGCTGCCAATGTAAGGCCTGATGAGGTGACCATGGTTAATTGCTTATCTGCATGCTCATTGCTCGGAGCTCTTGATTTTGGAGTATGGATCCACAGATATATTGAAAGAAATAAACTATGTCTAAATGTTGCCTTAGGAACTGCTTTGGTTGACATGTATGTTAAATGTGCGAATATAGAAAAGGCGCTGCACGCTTTCCATCAGACGCCCACCAAGAATTCTATGACTTGGACTGTTATGATTGGAGGTCTAGCCTTGCACGGAAATGCGCATGAAGCCATATCATATTTTTCAAAAATGGTTGAAACGGGATTGGTGCCAGATGAGGTTACCTACCTTGGGCTGTTGTCTGCTTGTTGTCATGGTGGACTTGTTGATGAAGGCCGTGCTTATTTTTCTGAAATGAGCTCCAAGTATGAACTTACCCCCAAGCTTAAGCATTACTCGTGCATGGTGGACCTACTAGGCAGGGCGGGTCTACTAGACGAGGCAGATGCACTTATAAAGAGTATGCCGATTGAGCCAGATGCTGTGGTGTGGGGTGCATTGTTTTTTGCGTGTCGTATCCATGGCAATGTGTTGATGGGGGAGAAAGCTGCTCTGAAACTTCTTGATTTGGATCCAGGAGATAGTGGAATATATGTTTTGCTTGCCAATATGTATGGTGACGCGGATATGTGGGAGCAAGCTAAGAAAGTAAGAAACATGATGGCCGAGAGGGGGGTTGAAAAGACTCCTGGTTGTAGCGCCATAGAGGTTAATGGAGTCTTTAATGAGTTTATTGTGAGAGATAAATCTCACCCTAGTTCAAAAGAGATTTATGGATGTTTAATTCAATTAACCAAACAGATGGAGCTTATTGAGAGCATTTCAAGTATCCAAACTGTAGGATGGGATTCTTTGTTATGTTCTTAACGTGAATTTACAATCTTTCAGATGCTAGCTAGTTTGCTAGTGAATTTCTCTATGTTGTGCATCTTTAAAATACAACCATCGCACATTTGTGATGAAACTAGTACACCCTTTGCAGTGGCTTATTTGCATTGCTCCTGATTGATCTTGAAGCAATGCTGATATGGAATCAGTCGGGGGTTTGCAATGCACTTGAAGTCCTTGTCGTCTTGCAGTTATCTTAGAAGATTGAGCATTAACTGCTGCCTTTCTCAGGTACTCCCTCCGTTCGTTTATAATTGACGTTTCAACAAAAAGCTCGATAATTAAGGAAATGCAAAAGGCCACTTAAAAGTAAAGGAAGGAAGTTCCCTGCAAATAGTACTGAGGAAAAATCTCTCTCACATAAAATTAAAGTATTTTATTTTTACTGCAAAAAGTAATGAGGAAACCCCCCCTCCCTCTGCAAATATGTCTACATCAACCCACTATCCACAAGAGAACGTCAATTAAATTCAATCTTCAATTTGCATCCAAAGCGTCAATTATAAACGAACGGAGGGAGTATAAGATTAAACTGTCCTTTGCAATGCTTCATATATCTTTAGTTCTGCTAGTTAACTGGAGATCCAGTGATAGTTGATTTAACTGTTATAGTCATTCTTCACAAGAATTCCTTTTGTAGCTTTTAGCCTTCTTGCTTATTTCAATATGTAAGGGTTAGTACTGAAAAATTGTAGGGTCACTTGTTATTACAGGCAAGGACTTTACATTAGGTTCAGTTATTGATGGAAGGCCTAAGCTGCTTAGATTCACTGGTGTTTCATTGCCGATGCTGGCTGCTGATAAATCTGGTATTCTGGTATGTGTTTTTGCAAAGGTTGAAGACCCATTTTCTGTTACTTGAAGCTGTGGCTCCTTCATCAGCCTCAACTTTGCTTTTAAGACTAATCTTCCTTTTTTTCCTTGCCATTTACAACAATAAATTAGTGGGTTTTGAGGGGAACACCACTTCAAAACCATGTTGGTGAACCACACTCTGTGGTGAGCATTTAAGTGCACTTTATTGGTTGAATATACAGATTTGCTTTTGACACATTGTGCTGGACTCTTTCTACTGATGCAAAGATTGTCATTGCAGTACACTTGATTATAGGAATTTATAGGTATGGCTGCTTAATCTCTTTAGAGATCCCAGTATTTTTTGGTGATTAAATATTGCAGAAACAACACCCTAACATGCATTTTTATTAGTGACATGGCATGCAGATTTATATTTTGTGGGGATTGGATTGGTTTTTATTTTCTAAATAAATTATTTTTGCAGTTCAACACATCCATATTGGAAGAAAATGTTAGGTCATACAGGAAACTGAAACTCTATTTAACTTTGCTCTGTGGACTTATTTACACATTACATAGGTTGTGTTTTATAGTCTGTTTGGTTATCTCACAAGGGCCTTCTGAACTATTGAGCATTAAAAAAAATAAGAACTTTCCTGGAATAGAATGCATATGAGCTTTCGTATATTTTTTCTACCAGTTTATAACTAGCTTCTTGTGCCATTATGGTTAATCTGACTATCTGAGATAGTTTATTATAGCAGAATTATTAAATTTACTTTTTTGGGGATCAATTTGCAGGCCTAAATCACATTGTATGAATTGCCCCCACATGTGTGTCCGACACTTACGCTGGTGGAACAAACAACAAAGTAAGTTCCGCTTGGTCCTTTATTCATTCACCAATAGCCCCACACTATTTCCTGTATTTTGTCGCTTTTATGCTTTATTTGTTCCTATTCCATATATGTATAATAGAATCTGGCTATCCCTATACAAAAGAGTGGATCGCGTAAATAATAATAGACGGTTGAAGAGCTATGGTTTTTCTCAAACAAAAAATCTTAAAGACTATTACTCTATGGCATACAAAGAAAGGATAGGGCTTCTGAACCTCTTCCTCCTATAGTGGTGTGTTCTCCCTGTAGTCTTGTCATGTTCTTATGCTTATTTACCTGATTTAAATATGTTTTCAATGCAATATCTTCTGTTTTTGCTTTATATATTTCACTCAGGCAGTATACTTTTCATACAAACATAAAAGGATATTACAGTACTGCAATGTTCAAACAAAGTCGAGCACAATTCCAAAATGTATGTTCCCCTCTTGGTCATCGTGTCTTGGTGTTGTTAAAAGAAGTCGTCTAGATATATCCTAAGATTCTAAACTTATCCGTTTTCAGTAATGCACTATGTTTTTCGGCTTCTTCCCATTAATTGCATGGGAAAAGCATATGTTGATTCATGAGTGGATCTGCAACACATTGATGCAGCCTCCGGATATAAGATGACAGAAAACATATGATGGATACATGATAAGGAAATCATTATTGATTCAATTATGATTGAGCTGAAAGCAATTGGAGGGTATGTTTCTTTCCCCTTTTACACTTCTATGAAAATTGCTTTCTACTGTCAGAAACAACCTATATTCTTAACTCTGTAATACATGCAAGGGATACGAAATGCAGGCTAATCGCTAACTCGTGAACAGTGTAGGGAGAGAAAATTTGGTTGATTAAATTGTCTTTCATTTAGCTGCCATTACTGTAAGCTTTAGAGCCTTCTGAGTTCTGAGCTTCTGTGTTGCTTGAGCATGATGCGGTGTGAAGGGAGACCATGTGTAAAATCGACAAATTGTTAGTTGTTGGCTTGCTGTAATTGTTTTGCTCCTCCAACAGCTTTCTATTTTTCCTTGTCAATTACGACTTTCAGGTATCATTCATCACCACAGGGCGGACTGCTATCCTTCACATCTCGGAAACCTAGTGGAAAGATAAGATTATTGTCCCATGTCCAAACAGCTAAAGCTCTGGTTCCATCGAGTAACGCAGTGCGCTACACAGTGGAAGGTGGTGTGAGCTACCCCTGATGCTTGTGGCCTTATTCTCGAGATGTTATACTTATACAGCAGTGCAGAGCTAGTTTTCTGCACGTCTCTAAGTTACGTGATGTAAACTTGAATAAGTGGAGACTAGATGATGCTTTGCAAAGCCTTTCATCTGTTTATCAGGCTTTTTCATCTGTATTGACCTCTTGTTTTAGCCACTTAATTTCTGTATCAATGGGAATTTAATCTGTTTTTATTTTTATTTTTATTTTAGTGTGTATATATTATGGATGCATACCAACCTGTATGTTTATCAAGCCTTTTCATCTGTACTGACCTATTGTGTTAGCCATTTAATTTCTGTATCAAGAGAAATTTAATCTCTTTTTTTCAGTGTATATACTATGAATACATATTACATACCATTACCAACTTGTAATAATAACAAGTAAAATGGAATAGGAGTAAAAGAATTACAACTGACTAACTGAGGAAGTAGGAACACTGTAACTATGGAGGGGAAAAAAATAGGGCAACTGACTAACTGAGGAAGTAGGAACACTGTAACTATGGAGGGGAAAAAAATAGGGAAAAATGTCAGAAGTGGGATTTGAACCCACGCCCTCGTTAGAGGACCAGAACTTGAGTCTGGCGCCTTAGACCACTCGGCCATCCTGACTTTTTGTTTACTTTGCTGTATTATTTTATAAGTATTTATCAATAAGGCCCGTTGGGGCTTCTACAATTATTTATTTCTTTGATTATATTTTATTTTGGAATAAGCACACTAATACTATCGATTGTCGCGGTAGGTTTTTTTTTTTGGATCATGGTGATTTGTCTATCTATTATTATATTTTTTTCTTACCTCTCAAATTTATTTATTATTTTAAATTATTACCTTATTTTAAAAAAATTATAAATCTAGTATGAAAGGATGGAGTTAGTGTAAGAAATATAAAACTTTAAAATGAAGAAGCCATTCAAAATTATTATTTCAGTGTCATTGAATGAGCATCAAATGATAAGATAGAGAGAGGAGTTATCCATTAATCTACATACTCACTTTGTAACGAAATAATTGACATTTTGACTATTTTTTTATGTAACAAAATATTTGCCTCTTTGATCAACATTAATGACAATTTTTTTTAATTTTATCAATTCATCTCATTAATTATATTTGATTTCCAAGATATTCTATTAATACTCCAGCTTCCCATACTTTTTTTTTTCATTTGTCCATTTTTTTCACATTATTTATTTGCTAAAATTTTAACTATTATTCTTTCTATTTTTAGTTTTCTTAAAAAGTGTGAAATTGGCAAAAAGGTCAATTATTCTATTACGGAGGGAGTATTTTTCATCTTAGCAAGCCTGTTTTGTATGGTTTTTTAATAAACGAATAAAACTTTTATTTAAAAAAATTAAAAGCTTTACTAAATTAATTAATTAAATAATATAGAAATTTAAAAATAACCTAAGTCCACTCACAACTACTACAAATATATCCATTAACATTTAAGTATAATAACAACAATCTCAATGTATCCCATTTAAAACCGTGTTGATCAATAATATATACTCCATCCGTCCTAAAATACATGGGTTTTTAGGTCTTGAAATTTTGTCAAAAATACATGAGTTTTTAGGGTTATAGGGTAATTATTACCCCTAAAAAGTACAATAGTAATTAAATTAAAGAGTTCCCACCTTTATAAAAATAATGAGATTTAAATATAAATAAGTTTCTTTAATTAACGTGCAAGGGTCTAAAAGACCATGAATTTTAGGACGGAAGGAGTATTATTATATAAAAAGAAAGTTTTGAGAAAGAAAATGATAAGCATAATCAGAAGTGCGATTGTTATAAAATTCATCAAACAACATATTTTCAAATGAAATACGACTAAAAGTGATGAGTAAGAAACAAACATAGCATTTATGAGAAACTTTTCTAATAACTCACATGGTAGTGAAAATAGATGGAAAAAATGCATTGAATGGAAAAAAAACCAAAAAACTCAAGTTTCAAACTTAATTTTGATGGCTCATTTCGAGACACTAGAAATTCCGCAATTGGTTTTCTGATCCGAGATCATGAAGCAAATTGAGTCTCCATAAGGGGGAAAACTATCCCGTCATGCTTACTTATCAGAGCCGAGGCTATGACTTTAAAAGACGGAATCCGTGAAGCACTCAAACTGAACATTGTAAACATCGAAATAGAAGGTGACAACCTCTGAATTATTAATGCACTTAAGACCATCCGCAACCATAAGGTTACCTCTTATCCAATTTTTTTCCTCTTTCCCTATAATATTTTGACACCTCATTTATTTTTTCTTTTAAAGAATTTTCCACTTTATCAACCTCTTTCTTTAAGGTTTTCACATTTCCCTATAGTTTGCCTCATTCTTCTATTTTTCCCATTTATTTATACCCACTATATGATTTTCACCAATCATAATATTATTAGTTAAATAAAAAACATAAAAATAAATAAAACATCATGCTTTTGCACATGGTCCAAGGCACTTCCTACCTATCCACACAAAGGTAACCCATTTTCTTTCTTTACCTTAAGGTTTTGTCTACAACCATGAGGTTGCCTTTTAGTAACCTTAAGGTGAGCAAAACACATGGTTGCTCATGCTCTAAAGGTGTTTGGAAATGTCATTGGAAGTCGAAATAATCATTTCTAATACCATGATGAGCTTATGTCACTTTCAAACAATCCATATTTGTCAGGTAAGGGAAATTAACAATATATTAGACAAATTGGTCATTTTGGGTCATACAACCAAAATCCACTATTCTCAAACCTATCATAAATTTATAAGTTCAGGTTCTCATCTGAAAGAATGCTCGAACGGACCATTAATCGTACCTAGTTCGCCCTAATCGCTTTCCATTTAAAAAATATTATTCTTTCATGCTTAAAAGAGTCCATTATTTAATAATGTAATGTATTTATGTGAATATTCATGAGCATTAATTACATATTGATGATAATTCTTTTTCTTCTTCTTATGTTTTTTTTTTGCATATTTTTTTTGTAACGTGTTACTTTTTTGTCTAAATTTTACTTTATTTATTTGATTTATACTTCTTCGTATATCGAAAAATTTTACCTTTCGATTTATTAGAACCATATCATATTTCAAACTCTCTCTAAATATCTAGATTTAAAAAAAAAAAAAGACAAGAAAACAAAAGCTATGGATAGAAACAAATTCCTAATGTCCTTATTTTTTGAATTTTTTTTTTTTACAGTAAGCAGTAAATAGGATGTACTACCGACATCCATGATCATCTCGTAAGATGATGTTCTGGAACTCACAACAACAAGAACTCAAAATAAAATGACAATTCAACTGAGATTTAGCAAGAAAATCAGCTGCACCATTCGCTTATCTGTAACAGTGCTGAATTGTGACGCTCTCAAACTCTTTGCTTAACGAATGGATCTCTTGGATTATTTGAGCGATCTCCCATGGTATATTGTTTATTTGATTGATAGCATTGACGATGATTGCGCAATCACTTTCAACTATCACTCTTCGAATCCCCATCTCCGTTGCCAGTCTTATGTCTGTATATACTGCAAAAGCTTCTGCTAGAATGACCGAACTCATCCTAACGTTACATTTATGAATCCGAAGAACTCTTATTTTTTGAAAGTTGAAACTCGATGTATAGCCATAAAGGATAGAACAATATAATAATATACATTGAATTGATTTATCTTTTACTCACTCCGTTAAAAAAATATAAGTCTTTTTAAATTTAAAATTTTGTTTAAAAATATAAGTACTTTTATGTTTTATAAACATTGGGTTAAGAGAAAAGTAATTTTTTGACTTGTTTTATGAAATATTATTGGTTGTGGATAATTAATGAGGGGTATAAAAGTAAAACTTTTGTAATTTTCTTAATATGTGTGCAAACAGAGACTTATAATTTTGACCGGAGGTAGTATATATTTAGTATTTTTCCAACAATAAGTTTACATTAAGATCGAACTTAAAACCTACATTAAGAGTTCTACGAAATCGCATTACACATTTTTACACTGGAAAAAAAATAATAAAAAAGTAAAAAAGTCGTGCTTGTAGAACCTCAATCAATTCAACGGCGCCGACGAGATTGCCGACTCGACGCCGTATTAGAACGCCGGAGAAGCGAGAGGATGACGTGGCAGCCGTCGCGGATGAGCGTGTACATCTCGGAGGTCTGCACGGCGGCGTCTTGCATCAGATCCTCCATCTTCGCCAAGAAGCTGCTCAGCCTCCTCATCGGCGGTATCAGCAGCATCACCGGCACCACCGAGAACGCCGCCCCCAACACCAGCTGCAACATCCTCTCTCTTTGCGCGCGCGCCAATCGAACACCTCTAGTTTCGCCGAATCGATCTTAATGTCGCCGGATTTAAAATAATAATATAAATTTCGGATGAGACGTGGCCCCGTCGTCGAGAATCCGGAAATGGAGATGCCAGAGGATCGATTATTGGATATGATATACAATGTTTCAGAGTAAGGGTCTACCCTACAGCATTACCTAATCTTCAAATTTCCAAAGGCACGTACCTAGCCGCTTTTCTAGTCCACATTCATTGTTGAATTATTGCCCCCATTTTACTTCATTAAAAAATTCAGCTTCATCTTCTACCGGGTTCACTCATGCTGTTAATTGTTATTGCTCTTACTGTGATCTGGAAAACGGCGTCGTTTTGTAGATATTAATTTCTTGGAATGGGATCAATGTCTTGTGTTGGCCTCAAAACCCTAGCAAAGGACTCAATTAATTGGAATTCAATCCTAAAGAATCAGGCGAAGCTGAAAGATGATGAAGCGATTCTCAGAACGTATACTCAGATGGAATCGCTCAACATCTCCCCTGATTCTGTTGCCTTGCCGTTGATTCTGAAGGCTTGCTCGAATCTCAGAGCACTTGAAACGGGGAAGATGATTCACTGGAAGCTGAGGAGTCACAGATTGGTTGATGATGTGAGGGTTAGGACAGGCCTTGTTGATTTTTACTGTAAGTGTGGGTTTCTTCAGGATGCACGCCAGGTGTTTGATGAATTGCTTGAGAGGGATGTGGTTTTGTGGAATGCTATGATAAATGGGTATGTTTTATGTCGATGTTACGGGGAGGCTGTGAAGTTGTTTAAGCAAATGGTGGTTGAGGGATTGAAGCCTAGTTCGAGGACTATGGTGGCGTTGCTTATGGCGTGTGGCGAGCTGTTGGAATTCAGACTCGGCCGGGAGATTCATGGTTACTGCTTGAGGAGTGGGATGTCTGATTCAGGTTATCACATTGGATCAGCTTTGATTGGATTCTACTTGGGGTTTAATGTGAGGTTTTCTCGAATGGTGTTTGATTCAATGGTTACGAGGAGTGTCGTGAATTGGAATGCCATGATCAAAGGGTATCTAGACGTAGGTGATCACTTGGAAGCTAGTGAACTATTTCTCAGGATGCTTGATTGCAGGATCAAGTGTGACAATGTCACAATATTGATCATCTTAAAGGCGTGTGCAGAGACCGGTTCTCTTCAATTGATCAGGCAACTCCATCAAATGGCCGTTAAAATTGGACTCCTTGAGGACTTGCACATCATAAGTGCATTACTGAGTACGTATAGTAGATGCAGAGACTTAGAATCATCACGCAGGCTGTTTGATTCTGCTCCCACTCGTGATGTTGCCGTCTGGAACTCACTGATATCCGCCTACTCTGAGTTCAAATGCTGCGATGAAGCTTTGAATATCTTGTCTCAAATGCAATCTGAGGGAGTCGAGATGAATGGAAATACTATCAGTATATTGCTCTCAATATGTGCAGAATCAGCCACGAATCGTGAACTTGGTAAATCGTTACATGCTAAAGTAATTAAATGTGGTCTTCTCAACAATCCTGCAATTGCAAATGCATTGCTGAGTATGTATTCCGAGCTTAACCATATAGAACAGGTGGTTGAGATTTTCAGAGAGATTGAATATCCGGATGTCGTCTCCTACAACACTGTCATCCTGACATTGGCAAACCATGGGCTTAGATCTCAAGCTTGGGACTACCTTCTGAAGATGTTTGTTTCTGACATAAAACCAAACTCACACACGATCATATCTGTGCTTGTTGCCTGTGAAGGTGAATCCGATCTACGTCTAGGTAAATTGTTACACGGGTATTCAATCAAGCATGATGCTGGTTGCGAAATCAATGTGGAGCTGAACACCAAACTGACAGAGATGTACATGAACTGTGGTGATGAGGCAACTGCTAGGCTTCTATTTGATATTTATCCACGCAGGGATCTGATATCATGGAATTCTTTGATTGCCTGCTACATAAGGAACAGCCTAGTTTCCGAAGCTTTATCTCTTTTCCACCAGATGATGTCTGAAGTGGAGCCGAATGCAGTTACAATCATCAATGTACTCGCGTCATGCACCCACATCGCATGTCTTCCATTAGGGAAATGCCTACATGCTTACTCCATCCGAAGGCAGTCTTTATACGATTCTAATCGTGCTCTGGCTAATGCTTTCCTCTCCATGTATGTGAGATGTGGAAGCATTCCATGTGCCGAATGGATATTTAGCTCCATCAGTAAGCGAGGCCCTACATCATGGAACGCGATGATCTCTGGCTATGGCCAGAATGGTCAAGTGTCTGATGCTTTGAATGCCTTTGCACAAATGGTTGAATACGGTTTGAAGCCAAACCAGGCAACGTTCTTGTCGCTCTTATCCGCTTGCAGTCATGCCGGTATGATAGAACAAGGCCTCCAGCTTTTCGAGTCCATGACTAAAGACTTCAGCATCTCCCCTGCACTGTTTCACTACGGGTGCTTGGTGGATCTGCTAGGACGCGCAGGATACTTGCACGAAGCGAAGCAAATGGTCAGATCAATGAGCATTGAACCGGACGCCTCTATCTGGCGAGCCCTGCTTACTTCTTGCGGGTTGCACCCCAACCTGGAGCTAGCCAAAACCGCCTTTGAGAAGCTTGTGGAAGTAGAACCGAACAATGCTGCAAACTATGTCGCGTTAGCAAACGTCTATGCAGCCGCTGGCCTGTGGTCAGAAGTTAGAGATTTGAGACAGCAACTCAAGGAAAAAGGGTTAAGCAAAGATCCCGGAGTTAGTTGGATTTCTGTTAGGAACAAGGTTCATTGTTTCACTTCCGGGGATCAGTCACACCCAATGTCCGGCCAAATATATGCAATTCTAGATGCGTTGCGAACCCCAGTGACCGGTACTGGATACGAGAACAGAGAACTGATCGAGTGCTAAAATGACATGTTTTGGCTCGCGTTTTTGGACTTATGTTTATGTGCATAGACTCATAGAGGACTATTAAATATGTGAATATTCTATTTTGTACAAGATGGAAGGATCTGCAAAGATGATCCACAGCAAATCAAGCCAGCCAGGAGCAATCTTTAGGCATCTGTTGCCTGCACATATCAAGTTGTGAAGTTGACCATGTTCTCCTTCAATGAGTTTGTGCTCTACCTTTGTTCATGTTCACTTGTGCTGAAGTTTGAGCCCAAAATAATTTTCTACTTGTCAAATTAGGGTTTTGGCGGAATTAGGGCTTAGATTTTGAAACCATATTATTGTTATTATTATTATATAAATTTATAATTTTTAAAGTTGGTATTATTTTGAAACCATTACGTATTGATTTTTTCACTTGACTACTACTAAATTTAAAATTACACAAATCACTTGTTAAATACGATATGTTAATAAATCACTGCTCAAATAAAAAACATCAATAAAAATGACTGATTTATTGATAAACATAATGTGTAAATAATAGGATTTGAACACTTGACCTCTTCCAATGGCTACTAGAGCAAAGGGTAGTTGGTTATCCCTGTAAGATCACGAGATTGATTGTAATGTCCTCCTTGAGGGTTTCCATTCATTGATAAACATATATATATGTTACAAATGTATTGAGCCTTTTGGACCCACTATACAATAGCTATTGAAACACCTCAAACTTGTAATAGCTATTGAAACACCTCAAACTTGTAATTAGTTGAAAATAAAAAAAATTATCCCACCATTATAATTCATACACCAATAAGACCTTAAATTTGCACATTTTTAGTAAATATGCATCTAGTATTCAATCTCTCAAAAAGGGTATACTGGTCATTTATAATATATTTAAAGAAAAATCTTGATAGAATTTTATCATGAGTGGTGATTTATTAATAAATTGTATTGAATGGTTAGTTTTGTGTAAATTCTGATTTAACAGATGGTTAAGTGAAAAACTTGATATTTAGTGGGGGTTTTATATAATTTTCCATTATTTTTTTTGTAAAATTTCCTTTTAAATATTATTTCTATGGTTTCACACTAACATTTTGTGAGCTTATTATAGAAACATGGTTTTTGCAAGATTGACATTATTTCAATTTTTTTAATAAGATTTATATTTGCTTAAACTCATTTTGTGGGGATGAGAACAGAGGCAAAATGAGACTTTGCTTGGACACATCAAAAAGCAATAGTATATAATTGCACTCAAAATCCTCCGAAAAACGTATTTTAAATGCTTTTCATCTTTGCATTCATAAGGGTGCCGACAAGTTTTAACGTTTCCCACACGTGAAATGTTTTGAAAAGTTACTATGGAAGTATTTGCAAAGTTTGAATACCTCGTATAAAAGGCGAAATCAAAAGAACTTAAGGGCTTCTTAATTTAACCTTTCTATTTTAATAAAAAAAATCCACTAATTTCCGACAGATATTTCACAAGAGGTACGCATCTAACCCTCAGGCCCGGTCCAAGTAATCTACGGGCCCTTGGGCAAAATAAAAATTAAGGCCCCTAAAAAATATTTTTTATATTAAAAAAAAGGGTCATTTTCTAGATTCGAACCTACAACAATGTGGTATAATCACCATAAACCTACCAACTAGGCTATTTAGTATGTTTGTTTATACTATGTAGATATATTAATACTATTACAAATTTACTTATTGTGGGCCCCTAAATTTAAGGGCCCTAGGCCGTTGCCCCTCTCACCCACCCCTTTGGGCCGGCCCTGCTAACCCTAAAAAAAACTAGTGTTTCCAACAAACCCAATAGCAACATAAACAAACCGTAAGAGCTGAAGAAAGAGTAAAAGGTAAGACAAACGAAAACCAAGAAAAGCATATAAAGAAAATCAAGCGACAAGACAACATGATACAAGACACGGACATAGAACTAGATATTGTTCGTCCGAATGTTACGCCACCAATGGTCATGATCTATGGTCATATCTTCTGTAAGGACCAAAAGTGAGAAGTCTTAACGAATGATTTTTATCATGCTTTTCTTTAGTCTCCCTCTATAACACCAAAACCGCCTTTGAGAAGCTTGTGGAAGTAGAACCGAACAATGCTGCAAACTATGTCGCGTTAGCAAATGTCTATGCAGCCGCTGGCCTGTGGTCGGAAGTTAGAGATTTGAGACAGCAACTCAAGGAAAAAGGGTTAAGCAAAGATCCCGGAGTTAGTTGGATATCTGTTAGAAACAAGGTTCACTGCTTCACTTCCGGGGATCAGTCACACCCAATGTCCGGCCAAATATATGCAATTCTAGATGCGTTGCGAACCCCAGTGACCGGTACTGGATACGAGAACAGAGAACTGATCGAGTGCTAAAATGACATGTTTTGGCTCGCGTTTTTGGACGTATATATGTTTATGTGCATAGAGGACTATTAAACATGTGAATATTCTATTTTGTACAAGATGCAAGGATCTGCAAAGATCATCCACAGCAAATCTGTGAGATCATGAGATTGATTGTAATGTCCTCCTTGAGGGTTTCCATTCATTGATATAACATATATATAGGTTACAAAGGTATTGGGCCTTAACGGGCTTTTAGCCCACTATACAATATGAGACCTATGTAATCTATCAAACCCCCGCAGTCGAAACGGGAGGTGTCCGTACAGTGAGACTGGAACGAAAATCAATGAACAACTGTCTAGGTAAACCCTTGGTGAATATATCAGCGTACTGATAGGAGGACGGGACATGTAGAACGCGGACATGTCCAATGGCAACCTTGTCCCTGACGAAGTGAAGATCAAGCTCAATGTGCTTCTGCGTTGATGCTGGACTGGGTTGCTAGCCAGGTAGACGGCGGAGACGTTATCAGTGTAGACCAGAGTGGCCTTCTGCAAGGGGCATCGTAGCTCAAGCAGGAGATTGCGGAGCCAAGAGCACTCGGAGACAACGTTGGCAACACCCCTGTATTCGGCTTCAGCGCTGGAGCGAGACACGACGGACTGACGCTTAGCTGACCAGGACACAAGAGTGTCATTGAGGAAGACACAGTAACCAGACGTGGAGCGACGTGCGTCTGGACAACCACCCCAATCCGCATCAGTGTAAGCCACAAGATCAAGCTTAGAGGAAGGAGTGATGGTGGTGCCGAGCTCGAGGGTGCCGCTGATGTACCGAATGATCCGCTTCAAAGCCTGAAAGTGAGGTTCCCTAGGGGCATGCATGAACAAGCAGATCTGCTGAACGGCGTAACTGATATCAGGCCTGGTGAAAGTGAGATACTGAAGAGCACCAGCGAGGCTCCTATACAATGTCGGATCGTCAACCAAAGAACCAGAATGAGCACTGAGCTTGTTGGATGTATCGACTGGGGTGGCGACGGGATTACAGTTGACCATCTTAGCCCGAGCAACAATCTCAGCAGCATACTTACTCTGTGAGAGAAAGAGACCAGACGCATGCCGCTGAACAGCAACTCCCAAGAAGTAGGACAGCGGACCCAGATCAGACATGGCGAATTCCGCACTCAACCGCGAGATTATGGACGTTCGAAGAGCATCAGAAGAGGCGGTGAGAATGATGTCGTCGACATAGAGCAGCAAGAAAGCCAAGTCCGAGCCTCTGCAATAGATAAACAGAGACGTATCCGATCGGCTGCCAGTGAAACCCAAACGGAGCAGATGAGAGGCAAAACGCTGGAACCATGCCCGTGGAGCCTGTTTCAGACCATACAGAGAGCGCTTGAGGAGACAGACATGCTTTGGACGCTCAGCATCAGCAAACCCCGGCGGCTGAAACATGTAAACCGTCTCATTCAGATGACCATGCAGAAAGGCGTTCTTGACATCCAGCTGATGGATGGCCCAGTTGCGCGACAGAGCCAGACTCAGGACCACTCGGATAGTGGCAGGCTTGACCACAGGGCTGAAGGTCTCATCACAATCAATACCTGCCTGCTGAGATCTGCCGTTCACCACCAGACGGGCCTTGTAGCGCTCCAATGTCCCATCAGAGCGGAACTTGTGACGGAAGAGCCACATACAGCGAATGACGTTCGCCTCAGGAGGGCGAGGAACAAGAACCCAAGTACCATTCTTCGTAAGGGCCCTGTATTCGTCGAGCATAGCCGCCTGCCAATTCGGGTCGAGGAGGGTTGTTTTGTGGGAGGTGGGAACGGGGGAGAGGGAGGTCTGGGTGGAGGCAGAGGGTGAATGGGAGTCGGGAAGGACGGGGGTAGGAGAGGCTAAGCAAGGGGAGGAGGGGGCGGCGGGTGCAGATGCGGCGGGCGCCGCCAGGGGGGAGTGAGAGGCGGTGGGCGCTGCAAGTTGAATGGCGGCGGGCGCAGCATGGGGTGCGGCGGGCGCAGCATAGCCTGCGGCGGCCGCCGCCAGGGACGGGTTTGTTGCTGCGGGCGCTGCAAATTGGGTTGCGGCGGGCGCAGCCTGCCATGCTGCGGCCGCCGCACGTAGGGGAGGCGCTGGTGTTTGTTGAGGGGATGGGAGGTGGATAGCGGGGTGATGGTCGGTGGTCATGGAGATGATCTGTCGGGGTCTGAAGACACCGGAGACGCTGCGGGTGTGTGGTCTGGTGGTAGATGGTGGTGGGGGAGGGGGAGACGCAGGAGCACCGGGAGAGCTCTGGGGAAGAATGAAGTGAGGAAATGGTGACTCAGACTCTGTTGACGACACAGGGGGTGTGGGAGACGCGAAGGGAAATCGTGACTCATCAAAGGTGACATGACGAGAGAGAATGATCCTGTGAGTCTTGATATCGAGGCAAATGTAACCGCGATGATCAGACGGGTAGCCAAGAAAGACACAAGGGGTGGAGCGTGGGTGAAGCTTGTGGGGGGCAGTGGATGACTGATTAGGGAAGCATAAGCAACCAAAGGTACGAAGGTGATCATATATAGGCATAGTGCAATACAGTGCCTGAAACGGTGAGCGATGGTTGAGGGTGGTGGAAGGGAGTATGTTGAGGAGGTAGCATGTGGTGGCCAAGGCATACGACCAATAAAGGAGGGGAATGGATGCGTGGAAAAGAAGAGTGCGCATCATATTGGTAATGGTTCGGATGATTCGTTCGGCTTTGCCATTTTGTTGAGAGGTGTAGGGGCAGGACAAGCGATAGGAGATCCCATTGGTATTAAAGAAAGTGTGAAAATCTTTGTTGTCAAATTCGCGGCCATTGTCGCATTGGAAACACTTGACAGAGGTGTAAAATTGTGTTTTGATGTAAGCGTGGAATTTGGCAAAGATAGGGAACACTTGAGATTTAAAGTGCAAAGGGAAAACCCATAAGAAGTGTGTATAATCATCCAGAAACAAAAGGTAATACTTATGACCCTCCTTGCTAGGCACAGGAGATGTCCAAATATCACTATGAATAATATCAAAAGGTGCGAATGTAGTGTTTAAAGATCGCTGAAAAGGAAGTCTGGCATGCTTGCCTAACTGACAAGACGAACATAAACTAGAGCGATGCTCTTTATTACATTGGACAAGACTCTTAGAACGAAGTAAATCTAAAACTGCAGGATTGGGATGACCAAGACGAGCATGCCAAAGACTGGATGATGATGCCGAGAGGGCGACTGGACTTGACGGGCTGGATGGTGAGAGCGACGACACAGGATAGAGCTCCCCGGTGCTATTACATCTCAGGCGAGTAACCCCCGTAGTAAGATCCTTCACAGAGAAACCAAACGGATCAAACACAAGAGAAACATTATTGTCAGTGGTGAACCGACGGACAGAGATAAGGTTTTTGACAAGTTTGGGGGCAACAAGGACATTGTTGAGGTGCAAAGGGTTGGTAGTGTGGTGTGGCCAATGCCCGAAGTAGCAAGGCGACCACCGTTGCCGACGATAATAGAATGAGCAGGACCCTTAAAAGAAAGAGATGAGAGAGTACCTGAGGAGTTCGTCATATGAGAGGTAGCGCCAGTGTCCATGTACCAAGCGCCGTCAGGGGGTGTCAGCTGCATGGAAGAGAAGGCCTTGTGCACATCAGTCGGGTATGCCTGATCAGACGACGGGCGGGGAGCAGGACCCAACAAGCCCTGCTGACGGTTGGGATATGGGGCAGGTCTACGAAACGACGCACCGGGGTAGCCATAGGGCATCCAAGGAGGGTAGCCAGGGTTGGGGTACCAAGAGGGGTGGCGGGGATCGTAGTGCTGCGGCCGCGGCCGCGCCCGCCGCCTCTTGGTCCCTGCTGATCGTTGCTGCGGCCAGGCTGTAGGGCAAGTTGCTCGATGATGTCACTGGATGAGACCAACGCCGTCTTGTCTTTGGCGGCGTCGGTTGTCTGACGGTGAAGACGAGTCTCCTCCAGGATCAGTTGGGACCGGGTCTTTTCGAACGTAGGGAGAGGTTCCGTCTGCTGTATATGAGTAGCAGCAGCATTGTATTCAGAAGGGAGGCCCGAGAGTACCTGGAGGACGAGGCGTGTGGCGCTGGGTTTGGAGTCAACGGCGTCGAGCTGATCGGCCAAGGTCTTGATGTGCTGACAGTAGGCAGATATCGACGGGAAAGAAGAAAGTTTGCAACTTGAGAATTCGTGCTCAAGATAGACAGCACGGGTGGACTTGTTGTCTTGAAAGATATCCTGAAGTTTCTTCCAAGCATTCAAGGCGGAGTCTTTGGGGTCGAGGATGGTGGTCAATAGATCTTTTGAGATGGTGTTGAAGATCCATTGAAGGACAATGGTGTCAAGTTGAGCGAAGAGATCGTCGTCTTCGCTTTCAGGGCGTTTGGCGGAGGAGTCAATGTGGTGGAGGACTTTATGAGCCTTAACATGGGTCGTGAAGAGGTGCGACCACATGGTGTAGGTACTGGATTCATGATCAAAAATGATAGGGATGCAATTTTTGATGTTGGAGATGGTTAGGGCGGAATGAAAGGGTGATTTGGTGGCGGTGGTTTCGACAGACATGGTGGCGGGAAGGATAGAGAAAGAGGGGAGGGATGGTGCGGCGGCAAGGGGGACGGGGAGGCCGACGGCGGGAGGGCGGCGGCGAGGAGCGGCGAGGAGAGAGAAGGAGGTGGCGGGTTGAGTGGGGGCGAGGAGAGAGAGAGGAGGCGGCTAAGGCTAGGGTTAGAGAAAAAGAAATTTAGGGTATTTGGATCTTAGGCTGTGATACCATGTGAGATCATGAGATTGATTGTAATGTCCTCCTTGAGGGTTTCCATTCATTGATATAACATATATATAGGTTACAAAGGTATTGAGCTTTAACGGGCTTTTAGCCCACTATACAATATGAGACCTATGTAATCTATCAATCAAGCCAGCCAGGAGCAATCTGTAGGCATCTGTTGCCTGCACATATCAAGTTGTGAAGTTGACCAAGTTCTCCTTCAATGAGTTTGTGCTTTACCTTTATTCATGTTCACTTGTGCTGAAGTTTGACCCCAAAATAATTTTCTAGTTGTAAAGTTAGGGTTTTGGCGGAATTAGGACTTAGATTTTGAAACCTTATTATTATTATTATTATTATTATTATTATTAGTACTACTATTGTTACCACCACCACCACCACCACTACTACTACTATTATTATTATATCCCTACTACTACTACTACTACTACTATTATTATATAAATTTACAATTTCTAAAGTTGGTATTATTTTTTGAGTAAATTATATAAAACTACACATTACGTATTGATTTTTTTTACAACTACCTGCTAAATTTGAAATTACACATAATCACTTGTTAAATACGATTTGTTAATAAATCACCGTTCAAATAAAAAAATCAATAAAAATGGCTGATTTACCCCTTTTTTGGTCACGTGTGGGTTCCGAGGTTGTCGACTAATCCCCATGGATCCGAGCCCTAAATTTGCAAATTTTTAATAAATATGCCTCTAGTATGTATAAATGTGGGTGTTCAATCTCTCAAAAAAGAGTATATTGGTCATTTATAATATATTTAAAAAAAATCTTGACAGGAGTTTATCACGGGGGGTGATTTATTAACCAATTGTATTTAATGGGTAGTTTTGTGTAATTTCTGTTTTTTTTAAAAGGTAAATATAGAAATGGGTGGTAACACCAGATTACAAAAGATGAGACCGAACTAAAAGTCTCGTGTAAAAAAAAGGAACCATATACCCAAAAGGGTCCCTCTATACCCACTAGAAACTCAAAACACCATCATATCCTAGGATAACAAACACTCTCATATCCCTAATCACTCCACTGTACCTACCAAAAGACAACAGATCAATCCGTCCCAACTACCCGTCTCTTTCAAGAAGACTTCGCCAGTGACTTGCACCTCCACTTAGCGGAAATCCTGGATTTGCAGACTCAATAATAAGACTAGCACAACTCCTAGAATCAAAAGATTCATTACAAAACACCACCTTGTTCCTTGCCATCCAAGTGAAGTACACCAAGGCCTCTAGCACCAAGAGCTTGGCTTGGAAAACGATAGTTTTCTGTACAGCAGCCGGCTCCCTAGCAAACCTGTGCAGCCAAGCATCCAGAGATGGGAAGCTGCAGCCGATCCCAACCAACTGCATCACCCGTATCTGCACTTCCTTGACAGACGGACATTTAAACCATAAGTGATCTTCAGATTCCTCTTCCTGCTTGCACATTACGCACTAAGCATACTCAATACCCTTCCAGTGCTTGACTCTTCTACCCGTCTGGAGGTGTTTTTTTTACTGCAAGCCACACAATGAATACCCATCTCTTGCACTGTAACTTATTCCAGATGGTTAAGTGAAAAACTTGATATTTAGTGGGGGTTTTATGTAATTTGTCCATTATTTTTTTCTGTAAAATTTCCTTTTAAATATTATTCCTATGGTTTCACACTAACATTTTGTGAGCTTATTATAGAAACATTGTTTGCTAGATTGACATAATTTTTCAAAATTTTTAATAAGATTTATTTTTGCTTAAACTCATTTTGTGGGGATGAGAATAGAGGCAAAAGGAGACTTTGCTTGGACACACCAACAAGCAATAATATATATGATTGCACTCAAAATCCTCCGAATAACGTATTTTAAATGCTTTTCATCTTTGTATTCATAAGGGTACCGACAAGTTTTAAAGTTTCCCACACGTGAAATGTTTTGAAAAGTTACTATGGAAGTATTTGCAAAGTTTGAATACCTCGTATAAAAGGCGAAATAAATAAAAAAATTAATTTCCGTCTTGTTAGACCAAACTCAACAAATTCTCCATCTTAATATTTTGAAAAATATTAGAATGATTTTTTATCCAACCGTTTTCCCATTAAATTCTCTAAATTTGGGAAAATCTCTATATATTTTGGAGTAAACTTTATTACGAAGAAGTTGTTGGAAAGACAAAAAATATTCAAAATATATGACTTATAATCCTTTTTTTTGGAGATTATTTTAGGGAAGCTTTTTGGCATGCTCCTAAACAATTTTTTACCTGAAATCTTCATTTAGGTAGAAACTTTATTTAAAAATTATGTTTTTCGAGAAATCAATCTATTCACTTTTATCTTATTGTTCATATTGTATGAACCGTCCGATAATATATTAATTTAGCCTTTCTATTTTAATAAAAACCCACTAGTTTCACTCAGATATTTCACAAGAGGTACGCATCTAACCCTAAACTAGATAGTTGAAAACTAGTGTTTCCAACAAACCCAAGAGCAACATAAACAAACCTTAGGGGCTGAAGAAAGAGTAAAAGTTAAGACAAACGAAAACCAAGGAAAGCATATAGAGAAAATCAAGCGACAAGACAACATGATACAAGATACAGACATAGAACTAGACATTGTTCGTCCAAATGTTACGCCACCAATGGTCCTGATCTATAGTCATATCTTCTGTAAGGACCAAAAGTGAGAAGTCTTGGCGAATAACTTTTAACTCGCTTTTCTTTGGTTTCCCTCTATAACACCAAACATCACATATGGTCAACCTATCACGCCCTCACATAGGTGTAGAAAGCGGCCTTCTCCTCGCGTGTCATAACAAACAATTTAAACCAAATGGCAAACACGCCATTATTCATCCCTTAATTTTTTTTCCTGGTGTTTTTTTTACAGTAGACAAAGAGTTGAATGTACTACCGACATCCATAATCATCAACCATGATAATGTTCTGAAACTCACAATAAGAATTCAAAATAAAATTACATCTCAACTGAAATTTCGCAAGAAAATCAACTGCACAATTCGCCTCTCTATAGCAATGCTGGAAATTGATGGTGTTTTCTTCTTTGTTGACGGTGTCTGTATATTTTCAACATCTCGACCCATCGAATCTTACCTAATATGTCGAATTCATTTATGTATTTTTTTTAAAATATTATTTAAAACCGACCTATAAGCTCTAATTGATACGTACACAACTAACTATAACCACAAACCCACCAATTTGCAGTATAACCGTCCAGGTTCGTAAGATGGAGGGAGAAATAAGAAGCCCGCCAAGTACAAAAGTGCTTAACCATTCCAAACCTTCACAATCACAATCACCTCTTTTGTGTTGGAGAGATTTCCACCTCATAATTTTGTCTGGTAACCTAATTTCCAAGCACCCCAAACACGAACCAAAGAAATTCAATTCTTCATTCTACACCATTAATCCCGCTGAATCTTCCAACCTTGTGGTATTTCATCCCCTTTCCCCAATTTCTACACCAACCATTCCCCAATCAGCCGCTCAGATTTCAACTTTTCTGAGATACCCACCAACTGTTTGATAATATTCCCCACTGAGAATCCCGTATCTTTCCCCCTCTCCCTATTGGGTGCCTTTGAGATTCTCAATTTGCCACCTGGGTATTCAGATTCCTCTTGAATTGTTCTTGGGTTGTTGGGGGTTCAGATTGGGGAATTGAGATGGTTGGGACTCTCACTGTTGTGGCTTCGCCCGTGCTTGATTCGGCGCACTCTTGCCCGTGCTTGTGCGTGGACGCTCTGCCTTCCTCCACGGTGAGCCTAATCAAGGGTGGAGGCGAAATGGCCGTGTGTAGATCGAGCTCGGTGAGCAAGAGGCAGCTCATGAGCAAGCAAACCGCGGTGTATTCGTCGTTGGAGCTTGGAAGCTCCTTTGTTGATGCTGGGAAAGTGCTTCACAGGGTGGTCAATAGGAGCTTGATTAGGAAACAGAGGAGTCCAAGGAGCAGTGTGATCGTTAGTGAGCTCGCCGGACAGTATGAAGACAGCTTCGGAGATGTCAAGTTGGTATATATCTTCAATTCCTTAGCAATAATCTTATGTCAATGTCTGTTGTTTTCGGGCGCACATGCCCAATAAGCTAAGACTCTTAAGAGTCGTGTTTTTCGTATTTCAAGGCTAGATCTCAATGAATCTAAGCTTATGAAAAGTGTGTTGAAGAGAATAGATGAGCTGGTTTACGGGATTGGAACTACATGAACATAGTTCGCAATCAATTACCATAGTTTCTACAAGTATAATCTAGCTAAGTTATTCAATGAATCGTGCCTAATGGTCGGATTTTCTCAACAAAATTCGGTTTCAAAATGCGACAGTATCACATCACCAGCTGTGGAAAGCATAGTCTAGAGCTTTAGAAAACCAACATGTTCACATATCAGCGCTTACTAAATTACTGGCGTCAGTGCGATACACTGGGTTTGTTGTTGTTGTTGTTGTTGTTGTTGTTGTTGTTGTTCTTAGTTGCTTGATTACTATTGCATAATTCCGCCCCTTCTTTATATTGTATTCATCTCAAGAACTTGGAAACCCAAAAGACAAGAGTCTTGCCTTTAAGGCCATTAATCGTTGTTGTGTTTGAAATGATGATCTACTTGCTTGCAGCAAATACTCAACTATTTCACTTACAAGGCTGTGAGGACGGTCCTGCATCAGCTGTACGAGATGAACCCGCCCAAATACACGTGGTTTTACAAGTGAGAAGACGCTCTTCTTGTTTCCATTGCTTTCTCCTCTCCATCACTATTGAACTAAGCATCTAAACTGACATGTTATTTTTGAAGTCTTAGTAAGGAGATGCTGTCATTTTGATACATTTTGTTTTGTGCTTGCATCTGATTCGGAAGGGATCTAAAGCTTTTTACTTGATGCAACAGTTTCGTCGTGTCAAACAATCCTGGAGATGGCAAGCTTTTCATCAAACGTCTGGTGAAGGTAAAAACAGTTTTGTCTAGTTTTGAAATTTCCTCTTACCCGTTTCTTCGTCTGAAGAACAGCGTATAGACTTAAGATTCTTTTTGATTGGTAGGAACACCAAGAACTCGCGGAAAGAGTAATGACAACACGTCTTCATCTCTACGGAAAATGGATCAAGGTATTCCTTTTTAGTCCCATGGTGCAATGCAAATCAAGTGTCCCTTTTCGCCTCACAGTAAACCTGCTATAAACTAGAAATGTATCATTCATACTTATCGTTTCTGTCGCTTCTCTTTCTGTTAAACTAGAAATGCGACCACGCCGAAATTTACAAGGAAATATCCGAAGAGAATCTAGAGTTGATGCGCGAGAGGCTTATGGAGACCGTCATATGGCCCTCAGATGACTTGAACACAGAGAAGATCGGTTGATTTGCTGAAATCGCCTCTACTTCTCCGACATTGATCTTATAATCGTGCTATTCTTGCACCCTCTCTCCCAAACTATTCATAAGAAACACCACATATGTGCTCATGTGAGGTTAAAAAAAAAAAAGTGTATAGATATACATGTTAGGTTATTTCTTCACATTCAGCTGGGTTACTTGTTCTGGGTATTGTTTCAGTTGGAATATCTGATTCTTGAATCACTTTTACCACCATATAATCTTCAAATTATACAGTATTTACAGGTTGGAGAGAGGGATTATTATTATTATTTACTTTACGATGTTCTAAAAGGTGTTACATGGGCTCAATATACTTGAGTGGCCACCTAGTGCGTGTTTACACAACAACGTGGAGTCTGAACGATCAGTTTGGAATTTGGACAAATTTGAAACTTTTTTCAAATGAGATAGTCTACGAAAAAATCTCAAAAAATCTAGATTGGATTTTTTTTACACTAGACAAGGTAATATGCTATTTAGGTAAGGCACATGGTCTATTTGGATATCATGGGTGGGCATTTTATAAATAGACGTATTTTCTCAATAGCATCATACCTTGCCTAGTACAAAAGAGTTTTGATTTTGATTTTTTTAAAGATTTTTCCGTGGACTACCCCTTTGGAAAAAATCTAAAATTTATTCAGATTCCAAACTGATGGAACAAATTATTTTGTTGGCCATCTTTGACAGGGATTTCTCACGAGACGTAGTCGTAGTCCTTGAAGTTAGCTTTCCAATGAGTGCTAAAATGCCCCGATCGGAGAAACGCAACTCTTGTTTCGCCAAAAATATCGGGCATGTGTCAGCAACTCCTTTTGTAAGGCACATAACCTTCTTTCTGGGGCTATTTGGACCACCCGGGTGGGCGTTTTATGGACGTATTGTCTGAATAGCATAACACCTTGCGTAGTGCCAAGAATTTTCAATTTTCTTTTTTTTTTTAGATTTTGAGATTTTTTTCGTGGACTACCCATTTTGAAAAAAGGCTAAAATTTGTCAAGATCCCAAACTAATAGAAAAATGATTTTTTTTTTTTTGCCATTTTCAAAGAGGATTTCTCATAAGATGTCATTAGTAAAGTCATAACCCTTGAAGTAAGGTTTCTAAAGAGTGCTCAAATGTCCCGATCGGACCCATGCAACATGTGTCCGTTATTCCTATTGTATAACCTTCATTACGGGGCTATTTGGACATCTCGGGGGGAGGGGGGCGTTTTATGGACGTATTGCCTGAATAGCATCACATCATGCCTAGTGCAAAGGATTTTCAATTTTTCTTTATTTTGAGATTTTTTCGTGGACTACCTCATTTGGAAAAAGTCTAAAATTTGTCCAAATTCCAAACTGATGTAGAAATAATTTTTTTTTGGCATCTTCGAGGAGTATTTCTTACAAGACATCCTCAATAAAGTCATAGCCTTTGAAGTTAGCTTGCCAATGAGTTATCAAATGCCCCGATTGAACCAATGCAACTCTTGCTTCGCCAAAAATACCGAGCATGTGTCCGTAAATCCTGTTGTAAGGCACACAACCTCCATTCCGGGGCTATTTGGACATCCCGGGTGGGCGTTTTATGGATGTATTGCTTGAATAACATCAGATCTTGCCTAGTGCAAAGGATATTTGATTTTTATTTTTTTTTGAGAATTTGAGATTTTTCGTGGACTACCCCATTTGGAAAAAAATCTGAAATTTGTTAAGATTCCAAACTAATGGAAACACGATTTTTTGGCCATCTTCGAGGAGGACTTCTCACAAGACGTCCACATTAAAGTCTTAGCCCTTGAAGTTAGCTTTCCAACGAGTGCTCAAATGCCCCAATCGGACCAACACAACTCTTGTTAAAAATACCAAGCATGTGTTCATATATAACTCCTATTGCAAGGCACATAACCTTCATTACGGGGATATTTGGACATCCCGAGTGAACGTTTTATGGACGTATTGTCTTAATAGCATCAAACCATAACTAGTGCAAATGATTTATTATTATTATTATTATTATTATTATTATTATTATTATTATTATTATTATTTTAGATTATGAGATTATTTCGTGGACTACCCGGCCTTTGGAAAACGTCTAAAATTTGTCTAGATTCCAAACTGATGGAAAAATGCTTTTGTTGCCATCTTCGAGGAGGATTTCTCACGAGACATCCATAATAAAGTCGTAACTCTTGAAGTTAGCTTTTCAACGAGTGTTCAAATGCCCCGACCAGACCAACACACCTCTTGTTTCACCAAACATAGCCATGTGTTCGTAACTCCTATGGTAAGGCACATAAACTTCATTCTGGGGTTATTTGGACATCCTGGGTGAGCATTTTATAGAACATATTGCCTGAATAACATCACACCTTGCCTAGTATAAAGGATTTTTCAATTTTTATTTTTTTGAGATTTTGAAAATTTTCATGGATTACCCCATTTGGAACAATCTAAAATTTGTCAAGATTCAAAACTGAATGAAATATGATTTTTTTGCCATGTTTGAGGAGGATTTCTCATGAGAAGTCCTCGGTAAAGTCGTAGCACTTGAAGTTAGCTTTCCAACGAGTGCTCAAATGTTATGATCGGACTAACACATCTCTTGTTTCGCCCAAAATATATACCGAGCATGTATCCGTAATTCCCGTCGTAAGACACATAACCTGCATTCCTGGGCTATTTGTACATTCAGAGTGGGTGTTTTATGGATGTATTGGTTGAATAGAATCGCACCTTGCGTAGTGTAAAGGATTTTCAATTATTTTTTTTTGAGATTTTTTTCGTGGACTATCCCTTTTGAAAAAGTCTAAATTTTTTGCAAATTCCAAACTGATGGAAAAATGCTTTTTTTTGGCCATCTTTGAGGAGGATTTCTCACGAGACGTACTTTGTAAAGTCTTAGCACTTGAAGTTAGTTTTCTAACGAGTGCTCAAATGCCCTGATTGGACCCGCCGCAACTCTTGTTTTGCCAAAAGTACCAAGCATGTGTCAGTAACTTCTGTTGTAAGCCATATAACCTTCATTCTGCGGCTATTTAGCCATCCCAATTGGGCATTTTATGGACATAGTGTATGAATAGCATTACACATTGCCTAGTTCAAATGATTTTTTGTTTTCATTTTTTTTTTGATTTTTTTGTGGACTACATCCTTTGGAAAAAGTATAAAATTTTCCTGGATTCCATACTGAAGAAAAAATGAACTTTTTGCCATCTTTAAGGAAAATTTCTCACAAGACGTCCTTAGTAAAGTTGTAGCCCGTGAAGTTAGCTTTCTAACAGGCGCTCAAATGCCTTGATCAGACCAACGCAACTCTTGTTTTGCCAAAAATACCGAGAATGTGTCTGTAACTCCTGTTTTAACACAACCTTCATTCCAGGGCTATTCGGACATCCGGGTGAACGTTTTATGGACGTATGCCCCTTTGGAAAAAGACTAAAAGTTGTCCAGATTCTAAGCTGAGGAAAAAATGATTTCTTTGGTCATTTTGAGGAGGATTTCTCACGAGACGTCCTCAGTAAAGTCGTATCCCTTGATGTTATCTTTCCAACTAGTGCTCAAATTCTTCAATCGGATCAACACAACTCTTGTTTCCACAAAAATACCAAGCATGTACCCGTATACTATTTCATGTTGTAAGGCACATAACCTTCATTCCGAGGCTATTTGGATATCCCCGAGTGGGCATTTTATGGAAGTATTGCTTGAATATATAGAATCACACATTGCCTAGTGCAAATGATTTTCGATTTTCATTTTTTGAGATTTTGAGATTTTTTTCGTGGACTACCTCCTCTAGAAAAAGTCTAAAATTTGTCCAGATTCCAAACTGATGGGAAAATTATTTTTTGGCCATCTTCAAGCTAGAAGGATTTCTCATGAGACATCCTCAGTAAAGTTGTAGCTTTTGAAGTTAGCTTTCCAATGAATGCTCAAATGCCACGAACGGACCAACACAACTCTTGTTTTACCAAAAATACCAAGCATGTGTTCGTAACTCCCGTTGTAAGACACATAACCTTCATTTCGAGGCTATTTGGATATCTTGAGTGGGTGTTTTATGGACGTATTGCCTGAATAGAATCTTCTATGGGCTGTTGGGCATGAGGGAGGTTGACAATGAGGGAGGAAGAAGGTAAAATTTTATGTTAATTTTATTTTAAGCCTGAAGTTTATCTGTATTTACTAAATCGCACTTTGATTGAAATTTTAGTAAAAAAAATCTTGGACATATCAAAATTGGTTTATTAGGGAATGATTTGTATATGAATTAATCATTTTTAAAGTTCGTATTATTTTTGGTTCATGGAATCATGGGTGATAATTTGTATTATTTTTGGTCATTTTTCCTTAAATAGATCAAGTGTATCTTCCATTTTTCTAATTTACCTAAATATGTTTAATGTGAATCCATAATAACTATCATAATCAACCATTTCTTTTTTTCAATGATTAAATCAAACATCAATGGTTGATTAGATTATTAACATTACATATTTTTATTTTACTATTGTAACGGCACAAATATAAATATTTGGGTTATGTTTCGAAGGTTGGATACCTTCGTTTGGATCTTGCAATCCGGGTACAGGTCTAGGTTTCAAACCTCAAAAGTTAGTCTTTGCAAGTGGGGATTTCGAACCCCAAACAAGCGAAGGGCTGTTGGGCACCCAGAACCTGTCCTATTCAACTAAGTCACTCAAATTCATTTCAAGTGGAAAGCATGCAAAACTGAAATCAAGGTACAACTTGCCACAACAGAGCCGGGTCAAAACTAAAATACGGAAATACGAGTATAGAAAACATCCAAGTCAAAGTATGGTGGGAGTTAGTCTCTCGGTCGACAATCGTCCAAAAAGGGTACCCCATCATATAAGTATAGAACAAGAAGCAACCTGCAAACATACCTAAAAATAATACAGGGCGTGGGATCAGACTGAGGCTCATACACGTGACTAGGTCCCAATGTAGGCACACATATACGCTATACCTAAATAAAGATGCTTTTACTGCAAAGACGGAATTTAAACACGTAAGTCATACTTATCAGGATATAATATGCAGAAAGTGCAGTAAATGTCCCAAAGAATGTCAAGTGGCATATCCCTCTCCTACCTATGCCCCCCTTCCCGTTAGGGCAGACACTAACCAGTTCAGTGCTATAGCGTAGCAATCAATAATCAATCATCATCATCCCGTCATCATGCTCATAACGTAATCATATGCTCATATAAGTCAAGCTCATAAAACAATCAAGCTCATCTCTTATCTCGTGAAAATAATGAGTCAGGATAAACCCGATGAAGCTTGGCTATCCTATGACCCTAGCAAAGACTATGACTCACAGATAACGGTCGTTCTGTTTCTAAACACATTGAGTAAACGAATGCTCATTCAAGTATGCAGCCCTAAGCAGGATACTACATGAATCATGCTCTTATGCGTATGCAACACCTAGTATGTCATGTGACTACATGCATATGAGAATCAATGTGAGTAAGCTCCGAGAGGGAACTTTCCTGCAAAGCCGAAGAAGTCCAACAAGTCAACAAGCACCTAATATAAATAATAAGGAGGCGATAAGCTAAACAATCCTACTAACTAATCACAGAGAGAACACATACTCCAAAATCATTTCCAAAACTATCCGATAAGTCAAAACATTTCAAAACCATTTCGAAACACGAGAAACATCTTAAAGCCGAGAAACCCAAAAATTACTGTTTCATATAAATTCTCATAACTCTTCATCATTCATATGTCCAATCTCAATCTCAAAGTCCAATTCCAATCATATCCACAGTCCATCGGTCCAATCAAGTCTCAAGTCAAAGTCCAAATCAAGTTCAATTAAACAGTCTAAAGGTGTCCGGTTAAAAGAAGTCCAAAAGTCTGACAAGTTATGTCGGTCCGTTAAACAAGGTTCGTAAAACATTGTTAACTCAAGGTCGTTCTCAAATCATTAAGTCCGGTTAATTCGTCAAAGTTATCATTAAAGGAATCTTGACATCTCGGTTTGAAAACACAAAGCCTTCCAAAAGCATTCCCAAAATAAAAGTTCCAAAGATCGTCAAACATTTAAATAATAACTAGGGTTCAAAACCTTTCAAGAGATTTCAAAACAACCAAAGCATTCCGAGACATTTAAAACAACACAATTGAACATATAATAATTCTTTAAAATGATATGTTTAAAATTCATATTTCAAAGTCAAAAATAAAAAATAGACCCGTCATTGATTGGTCCAACCCAAAAACTAAACCAAGGACCAAAGAATCAAGGGATTGGTTTTGCAACGGCGAAATGGTCGCTTTGCTGCGACGAAACCCTCACCAGGGCCCCCGCGAAGATGGGGCACTTGCTGGCCACGAGAAGCCACTTTTGCCGTGGCAAAAGCTGCCTTACGACTGCGAAAATGCCCTTCTTCTTCATCTGGTTCCTGTTCTAACTCGTTGCGGTGACCATGGTTTCGCCGCGGCGAGATTCGAACGTTTTGGCTCGTTTTTGCCTTGAATCAAATCCTTTCTTTGCCAAACCAATTTTAAATCAAAGCATAACTCATCCCAACCATAAACGACACAAAAAGACTCCAATGAGGACCAGAGGGGGAGGGCGGAAGAGGGATTACCAAACGTCTTAAAGGAAATCTTCACAAGCTTCAGTGGTGGCCTTCCGTGCTCCAAATTGACAAAGAAAATGAACGATTGAGCCTAGGAAAGATAGAGGATGAGTAAAAGTCATCTTTTACAAATATCGAGACCAAAACGAAAGGAAATGAGAGAGATTGAGCTCACCTTCGAAAAACATGGGGAGAGAGGGAGAATAGGGCTCGATTTCACTCTTCCAGGGGTTAGATCCACTCCTTTTCGACCTTGGAATGTAAGGAAGTCAGTAAAGGTCCACCTTTAAAAGGATTGGAAGGAAAAGAAAGCAAGAGGAGGGAGAACGAGCTCATTAACGCGAGCAAAGACGAGTAGAGCAACTCCTAGACTCCTTCTCGCGGCGGCGACTGGGCTCCTACAGTTTATGTTTTGCTTGGATCGTTGACTGATCTTCTTCATCTTCACTTGATCTTCACAGGGGAGAGATAGGAGGTGTGTTTGAGGTGTTTGGGGATGGAAAAACACAAAACAAAGGGGATTTGAGGAGGCTTGAAGATTTGAGATGGAGAATGGAGGAGAGTGTTAGGGTTTTCTCTTTTGGGTTTCAAATGGGAGAGAGTAGGTTTTTTGGGGTTTTGCTCATATTTTGATGTTGATCTTTAGGGTTTTGGGATTAGAGATTTCTATATATAGAAGACAAGTGTGGGTTTATGAGTGATAATGGGGGAAAAGACAAAATAGGGGAGGAGGGAGTGGAAGAGAGAGAGAGAGAGAGAGAGGGGTGAGAGAGAGAGAGAGAGAGAGATGGTTTCCACTAGGTTCGAATCCGAATTCGACAATCTATCCCGAATCCTGACTCTCGAAAAATCTAAGTCAAAATTTCAAACTGTTTCAAATCGACCAACTAGACTCGAAGTTTCAAATTCGAAGCTCGAAAACGGAAATAAGATCTGTCAAATCTCAAATCAAAAGGATGCCAGAATCATTTCAAGGATTTTTCCAAAATAGCAAGTTGCCTGAGAACGGATTTTCGAAAACTTTCCAAATCGGATAATTAAATAATTAATTAAATCTCAGTCTTTATAATTATTTTACCTATTGAATCTTAATTAATCATAAAATAATAGTACATCGTACATTAATGAGTTCTAATTATAAAAAATAAATCTTAACTAACCATGGTTCTACCTCTAATTAATTTAATATATATTATCAATTTTACTTTGTCATTTAAATTAAGGAAGACTAGTATGATCCCCGCGCCATGGCGCGATTTTTGAATGAAACTCATTGGTTGAGAAAATGATTAAAGTAGTATATATAGATATAGATGTAGATTACTAATATTAATTTTATATTTTCTTATTATCAATTTTATGTTTTGAATTAATCCTATTGTTTTTTTAGAGAAAAAAAACTACTAAAATTATAATTTAGGCTAAGATCAATGTTTTGAATTAAGCCCAATAGTTAGTAAAATTAAAGAAAAAAGAGAATTAAAGGAAAAAATTTAGAATTAGAGAATATCAAAGAAAAATTGCAAAAATAATGATTGGTCGAGACTCCTAACATTCCTCTAAATTTGACACATCATCCTAAACTCTTCTAAATTAAGAGTTTATATAGATAGTTAGTAAAATTAAAGAAAAAAGAGAATTAAAGGAAAAAAAATTAGAATTAAATAATATCAAAGAAAATTTGCAAAAATAATGATTGGTCGAGACTCCTAACATTCCTCTAAGTTTGACACATTATCCTAAACTCTTCTAAATTAAGAGTTTATATAGATTTGAGAGCTTGTGATTTGTTGTTAATTGTTTCTCTATTTGATTTATTTACTTAATTAGTTGATATTATATGAAAAAAATTTGTTTATATTTTATCAGTTGTGTTATTTGATTGATTTAACTAATTATTGGATTTTTTTTCACTTTAAGATTTGAAAGAAATATAAAAAATACTTTAAATAATTGTGTTATACTACTATCTAATAGTCGTTAACAAATACTCCCTGCGTTAATTAAAACATTTTAGGAAATAAATCTTGTGAAGAAAAACATATCATTTAAGGTATTTTGTCACTCACTTTAGAAAATTGCTCTTATAATGAGTAGAATAGTAGATAGATGTTAGTTATAATTTTAAAAAAAGTAAAAAAGTAGAGCAAGTGTATTTTTGTTTGTTTTCTTAAAGATTGTGTAAAACTCTAAAGTGACATGTTTTTAATTAACAGAGGGAGTATAAAAATACTTTGTAAAAAGAGACCCCGCGAACCTCACAAGGTGCGGGTTACTACCCTCACAAGGTGCGGGTTACTAAACTAGCAATAATCTATTTCTATTTTCTAGTCATAACATAAGTTTAAGAGCATATATGGTTTTCATTTTTTAGATTTTAAGCATCTATATCTATATCTATATGAATATATCTATATCTATATCTACTATCTCAAAACACAAAAGGTTTGGTGACATGTCATTCCTACCTTAATTTTAGGTATTTTAACAAATCATAATTTTATTTTATTTTTTTCACTTCCTTTCTCAATAACAAATTTCCCCTTTTATTATCCTTTTAAAAAATGCTACTCATAGAGTCATAGACTCATAGGCATTTTCTTCACAACTATATTTGATATTTTGGTTTTTTTTATCAACAAAAATTAATAACGTTATTAAATCTACATTATTCTCTAAAAATAAATGTCTTAAATTTTTCAAAATGAAAAAGTTATTCAAATTAGAGAAAAAATAATTTTCAAAAACTATATTTTATTTTCTATATACTTTTTAAATCGGCTAGAGATCTAATAAATTCATCATACTAAAAGTACTTCAATTTTGTTTTTTTATAGTATGGGTATCCTTATTCGGCCCATTATATTGTTCCAACTACTTCCAAGCGCCCATATCATAACTATAAAAAAAATTATATATTTTTTAATTGGATTTTATAAATTTATTAAATCGATTCCGCTATATACACCCCAAACTCTGCACGTCGGAGACTCGGAATTGACGTGCATGGTGAAAGTGAGTTAATTAATTTTTTAAAAGTGCTAATTAGTGAAAAAGGATTGCACGTTGAAAAGGACGTGTATTTCTGATAAAAGATTTACAGGTATTCCTGTAGCATTTGGATGGATGCTTACTTTCTTTTATAGCGGGTAGTGTGGGATCCGTAGTCGGGGAGAAAATAACCCGTTTAGGGTAGGAGCCGAATAGAAGGCATAAAGTAAGAGGAATGAGCGGGTAAAGAATAAAGAGATTGGAAAGATGAGATTCATGTATTGACGTAATATAGCCGATTTTTTTTAGTAAGAGGGCTTTTGTTAAAGCAATCGAATAGTCGTCGTCTGATCAATCGGCTCGGACACTAGACCGCTCGTGCCCGCCCATTCTGTCTCGCCCTCTCAATTTCCGGGGACATGCAAAAAACGATAATAAATCTCGTCGTTAATAATATAATAATCAATTCAAAAATAGAGATCCTTATCCTTACGGGCGAACGACGGGAATTGAACCCACGCATGGTGGATTCACAATCCACTGCCTTGATCCACTTGGCTACATCCGCCCCTACGCTACTTACTTGCAAATGATTGAAATTCCATTCACTAACTCAAATTACAAAAATGAGAATGCGGACATAAAAAAAAAATACAAGAACCAATGATAACTTAAATGGAAAAACCCACAGCTTTTGGTGTTCTATGATTCACCTCCAAATAATGAGTAGGTAGTTCGATCCGATTGATTCTTCTTCTCATAGTAAGGCAACTTTCGTGTAATTTGTGATTGGATGTAACTGTTCAGATTTTTTTTCGGATAAATCTTTTTCTACGGTCTAACAACACCATTATTAAATTCTCAAAACACACTCATAAATGCACATAAATATGTACGAGTGCCCACGATTTTTTGTTAAAAAAAATGATCGAATGGACACCATGTGCTATTTTTTTTTTTTGGGTTAAAAAACTTACACACTTTGTATCCACATAACCTGCAATATTAATCAGAACATATATATTTCAAAGCAATTCTGCCATTATACAATATCATATATAGTTTTCCCCTAAATCAAATCACCAGATCTTTCTTTTAAAATAAAGACAACAATTACAAATCATTGATTAGCTAAGAAAAAAATTACTACGTATAGGAAACAAGGTGGAATAAAAGTACCAAACCAATCCAAACATATCAACAAAGCATTACAAATGAAGCTACTATGAAAAATCTTAGTGAAGCCAAACAACATGTGGGTAAAAATCATCAAAGAAAAATATATAAAGGATGTGAATATTTGGTAATACAAGGAAAAAAAACATCGTAGCAGTGAACAAAACTAATGGAAGCAAAAGGTGAATTCCTCGACTGCCTAATTTTACAAGTAGGAAATGAAAAGATAATAAAATTTTAGAAAGATGAGTGGATGGCGGTAGGGAAACTCATTAACTAGAAAGTACCAAACTGCACAATCAAAGAGAAAGACAAATCTATATTATAATACTAAAGGAGAAGTCGCCTACGACATGTGGCGGCTTCTCCTTTAAAGTAGGTATTTTTAATTTAATTATTTATTAATGGAGTTGTTTGGATAATTAAGTAAATTTAATTAATTAATTAAATCTAATTCGGCTAAGATTTGGTCGGTTAAGATTTGGATACGAATTCAGTGGATATATTTGATATTTTAGTTGGTTAGTTTAGATATTTATCGGATAAGATTAAAATAAAATCATATTTATTTTAATAAATCAAATATGACTTTTTTTTGTTTAGATTTTTAATTGTGTCTCTTCTTATGTACGTTCACCATCATTTACTATATAATCAGCCTTCTTCTCACTTCCTTTACATTTTTCTTCTTCTTATCTCTACCTCAAGTTTTTTGCATCTGTTCAAAGGATAAATTCGTACAATCATACAAATAATACTAATCAACAATGGTGGAAATTATTGATGAGACTCAATTTGATTTCTCGCTCTATTTTATTTTTGTATTTTTTTAATTTCAATTTCACATTCTCAATGTTAGATTTGTTTGTATTCATAACTCTATATTGTAATTTATTTGGTTAAGTATATAAGTCATTCGTTCATATCCCTTAGTTGGTACTTGGTACTCATGTTTTATTAGTTCATGGGTAATTGATACTATTTTATTTCAACCGATCCGCTATACGTTTGATCAAACTCTATGAGATGAAACTGATTAAAAAATATAGTAATGAAATATCTTAATTTTCAACGAATGAAGACAGAATAGTTGAACGATGTCTATCGGGCTACGATCTCCTGTGAGAATCAAAATTTGGCTTTAAGTACTTGGATTATTGTTTGTAGGAGTTACTTGACTAATTATGAACTATAATGAGTATAGTCACGAAATCAAATAAAGTGATAATCAATTGATCGACTGTTTGATGTTAATCCTTAAAAATTAACTAAGTTGATATTAATTTTTTAAAATTCTAATTATTAAATATTAAATCGTCAATATATGTGATTATATATCTATATATTATGCTTTTGTAAATAAAAGTTTTTAGGTTAAATCCCATTAATTAATTTTGTTCCAGTTTATTTTAGTTAGTATAATTCACTTATTATATAATTTTTAATCTAAACCTAGACTCTTTTTTATTATATTTTTCTTAATTTTATTTTCAAATGAAACAAGAAAATGAATAAAGATTTGAAAAAATTAATATTTTATTCAAATCAATTAGAAGATGAGTGATTCAATTATTTTTATTTTAATCGTATGTAATGATATGGTAAATTAATTATATTAATAGTATCACAATTGAGCTGTTATTTTCACAATTGCGTGCCTCCCATATGGTAATGCTATTTGCGCAATTTGATTGATTGAATATAAATGTTGACACCTTATTTAATTATTTTTACACAGTATTATTTGAATTTTCAATTCAATCTATTTTACTTAAAACTGAATTTGATTTTATTTTTTAAATTAAAAAAATAAACTCAAATATTTTTTTATTGAGCAAAATTTAACATAATCGGTTAAAATCTTTGGAGTTTTGTTGTTGTTGTTGTTAAAGTTCAAATATGAAATAACTAATAAGACATTGACCTAATCCTAACAATATCTTAATATTGTAATTTTTTTTCAAATTTACAATCTTAATCACGATCATCCTAACAATATCTGAGATTTTTTTAATATCTAGATTTGAAAAAAAAATGATCAATTTTATTGTCTTATAATAAACACTTCTACAAATGAAAAGGCAATGAAAGACAAACTAACTCATTTCACACAAATGAAAAGGCAATAAAACAAAAAACTAAAATATGACATTTATTAACCTACTATAGCCAGTTATAGAGAGTTAAAAATATTTTTATTTACAAAAATCCCGCATAAGATGCGGGTTACTATACTAATATAATACTAAAAAAGAAGTCGTCTAACCCATGTGTCGCCTTCTCTTTTAATGTAGGGATTTTTAGTTAGGGATATTGATTATTAAGTTATTTTACAATTCCAATTAAAATTAAATTAAAATATATACAATTATTAAAGATAACAATTAATAGCAAACGTCCGCACAAACGTTGATTGCATAAGGATATAAGCAAATTTGCATATTTGATTGCACAAAATTAGTTGAGATATTCTCGACATTATGGTTGGTTGGTTTAGATATTCATTGGATAAAATAAAAAATATAATATAGTTATTCATATCTTTTTAGTTAGGATATGGTTGATTTCTAATGTTTTGTTTCTTTAAAAAAACACAAATTTATAAAAATACAAATTCAGGCGCATACATTATGTAACATCATTAATGTATGATGTATCTATTCCATTAAATTGTATTTTTTCCTAAACTTATTCATTTTTTAATCATTTTTTAGGTAGTTGATATTTCTATAATCAAGAATGGTGGAATGGATTTAATTTCTTCATGTAATTATTTTTATATTAGTGTGATTTATGAAGAAAATCCATTCCACCACTCTTGATTAACGAAACATCATCGACATGAAAAAAAAATGACAAAACATTACCACCATTACATATACTTTGAGCTATTTGGAAGACTCAATTTTTTTAATTACCTCAATGGTATCTCAAATGTATTCTTTAGTTTTATTTTTTACATTGCCTTATTTATTTAGTTTCATTATTATTCTAATATTTATTAGCATCATTTTGATACGAATAATATTTACAAGCTTTACCAATATTTGCATAACTTTATGCTTATATTTGATTCTAATACTTAAATTTTCTTATTATTTAGCATATTTATTTATTTCGGTATCCAATATGTTAGAGAATCTTTATTTTTTATTACTTTTTTGTGATACTTATAATATTTATGTAAACAATAATAAATGATATTGTATAAACATATATTTTAAAACAAGATCCGTGCAATGCACGGGGTACTGAGCTAGTTAAGTAGAAATCCAAAGTGTACCAAAGAAGGAGAGGAAATGGAAGACCACTTATGGTTCTAATGCTCTGTTACCAGAATCATTCAACGCATGGTGTTTGATTAGGCCGAAGTTCATTGCCACTATGCGACTATTGATGGGTGGCTAGCTTGGTTTGCATGGGAACCGAAAAAGGTGAGGAAATCCGAAGTGTACCAAAAGAAGTTGTTGGCGTTTGAGGCTCTAATATACTACACATGGGTGGCCCATAATAGGATGATTTTTTGTAATGAACCATGTGATCCGAGTTTATGTACTACTACAATCATAGAGAGTTGTAAAACGCGTCTTTCCTTGAAGTGGAAGCGCAAGGCACTCAAGGGGTCGGGAGGCAACGTACGTGGTAGCAGGGGGTCTACTTGGCGAGAGAGTTCATGGTAGGTGGAGTGTTTTGAGCGCTTTTGTGATTAAGGTACGTAGTGTATAGAGGGAACATTTTGGGTATACAACTCTCACTTTACATGAGACCCTTAGTATGGTCTTGTACTTTTGTAATTGGTTAACCACCACGTGCATCTATATATTTACCGCTCCAGACAAAGTAGAAATCTATATAGATGCAGATAATAGTTGAAAATTGACCAATTGCAATAGATACTTCGCTCCAACATTGTACATAAGATTCTAAACAACAAAATTCCAATATTTGAGATCGTTAATTGAATTTATTGGAAGACAAGACGTAATGGATAATTCTCGACCTTGACTACACTGGATAAGATCATAGGTCATCAAAGAGCCCAGAAGAGTGACATAGCTTTGATATGGGGATTGAAATGCCTCCAAAAAATCAATAAATTTCTATGAAAACTTATGATGAATGGTACCCGAACAACAAAAAAGACTATATGAAAAATGAGGTGGTGTTCCCCTGTCATGTATCTTTTGCAACCACCCAATTAAAGATTCCGAACATTTGTTCACTTGTTGTACCCAAAACAGGGTGAACAACAAGATAAATGATATATATTTTCTAAGCTTAATAGTATATCCAGATAATAGTTATGAGCATAAACTAAAAGCAACAAAAGACCTAGTCATTATATGGTTATGGATCATAGAAATAAAATTGTCTTCAATGACGAAAACTATGCAGACATTAGAAAGCAAGTAGCATATATATACAATAACAGCTGCAACAACTACAAAGCTCTAAGACATTATTTTAGGAGGACCGGGAGACTAATATATAACTCGATAAAAAACAATCCCTAGATGCAGAAGAAATATTAGATGGACGAAACCGACGGAAACCCACTTCAAGATCAATTTCAACGGGTCTAGACTCCCTTCAAATTTGGCTTCAACCGGCTTTGTTATTCATGATCATCTTGGTTTGGTTTTATCTTATGGTTCCTCGCAGTGCGGCTTCGTTTCCCTGCTTATGGTTGAAGCCTTGGCACCCCACCCAGGACTTATGATAGCTAGAGATTTGGGCATGCGATGTATTGAGGTTGAAGGTGACAGTTTCGTAGTCATAAAAAACAGTCTCTAGTGTCTCAAATTGCCCTTGGGAGATCGAGATAATCGTCATTGACATCTAGTATCCTCTAACAATTTAAGTGAGCATCTTATTCTCGTGTCTTCCGAGAAATCAATCGAGTAGTAAACAAGGTGGCTCATCTCAGATACTCCATAGACATTGAAGCTTTCACATCCGACCCATATAAAATTCTTGTCTCTTATCCAACAAGACATTATTGGGAGGTAGATCAATAGAATCTGACACCTTTCAAAAGCTTCCCTTATATTTAAAAAAATATCATAATTTCCCACAAATATGATTCTCTTACTATTTACCAAACATAGTCACGGAGGTGGTACTATTCAAAAGCACACATAGTATATACTTCACCTTTTCATATTTTAATTTGATTGGGTAATCAAATTGATCAAAGCAACCTCATTTTATTTTAAAAAATATATACTCATGTATCTTTGGCTGGTTCCTTCACCCTCCATTTCCTTCCTTTTTCACACTGGTCTCTTTCCTTCTGCCATGCCATCTCCATCCATGTTTCCCAGTTAGGGTTTCCGCCCCTTTCTTCTTATCCCCTCTCCCTTTCTTCTTCTCCTCTCTCTTTAATTTGTTCCCCAATCATCCAACCATCCAAAATCTATCCAATTCAAGAAATTAAACCCTAAAATCAAAACCCCTCATTTGTTTGATCAAGATATCAGATGAGTGTCTCTCAAACACCTACATTTCATCCACCCGCCATTCGTCGTCGCTGTCGAGATCTTGGATTCTAATTCTGATTCTCCTTCAATCTTCTGATCAAATTGCTTTGGTGGTGCTTTTTTTCCCCCAATTTTCTTTCAAGGTTCAACAAAAGGTAACCTTCCTAATTGCTTTTTATTGCTCAGATTTTGGTCTCTCTCTAAAGCACTTTTCAAACACCCTATTGTGTTCATTTCTGCAGATTGCTCTTTAGAATTATTCCTGTAAAACTGATCAAAATTAACTGTCTTTGATTTGGACCCTTCAACTGTTTCTTTTACCTCTCCATTTATTTTCTGATTTATATATTTATATATATATGTATATAAATACAGAAATTAAGAGATCAATCAACCACTCAAATTAATGGCGCCCTCAAGAAGAAAAACAACATCATCTTCATCATCAGCGGCTGCAGCCAATAATCCAACACGAAGAATAATTACAAGAAGCATCTACAAGAAGCAAAAGATTGAATCTTTGGAGTTCTCAGTTGCTTCCACAACTGATTCTTCATCACCAGCTAAGGGTAGTACTTATCATGGAGGCGAAATCGGCACCAATTATAGTTGCAATGATATTTGCTCGACTCCGAAAGGGAACAAGTACATGATACCGAAGATTTCGGCTTGCCCTCCGGCACCTAAGAAGAAGAGGTTAGTGTTGAATTGCTTATCGAATTCGGCGTCTGCAACGCCGCCAACAGCCAAGTTCTTTCCCCACTCTGATTTGGAGGTTTTCTTCTTGTTTGCACCTAGGAATTTGTCCATGCTTAATTGAGTTAGGATATGCATCTAGTGATCGATATCGAATCGATCCGAATTGAGAAGAAATTTGAGTTGAGATGAGTTACTTACACATGTCTCTTTTGACCCTTTTTAGTGTTTATTTGGGGCTAATTACTTACATCAAGTATGGCCAAACATTAGGGTTTAAGAGTGGCAAGGAAAATGGCCTATTTTGTTTGGCTATTAACTATATGGTAGGAGATTTTCTTAATTAGGGCAAAGGGTAGTCCTAATTAACTCAAAATTAGATGAGTAATGAGCTTTGTTAGTTTATGGCTATGAATTGAATCCCTTTATTGGGTTTTAGTTTATACTTCTATATATGATAGAGTGAATCATCTTTCTTCCCTTCTCTCCTACTTTTCATTTCTTGGAAACTTGTAAATCTTATGGTTTTGGATTAATCTAATTTCTTTATTTTAATTTCCCAATTTATCGCAGTCGATTTGTCTGATTAATTCTAGCTATTGATTTACATTAACTTTATATTTTAGCGCCTACATATACGAAATGAACAATTTTAGCCTTTTCATAAAAAAATATATATAATATATCCGATGCGAAGTAGACTAGATTTATAATTTTTAAAAATTGATATGAAGGTTAAATAGATCAAAGTGTCTTTGATTCACTCAAGAATCATGCAGATAGGGTAAAAAAAAAAAGTTAATTAGCCAATCTATCTAGCTAGCTAGATGGTCAATAATAATGTGACAGAAAGAGTAACACCATCATAAGCTCAAGAATCCAAGAGTTACAATGCTACAAATTAATTGAAAGAAATCTTGTCACAATAATTAAGCCCAACTACTCCATTGCAGGCCTTTAAAAAGAAAAAAACCTACTCCAATATAAAAAATAATCATTATTTTTATTATTATAAAGTGAATTGAAGAAAAAAAAAAAGAACTACTTTTGTTGGATGATTGTTGAGTTTTGGTGTTTTGAGTTTTGGAGGGAAGGTTGCAAGTAGGCAAAATCATAAATCCTATTTAATTGTCATTTACGAGTGGGACATGCAAATTATTGAGGTCAGAGTTTTTTTTTAATTTTGGAGTAAGAAAAAAAATAGTACTATATTTATATAAAGATGATTGAAATTGATAGATTGTGGGGGTGATGTCGGAGTTGGATGGGGCCAACGCAGCACTGGAAGGGAATCCAATGAAGAGGGACTCGTGCGGATTGCGATCATTGTCTCTTTGTCGACTATCTCAAGAAATTTAAGATATATTCCCTTTTTTTTAATCGGAAAGAATTCGACGCATCAGAAATGTCCGGTGGGTCGAGAGGACGAAAAACCATTTCAGAATGGTTTAGTCAGAAAAGACATGCGGGTAGTATCTAGGGATGTGCAAAAAAATACGACACGGTTGACACGACACGAAACCGCACCAATACGATACGAAAAAACACGAAACGATATAGATACGATACGATTATGACACGAAACGGTAAAACATGATAATAATCGTGTCGTGTTCGGATCGGAAATTCGGAATTCTTCCCTTATCTGGTATCCGACACGACACGATTTTTTTTTAATATAAACATGTTGGCATAATACAAATACAAAAAGTGTCATAGATGTACATAGTACGCGGTTTGCCCAGTTGGTTAGAGCCGCTTGTGTCGAGTTCGAAACATGTTAAACACTTCCTTTTTAATTTATGCCTTTAATTTTTTTTCCCCTTTCTAATTAAACTAAAGAGTACTAGGCTAGGGTTACGAATCTTCCGCTGCTTCATTATCGCCGTCACCGTTCCAGACCGACCCAGTCTTCTTCCTCCTCCTTCATTCTCGCCTTCTCGACGGATGTCCTTCATTCTCGGCAGTCGGCGGCCGTTCGTTCTTCTCTCGCCGTCGTCATTCTTTGGTCTTCTTCCTCCTCCTTCATTCTAGGCAGCGGCGGCCGGACTCCTTTCAGCCTCTAGACTCGCCACGCTTCAGATTCGGTGCTTCAAGTCGTTGCCGTCGTTCTTCGGACTTCCTTCTTCTTCTTCATTCTAGGCAGTGGCGGTCGGACTCCTCTCAGCCTCTAGACTCGCCACACTTCAGATCCGGTGCTTCAAGTCATCATCGACCTCGCTCTACGCTCACTTCAGATCCGGTAAGTTGTTCCTTTTTGTTTTTCAATCAGTTCGATCGTTCGATTGAATTAGAGACTATGGGTGTGGAAAATTGATGTTGTTTGCCGTGTGTAATTGATGTTGTTTGAGTGTTTGATTTTTTTTGTTTCAATTGTTCAAATTTTCATTTTCTGCAATTGGGGCATATGTAATTTTTTCAGCTTTATTGTTCTTATGTACTGTAATAGTGTAATTGAAGACGATGGTTGTACTGCATTTTCGAGTTTACAGTAGGTTGTTGCAGCAACCAAGAAAAAAAAAAGTTTTTTTTTACAATTGTCGTGTCGTGTTATACGGGTATCCGACACGAAACCGTATCGTGTTTTCGTGTCGGGTACCCGGTACTTATCGTGTCGTGTTCGGATCAGCCTTTTTCCCCTTATCGGTTTCGTGTTTTTGTCGTGTCGTGTCGTGTCGGATACCCGGTTATGCACAGCCCTAGTAGTATCCCAAAGGTCCCTGGTTTGAATCCTGGATGATCGCTCTCGATTTACCAAAATCAATGGTCGAGAGGTCGAAAAGATTGGCAACGGACAAACCGTTATGAAAAGAACCAAAAAATACAGGCGAGATCAACAAAGGCAATGACACCGCGAAAACACTGGAGAACGAAGGCCGAAACTAGCAAAGGCGAACGACGTTGGAACGAGGACAATGTGAGTCATCTCTTCTAATAGTTGGTAGAGGCAACGCAGGGTATCCTTATAGAACAAGTATGGAGATCTCATATATGGACTCGGTCGTCAGCGAGCTGTATGATCTCGAACACGTCCACAAAACTAGAAAAATTCCCCATTAGTATATACGAAGATCATTTTTTTAAAAGAAAATCATGTTTTTTATGAGATTTATTAGCATCTTTTATTGTTTTTCTCAAATTTTATACTATATTCTTTAAATTTTTAGAAAAATGCTTATTAAATTTAGGTTATTATCTAGAGGTCTATGTTAGAAAGATCCTTTAAAATCTCAAGAATGATAATTATTTGTGAATGAGTTGGACGTAAAGAAACTCAAAAAGTGATAATTCGAGTTCAAACATAGAGAAGAGAGTCGTACCCTTTAATTGATTTTAGTTTATACAAAATGGATTACAAAACGAATTCAGCATCAAAATAAATAGTAGAAGAGTTTCCGCTTATTTAAAGAAGATTTGGAGAAAAATATATATGTTTCATAACGGGGCGGATATTTTCACCGCTAATTTTTACTATTTCCACTGCTAATCACCGCATAGGTATGCGGTGGGATTGTTGACTGTCATTAAACCCACCGCATACCTATGCGGTGATTAGCAGTTAAAATAGTAAAAATTAGCAGTGAAAATATCATCCCCAAAATTTACACATAAAACGTAACTTCCCACGTGCGAAGCACGTGGGGGCTTAACTAGTGGACTAAAAAGGACAGGTGTTTCTGTCATCCAAGTATTTCTTCAACATTGCATCCAGTCCAGATCCTCTACTCCTCTCGGTGTTCCCAACGGTGCAACATAAAATTATTTCGGGTATAAATAAATATTGAAAAAATATATATATATTTTTAGATTCTATACCTTAAATTGATATTTTTATAAAATTTGATTACGAAAATTCATGTTTTAAAAAATAGATAATCAAAATATCGATTCTTTTAGAAAATAAATTTTATTATTTTTTAAAACATGATTTTTCATAATAAAATTTATAAACATATTAATATAAGGGTGTAGAATCTAAAAATATATATATTTTTTATTTTTTTTCAATGCTTATTTATACTCAATATATTTTTGTGTTGCATCGAAGGTAGTGCCGGAGGGGAGCAGGGGATCCGGCCTGTATTAAGGCACATATGTTGACTGTTGAGAGATATGACACCAAAAAGTCCCACATCTAAAGTAGGGCATAACAATGCTTAATATATAAGCCGGTGGATAACTACTTATAACCTCATGACTTGTTTATAGTCCAGATACACTATTAAAAAAATGAATATGGTCTGTTACTATTAAAAAATTTCATCATTGTCCTCTTTTGCCAATACAAATCCTTTACAATATTCTCTACATCACAAAATTATTTTTATATTTATTTAATCTTAAAAAAAAATTATAAAAATTAAATACATATTCTAAACATCTATTTTTATATGTTTATAAATATTATTTTTGAAAAATCATGTTTTAAAATTTGTTATAATTATATTTTATAAAATAATACCTTTTTAATTTTAAATGAAAACATGACTCTTCAAAATAAAAACTTATAAACATATTAAAATGGAGGTCTGGAATATGTATGTAATTTTTAAGATTAAATAAATGTGAAAATAATTTAGTGATATAGAGAGTGTTATAGGGGATTTGGATTGCTCTTTTCCCATCTTTTCATATAAAATTGGTTAAAAAAATTAATAATTACCCTCTTCTCCCATCTTTTCATATAAAATTGGTTTAAAAAATGTAATTTTTACCCCCTTCTCTCATCTTTTCATGCAAAATTGGTTAAAAAATTTAATCATTTTCCTCTTTTCCCATGTTTTCATATAAAACTAAAAACTGGTTAAAAAAAATTTTAATCATTACTATCTTCTCCAATTTTTTCATACAATCCTCTTTTCCCATCTTTTCATATAAAACTAAAAACTGGTTAAAAAAAAATTAATCATTACTAATCTATCTTCTCCAATTTTTTCATACAAAATTAGTAAATATTTTAATCATTATCATTTGTTCTTTTCATCTAGACTAGGGTTCCGATATAAACACGAACACAACGCCGATCGACTCTCGCTCATCCCCTAGACTAGGGTTTGCAAATTATTAGGCTCTGGCGAATCGAAACGAAACGAAACGAAACCTAAGTACGTCTCCTTTTCCCTCTGATCTGATCTGCTTGCCTATTACATTGTGGTTTTCGATATCGATTTTGATTTCCTCTGTCTTCGATTTTGATTTATTTTCTCTTTCGTTTAGAATTTGGACGATTGGCTTTTTTGTTCATATTAGTCTGGATTCAGCTAGTACGTAGTTATCGAGATGTTTTTTCGGATTAACAGTTTCTTTGGAGTTTATATTGATTGAGATGGAATCAAAAGTGTGCGGTATGATTGAAGATCTGCAGCTGAATGATCAATTTAATGGTACGTTTGGAGTCTAATTTTGCCTTTTGATTTGTGAGATTGGTTTCGAGTTAGTTTTGGCTGATTATGTGACACCACACCAGGAGCTTCGGTTGTGGAAAAGTCATCTCCTTTGTTTGCTTCGAATGAAGTTTATGGTGATATCAACCGACAAGGAAAGGCTGTTGTAGATGAAGATTCTGGTGGTGATGATGATGATGAACTTGTCAACAATCATGTTTTAACGGAGGAGCATGCTGCACAAGATTTTGATTATGATTCTGATTGGGACACTTATGAAGATTATGCTGGTTGTTGTAAAAAACATGGACTTAGATGCGACAATCCACGAAATGTGGGGTGTACTCCAGAGGAGATTGAGGCAAATAAGATGAGTAAATATATCCGTGAATTCTATAATGATGTCGACCCCTTCAAGGCAACATTGGAAAAAGCCGAAATTGCTTTTGATCGTGGTGAGATAACAGTTGAAGAACGTGATCTGTTTAGAGCTTGTTTCGGTAGCTTCCCATGAACCTCGAGCTACTGTGATGAAGTGTGTGGTATGATAAAAGCCGAAATTCTATAATGAAGACAATCCACAATGGTTAGGTGTGCAAATGTGCACATTTGCACAAGATGTGTATTTTTGCACACCACTTTTTAGCATTTTACTCCATTGGTTAAAGTGTGTATTTTTTGCACACATCTCTTTTAATAACCAAGTAATCTATATTTATCTCCACATTTTAATTGTGATTAATATCTATTCAAACTTAAATATGTATTTTGTATTATAAATTTTTATTACGCACATTTTGATATAAGAAAATATAATTTTCACCACAGTTTGAAAAATCAAAATTTCAATATTGTTCACAAAATTGGATGGTTATTTCTTAAAAAATGTATATCACTAATCTAACTTAATTTTTTTTTGTTGGATTTAAACTTAAATATTTCAATGAATTTCTTAGTCATTAGATGTGACTTTTTAAATGAAATTTATTAGATTAATTTAATTTATATTAAATCAAATTTAGTTATAAAAAAATGATAAAAAGTCATTTATGAAACCATTCATTCTCTCTTCTCATTGGACAAAACTTTTATCCACTTTCTCAAAAAGTGGAAAAGTTTTTGCATATAGGGGGATTTTGTGCTCAAATATACACACTTCATGCTCAAATGTACACATTTGAGCACCCACAAAACAACCATTGGAGCTCATAATTGTGTAAAATATACACATTTACACAATTGCACACCACCATTGGAGTTAGTCTAAAATTTAGAAAAATGCTTATTAATTTAGGCTATTATCTAGAGGTCTATGTTAGAAAGACCCTTTAAAATTCCAACAATGATAATTATTTGTGAATGAGTTTGGACATAATGAAACTCAAAAAGTAATAATTCGAGTTCAAATTTAATTGATTTTAGTTGATACAAAATGAATTACAAATTTACAACACTAATTCAACCTCAGAATAAATAGTAGAAGAGTTTTCGCTTATTTAAAGGAGATTTGGAGAAAATATATATGTTTCAAAGGGATCAATTGTAGTAATTCCATTTTAACATTCTAGCAACTTAAAAGTATTTGGTGATTTCATAAATAAAAAAAAGTACTTATATAAAGTACTTAAAAGTATTCGATTTCGATCTCTTGTTTGTATGTTTGTCACTTTGTATGTTTTGTTATGTTCCGATTGGGATTCATGGAATTGAAGGAAAATAGGAAGGGTTATAGAGGATTAGAGAGGAAGGAAGAAGGTTAGGGAAGGAGATGAGAGAAGTGGCTAATTGGATTATTTTCCAATTACAACTAATGAGGGTATTTATACTAATAGTCTAATACCCATGTACATGATATGTTTTTAGTTTGGATTTTCCTATCAGTAGTTGTGCTTGATCATGTTTGTGTTTCTATAAAAGTGTATGGTTAACTTAGAAATACTCTCTTAACATAGTCAGGTAAATGATGTGTATATCTCGACTGAGACATTGTTAGGACATTGTTATTTTTGTTGTTATTCTTTCTCCTTGGCTTCTTTTTTCCCTCTTAACCTAGTTCGATCACATTCGACACCTTTATATCCAGATCAAGTATTGTATATCTCATTTAAAGAGTTGACCCTTCCAATCAAGGGCGAAACTCTTATAAGACCAAAGGTGTACATATCGCCTCCCTCCTCGGCAAAAATAATGACATCACGCTAGCATAGACAGAGAAGATAGACGAGGTTTAGGAAGAACATATATAGACAGAGAGGGATTAGGAGAGAGAGAGATTAGGAGAGAGATAAGAGTAATTGATTGGATTATTTCTTTGATATCCTGCTCAATACAATCTCTAAGTATTTATATATCAATGAGATACTAATACCCACTACAAGGTACCCATTAGACCATATAGGATCATTACACACATACGTCATTTGTCAACTTAGGGTTCATCTTTTGGTAATTAAATCTCATATTATAATTAAATTCAAGAGCTTCAAATTGATAGATATATTATATTGAAATATATATTAACCGTGTGATAAATTATGCACATTTTATGTTTTTATTTTCATTGAAAAAATGGTTTGATAACTTTTTTTATCCCTCATTGAAGAGTGTTAGGATTTGTTACTTGTACGAGATGTGAAAATCATTTCCCCTCTAAAGTTAATTATATATCACAAGTCTTAATATATAAGCACGTAGACAAGAAAATAATGAGAGATTATATACATATCTCACGGCTAAGCTATTTCGTATACTTACTAGTGAAATCACTTCTCTAGTTCCTAAACTATAAACTACATTAATGCATTAATTTGCACCTTTGCCGGATGTTTAATTAATACATTATCCTATAATTGACAATTATATTTCCTTATTTATTTTTGAAAAGTGAAAAGGAAAATTGGTATATTAATTAATTATAAAAAATTTAGAGCGGGAAAATATGAAATTAATAAATTATAAGTGAGGAAATAGTTTTAAAAGGAAACTAGCCTAGACCCCGTGCGATACGCACGGGATTTTTAAAGTTAATCGAAGTAAACTCATCTTATTTTTCGGATGTTATCATATTAATCAATGTATTTTATTAAATAATTTATAAAACATAGTACTCGTCAGGGAAACATAGAATGTTTCTCGGATGAGTATTAAAATGTGATAAACTTCTAGACAATAGCAAAAACAAAAGAAAGATGATCATACTACACATTTAAGAACAAAAATCAAAATATTTAAAACCAAAAATAGGCCTGAATTGTGACACAATTGATGAATTAAAAGTTTAGCAGAATGTTTATTTCGTTATTTATATAAAGGTATAAAGAAGGAAAGAGTAAAGGTTAAACCGATCTTTGATTAGATACATCATCAAAAAAAAAAGTTTAAATTACATTAAGCTAAAAGTACATCATTAACTAAAATAAATTTCTCTATACCTATAAAAAGTGACAAACCCTGTACCAAACCAAAGCCCAAAATTAAATAAATTCATCATACAACAGAAGTTCTTTCCCATGAAAGTACCATCGAAGTCGATGTATCCTGGCAATATAGAATATCGTTTGAAAGCTTAGCTCTCGAAATTTCACATCAAATTCATCACAGGTCAATAAGAAGGTATTCAAAAGACGAAAGACCAAAGAAATTAGGTGAGTCATTACTTGAGGGTTGGGAGTATGGCTTTTGACTTTCGTTTGCAGGATTTCCAGCATAAAAACTGACGGAGGGAAAGTCGTTGATTCACCTCGCCAAAAATAAATCCCAAACAAACAAACTAGTATAGTATGCAAGTAAGGGGTCGAACCCTAGAGAGTCAAGTATTTCTAAATATTGTGTATTTATCAATATCAAAGAAACGATTTTTATGAATGAAAATAAAGGAAAATAATATTGACAAAAGCAAATAAAGGATAGAAGAAAAGTGTTTCCACCTACAAGTTCCCGACTTTGGTTGGTTTCATTGATCATCGAATCCTTTTCAAGTTATTATCTTTTCCTACGAACTCCTCTCGTCTTGGTTTAAGTAGATTAAAAGTCCTACGAGTCCAATTAATCCCTTACACCTCAATGCAACCTTAACACGGTCAAGATTTAACAAAGAGATAACAAATAATCCCAAGAACTTGAGCATATAAATAACACCAATTAAACACGGTAAATCAATGTTTAAGATATATGTCAACTCCCTACATAATCATGCTTCAAACACGGAATCCACAATCTTATGCGTGCTACTACGGAAATAACACAAATACGAAAGTATTAAATCCTAGCATGAAATCAATATCATCAAGGTCGCGAATCAAGATAACATCAATAACATAATCAATATCACACAAAGAAGTTGAAAGAATTAGAGGAAAAATAACTTAAATTAGAAACTCACAAACCACCAACCAAGTCTCGAAAGTGTAGGCGGAAACTAGAAAATTAGCCAAACATGGCTTACCTAAACTTTCTTCTCTTCAAAGGTGATTTCTCTACTTGAAAATTAATTAAACTAACCCTAGAACATCCTATTTATAAGCCTAATGTCTTCCATAAAAGATAGATAAAAGATAAAAACTTCCTAAACAAACTAGATAAAAGATAGAACTTTCCTAATTTAATTCAGCGTCACATTCCGCTGGCAGCGAGAAATTCCGCTGGCAGCGAATGGCCTTGATTGAGCTCCTGATGGATTTTCGCTACCACCTCGCTACCACACTCGCTGTCAGCGAACTCCCATGCCTTAGAATTTTTTCCATCCTCTCCGATTCCATCATTTTCGCTTCCGCGAGTCCAAGCTTCCGCTGCCGCGAAAGCCTCCATTCGCTGCAGCGAGTAAAGTCGTCCGCTGAAGCGGCTCCATTCGCTGGCAGCGAGTCGTGCTGCTCCTGGACATGCTCCCGCTGACTCCACTCGCTGGCAGCGAGATCCAATTCGCTGGAAGCGACTCATGCTCGGACATTTGCTTAGACTTGATTCGATGACTTGATTCGCTGCAGCGGAAATCCATTCGCTGTCAGCGAAAATCCAGCAGAACACCATCACGTAGATCTTCGAAAGAGCTTTCCAACGCATGCTCATATGCGTCGATCGGACATTCGAGGCCTCCGAAAAGTGCGTTACAAGTTCAGCTCGCCGGGCGAACAGCTTTCGCGGCTCGTCCTTGTTTCCGCTCTTAGACCTCGGTTTCGTGTTCCGTTGCTCCTTAGGTTGTTCCATGCTCTTTGGGACTTCTTCCTTACGCTCTCCCAAGTCTCGCCTTAGCCTCCCTTAGCTTCGTTCCTCGTGTTCTTTGCCTTGGATCTACGAATCTACATAAAACCATCGAAATAGCGTAGATTCCGAACTTTTCCACAAATGAGCGCTAATCTAATTAACACTAAAACATGAATAAATGACAATGAAATGCATCTAAACTACTCTATAATGCCTATTGGAATACGCCTTATCAAAAACCCATGAAAGCCATTAGTGTATCATCTCAAAACAGAAGCTTATGACAACTCAGACACCGCATAGGAGGAGGCACCACTTCTCAGTTTTTATAATCTCCGAAAATAGTCCATCCTTGAGAGAGATATCAAAACCTCCATTCTAATTGATGACGCCCGAAAGATAATGAAATTAAGGAAACAATTAAAGAGGGCTCAAGAGGTTGGCGGAAATAGAATCCAAAAAACAGCACAACAACCAGTGGTCCGCGGACGAGAATGGCATGCACAAAAGGGACAGGTGGCGCACAAAAAGGACACGTGGCGCACATGCCCCCCATCCAAGTGCATCTTCTCTCCCAGACACGTGACGACGCGGCATCAACAAGTGGCCAAAAGAAGGGAACTTCCTCCTCATCTGATAGACAGAGCGGCGTACTATAAAAGGAAGACAGGAGACTAAAGAAAGGGACTTTTTGGGGAACAACAGAAGGGAGACGCTAGTTCCAAGGGAGGAAGAGAGGGAAGTAATCGCGCCAAAGCTTTCCCCTAGACTTTTCTATCCTTCACCCGTCCGCGGACAACCTAAGGTTCAGGAACGGCTGCAAATCCGGGACAGGTAGTCGGATAACGGTCCAAGGAGTCATGGAGCGCGTAGTTTTATTTTACCCTCGATCTCTACTACCGTGAACAGGCAGATCTCCTTTACCATTGGGTCACTTGATGAACCCGAATTAGTAAGAATGCGAGCCTCTTCGAAAGGCTCGGCGGCACCGGTCATGAGATCCTCGTAGATGGCGAGGACCGCAGGTAACGGGTAAGACCGTCAGTATTTCCTCTAAGGTCATACGGCTCAGGTAAAGGTCCTTTTCCCTGTTTATTGCCCTCATCAGGTAATAAATATGGGGGGAAAGGGGCTTCAGGTAAGTCCGTATTACTAACCTTCCATAGGAGGAAATACGTGGCACACCTCCCATGGGAACGTGGGGGGCGATACACTTTTTCTTTTACGGTTTCGTCATTGACGCCGTCTGTGGGAACCCTCTCACCCTGAGGGGTTCCCGATTTTAAGTAACAAGATATAAGTTAAGACATTGTGGTTAACTAATGACTTTTGTATGGTCAGGTAGAAAATGAGTGAAAGCATGGGGGGCGCCTCTCACGGGACGATGAGTCATGACCACGGAGGATTCCAGGAGTCTGATTTGCATGTGAACTCTCCGGGTCAGAACAGCGCGTCTGAGACTCCGGTTTTCTCGCCGTATGTCCGTCCACAGATGGGTCAAGGCTACTTCATGCAAGAAGAACGTTACTTCCCACCTCCGAATCCGGGACAAGGTTTCTTCTATGGGTATGACGGATACCAGTCGTTCCAGCAGGGGAACCCTTACAACGTTTTTCCTCAAAATATACATGGAAATACTTATCAAGACTATCATCAGCCCAAATTCTCCGATGATTTTGGCACACACCGTCGGGGCGAAGATAGACGTGCGCACAAGCATCACAGGGGCGAGCAGTCATCCGACATTTCCACGTCCACACGGACGGGCTCACCGCGTGAGAATGAGAAAAGGATGGATTTCGTTCCCTCAGTGTTCACCACCGAGGTTTGCCTAGCACCGGTACCAAAGCGATGGAGAGACACCAATCTGATGAAGTATGATGGCACCACCGACCCTGATGATCACATGTGCCATTTCACAACCACGATAGGGATCAATGAGTATAATGATGCGATGTTGTGCCGCACTTTCCCGTCGACTCTGACCGGCATTGCCCTAACTTGGTTTACCAACTTACCGCAGAACTCGATCGCTAGCTTTGTCCAGCTTTCCCAGGTCTTCAAGTCCCATTTTGGAAGCTCGCGGTCTCGGAAAAAGACCATGCTGGACCTCAACTCGATCAGACAAGGACCAAACGAGACTCTTGGGCAGTTCTTCGCCCGATTTACCTCTGTGGTGGTACAAATTCCCAACTTCAACCATGAATCGGCGGTCATAATCCTGATGGGGAATATAGCGGAAGGCAGTTTCAAGACTCGGCTATTCAGGAAAAAACCAAAAGACTATGACACGTTAAGGAATTTGGTGTCGGCTCAGATTGAGGCAGAGGAAGCCGCGGCCTCTAGCTCAAGGGCTAATGAGGGCCCAAGAGGTTTCCTTGGGAAGATAGCAGGAAAGTTTCGGAAGGACAAAGGAGCGATGAAACCGAGGAGGAACTACTCCGCGGACAACATGCATGCGTCTCGGCAGGACGAAGTCCATTTCAACCGAGAACGAGAGAATCCGGACGCTAGGTATCAAGGGTATGATCAAGGGATGCGCCACAGGAGGGAGCCAGTCTCTCCTTTAAGGAAGAATGAGCATCGCGACAACTCCCAACGTCACCAACAGGCTCAGAATCGCAACGATAGAGGCCACGCGGATGATAGAGGAAGTCACCAACGGGCCTCAAGATTCGAAACCCCCCGGGAAAGGAATGAGCAACGGCGTTACCCCCCAGTGAACAGGGGCAGGGGGAGGGGACGTTGGTGGAGAGGTGGTCAAAGAGGGCAGGGTCAACCCGCACAAGTATCAGTCAATCAGGCCCCACGCCGCAAAGATCGCCCAGAAGGATCGCGAGTCAACCGAATCCCAGAGCCAGAGGGTTTCATCGACACTCTGGCAGGAGGACCGTCGATCTCAGGAATAAGTCGGCAAGAGAGAAAGAATTATGAAAGGGAGGCAAGACAGCCTCCATCCACCGCTAGCCAAAAGATCGCTTTACAAACACATCCAGAAATAATTTTCACCTCAGCAGACGCAGATGAAGTCCGTATGCCACACGCGGATCCGCTAGTAATCCACGCATAGATCGCCACAAAAACTGTGAAAAGGGTTTTCATAGACACAGGGTCGTCAGTGGACATACTCTCATGGGAAGCATTCTCCCAGTTAGGCGTGTCAGCAACAACTTTAAGGCCTTATCATGGTACGTTGATCACCTTTTCAGGGGATGAGGTGCAGGTGGCAGGCACCATCGAACTCACGGTGGTTCTGGGCACCTCACCCCGCCGAAGAATGGAAAGCATCACCTTCACAGTGGTCCGGATTCCGACCACCTACAACGCACTCCTAGGGAGGGTTTCGCTTTACAAGTTTCAGATGGTTGTGTCGATCTACCACTTCAAAGCAAAGTTCCCAGTCCACGGGGGGGGGGGGGAACAGGGGAAGTGTGCGGCCAACAACCGGAAAGCTGGAGTTGTTATGTGAATTCCTTGAAGAAGAAGAAGAAGGAAGTCATGTATCTCAAGGATACCGCTCAGAGTAAGGTCAAGAGCGCAAAAGAAGACCCTCCACCGGAGGACGAAGCAACAAATGTCACCAAAGAAGTCGTATCAGAAGCAGAACTTGAGGTCCGGCCATCAGAAAGGGAGGTTCCAACCGCGGATCTAAGTACAGTCCACCAGCCTTTTCAAAATACCGAAGAAAGGATCTACATGGGCCAAGCCCTCGGGGTAGGGGAAAAGGAACGGGTCCTAGAAATTATCCAGCAGTATCGGGACGTGTTCGCATGGTCCCCGAAGGATCTTTTGGGTGTCCCCACATCCATAGCGATCCACACCCTCAGAATTTGTCACGACGCACGACCGGTAGCCCAAAAGAAGAGAAAAGTCCCGAGCAGCGAAAGAAGAAGTAGAAAAGTTACTTGAAGCTGGGTTCATTAAAGATGCGGAAGATTCAGACTGGCTTTCGAATGTGGTTCTAGTTAAGAAAGTCAACGGAAAATGGAGAATGTGCGTCGACTTCTCGGATTTAAACAGGGCCTGCTCCAAAGATAGCTATCCGCTGCCCTCGATAGACGAGTTGGTGGACATCACTGCTGGAAACGAAGCTTGGAGTTTCCTGGACGCATACTCCGGATATAATCAGATCAAATTAGACCCAATAGACCAAAGGGCAACCACCTTCATCACCAATCAGGGGATTTTCCGTTACAAGGTCATGCCTTTTGGTTTGAGGAATGCTGGGGCCACATTCCAAAGGACTGTAGACAAGATATTCCGCGATCAGCTGGCCAGAAATGTATCCATCTATGTGGATGACATTGTAGTTAGGAGTAAGAAGGCAGAAAATCATGCAGCAGATCTACAAGAGACTTTCGATTCGCTGAGATGTGGTGGGCTGAACTTGAACGCCGAGAAGTGTGTCTTCGGAGTCGACTCCGGAAAATTCCTGGGTTTCATGGTCAGCCAAAGAGGGATAGATGTGAACCCGGCAAAGATAACGGCAATATAGGAACTGCGCCCTCCACGGACCATAAAAGAGGTACAGTCTTTAAACGGAGCGGTCAATTACCTGGGACGTTTCTGTTCTTGTTTGGCAGATAAATCCTTGCCTTTCTTCGCGTTATTGAAGAAAAAGGGACCGATACAATGGACACCTGAACTCCAGCAAGCTTTCGATGAGTTGAAGGTTTTTCTACAGTACGTACTGACTCTACAACAGCCACAAAAGTCTGAAAGCTTACAACTGTACCTGGCAGTAAAAGCAACCACTATCAGCGCGGTTCTCACTAGAGAAGGGCGATATCCAGTTTACTATGTAAGCCGGGTGTTACAAGATGCTGAAACCAGATATGAGCCGGTGTAGAAAGTAATCCTTAGTTTGATGTTCGCGGCCAGGAGGCTTCGACCGTATTTCCAGGATCACCTAATCGAAGTTTTGACAGATTTACCACTAAGGCAGATTCTTCACTCACCTGGTCTCTCAGGGCGGATGACAAAATGGTCCATTGAACTTTCAGAGTTTGAGATAGTTTACATCCCGCGCAGGGTGGCGTTAGCTCAAGTCTTAGCCGATTTCATCTGTGAAACCAGTTTTGAGGATGGAGACAGCGACTCACAGAATAGCTGGTCAATAAGGGTTAATGGAGCTGTTAACGCGGATGGATGCAGGGCAGTAATAGTACTGACTTCCCCCGGGGGGGACCAATTTTGTTTTGCTCACCAGTTGAACTTCCAAGCCACCAACAATGAGGCGGAATATGAAGCTTTGATAGCGGGACTGGAGCTAGCCTTGGCCCGCGGGGCTCGGGCTGTCACCGTGTACACAGATTCCGAGAGTGTCGCAAAGCAAACAGAAGGGGAGTACGAGGCCAGGAGGGGACTGTTGCCAGATTACCTGCAAAAGGTCAACGCTCTGAGAAGAGCCTTTTTGCATTTCACAGTGGAATCCATCCCTAGAGAAGATAATGAACAGGCCGATCTGTTGGCCCGAGTCGGAGCCGCCATGCCGTCAGGCGTGGGGGAGAAATTTGATTTCGAAAGGAAAGATCGGCGAAGACTCTTGCAAGAGGTGTACTTTGTCCAAACTGAGGGCCCCGAAGACTGGCGGACACCGATTACTGAATATTTGGGAAAGGGAATCCTTCCGCTAGAGAGAATGGAAGCTAAAAAGTTAACAAACAGGGCGGCCCGATTCGTAACCCGCGAAGGAAAGTTATATAAAAAGGGTTTTAACTTCCCAGACCTGTTGTGTGTATCCAGCCGGGAAGGATATACCATTGCGAAGGAGTTGTATGCGGAGGTCTGTGCTCACCACCAAGAATGGAGAGCCCTAACTTCAAAGGTTTTGAGGCTAGGGTACTACTGGCCCACTATCAGAACAGATGTACAGAGCTTTGTGCGCAGTTGCAACGCGTGTCAAAAACATGGAAATGTGAAGAATGTGCCCGCCGAACCACTTCAAAGCATCTATGGGGCCTGCCCTTTCGCCTTATGGGGAATGGACATTCTAGGTCCCTTCCCCACGGCCCCCGGACAACTGAAATATGTCCTGGTCTTGGTGGACTATTTCACCAAATGGGTAGAAGCAGAGGCAATGGGTTTGATCACCGCGGAGAAGGTTAGAAAGTTCTTGTGGAAGAACCTAGTGTGCCGATTCGGAGTTCCCGAAACCATCATCACGGACCATGGAACTCAGTTCGACTGTCAAAACATTAGAGATTTTTGTGAAGGCCTCGGGATAAAGTTAAAATTCTCATCAGTGGCCCAGCCACAAACGAATGGACAGGCAGAGACAACTAATCGTCAGGTTTTGGAAGGAATCAAGAAGAAGCTAGGGAAAACCTCAAAAGGCCGGTGGGCGGAACTCCTCCCACTAGTGCTCTGGTCGTACCGAACTTCACCAAAAACCCCTACCAGGGAGTCGCCATTTGCCTTGGTATTCGGGACGGATGCAGTCATCCCGGTCGAACGACTGATCCCCTCTGCACGGGTTTTGGCCTATGAATCCAAGGCCAACGATGAAGCTCTGGAAGTTGAGATGCATCTCCGAGAAGAGAGACGGATGATCGCGGAAATCAAGGCTCGAAAGTACAAGAGGAAAACACAAAAACACAGAGACCAGCATCTCCAAGGGCGACGGTTTGAGAGGGGAGACTTGGTCCTCCGTTTGGCTCTCGCAAATGGAAAGCTGGACGCTAAATGGGAAGGGCCATATGTAGTTTTGGAATGTGTCCATGTTGGAGCATACGAATTACAAACCCTCGAGGGTGTTGTTCTTCGGAAGACATGGAACGCGGAACACTTGAAGAAGTACTATGTGTAATTTCTAGTTATTTCGAAGTTTATCCAGTCACCCCCGCTATCAGTAAATAAATCAAAGCGGTTAGTGGGTGCTTTCTGTATTTTTCTACAACTCTCATAGTCCTATGACGCTGGAGCTTGCTCCGCGTCGGACGTCTGGTGGACGCATTGGGCTCCCAAATTATACTTAGTCCAATGACGCTGGAGCGGGCTCCGCGTCAGACATCTGGTGGACGCATTGGGCTCCCAGATTATACTTAGTCCAATGACGTTGGAGCTTGCTCCGCGTCGGACGTCTGGTGGACGCATTGGGCTCCCAGATTATACTTAGTCCAATGACGCTGGAGCGGGCTCCGCGTCAGACATCTGGTAGACGCATTAGGCTCCCAGATTATACTTAGTCCTATGACGCGGGAGCTTGCTCCACGTCGGACGTCTGGTGGACGCATTGGGCTCCCAGATTATACTTAGTCCAATGACGCTGGAGCTTGCTTCGCGTCGGACGTCTGGTGGACGCATTGGGCTCCCAGGTTATACTTAGTCCAATGACGCTGGAGCTTGCTCCGCGTCGGACGTCTGGTGGACGCATTGGGCTCCCAGATTATACTTAGTCCTATGACGCTGGAGCTTGCTCCGCGTCGGACGTCTGGTGGACGCATTGGGCTCCCAGATTATACTTAGTCCTTTGACGCGGGAGCTTGCTCCGCGTCGGACGTCTGGTGGACGCATTGGGCTCCCAGATTACACTGAGTCCAATGACGCTGGAGCTTGCTCCGCGTCGGACGTCTGGTGGACGCATTGGGCTCTTAGATTACACTTAGTCCAATGACGCTGGAGCTTGCTCCGCGTCGGACGTCTGGTGGACGCATTGGGCTCCCAGATTATACTTAGTCCAATGACGCTGGAGCTTGCTTCGCGTCGGACGTCTGGTGGACGCATTGGGCTCCCAGATTATACTTAGTCCTATGACGCGGGAGCTTGCTCCGCGTCGGACGTCTGGTGGACGCATTGGGCTCCCAGATTATACTTAGTCCAATGACGCTGGAGCTTGCTCCGCGTCGGACGTCTGGTGTCCGCATTGAGCTCCCAGATTATACTTAGTCCTATCACGCTGGAGCGGGCTCCGCGTCAGACATCTGGTGGACGCATTGGGCTCCCAGATTATACTTAGTCCAATGACGCTGGAGCTTGCTCCACGTCGGACGTCTGGTGGACGCATTGGGCTCCCAGATTATACTTAGTCCAATGACGCTGGAGCTTGCTCCACGTCGGACGTCTGGTGGACGCATTGGGCTCCCAGATTATACTTAGTCCAATGACGCTGGAGCTTGCTCCGCGTCGGACGTCTGGTGGACGCATTGGGCTCCCAGATTATACTTAGTCCTATGACGCTGGAGCTTGCTCCGTGTCGGACGTCTGGTGGACGCATTGGGCTCCTAGATTATACTTAGTCCTTTGACGCGGGAGCTTGCTCCGTGTCGGACGTCTGGTGGACGCATTGGGCTCCCAGATTATACTTAGTCCTATGACGCTGGAGCTTGCTCCGCGTCGGACATCTGGTGGACACATTGGGTCCCCAAATTTCACTCGTCCTTTGACGCTGGAGCTTGCTCCGCGTCGGACATCCGGTGGACACATTGGGTCCCTGGACCCCAACCATACACAGGACAAAACCGCAAAACATCGTCAAGAGCGGAATTATTAAAATTCGAAAGGAGTAACCCCGAGATACTGAAACAAAACAGAAGAGCCAGAAAGGCTAAACCAAGCAAAACCGGCAAGATAGTCTTAAAAGACACAGAATCAGCCCTCTGAAGGAGGGAAGAACCCAGACTAACTCACGGAGTGTCCCGGGGTCGATCGGAAACCAAACGAGTCCTGTCCGCACATAATCGAGTTCCATTAGGCAAAGGCCCCTCAGGATGAGGTTCTCGCCACTCAGCATCAACTTCATTGCCATCCGCGGATAAAATATGAACCTCGAACCACGCATTCCCTTTGTGCAGAAAGGTGATGGCGGACCCTATATCGATACCATGCATACAAGCAAAATGATTCCACCCGTAACCCAAGTGAGGCACACGGTAATCACCACGGTACACCGTCACAGGGAAGTCTCGGATAATCCTCGACGACAAATTAACTAAATAAATAAAGATAAATTAACTAAGCGGGAGGGAAGCCGCTGTTCAAACACAAATTAACTAAATAAATAAAGATAAATTCGCCCGCGAGATATCAACAAGAATAACAAGCCACGTTAGGGATGTACCAGGCGGTGCATCTGCTCCGGGAAGTCCAGAGAACGAAAAAAGGCCCAATTCGTTCGACTTGAGGACGACATCCTTAGAAGGATCCGGTTTGCAAAGTATAGAGGGCTAAAGAACCCCGGCTTTAAAGGGATCCTTGGGGGTCACAGGTCACACATGCACCACCTCGAAAACCTGAGTCGCAGAAAAGGGGCCCAGGAGAAACTCGGCAACAGTCAAGATACCACTGCCCCAGGCCAGGCATGGCGGACAAATGTACCACAGAAAGCTTACCTCGGGCAGACCGAAGCCTGCCACCACGAAAAGAAGTGACGAAAAAGAAAAAAGAAAGAGCCCGTGATCCCCCTTTAAACCATCGAAATTCGAAGAGAGATGAAAAAGGAAAGGGAAAAATCTAACCTTTCTCTCAAATGGCGATAAGATCGAGGGTAAGACTTTATTCCTTTAGTATAAAACAAGTTTAGATGACCTAGGTGATAGATCGTCCCTTATCGGCAAGATGAATCCAGAGGCACCACCAAAGACATTCTGTCGAGTCATCATGAGGGAGGAACAACTTCAGACACTCCGGCTCCCGCTCGTATATGTCCTAATAGACGAGGACGCTCACTCCCAAGCCAGGCTTTGGTCCCGCTCCAATCAAGAACAAGAGGTAAAAGTGGAAAGGGATAACGATGGACTTTTCTGGTTAACTCAAGGGTGGCACGATTTCATTCAGGCAAACCGAGTCAAGGTAGGGTCGGCTCTGATTTTCACCTACATGGGGGACTCCATCTTTGAAGTCGACGTGATCAATCCAGATAGCGGAGGAAATGTAGAAACAAGATGCCTTTAAATTAGTATCCCATGTAACATGTTACCCTCTCTAAGTTTAATATGCCGGGTTCGAAGGGATCGAACCTTTAAAAAATCTGTGTTCCTGTTAACTCTGATAAATAATAAAAGATCCCCTTTTAGGTACGATCGAAAGACACGAAAACATGATTACATAACAAAAGAAAGCCATGAATGCCAGCGGCCCATAATTATTGAGATAACCGCGAGCGGCCGGAAACCACCCTCTGAACTACTAAAGTAAGACGAGTAGTTTTATACGAGGTTTCTGTGGTCGATCCAGGCCTAGGCTACGAAGATCACACTTCATTCGCCTCCGACAATTAAGTATAGGATCATTCCTTGTCTATTATGAGAGAAACACCCTTCCTTCATCACCAATCTCAATCGTATCAAAAGATCGTTCCGAACCACGAGCAGAGACAACATCTTTCTGTGCCTCGCGTGTAACGATCTCTTTTCCTTCAGAGACACGGGAAGTATACTCTAAATCCCTCCAAAACATGTGGGTCTCGGTCTACTAAAAAACGAGAACGTGGGTAGCAAGGGACCTCGACGTATGATAAGGGTCACTAACCCTAAAGACCACTTGGCCGCAGACGGCTCTAATGAATGGAACACCATAAAAAGAGGGGAAGAAAAGGGCATAGCCCGAATTCTTAAAAACTAAAAACTTCTCCCTCGAAGGGACTCCAACATGAGCTCCGAAAACACTCGTGCTTTCTACCGTTTCATCACCAAGGAGGAGCACTTGTAGACATTTCAGCTACCCCGGATATTCGAGCAACTAGGAGACGAGACACACCAGCTCGTCTACCTATGGTCAACCACTTGTCAGGATTTCGAAGTCGATGTTGAGAAGGACGCGGACGGGGCCTACTGGTTTACCAACGGGTGGCCGGACTTCGTTTTCTCTAACCGAGTAGTCATGGGATGCTCGCTTCTCTTTGTTTACGAAGGGGAGTCCCACTTTGAGGTGTACGTGTCCTACCCAGATCCAACCCCCGACTACCAAAAGAAGCTCGGCCCAACAAACATGGGCCCACCCAAATCCAAGGCCCACCAGAAGCCCCCGCGAGCCAACAGGAGCTCTGAGGCTCCAAAGCGAAAAAGGTGAACCCGTGAGTCCCGATGTACCCGATAACGAATAAAAGTTTTTTTTTTCTCGTCTAAAGAAATAAAGGAGTCATCATTCTCCAAGCACTAGCTTTGGGTCAGAAAAGCTGTTTTTCCTTCATTGACTAATTTTCCTTCCCTAGAGGCCTAGGGAAAGGGCGATTCCGAAAGAAACCAAAACAGTGGGAACATTAAATGAAAGAATCGGACAAGTAAGGAAACAATGGCCATCGGCCCCTCTATAAAAGCTAAAGACCAGAGAATCTCCGTGAAACACTTTCTATCAAAAAAAATATATATAGACCAAAAACTCCAGAAACAATATGGCAGCAGGTGGAGGCCGCTCAAGAGATTTCCTCCGTTGGATTCAAAACGCTTCTTTCCTACAAAGAACGGTAATGTTCCTCAAACCTCTCCGTTAACTCTTAGTTTCTTATTCACAACTAATATTTCCCTCCAAACAACTATAGCCTCTGCCAGCGTTCTTCAAAGAGGAGTATGGGTTACCAGGTGTTGAAAGAATAATCCTAACCAATGGGCCTGGGAGAAGAGGCATACGCGTCCTAATAGAGAGAGACGAAGCAGGGGTGCTCTGGCTTACCCAGGGATGGAGCGCTTTCACAAGATCAAGAAACGTCCACGTGGGCGGGGTCGTCATATTCAAATATCTGGGCGGCTCGCGTTTCAAAGCCAGCTACGTACCTTCGGGAGAAAACACTTCTGAAGGTGAAGGCAGTGACGATACTTCCTAAAGGAAGAGTACTCTTTGCTAAAGCTTTAGTTGTCAAAAAGGGAGCCTGTATAAATAAGAAGCATTGAATGAAAACGTAAGACGCCCTGGAGGCGAGGTTTCCAAATCTTTTGTCATCCAAAAAATACTGAAGTTAAGAAAACACTACCATTAACGAGCACCACAGACCGAGTTTTTTAACGCGGACCTTCTGCGAAACGCGGAACAAAACACAATCCAAAATCAGACACCTAACAGAATATCAAAGGCTGTTTGAAACACAAAGACCACCTAGGGTGGTGGGAACGAAAGTTTACAAACCATCGCCACTAAAATCCACATTTTCGTCATCCACCAAATTTCAATCCTCCCGATCTTCACTTGGGGAGAATGGCTGAAAAGGAACACCCGGGGCCTCCGCGGACTTCTTCACGCTCTGATGGATCCCGGCCTTCATCCCAATGTAGAAGCAATCTCTGTACCGACCTTGGATAAACTCTTGTCCAACCTCTTCATTCAACCACTAAGGAACCGCGCTCTTCATGAATTCCAAACCATTCGGAGTCTTCAACCAATCGTCCACTAACTTGGTACGATTTTGCGGAACGTCCAACCAAGACAAAACGATATCACCGTCCGTTCGGGATTGATATCGCTCTAACTCGATTGTACGACGGTTGGCTTCCAGGACCGCTTTACTCCTCGCTTCATTCGCCGCTAGCAACTGGTTTTCAAATTTCATTTTCTGGGCCTCAGAATTAGTTTGCAGGGTGGCCATTTCCTGTTGGGATGACTCAAGTTGAGCTCGCAGCGCTTCCATATCCTCATCCAGCTTGCTACTTTTTGCCCTCTCAAGGGATATGATCTCATCTTTTTCCTCCATCCGCGAACGAAGGGACTTGATTTCCTTCCTCGGTGTCTCGGCCTCCAAGAGCCTTTCTTTCATCTGCTCCAGTTTCTCTTCTAGATCGCGAGCATGTTGGCCCAAGCGAAGATATCGACCCCAACCGCTATGAGTAAAAACATGACCCTAGCAACAAATACACCGCTAGGTTTAAGAACAAATCAAAGAATCAGATAGATAAGAGATATAAGACACGATTCATTTACCCAATTGCACCAACGCTCTTGTTCGATCGTAAACTGCTCGTCAGTAAGGCGGTCCAAGTACCGTAACTCCGCCTTCCCGAGTTCTGGGGGAAAGGCTAACTGATCAAGAATGTCGGAGTCAAAACTGGGCATCCGATACGCGGGCCGGCCATTGGCATCCACATGAAAAACCAGCACATCCCAGCTCACACCTTCCCACGCCGGATAAGAACGCAACGTCTTTTTCTTCGGCGGCGGTTTGGAAGTTCCCGCCTCACCAGGGGAAACGACTTGAGGCTCTGCAGGGGCGACTAGAGGAATGGACCGGACCTCCGCGACTGGAGAAGAATCGATTAGGATAATGGAAGGCTCAGGCTCCACCGGAGCGACGGGGGAAGAGGAAGCTACAATAACCGTTTTCTCTTTCACCACCTTTTTTCCTTTGGATTTTGGGGGCGAAGTCTTGGGGCGCTTCAAGGCTCTCATCATATCAGTAGGAATTTTCCTTTTAGCGGAGAAGGGAGGGCCGAGGACATCTTCGCAGTATCCACCATTGCTTTCAGCTCCACGGCGTCTAGAAAAAACCACGAAGAAAACAAAGACGTTAAAACCAAATCGAGAAAATACCACGGATAAGGCAAAAGCAAGGGCACCCCCCGAAATTGACTACAACCTATGCGCGGATGAGGAAGACTCAAGCCGGCCATCTCCAGCCGCAAAGGGGAAACCATGTCTTTCCATGAAGGTTTTGTCTCAACAGCAAACTTCTGCTCAATCTCCTTAAGATCATAAACATCTTTTCTTTTCATCCGTGTATACAGACGCGGTTCTGTATGAAAGTTCAGAATCTTACGCGAAGGATCTCGGACCAAGAACCACTTATGCCGCCACTCCGGTTTGCTGGTGTTACGGTCCACGATAGGGACACTGAGTTTAGCCTGGTAGAGACTTTTGTGGATACCCCCATGACCCAAGGTGAGCATATTGCTCAAGAGTCCCAAAGAAGGTTGGACCCCGATCTCCAGGCAACGCATCACAAACGAAGTCAAGAAAAGCCAGCTGTTCGGGACCAGCTGGGCGGGGCTCAAGCCACAAGCCTTCAAATAACGCTTAAACAGATTAGGTAAAGGGAGCCGAAACCCCTGAACCAAGCTCTCAATATACACCACCAGACAACCTGGGTAGGCATCCAGGCTCCCTCGCCCTTCCGCCGGAAGACACAACACAACTCCCTCTGGCCAAGGGAAGACACGGGCGATCACATTCAAATTCTCCAAAGTCGTGAACGTTCCTCCACCGCGGCTCTGGGCATTCGGCGGAGCAATGGGAATCATCCGCTGAGGCAGAACCACAGGTATCGGGCCCGCGGCAAAAGGCTGAAAATCCCCCTTGAAAGGACAAGTTGCTAACACTTTCTCGTTATACAGAACCGGACGAAAGTCCCCCAACACAGATGACGAGCGGCGTTCTTTTGGCAGGAAGACGGAGCCAGAGGGTAAGTCAGTGTGAGAATCCCACTCTTTGTAAGAGTGCTGAGATTCGGGCGACTCCAGTATTGAGTCTGACCCCGATGACGAAGCCCCGTCAACCGACCACGTGGACACAGAGTCAACAGGAGAGGAGTTTTCATCGCACACGCGACCCGGGGAAGTATAGAATGAGGGATCCTCAATATCCTTGGGTTGCCGAAAAGTGACGTCTTCGGGAACCTCTATCTTACCCATCAAGAGTTTTCCCCCAGAACATCTGGAAGACGGAGGCCTGATCAAAGCTTGTACACTACCAGAACTACTTTGGGAGGTCGACATGATGAAGATGGCTAAACCGGGTAAGAAAGAAGAAGCAAGGAAGAAAGATGCCTAGGGACCAGCGGTAGTAAATATGCGCTCGGGAGATTGCCCATACACCAACCGCGGCCAGAAAGAAAAAGGGGAAAAGGAAAACTAAAATCAAAACAAGAACTAAGACGCGGAAAGAAAAGAAAGTAAAGTTAAAATTTACCTCGAGGATGTTCGGAACGAAGAGCTGTAAAAAAACGGAGAACGGTAAAAATAAGAAAGGGGTCAGAACCCCTATTTATAGGCACCACGATCCATGGCGTTTCACCTCCTATCTCAGGCCACGTGTCAGAAGCACGGCACACATCAATCGAACGAATGGGCCAAAAAGTACCGGCCCACAAAAGCCCATGAGAGCCCAAGGAAGCCCAATAGTTTTCTCTTCTTCACCTCTTCGCCCTAAAAGAACAACAAGCAACGAAGTAGGGTTTCGAACCGCGGAATAACCTATCCGGTTCCCCCACGGCCCGAGGAGCTGTGATGACGCCCGAAAGATAACGAAATTAAGGAAACAATTAAAGAGGGCTCAAGAGGTTGGCGGAAATAGAATCCAAAAAACAGCACAACAACCAGTGGTCCGCGGACGAGAATGGCATGCACAAAAGGGACAGGTGGCGCACAAAAAGGACACGTGGCGCACATGCCCCCCATCCAAGTGCATCTTCTCTCCCAGACACGTGGTGACGCCGCATCAACAAGTGGCCAAAAGAAGGGAACTTCCTCCTCATCTGATAGGCAGAGCGGCGTACTATAAAAGGAAGACAGGAGACTAAAGAAAGGGACTTTTGGGGGAACAATAGAAGGGAGACGCTAGTTCCAAGGGAGGAAGAGAGGGAAGTAATCGCGCCAAAGCTTTCCCCTAGGCTTTTCTATCCTTCACCCGTCCGCGGACAACCTAAGGTTCAGGAACGGCTGCAAATCCGGGACAGGTAGTCGGATAACGGTCCAAGGAGTCATGGAGCGCGTAGTTTTATTTTACCCTCGATCTCTACTACCGTGAACAGGCAGATCTCCTTTACCATTGGGTCACTTAATGAACCCGAATTAGTAAGGATGCGAGCCTCTTCGAAAGGCTCGGCAGCACCGGTCATGAGATCCTCGTAGATGGCGAGGACCTCAGGTAATGGGTAAGACCGTCAGTATTTCCTCTAAGGTCATACGGCTCAGGTAAAGGTCCTTTTTCCTGTTTATTGCCCTCATCAGGTGATAAATATGGGGGAAAAGGGGCTTCAGGTAAGTCCGTATTACTAACCTTCCATAGGAGGAAATACGTGGCACACCTCCCATGGGAACGTGGGGGGCGATACACTTTTTCTTTTACGGTTTCGTCACTAATAGCTCTAGAGCTTCCATTTAATGCTCTTTTTCACTTCGTTTGCAGTCTGCAATGCTTTCATAGGTAGCATCAGTGACATGTCATACATAATATCGAATCAAGTCCTTGATGGGGAGGGTCAATGTCCCTACATCAGTAAGTAAACAATCTCTAGTGAAATTAAACCCAATCTTTTGTGAAATCTCAAAACCTTCGCACATCCACTGCACATACACTGCAGCAATAACAAAACTTCAATAAGGCACATAGATCTTCCACGATGTGATGTCTTTAGTATCATCTTAGTCGAAATAAAAATATTAGCAGCAAAGAAACAAATGAAGAGTATTTACCATGTGACGACAAGGAAGAACAGTAGTGTCCCTTGGTTCGGACAAGCAGATAACGCATTCTTTGCCAGGGTCATTAGCATCATCCGTTTCACCCTTTACGGAATTCCCAATTCCATATATCTCTTGGAGTTCATACCTAGTCCCGTTCACCCAGAGGAATTGCTTGACCACCTTGAAATTCCCTTTTCCTTCTCGAATACTGCATGAGTGATTTGAGAATTGATGCTTCCTGCGACAGTGTTTCCGTTTGAGTCAGTTTCCCACGGTAGGCGGGTCTCTACTTTAACGGCTAGAGGATAAGCCTTCATCTCCCCTTCTTTCAGTAACTCTGACTCCTCAAACATTGAGAAGTCGATACCAGTTCCAAATGGTTGTCTAAATTTCTGAGAAAGGTCTGGCTCGAACTGAACAGTAATAGGCGGAAGTAAGCTTTCTTTCATCGGCTGCAACTGAAAGTCCTCCCCTTCTTTTGCAAAGAAAAGCAATGTGATACTGATAAAAAAGTAGGTTCACAATAATACCATGAAGGAAGAACCCGCCGGTAAAGCCCCGCCATGGCCATTGGTGATCTCTCCTGCAGGCTCTGCCGCGCCGGCGCTAGGGTTCAAGGGCTTGTCTTGACCTCTTCCTCTGTCAGTTGCCCAAATCTAAAACCTCCAAACAAAAACCCTCAGATCTCGAGATTCGGCCATCTCCTTTCGAAGTATTGAAGAGGGCGGTGAATTGGCGGTAGTGAAGTTCAAAAAACTCGAGATTCGGCCGTCTCCGATCGAAATGGATGAAGAGGGGTCGCCAATCGGCGCTAGTGGTCGACCATGTCAGATCTAAACTTCCATTGCAAGCGGTTGTCGCCCCAACACCCCTCGTCTCCAGATCTTGAGCCCAACCCTAGAATCCTCGTCATGGCCGTCGGCATCAGGCGCGAACTCTAGATCGAACCCCTTACCCTAGAATCCTCGTCATGGCCGTCGGCGACAGGCGCGCCCTCTAGATCGGGAGAGCGAACGGAAAGAAGGAAAAAATTAGAGAGAGAATGAGAGAAAGAAAGAGGAAGAGAAGGGTAAAAACGGAAAGAATGAAAAAAATTGGAGAATGCTCCACGTGGATAGTCAAAGTACTCAGCTTTAAGATATAGGAGGATTCGTCTTGGGGATATATTGCAATTGATTGTATATGTAATGCCCGGGTCAACAGGTCAGGTTTTACTCCAATTACTTGAAATGCGTTTGGACAACATCCTTTTTCGATTGGGTATGGCGCCGACTATTCCTGGAGCCCGCCAATTGGTTAATCATAGACATATTTTAGTTAATGGTCGTATAGTAGATATACCAAGTTATCGTTGCAAACCCACCGACATTGTTATGGCGAGGGATAAGCAAAAATCAAAAGCTCTCGTTCAAAATTATCTGGATTCATCCCACAGTGAGGAATTGCCAAAACATTTAATTCTTCACCCATTCCCATATAAAAGAGTAGTCAATCAAATAATAGATAATAAAAGAAATATACTCCGAAAGATTTTGTGATATGAAGAGAAAAAATCTCCTTTTTCTTATACAATTATTTATGGGGGACACCTTTAACATGGGGAAGAAATGGAGAATTGAAGAAAAAGTATGGAAATATTCCAATCTCATTCAAACTCAATAATTACTTTATTGTTGTACTATACGGTCTATAATTTCCTAGTAATTAATTTTAAAAATTGGATTGCTAATTTCGTTTTAACTTTTTACCTACCCTTAATTTGCCGTTGGACACCTAAAACTAAGTGAAAAAAGAAATAAAGATGTCTTAACTCGTCTTGCATTGCGTATTAAGCATAAACTTTTATAATATGACATATAAATAATATGAGAGTGCTTCGATTGTACATAGTGCAAATAATACACATAAACTAAACAAACTATTTTTTTTTTTCTGGTTTTTTAAGTAATTTTTTAAGTGTTGGAATATGAGATTGTCCCACATTGAAAATATTTGAATGTCTTGAAAAACATATAAGTTTGACAGACTTATCCTCTCATTGTCAATTGATTTTGAGATGGAACCTTGTTGAGTTTGTATGTTGTTCGTGTCTCCTATATGTGGGCGCACATAACCTCCCTTTATCACATGCTAGGGAGGGGATGATGTGTGTTGTACTAGTGCCAAACGACAAGGAAGGCGTGGAAGCTGCAGCCGAGGTTTGGGTGATTTTGGTAGTAGGGGGCTAGCAATGTCTTCATGTGCTTCTTGTCGATGTTCACAAAAGGGACGATAGAGGAGAGATTGTCTTCATGTGCTTCTTGTCGATTTTCACAAAAGGGACGATAGAGGAGAGATTGCGGTGGACGACGACGCTGCTTTGGAACCATATGGAATGCAAGAAACAAGCTAGTATATGAAGGTCAAAGGACGGAGCCACACACTATTCTGCATCCAACGGAGGAGATGTTGGCTAAAGTTGCTTGATATGAAGACCACACAAGACGACGACGTTTGTTGCCTCAGAAGTGGGAAACGGCCAGATGGACGAAGCCGGTAGCGAGGTTTGTCAAGTTTAATTGTGATGTTGTCGTTTCGGACACCAAGGGCTCGAGTATAGGGGTGGTGGCCGGCTCGGGATGAGAGGGAAGATTGGTGCTAGCATGGCAGGCCAAAAGAGGGTAGCATACACAGAAAATGTGGAGGCCGGTAGCGGAAGCAGAGGCTATCCTATTATTATTATCTTATAGTATCTCTCTCTATATATAAGACATTTCATGATACATATAATTTGTGGCTATTCTAACTAACTCTATCACAATATTGACATATATACCTTTTATTAGAGGAGTTGCCTCTTTTCGTTGGTCAAGCTGCATCGATCGTCTTTCCCTTCCTATAACACAAGTTTTGAACCCTTTCAAGTAGGGGTGTTATTCGAGCCAAACGAGCCGAGCTTGGCATGTTCAAACTTGTTCGTTTGTTAAACGAGCTCGAGTCGAGCCTAATTTTTAAACGAGCTTTTTATTTTGTTCAAGCTCGGCTTATTTAGAAAATTAACGAGGTCGAGCCGAGCTTTTTTCGAGCTTTAAGTAATTCTACTTGGTTATGACATGTTAACTTAAAGGAAATTTTATAAATTCCATAGAATTCGAGCTACTCAAGCTTTATTCGAACGAGCCGAGCTTAAAATCTTGTTCAAGCTCGGCTTGTTTAAATAAATGAGCGAGCTCGAGTCGAGCTTTTTCGAGACGATCCCGAGCCGAGCTCGAACTGTTCAGTTCATATAACAACCCTACTCTCAAGTCTCAACCTTAACCTGTTGTACGTCAACTCTCTCCCTACCTTCTCTTCACGCGATATAATTAAAGTGACAAAAGTGAACAACATATATATAGGATATATAAAACTTTATTGGACTAATTATGCACTTGCTTGTTGAGATATGAAGAGATTAAAACATTATCACATCACAATTTTGAGTATTCCAAATCTAGTTATAAGTGATTATCAGTGAGTTATTTCTCTAATTGTTAATTGGTATTAACGTCACTAAGCTTTAGAGGTGTCAATCGGGCGGGTCGGGTCGGATTTGAGTTCGGTTAGTCGGGTTTCGGGTCATTCGAGTTTCAGATAATATCTAATAATTTGGTCATTCGGTTGGGTCGGGTTTGGGTTCGGTTAGAGGAAGTGGATGTCATATGTTTTTTTTTTTAAACAAGCAAGGATTCGAAATAGCATACAATGGTATAGTCATCCTTTGATATTTTGATCCGCATAAATAGTTTTTTTTTTGTGTCGAAAATCCTCATAAATAGCTAAATTCTCCACATATACCCATATATCGAGTTTTAACTTTTCCTAACCTTTTTGTTCTTTTGTAATGTGAGGGATTCTGATATTGTCGACTAATTACACAAAGAGTTTAAGAAGTGGAATTTGAACCCTTAACCTCTTGCAAGATCCACCTCTCCCTTACCACTAGAATATTGGGTCATTGGTTCAACTTTTTCTAACTTGATTTATGATTTTCATTTGTATAAATGTGACTAATTCCTGAAAATTACTCAAGGCGTTAAGAATAAAGAAATCGTTGGAACTTTATGAAATTTTACTAAATATCTTTTAGATATTTTTTTTTAACAACTTTCATTTTTTATTGGGGTTGTATCCTTTTCGACGTTTTCGTTTCCTTATTTGTTTCAGTTTCTTGATTTTCTGTCTCAAATTTATCGAGTTTTTTTGTTCGACGTGTGTTTGTCATTTGTTGTATGTATGTGTATTGGTGTATGATGTTTTTGGGTCAGTCGAAAATATTATCTCAACTCTTTTAGAGAAATGATGCGTACATCTTGATCCTATTTTAAGTGGCACAAAAATGGATTTCTGATTTTTTTTTGGGTCATTAGCCTAGTAGAGAGACAACATAGACTTTAACTTTTAAAATTAGTAAATGATTATGATAAATTGGGTCCTTTCAGACACTCCTTTTAACCACCTATAACCATGCACATATCTGAACTTTAATTTCTAGAATCCGAGGTTGCTCAATGCTCCCACTTCTTTAACAAAAGCAAATATTTGAAATTTTCTTGATTTCCTTTTGGGTCAAAAACCAAAAGTCACCTTTAGTTTCATGTATTCCAACTTGTTAAGTCCTATATATACTTAGACTATCCACAATGGTTTTGTTTATAATGTATACATTTGCACAATGTGTATAAAAATACACCTTACTTTTTAATATTTTGCTACAATGGTCAAATGTGCATTTTTTACACATTATTCAAATACAATTAATTTAAAACAAAAAAGAAAACAAAAATCATAAAAAACACACCAATAAAATTGTCTTGCTTTTTGAAAAAGTTTTTGCATATTGGGGAGGTGATGTGCTCAAATTTGCACATTACATGCTCAAATGTGTACATTTGCACACCCCAAAAGCAACCAATGGAGCTCAAAAATGTCAAAAAAATGCACACTTAGACATTTGCACATCACCATTGGAGTTAGTCTTATGTGTAGGTAACTCAAACATCATTCATCTTATACTCTTAAAAGATATTTTGGAAGTTTTGTAAATGAATTTCGATTTTAATCAAGTTGGATGAGTTTTGTAAATGAATTTCGATTTTAATGAAGTCGGAGAAGATTGTGGCGTTTTAGACAGAACGAATAAGGGGGTGGGGTGGTTGATTGCTAACATAAGTGATTTAAGAAGTGGTTTTTGGTAATTAGACATATAAGAGGTGGTTTTAGCCAATGTACTGATGTAGGCTATTTGAAGGGTGGTTTATGCAATTTACCCTTTATTTTAGTTAGTTCGGTGTTGGCCCAAATTGGCTTACATTAAACTTACATTCCTCTTGGTTTGCGGCCCAAATCTTATCTTCCTCAATGGGAAAGGAAAGCGAAAGAGATTTGATCAGGAGATTGATCAAAAGTTGTGAGTCAGAAGGAATTTTTTTCCCCAAAGACTCAAATCTCAATCATATAATGTTTGTTGTTTTATATTTGATAAAAAGGTTTTAAGAAAAATATGAATTTATTTATTTTTGTATCAATAATTGTGATAATACTTTTTGTAAATGAATGTTATTTCTCATAAAGTAAGGATTTTTTTTCTTAAATACCTATGAGACATATGTAGTATTCGTGGATGCTGATTTAGCGAGTAGGACTTGGTCCAAATTAAACACAACAGAGGCTTCCACACCAAAATGGTTTGGGAGGTGGGCTGGTGGGGTAGCTGAGGTCGATTGTTGGGCAAATATTTTAATAGTTATAAAGCGGTCAATTCAACCCCAGTTAAAGAAGCCCGAGATAGAGAAAAGCCCAATTAATACAATTTCATCAAACAAAATATTGAGGGTTTCGATTTTCGAAATGGTACTGTTTCTAACAGAAATCCCTCTTTTTATATATAGAGATTCGACTTTAATACATTCTTCCTTTCATTTTATTTATTGTTTGTAACACAGACACGTGTTAAAAGTAACAAATACTGTAAAAAAAAGAGTATATATTGTCATGTGTTCAAATGACAAATAAAATATATATTATTATATACAGAAGATCAATAGATAGATATGTATCATGATCGTCCACCAAGGTCTTCAATACCTCATTCGTAAGAATGCTCTCAGGTATGATCATTTCACCCAAATTATTATCTGCTAAAAAAATGATCGACCACCAAATTTTGATTGTTGGATGTGATGATGAAACCTCAAATAGGGGTCAAATGTCCATTGCGTTGGCCTTTGCATTAATAGTTTGTAATAGGTTAATTTCTTATGGTTAAATGAAAGACTGATACGAGATTAAGAGTTCGACTTTCTAATAAAGTGCTAAAAATAAATTAATAAAAATATTAAGTACCAAAAAGAAATAAGAAAAATGACATTGTTTTAATCAACTTTTACATTTTTCAAGGATAGAATCAAGTATACTATTATAACTTTAATTATTATTCTATTTTTTTTTACTTTAATGAAATCTAACACATATAATCTTATTATAGTACTCCATAATTATAAAAAAAATGGCAAAAATTCTATAAACATAAATATTATGGATGGAAATAAAAAAAGATATATATTTTCATCTCACTAAAATTGAATGAATTCAAATAACATATTTTTATAATTTAGGGATGTAAGTGTAAGAAATCCCAATGTTGAAATGCTTGATGCAATTTTACCAAAACAAATGACTACTTATAAAAATTAAAAATTCAGTCTTTTTCCAAATTTGTAAAAGATTAAAGAACGAAGAAAAATTCAATCTTTTTTCCAAATGATGAGATTGATGAGGAGGTGGTAGGAAAGGAAAGGAGCGCAGGACACAGAGGAAGCGGTGTAACCCATAAGCATATGAAGAGTTGACTTCAAGTCAAACGACCAATTCCACATCTTTTCTAGGGCACCCCTCAAGCCTCACAGGAAGGGTGAAGCGAAATCTGTAACTGGAGTGGCAAAATTCTCGGAATTTGTCTGTGCATTCGCCTAATCGATCGACAAAGTAAGCGATTCCGGCCTGTCCCAATTTGACTTTCTCTTTTTTCCCTAAAGAATTGCGTTTTGTACTTGGATTATTCCCCTTTATTTATGATTTTTTATCTTGGAAAATGGTATTGGGTACTGTTGGTTTTTGGGTTTGAGAAATTAGGGTTTCGGAGTTGTACTTGGTTTTGTTTTTTTATGTGAATCTTGTGGAGTAAATTTGTTGGTTTGGGTGTTTTTTCGGTACGGCCGAGTTCCGTTATAGTTTCTCAAGCAGGAATTGATAATCTTGATGTGAATTCTTAATGAAATTAGCCCCTTTGGGTGCAAAATTGTTCTTCTGATGCTGTGTGGGTGTATTTTTGGCGCGTCCTAGTTCTGTTTAGGACTAGAAGCAGGAATTGATAGTCGAAACGTGAATTCTTGATTAAGTTAGCTCCTTTTGGTATTAAATTCTCTTCTATTTCTTCCGGAAGCAGATGATCTTCTGATGCTTTGCTGTCCGAGTTCCGTTATAGTACTGAACCAGGAATTGATTACTTTATAAAGTTATCCCCTTTTGGCATAAAATTGTTGTTAGATGCTGCAATTTCTGATCGAATTGGAGGACTATGGGCTTTTGAGTGCAGAATTTCGAAATAGCAGTGTTGCTGCTGTTCTTCGCTTTGTTTACTAAGTTGATGCTGCTTTCTGTGCAGTTCTTTGTTTTTCCTTTCCACTTTCTTTTGTTAAGCTTTGTTTTGTGGAAGATGGTTTTGTGGGGAAATCAATTGGGTGCAGTTTTTTACCTTTAGAACAGTGATTTTTTCTTTGTATTGTTAGATTCTTAAATTTGGACTTGCAAGATTCATATATTTCTAAATTCTAATACTTATGAAGATGAAGATGTTTTTGGTTACACTGTCTTCAAATGATGGAGTTGGTGGTTTACCATAGTGTTGTGTGTAAATTAAGTAGCTGGAATTAGTGTCACTGCAATCCGTGCCATTGTTTTGACATTTTGTCACTGATGATCAGTTGTGCATCTTTCATATCCCAAGGAAATGTAGTTGCCCTTTCTGATTGTACAATAGCTCAACAAGAACTTTTTGTTGATGTAGATTGTAGTGGATTTGTCGATTTTCTTCTTTAGTTCAAATTTGCCTTTCATATGCAGAACGGGCGGTGTTATGAAGGTTTCAGTGTAAACATTCTTCCCTGTGGAGCTTTAACACTTGTGGTTTCGAAACATGCCAGCTAAGTCTGTCTCAGTGAACCAGGCAGGAACTTTGCCACCATCAACTGTTTCATCTGAGCAGTGGTGGCGAGGCTCTGGATATGGTCCTGCAGCTTCAACTGAGGCACCAGGAAATGTTTCTGATTCCTCGTCTTTAGAACATCTGAAAGGCGCAGGGGGGTCCAAAGATGACTATTCGGTTTCAAGTGCTGGGATGAAAGACGATGATGATGACACTAGTAAAGATTCCCAAAATACTGGTTCTATGCAGCAAGGTAATGTTCGAATTCTCATTGTAAATTTGTAGTAAGGTCTTGTATCTGCCCTCCAAATCGGCATGTGTGATTGTTCTCTCTGTGCAAAGCCTATAAAGTGCAATCACTCCTTATGGCGGTCTTAAAAATTTATTTCTTGTAAGGGGGCCTTTTTGTTTGTTAGTGCGACACTACTTTATAGTCGAATGAAACATATTTCAACAACAACATTCCTATAGTACCGCAAAAGCTTGCTGTCTAATTTTAATTATTTTAAAAATTTGTTAATAATGGTTGTTGCATTTGATCTAAATATACAAGACTCCGGGTCTGCAACTGTCTTTGGAAATGGGGAATACCTTGGACAACCGCCTCAGCTTGAACTTGTTGGTCATACAATAGTAAGTGATCTTTGCCTCATTTCCTTTATTTAATATTTCAAACATATCTTTTTTTTTTGGTGAAAAAACATATCTTTTTATGGATATGTATATGAGCAATTTTGTGTTCGTAACTTCAGCGCTGAAATGGAATTTAAAGTGCTTACTTATTTCTGTTTGCAGGCTTGTGCATCAAACCCTTATCCTGATATGTACTATGGAGGAATGATGGCTGCATATGGACCTCAGCCTTTGGTAGTTCACTGATGATCTGTTATTTATGCCTCACCATGCATTTATTTTTTGGAAGCATTTTGTTTTCAGTTCTTTTTCTCCATGCTTGGCATTCTTGTATTTGTGCAATTAAATAGCATAGGTATAATTGCATATGCCTATATTTAAAGCAGTGTAGCATGTGGTTGGTCTTTTTACCCGTCTACATGAATGTCTCATCCAATCTTGAAATGGCCTTCTATGGAAAGAACCGAATGTTAGTGTTGCTTAATCTGAATAGATGGGTCTTGTGGTCAGGTTCATCCTGCATTCTACGGGATGCATCAGCCTAGGATGCCTTTACCGCTTGAAATGACGCAAGAGCCTGTTTATGTTAATGCTAAGCAATACCACGGGATCCTGAGGCGCAGACAGTCACGTGCCAAAGCTGAGCTTGAAAGGAAACTAATCAAAGCGAGAAAGGTGAGTGACGCACTTTGTTTTATTGAAAACTCTCGTCTGATGACAACTATAGCATCAATACGGAGTACTAATCAAGCTGGCTTCATCAGCTAAATCACCATTGTTTCGTTTTTCTCTTAATCGTCCACAGCCGTATCTCCATGAATCTCGTCACCAGCACGCAATGAAGAGAGCAAGAGGCTGTGGAGGCCGTTTTGCCAAGAAAAGTGAGGCTGATGCTTCAAACCACGCATCTGAAGGCGAAGGTAAAAGTTCAGCTTCCAGGCTCTCATTTGAAGCGTCTTCTGAAGTGCTGCTTTATCATATCCTAAGCATTTCCTCCTTTTTCTTCGACCTCCCTGAAACTTTTTCCTCTTTCCAAACATCCACTGAATGCAGGATCTGTTGCCCAAGAGTCACACGAGGAAAAGCCGAATGCCAATGGTGGGCATTAAATTACAGCTTAACTCACTTCTCTGCTGAATATGTAAGGTCTCGACTCTTGGCTTCTCACAAGTAAGCGGCAAATCATTCTTGGCTTGGTGGTCTTTTCTGTGTTCGTTGTCGGGCTTGTTTTCACGACTTGGAAGTTCGTTTTGATCTTACCATAATGCACCCTTCTCTAGTCTCATGTACAAAGGAGAGTCATCTTTAGTGTTGGACTAATGTAGTCTTTGTTAGCTTAGGATTGGTTGTTTAGTTTAAGCATTGGGGGATATATGGTGTTATGTATAGACTCTTAATCTTACTTTCAAATGAGTGAATTTTCGGTGTCATCTTTGAAATTTGGGTGTAAAATGTTAGTTTCTTTTCCCTAGCTCTTCATGTTTACCAGGTTGGAATCCAGAGAATCAAATTGGGTAGGGAACTTGTTGGAATCAGGAAAATCAAATGTTCATTGTGCATTTGTGCAGCTTGATGAATTGATTCGTTCATCCATGGATTCCTATACGAATCGCCGCCTTTGATGATGGATGATTATGTAAAACACACGACGAAACTTCCATCTTCGGACCACCAACTGCTGGCTGGCCAGCAGCCACCAGACTCCCAAACGTCTGCTTCTTGGTAGCACCACCGTTGCAAAAATCCACCGATAACAAGAACGCACAATCAGTTTAACTCCCTGCAGTATGGCAAGATTGGTTTGAGCACCCAAAAACACAATCGGGTTGGGATTCGGCAAATTGGTTTGAGAGCTTCCGAAAACATAACTGAACTTCATGTATTGGATTGTGATTCCCCAATTGTCGGAAACCAGGCCGGGAACCGAATGCCCTGGAAGAAACACAGCAATGCCTAAAACTACATTCTTTGAAACTGTAATCTGTAAACTCAAATTTCACAGCTTTAGGCTGTTTCCTGAACAAACTCCTTATCTTTGCACATACTCCCGAGTCCCGAGCAGTTTTTCGCCGCCTACTCAATGCCTCAAAGACCCTTTAGATGGTATGTCAACACCAATAGGCTGAAACGTACCCAGGAAAAATGAAGGGATAATATGCCTCTATCCAGGCATTTATGCATCTCTTTGATTTTCAGAAAGAAAAAGGATTTCAGGTTACTTTTGCTTTCTCTTTTCAACTGTGAATACAAAGCTCTACATCTCACGAGCAAACAGGCATAGAGGAAAAGTACTAAATAATTAAAACAAAGGAGCCACATAAAACTGCATCCAAAAAGGTCATAGGAAAGTAAGTACTACCCTTTTAACGTATAGCCGAGTTATGATCAAATGTCATCTCGGCTTTGTTGGGAGTGGTCTTCTCCGACTTGTTCATCAACTATTGTTTCACCTTCATCATGGATGACTTCTACATCAATGTCTTCAGGAGGAGATTCTTTGAATGAACTTGGCTCACTCCCATTTGTCACATTGTGGGGATCAGTTTCATTGAATGGCACATCTTGCTGTTTCATTATCCCAGACAAAGCCATTCTGGGAGACCATTCAAGGACATCATCGATGATATTTGAAACCCGCCTTTGGTACCTGAAGGTGAAATTGCACCGTTAGCAACAAAAAGAGCAGATCGAAAGGTGCTAGAGGGTAATAATTACAGAAATTCTCCATTAGAAGAGTACACCTTATTTAAAGTTCGCTTAGTGAAGATTGAAGAATGCAGTCCAGTTACTGAACTGTTTGGGTAAAGAAACAATACCTGGCTCTGGCAGCTTCATCAGGAGCATGATGCCTCAAGACCAATATGACCACAACAGCTACAGCAGCATAGAAAAGTCGTGAAGTCCACTTTGGCCCCTCCTCTTCATCTTTCTTGGGCCAAAACTGGAATAATTCACGCAATGTTGCTTCTTCTGCGAGAATATTGGGGAATATCCATATGCGTTTTCCGAGAATGATCCATAAAGCACCAAAAACTGTAGCTCTCACTGCAGGCAATATGGACAAAACGAATAACTTAGGCTAAGTGGAGGCTCTTTCAAACCTAGGCATCACATTACTGGTGATACTTGAGCACAAAGATTATATATTCCATATTACATGCAGCAACAGATGCAACATCTAGCTATATGTGAAACATGAGGTTCCATATAAGGTTATATATAGGACCTTCCACTATTACTTGGATTTTAAAAAGAAAAAGAAAAGGATTAAGCAGGTGAAAACTTACAAAGCAGAAGACAGAGAATTAGTAGAAGAATCCCCGCACATGAGTAGAGCACTACTAGTTTGCAGCGATGAGGATATACAGGAAACAAGCAGATTGCCAGAGTCAAAACAGGCCATGAGAAGGAGAGAAGTGTCTGCCATAATGGCCTCCGCTTTTCAAATGTCCACATAAAGAAGGCATCATTATCTGAAAAAGATTGAATCTGCAATAAGATTATACAAGCTCATCAGCGAATTTGTCATACAAGTCCCCTGAGGGATCAAAAATCATTCATAGGATTTCGTAGCAAACAGCTACACTTGTGCTTTAAACTAGAGTGCCAAATTATATCAATAATTGGGGTGTATGGACTTGCTACATAAAGTAAGGAGGTTTTCACATAGGAACAAGAAAAAGAATTTGTAGGATTAGAAGAACCATGAGTCAAACAATGCATGGCATGCCATGTAAAAAGGAAAGACAAAGTTCAACAGCCTAAACCAACAAATCCCTATAAGTGACACATGCAACATGTTCAACTACGCACCTAAAAGAATCAAAAGATGTGTAGAAAACTACTACTTCCAACTCCCAGAAATAACATATTGAAGCTAAAATCAAAATGTTTTTCTTACTAACTAAATAAGGATGCTGCCAAAACACAACTAAACGTTAAATTAGGAACACCAAGAAACTCATCCTCAATGAAAAGATACAGATAAGAGAACTAGAACTTTTACAACCTAATAAGGCAGTTCTTTCATGTAAGAAACAAAATATGGAAGGAGTTTCATTCCTCATTCAATCATCCTTTTCTTCAATAGAAAGAAATGTAAGCAAATCCAGGTTTACATGTTATAATACAGTGACGAAGGAAATAGTTTGCTTAACCATTTTAAAAGGACTTACAGGGAAAAACTCCAAGTGTGCTGGCCATGTAGATAACTTTTTCTTCCCGGGTCTGAGTGTTTTTACAACACGGTCACATCTGGCAATGAGTTTTTTCTTCAGCAAAGCATCACCGATATCTTCTGCTTCAAGATTCTTATCTTCATCCAATATATCCTTTATCTCCGGATGATTTCTAAAGAAGGCAACAAAATCCTTCCCTCTGAAATACTCTACTCGAGTCTCTTGTAAAACAGCCCATCTTGACTCCAGATCCTTGTGGTCTCTCATCTTCTCAGCAAGCAACAGGTATAAATCCTTATCAACAGCTTTTTTCTGAAACATGGTTTCAAAGTTCGCATCAGAGGCAATATGAAAATGAGCCAATGACACTGATACAGAACTAATTGATGCAAGATAAGACACATGAAAATGAGCCCTAGAGGATAATTACTAAACGAAGGATGTAAAAATGAAACTGAATATGCAAATCTTTGTGGACACCAGCATAGCAGGGCAGATCAAGCAGAGTTTATAGATATAAGCTATAATGCTCATTCAATCTGTTCATTATGATTCCATATTGATTATTGATGCAACATCACTAACTTACCCAAATCATTTCAAATTCACAAAGTTAATCATACAATCAAGGGATGATTTTATTTATCAACTGGTGGAATTTCTAAACCTGTAATATATAAAACTGCAAAGTTTACACTAGGGTATCCAAGAGGAAGCATCGTATATTCCCCTAATCTCTCCATAGAAATTGATTGATGAATCTTATAGTCAACAAACTTCATAAAAACAAAAGGCCAGGAATGGTTTCCTATTATACACAACCGCAGTACCTCAAGCCATCATGCACCGACTAACAACGAAATTCCGAAGCAAATAGTCGCCAGAAAACCAAAAAAATAGACACTTTAAGATAAGATCACATCGGATAAATACAACAGCCGCAGATTTCGAGCGCAGAAGGCAAATTCTCATAAAAACCAGCAATTCAAGAGGAATCAACGCTAGTGCACCACCAGAATCCATCTAACAAAACGTAATCGGAAGATCCAGTCTCTCAAAGATCCAAATCAGGGGGGGGGAAACCCCTAAATCTGTGTTACCAGAAACTCAAATCGAAGGCAAGCGTGTGCCTGAGAGGAGAAGAACAAGACAAAAGGGGAGAGAGTGGGAGAGGACGAACCCTAGGAGGAGCGTCGGTGCCGCCATTTTGGGCGGCGCTAGCTGATCGGCGAACCTTTTTCTTCTCCGCTCCCGGCTTCTTCATCGCTCGCTCGCTCGCTCTCTCTCTCTGAAACATTTTACTTTCTGCAATATTTTTCTTTTCTTTTTTTTTTTATTTCGACCCTTTACTGTGCTGCCGCTGCGAAGCACGTCGCTGTTTGGGGAGTATATAATCGGTGGGTGATTCGGTGTGGATCCTCCGAGCGTCGATGGTCTGTAATTTAATTATTTTTGGTATAAATTAATATCAAAAATAAAAAAATTGGTATCGAAATATTTTTTAAAAATTATACGGAGAACTAGTTCAATATCCGCGTCGTGTACGGTTTTTTTACAATTTAAATAAATTTAATAAAAATACCCGTTCAGAGAGCTAATTAATTTATTTTAACACTTTTGAATTGTTACACAATTTAAATAAAATTATCATTGATTCTCATTGATATATTGAAAGTATTATCAAACTTTTATATAATTATTATCAAAATCTTACAAAATTCGGTAAAATCTTTTCAAAATATATCTATCTCTATAAAACTTATGAAAACTATTATGTTAAAATTGATTAAGGTGGAGAAATATTTTTTTTGATTGGTTATTACTATTAAGATAAGGAGAAGATGTCATATGTTACATACGGCTTATCATTTATTATATCTAATTATATATATCTTTTAAAATTGGTTACATATGTTACATAGGTAAAATCTTATCTTATATAGTATTTAAAATTCGTTAATATCTTCTAAACATATATCCATATCTAATCAAATTGGATCAAATTTTATCTTATGAATATATAGATATATTGATTAAATAGATTTAGAATAAAAATTTATCTTATGCATATATTAATTATTAAATCTTATATTAAATAATAGTATTTGGTTAATATTTTCTAAAAATATATTCATATCTAACCAAATTGGGTCAAAATTTATCTTATGCATATATAGATATATTGATTGATTGAATAGATATATCTAATTTTATCTTGTACATATATTAATTATTTCTTTCAAAAAATGTGATTGGTTCATATGACTATTTTTAAGGAGAAGTTGTCATGTGTCTCAGCCGACTTCTACTTTATTATATACTCCATGTGTGTGTGTGTGTGTATATATATATATATATATATATATATATATATATATATATATATATATATATATATATATATATATATATATATATATATATATATATATATATATATATATATATATATAATTGATTGATTTATTTTCTATATATTGGTATAAATGTTATTTAATGCATGATTGATTGCAATAACTATGGTAATAACTGCAGTGATCAAGGTTTTTTTTTGTTGAAAGTGATCAAGTCTAGTTATGGTTACTGCAATTACTACAACATGTGGTTGAAATGACCAAAAGTGTTATTCGTCACAATTACTATGGTCATTATTGGTGGGGATTTGGAATATAAGGAACAAAATAGTCTTTGATGACGAAAGTTTTATAAAAAAAAAAAAAAGATATCTAACACATAATTACAAAATTGGAAACAATAAAAAAGATACATTAGGATAAAGCCGAAATCAAAGAACCAAAAATACCCCAAAACCTAAAAAGGAAAAACATTTGATGGAAAAAACCTCAAGAAGGTGTCTTTGAGATTAATTTTGATGATTCAGCGTTGCCTTCCGGTGTTGTTGCAGCGGGGTTCGTAATTCGAGACAACATGGGAGGTATTCTTGCAGTTATCAAATCTATCAAGGGTTCTTGGATTTGCCGCAGTAAATCGAGATGATAATTGCAGATGTTCTTATCTTGATTCAAGGGTTCATTTAGATCTCCTGCAATCATGTTTTTTGCGAAGTCAACAAAATGACATATAAATTAGCGCATCTTCGTTTTCCGATGGATGCTACTTCTCTCCTTGTCCATCCAAAGTTTTGTACTCTCGTCCAAAATTATGCTATTGGGTGGTGGATCAGCTTCTGACACCACCCAAATCATTTCCTTAACATTTACTATGGTCACGGTGAACAAATCCAGATATGGTCACTTCGACCATTATAGCATGTGGTCACAACAACCAATTCATCCCCAACCTCCGGTAACATAACCAACACCATGAACCCCTTTTCCCTTCCATCACCCAAAATACCTCACCCACCTTGTCAACCCGACTAGTTGATTATATAATCAAACCACTACCACCGATGTAAACTATCAATAAAACTCAAAGAAGATGGAAATGACTTACCCAATAGGAAAACCCTCGTTTATACAAATTTATGACATCATTTAGGAGCATGATGATAGTTATTTGTTCCCTTCATGACTAATCAACAAGAATGACTATAATAATATTGAGACAATTTAATGGACTTAAGGCGTTTTTTCAGTGGTTTGTTAGTCTGTATACTTCGTCAATTTAAAGGTACTTTCCTAGTTTTCTTACTTGGAGTGTTCTTATCATTTTCAAATCATCTCCTAAACACAACATCTTTGGGTGATGGATGTCATGGAAACCTTACATGTTACAAAATAGGCAGCCAAGTTCCGGTTTCCAACTGGCCTAAATACAGAGAGTGGCTTCTGCCGTTCATGTAAGCTCCGAGGACCAACTTTAGCTGCTTCCCAAGCAAACTAAACCGAAATCGTTTCAATAAGGCTTGGAGCAAAATCCAGTCAAGTCAGGGTCAGTCCTACTCCTAACATTATATGGAACCTACTATGGCTCTAAAAAAAAAATAAGCAAGGCCCCTACAACACCAGCATCAACCCAGTATATTCCACATAAGCAAGTTAAATTGTATTAAAAAAAAAAACATAAGCAAGTTAAGAAATTTTGCAGGGCATGGAGATAAGGGGTCCTAAAAATATTAACATTTTTTTATGGTTTTTTTAACATTAAAGATAAAAGTATTAACATGGCCCTGCACAAGATGAAGAGATGAACAGAAAGGCATTCACTACCATGACTTGCTCTTGAAGAGTTGAAGGTAGGTGAATTGCAACCAAGTACCAACTAGTTCTAGGTGTAGCAAACAAAACCGCTTTCGCTTTCTGCATATATACAAGCTAGCAGCCCAGGGTGTTGCCTGATTTACGAAAAAACAAACCTTATCATGGAAGGTCATCAACCTTGACACGGAACTTCTTTCTAACTTTTTGTTCCTTTCTCGCTTTTGTTTTATCATTACCAGAAATCTGCAAATCAGTTGCAGGTATCAAATGTTTGGCAAGTAAACTATTCATCCAAATGCATATGTGCACTTACAATGTGCGATTTCCATTCCGCTTTGGCAGGGACATCTTGGCCATCCACCGATTGTACATGATCATGTATATGGTGGAATATGTGAATCAGAACGACAGCATCAAGTGCAGCATACTCTAGCTGTGCAACAGTGCAACACAATTAGACTGTTTAAAACGTATAGGTTGAACAACAAATGCAAAATCCAAAATTTGACTCACTTGGTTCTTTGTAAGAGGCCGTTGCTCCCAGTCGCTATTTCGTCTCGTCTTATTCAAACCAGCTCCTAGTATTTTCTATTCCAGAAATGACAGAAAACGACTAATTCTTATATTCAAATAAGGATAAGCATTCCCATGAAAGCAAATAACAATTTTTTTTTCTCTTTTACTGGGCGATCGTGTCAATGTGAATCTGAGACCAATTTATTTCGATGGCTTACCTTGGCAAGTCCGGAGAGACCACCCCGGGGCTCTTTAAACACATTTTGTATGTCCAAGAGCATTTCATAACGTTTAAAGCACTCTAGCTCTTCGTATGACTGTGACAATTGGTGGATATCACACTGAAAATTATACCCTAGCAAAAGCACAAGAGTCAGTACTCAGTAATATATCTTAGAAAGCAGATATTGATCTGTTTACACTTTTATCCGACGCCTTGTCTAAGAGTAGGTCAACCTACTCCACATGGAGCTAAAATGATTGGGAAAAAAACCTTCCTTGCTTCATTATTCCTTGATATACATACTCCTACGTCACATAGAGTAACAAACGATGGGGGTATTTCTCTTACCAAGTTTCAAAATTCTAGACGAGTGAAAAATGCGGGTTAAGCAGCTGTCCAATATTTCAGGGACATCGTTATACAAATTCATCAAGTCCAAGATGAAAGCCCTATTTTCCGAGGCTATCTGCATGATAGACACCTGCAGCACAAAACAAAGCAACTTTACGACATTACCTGTGAAAATGAATCCTAGACGAAGAGAGGCAAATTTCATCTAGCATGATTAGCAGCAAGTTATTGACGTTGGACAACCATGACTTCAATTAAGCTCATCTGAGATGCTTGGAAAAACAATATCAGGCACAGTGGGTGGGTTTACTGGACGTCAAAACAGTTCACAAGAATGAGTGCCAAATTTCTTTTATGTTTACATGAATGAGGAGAACTAAGTGAACACGCATATATTTCATTATCCTCAAACTTGTAAACTTATCAACCAACATGCAGAGATGCTAAACGCTGATTGATACAAGAAGTAACATGCTCCTTCACACTAGAAGAACTATTCAAATTCCCCTTTACTACTCTTAACACTAAAAGAATGCCACTTCAACACGCCCAAACTGAAAAAACACTTGATATACAATACACCTAGTCAATCTGTATTGCTGGCATGTCTGCTACAGGATCTGTTTTAGAGCATCAAAGATCCACATGAAAATTCAAAGGAGCAAAATTGCTTGGTTAGAACAGGAAATAAAAAGCAAGCCTTCAATTTCATTCTTTTAGAAAATATAAGGTCAATAGGTCATGCACCAATCTTCTAAGGAACAAAGGAACAAATTTTGGTAACTGTGGAAGTATCAGTGCTTCACCTTGTTAGGTTTGCTGCCTTTGATATAGTTGGGTTTCCATTCACAATCTAGGCCCACAACTTTACACCCTTCAATGTAAGATGTTGCATTCCGCAATTCATTAACATCACCAACCCAAATGATATCACCAACTAATAATTCATGGAGATTCAAGAAGTGACTCCTTATCAGCCCAACTTCAGGTTCTGCCAATAAACAAGTAATCCTCATGAGTGGCATGTGAGAAGAACATTAAAGTGAGTGCAAAGCTTATAAACAAAATTCTAAACGACATGGATAGTTCATCCATTCATGTCATAGTGGTTCAGAAGGGGTTAACTATTTAATCCTTTTGTTTAGGGAATCGAATAGCAGGTGTTACCGTCCTTTTATCCTTTGCAAGGATGGAATGTTTAATTGGAAAGAGCATTAAGTGCACGCCAGGCAAATCAAGCAACAAACTAAAGCCTCTACACTTCCGACAAAAAAAAACAGCCACTAAACTAACAACCCGATCACTATATATATATATGTATAGTGCATTCAATATAGTTCCTCCAGAAATAAGAGATTTGCCTCAATGTTTCTTATTACTATAACATTAGGTTGCCTTCTTGGCATAAGTCGTTAGTATGCTACACTTTACATCTCTTTTGATTGGTGTGGCCTGTAGGACAATTATTAATTCAACTCATTACACTAGCATCACTGAGAAATACAGTAGAATTCAGAGTGCTGAAAGAAGATTATGCCATCAGCCATTACCAATCATGAATGATGTAAGAAACTTTAAAGAAAATTAAGAAAAAAATAAGTGGTTTGGCTTACCGGTAATTTTTACAAATCCTTCAAGGGAATAACGATCACAAAGCTCCTCAACCTTCTCAGAGTAGCCAGCTTCCATAGCCAGATATACCTTTAGTGTCAAAGGTGGATAATAAGTACTAATCAACTTATTTGCAAGAAAAAACAAGATTTGATCAAATCAAATCCTGCCATAAATATGCACATCCTCTTACATGAAGTAGCAAGAAAATCTTTGACAGTCTGAAACCATGCAGGTTGAAAAAGATCCTCAAGTTTTAACATTAAACAATGCAAACAAAACACTAATAAGTACTATTAATTTCAGCTATTTAATTTTTACTCAAACTTGCAACTGGATACCTATACTAAGAATATAACTGGACGAGTATAGTTTGAAGAAGAAAGTATATGTTGAACGCAATTGAATAACTTCTTTTAGGGGGAAATATGCAAATAAGCCCCTCACTGCCCTTGATTCTATTTGCTTAGTCTACTGATTATACCAAATGCTGAGAGCATTAATTCAAGTACGTCTCCCTTTGATTTTTACTAAAGACCATTCAGACTAATAAAATACATCTAGAAAAAACTTGAAGCTCAAATTTGGACAAAAAGTTCTTCCCCAAAAGCAGTTTTCGTAAAGGCGAGAGGAGCACCTAGGTGCTAGGGGTCCTGGAGCCTAGGCATGCCTTATGAAAAGATCATAAAACAATTCATAAACTCACATTTAAGTGAATTTATTGGGAAAGAAGAAGGCTATGGGAAGAAACGAAGAAGATTAACAATTAAGCAGAGGATTATGTAGCATAAAACAAATTTCTTCAACTGAAAAGCCTTTTCTTCACTTTTGATTAATACGTGCCTAGCATGAGCCTAGGTGCACCTAGCATGTGCCTAGGTTTGGTGCGCCTAGTTGAAGGCGCCGATTGCCTAGGTGAGGTCACTTCGGCACCTCACCTAGGCACACCTTTTAGATACTACCCCAAAAAAGAATGTCTCAAACCTTCAAGATCCTTTTATAGAATAAAAACTGCGGAAGAGAATAGTAGCTTATAGTCCAAAACCACTTGCCAAATATTCCAGAAGTTGTCTGTCGTGTTTTGTCCTCTCCTCTGCAATATCCCAACACCCTTTTTCTGCCAGTTTCTTCAATGAACTAAAATTTGAAAACAAAATCGGTTACTAATCCAGTAGGAAAATGATTCCATGCCCTCTGCTGCAGGCCGCCAGAAAAAAAAATACCTTTCTTTATACTTCTGACAAACATCTGGAAATTCTGTTTGTAGACCGTTCCTCTTTATGATACCAAAGGCTCCTTTAAGCATATTCATATTAACATATTCCTGGACTAGAATACATAGCATTGGCCTACCCATAAACGCTGACCATTTCTCTGCTGCTCTGAATTCTTTGTTATGGATCATTTTGTGGAGGAAGGACTCACCAGACTGTTGAATAGCAAATCGTTCCAACAAAGAAACTGCTGTCATATATGACTGTGATTCTATAGACTTAACAATATAGTTCTCAATAAAAGCTTTGGCTTGACTCAAACCACTATTCTCTTCATCAGACATAGACTTAGCAATGTTTTCAAGCTTCACATCATAAATATCAAGAATCTTCACAAGAATCCTCTCATCGTGGTTCACAGCACCATGAACAATATCTACAAACAATCTTGCAGCAAGATCCTTTTCAACCAGAAAATCCATTGAGAGAGTCCTCGCTTTGAGTAGTCGATGCAGCGCAGATAGAATCATGTGACTGAATCCATCAGAAAATGATTCAAAAATAGGTAACAGGTAGAGACAGTGAATTACAAAACTAGCTGGTCCAGGCTGAGGAGAATTGCACAACACTAGATGGACTTGCTGCTGAAGAGCACGGAACTTTTTTGTTGCCTTAGATGTTCCTGCAAAGTCAGGATTCAAGAGGTTTCTTTACCTTCATACTTTTTCGTAGCAGTTCAAGCTTTCAGTAGTTAACAATTTACAGAAAGGAAGCTAAAGAGGTGGGATGTGTTGTATTACCGCAAAAGTAGCACTCCTTCAAAAGATATAAGAACACGACTGGTGATACATGGGACAAATCAGAGAAAACATGCAATCTAATTGCACATTGTTCTTGAGCTTTGTCCTTGTCATTCAGCTCTTCTGAAAAATTTTCTTGGAAACCCATGCTAGAAACTCCAAACACCCTAGACATTGTATAACAATTTTTTGTAGTTAAAAAAAAAGCAACCGACTAGAGGCAATAAGCAAGGAGTCCACTCACTAGTGGTTTCTTCTTAAAGTATCCAAAACAATGACAGACATATAAAGTAAAAATTATAGGTGGGAAAAAGTTAACATAGATGACTCAGCTACTATGGTCATAAATAAACTCCAAAGCTCATAAATCGAATAAAATTCTGCAGCTAATTAATATTCAACGAAGTCATACACCGGATTATAAGCCTCTTTTTTATAAATGATGAAGAAGCAACTGCTGCAGGTCTTTTAGAGTTTAGAACACAGCCTTTATAAAACACATTATGAGAAATTGAAACAGTTGACTCCCTAAAACCAAGTTTCAAGTAGAAATCTATGCTCTGGTTGGATGATATGTTTTCCATGAAGACGAATTTTTCCCTTGAAAAAAACATTTTCTCTTAAATGTTACTCCGTATCATTCACATTTGATTAACTGAATTCTTTTTTCCTTATTTTCAGCAAATGTCAGAATCAGGGAAAAGTCGAGAGAAAAAAATTCCAAACAATGCCGAGTTTCGTCAATGGCAGCTTTATTTTGTTGCATGTCCATCAATAGTGATGTAGCACATATCAAAATCATCGGTAAGTAAGAAGTCGAGAAGCAATCAACTAATAAAGTGAAATTCAAAGCCGTCAAACGATGGAGGAAATAGAACAGTAAAAGAAATAAAAAAAAGCGCCACCGTCAAACAGAAGCACAGAGAAACTGAAGAAACAATAGAACAGCGAAAAACAATGGCCCAAATTTCCAATTTTTTCACCATCTCCTGCCTATCCGATCAATATCCCCCAAAATCCTTCAATGTTCTTGACAATGAGACAAATTTTTGCTTCACGAAGCCACGAATAGGTTCAAGTTAAACCCCTAATTTATGCGAAATTGAAGCAGAAAATTCGAAACAGACTCACCTCGGCTCCTCCCTGCGCGCCGCCCGCTGGCAGTTCGTCGGCGACAACCTCCAGTGGCCCCGTCCTTCGGTCGCTTCCCCCCCCTGCTTGTTGGTCGCCTCTCCCCGGGTTTGTAATGTTCTGCAACCAAATAAATTATTACGAATAATTTAACAATGAAAAACAAACTGAGGGGTATTATGGTCCTTTACTTGTAGTTAGCGGATTTTTGTTTATCAGGAAAATTTTGAGATTGTGACGGTAACTATCCAACAATAGCCCTAACAATCGTGACGTCTCCACTATTCGGGTTGACTACTCCACGTAATGTTCGGGTTTTGATGTATCGCTGATCTACGGTTCTACTTTAGTGTGGGGTTTGACTTCGTCCATCATATTCGTCCATATCCAATTTGGTTTAGGTTGCTTAGTTTCGTTTTTGTAGAGTGTGTTTTGTCTAAGGTTGCACCGTTATGCTTTGTTGTATTTTATGGTATTTAGATGGCTCTCCCATCTACCGGCTTGATCGGCCTTCGAGTTTCATATATGTTTGAACTCGAATTCTTATCTTATAAAAAAAAAAAATAGTACTCTCGTGGTTGACTATCTTCTTCCCCAACTTGTGTTTGGAAATATCAACAATGTCACGGCCCGTGATTTTGTTGTTTTCTTTCTCACCAATCAACAAATATGGGCAGAGTCTAAATCGATGGTTAAACCAAGTTCCTCGTCGGTATCTCGTAGGACTCATAACTGTAAAGTCTGTAATTGTGGGATTTCCTCGCGAAGAAACAACAACTTAGCTATAACAAGAAACGTTTGTTGGACTAAACCACCAACACCTTTTGTTAAATTAAATTTCGATGGATCCATGATAAACCGTCGTTTAGCTGCCTATGGGTTTGTGATATGAAATTCGGATGGGGAATTGATTTCTAAAGGATTTGGTACTTGTAATAACACGTCTATCTTGTTTGTAGAAGTCTTGGCTTTGGAAATGGAGTATCGCGTGTTAAGCAACTTAATTTATAAAATATACTTATTGAAGGAGATGATATGACAGTCATTAAAGCCATTTTGGGTGACCCTTTCACTATAATATAAGCAAAATATAATATACTGGAAGTGCCCATGGAATATCGAACTATTACAAATACGAAAATAGATCTTTGCTCGTTCTCTAATGTTGATATTCGTTATGTTTCAGGGAATCAAATGTTGTTGCAGATAGAATCGGTCGTCTTGCATACAACTACATTGCCAATGATAGCCTCGAGACTAATACAGTCCTTCGGATTCTTGTTCGCAGGGACGCTCTAAGAAAGAAGGCTGTTGCAAGTCAATCTTCCTAGATTTTATCCTGCTTCCAAAAAAAATGGTTGTGGATGCTGTCAGAGAAAGAGTGTTGTAAAGACACAATTCGATCTGCTATCTCATTGAACTGTTTGAAGAATATGTGGAAAATACGAACAACCTCAAATGATAGAAGAAGAGTATCAAAAAGAATCTTCTCTGCCTCCTAAAGACAATGCCAAAAGTTACTAAATTGATGACGCAAAGGTTATCACCTCCGATGTCCACCCTTCTAATCCCAAGGCTCAAGTATCTAATATTTCATTCTTGAAAGCGATAGATTAAGCGGTCATAGCATAAACAAATCGACAATCGACAATACCCATGTGTGTTGAATAACCTTCATGATCCCTAAACAAAAGACACATGTCACAAGTTTGGAGTCGTCAAATTTGATTTTAAAAATGCTCATGGTTTATTTAATACAGTATGTTTCTTCTTCTTTTTAGGGGCCTTTTTTATTTATGTAAACTGTGATTTCGGACATGGTTTTAGACATTACAGCAGCACCAAAGTACAACCACCAGTCCACCACCAACCTCTTCGAACATTAGACCCAGCGACGAGTATACCATGGAATCTGGAAGACTAGAGGGATCGATACGATGAAATGGGGACGACGAGATCTTAGAGTTCATATTAAGTTGATTTGCCATTCATTTTGTACAACATATGCACATAACCAGCTTTCGCTTTCAACAAAGCTACACAAACTACATATGCTTATTTGAATTGGTTGTATTGTAGCCTGTAGGTTGAAGACGGGTTTTCCCTTTCAACATACATCGTCGATCAACTACAGAAAGGAAATCTCTACAAAGGCAGTGTTGTTAGGCCCCCCATTTTCGACAATGGAAGATCAACTACTGAATAGCTGTCTAAGCTTTAAGATGAGTTCATCCCAGAGCCAGGTACAGCCGTACAGGTTTTAAAGGTGCTCGATACTCGGGATTCGAATTCCAATCCACTAGTTAAAGGAAGCTGCGACGCAACTCTGTGAACCGACGTGCAATATCGAGGTCCAAACGTGCCTCAACATCCAACGTTCGTGAAATGCACCCATCTCTTAAAAATCATGGGGCGGTAAACCTAATAGCAAAATCACCAAATTGTATGTTTTATTACAATGAACAATTCAGGAATTCTTCCTTTCCTCTAAGAACTTCACCCCCAAAAAAATAACAAGGAATTCACTAGACTAGTACAGTAGTACTAAAACAACGAATTTCCTGACCTAGGTGCTTTCTAACAAGGCCTTCCTTTTAATGCGAATGTTAATAAGATTCATGATGGATGTGCGAGTTTCTCAGATAGAAGACTTGCTATGACTAAATGAATGCCCCGGAATGAGATGAAAAGGTTGAACACGAAATTAGAATGTTGTGCAGAAGTATGTACAGGAGACACGAAACATGCATTAGAAATGCAAAACTATAGGCGATTAGAAGTTATAAGGTACTAACCATAAGTATGTGGAGCTCCAATGCCAGAGGAAGTTCCCTGCTTCTGGGTCGCCGCAGGATGAGATGTTGAGATACTAGCCAACGGGTTTTTCTTCCTGCTCGCTTATAGAATCGAGTGAGTCAGCAGCCACAGGCAACTGGCTGTTTAAACAGTTTTGCTGAGCTGGTAAAGTTGCTGAACTGGATGAACAATTCTGAAACGAGTCTCTAGATACAGCCGCAGGCTCCACTGCTAACAAGGGGTTAAGGGTAGATTCGGATTCTGTATCTGTCATATGTTCACAAATACTTCCATCTGAATTTCCAACTTTGAAACCAATTTGAGTTTCCGAATCAGTTTCTCTCAACAATGTCTCATGTAACTTGCATTGATCATCTTGCACTGAAGTTCTTTCTCCATTCCCAGAAAAGATATCAGGATGCAGAATCCCGTGTTCAGCAAACAGACCAGAAGGGGAGGCCACGATGGATGATGGATCGTAATCATCCACTCCCTCTTTTGTAGGATTGTTTGAAGTATCAGACTCAACACCACAAACATTATGGCTAACCAAAGGGGTACTTTCACTGACACGCCTCCTCTTATTTGCAACATTTTCAGCTCGGTTATCAGGATCATTGGATTGTTCCAAGTGTTGCTCTCCTTCATTCATCGCATGTTCATTTTGGTCCTCCCTAATCAATGTGGCCAACTGTGCCTGCACAAATGATGCCAGAGAAACAGCATAATCACGGGTTATGGAGTCATTGGGTGGACATTGTAGCATTCTCATCAGTGCTTCCTTGTATTGACAAAACGAGATAGATTGTTTCGCAGACCCCCTTTTTTGGCATATCTTTCTCACTTTGAATAGATGCTCACATAGATTACCCATTTCAGATAAACTGCAACTGCAAATTGCAAATTCAGAACCAGGATTTGATACGTAGTAAATCTTATCTTGATTGTTCTGGTCAGCAACTTTGGCAAGTTGACCTTCCATTTTCACATGAGAATCAGGAATCTCTAATGCTCTACGCCACGAGGTCAAACCACTCATCCATTCATCTTTCCAGTATCTAGCGAAATCATCCTTCCCAGGATACTCATCAAGCCAAAAGTAAGAGTGCACCTTCGTACTTAACTTATCAACCAACCAATCTACACGTTGACATGCACTGGCTGTCTTCTCATTCAACAATCTTATCTTCAATTGGCTGTGATAAAATTCAATTGCTGCACTAGTCTCCTGGCTAGCAAGAGGAAGACTCTTCAAAGCACTGATCCAAGCACCTGCGATTAAAGAACACTCTTGATCAGATAACAAGAGGAACTTTAAAACAATATGCTCGGAATTCGCTACAAATAATAGGATAGATCTGAGTCAACACACAGATGAAAAAATGTCCTAATAAGTAATAACCTACAATCTGCAGATTTAAGATACTTCAACGTTTCAAGTCATTCGCTTACGATTCTGAACAAAATAGTTAAGTTATATAGTTCTGAACTTTATGCACAAGGCTTGTCAGTAGTCAAACAAATTAGATATCAGAATCATAAAATGATAACACATTATACATGTCCACTAAGACATCCTGTGATCTATTGATAACAAAGAAAAGACAGATGGCCTAACCAAGTCTTGGATACCAAACCGCTTTGAAGTACTCCATGAAATCTGAACTATCAGAAAAATCCTTCATCAGATCATCAAACAATGTGATAGTTCCGTTCCCTTTGCATATCTCGCACATTGCCTGCCCTAGATGTTTGGATATCTGGATCCTCATCCTACTCTCTGAGCATCTGTTCATCAAGTTCTTATGCCATGCATGACGAATACGCCATGTGGATATCAGGACAGAGCACTGGAACACATCCCTGAGCAAAAGTCAGCAAAAAGATACAGGATATAAGAGTCATAAAAGCAACAATACCATATAGAAGGAAAAAGCATAACATCTTAAGAATGACCCCACTCCCCAAATCATCGTACTTAAAAGCGCTAGGCAGGTCCTAGGCAGTGGGGGGCCACCCAGCAACACCTAGATGGCCATCTATACCAGCCTAGGCACCTGCCCAACTCCAGGTGTGGGGGACCGCGTTGCACAAAACTTTAAAACAAGGAAGAAAGAAGTGAAGAAGCAGAACAAAAGAAAACGAGGTGAAATGGGTTTGTATGCTACAAGTTACCATTGCAAACGGAAAGGCAAACTTCAGAGTGACTGAAGCTATACTAGTTAAACTCAAACTGCTAGCAGCTCATGCAACAAATTAGTTTATCATTTCATATTCCACTTCAAGGAACATTAACGTACAAGCATTATAAATTGAACTGACTATAAGCAACCAACAACTCTCTCTTTGAGTATAACCGAAGATACGAGGCAGTTCCATTATCTGATTTGAGACAGACTGGACCTTAATCTTCATTTAGATATTCTTATTATTCCCTGTCTTCCTCTCTCTACATTCTATCCCTAAAAAATTATCCAGGAAAAAAAACATGGATTCCCTATCCCCATTTTTTTATAAACTTCATCCTTTTTTCCAGCCAAATTCAATGAGCACACAGGAAGAAAAATATGATTGATGCCAGGTTCGAAACATTAATAAAAGGCATTAATGACTTGTTTTTTGTTGTGTGAGAAAGTTAGAAGCATACTTGATAACAAGAACATCTGTTGAAGGATCATCAACTATAAATCCAGCCAACTTCCAGGTAGAATCTTTGGTCAGAACTCTGTTGTAAAGGGCCCGCATCCATCTATATGAATCCGCACTTGTAAATCTTGGCGATATGACCCACGCTACGGGGATTGCCTTGTTCTCCGAATTAAACACAAGAAGGCTGTGAACAGGATACTGCCAGCAAAAAGAAATTCAATCAGCTAAAATAAGTCCAGATAAAATGCCCAAGGGACCTGCCAGTAATGAAACAGTAGTCAACACTGAAGACCATTAAACAGACCTGCAACTTGTACATGCCAAATCTTGAATCAGAAACCAAGAGGCTGCGATTGCCAAACCGGATCATTTGCTGCAACTGCCATTCAGTCTGGATACCAATAGTGAAAGGATTGTTTTCAGAGAAATCCTGATAAAAGAATACACAACTCTGATGGCTTTCAACCCACATACTGAGGCTTATAGCATCATCTGTATCCAGCTCATAAGTTGAGCGTCTAATGCTTCTCTCTTGTCTCCGAACATACCTGTGTGTCAGAAGGTCATCACGGTTACTGGGTCCCCCCTGTCTCTCCACTGATTCATTGTGCCTCTGCATTATTGCCTCAACAGACACTCCAACATATAACAATGAATAAACGCGGAGAAGAAGATCCTCAGAGATGTATGGAGCAAACATAGCCCGTGTTCCAGCAGCCTTTTGGTCTTGTGGACCATGGCATGGTGATCCCAATTTGTCTATATGCTTGTCCTGGTTATATATTAGAAGTGCTACAGATGGCTCCGCTATTAGGCGCTTCACAATGAAATGGCAGGTGCAGCCCCTTTTTGTATTTGGCCGACCAGCAGATGTCTTCTTTCGAATGTTGGTACTCCTACTTGGCCGTACGACTCCACCCTTCCGGTGGTCATCTGGGCCAAATGAACACCAATACCTAAGAATTTCAAGATATATTATCCGTGAAGATAAAGGCATAAACCTATTACTGAGAAGCCCAAGGACAGAAATTACATATACTATAGAGGAAATCAAACAAGCTTGAAGTCTTACAAGATATATTCAAGAATGCCATCAACTTTTGCCTTGTAAGGTGCATTTGGTGTCCGTCTCCTCCTTGCTTCAACATGAAATTTTGTTGGGCAATCTTTGTTCAAAGATTCACCCCTCACAAAATCATCAACTCTAGCAAAAGGGATGAGAGCCACTCTGTCCATGTTATCACGCCAACCCTCCACCTTAGACCATACCAAATCAGCAGAGGAAAACTCTGAAGTGGAGGGACTCTGTACAGGGAGTGATAATATTTCATCCCATCTAGCCATCTGCATGATTTACAAATATTGAATATTATAAACAAGTACAACTACACTAAAAAACTGTTTTAATAAGCAATGTGAATATGACTAACAAGCTCAAATAGTTTCTGCTTTCCCCCATTTATTATTGCTCAATCTAGCAAAGACCTTAGAACTTCATTTAGCATAAACCAGATATATGCAGTTGTCGACGAAGTAGAGCATATATTTCACTTTGTATCAAACAAGGAAATGCCTTGTATAATTCGGCTACTGAGATTGCCATGTTTCATCTCTCATTTTTAGGGACAAATATGAATAAAGTCAGTCTTGATTATCATCAGAAGGCAAAGGCAAATAAATTAACCAAGAAAAGGGGGGAAACTGGAAAAGAAAATCCACAAACAACATGGAAAAATTGCTCTTGGTATTGATATCTTGATATCTAAATATCGATATCGAATATCAGATGATATCTTGATATCCTTAGTTCGGTAAATTGCAAGATATTTATATTAGCCTGATAGATGATATCTACTGTTTGGTATGCATTTCTTCATATCATAAAATCAAAAGAACACAAGTTCAGCACAAATTAAAGAAATAACACAAACCAAACAAAGCACCTGCATTGAGAACATTCAGCTAAGCAACCGAGTGGCATGTGGCATGTAATGTCAGCACAGGATCACACAAATTGTGAGAAAGACAATGAGAAATTTCAGCAAAGAATCAAATGGAATGTCATTAGCCTATAAATACATGGATTTCGAATCTTGGAGAGGGAGAAATGGAAGAAAGCCAGAAACCCTAGCTCTGAAAATGCAAATCAATTCAGGAACCCTAGCAAGACCTTGAAATTTCAGCTACTGTAAGCAACTTAAGCAAAAAACCCTAATCTACAAACCTCTCGTCAGAATAGGAACGAATTGAACATCACCGCTGAGAAGAGAATCGAAGGAGTAGATTACAACAAATTACCACAGAGAAAAGGAGGAGGAGAGGACGATAAACTTGAAGAACGAGGAGGGAGCACAGATAAGAGAGTAGAGGAGAGCAGCTGCAAGAGAAGGAGAGTAGAAGATATCACAAACTATCCAATAAAGATTGGAATTAGGATATCTGATATCCATACCAGACGACCCCTAAATCGACAATAAACAATTCAACCAGCAAGCGACAGCAAACTATTACATGACTTTTGACGAGGATCAGTAGCTCCTGTCTATCGGCATCGATATCCAACCAAAATCCTTCTTGAAAATGAGACAAATTTGACTTCACGAAGCCACCAATATGTTCAAATTGGGATGTCCCAAACCCTAATTTTTGCGAAATTTCAGCAGAAAGGTCGAAACAGACTCACCACGGCTCCTCCCTGCGCGCCGCTCGCTGGCCGTCCGTTCTACAGTCGCTTTCCCCCCTGCTTGGTGCCTTGGTGGTGTTTGTAATGAGCAATTTTAAGGGTGTTTATGGATTCCAATGCATTATAATTCTAATACATATTTTAAATGATGTAAATTTTAAATAAAATATATATTATAAATTATATCAAATAATTATATTAAGTTTATAATGTAATTATATACTTTGAGCAATAATGAGTGTTTTATTAAAAATAATTTATAAGACATTTTATTTAAAAGTTACATTATTTTAACGTTTCGGCTATATACACCGCAAATCTCCACGTCCTTAAGGACGTGCAAGCACGTCTCTAAGCCACCCGAGACGAGACGTGCTGCACGTCCTTAAGGACGTGCAAGCCCGTCTTCTAATAGCGAAGAGGACGTGCCTCTTCGTCTTCTCGTCTTCGTCACAGAGAAATCGAGAGAGAGAGAGATCGATCGCCGGAGAGATCTCGAGACCGAGAGAGAGAGAGAGACCGAGAGAGAGATGGAGACAGAAAGAGAGAGAGCTCGAGGCGGCGGTGGCGGCCATGGAGGCGGATCTGCTGGCGGCGACGGAGAGTGGTGGTGGTGCGACGACGATGGAGGTGGAGGGTGGTGGTGGGGGTGGAGCATCGGGGGAGGCGGTGGTGGTGGAGCCGGTGGCTGAGGAGACGGTGCGGCTGGCGGCTTTGGCGGGGGAGGAGGAGGGTGGTGGTGGTGGGGCGGCGATGGAGGCGGAGCAGTGGCGGAGGAGGAGGATGCGTTATTACCGTCGCGGAAGCGTCGGACAATCGAGGTGTCTCCGGTCCCGACTCCACGTATGTTATTTGAATTACTTTTTGTTTGATTTATTTTTATAGTTTTAAAATATAATTTGATAGATTATAATATAGTTTTATAATAGAAGTTTATAGAATATGATTGATAGAATATAATTGATAATATTTTGTTTGATTTATTTATATATTATAATGTTTTTTTATAGTATATAGTTTGATAGAAAAGAATATAATTTTAATTTGATAGAATATAATAGATAGTATATATTCAAATGCATAAAAAAAATTACAATTGAAAGACAATAAAAAACATTAAAATATATTACAATACTTCAAAAGTATTTAATTAACATTAAAATATATTCAAATACATAAAAATAAATTTATATTGAAAGATAATAAAAAACATTAAAAAAATATTAAAATACTTCAAAATTATTTAATTAACATTAAAATATATTTAAATATATTCAAATATATTCAAATACATAAAAATAAATTAATATTGAATACAATAAAAAAAATTAAAATATAATTGTAATACTTAATTAACATTAAAATATAATAAAAGACATTAAAACATATGAAAATATATTAAAATACATCAAAAGACATTAGAATAACATTAAAATACATTAAAATATACTGAAAAGACATTAATATTCAACTGGATCATAATAACAGGCAGGGAGGCTCATGAGGGGGGATGGTACCCTTCGACCTATTAGGTTCGGCGACCGGGCAGCGGTCAGCCAGGTACAGGAGTCTACGGCACCCCCCGATCAAACAATCGACGATCTACTTGCGTCTGCAGAGCGCTTACAGCCGTCGATGGGGACGCCCCCGGCCGATAAGCACGACAGCTTCTGGAAGGGTCTGTCAGGTTGGGATCCTTCTGGCGATGCGATGATGGGGTTGTAGCCTTCTTTAGAGTCCACTGATATTTTGAGTAGCTGTATTACCGACGTAGTCGTTGGGCGACGGGCCGACATGGGTAGACCGCCTACTCGTGTTCCACCGACCATCCCGGAGGCATCTACTTCAGCCGTTCCGGAGACTTCTACTTCAGCCGTGCCGGAGGCTTCTACTTCAGCCGTGCGAGAGGCTTCTACATCCGGCACACACGAGCCCGAGCCTTCGACCTACCCCACACCAGCGGCAATCTCCTTGGGCTCTGCAGATGATGTGATCCCTGATGTCGTTGAGGGGGCTAACGACGGTCAAGAGGGGCAGGCTGAGGGCCAGGGGGCCCACAGGTAGAGCCCGAGCCCATCCCTGCGTAGGCTGCCGCATCGGCTGTGCAGGTCGACCCTTTATTGCCGCCGGGAGATCTGCTTGTGTCTTACAGGCATCATCGCGCGTATCAGGTGTGGAGAGATCCTATGGTGGAGCCGCTGCTGCTGAAGTTCTACCACCGGGCGACTCACCTGCAGCCTTTCGAGCCCTACATATTTGAGGGTCCGGGGACCTGGGTGCAGGATTTGCTCCCATCCGGCATCCCCCAGCTGAGGTCCCTCCACTGGCAGTGTGTCGACGAGTTTACCTGCACAACCTTTTTGGAGCATTGGCACCCGGAGACCAGCTCCTTCCACTTTCCATGGGGCGAGATGACCATCACGCTCCACGATGTTGCCTGCCTGATGGGACTTCCGATTGATGGCCAGCCTTGCACGTCACATCTGCCCGCGGGCGCTTTGGTCCCCGCCATCGCGGAGTACTACCAGCTCACCCCTGCGACTCTGAAGTCATACAGACACGCTGGCGGCCCTCCAGTGACTGGGCTTACTGGCCTGTGGCAGCAGAGACACGGCCGCTCGTCGACCCCGCCCCCGCCGATGACCCAGAGGCCGCGGCTGATCTTGAGCAGATTCGGCTGCGCACGCATGTGGGAGGGGGGCAGCCCAAGGATGACCCTGTACAGCGTTTGTTTCTGCACAGGACGTACATGGCCATCGCTCTCGCCGCGACTCTGTTTGTGGACAAGTCGTAGAGCCGGATCCCATGGAGGATATTCGGCCTTATTTGGGACATCCCACGTACGACCACCCTTGCATGGGCTGCAGGTGCCCTCGCATGTCTATACAGGGGCCTAGGCGAGGCTACCCGCGCAGGTGCGAAGGGTATAGACAGCTGCACGCCGATCCTACAAGTACGAGACCGTTGAATTAGAGTTTTAGTTTACAAATATTTAAATTATATTCTAATGACATACTTTTTTGTGTGAAGGCTTGGATATGGGCGTACTTCCCTCGCTTCCGAGGTGATTTCTCCAGCGATCCGGCTAGGAAGGATGACCCTCGCTTCTACGCAAAGTTCATCGGTCCGAAGGCGCCACAGCGCATAAAGGACGATGCGAAGCTGAAGAAGATCCGGGAGCTGCGGGACGAGGTGGACCGTCTTACCGTCGCTGATGTATGTATTCGAGACTCTATCTATATCACTTATAATTCTTAACTGTGAATTACGTCTGATTTATTTAATTATAGGTCGAGTGGATGCCCTTTGGGCGTGATCTGGACTTCGACGGCCAGTACCGTCAGTCCACCTATCGGGGCACCATCACCTTCTGCGGGGAGGAGGAGCCGTATATGCCCGATAGGTGCCTCCGGCAGTTCGGACGGGTCCAGGGGATCCCGCAGCCCGTCATCGCGTCGGATCAGGTCTGCCGCGACACCACCCTGAAGACCGCGAGGTACATCACCGTGTTTGCCCACAACCACAACAAGTGGCAGGATCTGCAGGACAAGGGTCGCTTCTACATGCTGGCCGAGCACAGGCGCACCAGCGAGGATTGCCAGGCCGGTGTCACTGCAGATTACATGGCTTGGTACGCGTCGCAGAGCCGGCCGTACGTGTTGCCGACCACGCCACCCCATCCCGACCCACCGGCGCCCGTCCACCCGATCGGCATGGATCCATGGGTGGACCTCCCTCAGCCTCCCGTCATCCGTCCGGCCCTGTTAGCCCGCTTTCGTGAGGTCGAGGGCTATTTGAGGGCCCTGGCTAGCGACCCTCGCATTGAGCAGCTAGTGGACGAGGTGACGGAGATTTTGGATCATGTTGTACGCCATCCACCTGGCCAGTGATGTACATTTATACTTTTGCAGTTTCTATCTTTATATTATACTTATATATTACGGATTTTGTATCTATCTTTATATTTCTATCTCGAGTAGACTCTTCTCATTTCTTCCGAGTCATATTGAACGTAAACATCAAGAACGAAAACGTTAATATGATAAGGTTGCCCGATAACGAAAACGTGAAACCATCCGTAATGGATCCGTTGTAAGTTGCTCTTACATACATTAGGTTTTTTATTTGTGTATGTTGTTTATAATGTTTTCCTGCATATTTTGGTTAGGAACTTCCCTCAAGATTTGTGAAGGAGCACGGAAACAGATTGTCAAAGTAGATCGATATCCTCATACTTGATCCATATCCTCATACTTGATACAACTACCTTAAAGATGTGCTAGGGTTTAGGGTTTGGCTAGGGTTTAAGGGTTTGGCTAGGGTTTAAGGGTTTGGCTGAAACAGCACGTCCTCAAGGACGTGCAAGCAAGTCCTTGACCACGTGCAGTTTCCTAACCCTAAACCCTAACCTAGCCAAACCCTAAAACCCTAGCCAAACCCTAAACCCTAGCACGTCTTTAAGGACGTGCTAGGGTTCTGCTTACAATTAACGCAACAGTGCCTATTTGAAGCGAAGGAGGACAGCTTGATTCCGCACTCCAAAACAAAGTCCGACTTGTTTCGATATATTCTTTCGCCGTTAGAATCGTTATGGCCGAGCCGCAAAGCAATCCTCGTCTCCAAGTATCCCAGGTACGGATAGGTTTCGTAGAGTGAACATATTTCGTATTCCTTCCGTTTTGTTCATATTTCCAATTATGTTAATACAGTTTCGAGACTTTACGTCTGAGTTCTCGGACCCAAGGGTTTGGAATGACCGTGACGAAATGGTTGCGCTTTCAAGGACTTGGATCGGAGACACTGCATGATTTTAGTAATCAAGCGGTCTTGGACGGGGGCGTCGAATCGTCCAGGCGGGGTTCTCCTTGCTTGCGAGCAGTTTGGGGAGTACCGACCACGCGGGAGGAAGCTCCGGAGCATGCAGTCGAAGATAAGTGGTTGTCCATTCTCTCTACACGGACACGAAGCTCCGTCGGGTCACTGGGTTATGACGGTAACCCACGGTGTTCATAACCACGGGCTTTCCACGAGCTTGAAGGGTCACGCCATCGCCAGACAGATGACAGAGGGGGAAAAGAAGATGGCGAGGTGGATGAAGGAAATTGGCACTCCTCCAAAATCCATTGGGTACGGATTGAGGCAGTTGGATGAGACCAGCGTCACGTCAAGGAAGAGCCTTACCAACACGCTCGCCATGGTGGTCGCCGAAGAAAGAGGTAGTCGGACGATGACTCATGATACCTTGCACCATCTGCGGGAAAGAGGGTACTACTACGACTTCAGACGACATCCGGATGACGACAACATCTTGAGCGACCTCTTCCTAGCGCATCCCGACGGGATACGCCTTCTCCGAAGGTTCCATTACGTCATCATAATGGACAGCACATACAAAACAAATGCGTAAGTTACTTAATTACGATTACATTATTGCACATATAGCCAATTATAAAGTATTTTATATGTAACATATTTACACTTGCAGATATGGGATTCCTTTGTGCGAGGTGGTCGGGTTCACACCCTCAGGAAATACTTACTTCATCGCCTATGCCTTCATGTCGCAAGAGAACGAAGACACATACACCTGGGTGTTGCGACAGCTTCAGATCTTGCTTGGGACGGTTCAGCCTCAAGCTATCATGACTGATTGAGAGCTAGGTCTCTTGGCGGCGCTGAATGTTGTCTTCCCCGACGTCCAACATCTCCTTTGTTGGTTACACGTGACGAGAAGATGCGAGGAATTTGCTCTGAAGATCACGAAGAATTTAAACCACGCTGGCATCTTTAAGGGCAACTGTTGGGGGCTGTTCGAATCGAGGTCGGAGGAATCATTCAACCGACGTCGTCGGGCGCTACACGCTGCATGGCACCCATTCCCAGGTGTGGTGGCGTATTTAGAGTCGGTTTGGCTTCCATACAGCAGGAGCATCGTACGATGCTACGTAGATAATGTCTTCCATCTCGGCACCCGTACGACAAATAGGTACAACCTTACTTCATATCTCCCATTACAATATGATATAATATCGAATATTTAGTGGTATGCACTTCAATGTGTACAGAGTTGAGGGTCAACACAAGGTTCTGAAGGAGGCACTTCACTCATCGACTGGTGACTTCCGCATCGTGATCGATGCAATCCATAGAGTCAACGATTATCAACTGCATGAGCTGCAAACTGCTTTGGAGATCGACCGCTTCAAATGGCCAACAGCGGCGTATAAAGTCAACCTTTTCGATGAGGTAAAGACTTTAATCTCCAAAAAGTGCTTCGATTATCTGTACAAGATGTGGCAGGACGTCGTGAACGAAAAGGTTCCTCCAGTATGCACGGACCGACATTGGAGGGTTTGTTACGGGATCCCTTGTGTCCGTGAGATTTAGGCATACGTCAACTCCGGTACTCCGATACCCGCCGATGACATCCACCCGTTCTGGATGGATTTGTCATGGACTGACATCGACGACACCCCACTGCCGTATGAGTTGTCATCTTCATTGTCATCTTCATACACGGCTTCCAACGATGTATGCGAGGATGAGCTGCACCCACCCTCATCAGCAAGCGTCCGAAGGAAGGGGAGGCCTCGGGGGTCGAGGAATGCCTGCAGAACCAACCCGTTGCCATACGAGGAGGTGAGGGAAAGATTTGAGAGAGAAGAAGCGCGTGCTGCTCGAAATGCTGCTCGGCCTCGTCCACAAGCGACCTCAGCTCGACGTGGACGTGATGATGTGTTCGGAGGGTTCAACTGGGGTCGAAAAAACGTTGATCCCTTCATGCTCGGTCATATTGAGACGGTGAGGGACACTGTTGGAGATGGTCATTGTAGCTACCGTGCTTTGGCGGCTTTGACATCACCGATCGGCGAGACTGCTTTCCCAGAACTCAAAATGTTACTATGCAGTCACTTGGAGGATCACGCCGATCTGTACGCCGGTTGTTATACGGGAGGGTACCCATTCCAGCAGTTCGTCGACTACCAGAGATGGGCGGGAGCTGTGCATGGTGATAGGAGACGGTGGATAGAGCTACCCATTATGGGTTTAGTATTTGCAACGGTATATCAGATTCATCTCGTCGTCCTAGCTTGGCATCATCCGTTCACATGTCTCCCCATGACCTCGCCGACACCTGCTAACAACCCTCAATCAGCAACTCTTGGTGTAGCCTGCATCGGAAACCAAGACCATTTTGCCGCGGTACGACTTCAAACGTCTTTTTTTATTACCTATTCATGCTTTTCATATATATGTCAATACTCTAACTCTAATTTTCTGTTCTCATAGATCTGGTTGCGTCCTAACGCTCCTCTTCCGCCGCCTCCACTAGAATGGGTCGAACATCATCATCCGAGCGTCGAAGGATGGGATGCTCCGTTTCAAGCTCAGATTGAGAGATTTCGAGTCTTGCGTGCCGATTCCGGCCGTCCTTTACTATTTTCCTAGATTGTATTCCACAACTTTATTAAAATTATGAATGTAAACCTTTTTTTCCGTTCCTTGTAACGTTATTCGCATATTATCCGAATGAAAACCTTAACAATTATTGTTTTCTATTTAATTTGACCCTAAATCCTTCAAATCCACTAGCTAAACACTTCAATTTTATCAATTAACATTACAAAACCGTCGGAAAACCTAAACCCTAACCCTAAACCCTAAACCCTAAACGCAAAACCCTAACTAGGGTTTGCACGTCCTTAACAACGTGCAAGTATTGCACGTCCTTAAGGACGTGCAAATCCTTAATCCGGATTTGCGGTGTATATAGTGACACCCTATTTTAAATATGATATAAAACGTATAACCAAACACTGTTCAAATATTTATAATTATAATATATTATTTTAAACATAATTATAATTATTAACACTTGAACAGAACATTGAAAAACAAATTTAGGGGTATTAACGCATTGGAATCCAAACACACTGTAGAACAATGAAAAACAAATCAAGGGTATTATTGTCTTTTATTTGTAGTTAGCGATTTTTTATGTTACAAAGAAAAAAAATTGAGAGGTGTCACATAACTCACATTGACTATCAACCTATGCCAAAACAATTAAAAGGTAATTATGGAAGCCGATGACCAGGTTCATCGTAAAACAAATTGACAATAGGAGGAGTGACCCACTTATTTATATTCAAGGCTCGGATTCTCGAGACAAAGGTTCCAACACATCACAACAAGTACAACACCACCAACCTCTTGAAACATTACACCGCAACGAATACACCATGGAGTCCGAAAGACTAGAGGGATCGATATAATGAAATGGGTATGACAAGATCTTAGAGTTCGCATTAAGTTGATTTTTCATTCATTTTGTACAACATATGCACCAAACTAGCTTTGCCTTTCAACGAAGCTACACAAAAACTACATACACTTTGTTTGAATTGGTTGTAGCTTGCAGGTTGACGACGGGTTTTCCCTCTCAACATATATAGTCGATAACCTACCTGAAAGGAAAGCTCTACAAGGCAGTGTTGTCAAGCCCCCCATTTTCGACAAAGCAGATGCACCTTTGCAAGAGAAGCCATGTAGTCTTGTGATCTGGAAGAGTACCACTCGTTAATGCCAAATTGTTGCTCATGCCAAAAACGTCGAGAATCAAACAGTTAGTCTATGAACAAACCTCTGCCCATACACAGACCCAACAGCTGCCTCTAGGTGCTTTCTAGCCTCGTCTGGTTTGGCCTGCAAGCGCGCACACACACATAAATACATACAACTCAGTCGAATTTGATGAGATTTAGGAGGTTGAAGATTCGTATGGGAGGACAAAGACAAACCAGTGCTTCGTAATACAGGCCAGCGTACAGCGAAGCATAGAAATACTCGTCTTCTCTTCCGCTTGAGAACACCTCAACAAGCTACTCAAGAAATGTACACAAGATCAGAAGCTAAAACAACGATTATGATGTGAAATGAAAGGCGACATTGCACCTTTTCAGGATCACCACCATCTTTATACATGTTATAGGCTTGTCTCATCACTGGCCTTGGATCTGTACCGACCTGCGCGAAATCAAATGGCTTATTCTTCAAATGCAGACAATGGGAGAAGATAAAATGGAGTGGTAGTAGACACAAGTTTGCCTGGAGAAAGAGCTTCCTTGCTTCATCGACGCCATAGAGACGAGCTTCGCAAAGGAAACACCATATGGACTCCTCTGTGTCATTCGGATTGTTTGCGACATCTAATCGAAACTGCTCAGCCCCATCCTCAAACCTATGTATGAACAACTAGATCTCAGTTCCAAACCTATACTCAAACCCTAAGGAGAAATCAAAATGCAACAACTTACCTGTCAAGATAGTAAAGGGAGAGTCCTCTCTGCCAAAGATCTGAAAAATGTACATACATACTGTATTGTTAGAGTTAGGGTTTCGTATCTCATCAATCTCATACACATTTCTTTAAATCGATATCGATAATCAACAATTGAACTAAGAAATTACATGACTTTTGGCGAGGATCGAGCTCGATTGCTCTATCGAATTCCGCAAGTGAACCGGCAACATCTCCCTGTGGTGTTTACACAGAAATCGATCAGGAATTGGGGATGATAAGGAGTGGGCGCTGTGGGGAGTACTCGATCGAGCTGTCGAAGAAGAGATACCTGCCGGAAAAGCTGCATTCCGGCACGGATGGCGAGCACGGCGTCCCGGGGAGAGGGATTTCCGCCGGTGAGGGCGTCCCAGATGCCGGAGACGTAGGGGAGGAAGAGCCTCCGAGATGAGAGGGAAATGGATCGGATTTGGTGATATTGGTGGGTTGCCGGAATTGAGACTGAGATTGGGAATGGAGATTTCAGAGTGCAGGGCGGCTTGACCAAGCATGACCAGCAAATTAGGGTTCCCGTGCTCATGTTGTTTGTCTGCAACATGGCCATTGGAATGGAGGAGCCAGCAACGGGAGATGCGGACTGAGAGGAGAGGGAAGAGGGGGTTATCCGTTATCGGACCAACTTTCCACAAAACCACCTCTTAATTTTGAAAATTACAAAAAGTAGTGTATCATTTATGTTTGTAATATAAAATTGCACAAGATTTGTGGTGCCTGTAAATATGTATTTTTCAAGATTGTCATGACTTGTTTTTCTAGGGTTGGTTTTCATTTACTAACGCATCGTTCTTTCAACAATCAGGTTTGTTTGATTTCAAACCTTTACTTAATAAAAAAAAAAAATTGACATGCCTTTGTATAAGCATAATATAGTAATATATAACGAAAATGTGAGAGGGATTTTTCGCTCACTAGAGAAGATGGAGATCGACAACCTTCACCGATGAAGCCTGAAACCAAAAGAAGAGATCAAGGGGTGGGGCTCAAAGTCTCCGGAGGTGACTCCGACGCCCAAGTCAGTATAAGTGTTTTTGTTCCAAAAGAATCCCCTCTATTGAACGTGACCTCACCTATTTATCATGTAATCAATTAATTAACATATTAATTAATTAAGATATCGCAGAGATATTGGATGACTTATCCGTTGGTTAGGATATGAGATTCTGCTTAAGGAGTAAGTATTAGATCTTACCAATCCTCCGAGATTTATGCTAACGGATAATTTTCCACACAGAAAATATTGCCAATAAAATTGGATATAATATATCGGAAATTTCACGAGGTACCCCCGAGGTATCGCGAAATTCACGCGGTGACCACTTCTTTTACCTCTTTCACGTGGTACCCCTGAGGTTTGAGATTCTTTCACCTCGTGCCCCTCCCTCTTATTTTTAACACTTTCCGTTAAGTTTTAATTAAAAAAAAAATTCTTTTTACCTGTACGCGATTTACCCAGAGGCGATTTACCCAGAGAAACCTTCACGCGAAAGAGGCGACTCCACAGGCGAAGACCTTCGAGCGAAGAAGACTCCACATGCGACTCCACAGGCGAGCTGGACTCCGGCGTCGGCGGTGGCGGCGGTGGCGGTGGTTTCCGGCGTCGGCGGTGACATCTGGTGAATCTCAATGGCTAGTTACAGGTGAATCTCAATCCCAATTTCAGATTTTTTCGAAAATTAGGGTTTAGTATGATGGTTGATTTGTGCAAAAATTTGTGTACATGTGAACTTTATTGATGATTTGTTGGTGTTTTGGGGTAAATAGGCTGTGTTTTGATGATTTTAGGTATAAGTATCATGGCTTTGTTCAAATTTATAGATTGGGGAATTTGGAATTTGGTTGTGTTATCTTTCAAATTTGGGGTTTTTTGAATTTAGTGGCCTCTAAATTTGTTTGTATAAACATTATGCTTTGTAGAATGGTGTTGCAAATGCGTTATATTCATTCGGAATATGTCGAAATGGAGGTTGATGACCCGGATAAGTGTAGTATTTTGGGTATATTTGTTGAATTGCTAGAAGGGGCAGAGAAAAAGGGCATGATCCTCCCCGAGAATCCGACGTTATGGTATGCGCATAATGCTCAAAGTTTTCAACTAGAGAGTGACAACGATGTTGTGAACTTCATGAATACATTTAGAGAGAAGGGATTGATTAAATTGGCCATTGGATCCGGTGACTCACCGTCCAAGAATTTGGAACTAGCACGGGGTATGATTGAGTCAAAAAGGCCGAAGGAAAAGTCAAGTTATGGTAGTCAACCTAGTTCTAATAGGAGGGTTCCTGCTACTACTGCAAGAAGGAAAGGGACATATCTACCGAAATCCCAAAGTTGCTCCATACCTAGTGAACCAACATCTGCTGAGGTTAGTAGGTGATACGTTTGGGATACCCGATCCTTCGCCTGTGGGCTTCAGATCAAGAACCACGCTGTATATTTGCTTTGATCTTGCAATGCTCTTCCGATATCTCCTGATTAACACAATTGAATTAAACTAATTAAACTTAAACTTAACTAAAAGGAACATAATTTATAACTTAAGAAAATTAAACTATCAATAGCTACGGAAAATAATTAAATTAACACTAATTCAACAATATTTCCTTAACTTAAGAAATCTATCAATTAGAAGTGGCGGACTTAATGAAATCTAAACTTAACAGATGAACAAGGTAACAGTTTAAAGAAAGCAAAGGCAAGCGACAGAGAACGAAGGTTAGCGAGAGAGAGAGAGAGAGGCGAGGGACTGATCGCGCGGAGGTTGCTGGGCACACAGGCTTCTGGCCTCAGGGTGTGCGCGGGACTCCGGGTGCGCGAGGACAGGAGCGCTCGCTGGGCGCAGGGGTGCAGGCGAGCGACGGCGAGATCGAAGACGCGGGAGCGGGACGCGCAGGAGCCAGCGCTGGAGAACGCGGAGGGGCACCTGGGGAGCGCGGGAGCGAGCGCGAGGATGTGGGAGCAGGTGTCCGCGCTCGCTGGAAGCGAGGCCGGTTGCGAGTGTCGCCAAGGGCAGTGCTTCCTCGACAAGCCGGTGTCTCGATCAGGTTGGGGCTCTGTTCTTGCTCGATGTAGATGAACAGTAAGGGTTGAGTGTTTGGTGTTGCCGAAAGATCTCAAGAACAAAAGTGGGAAAGTGTTTTGGGATTGATAATCGAAGAACCCTTAATCCATAAAGGGTTTTTTCAATTCTATTTCAATCTAATTAAATCAAAGTGCATAACATGAATTTATAGTAAACTTATGAGAGATCTAACCAATCCTTCCTTGCAAAGGAAAGGGGTTTGGATAGATTAATTCTATCTAAAGATAAATAAAATAACATAAGATAAATAAATCCTAATGAGATAGAAATTTAATAACTTGGTGGCCAAGTATTATATCTAGAAGAGATATAATTAAATTCCACCTTATTTATCTAATTGCATAAAATAACAACTTAATTAAATAACTAATGTAACTCGGCCCAACACCACTAGTGTACTCGACATGGGCCTTAGTCGACATCTTCTTGGCCCACTCGGTATGTGATGGTGTCGAGTGGTCCATGATGGTGCCGAGTTTGGTGGAGTCAAGGAGGGTGCTGACGAGTCTTCATGAGCTCCGTGTGTGGACGCAAGCTCACTTCCGGTGCTGATGGTGTCACCTTGAGCCAAGTGATCCAGGGTGGCCTGAACCCTTGCTCTAACGTTCCATGGTGACGGACAAGAAAGGCCTTAGTTGCATTTTGAATCTTCTTGGCCCTTGAACGAGTGACAGGGCCATCAAATGGAACCTTCATGTTGTCCTCAATGTCACCAGGAGTCATCGATAATTGAGCGGCATCATTCTCCTCCACTTGACTTCGATTTGTCCTCAAATCGTCGTCAGAGTCATCGTCAGGCATGAACAAGGATAGATCGACGACGTTGAATGTAGAATGGACGCTGTACTTATCGGCAGGGAGATCCAGCTTGTATGCATTAGGACCCATCTTCTGAACCACTCTGAATGGTCCATCTCCCCTGGGGTCCAGCTTAGATTTCCGTTGTTGCGGAAACCTTTCCTTCTTGAGATGCAGCCATACTAGATCACCAACGTTGAACTGCACATCCTTGCGATGCTTGTCCTTCGCGGCCTTGTATTGCGCAGTCTTCCTCTCCAGCTGCGCCTTGGTACGCTCATGCAAGCTTCTGATGAAGTCCACTTGCTTAGCTGCATCCACGCTCTCCTTGTCCTTATATGGCCGAGGCATCATGTCCACTGGAGTTAATGGATTTCGGCCATATACTACCTCGAAGGGGGTCATCTTTGTTGCAGAGTGCCTAGACCTGTTATATGCAAACTCTACAAATGGTAGACAGTCTTCCCATCTCCGGAGGTTAGTTCGCAGCATGACTCTAAGGAGAGCCCCAAGAGTTCTATTTGTGACCTCAGTTTGGCCATCAGTTTGTGGGTGACAAGAAGTAGAAAATAGCAGTTTTGTACCCAATTTAGACCATAGAGTTTTCCAAAAAAGAACTTAAGAATTTAGGATCACGGTCAGAAACTATAGATAATGGCAATCCATGTAAGCGAACAACATCTTTGAAGAATAAATGAGCAACATGAATAGCATCATCAGTTTTATGACATGGTATAAAATGAGCCATTTTGGAAAATCTGTCTACAACAACAAATATGGAATCATGACCCTTAGAAGTTCTAGGCAATCCTACAATAAAATCCATAGAAACATCTTCCCAGGGTGCATTAGCAATAGGCAACGGTTGGTATAGACCATTAGCATTGGATTTCGATTTGGCTTTAGCACATGTAACACAACTTTTGACAAATCTTAGCACATAATTAGACATTTTAGGCCAAAAGTAGTGTTCCTTTAGTCCAGCTAGAGTTTTTTCGAAACCTCCATGTCCTCTAGATTCATGAATTTCTTGGGTTAACAATCGGCGAATAGAAGAAGATGGGATACAAAGCTTGCCCATCTTAAACAAATACCCATTATCAATAAAAAATGAATCGACTTCACCTTTGGACAGACATTGAGCATATATAGTTTTAAAGAAACTATCAGAAGCATACAGTTCCTTTATCAAAGCAAAACCCAAAACATGTGCATCCATATGGTTTAAGAGGACATACCTGCGTGATAGCGCGTCAGCTACCACATTATCCTTTCCCTTCTTGTGGTGAACCACATAGGAAAAGGTCTCTATAAACTCCACCCATCGAGCAAGTCGCCTGCTGAGCACTGCTTGTCCTTTGAGGTACTTCAGAGCTTCATGATCCGAATGAATCACAAACTCCTTAGGCCAGAGGTAATGTTGCCAAGTCTGTAAGCAGCGAACTAGTGCAAATAGCTCCTTGTCGTAGGTAGAATAGTTGAGCTCAGCGGTGCCCAACTTTTCGCTGAAGTAGGCGATGGGACGCTTGTTCTGTAGCAGGACCCCTCCAATGCCAGTGCCAGAAGCGTCACACTCTAGCTCAAAAGGTTGAGCAAAGTCAGGTAACTGCAGCACTGGGGCGTGTGTCAGGCGATCCTTGAGAGCGTCGAAAGCCTTTTGATATGAGTCAGACCAGCGAAATGTCACATCCTTCTTTGTCAGCTCATGTAGGGGGGCGGCAATCAAGCTGAAGTCCTTGACAAAACGTCGATAGAAGCCAGCAAGGCCCAAGAATGAGCGGACATGGGTGGGTGTAGTCGGCCTAGCCCACTCCTGAATAGCACGAATCTTCTCCTCATCCACCTTTAATCCAGATGCAGTCACTACAAAACCAAGAAAAATGGTAGACTCGGATGCAAAAGAACACTTCTTTAAATTGGCATATAATTTCTCTTTTCTTAGACAATCAAAAACCAATTTTAAGTGACTTAAATGATCATGCATATTCTTACTGTAGATTAAGATATTGTCAAAATAGACAACGACAAATTTACCTAAGTGTCTTCTAAGCACATGGTTCATAAGCCTCATAAATGTAGAAGGTGCATTAGTTAACCCAAAAGGCATTACTAACCATTCATATAAGCCATACTTAGTTTTAAAAGCCGTTTTCCATTCATCACCCTGTTTCATCCTAATTTGATGATATCCACTTCTAAGGTCAATTTTAGAAAAAATAGCAACACCATGAAGTTCATCAAGCATATCATCTAAACGAGGAATAGGGTGGCGATACTTAACCGTTATTTGGTTGATTGCGCGACAATCAACACACATGCGCCAGGAGCCATCCTTCTTTGGAACCAATATGACTGGCACGGCACAGGGAGACAGGCTCTCACGAACAAAGCCTTTATCCATCAACTCCGTGACTTGGCGTTGCAGCTCCTTTGTTTCCTCAGGACTAGCTCTATACGCGGCGCGATTAGGCAAGGCTGCTCCAGGCACAAAGTCAATCTGGTGCTCAATACCTCTAATAGGAGGTAAGCCTTGGGGTAGTTCAGCTGGAAGCACATCCAAATAATCCTGCAGAAGAGCAGCAATAGGTGCAGGAATATGACTCAATTCAACATTAAGTGATACCTGTTTCATTACCAGAAGAATATGAGGTCGATGAGCATTCCATGTGATGGTCCTTTGCTGAGGGAGAGAGACCAAAGATCGACGTTCCACAGAGCCCCGAAGAGAGGCAGACGAGGGCTTAGAAGACGTCGAATGGGGGGAAGAAGTCGGCAAGGGGGCTGCAGGGGCGGCGGCGGGCGCAGCTGCTGAGGCCGCGGGCGCGACATGTTGGGCCGCGGGTGCGGCATGCTTGGCCGCGGGTGCGGCTTGCTCAGTTGGGCTCCCTTTGAGCTTCTCCACTCTTTCAGCTTCTCTTTCGGCGTCCTTTTGTTGCTTTTTGCGAACCTGGTCCTTCAGAATAGTGTGTGGCGAAAGGGGTAGGAGAGTAACTCTCCTCCCGTCATAGGTGAAAGCATATGTATTTGCACGACCATCATGAAGAACAGAATGATCATATAACCAAGGACGGCCTAATAATATATGACTACAATCCATGCGAGCAACATCACATAATATTTTATCATGATATGTTCCAATAGAAAGGGAAACTAAACATTGTTTGATGACCAATATATCAGAACCATCATCAGTAATGCCATTTAAACCATAGTGAGTAGCTCGAGGAGTAGTAGGTAAATGTAGGAAATTCACTACCTTTTCACTGATGAGATTGCAGCAACTCCCACCGTCGATGATAAGGCTTAAGGTAGCCTCGCGAACTAAGCATCTAGCATGGAATATGTTCTCCCTTTGATCAGCCATGGGAGATTCCTGAATGTGTAGGACCCGTCGATTGATAATGCAAAGCAGGTTGTCGTACTGGGAAGTATCGATCTCCTCAATAGGCTCAGTCGACTGGTCCTCCTCCACTTCACTCGAAATTACCAGGTCCTCAGCAGTCTCCTCCTCATAGTAATGGTCTCCCAAATCATTGAGAAGGACCTTCCGTTTCTGAGGGCAATTGCGAGAGACATGCCCAGAACCACCACAAGTGAAGCAGCGGATGTCTTTGTTGCGATCTGTAGATGGTGCAGCAACTCTTCTAGTTTCAACCTGATAACCCTGTTGAGGTGAGTTGGAAACTCCCTTTTGCTGCATAGAAGGGTTAGAAGTAGAAGGCTTAGATTGACTAGAAGGGTTAAAGGGAACAAACCTGCGACCTTGAGAGGTCTGGTCAAGTCGATTCCTCTGTTGCCGAAACTGCTGCTGCTGTTGCTCATACAGAAGCTGTGCTTTATGTGTCAAAGTGTTAATATCTTTAATGGAATGGATAGACAAAGGATTTTTAATAGAAATATTAAGACCAGCAAGAAATTGAGTACACAAAGCACGTTCAGTAAGATAAACATTAGCCTGATGGGAGAGTCGTTCCAGCTCATCCCTGTAGTCATTGGGAGAGCGAGTTCCTTGGCGGCAGGTCGCCAGTTGCATCCTCATGGACTCCGTGTATTCCTCAGGCACATGTCTCTTTTTCAGGAGAAAGCGAAGTTGTGGCCAGGTTTCAACAGGTTGCTTGTCCTGACGACGGCGCATCTCACGAGTGCGGAACCACCAGGTGCGAGCTTTACCTACTAAATGCAATATAACAACTTCCAATCTCTCCGTTTCCTCATAGCGTAAATGTTCAAGCATATAGTCAGTATGTTGTTCCCAAACAAGATAAGCTTCAGGGTCAGTGTTACCATCAAAGGTTTCGAATTTAAGCTTAACATCTCGTCTCTGTATAGCTTGAGCATTATCAAATCTAGGACGACCAAAATTAGGAGGGGGTAAATCATCAAAGTTAGGATTTACTTCATGGTAAGCATCCTCCAAATGTGGGTGCTCATATAGATCATTGTTGCTGCGGCTGTCATCCCAGTTAGCACGGCCCTGCGGCGGGGGCTGTTGACGCTGATAAAACCTCCCTTGCTGTTGATGATGTGGCGGTGTATACCCACGACGATCTTGGTTGCCATTGAAGTCGTCCAGATGGTCGTTGTCATTTTCTCTAGTGAAAGGATTAGGAGGAGCAGACTTAAGCGGTATATGTAATTGACCAGAAGGAGGGGGTTTAACAGCATAAGAAGTATTACCTGGAGGGGGTACGTTACCTGACTGCGGAGTGGGGTTGACTGGCGGGGTAGGGTCGGCAGGGGGCGGCATCCCATATTGGGGTGTAGAACCAGAAGCCTCCTGTTGTTTCCTTTCATCCAGGTGTCGCAAAACACCGGTTATCAACCGAGAAGTGACCAAGTTAGCCTGATTGACTACTTGATCATTGAAGCGCTTGTTCCAACGCTCCTCAGCAGCTTCGAGCTGTTTCCTATGCTCTTCTTTAGCAGCTTCGAGTTCTTTCCGATGTTCTTCCTTAGCAGCTTTAGTAGCGGCCTGAATAATATGGTTTAAGGCCTCATCGGAAATAGGGATAGGGGGGTAGTTCCGTCGGCTGACATGTTCCTACAATATCAGAAGAGCAACAAGTAACCGAAGCAAAGACCAGAAACCAAGTAATGCAAGCTCTAGTGATTCCTAAGAGTGATTCAAGTTTTAGAAATCAAAGAGCGAGAAAACAAGGCACAATATTCAAGCAATTCCCCTGGACACAGAATTTTGCAATATTGAAGACAGCAAGTAATAATCAAAATTGCAATTTAAATCAACCACACGTCGGATATCAAGGATAGCAAGTATAAACAAGCGGCTTAATGTGGAAGAAAAAAGATTTACAATGTGATGCTTGAATAATATGAATGTGTAATAGTCAACAATAGCAATCACAAGGGCAATCAAGTGCACACACTCCGTCAACTATTATCTGACGGTTGCAACACGGTTCAGAGAAAGAGGGGTGTGACCAAGGCTCCAGTGTCGGCACAGCACAAAATCACACAAGCAGGGTTCTTTTGTAATGCTTAAAACCATTTAGATCATCTAACATGTAGCAATCAAAGAACTAACAAGGAAGAGTTACTAACTCACAATGTAATGAAAGAATGCTCGGATTTTCTGTTTTTTTTTTTTTTTTGATTTATGCTCGGATTTTCTGTTTTTTTTTTTTTAAACTAAGAACTTAGCTGCTGTAAAGGAGGGCAGCAACCGAAAATTGAAGAGCAAGAAAAAAAATAAAATAAAAAGCTACGATGATCTAAAAGTAAGCAAAAATAAAGAAAATAGGGAAAATAGGTTAGAAACTGGAGAAATTAGGGTTCTTTAGTGGTGCAAGTTTATATAATGCTTTTAATCCAAGAATCACAGTCATAGGCATGATATGTAGCAACTAGGAATAAAAGATCACAACTTGCAATCAAGAACTCAATATCTTCCAAATTATAGATCCAAACAAAGAATAACAAAAATAAAGTGCCAATTTTTATGGGTGAATAATAAAGATTCAACTTTTATGCAGCGGCTATGGTGAAAAATAAGGCACGAAAAATAAATCACTCAATAAAGAAATCAAGAGAGTAAAGAACTTGCATTAACCTGAAATCCGATACCACTTAATACGTTTGGGATACCCGATCCTTCGCCTGTGGGCTTCAGATCAAGAACCACGCTGTATATTTGCTTTGATCTTGCAATGCTCTTCCGATATCTCCTGATTAACACAATTGAATTAAACTAATTAAACTTAAACTTAACTAAAAGGAACATAATTTATAACTTAAGAAAATTAAACTATCAATAGCTACGAAAAATAATTAAATTAACACTAATTCAACAATATTTCCTTAACTTAAGAAATCTATCAATTAGAAGTGGCGGACTTAATGAAATCTAAACATAACAGATGAACAAGGTAACAGTTTAAAGAAAGCAAAGGCAAGCGACAGAGAACGAAGGTTAGCGAGAGAGAGAGAGAGAGGCGAGGGACTGATCGCGCGGAGGTTGCTGGGCACACAGGCTTCTAGCCTCAGGGTGTGCGCGGGACTCCGGGTGCGCGAGGACAGGAGCGCTCGCTGGGCGCAGGGGTGCAGGCGAGCGACGGCGAGATCGAAGACGCGGGAGCGGGACGCGCAGGAGCCAGCGCTGGAGAACGCGGAGGGGCACCTGGGGAGCGCGGGAGCGAGCGCGAGGATGCGGGAGCAGGTGTCCGCGCTCGCTGGAAGCGAGGCCGGCTGCGAGTGTCGCCAAGGGCAGTGCTTCCTCGACAAGCCGGCGTCTCGATCAGGTTGGGGCTCTGTTCTTGCTCGATGTAGATGAACAGTAAGGGTTGAGTGTTTGGTGTTGCCGAAAGATCTCAAGAACAAAAGTGGGAAAGTGTTTTGGGATTGATAATCGAAGAACCCTTAATCCATAAAGGGTTTCTTCAATACTATTTCAATCTAATTAAATCAAAGTGCATAACATGAATTTATAGTAAACTTATGAGAGATCTAACCAATCCTTCCTTGCAAAGGAAAGGGGTTTGGATAGATTAATTCTATCTAAAGATAAATAAAATAACATAAGATAAATAAATCCTAATGAGATAGAAATTTAATAACTTGGTGGCCAAGTATTATATCTAGAAGAGATATAATTAAATTCCACCTTATTTATCTAATTGCATAAAATAACAACTTAATTAAATAACTAATGTAACTCGGCCCAACACCACTAGTGTACTCGACATGGGCCTTAGTCGACATCTTCTTGGCCCACTCGGTATGTGATGGTGTCGAGTGGTCCATGATGGTGCCGAGTTTGGTGGAGTCAAGGAGGGTGCTGACGAGTCTTCATGAGCTCCGTGTGTGGACGCAAGCTCACTTCCGGTGCTGATGGTGTCACCTTGAGCCAAGTGATCCAGGGTGGCCTGAACCCTTGCTCTAACGTTCCATGGTGACGGACAAGAAAGGCCTTAGTTGCATTTTGAATCTTCTTGGCCCTTGAACGAGTGACAGGGCCATCAAATGGAACCTTCATGTTGTCCTCAATGTCACCAGGAGTCATCGATAATTGAGCGGCATCATTCTCCTCCACTTGACTTCGATTTGTCCTCAAATCGTCGTCAGAGTCATCGTCAGGCATGAACAAGGATAGATCGACGACGTTGAATGTAGAATGGACGCTGTACTTATCGGCAGGGAGATCCAGCTTGTATGCATTAGGACCCATCTTCTGAACCACTCTGAATGGTCCATCTCCCCTGGGGTCCAGCTTAGATTTCCGTTGTTGCGGAAACCTTTCCTTCTTGAGATGCAGCCATACTAGATCACCAACGTTGAACTGCACATCCTTGCGATGCTTGTCCTTCGCGGCCTTGTATTGCGCAGTCTTCCTCTCCAGCTGCGCCTTGGTACGCTCATGCAAGCTTCTGATGAAGTCCACTTGCTTAGCTGCATCCACGCTCTCCTTGTCCTTATATGGCCGAGGCATCATGTCCACTGGAGTTAATGGATTTCGGCCATATACTACCTCGAAGGGGGTCATCTTTGTTGCAGAGTGCCTAGACCTGTTATATGCAAACTCTACAAATGGTAGACAGTCTTCCCATCTCCGGAGGTTAGTTCGCAGCATGACTCTAAGGAGAGCCCCAAGAGTTCTATTTGTGACCTCAGTTTGGCCATCAGTTTGTGGGTGACAAGAAGTAGAAAATAGCAGTTTTGTACCCAATTTAGACCATAGAGTTTTCCAAAAAAGAACTTAAGAATTTAGGATCACGGTCAGAAACTATAGATAATGGCAATCCATGTAAGCGAACAACATCTTTGAAGAATAAATGAGCAACATGAATAGCATCATCAGTTTTATGACATGGTATAAAATGAGCCATTTTGGAAAATCTGTCTACAACAACAAATATGGAATCATGACCCTTAGAAGTTCTAGGCAATCCTACAATAAAATCCATAGAAACATCTTCCCAGGGTGCATTAGCAATAGGCAACGGTTGGTATAGACCATTAGCATTGGATTTCGATTTGGCTTTAGCACATGTAACACAACTTTTGACAAATCTTAGCACATAATTAGACATTTTAGGCCAAAAGTAGTGTTCCTTTAGTCCAGCTAGAGTTTTTTCGAAACCTCCATGTCCTCTAGATTCATGAATTTCTTGGGTTAACAATCGGCGAATAGAAGAAGATGGGATACAAAGCTTGCCCATCTTAAACAAATACCCATTATCAATAAAAAATGAATCGACTTCACCTTTGGACAGACATTGAGCATATATAGTTTTAAAGAAACTATCAGAAGCATACAGTTCCTTTATCAAAGCAAAACCCAAAACATGTGCATCCATATGGTTTAAGAGGACATACCTGCGTGATAGCGCGTCAGCTACCACATTATCCTTTCCCTTCTTGTGGTGAACCACATAGGAAAAGGTCTCTATAAACTCCACCCATCGAGCAAGTCGCCTGCTGAGCACTGCTTGTCCTTTGAGGTACTTCAGAGCTTCATGATCCGAATGAATCACAAACTCCTTAGGCCAGAGGTAATGTTGCCAAGTCTGTAAGCAGCGAACTAGTGCAAATAGCTCCTTGTCGTAGGTAGAATAGTTGAGCTCAGCGGTGCCCAACTTTTCGCTGAAGTAGGCGATGGGACGCTTGTTCTGTAGCAGGACCCCTCCAATGCCAGTGCCAGAAGCGTCACACTCTAGCTCAAAAGGTTGAGCAAAGTCAGGTAACTGCAGCACTGGGGCGTGTGTCAGGCGATCCTTGAGAGCGTCGAAAGCCTTTTGATATGAGTCAGACCAGCGAAATGTCACATCCTTCTTTGTCAGCTCATGTAGGGGGGCGGCAATCAAGCTGAAGTCCTTGACAAAACGTCGATAGAAGCCAGCAAGGCCCAAGAATGAGCGGACATGGGTGGGTGTAGTCGGCCTAGCCCACTCCTGAATAGCACGAATCTTCTCCTCATCCACCTTTAATCCAGATGCAGTCACTACAAAACCAAGAAAAATGGTAGACTCGGATGCAAAAGAACACTTCTTTAAATTGGCATATAATTTCTCTTTTCTTAGACAATCAAAAACCAATTTTAAGTGACTTAAATGATCATGCATATTCTTACTGTAGATTAAGATATTGTCAAAATAGACAACGACAAATTTACCTAAGTGTCTTCTAAGCACATGGTTCATAAGCCTCATAAATGTAGAAGGTGCATTAGTTAACCCAAAAGGCATTACTAACCATTCATATAAGCCATACTTAGTTTTAAAAGCCGTTTTCCATTCATCACCCTGTTTCATCCTAATTTGATGATATCCACTTCTAAGGTCAATTTTAGAAAAAATAGCAACACCATGAAGTTCATCAAGCATATCATCTAAACGAGGAATAGGGTGGCGATACTTAACCGTTATTTGGTTGATTGCGCGACAATCAACACACATGCGCCAGGAGCCATCCTTCTTTGGAACCAATATGACTGGCACGGCACAGGGAGACAGGCTCTCACGAACAAAGCCTTTATCCATCAACTCCGTGACTTGGCGTTGCAGCTCCTTTGTTTCCTCAGGACTAGCTCTATACGCGGCGCGATTAGGCAAGGCTGCTCCAGGCACAAAGTCAATCTGGTGCTCAATACCTCTAATAGGAGGTAAGCCTTGGGGTAGTTCAGCTGGAAGCACATCCAAATAATCCTGCAGAAGAGCAGCAATAGGTGCAGGAATATGACTCAATTCAACATTAAGTGATACCTGTTTCATTACCAGAAGAATATGAGGTCGATGAGCATTCCATGTGATGGTCCTTTGCTGAGGGTGAGAGACCAAAGATCGACGTTCCACAGAGCCCCGAAGAGAGGCAGACGAGGGCTTAGAAGACGTCGAATGGGGGGAAGAAGTCGGCAAGGGGGCTGCAGGGGCGGCGGCGGGCGCAGCTGCTGAGGCCGCGGGCGCGACATGTTGGGCCGCGGGTGCGGCATGCTTGGCCGCGGGTGCGGCTTGCTCAGTTGGGCTCCCTTTGAGCTTCTCCACTCTTTCAGCTTCTCTTTCGGCGTCCTTTTGTTGCTTTTTGCGAACCTGGTCCTTCAGAATAGTGTGTGGCGAAAGGGGTAGGAGAGTAACTCTCCTCCCGTCATAGGTGAAAGCATATGTATTTGCACGACCATCATGAAGAACAGAATGATCATATAACCAAGGACGGCCTAATAATATATGACTACAATCCATGCGAGCAACATCACATAATATTTTATCATGATATGTTCCAATAGAAAGGGAAACTAAACATTGTTTGATGACCAATATATCAGAACCATCATCAGTAATGCCATTTAAACCATAGTGAGTAGCTCGAGGAGTAGTAGGTAAATGTAGGAAATTCACTACCTTTTCACTGATGAGATTGCAGCAACTCCCACCGTCGATGATAAGGCTTAAGGTAGCCTCGCGAACTAAGCATCTAGCATGGAATATGTTCTCCCTTTGATCAGCCATGGGAGATTCCTGAATGTGTAGGACCCGTCGATTGATAATGCAAAGCAGGTTGTCGTACTGGGAAGTATCGATCTCCTCAATAGGCTCAGTCGACTGGTCCTCCTCCACTTCACTCGAAATTACCAGGTCCTCAGCAGTCTCCTCCTCATAGTAATGGTCTCCCAAATCATTGAGAAGGACCTTCCGTTTCTGAGGGCAATTGCGAGAGACATGCCCAGAACCACCACAAGTGAAGCAGCGGATGTCTTTGTTGCGATCTGTAGATGGTGCAGCAACTCTTCTAGTTTCAACCTGATAACCCTGTTGAGGTGAGTTGGAAACTCCCTTTTGCTGCATAGAAGGGTTAGAAGTAGAAGGCTTAGATTGACTAGAAGGGTTAAAGGGAACAAACCTGCGACCTTGAGAGGTCTGGTCAAGTCGATTCCTCTGTTGCCGAAACTGCTGCTGCTGTTGCTCATACAGAAGCTGTGCTTTATGTGTCAAAGTGTTAATATCTTTAATGGAATGGATAGACAAAGGATTTTTAATAGAAATATTAAGACCAGCAAGAAATTGAGTACACAAAGCACGTTCAGTAAGATAAACATTAGCCTGATGGGAGAGTCGTTCCAGCTCATCCCTGTAGTCATTGGGAGAGCGAGTTCCTTGGCGGCAGGTCGCCAGTTGCATCCTCATGGACTCCGTGTATTCCTCAGGCACATGTCTCTTTTTCAGGAGAAAGCGAAGTTGTGACCAGGTTTCAACAGGTTGCTTGTCCTGACGACGGCGCATCTCACGAGTGCGGAACCACCAGGTGCGAGCTTTACCTACTAAATGCAATATAACAACTTCCAATCTCTCCGTTTCCTCATAGCGTAAATGTTCAAGCATATAGTCAGTATGTTGTTCCCAAACAAGATAAGCTTCAGGGTCAGTGTTACCATCAAAGGTTTCGAATTTAAGCTTAACATCTCGTCTCTGTATAGCTTGAGCATTATCAAATCTAGGACGACCAAAATTAGGAGGGGGTAAATCATCAAAGTTAGGATTTACTTCATGGTAAGCATCCTCCAAATGTGGGTGCTCATATAGATCATTGTTGCTGCGGCTGTCATCCCAGTTAGCACGGCCCTGCGGCGGGGGCTGTTGACGCTGATAAAACCTCCCTTGCTGTTGATGATGTGGCGGTGTATACCCACGACGATCTTGGTTGCCATTGAAGTCGTCCAGATGGTCGTTGTCATTTTCTCTAGTGAAAGGATTAGGAGGAGCAGACTTAAGCGGTATATGTAATTGACCAGAAGGAGGGGGTTTAACAGCATAAGAAGTATTACCTGGAGGGGGTACGTTACCTGACTGCGGAGTGGGGTTGACTGGCGGGGTAGGGTCGGCAGGGGGCGGCATCCCATATTGGGGTGTAGAACCAGAAGCCTCCTGTTGTTTCCTTTCATCCAGGTGTCGCAAAACACCGGTTATCAACCGAGAAGTGACCAAGTTAGCCTGATTGACTACTTGATCATTGAAGCGCTTGTTCCAACGCTCCTCAGCAGCTTCGAGCTGTTTCCTATGCTCTTCTTTAGCAGCTTCGAGTTCTTTCCGATGTTCTTCCTTAGCAGCTTTAGTAGCGGCCTGAATAATATGGTTTAAGGCCTCATCGGAAATAGGGATAGGGGGGTAGTTCCGTCGGCTGACATGTTCCTACAATATCAGAAGAGCAACAAGTAACCGAAGCAAAGACCAGAAACCAAGTAATGCAAGCTCTAGTGATTCCTAAGAGTGATTCAAGTTTTAGAAATCAAAGAGCGAGAAAACAAGGCACAATATTCAAGCAATTCCCCTGGACACAGAATTTTGCAATATTGAAGACAGCAAGTAATAATCAAAATTGCAATTTAAATCAACCACACGTCGGATATCAAGGATAGCAAGTATAAACAAGCGGCTTAATGTGGAAGAAAAAAGATTTACAATGTGATGCTTGAATAATATGAATGTGTAATAGTCAACAATAGCAATCACAAGGGCAATCAAGTGCACACACTCCGTCAACTATTATCTGACGGTTGCAACACGGTTCAGAGAAAGAGGGGTGTGACCAAGGCTCCAGTGTCGGCACAGCACAAAATCACACAAGCAGGGTTCTTTTGTAATGCTTAAAACCATTTAGATCATCTAACATGTAGCAATCAAAGAACTAACAAGGAAGAGTTACTAACTCACAATGTAATGAAAGAATGCTCGGATTTTCTGTTTTTTTTTTTTTTTTTATTTATGCTCGGATTTTCTGTTTTTTTTTTTTTAAACTAAGAACTTAGCTGCTGTAAAGGAGGGCAGCAACCGAAAATTGAAGAGCAAGAAAAAAAATAAAATAAAAAGCTACGATGATCTAAAAGTAAGCAAAAATAAAGAAAATAGGGAAAATAGGTTAGAAACTGGAGAAATTAGGGTTCTTTAGTGGTGCAAGTTTATATAATGCTTTTAATCCAAGAATCACAGTCATAGGCATGATATGTAGCAACTAGGAATAAAAGATCACAACTTGCAATCAAGAACTCAATATCTTCCAAATTATAGATCCAAACAAAGAATAACAAAAATAAAGTGCCAATTTTTATGGGTGAATAATAAAGATTCAACTTTTATGCAGCGGCTATGGTGAAAAATAAGGCACGAAAAATAAATCACTCAATAAAGAAATCAAGAGAGTAAAGAACTTGCATTAACCTGAAATCCGATACCACTTAATACGTTTGGGATACCCGATCCTTCGCCTGTGGGCTTCAGATCAAGAACCACGCTGTATATTTGCTTTGATCTTGCAATGCTCTTCCGATATCTCCTGATTAACACAATTGAATTAAACTAATTAAACTTAAACTTAACTAAAAGGAACATAATTTATAACTTAAGAAAATTAAACTATCAATAGCTACGAAAAATAATTAAATTAACACTAATTCAACAATATTTCCTTAACTTAAGAAATCTATCAATTAGAAGTGGCGGACTTAATGAAATCTAAACATAACAGATGAACAAGGTAACAGTTTAAAGAAAGCAAAGGCAAGCGACAGAGAACGAAGGTTAGCGAGAGAGAGAGAGAGAGGCGAGGGACTGATCGCGCGGAGGTTGCTGGGCACACAGGCTTCTAGCCTCAGGGTGTGCGCGGGACTCCGGGTGCGCGAGGACAGGAGCGCTCGCTGGGCGCAGGGGTGCAGGCGAGCGACGGCGAGATCGAAGACGCGGGAGCGGGACGCGCAGGAGCCAGCGCTGGAGAACGCGGAGGGGCACCTGGGGAGCGCGGGAGCGAGCGCGAGGATGCGGGAGCAGGTGTCCGCGCTCGCTGGAAGCGAGGCCGGCTGCGAGTGTCGCCAAGGGCAGTGCTTCCTCGACAAGCCGGCGTCTCGATCAGGTTGGGGCTCTGTTCTTGCTCGATGTAGATGAACAGTAAGGGTTGAGTGTTTGGTGTTGCCGAAAGATCTCAAGAACAAAAGTGGGAAAGTGTTTTGGGATTGATAATCGAAGAACCCTTAATCCATAAAGGGTTTCTTCAATACTATTTCAATCTAATTAAATCAAAGTGCATAACATGAATTTATAGTAAACTTATGAGAGATCTAACCAATCCTTCCTTGCAAAGGAAAGGGGTTTGGATAGATTAATTCTATCTAAAGATAAATAAAATAACATAAGATAAATAAATCCTAATGAGATAGAAATTTAATAACTTGGTGGCCAAGTATTATATCTAGAAGAGATATAATTAAATTCCACCTTATTTATCTAATTGCATAAAATAACAACTTAATTAAATAACTAATGTAACTCGGCCCAACACCACTAGTGTACTCGACATGGGCCTTAGTCGACATCTTCTTGGCCCACTCGGTATGTGATGGTGTCGAGTGGTCCATGATGGTGCCGAGTTTGGTGGAGTCAAGGAGGGTGCTGACGAGTCTTCATGAGCTCCGTGTGTGGACGCAAGCTCACTTCCGGTGCTGATGGTGTCACCTTGAGCCAAGTGATCCAGGGTGGCCTGAACCCTTGCTCTAACGTTCCATGGTGACGGACAAGAAAGGCCTTAGTTGCATTTTGAATCTTCTTGGCCCTTGAACGAGTGACAGGGCCATCAAATGGAACCTTCATGTTGTCCTCAATGTCACCAGGAGTCATCGATAATTGAGCGGCATCAGTAGGACGAAGGAGAATGTGCTTGATTCTATGTCCCTTGTATCTGAATTCCCTGCAGCTGATTTGCCCAATGATTTGCCCAATGATGGTTTGTTGGGTACTGCATCTTTAGAAGGTGAGAATATGTCGGAAGCCAATTTGATAGATGAGGGGGCGTTGGTGTTGGCGTTGGCATCTGGTGGGGAAACTGGTGATGAAACGGATGCTGATGATGTTTCTGGGGAGGAGGGCACTGATGCGGATGACTACTTTGACCGAATTTATGATAATGGAGAGTTGTTTGGTGATAATAGTTTTGGAAATTTAAAATTGAAAGTCTGGATGATTTTTGTTGACAAAGAGTCTTTAATGGACGTTTTGAGAGACTATTGTGTTCAAGAGACAAGAGGGCTTCTCTGTTGTGGTAATTAAAGCTGATCAGAAAAGGTACACGGCTATATGTGGGCAATCAGATTGTGAGTGGAGGATCCATGCATCTAGACTTCCGGATGGAGTGACATGGGCAATAAAATCGTTGAATGACACTCATGGTTGCCTCAAACTAACAAAGTTTAACTCAATGGCAACTCCAGGTTGGGCAGCCAAAAAGCTCATTGAGCACGTCCGAGCGGATAAGGAGATCAAAGGGGCAACTATGCAAAGTCTTTTGATGAGTAAATACGGTATCAACATGAAGCCGACATCATTATACAACGCAAGGGCGCTTGCTATCAAGATCATCAATGGAGATGATGATGTTTCTTACGGGAGTTTACCGGCTTACTGTGAGGTTGTAAAGTCCTCGAATCCTGGCTCGAGAGCACACATTGTTTGGAGACACCCCGTAGGTGATCCCGAAAAGCCTTTGCAATTTAAGAGTGTATTCTTAGCATTGAGGCCAATGATCGAGGGCTTCATTCATGGATGTCGGGGGTTGATTGGAGTAGATGAATGCCATTTGAAGGGGAAACATGGCGGTTTTGTTTTATCTGCGATTGCTGTTGATGGGAATAAGCAGATTTTCCCCATAGCATATGGGTTTATCAGAATGAATGTAAAAGTACATGGGCGTCTTTCTTCTCTCAGCTGAGGGAGGTTTTGAAAAGTGCTAATAGGAACAACTGGTGTATTATCTCGGATAGATAGAAGGTACCGTATCTTACCCATTGAAATGTATATATATGTATATGCTTCGTTAATTCTAATTCAATGCTACTTTAATATGAAATATAGGGGGTTGAGCCGGCTCTTGCAGAAGTATGGCCTACCGTTTCGAGGCGTTATTGTTGCACTCATCTATTCGCAAACTTTAAGAAAGCTTTTCCAGGAAAGCCAGTGAAGGAGTTGTTTTGGTCTTGCTGCAAAGCTTTCTCAGAACATAAATTCAAGAAGGCAATGGAGAGAGTTGAAAGTGTAGCAGGAAAAGGTGCTTTGATATGGCTTCAAAAAGTGGGTAAGTTCGAAAACTGGGCAAGGTACAAGTACGAACCATCTCTACACGCTCCTCACACATCAAGCAACTTCGTTGAGTCATTCAATTCCACATTGGGCGCCGATAGATGCCTTCCCGTACTCAAGTTGCTTGAAGGTATGGATTCCCTACTACATATTTTATAATGTTATCCAATCCAAATTTGATTTCCCTACTACATATTTTCTGTAATTGTATTCCATTTTTTACTTGTGTAGGAATTCGACGAACCCTAATGGTTAGGCATTGTCAAAGACAAGAAGTTGTTGAAGCTTTGCCTAATGATGGGATAACTGACCATGGTAAAACGAAACTAGCGAAAGCGGTAACAGATTCAAGAGCCCTACAGGTAAGAGGTCATTCATTCATGGATCTTTAGTATTGAAGCTGCTTCATCTATTCAGTCGGCGTATTCTTAGCATAAAGGCAATGCTTTCTAGGTTTACAAGGCATCCCCGACTGAGTATGAAGTCACAGAAGGACAGTCTGCATTGGCTGTCAATATAGCAGAGCACACATGTGGATGTGGAGAATGGCAAATTAGAGGAATCCCATGTCGACATGCAGTGAGGGCTATCATCGAGAGCAGAGGCCATCCGGAGCATTACGTGTCTGAGTGGTATTCATTAAGACAGTATAAGAGAGCATACTCTGTTAATTATAGGTAACATATTTTCGACATTATTTGTATAAAAGAGCCTACTTGGTACCATATTTGTAACCCATTCACATTATTTTAGGCCGGTTCCTGATGAAGAGCAGTGGCCTCCATGTGATCTTCCACGAATCAACCCACCGACCATGAAGAGGAGTGTTGGTAGACCAGCTAAAAAGAGAAAAAGAGCGGAGGGTGAAGCACCTGCAGGAAAGAGGTCTCGACTGGTGCGATGTGGAAGATGTAAGGCATATGGACATAATGTGAAGACGTGCAAGGGCGGACCAACAGCTCGAGAGGTGAGGGAACAAGGTGGCATTCGAATTGAACGGAGAACAAGGAAGAAGACGACGAAGGACTCACCTAAGGATGTACAAGTTCAATCCGTAGATGAAGTGATGTCCTCGGCCCCATCGGTTGCCGGAACGCAGTAGACTAATGTATCGGTTCCACTATGACTACATCAACTATATTACTTTTGTTGGGCATTGTATCTGACTTTTAGTTGTATTTTGCTAGCAACACATTCGGTGATTGTATAATGCAATCAACTTCAAACTTTATTTGCCTCTATTAGCCATTTACAGCACCCATTTATAGCAACATAAACACCCAACAGACTGATTTACATCACCCATTTACACATTTTTAACCTGTCAATAACACCCATATACAACACCCTTTTACAGCAGCAAAAACAACCATTTATAGCAGCAAAAACAGCAACATAAACACCCAAACACAGCTGATTTACAGCACCCATTTACACATTTTTAACCTGTCAATAACACCCATATACACCACCCATTTACAGCAGCAAAAATAACCATTTACAGCAGCAAAAAAAGCATATACAAGCTGTACAAAACACCCATATACACCACCCATTTACACATTTTTAACCTGTCAATAACACCCATATACACCACCCATTTACAGCAGCAAAAATAACCATTTACAGCAGCAAAAAACAGCATATACAAGCTGTACAAAACACCCATTTACAACTTTAACTTCAAATCGAACTAAGAAAAACCATAGTAATTCGTTGACATATATAAACCGTTCAAATATTCTACATCTCAATTATCCGTCATCTAATAAGACTCGCCATTAATAACCTATTTGACGTTTACAACCGATACAAAAGCTACTACCAATACAAAAACTATAATCCAAGAACATAGAGCAAATGTAAAAGCGTATTTTTCCCTAGCAATGGCGTTACATTTTTCCCTCTCCGATGTAGATTTTTCAGTCTTCAAGGTCAAATTTTCTGCCTTCAAGCTCCAATTTTCAGATTTTAGTCTCTTCACCTCCATGCGCAACATCGTCTTTTTCTCACTCAGCTTTGCAATCTTCTCCTCTAGTGAACTTTGTTTTGTGTTGAATTCATCAGGTGTGTCAACTGGTGCTATACCTAACCCTGAACTTGTGTCGTTCTTACACCATTTAAAAAACCTACAATCTTCAATGCCCTAAAATCATTGCAAACAAACTTGATTTATATAATGACAATGAAAATTTCAGACTTATTTGCCTCTAGGTAGATTATCAATATACCTTCCAGCGGCAACATCTATAGAACTGTCTTCCATAGCTATCCTTTTGTTGATCCTTCACTGTTAAGACTACTGCTGGCAACTGATGATGATAGAGCACTCTCACACAACTTTTATTTGATTCACAACATGTTGACAAACGCTCACTCATTCTCTTACTCCAATCAACTATCATGAACCATTTCAGAATCATTTCAGAGTCAATAAAACCATTTCAGAAACAATAAATCACCATTTCAACACCATTTTAGAATCAATAACTATCAATTTCTTCATACATTAGAGAGCAATTCGAGAACCCTAAACCCTAACTACTAAATTTAATAACTATCAATTTCTTCGTAAATTCGACAACCCTAAACCCTAACTACTAATTCTTCTACAAATTCGAAGAAGGGGAAAAATTAGAGAGCAATTGGTGTAGAAGCAACCTTGTAGGAGCACCATTAACCATACACATAGTCGAAAAAGCTCGAAATTGGACATACCTGTCGGAAGTTCCCCTTCGCTCGAAATTAGAGAGCAATTCGCCACCACACACCGATGTCACCGCCGACGCCGGAGTCCAGCTCGCCTGTGGAGTCGCCTGTGGAGTCTTCTTCGCTCGAAGGTCTTCGCCTGTGGAGTCGCCTCTTTCGCGTGAAGGTTTCTCTGGGTAAATCGCCTCTGGGTAAATCGCGTACAGGTAAAAAGAAATTTTTTTTTAATTAAAACTTAACGGAAAGTGTTAAAAATAAGAGGGAGGGGCACGAGGTGAAAGAATCTCAAACCTCAGGGGTACCACGTGAAAGAGGTAAAAGAAGTGGTCACCGCGTGAATTTCGCGACACCTCGGGGGTACCTCGTGAAATTTTCGTAATATTTAATGAAAATATTGTCAATAAAATTGGATAGAAATGTTAGAGACGTGAATAACTTGTTTAATGATTAAACCTATTTGATGGGAATAGAAAATGTTTTGAGTTGTACAACTACATCCTTCAAGGTGGAGATTTTTATGCCATCAACTATCAGGCATGTCTGATGTGTACAATTGAAAACAACTTGAAGTGTACGATAAAAAAAAAGTTATCTATAAAAATTAAGGAAAGATTGTGACATCATCTTGCTGTTACTTCGTGTGATTTCACATGTTGAGGGTTGCATGGACATCTACTTATGTTTGGAAAAATTATGGATGCAGGTGAGATCAACATGCACACACTCGTGAGGGAGTTCAAATATGAGGCGTCCATAGTTATTCCCCATGAGTCATTCTTGTGTTATTTCTCTCATTGGTGATCACTTCCGATATCTTTAGCGATTGTTCTTGGACTACACAATAGTGCTTTGTGATGATAGTTTGCCTTTTATGTAGTATTTATTTCGGAAATTTCGCGAGGTACCCCTGAGGTATTGCAATTTTCGCGAGGTATACAACTCTTTTGCATATTATTTCACGTGGTGCCCCTAAGGTTTCGAATCTTTTTGCCGGATGCCCTCTCTCGTTAAATTTAACAGTCCAGTTGATGCCGTTAGTTTTCAATTAAAAAGAAAGAAAGAACGGTGGCTTTGATTTGTTGAATACCCCTCTAGGGTTTTGATTTGTTGAATCCAATAGCTCTGAAACCGCCACACCACACCATCTCCCACTGCCGAGTTCCTCCTCCCCCAAGCCCGACGACCACCACCATCAAATGGGCGCCGACGGCCCCAATTGGCTCAGCAACGCCATACTCCGCTCCCATGGCGGCCCCTACTTCGGCGACGACGTCTCCCAGGACTCCGCCGTCGCAGGTGGAGGGACCAATTTTCTCAACCTGCAGACGAATTCGGATCCCCTCTCGCAACCCTCGCCCAACAACCAATGGCTGTCACGGTCTACGACACCGGCGATTGACGATTCCTCAGTGCTCTTGATCCCCAACCACGACGGTGACGGCGATGGCGGGGGTGGAGTAAGCGGAGATGGGCAACGACGGCGGAGGAGGAGGATATGGAGTGGTGGTTAGCCTGCCTGGAGATCGCGACGCCGCTCACCGCCCTTTCTCTCGAGCCATAGTCACCGCCCTTTCCTCGAGCTTTCTGAAGCGGTCGATTGTCGCTCTCTCTTCCCTGCACTTTTGTTCTTCTTTCTTTTTTTCTTTTTATTTTTTTTAATTGAAAACTAACGGAGGAGAATCAACTGGGCTGTTAAATTTAACGAGGGAGGGCATTCGGCGAAAAGATTCGAAACCTCAGGGACACCACGCGAAATATGTAAAAGAGTTGTATACCTCGCGAAAATTGCAATACTTCAGGGGTACCTCGCGAAATTTCCGTATTTCTTTTATCGTCGATTGCTTATTATGATGGTTTGCTCATTTATGGATTTGTCCGGTCTGTTGATCAATACATCAAATATACTATATATATATTTGATTAGGTAATAATTCGAGATCAGATATACCTGAATTTCGATGCCGACAAGTCGGCATACGGAAACCCGTCAAATACAAACGAAAATTAAAAGCGGTGCAAAACAACAAGTAGAAACGCACCCTACAAGAACGAGTCAAGGAAAAAAAAACACTATATGTTTGTTTGGTGTACTGAATCTTGTCTTTTTCAAAAAAAAATATCTTTGATATGTCGAATCACTTTCTATTCATTTTTAAAATGAAAAAAAAATCCTATTGCCCAGTCATATAAATATCTAATTAGTTCATTATAAGCCATCAGTGCAAACTCTTAACAGTTAACACGAATCAAAATGTCATATAGCTATAGACTATTTGTCTATTTGATACCAAAAAGTGTGCACTATGCACAAATAAGTGTGCATAGACATATCCATGTAGATAAAATATTGGCTTTTGTTGAAGCTCTAGGGTCATGTGGAATCTGGTCATCAATGGTGTTCTTTACTTATTTTTCTCGTGGGGCTGCTTTATTAAAGGAGTATTTGTTGGCCCAAGTGGTCAATAAAAGGAACAAGACAAATCCAAAATGGCCATATAATTAATATATGGGTTATATTATTATATTTCACAAATTGACCATTAAGAAATGTAATAAAGACTATATTCTGTAAAAACAAAATCAAATTAAAACCCAACTTCATGGTAAGACAGGATGAGTATTTTTATTTTAATGAATAAGAGCAAATTTTTAACTTTTTTTTATTTTATAACGAGTTAATTTACCTTTGGTGGTAAATCCGACACGTGATCCAACCGATAAAAATCATGCACAGGTAAATCGACTAGTGATGACTGGTTAGACCCAATGATAAAAGCAATGTGAACCTTGATTTTTATCCAAAAGAGAGAAAGGATGGAGGTAAGAATCGAACTCGAGATCGACCTTCCTTACCCTCTCACTCTTTACCATTAATCTTGATTTACCCGACTTCAATTTTTTTTAAGCATGATTTATTCATGGAGTTGTTATTCAACTTCTCCAAATCTACCAGTAGTAAAATTCTCCGAAAGTAATCCTTCACATAAATTAAACTACTCGAAAAAAAATATGAAAAATATTTTTTTAAAAAAATCTGGCCAGACAAGTCTAGAGAAATCGAGAGACCGAACGAATCGTATATGAACTAATTATCATGTACAATTGAAAGCAAATTACATAAATAAATAATTGAAATAAATGACATAAAAATTACAAGAAGTAAATAATACTCTCTCCGATTGGAAATATAAGGCGTTTGACTTTTTATGTAAGTAGTTTAAGGAGTTAAAAACTATATGAAATATTAATTTTTTAATTAAATTTTGTTACACTAGTATACTACTTATTAATGATGAGTATCATAATGTAAAAAAAATTAATATTTTATATAATTTTTAGATTATTAAAATACGTGTACAAAAGTCAAACACTTTATATTTTCAATCGGATAGAGTATAAAGAAATTAGAAGACAAAAACGTATAGTAAATTACCCTACACTGATTATAAAAAATGTTAGTCATGCTAAGGAGTAAAACGGACACGAGTGACTCTAATTACTTAAAAAGAACCTAACCCGGAGGTCCCGTCCAGGTTCATCCTTAGTGCCCACTGTGCCAGGCTGCCAGGAGTGCCAGCAATGAGCTCACCCATGACTGCCATTTTTCACTTTTGCCACATAAAGTAATACTGTACTCCATAAAGTATAAAATGCAAACGTATAAAATGCAAAACAAAGCTTTAAAAAAAAAAACTGAGAAAACTTTATATATAGAACCACCAAGTATTTAAAAAAAAAAATTTATTTCATTGTATTAAAAAAAAAAATCATCCAACTTTATCCGTCAAAATGTAAAATGTTCACTTAATTACCACCCAAATCCTTTTCTTACAAAAATTGTGAATGATTGTTAGTAAAAAAATATTTTACTCACAAAAGTTAATAAAAGGATTTTGGAGTGGTAAGAAAAAATATTTTACTATATTTTTAGTTTCTTAAAAATGTGCAAATAAAAAAAGAATTGTATTTTTTAATGGAGATAGACAGTGGTAAAAAAAAAAACTCGAATTGAACTTGTTCATTTACCAAACAAGTTGAGTATTAACATATTTTTCAACTTTGAGTTAAAATTTAGGCTCGACTTAAGCAATGCTCGTTTCTAAACAAAATGAACGATTTGACTCAAATAATAGACGTAATGATTGTTAACTTTTATCAAATACTTCCTCCATTTTTAAATGATTTTTACTAATTTTATATATATATATTAAGGGTGATAAAAACTATATAGAATATCGATTTTTTTTAACAAGGCTATCTAAAACATTTCTCCAAAAAAAATTCCAAAATGGATAAATAAAAGATTCTTTAGATAATTTAATGAAAAACATGTTAGATCATCTCCAACCGTTTCTCCCATTTTGGAGTTTTGGAGAATTTTGGGATATTTTTTTATCCAACGGATTTCCCCTTACATTATTCAAAATGGAGAAGCAACAAAGAAAAAAAATAAAGAGGATTCTCTAAATCTGCAGCATTTTCCGGATCTTCGAAATGGAGAAGTTGTTAGAGTTAAAACAAAAATAATTTGAAAAATATGTATTTTATTTCTCCATTTTGAAAATTTATAGAAAAGCCGTTGGAGATGGTTTTAGATAAATACTAAACACTTCAAATTTTCTAAAACAGATACGAGAAAGATGTTAGAGATGTTTTGTTGTAACTAGTGATTTAATCCACTTAGCAATGAGTAAGGCCGTGTTTGGCAACGGGGTGAAATATGGGGTGCACTAGGGTGGGGATGGGATTTTGGGATTCGTGCGGCAGTGTTTGCCAAGGGGGTGGATTGGGTGAACTGGGTGCGAAAAAAGGGGGTTGGATCCAGGAGATTTCTCCACCTCATAGGAGGGAGGTGGAGGGGGTAGGAATGGGAAACGTCCCAGATTGCCCCTCTTCCCACGTTGAAGCTGTTTTAGTGGTGGCATTGTCGTCAATCCATTAGACCTAAAATCCCCCAAATCCCCGTGACCCCCCCGGTCAATCCATCACCTCGCCGCCACCTCTCTTCACGGCGATGCAGTCAACCAAGAGTCGTCGGAAACCAAATCTCAGCGCCGACGGAAACCAAATCTCTCTCCAACTGCGCCTCCTTCCTTCACCTCAGCGCCAACGGAAACCAAATCTCTCTCCACTGTCGGTTCACTCATTTGTTGTCGCTTTCAGATCTCAATTCCTCACTTCTTTGTTCCCCACCCCTATTTCTGCGTCCTTATTTGCTTCTAAAGTCGAGGTTTTTTTGTTTTTTTTTTTTTTTTTTTTTGCGAATCATTTACTTCACGTCATCGAAATCCTCTGATTTCTCGTTCAAAATCACTTCTGGAGTCTGCATCATTCGCGAGTAATTTGCTTCAAGCTATCTGACTCTCCATTTCCTTAATTGGCCGTGTGCTTTGTAAGATTCAGTCGTAGACCATGTTTCTAGTTGCGTTGCAGGGAAATTGAGTTTCTGAATTTTGGTGAGTTGGAATCTGAAGGAGTTTGCAGTGGTCAAGTTGTGAACCTTTTGATCTGATTGAAAGGTTTTTGGGGGGCATTTTGTAAAAAAAGAAAACGATGGGAATGAAGCTCGGCTCCTTCGGCGATGAATGAAGAAGATGGGTTGGGCGTGAGGGGCATTTGGGAGGGGCATAATCGTCATTTTATGTGGATTAGTGAGGGCAATTGGGTCTTTTTGAATGACTCCATCCAACAAAACTTTAAAACACAACCAAACACGAACGAGATTAAAAGGGATTCAAAACTCCACCCCGAGATTCCATCCCCATCCCTTCAATCCCAAAAATCCATCCCCATCCACCTACTCCCACCCCGTTGCCAAACACGCCCTAAGTCCATTAAGAAAGTTAAAGTCACACAAAAATACAAATAGAATTTCCCAATTCCCATCCCAACAACAAATAATACGCGCCACCGCTCGTTTAGATGTGTTGACGCACAAACATAATTTTTTTTAATTAGGTAAAAATTCGCTATTATAGAGTTCCTGTTTATATATTTTGCACCATCTTTATATTTTTATATTTACTTATACGGTTATCCGTCCTCGAATTATCCGTCCTCGAATTTTACGCAAGTAACGTAACCCCTGACCTCATCGTCAAAGAATGAAAAGATAGCCCCATTGTCATCGAATTGATTTTCCACCCACGCGCCACCACTCCCTTGAAGGCGCGTGGAGAAGGCATTCATTCTGTAATGCTCTCCCATTATTTTCGAATCTCTCCCCCACTCTCCCACCTTCCTCTCTACATAAGAGCCCCCCTTCTTCAAGGCGATCATCCAGTCTTTGCTATCTAGGGTTTCTCTCTCTCCTTCGGACATTCCCTCGCGAGTTTTCGGCTATGGCGACTTCTGTCGGCGCTGCCAATACCGCCGCCTTCACCGATTCGAAGCTCCGGTTGAGCAACTTCAGTGGATTGAAGCCCTCTGATGTGGTCCCTGCTCGCAGAGGAAGCCATGGATTCGCTATCTCTTTTTCCGCTTCATCCTCCGTCGTTAAGGCTGTTTCCACGGTACCGATTTATGGCTTGCATGTTACTCTTTCGTTCACGGTCGTGCTTGATTTCTGCTGCCGCTACTGTTCATGTTAATTTCTGAAGATTAATTTTGCTTGATTTTCCATTTGTTTCGTTCGTATTTCGCGATTCGTTAATCATAAGTGTGCAACAGCTCTAATAGATCGATTTTGGAGTTCGCTTTTGCTAGTACAGTTTGTCAGATCCTATGAATGGCTATCTGATATGATAATGATTCGGATCTTGTCCTTTGTAATGAGTATTGATTGTATTGATCTACATTGCAGCCGGCGAAACCAGAGAAAACTACTGAGCCTAAGCGAAGTAAGGTTGAGATAATCAAGGAAAAAAGTAACTACATAAGGTATCCTCTGAATGAGGAGTTGTTAACTGATGCCCCAAATATCAATGAAAGTGCTACGCAAATTATTAAGTTTCATGGGAGCTATCAGCAGTACGATAGGGATCAAAAGGGACCTAAGTCTTACTCGTTTATGCTCCGTACTAAGAATCCATGTGGCAAGGTGCCTAATAGATTGTACTTGGTGATGGATGATCTTGCTGATGAGTTTGGAATTGGAACACTCAGATTGACAACAAGACAGACGTTCCAGCTCCATGGTGTTGTGAAGAAGGATCTCAAGACGGTGATGAGCACGCTCATTAAGAATATGGGGTCTACTCTCGGTGCCTGTGGTGATCTGAACAGGAATGTGCTTGCTCCAGCTGCTCCTCTTGTGAGGAAGGATTACTTGTTTGCGCAGGAGACAGCTGAGAATATTGCTGCACTCCTGACCCCTCAATCGGGATTCTACTATGACATGTGGGTGGATGGGGAGAAAGTTATGACAGCTGAAGCGCCTGAAGTGGTGAAGGCCCGTAATGATAATTCACATGGCACAAATTTTGTCGACTCACCTGAACCTATTTATGGAACTCAGTTCCTTCCGAGGAAATTCAAAATTGCTGTCACTGTGCCAACTGATAACTCAGTGGATCTCCTCACAAATGATGTTGGCGTTGTGGTTGTTACAGGTGCTGATGGTGAACCTCAGGGATTTAATATATATGTAAGATTGTTGTTCTAGTTCATGTGGTGATTCATGTGCTTGTTAAATACCTCTATTTTGATCTTTGGAATTGAATGCTGCAGGTTGGTGGTGGCATGGGAAGAACACATAGGTTGGAGACCACCTTTCCTCGTCTAGCCGAACCATTAGGATATGTGCCGAAGGAGGATATATTGTATGCCATAAAAGCCATAGTCGTCACACAAAGAGAAAATGGGAGAAGAGATGACCGCAAATATAGCAGAATGAAATATTTGCTTGATTCATGGGGTATTGACAAATTCAGAGGTGTTGTTGAACAATACTATGGAAAGAGTTTCGAGCCCTTAAGAGAGCTACCTGAGTGGGAGTTCAAAAGTTATTTGGGATGGCATGAGCAGGTATTTTCTTTCTTATTTATGTGTAATCTGATTCAGCAATTTCTGATAAATACCATAGTCTTTGACATGGAGGCATGACATATTGTACCACTCGTACCTTATAATTCCTCATTGACATATTGCTGAGAGCCTGAGTTAATTGTGGGATGCGCATCAAACATTTGGTGGTCTTGCTCAAGCCAGATCTAGATTGTAAACAATATTATTTTATATCTTTTTGTGTGAGATAATATTTTTAGTTGAAGTTCAAGGAAATGTTTGTGTGTTTATTTTTCTGTAGGGGATGGCTATGCCTTCTACTTATAGAATTTAAGGGTCAAAGATTTTGCTGATGTGTATGTCTTGTTTGGCAGGGAGATGGCAATCTATTTTGTGGCCTTCATGTTGACAATGGCCGTGTGAAGGGGACCATGAAGAAAACATTAAGGGAAGTAATTGAAAAATACAATTTGAGTGTTCGAATTACACCGAACCAGAACCTCATCCTGTGCGATATTGACAAATCATGGAAGCAGCCAATCTCTGATGCTCTTTCTCAAGGTGGCTTTCTGGTAAGCTCGACTTAATGCTTGTTTGAATGAATCCATCATATAATCCCACAACCCCATTTTCTCGACAATACACAATTGTTAAAACTGAGAATCTTGTGGATTGACCTCATTTTGTAGCAACCTGAGAATGTTGATCCTCTGAATGTTACTGCGATGGCCTGCCCTTCATTGCCTCTGTGCCCACTTGCGATAGCTGAAGCTGAGCGTGGAATACCTGACATACTTAAACGGGTCCGGGCTGTCTTTGGGAAGGTAAATATTCTGATGTGGGTTTCTCTAGTTTGGGATGTTAAGGAGGGAAAAAGGGTGATATGGCCCCTAGATCCTTGTTGATGTAAACAACATCACATTCGTAATCTAACAAGGTTTATAACTTCCGATCAGGTTGGTCTCAAGATCGATGAATCTATTGTTATAAGGGTCACTGGTTGCCCAAATGGCTGTGCCAGACCCTACATGGCTGAACTTGGACTTGTTGGTGATGGTCCTTCTAGCTACCAGGTACGTTCATTGCAAGCTTCTCATTCTGCTTCGCGTTGTCACAACCATTTTGGAAATTGTAGGCTCTTTCGATCACCATGGCTATACCTGTAGAAAGAGTTCTGACTTCAATTTTGTTTGTGTCCGGATTTAGGTGTGGCTGGGGGGAACACCTAACCAATCCACACTAGCAGAAGCTTTCATGAATAAGGTCAAGCTTCAAGACCTAGAGAAGGTCTTGGAACCTTTGTTTTTCCACTGGAAACACGACCGGCTAGATAATGAATCATTTGGCAACTTCTCATTGCGTATGGTAAGTGCTGAAGCAAAAACACTCTGTAGTTTGTGGGTTTCTTTATGGCAAGCATATGCTTATTATCCACTTCTTCCCTATAATTTTTCTTATGGTCATAATCAACTCTTAAAATCTATATCTTAGGGATTTGAAAGACTCCAAGAATTGGTTGATAACTGGAAAGGCTCCAAGAATTGAAGCTATTTGCTGATAAGGAGGCCTATGTATCCATGAACTATCAACTGCCGAATAAGACCGATTATCGCTATCAGTTAGCAATGCAAGCCACCCACAATCCTGTATTCATGTGGCTTTGCAACTGGAACCTACGTATGCCATGCTTCTGTATTTTCCGCCTTCCTACAACGTAATAAAAGTCCCGAGGGATTGCTATTGGCTCGGTCGCAGCAGGAGCAAAAGCACAGGGACTACCGACTTTGCCCTTCTGATGTGTAATCTCAATTCACAGGACGTGAGATAACTTTTTTCCCCCTTTCTTTGTTAGTCTTGGTTGTATCAGAGCCTGGATTTTTGTTCTATCATCAGCAGTAGTGTGAAAACCTTATCTCCTTGTATTAGCTTATAATCGAACATCTTTATTAGGATTAAGAATCGGTTTTGGTTTCGAGAAGAAGGAAATCGACAATGGGAGATCAGATAAGGTTTATGATTTGGCATTTAAATGGAACAGGTTCTACAAAAGGAGGATGATCACAAGAATATTACAAACAACATTGCACAGCCAGATTATACATCATACTCAGTTGCGGCAGATCCTGGCAGTCGGCATCGTAACGCAGACGGGACCGTACTTCTTCTTCGCCTCGGCGCTCCCACGCTTGGGCTCATCCGCCATGGCAACCCCGGCGACGGAGCACACTGCTGCAGCCGCGGCAGCAAACACTAGATCCCTCCTCTTCGAGCTCTTCTCCTCCGGCGCATTGTCCTTGCTCTCGGTCACCTTCGAGGCCGACGCCTTGGTCATCACCACGCTTCGGCGAGAGGTGGCGGTTGCGGGGAGCTTGGACAGGCTCATGGCTGAGCCAAGGAATGGTGAAGTCATTGCCATGGATGCCATTTCCCACAAAAATAGCTCTCTATTGAGGAATTCTGTTGGTTCTTCACAGGCTTATGAGGCAAATTTTAAGTCAGGAGATGGTCATAAGGAGTGTGGTTATTGGGAACACATCCATTTCCTTATCCGGAATGATAGGGCACCAAATGGGCATGTGCCACGTGTACTTTCTTTATCCTCTGACAACACATTTGGTGGCTCTGATGAAACCCTCATGTCAGAACAAGCTAGAGACTTCCTCAGTGCTCTGGGGCTGCTTAATTTGTGGCCAAAATAGACATCTAATTTCATACATAGATATCTGCTTAATTTGTAGTATTGCTCACAAAATCACCCCAAAAAGAGGTAGATAAAGATGACAATGAGCCCTTAAATGTCTTGCTTTCAGTATGCATCCAATAGTAATATCAAGCAATGAACTACGGAGCACCATATTCGAACCGAACGAACCAAATATTGTTGGTTCATATTTAGCTCGTTTAAGAATGAGTCGAGCCTAAATTTGAACGTGAGCTTAAAACTATGCGCATACTCGGCTTATTTTGTAAATGAACGAAGTTGAACTGGACTTTTTTCGAGTATGAAGCAACTCTACTTGGCTACTTGCTCTTGACACAATAAATTAAAAGAAATTTTGTAAATTTTACAAACTTCGAGCTTGAATCGAGCCTAGTCGAACTTTGAATGAAGCTTAAAAATGTGTTCATACTCAACTCGTTTAATAAATGAACGAGTTTATGTCAAGCTTTTATCGAGTCGAGCTCGTACTATTCAGCTCATATAACAACCCTACATGAGAATAGGCTATTTACTTGTCATAACATTTCCATTCCAAGCATTTTCGCTCACTTGGTTATTTAATCGAAAAAAACGGAAGACATGGTTACATAGCAAACTCATTCGAAAAAGAGCTGATACCATGTTAGGATCAAGAAAATTTTAAATCCTTCTATTACACCGGATAAACAAGAGGAAATTAATCCCTGGCCTACCTACAACCCCTTCCTATCGCTTACCACTTTGATCTTATCTATTTTCTTTATTATTTTATAACCTATTGGTCTCTTCTTAGGTCACTCGGAAACGTCATCTCAACTTAGTTGGAGAAAGAATGCGTACATCTTAATTTCCAGATCCTGCTTGGAGAGGGATATTATGGGAATGTTTCTTTTTTTTTTTAAATAAATAACCTGACCTGCACATATACTACCAAGATGCTTAATAACCCAAAACAACTCAATCTACTATGATTGCTGCAAATAACTTGCACATACATCTCAAACAGAGTGACAACCCTCTCAGTATGAACTATCTTAGAGTGAAATATGACTTTGAATTTAAATTTCAAAGTTCATAGGCTGAAACCAAGTAAAGATATACTATAAACTTTATTGTTAACAGATTTAAGGAGTAAAACTAAGATGACTAATTCATTTATGCATCATTCTCCCAATTCTCTCATGTTGTATAATCCGCATAAAGAGCGTTATGAGGCGAGTTTGCGAATTCAAAGGGAAAGACCTCAATTACAGATCTCGCAAGTCGCAAATACCCCTCAAAATTCTAATGTACTTGCTTGTCAACGACTTTTTCCATAGTTGGAACTTGGAGCGTATAATTACAGTGCCATGAAAAATTAAGTGAACAAACATGTGGAAATATGTCGAGTGGATTCAACATTACTTAACCCTGTTTGGTATCGATAGTTAGATATCAAATATTAAATATCGACCTCGATATCTGATAACTAGTATTTGATATAACCATATATTAATATTACTTGATATCATATTTTTCCTCTTTTTAGCCCATTTGATACGTTAATTTGGAGGGAGGTATCATTTGATATTAAGATGGCGTCAGATATTGATAGATATCTGGATATCAACACCGAACGAGGCCTAAAAGTTCATAATTTTTACAGCAAAGCTACCACTTCTCACTTCATTCATACCTCCCTAGTATTGAGGCTACATTGGTGATAAGGGTAGTTCAACATATGGACCACCATTCATACCTTAAGCTCTTGAAAGTAAACATACAAATAGTAAAAATGAGATAAACAACAGAGATAAAAAAAAAGTTTTTGAATCACCGGCCCATGATCGGCGGGCCTTTTGTAATGGACCACAACTGGACTACACAGTCCCAAATAAAACGGGCCAAGAACACAAGGAATGGGCCCACAATGGTCCAAAAACCTTCGGAGTATGTGACAAAATCAAAACCAACGACGTCGTTTCACTTTCAAAAAACCAACCCCAGACTGTAAAAATTTTGAACATGTGTCAGGAAATGATAGGGCAGGGGTGAGTTGGCAGGAATGGGTGCAGAGACAGAAAGAGTCATCTCAACGATACATTCGCCCTATCATTGACTGACTCTCCAACTCACTGTATCCAACTTTACCTGTCACGTGAGCACGTGACAGCAAATTTTCCCCATTTCCTTACCTTTTTTCCCCTAATTTTATTTCATTCAATTTCGTTTAGGGCTATTATTGGGGCGGTGAAAATTTTCGAGAGTAAAGGGGTTTTAAAAGTTATGGTAGATTTAGTTGATTGTGTAATACCCGTGTATTGAAGGCACGAGAGTTTGATCCATTTAAATTTAAATATCATTTTATATATTTATATAATATTATATTAATATATATGTATAAAGTATTTTTTATAATTTATAAATTAGTTGGATAGAGATACGATACAAATTTTGAAAATGATTTAATAAGGTAAAGTAGTAATAATACTCAAACACACCACCTGATATAATTTGAAATAAATATATAATTATTATCATTAGGATAGATCTAAAAGGAAAAATAAAAGCTCCCATACAAAGATTAAAAAAAATCATAAACACATGATTGTGCGAATACTTTTGAAGTTATATAGATATACATTACTTATTCATTATTTTCATGAGAAAGATGGTTAGAAAGAGAGGAAAATAAATAGTGAAAATAAAGGTATAAGATGGTAAAAAAAAGATCATAAAAGGTAGAAAAGTGATCTAAAAAAGTAAAAAGCCTCATCTAAGATGTAAAATAAGCATTAGTAATGCTTGTAAGTCTTAAAATATTATTTATTTTTCGATAGTCATTTAAGATGTCTAAAATAATTAAATTACAAAAAAAAACTTTTTTTGGCTCTAATTAATTTTTATAATTAAATTTTGAAATCGAATATTCACAAATTGATTATTACATGTTCGTTGTATGTAGACATTGTGGGGAATATTGCAATCGGTTAAATATAATAAATCAATAATTTCAATATCCAAGAATAAAATCAACCAAGATTTGAAAAAGGTTCAATACTTCAATGTGATTAAAATAGATCACAAATTGACATACAACATATCAATTTAAATAATATTTTAGTATAAAAATAGGAAACAAATATGTTTAAAATAAGAAATAGATATTTTAAAATTTCAACAATAATATTGATCAATAAGAAAATACCATTTAAATAAAAAAATTCAAGTTTAATTGTGGACGTGACACGTCAGCAAAATGCTAGTAGAATTAGTATTATTAATTAATAATAATTATTAATAGATAGATGGTTTTAAAAACCGTGGGGTGAGTCATAGTCACGGTTTCATAAACTATAGACATATGCTCATTTTTTTTAAATTAGAAAATCTACCCCTCCATTCATTTTTAATTGTCTTATTACTATTTATGCACGTTTTTTTAAAGTAATAAAAACTATATAAATTATTATTTTTAAATAATATCATAATATGTATATAAACAAATTATCTACATTGATGATCACTTGATCAGTTCTAATATTATTTCTTTCCGTTTCTTTGTTTTTCAGTCAATTCATGTAATATTATTTCTGGCTTGTTTAAATGGTCGGGGTATACAAAATATAAAATTTGGATGTATATATACACACACAATATATAAAATTTGGATATATATATCCATTCATGTAATATTATTCCTACCTAATTATGTGTAGATTATGCATCATGAGAAGCAAGAAAAAGGCAAAAAATGAAAGATGGGTTGACTCACATCGCTGTTCATTCAATTTGCTTGTCTTTTTATGGATGTGTTGTGTAGTTGCATTGCAGAAAGGTAAATGTTATATAGGGTGGCCCTTAGTCTCAAATTTTTACCGCTCTCAAGTGAAAGAGAGGATGAATTAAATAAGTTGTGAGAATTGTCACTTGTCAGGGTGAGCTGAGGGGAAAAAAGTTAGATCTTAATTCAAAATTAACTAGTACAATTTCCGCGGATGGCACGTTATACGTATATATTCACATTTGTTAATTGATTATAAAGTCCAATGTAATATAATTAAAGTCATAATGAAAAACAAACTCACATTTCAAAATTATAGCAAAACATTTTCTAACTATTTAGTTTTAGAAACCATGGAATTATTATCCTCATTTCTGATGTCTTCCTCATTCTTCAGTAGTTTGAGGTAGCTGGTCTTGCTCACTTCTTCAACGAAGTCAACATGTGCGTAGATTGTGTGGCCTGCCTTTTCTAGGCTAGCTTCTGCTGACATTGGATGATGTCTTCAAAACAAAAAACTATATATGTATCTACATCTGCAAAGATGTCATTGGATGATGATATAATATCGCCATATCCAAATTATTACATGTATATAGTTAAAAGCATAGTTAGCTAACTTGTCCTCTATACGATTAGCCTCCCTATAAATGTGGACAAAACTCTAGTCCCTATACGTACTAGAAATGCAAGTGAGTGGGAATAAAATATCCCTTTATTGAGAAGATCCACCACAAATTGGAGTCCATCTCGATGATCAATCCCCATCCTATGCCCTTTTTCCCAGACGATCTCCAATCCATAAAAAGCAGACGAGCATATATATGAATATTTTTTCATAAGATCGATAATCACCAATCCAACCCCCATTGGCATTCCTAATAACTCTTCCAACCGCGACAATTCCTATCGGTTACCCTTTGGGACTCCATCCGTGTTCACCTTAACCCACTCACCTTAAGGGAGCTTCCAAGAGATGAGGAATTCCTTCTTGTGTGGTAGTTTAGTGTGAATCAACTCCTTGTTCATTCACTACCTTGGTTGTTTTGCTTATGCATATATAGTCATTGTCAATGCATTTAAGGAATCTTTAAGATGATAGGAGAGTTCAACGTCACCTACATGTACTACATAAATGCTATTAATATTTTTACTTAGATTAAAATTAAATGATCACTTATATATTTTGGATTTTGAATATCACAAAAACAGTAACACTAACACTAACATTAACATATAAAATAAATAAAATAAAAAACTGTTCATAATCTATAAAGTGACAATCAAAAATCAAATTTGAATCTCAGTATACATATATATATATATATGCATTATGAAAGATTTTTGCATATATATTTTCTTCTGAACACCCTCAGAGGCCTGATTTTTCACTGCGGTAAGATATGATTTGAATTGCAGCCAAAATCCCACAGCAATTGTATATACAACAAAATTTAAGTGTTTGGATTCACCTTGTGATTATATAACAATCAAGTGCAGCCAAATTAATATGTTGTTTGATACTTAATATATTTTTAATTCATTTACTTTTAATCCACAAAAATCCACCGGTGAATGAATCCATGGCCTTCCGAGATCCCACTTGCCCTTTGAAAATGGAACACCACCAATGAATTTTTTTTTTTCTGACCCAAAAAAAATGATTTATTTTTTTAGCATTTGACTTTTTATTTATTTTAAAGAGTTTTAATTTCAAAAATTTCCTGCTGATTCATCTTTGTAATTAATTAAATTTTATTTTCTTATAATAGAGGCTCCCGTCGAACATGGTATTGGAACTTGTAGTTAATTAGCACTGAATAAAACCACTTGGTTAATGAGGTATCAAAAATGGAAAAATAAATAAAATTCAACTTGGTTAATGTGTTTTTATCTATGAAGCAACGGGACCCACACCGCAACAACGGTAAAATTCTCGAGTTTGAATCTCATTGATATAATCATCAACTATATATAATACAGTATGATCTTTAATTAGTTTAGCGTAAACTTAAAGGATTACAAAATAATTAGATAGATAGATATTAAGGGGTATAAATTTTGATTCAGGTGATATGAAGTTTGAATTTATTCTCATTGTTTAAAACAATTAATGTGAAATAAGTGCCATAAATATAGTATCCGATTCACATAGAACGGTTGATCCAAATAATGTCTAAAGTTTTATCCAATAAATGAACCCAAATAAATTTTGAATCATCACCGGTTTTTTAAAGTAAGAAAAAATCATGTGGTTTCATTTATTTTTTACCCCAAAACTCACGTAGCTAGGTATACATGCTCATTGCTCTCTCATTCAAATCATAAAAGATTCAAATTTCTTATAACCTAAATCAGATCCTTCAACCCTCACAACTTTGCCTTTGTTAGCATTTTTACTATCGATTTTTCTATCTTATATCCTAAGGTATAGGATAAAACCCTAAATTTGATTTTTTTTTTATAAATTTTAATTAGTTTAGTTTTTTTTTATAATTAGATTTTTAAAGTCGCTCTTTTTTTTTTTTTTTTTTGAAGATATGTAATATCCGTCGTCAAGCCACAACCTGGAGGATATTGATGGTGTAGCCCATCCTATGAACTAGCATTTCCCATTATTAATAATGGAGGATGTTGATGGTGTAGCCCATCCTATGAACTAGCATTTTCCATTATTAATACTCCATCCGTCCTAAAATACATGGTCTTTAAGACCTTTGCACATTAATTAAGGAAACCTATTTATATTTAAATCTTATTATTACTATAGAGGGGGAATTCTTAAATTTTACCTACTATTGTACTTTTTTAGGGGTAATAATTACCCTACAAACCTAAAAGCCCATGTATTTTTGAAAAAAGTTCAAGCCCTAAAAGACCATGTATTTTTGGACGGAGGGAGTAATAATTAGGGGTATACTCCCCTACCTTTGGAACAAAAAAAAAAGAAGAGTTTTATCCTATGCGCATATGTTATAAAAACCGTTTTACGATTAGCAAGAAATAAAGATGCAATTGTTTGTAATTTTTTTTATTAGATAACCAAATAATATAAATGGTACCTCATTCGTCTCAAAATAGTTTTTTTTTTTTACTTTTAACACGTTTATTAAGAACGATAAAAACTATATAAAATATAAAATATTTTATTATTTTTTCAAAAATAATCTTATACTTAATACAATTATCTATAAAATTATTTTAAAATTTGGTATTTTATAGAGTTATTAGCTTCTTAAAAATGTGTCAAATATATCAGGCGCGCAGCATGAACTTTGAAATGTTCTCATGTATATGTGGTCATTAAGAATTATCTTTATTAATAAAGAGCATATGGTCATTAAGAATTATCATTATAAGAACCTTGATTGCGTGAGAAATCAAACACTAATATATAACCTTTGCAACTCGTGTGCAAGTCCCTAAAAGAGATCAAAGAAGTGTCTATAAAGCAAACTAGATGCAACCATTTATATATAAACAATTAGAGTACTATATTAATATTGAAGAATATATATATATATATATATATAGTATAGATCAAATGTACTCAATTCTTAAAATGTATCATGTGAACAAATCCTAACCATTAATTTGGAGGAATTGAAAGGCTGAGATTAATCCACCATTTTTATTAATTGAAAAATAAAAATAGAAAAATCACACCTCCATTTCAATAAAAGCGCGTGCACCAACAATCTACCCTTTTCAGTTTCAACCCTAAAGCATAGAGAAAGAGAAGGGGATACGATCGGACCGCCGGCTGGACACAAGCGATTGAGACTCCGGCGAAAACGACAACGAGTCTCATACCGGCATTCGAAGGCGGAGACGTGAGGTGCGGAGAAGGCGAGCGACGACTGCGAAGGCGGCAAGGGCACATCCATTGCGAAGGGGCGACATCGATTGCGAAGGTGCAGGCGACTGTGAAGGCGGCGATTGCGAAGGTTCAGGCGACTGCGAAGGCGACGAGGGCACATCAGTTGGCAGCGGAATCAATTGCGAAGGCGGCGAGGGCGGTTAAGGAAAGGTCGAAGATGGTGCGAACGTGTCGATTGCGAAGGTTGCCGGCGTTCTAAGCCCGGTTTTGAAGGAGGCGAAGGCGTTGATTGTAGGAGGAGGCCTGGGCTGTGGACAAGTTGAGACATCCGAGCCTTGTAAATTTGATTGCGTATTGCTGTGATGGAGATGAGAGATTCCACCGTATGAGCCTCTTTTCCTTTAATTCAAGTTTTGTTCCTTGCTTATCTATGGGGATCATAATTGGAGCTTCTCGCAAGATTATTTTGGCTGGGAAATTGGACTTCATAATGTCCAGTTCTTTGGGTGGGGATAATTGGAAATTGTTTCATCTGGGAGACAATCAAGCTATACCATCGAATAATCAAGCGATATCGTTGAATAATCAAACGATACCATCGTTTTTGTTTGCAATTGCTTGATTTAATTGCTCGATTGAAATACATATTCGGGGAGAAGGCCGAATTATTCATATGTATGGATCGATTTTGTGATTTTGTGCTTCATGATTTGTTCTTTTTATTTGACAGTCATATGAATTAAAATGCATCGATACTATCGAATAATCATGCGATACCATCAAATAATCCTGTGATACCATCGAATAATTTTAGTTATACTACTGTAACACCATCGAATAATCAAGCTATACTATCGAATAATCAAGCGATACCATCGAATAATCAAGCGATACAATCGAATAATCCTGATATACTATCGCACAATTCGTCGATACGATCGAATAATCCAGATATATCATCGAATAATTTAAAGAGAGTACACTACACACGCCCCCAATCCAGCAAGTGGGCAAAAAAAGGATGTAGGCCCCACTAATTTTTAATTAAAAAAAACTAAAATTGCCTATTAATCTCATCCATCAATTTCATTCAATCAATGGCCCAGATGTGTTCACATGATACACAATAGCCCATGAGTACCCCTGAACCATCTCATATATATATATATATATATATATAGAGGGTGGTTCATGGGTACTCATCCCTTATTGTGTAACATGAGAACACATCCTGGGCGTTGATTAATTGAAATGGGTGGCTGAGATTAATAGCCAATTTAACCTTTTTCTTTAATTAAAAATCAGTGGGACCCACAAATTTCCTTCCTCACTTGCTGCGTTGGGGCGCGTGTATTTTTTGTTTTTAAATTATTCGACGGTATCGCTGGATTATTCGATCATATTGACGGATTATGCGATGATATCGTTGTATTTTTCAAATCGGCTAGCATCCTGAAAACGCCTCTAAATTTTTACCTAAAAATTATTCAATGGTATCACTTGATTATTCGATCGTATCACTTGATTATTCGATGGTACAACTTGATTATTCGATGGTGTTGTAGTGTTATAACTAAAAATTATTCAATGGTATCACATGATTATTCGATAGTATCCCATGATTATTCGAAAGTATCGATGTATTTTTCAATCATATGACTGGCAACATAAAAAAAAACACATTTCATGAAACACAAAATCGGTTCATACATATGAATAATTCGGCTTTCCCCCCGAATATCTCTTTCAATCAAGCAATTAAATCAATTGCAAACAAAAAGGATTTCAACTAATCACAAACCCTAGACTCCAAATCCACCACCATCGGAAAACCTCCCCGACTGGAGATCCACCACCAGGGAGTCGCCTCACCATCTCGCCTCGCTGGATTTCGACCTATACCTCACCATCTCTCTCGATCAAAGCCGCCCCCTCCCTCCTGTACTCAGCACCCAGAATCAGCCGCCACCACCACCTGCAGCACCATCGCCGGCGACCTCCTGCCCAGATCCACCCACCGGTGCACCCACGAACCACCACGCAGCCCTCATCCTCTCCTTCCTCTCCTCGCAGAACTTACGCAGCCCCTGTCGTCACTCCTTTGCTCTCCAGATCCGACCGCCTCTCACCACCGCCGATCACCACCTCGCCCAGATCCGGCCTCCCTGAGCAGGATCTCCATCGCCATCGCCTTCGAATGCCATTCGCCTTCGAGACAGAGAGAAGCTTACCGGAGAAGGACGATTGAAGAACAACTACATAGGGGGTCTCTCCGATCTCAGTGAAGGAGATGCATCCACGGGGAGGAGGGCGGCGTGAAGGCAAGATCTCGGCGTGTGTGGGATGACGAGGGAGAGGGTGCCTCCCGCCCTGGTCGTTGTCGTCATCTTCTTCCTGGCACTCCCGAGCGCCGAACTTCCGATCGCTCTCTCATCTCCTGGGTTGAAAAAACTAATTGGGTGGGATCGATAGGGTTTGGGTAGGGTGAAACACGCGCTTTATACATGGGTGGGATTGTGTTTTTAACCTTTTAATTAACAATTAATCTAAATACTCAAAAAATCTCAGCCATCCAATTTCCCTAAATCAACGGATGAGATTTGTTCTCATGATACATTTTAAGGGCTGTTCATCTCATATGATCTATCCCCTATATATATAGGGGGACTTTCCGGTGAGTACACCCCTTACCATGAAACGAGGGGACAAATCTAGGCTCTTGGATGAAAGAAAACCAATGGTCTGGATTAGTTTTAAAAATTCTTGTTTAAGCGTGTAACTACCTAGTATTCATATTTAATGTTAAATATGAATACTAGGATGTTAACCGCTTAAAGCAGGTAACCAAAAACTATTATTTCCATATTGTGTTAATATTCATATTTTATTATGTAATTATTCATATATAAATTATTAAATATTCATATTTAGTGCTTTGTAGTTCCAAGTAAAATATCAGAGATTTCATCTCTACGTTTAAACGTGTAACCAACTAGAATTCATATTTAACATTAAATATTAATACTAGGTAGTTTTACGGTTAAACAGTTTGTTTTTCAAAGTTAATCCTAGCCCTTTATTTTTTTGATCCAAGAGTTGAGATTTGTCCCCCCGTTTCATGGTAAGGGGTGTACTCATTGGAAAGCTATTCTCTCTATATATATATATATATGTATGTATGTATGTATGTATGTATGTATGTATGTATGTATGTATATCTGGAGTATCTTTTACATTTGACTTGCAAATTAATTTTGAATTGAGTTGCCAGGTTTTGTTGGGATTATATAGGATACAGACTGATACAGTACCCAGCTTGTGATCGATGATGAAATGCAACTGTGCAGCTATATATATGTATATATATTCCTAATCTATAACAAATGTCTACTATACAAATCCATCCAAATTTGCAATAAATAAAAGATAGGGTAATTTTGGGAATGCCAATCAATTGAAAACAAAGTGAAGCCAGTTGAGACAGACAGTGCAGGGTTAGGGACTCAGGGTCAGTCCATTTCTGCAGATATGTATAGAAATTGCATATAATATTTTATAAGAAACATAACAGTTGCTTACAGGGAATGTGAATTGTCTTCTTTTGTAATTAAAAAAATCAGCAAGTTTGGAATAAGTAAGAAGTTATTGAATTGCACACATTTTAATATTTTATGAGAGGTGAATTTCATAGTCAAAAGGATGATATTGGATGGTGAATCAGTGGATACTAATATCACTCAAAATCTTGACTTGCTTTGAAATTAAAAAAAAAAAAAAAAAAGCCACCATTTCTATTCTGCAAATTAAACCCAGTGAGTGAATGGCAATTGGCAAGTGAAGGGAACATATAAGGGGAATCAAGTTGTCAGAGGACTCAAAATCCACCCAAATTTAATTAAACTCTTATCTTAATTAACATTAACAATTAACTGTTGGAATTCAACAAACATTTAGATCCATTTAATTATTTCACTGTTGCATCATCTTTTAATTTGTGATTTTTTTTTAATTTTACAGATGGTTTAACTGTTGGGATTTCTTTAATTTCTTCAATATGTTTCTCATGATGCTTATAAATAAATAATTCGTTTAGATCTTATGCCAAGTTTGAATCTTTTAAAAAAATATAAAGTCTCTTGTGAGTGAAAATTTATTTTTTAATGAGTCTTACCGTACCTGATTCAAAGGTAGATCAATGAAGTTCAATTGATCGTTTATCGAGTATGTATAATGTTAATCACAAGAATTGCATATTGCTCACAAAAGAAAAAGGATAGTGTTGAAAGGAATTGAGCAATATAAACAAAATTACTGAAAATCTATTTATGGATCCAAGAGAAGATCATGAGAACAATTAGAGATCGCAATCAGTTAAAGAATAGATTGACAATTTAATTTCAACCACTAGACTAGATTGCAAGTTATCGTCCATAAAGATATACCAAGTAGTAGGTCAAAGCTTAAAGGTCAAGTGCTGGAAATAATCCGTGGGTACCCGCTCCACTCACTTTACCCGCATTAATTTTGCGGGTGAAAACCCGTAAAAAAGTGGGTGACGGGTGGAACGGGTGCGGGTGATGGAAGGATTATGGGTGAAGATTTTCCACCCATAACCCGCCCCATTAACCCACCCATTAACCCGCCCCGCACCGCAAACCCGCATAAAATCCTAAAATTTATATACATAATGTGTGTGATTTTACTATTTTACCCTTTTTAAGTTTAACTTCTACAAACCCTAATCCTTGATTAGTGCTTTGCCCACCAAATTTCATTTAGAATGGATATGTTCTCGGCTTGCTTTTCCACGTTATAGCAAGGGATATACTGGATTAATATATGATTAGTATAGGGATATATACCCTTTCACTTTCAAATTTTAATTAGCTCGTAATTTAAGTGCTTTGTCGATCAAAAATAAAAATACATAACTCCACCCTCTTTGTAATTTTGATTAGAATTGGACTACTTGTGTTGATTTGGATTTTTCTTTTGTTTCACCCATTGGGTACCCGCTCCACCCGCATCACCCGCGCGGGTCGAATGCGGGTGAAAAGGTTTGCGGGTGATGGATGGAGCGGGTGAAAGTTTTTACCCGCGGGGCGGATGATGGAGTGCCTTCATCCCTCCATAACCCGCCCCATTTCCACCCCTAAATGGAATATGGAGCCAATTTGGTGAATCAAATCAAAGCCTGTTTGTTGCATATTTTGATGCAAAGGAGACATCTTAAATAACAGATCCGGATAATTCTTTCCAATACTCCCTCTGTTTTTCATGAGTAATACTTGTTGTAGAAATTTGTATTTAATTTTTTTTTACAGAAATAACAATACAAATACAAATATATTAATATTTAATGCTAGAGTTGAGAGGATCTCAACCACTGATTTTAAAATCAGTGGTTGAAAATCCCCCCCTCCTTTCCCTCCCCCACCCCCCTCAATTTTTTTTAAATTTTTTTCTTTTCTTTATTTTTTGAGAGAGGAAAGGTTGATAGAGTTTTCCTTTAACTCCACCGGAACAGGATCCTATATATTGAGCTTGAATTGTTGTTGTTCAACTTTTTTAACACCATCACCAAGGTAAATCTGAGATGTTTGGTTGGCGGAAACACCCCTAGTCGGAAAATAAAAAAAACTTTTTTTTACATATATTTAATAATTTGGAGTAATGTTTTCATGTATGAGATCTAAATAAAATTTATAGCAAATAGGTTCTTTTGGTTAGTTAGTAGAGTGAGAGAAGTAGGAGTAATGGGTATTGGGTTTAAATCCCAATATTTATTTTTATTTTAGACTATATTTTTGTTATTTTCAATCATTCTAATAAAAAAATGACGTGTTCTTTTAAAAAAATTATCATTCTCTTTTAATATTGTTTATAAAAAATTATTCTTGATGCATAGGAGTATATTAAAAAAAATCCCATAAATTTCCTTACCCCACTAGCTAACAATTTTTACAATCTCTAATAATTATATAAAGTAGGTGGTAAAAGTTCTAAAATGACAAATATTTTGAAACAAAATCAAAGAGCTAACATGAATGAAAGGGAGGGAGCAATGGTTTAATTGGGAAAAAAAATCATTTTTGAGTAACCTACCTATAAGAGAATTGATTAATTTTATTATAATAATTATTATTCAAAATGGTAAAGTTGCAACTAGTATTAAAATGGATTTTGTTTAGTGACGTGGTAAAAAATAAAAGTTCTAAAATGACAAATATTTTGAAACAAAATCAAAGAGCTAACATGAATGAAAGGGAGGGAGCAATGGTTTAATTGGGAAAAAAAATCATTTTTGAGTAACCTACCTATAAGAGAATTGATTAATTTTATTATAATAATTATTATTCAAAATGGTAAAGTTGCAACTAGTATTAAAATGGATTTTGTTTAGTGACGTGGTAAAAAATAAAACTCAACCGACAGTCACCCACCTCCAGCGGTGGAACTGAAGTGCCTTCACTGATTTTATTTTATTTTATTTTTTCACTTTTTAACCTAAACAATTTTTACTGAATTTAATACTAGAATAAAGAGATTAAGAGGACCCTCCAAGTTGGAACAGGAAGCAAGCAAATAGAGCAGTCATTGAATTTGAGATTGAGACATCCTTTGTCACTGCACCTTTTCCCTTTCACGTACAGCAATTTGAACGTGTTAACTCAAAAAACATACATTTACGTACTTTGTGGCATTCACTCCAATAACATTCATCTAACCAAATTTCCCCATTCTCACCTGAAAAAGTGTAACTGCCTGAGGAGTCGATATTAAAAATGAATCAGGTCTTTTTGACCTCATCCGTAAGGATGCTGCCGGGTAGGACCAGCCCACCCGAATTTTTTCCTAATAAAAAAAAATGTACTTGGATTGCATGAAATTCTAATTGGGACAATCATAAATTTACAACTTAACACGCATCAATATAACAAGTAATTACTATGGAGTCCTCCATTCGTCTGAAAATATAGATTATTTGAATTTTTAAAAGCTAAAAATTTTATAAAAATATAATTTTAATATATTCATACTTGAAATTATTTTTTTAAATTAATAAAAAAAATATTTTATAAAGTTTTTAGCTTTTATAAAAAGCATGACCCAAAAAAAAAATCAAACAATCTATAATTAAGAGACGGGATCATGTATATTTTTCGAAATCTCATAAGCTTTCATAATCTCCAAAGCTTCTATTGAACCTCAACCTAGCCTTAATATAAATGGACAACCTGGATATCCAAAAACTCTAGAGCTAAATATCCAAAACATTAAAATAGAGGGGATAGCTTTTGCATTATTAATGCAGTTTTAAAATTGCTCCCGAGAATTCGAAATGATCCTTTCTGACTTTTTAATGGATCTTTGTCGCTTTTGGATATTCCATTATTCGACATGTATTTAGATTTAAAACTTCTCTGACTTTAAAGTTTGGATCACTTAACCACTCTTTACAACCTTAACACAGATTTAAAATTTCATATTCTCATCCGAAATAACGCTTTAAGAAAGACTACCGATCGTATTCGTGTCTAGTTCGTCATAAATAATCGGTTTCCATTTTTTCTTTTTTTTTTTTAAAAAAGGTCAGCCTGGAATTTATGGATAGATTAAGGGACGTACAAATAGTAATACTCGGGTCCGGGGCAATATACAAAGACACGTAGCTTTCAATTCCTAGTACTATTCCAGCAATTAATATTGTAGACACTTGAAACTAGGATTTCCCCACCATGGATTTTCTACCTAACCATACAATTGAAGGCTATTTGTCAGACCACTACCTGTCTACTTGTACACTACACTAGTATTTCGAATCGTATTATTATACTAGTATGTGATTATTCAAAAATCAGCATCAAAGTTTCATTCTTTTCCCCCTTTTAATTTTCTTTTTTCTAAGGCCATGTCCTATAATTCTCGGAACTAAACGAGACATTGTACGAAGCAATTTAATAAATCTAAAAAAACAAGACATTGTACGAAGCAATTTGTATACTCCGTATTTCCTTCCCGGAACTAAAACTAAACGAGGGTTAACAATTTTTTACTACTACTGTGATTAAACTAGGAAATCAATACTCCAAACAAGGATGAAGAAGAAGGTGTTGGGGGAGTAATTAATAATCTGATTCACCTTCATCAATTACCCAAAACAAAGAAATATAAAAGGGGAGAGAAAGAGGGAGATTGCTTTCGTTTCAAATCTGTGTCTGATTTGAGAAATCGAGGTTGCACGCCGCCCCTCTCTCCCCGTCACTGCTTTGCTGCTCTCTCTTCCACAACCACCATGATTCCCACTTCTCCTTGTTTTTCTTTCAATTTCTTATCAAATCTAAATTTCTCATTATTCAACAAATTATTCAGCCAAATACCACACAAACTCACAAACATCTCCAATCAACAATGAGTCAATCACGTTTTAAGAGAGAATAAATTTTCACCAATATATGAAATTTAAGAAATTTACAAGTAGTGGGTTATAGAGGGTGATGACAATTAAAAAATTATGTTACATTTATGAAGAATTTAGCGGAAAATGATATTTTTAATTAAATTATTTTTTAGTAACTACTATAATCATACTCATGCATGTTTTTTAAAATGTAAAAAACTATATAAAATATAGTTTTTTTTTAATAATTTCATACTTATAAAAAAAATTAATATGTTAAATAGTTTATATTATCTTTAAAAAATGTACATTAAGACGGAGTATTAAATAGAGGAACTCATTTAACGAGTTTCATCATTGACGAACTAACTCTCAGATAAAATTAAACTTACATACTGTCTTTTTATCTTCATTATTTATCTTCCTAGATAAAATTAAACCACATACTGTCTTTTTACCCTTTCTCCTCTATGATCGATCGATGTCATTGAAATCGAACACTGGATGAATATAGGTGAATTTGAATTGAAGAGACATACTCACTTAAGTTGTTTTTACTTTATTTTTTTACTACTATCCTTTTTTTTTTAAAAAAAAAATTCCGCAGAAGCAGAGCATAGATAGGTACGATGCTGAGCCGAAGTGGCCCCACGATCGGGATATGGCTTGGTTTGGACTGGAGTGTAGAAGCGAGTGAGCTGGACGGGCCCGCTTATTTTAGCGGGCCCCATCTCCCCCGGGGCCCACAGGATCCTCATTTTTCCCACCCAACCTCTCTCTAGGCTCTTTCTAGTCTGTCTATATCACTACCGTTGCATTCGAATTACAAACAGCGAGACTCTCAACAGTCCCCCCCCACACCCAATACACGACCAGCACACCACCCCAAATGGCGACAGTGAGAAGGCCGAAGTGGCATCCGCCGCCGCCCCAGACGCCGCGGATCCTCCACCTCCCGCGGCCCCCCAGGCGGAGGCAGGCTGCGGCCAGGACCTCCGGAGCCCCCAAGGGGAAGCTGGAGACGCTATTCGGCCAAGAGAGAACGTTCTGCTACACCATCCCGCCCGTCGTGCTGCTGAATTCCAAAGAGGCGAGAGACAACGCCGCCGCCGCCTCCGACGGAGTCGACAATGGTATTTGGGAGGAGAAGTGGCGGTTCCAGGCGGAGATTCTTCGGGCGGAGTGCAAGTTTCTCAGGATGGAGAGAGACATCTCCGGCAAGAGGCTGGATAGAGAGCGCGTTTTCATGGAGCGGACTCTCAAATCCGCAGTCCACGCCCTCGTCTCCGTCAGTATCCGATATCTATCCGATATCTGATATCTAATATCCATATTCCTAATCGTTGATTGACTCAGTTTTATTGACATTGAGGATGATTTTGGTGTTTTGCAGGCGAAGAGGAAGATCGGGGAAGGGGGAAATGTGGACGCGGTGTTGGAGGAGGAGATCGAGGGGCTAACCAAGAAGCTTGCGGAGATTCAGAGGACGACGAAGAAGGCGACGAGGAGAGACCCTGAGCTCCTCAAGGGACCGACGCTGCTTCAAAAGCAGCTCGAGAGGATAGGTGGCTTGCCGAGCGAGCGATGCAAGATGAATGTGCAGGAGCTTGCGAAAGCCAATTTGTCGAAGCTCGGAACCACCGGACAAGGATCTGCTGATGAAGCATGCAGTAATAAGCTTGCTGATGTAAGAAACTAATAATCGAACCCCTCAAACTCTCAATTCAACCTCTTCTTGGCCTCCAATTGACATATCACTTTCAGGTGGAGAACTTGAGGAGGAAGATGGAAGGGCTATCCAAGGGGAAGCTGTTGAAGAAGATGGAGGAGGAGTACGGATCAATGCCGTCATCGACTTCAAAACAAGAACCAATGAAGGTACAATCTCTTATCCTGAATCCTGATTGAATTGTTTGATCAATTAGATTTCCGAAATAATAGCGATATATGTGTGGCATTTTTGGTTGCAGGAGACAAAGGTGTGTGAGCAAAACATATGTGCAGGACATTGCAAAGGGATTGTAAGGAGGATAATGGAGCAAGTGAGAGCCGAAACCGAACAATGGTCGCAGATGCAAGAGATGCTGGGGCAGGTCAGGGAGGAGATGGAGGAATTGCAGGGCTCCCGGGATTTCTGGGAAAATCGAGCGCTCGATTGTGACTTCAAAATCAAAGCTTTGAATGAAACAGTAAGCTATGCAACACAATTAATCTTGGATTTGATTGAAGCTGCTTTTGATTTATGCACAAAGATGTGATTTGTGGCCACACTTGAAAACAGGTGCAGGAGTGGAAACAGAAAGCGAGTTGCCTCGAGGTTAAAGAGAAGCAACTAGAGGATGTTGTGAAAGGGCTGCAAGGAGAGCTTGAGAGAGTGAGGATAGAGGAAGCCCCGGCACGAGTGAAGAGCAAGGAGTTGGAACGGTTACCGTGGGGAGCAACACAATCACAATCACAATCGCAAGAGAAAGAAAATAAGGTTCTAATGTGTCGAGTGAAAGGAAACAACAGACAAGCCGATGACAGTTGCATCAAAACGAAAGCATTCGACAAAGGCGGAAGCAATCTTAAGTCTCCAAGTCGACGGCCATTTCTGGACATAGGGAACTTGTCTCCCTTGGTGAGGCAGGCCAGCCGAAGATCAGTGTTCCCGTTGCGAAGCCCTCAACATTGATAGCTAGACAGATGCTAATGACATTTTGGGGGTTGCCAACTTTGCAAGATCCGAATGAGTTAATAGTTTTAACCTAAGCCATGGTTAATTGTATTAGAAATGGTATCTATTTGCGCTGTTACTTGTTAGTAACTGTTGCTAATGAGAGTGATAAGTCATGGAGTTTTCCATGTTAGTCAGTTCAACCTCTAACTGATGTGAGTCTGTGACCTTGATTGGATTCTTTGGGAGACTCCTAAATAATGAGATTAAGAGAGAAATTAAAGACTACTATAAATATCAATGTGCTTACTCGTGCTCATGATTTGCTCTTTGAATCAGATGTTGTGCACCATGTCGAAGCATGGACAGCGGAATCATTCTTGCAGTTATCGTCACTCCTTTATTCAGGCTCCAGTAAAAAAAAACAATCCAGTTCTTGTAAACCTGTACAGATAAGAAACAGTTCACATTGACAAAGACCAAATGCTGCGCATTAGTATCAGACTTTTTGACATTTCCTCCATAAAAACATTGATGAATTGAGCAATATCCAGTAATCAGGCGAATATGAACCATAGTTAATTGAATTAGGAAACAGTTTATGGTGCTACTCGTTAGCAGTTATAGCTAATGAGAGTGGCGATTCATGGAGTTTCTAATGGGAGAATGTAAGAAATAGAGCACTACCACATAAATCCACTGCTAAAAAATCTCAGGAAAACAATTCCAAAGAAGAGGAGGATAATACAAGTGAAAATGGAAAAGCAATTCATAAAGATATGTACCGTCACACCGTGTTGAAGCATAGATCCACGGAGTAGTTCTTGAGGTTATAAACGAACAAATGTCCCAATTGTGTAAAAGCCTAATCATCAGTTTCGGCATTCTAGTCAGCAATATGGCAATACTATTCGCGTAAACCACAAACAAGAGCCAAATAACAAAGACCAGATAACATGGTTTAATTTCACATTTTCTGAGATGAGTATAGCATGAAAATCATATGGATAAACATCTGAAATTGAACACTGTACAGATCATGACATTTTAAGCCAGAATTACATAAATGATGAGAAATTACGCAGAGAATCACCTTATAATAACAAGATTCTTAAATGTCAAGTGCATCTTCCAAACCAGCTTGCAATGAGATCAAACCCTGACAGAGTGGCTGACAAATCAAAACCTTCTTCCTTATCAGGCAAACACCTAATTATCAGTTTTGGCACTCTGATCAGAAATTAGACAATCAACTTTGTGTCAAGTGTCAATCATAGGAAGCGGCACTTTAACACATAATGAATAACACAATTAAACTCGGACTATATTTTTTTTTTTTACATTTCCTACATAAACATTGACCAATATCGATTAATCAGGCGTACAGAGCATGAAAATCATAAGGATTGAACATTTGAAATTCAAACTATCCAGATTAACAACATTTTGAGCAAGACCTATATAAACCATGAGAAAACTTACTATGCAGAGAATCACCTAAGGATGGCAGATTCTTCATCAATCTGTGAATTGCACCTCCAAACCAGCTTGTGATAAGATCAAACCCACACGATAGAGAGAGGCTGAAGATTTGGACCTTTTCGGTGTTTCCTGGTTCCAGTGAAAGCCTAACTGCTGGCTTTGGCACTCTTAACCGGTGATAAGACAACAAACCGTGTGTATTGTGTAAGCGGTAAGCCACAAGGATGAGCAGGTTCACAGACCAAATAACACGCTTTAACTTCAAACTTATTGATATTTCCTTCATATACATCCATCAGTGTCCAGTAATCAGGTGAGCATAGCATGAAAACCATACAGATTAAACAACCGGAGTTGTAGCTGTCCAGATTAAGAACGTTCTGAGCGAGTATGATACAAGTACTGCTAAATTCTGCAGTGAATCGCCTTCAGACGAAGAAATTCTTCATCAATCTGTCAACTGCACCTTCAGTCAGTGATAGAGACGAATGAGTTAAACACCAAATTACCTGCTTTCGCACTCTAATCAGTGATTACAAAAAAAAAATACAGTTCCTGTATCATATTTTTTTGACAAATCCACGATAAACATTGTTCAATGGTGTCCAGATTAAGAAAATCTTGGGCGAGAATAACAGAAAAAAATCATGACAGATTAAGCAGAGAATCACCTTGAGACGAAGCGATTCTTCATCGATCTGTCTATTGCACCTTCAGACGAACTTGCGATGAGATCAAAAGTTCAAAACCCGCGCGATGAGGAAATGCTGATGACTCGAAGCTTCTCGCCGCTCCATCCCCAATCCGATGTTTAGGTTCTGAATTGATTCATGCGCTCAAACTTGCGCGGCAAGGAGAATAAATAGGAGCCTAAATCTAGAGGTATTGGGCCACTGAGCCCAATAAGTAAACACTTGGGCCATCCATAAAGATTTGTTTTTCAATATGAAGAAAGCACTCCACCCCACTTTTATGATTTTTTTTGTGGTAACACGTGGTTACGAGGTTATCGACTAATCTAATAAGTCCGAGTCCTAGCTTGTAAAAGACTCGAATTGGTAAGTCGAGCAGTAAGCCAGTAGACAGGCTCTCGAACTAGTAGTCACCAAGTAGGTTCACCCAAGTCAGTGAAGGATTGAACACCCACTATTACACAAAGTGTGGAATTTGCGTTGACGCCACTTTCATAATTTGTTTCTCATTCCCCCTTTAATGCGAAATTGAGTATATATCCATTAAAATCTCAAAATTTGTTATCCGATCTGTCGAGAATGGCTCGAGCTCTGTCGTTTGGCTCCATGACGAGGCTTACGACATTCAAAGCCTGGCTTCCAGTAGTGTGAGTAGCACGCTGGAGTGTTATATTGGATCGAGGACGTCGACGACGGTTGCGGTAACCATGGTGAAGGAGCCGAGGAGGTTGCAACCGAGATCCTGCTCTCTTCTTTGGGCACGGAGGAAATATTTTGTAAAAAATGAAGAAGGATTCGAGTGTAATTTTTTGTGAATCATCTTGTCAATAAGCAAAAGGTATGTTGTCAATAAATTTTATGGAAAAGAAATTTATAATATCGTTTGGAGATGCTTCTAAAACAACAATAGAACATGCGACTGGAAATCTCTTTCCCGTATTATTGCGACTTGGAAGAAACAGACCATGTTATATTTATGAAAATAGCATTGAATGATACATAAAAACAAACCATTCAAATTAAAACGTGACTTAATGATTGGTGAAAAAAATAGAAAAAACAAACCATGAACGGCCTAATTATTAGATTAAAATAAAATAAAAGGCCCTATACTCCATCACTCTAAAAAAAAATGTTGAATGGCAGGATCGTTGGCATTTTTTTTAATCTCTTCTACTAAAGTCCGTTGAGACTCGGGATCGGGAGTCGGGGGTCGTGTGCACGTGTGTGTCCTAGCGCTAATAGCCTAACTAGTTATATACTAAGGCTTCTTTATTCATATTGTCGATGTGGGACTCTTTTAGTCTCTTCACATCTCTTATTCTCTCAACACCTTCACATCATTTGCAAAGAGTTTTTCAAGTACGAAGATAATTTTTTCATCAACCAATTAAAATATATATAGATGGATGGTGGTTTATGATAACTTTCTATAAATTATAATAACGTATTATTTTAATAACACACTCTGTATGAAGCATGTCAAATTGGGACAAGCTTTGGTAGGTTCTTGCGCAGCAAAGGATGCTATGTAACATCAATAGGGTGAGGAGACACGTGATAAACGGGTCCGCTTGCCCGTGATTGTATTGTTTGGGCCTGGCGACATCTTGGTGCCCATAAACTCTGCCTTTTTTTTGCCTCCATGGACATTCAACAATGAGTTTTCGATAATGTGAAAACGGGAGATAGATGGAGATCAACCTTCTCCAGTATGCTATGGATTATAGACTACTTGGAAGATTAATTAGTGTCAGAGATTCACGCTTATCCTATCTTATCTTGTACATATTGTTTCGCATATCTTTTAATCTTTTATTTTCTTCTTATAGATAAGATTTGTTATATACTGGATCAGTCCAAATCTTATCCATGTAATTTTTAATATGTGATCAATAAGAAGGAATGAGATATCTTATTCCAAAAATCATATTAACTTACATGGTATCAGCCTAAAAACTCCATTGACCGGACTCGTATGACTACCACTCCCACCTCTCCCACTCAGCTCCTACTCGTGGCCTCCTCTGATAACTTCGTTGTTGGGAATGGTATGGCTCTAGCCATTTCTCATTTTGGTTAATCAATTTTAGCTGTCAAGCATGTTGCCCCTCCTTTAAAACTAACCAATGTTCTAGGTGTGTCGGATATCTTCAAAAATCTATTGAGTGTCTCTCGCTTAACCACAGATAACCCGGTTTACCTCGAGTTTCATGCCAATTTTTGTCTTGTGAAGAATATGTAGGGGGCAAATCCTTCTAAGAGGAATTGTTGAGAATGGTTTTTATTGTCTTACCTCGTCTATACAAGTCCGTTCTGTCTAGTTCGACTCATCCTGTAGCGTTCGTGGATGAATGAGCCTCCCTTGACTGTTGGCAGCACCGTTTCGCCCACCCCAACGAGTCTATTATTTGTCGTCTCATATTGAGCCAGTGTCTTCAAATAAATTGCCTCCAGTCTGTGGCTCCTGGCAAGTTGGCAAGAGTCACCGCCTTCATCTTCCTCGTCGGTCATCCATGACAGTCAAACCTTTTGAAACTGTAAGATTGGATAAATTCCCCCTTGGGGTTTGTCTTTCATTAGATAGAATATATATAGGTTACATGAATGAATAATTACAACGAGGCTCGTAGGCCCAATAGCCTATACAATATACTACTGTTATCATACCCCCTCAGTCGAAACATGAGGGGACCGAAGAGTGAGACTGGATCTGAAATCCAAGAACAGTTGATGTGGCAAACCCTTTGTGAATATATCGGCATATTGATAGGCTGAAGGCACATGGAGGACACAGACGTTGCCCAAAGCAACCTTCTAACGAACAAAATGGATGTCAATCTCCACATGTTTGGTTCACTGATGATGGACTGGATTGTGAGCAAGGTACGTGGCGCTGACATTGTCCGTGTAAACAATGGAGGCACAAGACAAAGGACAATGAAGCTCAAGAAGGAGGTTCCGCAACCAGGCACACTCGGCAACGGTGTTGGCCACTCCGCGGTATTTAGCCTATGCGCTAGAGCGGGAGACCACCGGCTGTCGCTTAGAAGACCAGGAAAGCAGAGAGTCATTCATGAAGACACAGTACCCTGATGTGGAGCGACGGGTGTCAGGGCAACCCGCCCAATCTACATTGGTATAGGCGATCAAGGAGACTGGTGACGATGACGGGGAGATGGTGATGCTGAGGGCTGACGTGTGGTGGATGTACCGGATAATGCGCTTCAGAGCAGCGAAATGTAACTCGCGAGGATCATGCATAAAGAGACATACCTGCTGCATGGCGTAACTGATGTCCGGACAAGTGAACGTCAAGTACTACAGAGCACCCGCCAGGCTCCTGTAGAGGGTTGGGTCAGATACGAAGGGACCCGAGGCCTGGACCAGCTTAGCAGAGGTATCAACCGGTGTGGAAATCGGCTTGCAGTTCATCATATTTGCTTTGGAAACAATCTCCTTAGCATACTTTTCCTGAGAGAGGAACAGACCCAAGGCAGAGCGAGTGACAGCAACTCCCAAGAAGAAGCTGAGAGGGCCAAGATCAGTCATAGCAAACTCCCTGCTCAGCCGCTAAATGATAGTAGACCGGAGATGCTCCGTCGATGCGGTGAGAATGATGTCATCAACATACAGCAATAGATAAGCCATGTGATTACCTCGACGGTAGATGAAGAGGGGGGAGTCACTCTTGCTACTAACAAATCCAATCTGAAGAAGGAACGTAACAAATCAAAGATACCACGCTCGAGGAGCTTTCTTGAGGCCATACAAAGACTTCTTTAGCAGACACACATGATCCGGTCGGGTGCTATCAATGAAGCATGGAGGCTGATACATGTAGACTGTCTCGTGCAGATTGCCGTGAAGAAAAGCATTCTTCACGTCGAGCTGATGGATGGGCCAAGATCTCGAGACAACAAGGTGTAACACAGTGCGAATGGTGGCTGGCTTAACCACAGGGCTGAAGGTGTCTGAATAATCAATCCCAACCTGCTGAGAATTGCCATTGGCCACTAACCTGGCCTTGTAACGCGCTGCCATCCGAGTGCAGCTTATGGCGAAACAACCACATACAACGGACGATATTGGCTCGGGGCGGACGAGGAACCAGAACCCGGGTGTCATTACTAATAAGAGCATGATATTCGTCAGACATTGCTGCACTCCAGTTGGGGTCAAGGGCGATCTTTTTGTGGGAGGTGAGGATGGGAGACAGATGAGAAGCAGAGAAGTCAAAGATTTTATTTGGGTGAAATATTCCACTCTTGCTGCGAGTTTGGATGGTGCTAGAGATAGGGGCGGGCGGTGGGTTTGGGATAGGCGCCGGCGCCTTTGTCAGGACAGCTGCAGGAGCCAGGTTCGACAGTTGGTGAGGAGGAACCGGGTTCGGGGTGGTGTGGCGGGGAAGGCGAGGTACCCGGAGGGCTATTAGGAGAAGCATGGTGTGTAATAGCACTAGGAGAGGTAGAGAGGAGAGGTATAGTGTGGAGAGGGGATGCGTCGTCAGGAGAGGGAGCATTAGAAGGCAAGGGGCGAGATAAGGTAAATGTAGATTCGTCAAAGGTGACATGACGGGAGATGATGACACGATTCCAGCTGATATCGAAACAGCGCTACCCCCTATGGTGAGAAGGGTACCCAAGGAAGACACACGAGGTAGAGCGTGGTGAAAGCTTATGAGGGGAAACAGACGCTTGGTTTGGATAACACAAGCAACCAAAGACTCGAAGATGGGAATAGGACGGGGTAGAACGAAACAAAACCTGTAACGGACATAGATTTTGAAGGGTGGTGGTGGGTGTGATATTGAGAAGATATCACGCCGTTTCGACCGCATATGACCAATATAGGGATGGGACGTGTCCATGAAGGAGAAGGGTGCGCATGGAATTGGTGATGGTGCGAATGATGTGCTCAACTTTGCCATTCTGAGATGATGTGTGATGGCAGGAGAAACGAAATTGGATGCCATTATTGTTAACGAAGGTGTGAAGAGCGATGTTGTTGAATTCACCTCCCATGTCACATTGGAAAGACTTTATGGAGCATTGAAATTGAGTGCGAACATAGGCATGAATCGCAACAAAGTGAGCATAAACTTGAGACTTGTATTTGAGAGGGAACACCCATAAGTAATGAGAGAAAGCATCCAGAAAAACAATAACAAAGCGAAAAACTTCATTTGCTAACGACCAGAGAGGTCCACAAGTCACTATGAATAACATCAAAAGGCGCTAGGGCGCGATTCAAAGAACTAACAAATGGTAATCTAGTGTGCTTGCCGAGTTGACAGGCTCGACACAGAGGAGAGCGATGCTCTTTATTACAATGCAAAAACTTAGACCTAAGAATATCAAAAACAGGTAATCCTGGATGGCCAAGTCGGGCTTGTCAGACGGACGCCGATTGATCAGCCAGGGATAGATGGGAGGACGCAGGAAGAGTGACCGGGTAGAGATCTCCTGTGCTATTACATCTCATGTGCAGAGTTCCAGTGGGGTAATCCTTCACAGAGAAACCTAAAGGGTCAAACTCAATGGAAACTTGATTATCAGTAACAAGGCGTCTGACAGACACAAGGTTTTTAATACGTTTAGGAGAGACAAGGACATTGTTAAGGTGAATATGGCTGCTGTGGGTGGGTGTTGATAGGAGGAAATCGAGTTCAAAATATAAAATATAAATCAAACCAGATTCGTGCCCACGCAAATAATTACAAGACCTCATCCTGATGTAGCAGCGGGAAGTCAGGATCGATCCTCGAGGAAGCACGTCAGCGGATCTCAGGTAGCAGCAAATCTCACAGACAAAAAGACAGAAATAACAAAGAAAAGCGGAAAAGAAAACGAAAGCACAAAACTTTGGTCGATATCGACTACAGTTCCTCGATATCGAGTAACAATATCGACGAACATAACTCAAATTCGACAAACAGAAACAGAACTCAGAAAAGCAACTCGATGTCGACAACCCTTCCTCGATATCGAGTAAACTCCTCGATATCGACAAAAACTTCTCGAGATCGACAAAAAAACAGAAACTTTAAATTGGAACTCTATCGAACGAAAACGAATGTAAATACGAAATTAACTCAATAAACTAAAGACTTCCAAGATCAGGGTTTCAACACCACAACGATAACCATGCGACATAACAAATAAAGGCATAAAAGATCATGCTTTTCATCAAATAACTTTCGTTATTAACAAATAGGAATATAGAGGCTTTCGCATAAACCCTAATTGTTACTAACCCTTTTCACATAATTAACCCAAGTTGTATTAAGATCACTTTCGCTTCAATAACACAAACAAGGATCACCTTCAACTTTTGCAAAAGAATCATGCTTGCAGGGATAGAAGACGAATTGCATAAAAAGATCAAACCTTTACCGCATCACCTCACATGGCTACCGTCGGGCTCACCCCGACCCTATAAGTGGGTGGACCACTCGCTCTTCATCATCAAGAAACTCATCAAAGATTTCAGGAAAATAAATTGCATTGAAATAAACCAAAGAGAACTTACAACCGATCGAAGACAAACCGTCTCTCAACACCTTCTCTCCTCTCGCCGCAAGCTCTCTCTCTCTCTCTCCTACTTACTTGATGTAATTGAAACTAGAATTGAATGAATGAAAATCAGCCCCTAAGGCTTTATTTATAGCCTTCATTCCAAGCTAATCTAGGAAAGAAAACTATATCTATATCTAATTCTATCTATCTTTTATCTAAAGATTAAATAATGGAAATAAATAATTAAATCAACTAGGACTATATCTAATGTGGATAAAATATCTTCTCTCTTGACTTGATAGCACTTGATAGATCATGATAGAATTTCATCTCGAAAATATCACCATTGGCTTCGGGATAGAAACTTAATAAGATTCGGATAGCTCGACGTCGGCCACTGGGATTTCCTCGATATCGAGTAGAATTCCTCGATATCGAGTAGCACTTTCTTCGTCTTCCGCTCAGTAACTCGATTCCGGCTTCTGGACGCAAAGTCGACTTGATTTTTCCTCGACATCGAGTAAATTTCCTCGATATCGAGGAACATCTTCAGCTCCCAGCTCCACTTGTCGACTCCTAGTGCTCAGCTCGACGATCTCGGCTCCAGAAGTGGAAATCGACTTGGGTTTTACTCGATATCGAGTAGATTCCTCGATATCGACTAAGCGGTTCTTCTTCTTCCTTAGCCTTGCTCGATTCTGGTCAACTGTTGTTGCAGGAGGATGGTCAAGTATGAAATAAATATAAAGTATAGATCAGACTGACTTCCCTGTCTCAGCAAATAAATACAAGACTTCCTCCCGTTGTAGTAGAAGGTTGTCAGGATCGAATCCACGAGGAAGCACGTCAGCAGTTCTCAGGTAGCAACAGGTCTCACAAACAAGCAACAGAAAAGACAGGAACAGAAAGACAGAAATAAAAGCAGAAAAGACAAAGCAAAGCAGAAAATAAAACAAAGCAACAGACGTACTCGATCTCGACTAAGCCTACTCGAGATCGACTACCAACAGCAAAAGACAGAAACTGCAAAATCGACAACAGAACAGAAACTCAACTCGACCTAGACAAGACCGTACTCGAGATCGACTAAGGCCTACTCGATCTCGACGAGCTCCTCCTCTGTATCGACTAGAAAAAAACAGAAAACTTAAATTGCAAATTTCGAACCCAAAACTCAGATTTCCGACGAAATAAATTCAATATATAAAAGACTTCCAAGGCCAGGGTATCAACACCACAACGATAACCATGCAAAGTAACACACAAAGGCATAAAAGATCATGCTTTCCATCAAACAACTTTCGTTATTAACAAATAGGCATATAGAGGCTTTCGCATAAACCCTAATTGTTACTAACCCTTTTCACATAATTAATCCAAGTTGCATTAAGATCACTTTCGCTTCAATAACACAAACAAGGATCACCTTCAACTCTCGCAAAAGAATCATGCTTATAGGGATAGAAGACGAATTGCATGACAAGATCTGACCTTTACCGCATCTCACATGGCCACCGTCGGGCTTACCCCAGCCCCAGAAGTGGGTGGACTACTCGCTCTTCATCATCAAGAAAGATATCAAATAACAAAAGAAACTAACTTGCATTGAATTTAAATAAAGAAAGCTTACAACCCACAAGACAAATCCGCTTTCGCCTTTCCATCTTGCTTGCTACAAACTCTCTCTCTCTATTCCTACTTACTTGAATGGAATTGATTGTGTTTCTGAATGAATGAAAAACCAGCTCCTAGGGCTTTATTTATAGCCTTCTATTCCTTGCTAATCAAGGATAGAATCTTCTATCTATATCTAAAATTATATCTAAAAGCTTTAATGATAAATAAAAGCAATAAAGGAATTAAATCTAAAAGTAAAAGATAAATCTAAACTAGGTAAGATGTCTTCATGTTGATAGATCTCGGCCAAATTGGATAGAATTGGATCCAAGGACTCCCAATCCTAGTAGGACAGCGAAACCGCGTAACGCGCTCCCGGACACGGCTCGTCGATCTCGACTAGGGCTCCTCGATCTCGAGGAGGATTGTCGTCGACGGGTGTGGCTCGGCTTCTCGGCTAGCTGGTCCTCGACAAGCTCGGTCATGGCTCACGGGTCTAGTCGATCTCGAGTAGCCCTACTCTGTCTCGAGTAGATTTGCTCATCGACTAGGTCTTCCCGGGTAGATCTACTCGACATGCTCGGACCTTGGCTCCAGGCTCCTCGATCTCGACTAAGACTCGTCGAGATCGAGTAGAGGTGGTCTGCGTCTTCGTCCTCGGCTTCTCGGCTTGGCACAACTCGTCGACTCCGGACATGGCTCCGAAGTGTCGTCGATCTCGACTAGATGGTACTCGAGATCGAGTAAGGTTCCGGAGTCGGGTTGTCTCTGACTCAGTGTCCTCGATCAGCTCTGCTCGACCAGGTGTGCTCGACCAGCCTTCGTCGAGATCGAGTAGATGCTAGTCGATCTCGAGTAGAGTTCTCTCTGCTTTCTGCTCTGTTCTTGAAACGCACTTTCCCGAGTCCTCGTTCGTCGGATTGACGCATATGACCATGCGTTGGAAAGCTCTTTCCGAGGGCTACAACTCTCATGAAGACATCAAAGCTTGATTAAGAATGAAGAACGGTGAAAAATGGCGTTTTCTCCAGCTGCAACATCCTTAGCTTCTCCATGAGTTTCCTTTAAGCTTCAAAGTGCGTCCGATTTCTGCGAAATATAACCAAAACTTGTGTAGACCTCCATATATTGCAAATAAGTGTAAACTACACAGATTCTGTATTGTTCTAACCCAAATGTATGCAATGTATGCAGAAATCGATTTAAAAGTTAGTGTAAAACATGGCAAATTAGGCTCACAACAAACACCCCATACTTAAGCTTGCTTGTCCTCAAGCAATACCTTTAATTGTCATTCAGGGGAAGTAATCAAAACTCTCAACATCTTAGATTCATTCTTATATAACCCTGCAATCAATTACCATCCTCGAAAAGGTACTTGTGTCACAAATTCATGCATGTGCAAATATATAAAAGCAACATCTACTCACAAAAGGAGGGTTATGCAAAACATTCATTCGTGACAAAGCATTAATAATCAAGAGAACTTTAATTTAAGCTCATGAAGGAGTAGATTGGTAAAAGGCTAAAGGTGGGCAATTTTTGGCAATGTGGTGCTAATGATCCGGGGAAATGGAGTATTTCCAAACTGAATTTCCACATTCCTTCTCCATAAGATTCGTCACCTTTCATAATGCTTTTTCTCAATAATAATGCTTTTACCTCTCTAACCTTAGCACTGCCTTCTCGCGAGTCGCAAACATGGGTGTCATGAATGGCCCTGGATACTTAGTGCTTTGGACTCCTCACAATGTGTCCCATCTCTCCAAACTATTATCTCAGAGAGCAGGGTCAATCTACCTTTATCTCCTGAGGTGATTGGATTTTCTTTCACTCATTAAATTTTCCATATATTTCAAACAATTTCCTTCCAAACTCCAATAATAATAATCTCTACACAAACACCATATAACAATCTCCATAATGTAACATCATTCTCAACATAATCCCCGGATAAGGTAAAGAATGGCAATATTTAGATCATGTGGAGCAATATTTGAAATAAGGGATATTATGGCTTTTGTGATGCATAAGCATAGGTAAGGCTAGGATATAAACAATGAGAATTATATGGAAATATAAAGTCCTCCATCATCTTATCATGCAACATGTCAAAAGCAACTTCAAATTTTACCCCCTTTCATGGTTTTCATCAAAATATGCACTTCATTGTGACTTCCCTTTACTAGGCAATTTCATGCTATATCTCTAATGAATCCAATTTTGCATCGTCGAGTTCAATATAAGCTTCCATGACATTATTTCAAAATTTTCAATGGGGGTCAATGGGGGTCATTTTTCTCAAATTTTGGAAAACATGCATATAAGCACATAAATCAATAATGCATTCCAAAATAGCCATGTAGAAATTCAAAGTAATAATGCACACATAATGTCAAATATGGAAAATATGCATAAAGTAAGCCTTTCCCCCACCCCATACTTAAACATTATAGTGTCCTCACTGTATAAAAACAAGGGTAAAGAAAGGAACTCACAAGACAAGTGTGCAGGGCCTCTTAATATTGAATGAAGGGATCGCCTGGGCCGAGTATGATCTTGCTTCTATCCATGGTCCTGAAAAGTGTAGAAGACATACACCCACAATAGAAAAACTAAAAGTTCAAAACCAAAAACAAACAAAAGCAACAAAGTCTAAAAAGTCCAAAAATAAATGTCTATGTACAAGCTCTAGATTTTATAGTCGCTAGGCCGACTTTCCATTTATGCTCAAGGTGGCATCTGCAGGGCCCATGTAGCCTGGGCCTCAAATAGAACTCCATTCTTGTCCATCAGCTGTAATCCTCCAGAATGGATCTTGTTCACCACGAAAGGCCCCATCTGCTTCTTGTTGAATTTGTTGGGGAACCAATGATCCTTTGATTTAGAGACATAGAGCTTGTCTCCAACTTCATACTCCTTAGGCTCATCATTGGAAATCCTGCATAATCGCACATACCAAGGCAAACCTCTCCCATGTATAGATAAATCTTTAATGGAAATAGGAGAAGAAAGATCCATACCTTGGCTTACCTTTGCAGAGACGGAATCGGGGACAACGGTATTTGGTCGATCTCGACTAGGGCTAGTCGATCTCGACAAGGCTGCAGGTTCTGGTGGTGGTCTGCTCGAGGATGCAGGAGTCGACGAAGAGGAGGGCTTGTCGACCTCGAGTGGCCTACTCGATCTCGAGTAGGATTCTTCTCCTGGTGTCTTCAGTGTCGAGGAAACAGGAGCTGGGCCAGCAGGGTGGTTGTCGACATCGAGTAGTCTACTCGATCTCGACGAGGGTTCAGTTTCTGGAGTCGTCAGCGTTGAGGAAGGCGAAGCCGAGGCAGCAGAAGGGGTGGTCGATCTCGAGTACCCTACTCGAGATCGAGGAGCCTGGTACTTCAGTGTTGTTGCTCGTCGATGCTGGTGCTGGTGGAGGTTTCTGTTTTTGGTTGAGGTCGACTAGGGTCCTCGATGTCGAGGAGCCTTGGTCGATCTTGACCCCATACTTGGTTCCTGTCAAGGCATCCGAAAAATAATTAATCCATAACGACGTACCTTGGTTTGTGTCGATTGGATTTTCTGCGTCCTCCTTTAAGATTGCCATGATCTCCTCCACCTGGGCCTCCATGTCCCTCTTTTCCAGCTTCTCAGGGGTCATATTCCTGACCTTGGGTTCCCCGCAGGTGATGTAGCCAGCTGAGATAGATTTGACCTCTTCCATTAGACCTGTATGCCTTTTAGTTTTATTAAAGGAATACTCAATTACCTCATCGCTGATGTTGAAGGTGAGCACTCCTTTCCTTACGCTTATGTTGGCATCCACCGTCGCCAAGAAGGGTCTCCCTAGAATAATTGGACAAGCAGGATCTTCTTGCATATCAACAACTAGGAAATCAGCAGGGACAAAGAATTTACCTACTTGTACTGGCACATTGTCCACCATGCCTGTTGGGATGACCACAGTGTTGTTGGCCATATATAGTCTAGCATCCACAGGCTCTAGGGCACCTATCTTAATCTTGGACCAAATTGTTAAAGGCATTATACTCACACTAGCTCCAAGATCACATAAAGCATTAATTTTATATGGACCAAATCCAATGGTTATAGCAAACTTACCTGGATCTGGCCTCTTTTCCAGTATGTCCAAATGGCTGCACTCCTCTGTGATTTCAGCCATTGATCGCTTTTTGCTCAGAATCTCCTTCAGGAACTTGACATAGGATGGCATTTCATTGAGAGCTTCTGTGAAAGGGATGGTGACGTTGAGCTTTTGAAGCATCTTGATGAAGCGCTGAAATTTCTTTTCTGCCGGGTCCTTAGAAGATTTTGTGGGGAAAGGCAGCTTCTTTTTCTGATTTGGAGCTAGAACAGACGTCGGGGGTGCTGCAGGCTGCTCGACATCGACTTGGGGCTCCTCGATATCGACTAGGTCCTTGTCGATCTCGACCAGGTTGGGTGCAGTCGAGTTGCTGTTCAGTGCAGACGATGGTTTCTGAAGTTTCTCCTCGAGGTCGAGTAGGCCGTCCTCGAGATCGACTAGGCTCTGGTCGACTAGCTGTTCTTCGTTGTTCTGCTGCTTTCTGACCTCTGGCTCTTGCAGTTGATGGCCGCTTCTGAGTTTTACAACAGCGATGTGTCCAGTATTTCCCTTAGGATTTGGTTCTGAAGATCCAGGGAGCGCACCTGACTGTCTGGGGATTCCTGCTGCTAGCTGACCAATCTGTGTATCAACTGATTTTCGCCATATATCAATTTCCCCAAGCCTAGAGTTGACACCTTGCATCTGAGTATAGACGGAGTTGAAGGATTGCCTAGTTTCTGAGTGGTTCCTCCGTATTTCCTCCAGGACTGTCTGTATATCATCCTTTTTCTGGTCCCTTTCCGGATGTCCTGGAGCTCTGTAGGGCGGGGGGTTCCTAGGGACACCTTGGTTCCATTGTGGTTGCTGAAACCTTTGGTCCCCCATGTAGCGATTGGGACCCCCTGCGTAAGCTACCTCCTCATGGTGCTCTGCCATCCTGACTTGCTCTGTGTGTGGGCACTCAGGAGTGGTGTGCCGTTGCGATCCGCATTCTATGCAAGGCTGGTTGACAGAGAGATACTTTACTTGCTTAAGGAGCTTCTTATTCTGGTCTCTGTAGTACTGCTCCCTTACATCAGGATCAATCTCTTTAGGAGGCTCATAGAGGGGCATGGATGGTGCTGGCCTGGCGTAGGGGTTCTCTTCATAAGTTGCAGTAGACCCATACTTGTTGTCATAGTTGGTGAGCTTCTCTAGCACACCCCATGCGTCACTTGGCGGCATTGCCAGATACTCATAGCGAGTATAATGGTTGATTTTGTCCTTAGTGACTTGATCAAGAGAGTTGAAGAAGATCTCCTGAATGACGTAGGGTGGCTGTCCATGAGTAGGGCAAGATCGCAGAAGTTCCTTGTAGCGCTCCCATGCCTTTGCCAGCGGTTCCCCTTGCTTCTGTTTGAAGGCGGTGATTTTCTGGCGGAGATGTGCTGTTTTGGCGGGTGGGAAGAATTTGTTCAGAAACTCTTGCTCTACTTGGGCCCAGGTTGTGAGTGATCTTGCTTTCAGCCCTTCAAGCCATTTCAGCGCAGGCCCAGCGAGAGACCAGCGAAAAGATTTCATCTTGACATATTCCAGGGTTGTACCTTCAGCAAGAGTACGGCACATGTCAGAAAAGTTTGTAATATGTTCAAGAGGACACTCATTAAATCTACCATAAAAGGCATTATTTTTAAGCTCTATAAGAAATTGAGTGCGAATTTCAAAAGAGTTGTCAGGGATTAGAATCGCCGATTCAGGCACGACGAGCGTTGGATGCATATAATCCTCTACAGTGGTTGGGAACTGGGCAAGCTCAGCTTCTGCTTGCTCTCTTGCTGCTTTCTCAATGGCGATAGCAGCATCTTTAGCGGCCAATTCCCTTGTAAGCCTTGCGATCAGTTGTTCCTGTGTTTCAGCGGCTGCCATGGCTCTTTGTAGTTTAGCTCTGATGTGAAAAAGGCGTTCCGGTTCGTCTAAGGCGTCAAACTCAGGTGTTTGACCAGAACGACGCATACACCTGAAAAGTAACTCAAAGAAAAAGTGAGAACTGACTACCTAAGGCGCGATTGATAGCCTCCCCGGCAACGGCGCCAATTTGTTGTTGCAGGAGGATGGTCAAGTATGAAATAAATATAAAGTATAGATCAGACTGACTTCCCTGTCTCAGCAAATAAATACAAGACTTCCTCCCGTTGTAGTAGAAGGTTGTCAGGATCGAATCCACGAGGAAGCACGTCAGCAGTTCTCAGGTAGCAACAGGTCTCACAAACAAGCAACAGAAAAGACAGGAACAGAAAGACAGAAATAAAAGCAGAAAAGACAAAGCAAAGCAGAAAATAAAACAAAGCAACAGACGTACTCGATCTCGACTAAGCCTACTCGAGATCGACTACCAACAGCAAAAGACAGAAACTGCAAAATCGACAACAGAACAGAAACTCAACTCGACCTAGACAAGACCGTACTCGAGATCGACTAAGGCCTACTCGATCTCGACGAGCTCCTCCTCTGTATCGACTAGAAAAAAACAGAAAACTTAAATTGCAAATTTCGAACCCAAAACTCAGATTTCCGACGAAATAAATTCAATATATAAAAGACTTCCAAGGCCAGGGTATCAACACCACAACGATAACCATGCAAAGTAACACACAAAGGCATAAAAGATCATGCTTTCCATCAAACAACTTTCGTTATTAACAAATAGGCATATAGAGGCTTTCGCATAAACCCTAATTGTTACTAACCCTTTTCACATAATTAATCCAAGTTGCATTAAGATCACTTTCGCTTCAATAACACAAACAAGGATCACCTTCAACTCTCGCAAAAGAATCATGCTTATAGGGATAGAAGACGAATTGCATGACAAGATCTGACCTTTACCGCATCTCACATGGCCACCGTCGGGCTTACCCCAGCCCCAGAAGTGGGTGGACTACTCGCTCTTCATCATCAAGAAAGATATCAAATAACAAAAGAAACTAACTTGCATTGAATTTAAATAAAGAAAGCTTACAACCCACAAGACAAATCCGCTTTCGCCTTTCCATCTTGCTTGCTACAAACTCTCTCTCTCTATTCCTACTTACTTGAATGGAATTGATTGTGTTTCTGAATGAATGAAAAACCAGCTCCTAGGGCTTTATTTATAGCCTTCTATTCCTTGCTAATCAAGGATAGAATCTTCTATCTATATCTAAAATTATATCTAAAAGCTTTAATGATAAATAAAAGCAATAAAGGAATTAAATCTAAAAGTAAAAGATAAATCTAAACTAGGTAAGATGTCTTCATGTTGATAGATCTCGGCCAAATTGGATAGAATTGGATCCAAGGACTCCCAATCCTAGTAGGACAGCGAAACCGCGTAACGCGCTCCCGGACACGGCTCGTCGATCTCGACTAGGGCTCCTCGATCTCGAGGAGGATTGTCGTCGACGGGTGTGGCTCGGCTTCTCGGCTAGCTGGTCCTCGACAAGCTCGGTCATGGCTCACGGGTCTAGTCGATCTCGAGTAGCCCTACTCTGTCTCGAGTAGATTTGCTCATCGACTAGGTCTTCCCGGGTAGATCTACTCGACATGCTCGGACCTTGGCTCCAGGCTCCTCGATCTCGACTAAGACTCGTCGAGATCGAGTAGAGGTGGTCTGCGTCTTCGTCCTCGGCTTCTCGGCTTGGCACAACTCGTCGACTCCGGACATGGCTCCGAAGTGTCGTCGATCTCGACTAGATGGTACTCGAGATCGAGTAAGGTTCCGGAGTCGGGTTGTCTCTGACTCAGTGTCCTCGATCAGCTCTGCTCGACCAGGTGTGCTCGACCAGCCTTCGTCGAGATCGAGTAGATGCTAGTCGATCTCGAGTAGAGTTCTCTCTGCTTTCTGCTCTGTTCTTGAAACGCACTTTCCCGAGTCCTCGTTCGTCGGATTGACGCATATGACCATGCGTTGGAAAGCTCTTTCCGAGGGCTACAACTCTCATGAAGACATCAAAGCTTGATTAAGAATGAAGAACGGTGAAAAATGGCGTTTTCTCCAGCTGCAACATCCTTAGCTTCTCCATGAGTTTCCTTTAAGCTTCAAAGTGCGTCCGATTTCTGCGAAATATAACCAAAACTTGTGTAGACCTCCATATATTGCAAATAAGTGTAAACTACACAGATTCTGTATTGTTCTAACCCAAATGTATGCAATGTATGCAGAAATCGATTTAAAAGTTAGTGTAAAACATGGCAAATTAGGCTCACAACATCAACTTTGCTGGAAACCGAGTAGCTTTACTCGATATCGACAAGGTTTAGTCGATATCGACCAACGTGTTGTCGAGTAAATTTCCTTGCTTCCAGCTTGATTTGTCCCTGTTCCGCTGCTCCTTGACCTTGGACTTCTGTAGTTGACTTCGAGCTTTTCTTCCTTTCTCTAAATTGCTGTAAATTGCTTCGAATTCTGCAAAATTAAACAAAAACTGGTGTAGATTCCATAATTTGGCAAATAAGCATAAACTACATAGATTCTGTATTATTCTGCCCCAAATGCATGAAATGTATGCAGAAAATGACATAAAAGTAACTATAAAACATGGCGAATTAGGCTCACAACAGTGGGGAGAGTGGTTTGCCATAAACCCAATGATGGAATGCAGGCACCGTTTCCGACAACTATGGACGAAGACATGTTCTTAGAAGTAGATGAAGAGAGTATACCTGAGTTGTGATACATGTGAGATGTCGCTCCGGAGTCCATTTACCAGCTGGGGTCGGACGAAGTGAGGTCGAGAGAACTGAACGCCTGCGCCAGGTCGGTTGGTTGGTAGGATGGAGCGGCCATCATGGCTTAATGGTCCTGACGACGGGGCGGAGCTGGGCCGAGAATGCCCTGTGAGCCAGGGTACGAGCTCAGTGGAGGGGTCTAGCCGGATGAAGGGTGTAGGGGTCCGGCTGCGAGGACCACGGCGCATGCTGCTGATAGGAGCTGTGACCACGACCACGGAAACGGCCGCCGTGGCCACGACCGCAGGGGTTGCTGCTGCTGCGGCTGGAGGGAGTGGATGACTGCCGAGGGGTGTACGGAGCGACGCCCAGGTCACCGGACGAGACTAGGGCCTCTGTCGGAGGCGCCTTAGGGAGCGCCGATTGACCCGTAAGTCGAGTTTCTTCAAGGATCAATTGGAAGCGAGCCTTGCCGAAGTCAGGGAGAGGATTCGTCTGTTGAATCAAGGTGGCGACGGTGTTGTACTCAGCAGGCAAGCCAGAGATAGTGCGAAGGACAAGGCGAGCGTTGGTGACAGGAGAGCCAACATTCGACGGTTGATCAGAGAGTTCCTTCATGTGCTTGCAGTAGGAGGAGACAGAGGAAAAGAACTCTAAGCGGGCGTTCGTCAATTGGTGCTCAAGATAGACCGCCCGCGAGTTCTTGTTGTCGTTGAAGAGATTGTCGATCTTTGACCAGGCGGTTTTGGAACTCATATTCGGCTCTAAGATGGTGAGAAGGAGATCTTGGGTGAGAGTGCCATAGATCCATTGCAAGAGGACAACATCAACCTGATTCCAGAGATCATCAGTAATGCCTTCTGGACGTTTGACAGAGTCGTCAATGTGATCCAGGACATTGTGAGCACGAGCGGCAACACGGAATAGCTCATTCCAAGAGGGATATGAACCTTTTTCAGCATCAAGGATGACGGGGATAATGTTTTTGACAGTGGAAACGACTAGAGCGGAGTGGAAAGTTGAAGGCTTGGGGGCGTCATCCATGACGAATTGCAAAAGGGGAATGAAACTTAAAGTAAAAAATTTAGGGGTGGACTCTTTTTTTTTTCTCCAGAGAAACAGGTCGGGGTTTGGAATGCGAGAGGAGGGGGTGGCGGCGACGCTCGGATCTGGGTTGAGGGGCTCGGATCTGGGCTAGTTGTTGCCAGAGGGTTCGGATCTGGTGTGGTGGTGCTCGGATCTGGAGAGCGAGCGGGATGGTGGCCGGCAGGAGGGATTGCGATAGCGAGCAGGGATAAGATAGGGAGGGTGACAGGCGATGAGGATGGGGGGCTCGGATATGAGACTAGGACGATGAGGGGGGGGGGGCACGGATCTGGGTGGGTGATGGCGAGACTGGATAGTGAGAAGGGAAGGGGTGGCGAGGGAGTCGGTGGGTGACCGACGGCGGTTGTGGAGTCTGGATCTAGGACGCACGAGGGAGCGAGAGAGGCGAGAGAGACCGGATTTGGGACGGCGCTTGAGGGGATGGAGAGGCGAGAGAGCGAGAGAGATCGGAGGAAAGGGATGACCGGCGGTAGGAGAGGACGGGGCTGTGGTGACCAGCGACAGTGAGCAGGTGGTGGCGGCGACGGGATCTGGACAGAGAGGAGTAGGAAGACGGCGGGGGTGGCGGAAAGTTTGGAGGAAAAGAATTAGAGTTGATTGTGAGGAAACCCTAAGGCTCGGATACCATGTTAGATTGGATAAATTCCCCATTGGGGTTTGCCTTTCATTAGATAGAATATATATAGGTTACATGAATGAATAATTATAACGAGGCCCGTAGGCCCAATAGTCTATACAATATATTATTATTATCAGAAACCTAATTTTGAATGGCAGGAACCCTAATTATTGAAATCATATATTATTTTACAATCAATGTATCTAGGAAAACCTTAACAATGAGGTTAGTTACTGATAGATTACATAGGTCTCCTCATGTATAGTGGGCTAAAAGCCCGTTAAGGCCCAATACCTTTGTAACCTGTATATATGTTTATCAATGAATGGAAACTCTCAAGGAGGACATTACAATCAATCTCATGATCTCACATGGTATCACAGCCTAAGATCCAAAGACCCAAAATTTTCTTTTTCTCCTTGTTCTAAACCCTAGCCGCCACCTCCCCCCCTTTTGCCGTCACCCTCCCCCCTTTGTCGCCACCCTTCCGCCGGCGCCACCCCTTCCCCCTCCTCGGCCACCACCGACAGCCTCTCTCTCTCTCTCTCTCTCTCTCCTGTTACAATGGTCGACCCTCCCCCTACCACCAACAAACCGCCCTTCCACCCCGCCCTCATGATCTCTAATATAAAAAACTTCATCCCTATCATTCTTGATCATGAATCCAGTACCTACACCATGTGGTCGCACCTCTTCACGACCCATGTTAAGGCTCATAAAGTCCTCCACCATATTGACTCCTCCGTCAATTGCCCTGAAAGTGAAGACGACGATCTCTTTGCTCAACTTGACACCATTGTCCTTTAATGGATCTTCAACACCATCTCAAAAGATCTATTGACCACCATCCTCAACCCCAAAGACACCGCCTTGGGTGCCTGGAAGAAGCTTCAGAATCTCTTCCAAGACAACAAGTCCACCCGTGCTGTCTATCTCGAGCACGAATTCTCAAGTTGCAAGCTTTCCTCCTTCCCATCGATATCCACCTATTGTCAGCACATCAAGACCATGGCTGATCAACTCGACGTCGTCGACTCCAAACCCAGCGCTTTGCCTCTCATCTACTTCGTTTGGGGTTCATTGGCAGCCGTTCGGATACGTCTCTGTTTATCTATCGCAGAGGCTCAGACTTGGCATTCCTCCTCCTATATGTCGACGACATCATTCTCACCGCCTCTTCTGATACTCTTCGGACGTCCATTATTTCGCAGTTGAGTGCGGAATTCGCCATGTCTGATCTGGGTCAGTTGTCCTACTTCTTGGGTATTGCTGTTCAGCGTCATGCGTCTGGTCTATTTCTCTCACAAAGTACGCTGCTGAGATCGTTGCTCGGCCTAAGATGGTCAACTGTAATCCAGTCGCCACCCTGTCGATACATCCAACAAGCTCAGTGCTCATTCTGGTCCTTTGGTTGATGATCCGACACTTTACAGGAGCCTCGCTGGTGCTCTTCAGTATCTCACTTTCACAAGGCCTGATATCAGTTACGCCGTTCAGCAGGTCTGCTTGTTCATGCATGCGCCCAGGGAACCTCACCTTCAGGCTCTGAAGCGGATCATTCGGTACATCAGCGACACCCTCGAGCTCGGCACCACGATCACTCCTTCCTCTAAGCTTGATCTTGTTGCTTACACTGATGCGGATTGGGGTGGTTGCCCTGACACACGTCGCTCCACGTCTGGTTACCGTGTCTTCCTTAATGACATCCTTGTGTCATGGTCAGCCAAGCGTCAGTCAGTCGTGTCTCGATCCAGCACCGAGGCAGAATACCGGGGTGTTGCCAACGTTGTCTCCGAGTGCTCTTGGCTCCGCAATCTCATGCTTAAGCTTCGATGCCCTCTTCAGAAGACCACTCTCGTCTATACTGACAACGTCTCCGCCGTCTATCTGGCTAGCAACCCAATCCAGCATCAACGCACGAAGCACATTGAGCTTGATCTCCACTTCGTCAGGGACAAGGTTGCCATTGGACATGTCCGCGTTCTACATGTCCCGTCCTCTTATCAGTACGCTGATATATTCACCAAGGGTTTACCTAGACAATTGTTCATTGATTTTCGTTCCAGTCTCACTGTACGGACCCCTCCCGTTTCGACTGCGGGGGTTTGATAGATTACATAGGTCTCCTCATGTATAGTGGGCTAAAAGCCCGTTAAGGTTCAATACCTTTGTAACCTATATATATATATATATATATATATATATATATATATATATATATATATATATATATATATGTTTATCAATGAATGGAAACACTCAAGGAGGATATTACAATCAATCTCATGATCTCACAATTACGATATAAACTAGATACAAGTAATTAATTACAAGAATCAAAACACTTACAACGAATTAGTTATAATAATGTGACAATATTGATTACAACGACAGTTACAATAAATTAGTTACAATAAGTAATAATGGTAGTGGATCGGTTACAATTACTGTAGGTACACTGAGTATGCTTTTGTAGGATAGAAGAATATTGGTAGACTATAAGAATTATTGTAACCTAGTTATAGTTAAAACGGTATTGTTGAAGACGCGAGTATTAATTAATTGAAGGCGCGTGTAATGAAATGAAAGTTAATGAAAAGAGAATTAATTAGGGATTTATTACAATAAAATTATGGATAAATATGTTTTTATAAAAAAAAGTATATCTAACAAAAACAAAATCTTTAAGATATATTTACCAATAAAAAAATTAAAAAAGGGATAGTTTGCTAAATATCCCTAGAATTTTCATAAAAAATCCCTTTTTTTTTAATTCGATTTTGTATGTCCCAAACATCCTACATCCCACTTGACCCTAGTTAAATGTAGTAAAGGCCAATCAGGTAATAGTGGAAAAAACAGTGAATGATGAATGAAAACTAGTCAAACTATAGACTGCCTCGTATACCACAACTTCAAATTAAATACATTAAGAAAAAAAAACGGAAAGGAAATAAAATTCCATAAAATAAAATAAATCCCACCACTTCTTTATTTGGCTGGATTGCCCACGAACGGCCACGATTAGTCAGCTAGTCACCCGATTTCGTCAACGACAAAAACTCCTCCCCCCACCCCCTTACCGCACCGTGTGCGTAATACGCACCCCCCCACCCCCTTGCAAGCGAAGCCCATTGATTGAGCCACTCTCTCTGTACGCTGCGTATCACACACGTGGCGTGTTTTACAATCCAGTAAATCCACCCACTTCACTCCCCTCCACCGCACCCGCAACGGACAATAACATTTTTTAAATATCAGGGCGTGTTTGGATCCTAATATATTTTTTTTGATAATGTTTGATTGATTTATTTTAGAATGTATTTTAAATAAAATACATTATTATGTGATTATGTCAATTATTTACAATAAATTTATAATGTAATTATAAGCTTTACTTAATAATAAGTATTTGATTAACATAATTTATAAGGTATTTTTTTTAATTTTAGAATAACAGACAATTCTCCATACACTTTTAATAACACTTCATTCATTTAATTTAATTTGGCTTAAACTTAAAGTATATACTTTTTTTTTTAACCGTGTGCAAGAAGTGGATCGACAAGCGATCCTGAAGCCATCCGAAGATGACTTGTAAGACCCTACGCAAAGGGTCGTCGAACAAACGAAAAGAAAAAAATTAAAAAACAACAACATAAAATAAAAGCTAAAACAACTAGAAAATTACAACCATATGTCTTGAGATCTTGTCTTGATCCTTGATATCTGACTACTGTTGAGGGATTGGGTTTGTACGTATCTGGATCGGGTTAACATCATCTTTGGTTTATCAATTTTGTGGATCGAAGGGGTCAGTGGAGCGGATACGCTCGGGTCAGTGGAGTGGATGTGCTCAAGGACAGTGGAGGAGGGCGAAGGCATGGAAGGCGAGGCCAGAGCCTCAGGAGATTGCTCTTGAAGGAGGTCGCACGTCGCCCACAAAGCAGGGCCAGGGAGACGGAGAGCGGCGACAATCAAGCAAGACGCCCGGCCGTAGAGACAGCCCAGAGAAAGCGAAGTCGGCTGGATCTAGGGTTTGAGCTTGGATTGGATTTGTATTTGGCTTGGTTTATTGGGATTTTTGGTTAAGTAAAAGAGGCGGTCAGTGTGACGCAGCGAAAGATTGGGTTAAGATTTGGTTACAAAAATAGAGATGGAACCTGGCGGTGGCAGCGGAGGAGGATGGAGAGGAGCAGGCGAACGGCGACAGGCTTGGACAACCATCAGACGAGGAGCGGCGGGGAGCAGTGTGGAGCGGTGGACCAGGGCGGTCTAGGGAGCGGCCGATAACAGGAGATCTGATTTCCGGTGAGCAGAGGAGCGTCGACTAGGGTTTGATGGAGCAGGAGGATGAGATGCGACGCCGAGGGCTTCATCGCAGAAGCATCCAGGGCGGCGGCTAGGTTTTTGTTTAGGGTTTTTCATTAGGGAGTTTTTCTTAACTGGGAATTGTTTTTCTTTAAATATACAAACGCCAATTGAAGTGAGGATGGGCTAGCCGGAGAAGATTGTTGTCGCAGCCAAGAATAGAGGCTGCGGCGGCGACACCTGGGTTAGGGCTAAAGGTTTTTGGTTGAAGGGTTTTAGGGAGATGGTTTTTTGTTTGGGGAGCGGAGGTCTAAGGAGCGACCGGGGAGTGGAGGTTAGAGAACCGATTGCCGGTGGCCATGGTGTTGAAGAAGATGAATAGGAGGCGGCGGCTAGGGTTTTGTTGTGTCACATTTTGAGAGCGTTTCCTTTTAGTAGTAATTTTTTTTTAAGTATATTTTTTTTGAATCGAAAAGAATTTGACAAGGCCAAATATAGAATTTGTCACTTGCCAAGCGCATCCCTAAGGATGATAGAACTAAGTTCTATGTCGTCATGCAAGATACCAGATAAAGCTATATTAAGGCCAAATATAGAATTTATGCAATAGTCATTGTTAGCTTATTGCATATTTTTTCATTGGTCAAAATATGTTATTTTAAAATTTTAATTTACTTCATACTTTTTAGAGAAACCAATAAATATATTAATATTCCTCATTTATTACATTATTTTTAATACTTCCTCATTTATTAATTATTTATTAGATTATTTTTAATACTTCCTCATTTATTAATTATTACGTTTGGTTACATATTTTACAATGTGTTTAAAATCACATAAATTTTAAATAAAATATCTTATAAATTATGTCAGTGTAACAATGACTATTGCATAAAATTCATAACTATATTATAAACTATTAACTGATTAACATAATTTATAAAGTATTTTATTTAAAAGTTACTTATTTTAAAATATTATAATATATAACTAAATAATATTCAAATGCTTATAATTATAAATATATTATAATTAAAATACAGCGCAATCCAAACACATCTTAATGTCGTTAATTTGGTCTGAAATGAAATAAGAAAAAAATAAAATAAAATTACCAGCTAATCACGTGCAGGGCACTCTCTCTCTGTCACCTGTCAACGGCGCGTGCATTCTACCATCCACCTTACCACGTGACACTCTGCTCTGCTCGTTGACTGCTGTACTCCTTTTTTCGGAAGGTTAGTCGCACCTATTATTACCTCCTGTGACGGATACCTCCTCACCGTCCGATTCTATTGGCTGTTCAGGCATTTCAATCAAGCCAAACGCAGCGTTTCATGAACTGGGCTGTGACACAGGCGCGTGACTTTATCATCTCCTCTCTCATCTCTTTCCCCAAATCAAGTGTTAAAAGCAAACTCTCTCTTCTCTTGAATATTTTTTTTTCCGGTTTTTTCTCTCACCTCACCTTCCATGGCCGCGAGGCGCTGCTCTGCTTGTCCTCCGCTCAAATTCTCTGCGAATGAAGACTGACGACTGACCTGGCCACCGGTATGGCTTCTGATTTTGCTTTGTTTCGTCAGGTTTCATATCGATTGTGCGCTGGGGGCATTTTTGACGGATTTCGTTGATTTTCTCAGATCTAGCTAGGGTTTGTTGTATACGGTTGTAAAAACTTTGTTGTCTGTGTATTATTCCGAGTTCTGATGAAGAGGTTGAGGTCGTATGGGGAAGATTTGGCCTCCGCTTCCACGGAGAAGGAGATTGATCGCCCGATGTCGGCGGCTGGGGCAGGCTCCTTGTCGTCGTCTACGTCGCATCAGAGGCGATGGAGGGTGGCCGACAACGGCCGTAGCCGGCCAGGGGCGCCGGACGATGATCGAGACCGGGAAGTGTCCAGGGGTGGCGTGCGGAAGAGATTCGAGCACGATTTCGATGGTTTTGATGACCGTGAGGGTCCCAGGGGGTTCCGGAAGAGGACCGAACATGATTTTGGGAACGGGCCTGAAGATCGGGAGGCATGGAGGGGTGTCCGGAAACGGAATGACCATGATTTGGATGGTTTTGATGATAGAGAGAGCGGAAGAGGCCCAAGGAAGCGAATAGACCATGATTTGCCTGATAATTTCGATGACCGAGAGGGTTCAAGAGGGATGAGGAAGCGATTTGAGCATGATCCTGATGGTTTTGACAGGAGAAAGGGGTTTGATCGTTATAGGGATCGCGATGGGATGAACAGGGGTGGTCTTGTTCCCTCACTGGTTTCGCCGAGAGTCGGTTATGTCGGAGGAGAGAGGGATAGGGATAGGGACAGGGAGAGGTACAGAGAGAGGGACAGGATCCACCGCTCAGAGAGTTTCTGTGTGTCGAGGGGGGATTTCTCTAAAGGGTTCCGCTCAGAGAGGGATTGGTCGAAGAGAGAAGGCAGTGTTCCATCTTGGCGGAGGTTTGGGAGCAGAAGCAAGAGGGAGGTTGATGAAGATTCAAAGGCGTTTGTTGGTGACAGGGCTGGCAATACCAGTAAGAGTGGTGGACTTGATGGTGGCAGTAGCAGTAGAGAGAGTTTCAGGTCGCCACACAGATCTAAGGATGTAAAATCACCAACCTGGTCGAAAGACTCAAGGGACTCTGTAGAGCCCTTAAAAGATGTCAAGAAAAGTGAATGCACAGTGGCTGAGAGTAGACGGAGTGGCAGTGCATGCGAGATTGAAGAAGGGGAGCTTCAGCCAGATTCTCTCAAGGAATCTCATTCCCAGTCTGTTTCTGGGAAGGAAGTGAAACATGTTGTTGAAGTTGAAAATCAGACGCATGCAGAAGCTCAAGTAGACGGCAACACAGAAAAGAAGCAGCATGAGTCTGAATCTGTCAAGGATATTGAGTCTAGTATGTGTGATTCAGATGGTGATGCCAGATTAAGCAACAAAGATAAGGATGTAAATGCTAGTGATGAACCTGATACCAATGAGAAAGAGCAGCTTATAAAGCTAGAGGCTGCAGAAGCTGAAAGTGCTCCTGTACAAGGGAAGCTGTCTAGTATTGAAAGCACTTGTGCAAATAGAGCTTGCCAGAGTGAAGAAAGAAAATTTATTGATTCTGTCAACAATGGAGAAAGACCTGCACTTTCTGAAAGTTTAAGGGATGATAATCCTGAGTGTTCAGTCCCTGCCAATGATGATCTTGAACCTCAAGCTAAAGAGGAGGTTAGTAATACTAGAGTAACAGGCCCATTAGGAGAAGGTCAAGTTGGGTATGCTTTAGATCTTAAAGTTTGTGACAATAATGGAGATAGACCTGAAGTTTCCGAAAGTTTGGGAGATGATCGTCCTGGGAGTTCGGTCCTTGTCAACAATGAGCTTGACTGTCAGGCTAAGGAGGAAGTTATTGATAATACAATAAAATGCCCTATAGGAGAAGAGAAAGTGGAGAAACCTGCGGATCTTGAAGTTACTGCAGATGAAATGATCGTGCCCCTGGCATCCAGAGATGTTGCCATCATTCCTCAAGTAACCAAAGATATTGTTATCATGCCTGAGGTAACTAAAGATGTTGAAATCATGCCTCGAGTAACCAAAGATGTTGAAATCATGCCTCAAGTCACCAAAGAGGTCGATATCATGCCTCAGGTAACCAAATATGTTGATATCATGCCGCAAGTCACCAAAGATGTTGCCGAAGACCATCAAGGTGAGCGTCAATTGAGGGTGCATATTGAAAAAGACAAAGGGAAAGGTGTGGCTATTTGCTCAAATGACGAGGCTGAGTTTGCTGGAAAAGGTTCTTTGATTGAGCGGAGCTTCATCTCTCTCAGGGATGTTTCTTCAGAAGGCCCTAGCATAAGGGGTTTTGAGTTGTTTTCTTGCACTGCTGGTGTGAAAGCGGAGAAAGGAGACAAAGGTCGCCTTACTAAAGCAGAAAATGAAAAGATGAATTTCGAACCCCTTGAGCTGTCCCTTGCCTTGCCCAATGTGTCTGTTCCTGCTCCTTCCCACAGCATCGCTCCGCCTCCAAACTCGCCACCACGTGCAAGGAGTGTCCAGTCACGGGCCACCACATTTCTTACTGGCTCTGATGGCTTTACAACATCCATCTCTTTTTCAGGTTCTCAATTTATTTATAATCTGAGCTGCTATTCTATACATATTACTGTTGACTTGTATTGTCTTGCTGCCTTCTGATGGCTTTAGCTATATTGATTTCTTTTACAGGTTCCCAATTCAATCATAACCCCAGTTGCTCTCTTACGCACAATTCTGTTGACTACGACTGTGAACAATCTGTCAAGAGCCGTCCATTATTTCAGGGAGTTGATTGGCAGGCCCTTGCCATGACTGATTCTTTGCCTAACGATATTCTCAAGTATCAAAAGGTTCCATCAAATGTGGATGGGTCTCTTCGTCTGTCAAATTCTTCCCAGGGAATTTTCAGTAGCCAACCATCGCGTGGGCATGTGACTGTACTGGATAGGTCAGGTAGTTTTCAGAGGCAGCTGTCTGGGATAAATATGAGAAATCAGGATGATGTTGGTTCTGCTACACCAGCACAGAGTGCTGGTTCTCAAGGTACTATGATGGACCGTGTGAAGGAAAATAGACAAGTGTTGGGAGAAGGTAGTGGCAGTAGACTCGTCAAAAGTACTAGTCATAGGCATATGAAACAAGCAGCTAGCTCTACACATGAATCCGATTTCATCAACAGCATTGTGGGGCTTGTTGTATCCGAACCAGTTCAAGCAGTGGCTTGGAAATTATCGGAAATGGAAGATGACAGTATCAGATGTTTGAAGGAGGGAATCCAAGAAATGGTACTAAAGGAAGATCATCATCAGCAGCTCTACTCACTCCGTGGACTGCTGAACAATAGATCTGACCTAACACAAGAGACTCTGTTAAAGTGTCACCGTGTTCAGCTGGAATTGTTGGTGGCTATAAAGACAGGTTTGCCATATTTCCTTTGGCGTGGAGATAGAATTTCTTCAGTTGATCTGGCTGAGATCTTTCTGAGCCTGAAGTGCAGGAACCCCACCTGTGGAAGTGCATTGCCTGTTGATGATTGCGACTGCAAGTTTTGCTCAAAGAAAAGTGGGTTTTGTAGCATGTGCATGTGTGTTGTTTGTTCTAAATTTGACACAGCATCCAACACATGTAGTTGGGTTGGTTGTGATTTTTGCTCCCATTGGTGCCATACTGACTGTGGTCTACAAAAATCCTACATCAGAAATGGTCACAATGTTAATTCGACTCAGGGAACATCTGAGATGCAGCTCTACTGTGTGGCATGTGATCATCCGTCTGAGATGTTTGGCTTTGTTACAGATGTTTTTAAAACTTGTGCAGCAGAATGGAAATCTGACACCATGCTCAAGGAACTTGAGTATGTTAAGAGGATTTTTTCTGCCAGCAATGATCAAAGAGGAAAGCTATTGCATGGCATTGCCAGTCAGTTGCTTATACGGCTGAAAGCTGGGAGCAACCTTCAGGACATATATAATCATATTATGCGTTTTTTTAAAGGTAACTTTCCATTTGCCATAGTGATGAAGTTCTTGAAAAAGTGCAGATTTTAATTAGTATCATAGTACCCAGGGATATTGCTTTATAATCTTCTTGTGTGTCCAATTCATTGGTGCCTGATGATTTTTTTGCACTTATTTTTTTCTCCATTAATGCATTCAGCATGGTGGGTTACATTCAAACTATCTAATTCATGTGGCCCAATACATTCGAACTTTTGAAATATTTGTGCACATTTCATTCAAAGCCATAAATCTATTTTCTGTTATATTTATTTGTTTGTTTGCAATGTTTTGCTAGCTGTACTCTTGTAGTTTGTTATTTGATGCTTATACATGGTTTCTTTATAATTTTACATCATATGCTCATCATCCGAGTTGATGTTTACATTTCTACTGTTTGAATTGTTTACATTTCTACTGTTTGAGCTGGTGTTCACATTGCTACAGTGGTAAAGCGACGCTCTTTCTGCACAAATTTGTCTTATTTTTCATTGAATCAAGATTTTAGAGACTAAGCAAATACCTGCCTGATTTTTGGGACAAGATATTTTTCATGGGTCGTTTAACCAAGGAAGTTGAACTGTGCCTTTTGTTGGAAGCATTTTAGAGTCAAATTCAAGCATTTGTTGGAATACATAAGCCTCTTAGTTCTCAGCTGAAATACATTAGGAATTTGCAAGTTTAAGAGGAAGTGCAATAGCATGAGCCTGACAGCCTGAGCCTTTTTTTTTGTTATTTTTTTGGGGGCAACTCTGTCCTGGGGATGGAACCCAATTGTGTTATTTTTTCCCTTCAATAAATGTTGATTCCTGTTGCCAAATACTAGCGAGCCAATAGGTGGTTAAAGCTGAAGTTCAGAATTTTGTTTGCCTTTCAAGGAAAACCATTTTGGAAATTTTACTAGTCTGTAGAACAGGACTTTAAGCCTATCTGGAGTGTGCTTTGTTTCCATAAACTGAAGCTATGCTAAGCAACATTCGAACGGAAAGTCATGTGAAATTGTTCTGATTGTGTGTTTTCGAAGCTTTGGTTGTCTGCTTGCGTTGTTAGAGTGTCCTCATTTCGTAGTTTAACCTGAACACTGACCACATTTCTCAAAAGCATGGTTTTTGGTGGCATCCAGATTATGATTCGTTTGTGACAGTAAATATTTCTCATTTTCCAGACTGTGATTCCAAGTTTGGCAATGCTTCAGCGTCTTCTGGACGAGAACTCCAAGTGCATGTGAAAAGTCAAGTGGGTGCTAACGGTAGCAGTGAAATGGTCACATCCACTGAAAACACAGTTTGGTTCAAAACTGCACCCTCTAAAGATCCCTCCCGCACAGATAGTATTGGACCCATACTTCCCAGTACAGAGGGGAGTTCGGCTGGTAATAGGAGATCCATATGGGACTCCAGTGAGATGCAAAGGGGGGCGTCTGTTAGTAACAAAAAACCGACACAGCCCAAACCCGTGGCAGACGAGTTGGAGAGCCTTGTGAAGATTAAGCAGGCAGAGGCTAAGATGTTCCAGTCGCACTCCGACAACGCTCGAAGAGAAGCTGAGCGCCTGAAACGCATTGCAATCGCCAAGAGCGAGAAGATCGACGAGGAGTACACCTCCCGAGTGGCCAAACTCCAGCTGGCCCAGGTGGAGGAGACGCGGCGGCGGAAGCTGGAGGAGCTGCAGGTCCTGGAGAGAAGCCACCAGGAGTATACGAACATGAAGACGAGGATGCAGGAGGATATCAAGGAGTTGTTGCTCAGAATGAAAGACGCAAAGAAGAACATGGTCCATGGGTGATGGCCGGAAACCGCCATGGCCGAATGGTTTTAGCTTAGTCTTTTAACCAATACCATTTGTAGATGAAGATTTGAATTTTAGAGGCCACTTCACTTGTAAAGCCTGCGCCCTCTCTGTTTCCATCTTCTGATCATTGTATTGTATTGTATTCTGTATGTTAATGCTATGAAGTGCAGTTGCAGCAGTAGGAGATTCAAGTATAGTGCAAGAACTGCTTATTAGTTTGTTCTTAGGTTGCTAACTTTTAAAGGCATTTCAAGATGCTAAATATTTCACTTATTCTATATTTATATTTGCAAAGCTCTGATACATTACTGTGAGTAACAATGAATACTACTAAATAGTAACGAATTTTCTCTCCAAGCTTTCAATGGTCTCCTTAAGACCAACCTTCAAGGGGATGTAAGAGTCCATGCCCAATGTTTTCGCCTTCTCTGTCGAAACTGGTGCCGAGTCTGGAAAACCATTGTCGACGCACCTATAGAGAAACACGAAAATGTACACAATGCAAGGCATGATTTACTGTACCAGTGAAGAGTGAAGATCAACAAGGAGGTTTACACATAGACTTGTGAGGAAGTTGAAGAGTGGGATAAAGCTCACGGATCAATCTCAAGACTTCGGAGAAGTGGATGCAGCTTTCGACAACTGCATATCTTCCGCTAGCTGAGGGATTCTCGAATGCCAGAACGTGGGCGCGGGCAACGTCTTCCACATGAACACACGATAGTCTTGTATTAGGAAATTCATTTGCCTCTGTATGAAGACATGGTTCCATTAAGACAATTATCAAGGGAAAAAACTCATGACGAATTCATGGAAGCATATTATACCATTATGGATCAAATTCACAATCACAGCGGATGTGGCATTGAGCGTTGGTTGCAGCAGCGGGCCTAGAACCATTACCGGGTTTATAGTCACCATGTCGATACCCTTCTCTTTAACGAACTTCCACGCCGCCTCTTCTGCCATCGTCTTCGCAAGCATGTACCATAGCTTCATAGACATGAAAGATCGGCAATGTGATAATATCAGGGCAAAGAAAATCAAGCTTTACAAGTGTTAACACATTGTGAATTCCACACCAGTGTGCCTAATATATAAGTGGATGAGTTATTGTTACTCTGCCTAGCCATTGTCAGTTGGTTTTAGATAATTTTAAGGGCGAATGTCATATATATGAGTCGAGTAGAAACTCAGCTTCATTTACTAAAACTAAATAAACACATTTTTGAGCTTGATTCAAAGATCAGCTAGCCTCGATTCAAACTCGAATAGCTTAAATTTTGTGGAATTTACAAAATCTCTTTTAAGTTACTATATCAAGAGCAAGCAAAATTAAGCTCAATTTGAGCTTGTTCATTTATTAAACAAGTCGAGTTAAATATAAATAAGCAATCCTCGGCTCGTTCGGCTTGAATAATAACTCTAGTTTGGTAAGATCGAGTCACCTTATTTTCTCTGCAGTACTGAGGGTCAGAAAACCAAGTTTCGTCTACAACAGTATCCGGAGTTCGTGGTCTAAAATTGTACAACATGGTAGCCATTGAAGAGGTTAAAACTACTCGCTTCACAGACGACGATTTGCTACACGAAGTTAACACATTAATCGTTCCTTTCACAGCGGGATCAATCAATTCACCCTGCAAAATGTTGGGGTTTGTGGGTACTCCCACATTGAAAAATGAGGTGAATACCAAACCAAAATATAAGGAAGGGAAAAGTCCTACACAATGTCTTAAATTTTTGTGTAAAGTGGTGGATCCCGACCTTATAAACAAAAACAAAATAAACCCGACATGACTCCCGATTTGACCCGGCTCGGGATTCTCGGAATCTCACATGGTGTCCGAGTCGGGTCTACACAATGACTTAAGCTTTTTGTGTAAAGTGGTGGATCCCGACCTTATAAACAAAAACAAAATAAACCCGACACGACTCCAGATTTGACACGACCCGGCTCGGGATTCTCGGAATCTCACACAAAATAATCACATATATACTATATAGATCATCACAATTTTACTCTTTAGATGCTTAATTTGTAAGGAATTTAACAAATAAACAAAACCTGTGGATCTTTGCAATCAAAATGACAAGGAGAAGCAGTGTGGAAAACGCCTTGACATCCATCAATGGCGGAATCGAAAGAACCTTCTACGAAGAGGTCGGCTTCGAACAAGTGCAGCCTCTCGTTGGCTCCATCCAGTGCAAGCAAGTGCTCCGTTTTGGTCTTATCATCTGCACCAAAAGGCGAGGTTGAGATCGAGGTATCGATGATGAAGAGATTGATTGAGCCAAAAGGCGATGTAACTGAGATTGCGAACAGTGGCTCTAACGGCATAGCCGCGTTGAAGCAAGAGCTTGGTGAGCCAAGTAGCGATGTAGCCCGAAGCACCCGTCACGCACACCGTTTTTCCTTGTCCGGATGCCATTGTTTCCGATTTCGGATTCGGTTTTTGTTTGGTGGTTTAGAGCTTGGCTCCTTGATTGTCAGGTGGGTTAGTGTATGAATGAATGAATCATACATGAAAATGAAACTAAGATAAATTGGAAATGATCTTGTGGTGCAAAATGTAAGAAGAAATTCAAATCGCCGTACATCATCATTTAGGTAAAGAGGGGAATGAGATTACCTACACAAACTCCACCACAAAATTAATTGGGAAATTTACAGAAAACCAATATAGGTTTTTACACTTAACTATACATTAAATACAAAATTACAGAAAACCACTCATTAAATAGTTTTTGTTAACAAATCACCCCCCATCACATATTTCCATTAGAATTCTATTATATATAGTATATTTTAATATTTTATGCTTAAAATTTAAAGTTTAAAATTGAATATATTTAAATTATATTTATGCATAAGGATAAAAAATCATCAATATATAATACTAAAACACAGGCGTTGAAATCCTATGTGGCGGGCTCTGGTGCGATTCGCTTACGTGTCTTTTTCTGGTGCATTCTGACTGGGTTTATTTGACACGTCAGTTAATGAATGTCCAATCAATTTAAGCCATGTTAAACGATAACCCCATATATTTATCCACGTTTCATCCTACGTGTCTATTTTAGTTGAAGATTAAATTTAATTTTTAATATAAATATTCAACATCATATCTTAGGTGGTTACAAAATCTATCATTTTAACTAGAATCATTTTATAAATATTTTATATTGAGTTATTTTGTCTTTAGTCATATAATACGGAGTAATGTTCAATTAATTATCTATGAAATAATAAAATCTTATCAAGCCATTTTTATACGCATTTTAATTATCTTATCAAGCCATATTGATTAAAGAGGAAAGGTTACTAACTAGACCAAAAATCGAGCCTATTTGCAAAACTAGACTAGCAGGTAAAAAAATGGGCCAAAATGACCCTTCTACCCCAAGCAAATAAAAACGCCGGTCATTTTGAACTATTCAACAGCGGGTGTAGCAGGTGAATGGTGTAGCAGCGCATAACCGATGCTCGCCGAAGAAGAAGAGAGGGGAGGGTGAGGCGGTGGGTGCGGGTGGGCCTAAGGGGAATCCCAGCGAGAGAAGCCGGGGCTGCGGCGGTCGGCGGTGAGTGAGGCGGCGACGACAGACATGTGGCTCCCTCCAGCAGTGGTGCAGCATGGCATCGGCGGCGGGAGACTTCTTCCGGGGTCTCTCCCTCTCCGTTTGCCAAGAGGCCCGTCTTTCCCTCTCCGTTTGCCTTGCTTCTCACCAGCAACAATGACCTATTCCACCTCCAAATTCCCGATTTGGTGGTTCTGTGCTTCTGTTGTCGGAATCTGTAATCCATCAAGACCTCTTCGGTATCCAGATCTGGTAGGTTTCTACTTTCTAGTGGCTTCCAATTTTCAATGCTTAACCCCTTTGATCAGTGACTTAATGAATTAATCGGTTCTTCCCTAAAGTTGTCGTTCAAATTAGCGCTGAACAAATTTATTTAGGTTGAAAACCCCAAAATCTGGACTGAATCCCTGATGATTAATGCAGGAAGTAGGAACTCATCTCGTTGGCTGTTAGTTGACAACTTCTGAACAATCAAACTGATGTTTATGATTCTTGCAAGTGAGTTACCTTCTTAGGCAGGGCGCAGAGACTCCAAAAGTCATATACTGTCATTGAAATGCTGATAGAAGCATAATTTCCTGAGCTGATAGAATCTTTGTTGAACTATACTGAACTTGATTATCTTTGTTGAACTGATTTAATCTTTTGTTATGGGGTAAGTTGTTCTGAATTCTTTATTCCGGTCTTGTTCAGGGGATATCATAGCATTTCAAAGGCATTCGAGAGGGATCCTTCCAGATTTTGATGTCAAATTCGCTAAATGTTGTGAATCCTGTTTATGTAAAAAAAGATTCAATCAATCAAGTTTTTTCTATATCTATTAACTTGGCTGATGAAGAATGGTGTCATAGACTGCGACATGAATTGCACATGTTGGTTAAAAATGCTTGCTCTTCGGAATGAACTTGTTGAATCTTAATAGTGCTCTGAACCTCTGGTTAGCTTTTACAATATTATATTTCTATATAAACTCATTCAGAAATATTACTTACAATGCTGAACGTTTCAGTTTTGCAGGGTTTTGATTTTGTATAATTTGTCTTTGGGTGAAATCATCTGGGTACAAACAGGGAGCATCCTTTTTGAAGGGAACTCAGAAACACAAACACAGTACTAAGCAGTGGTTTCTTGTTCTGTCTTTCTTTCTTGTATCCATGTAATCTTTGAATGGTCAGATTCTCTACCAATGATTTCTTTTAATAATCCATCTATACTTAAGGTACTAAAGGTAGAGAAAAATAATAGCCTATTAGCTCAATTGGTAGAGCATTGTGTATGCACACAAAGATGTGAGTTCGACTCTCACATAGGCTACTGCAAAGTATGTGTTCATATCTCTCTGGACTTATACGATTGAACATGATAGGAAATATATACACTAGCGGCAGGACAAATTTTTGAATTTGGTAGGATAAATTTATAATGTTCGAAATATCATCTTGTTGTAAGATAGTTTTCTGTTTCCTTAACATTGTTGTTCAATGTAAAAGATATTCGTCCTTGTTGTTAGTAACAACTTGTTACCGAGTTTGCTCATTTTGATAATATGAACTAACACAAACTTGTTAACATAAATCTTGATTGAATACATTCCCATTTCGTTAAATGTCCAAAGCTTGCCTATCATTCCTTAAGTAATCATAATCACAAAAATTTTATTGCCAACCTATGGCTGCCAAAATGAAACACCAAGATAAAAAAAACCACTAGTGTTGGTGAAAAAAATCACTGATGGGCAATTTTACATAATAACTGCCCTATACTCCTGCACTTTACCCCCATCTGCTGCCATTCGCGATAGGAGACTCAGGTGGCCATTTCTCTGGCATCTGAGTTGGAGATCCTTCGTTGATGAAGGTCTAAAGCTTCTTCACCTCTGCGGAGAAGATGAGCATATGCGTCTTCTTTTGCAGCTTTGGTTATTGCTTGATAGTTCTGATATCAATTTAGAGCAATCCTCTACTTTCTCCTGTCAAAGATTAACAAATAAACATCATGAGTGTCCAGGAATTCTTGATAATCATTCAAACTGAATCAAGATATCATATAATAAAATCTAGAACTTATAGAGGGTCTGATATCAGGATTAATTATCTCTGAGATAGATATCTATAAGATAGCTTGTTGGTAAAATATTTATCTAGGAGAAATACCTTTATTGGTAAAATATTTTCTAACTATTGGTAAGATTTAAATACCTTATTGGTAAGATGATAATCTAATCACCAATTATGCTCTTGAGTTTTTCCTATCTCTTTTGTTTCATTGTCTCCAAATCAGATTGAGAAGGTTGATATCTTCCAATTCTTTGCCTATTTTCATTTCTTTGTACCTTTGGTAAGATAGTTATGGTCATTTGGCATGATAAGTTCGTTCTGTTGGTAGGATAGGGTTATTAATTTTGGGGTGGATAGGTTTTTATGAGTTGGTAGGATAGGCTTGATCAGTAGGTAGGATAGATGATAATGCATATTTTAGATAGGCATTATAGGCATTTTTAGTTTAGTTAGGTTGCATTTATTTCATACTTTGTTGCTAAATTGCATCTTGTGATTATTTTAGAAGAGTTCGGATTCTGCGCAATTTTATGTTTATCTCGCAGATTGAATCGGAACCCATTTGGGAGATGCAATATCTCGAAGAGGAACACGAGAAACATGGGAAGGAACAAGGGAGGAAAGATGCAAGACAAGAGGAGAAACCCGCAAAGGAATACAAGAAGTCACGGCAAAACATTGTGCCGCGGGCGCTGCAACCTTGCGGCGGGCGCAGCACAGGCCACTGCAGCGGGGATCTCGGACTTTCAGGGTGCGGCGGGCGCAGCAACCTTGCGGCGCCCGCAGCACTGGCCGACAGCGAATAAACGCTGCGTTTTGTTTAATTAAAAACCCTAGAATTTGTGTGTCCATGGGGTGGCCGACTTGGGATGTTTGATAAGGCCACTTTTATGTTATTTTTCATTACTTCCATTCTATTCTTACTTCCAATTAGACACTTTAGAGATTTTGAGCGATGTCTTCCATGAGGAACTAAACTCATCTATTCTGCCTGCAATTTGAAGCTTTATTCGGATTGATTGTGAGTTTCTAATTCTCGTTCCTTGTTTCCTATATTTGAATGTTTCAACTTCTTTGTGCTTGATTGTTTATTGTTTTGTTCTATCTTGTCTGGCCAACTTGTTAGATCAATTCAATCGCTAAGGTTTTGTAGATTCCTGGTTGTGAACCTTAACCTAAGTGGCAAACTTGTTCCTTTAGGGCTGGTTGAACTAATTGAATGAGTAGGAAGTTGAATGTGTTGTTAAATCCTTTTTTAGGGACTGCAAATACCTTGGCTAATCTCTGAACTTAAAGCTACCAATTGGGTTAAATCCTTCTTTAGGGACTGTTCGATTGATAAGGGTTGCTAGGACTGGTTGGACTAGTAACTATATTAGGTCGGGACAAGGGCATTCATAGGAAACTTAATAGGACGAGAAGAAGTTACAAGGATCGTTTCAATCCAATAAAGTGGAAAATTGTAGGTAGAATTGCTTCTCCTAATTGTCTAAAAACCAAATTCGTTTGCTTTGCTTTATTTACTTTGCTTTGATAAAAGGCAAAACATTTACACTAAAAACCCCCAAACTGGTTACTTTGATTGACACCTGAATTACACTTGAGTTATAATTTTCCCTGTGGATCGACCTCTTGCTTATTGCTATACTTGCTATAGGTTTGAGTTTTCTTTGGCGGAATCAACGACAGGTTTCCCCTCCGTCAAATTTGGCGCCGTTGCCGGGGAATTTTTATTAATTCTTGTGTGTTTTTGGTGTTGATTTTGGTGTGGACCGTCTTATAGGGTCTATACCTGTGCTACTAATTCTTCTCTGTAGAAAGCATTGTAGAGATGGCGAACAACGCAAATCGTACTCTAAAGGAGCTTACTGCTCCTGATCTGGCACAACAACCCTTAGCAATCCAATTCCCTGCGCTGGGGGAAGGAGTCAACTTTGAGCTTAAGTCTGGGGTAATTCATCTTCTACCCAAGTTCCATGGGTTGAGCGGGGAGGACCCCCACAAGCATCTGTTTGAGTTCCATACTGTGGTAGTTGGGATGAAACCTGAGAACGTCACTGCAGAGCAAATCAAACTGAGAGCTTTTCCCTTCTCTTTGAAGGATGATGCGAATGAGTGGTTCTTCTATCTACCACCTGGATCTATTACTACTTGGGCTGAGATGAAGAGAGTCTTCCTAGAGATGTACTTCCCTGCAACAAAGCTAAATGCCTTGAAAAGGTCAATCAGCAGCATTGAGCAGTACGCGACGGAGTCTATTCATGAGTACTTTGAGCGTTTCAAGAAACTCTGCGCTAGCTGCCCATGCCATGGGTACTCTCAGAAGGATCTGGTTCTCTTCTTGTTCAATGGGCTTACTGATGGAGAGCGCAAAACGGTGAATTCCTGTTGTGGGGGGAACATGCTGAATAAGACGCCTGCTGCAGCTTGGGAAGTGTTTAAGGAGCTCTCTGAGGGCTGTAGGCAGTTCAACAAGAGCACTCGCGCTAGAGGTGTACTTGCTATTGATGCCCCAGTGGTTGCATTACAGAATGATATGGCGGAGATGAAAGAGATGCTCAAGAAGCTGGTAGTTGACAGAGCATCTCAGCAGTTGAAAGCATGTGAAGATATATTTATACTACAGCGATCCATCCTACCCTATGGATATGTACTCAACTTTGCAAGATCCTAGTGTTGAGTTGAATGCAATTGGGAATTTTGCTCCACAAAGGCCTAGGCAAGGCAACTTTGGTAATCCTGGGTACTTCAACAATAATAACTACAATGGAGGCTATCAGCAGGGTAATGGTTATGTCAACTACCAAGAACCTTTCTATCAACAAGGGGGGCAACAGGCAAGGCCCCACCAACAATTTGAACCTCGACAGGTTTCCCCTCCGTCAATAGACTTGAATTCACCGGAGATAAAGCCTTACCTTGCACAGAGTTCATTTTGTTCTTTATGTTGCTCATATGTGCTCCGAATCATGACAGCACCACAACAGATTTTGGGTAAGAGTTATAATCAGATGACATTTTTATTTGAATATCAAAGCTCATAATCTAATTATTTTCCTTGAAAGCTATCTAAATTGGTAGGATAGATGCACAAAAATGGTAGGATAGATGAACACTAATGATAGGAGAAAACAACGATATTGGTAGGATCAGAATGGTAGGATTGATGGAAACTAATGGTAGGAGAAAACAACGATAATGGTAGAATCAAAATGGAAACTCAGTAATTCCTGTATAACTTGACACTAATGGTAGGATAGATACACACTAATGGTAAGATATATTTATACTATTGGAAATATGTAAATGCATAATTGGCTTTACCAAAACACAATATATCGGAGACTTATGAACACACACTCCATATTAGCCTATGTGAGAGTCGAACTCACATCTCTGTGTGCAAACACAACACTCTACCAACTGAGCTAATAGGCTATTTTCAATGGGTACTCCCAATGATCATCTAGGCATCAAGAAGTGATAAAAGCATGTACAATTGAGCTAATAGGCTATTTTTTCTGCCATGTGGTCCATTTTCAGACTCCTGGAAACAAACAAAAAACAAGAAGATATGCAAAGTCATGCCAGAAAGTGACTTCATTCACACATATACAACGAGTTTTTATTTCAAGAGTCATATGCTGGGAATACTTCAAAAAAAGAATTAGTTACTAATCAACCAAGACCTGTGTACAGAAACGAGAAACATCAATAAGAGCGTTGGCAACCTGACTTGGATCCTTCATGAACAGCTCTTGTTCTGGAAGTGTCTGCAGCCTTGGCAAATAGATTTTGCTTATCTGCTTCATTTTCCAAATGTTTGGTATCATGAGTGGGCGTACTTGCTTTATCCACAGTCAGGACTTTGCCGAGAAATCGCAGCCTATATACATAACCCAACAATGCTTGCTCAAGTACTATAAAAACAGAGAACCGGGAAATTGTCGAGGAAATACATTCATCATAAACTCTATCCCCTAAATAATTTCCGTCTCTTTCATCTAGTCCGACACTTTAGTCACAAAATCTTCCTTCCTAACCTGGTGCACATAACACTGACAAAATGCTCCAAGCCAGCTAATTTTGCACAGTCTAGATACAACTCAGTTCAGCTTCATTTCCCTATTCTTTTTTCATAATTAAAACCTATGTCATTAAAGCTCTCTTCACTCTTCACATCCTCTCAACTGATTTTGAGTTTTGAGATCCCACTAATGATCCATTATCTGTTCTAACAAAATCCATTTTAATTCTTAAAAAAAGATCAAAAAACATATACTATGAACACCAAAGAGATCCCACCCATGATCAGATAATATACTACCCTACCAACTGATTACGCCTATCTTACCAACTGAACAAACATATCCACCCCAAAATTATAACAATATCCTACCAACAGAACAAATATATCATGCCAACTAACCATAACTATCCTGTATAAAAATAAAATACAGGATAATGAGATCCAAACAGAGAGGTTTAACCTTGAGAATAAGTTGCTTGGCATGGAATGAAAAGGAGATTAAAAGCAACAAACCCAACCTAAACAAAGAAGCATCAGCTGCATCAAAAACAACATCCACTTCCCCTGATTCAATGAAAAGCCTGCCAATTCTCAATCTATTCGCTCGAAAATCTCCAATTCCTAACAGAGGAACAAAATCCAACTGGGAGGCAGTAACCCCAACTCTCAATTTTAGACCTTTGATATAACTATTCTGAATTTGCAACTTCAAGCGATGGATTAACACCAAACCCTACCTAAACGAAAATCGTCAAATAAATCAATGAATATCGAATCGAATGAAACACTGACCTCAGTGGGAGAGGTGTTGGGGACAATAACGGTGGTGGAGTAGCGAGAGGGCCAATTGGGAGCAATGTAACGATACGCGACGGAAGACGAGGAAGAAGAAGAAGCCCAGAGGAAGTCGGCGACCAAGGCAACACCGATAAGATAAACAAGGGAGACGAGGATCACCTGCTTGTGGGAGGTGCTCTTATGGATCGATCTCCCCATTTCATCGCCTATTTCTTCGATTCCAGATTTCACAGGAACGAAAGTGAGAAACTTTTGGATTGAAGAAGAGATCGGAGAAGGGAGAGTGAACGAAGGGAGGCTGATCGATTTCGGGATAGCGACGAGAAGAGAGAGAAACTCACCGGCGGGAGGAGAAGGTTATGGTTGCTTGGCATCACAGGCGGGGGGCAGGCCAGGACGAAGTGGGAGAAGGCGGGGACGGCGAGGGAGAAGGCGGCAAAGAGGGCGTCCCATCCTCTCTCTTCCTTTACTTTCCTTCACCCGGAACCCATTCACCCGGTTACCAAAAAAATTTGCAAAACTAGACTACTTTCTACCCTTAGCCAAAAAACAATGTACATGTCTAGTTTAGCAAAAAGGCCCATTTTTTGGTCTAGTTATGCAAAAGGGCCTTGATTAAACATGTATACGTTTTTTAGCCATTTGTTTTTAACTTAAATGCAAATATGTTAATTGTATATTGAATTGATTATAAAGAAAGCGTTGAAGATAAAACTTTTTTTTTTCAAATTCTTTATTATATACTAATCGTTGACAGAATGTGACATTTTATTTTATTTTATATATTCCTCTATATCAAATCTTTTAGCATATAACGATATTAATATATCAAATTAATAAATTTTCATATCTAATTTCAAACTTATTATTTTTATTATCATTAATTTAAAAATAATTAATATGATGAAGTTTGAATATATTTGTACTAAATCATATCTAATAAAAATATAAATAATACACAAGAGAAATTTGTTATTTTATTCATGTTATCAGGTCTAAAATTTCATATTGTATGCTTTAAAAATAATACGGAGTATAAAATATCAAAAAAAATTACAATCTCATATTTATTAGTAACAACTAAGATAAAAAAATATAATAAAAATATATATAATTTATTAATTAAAAAGCCGCGAAACGCGCGGGAAATAAACTAGTATATTAATATATTAGGGACAAAAATTGTTTAATTTTTTTTAAATATATTAATATATTAGTGTACAACAATTTACCTACTGACCAATTACTATTTATTATGTTTTTTTCTATCCTTATTTTTTTTTTCCTCTTATTTCATATATTTATTTAGTTTTCTTATTTTTAAATGGGAAAAATGACGTTGTTTTATCTTTTATATATACTAGTGATTACTTTTTTTTTTAATACTAGTGATTACTTTTTATTTATTTATTTTTGTTGCTATTTTTGTAGTAGTGAACAAGTTGGGTAGTGTATGAGTTCTTGATATGAATTGACAACATTGTTGTTCGTTACTGATGTGTCCCACCCTTTTAAATTTTTGGCTCCACCACTTATTCAACTATGTTGAATTGAACACAAAAACTAAGTAAGAGTATACATGAAATCCAAATCATCATCTTAGTTGTAACGATAAACAATGGATTTCAGTTCAACACAGGTCTAAATTGTAACGAACTTCTTATCCTTCAAGCTTTCTATCGTCTCCTTGAGACCCATCTTCAAGGGAATGTAATAATTCAAGCCCAACGTTTTCGTCCTCTCTTTGGAAACCGGTACCACATCTGGAAATTCCGCATCGACACACCTAGAGAAAACCCGAAAATCTATACAATTCACAACTTATTTTTTCACTTTAGATGCACCAAAAAAATGTCACACAACATGTTATGCCCTAGGGTAATTGAGGTTGAATTTGGGGAAAGGAAGAGGAAAGGGGATGAGAGGTAGAGCTTAGAGTTTAGACAGAGAGGTGAAGAAGATGATTAGGGGATAGAACGAGAGAGAGAATAGGGTTCATTATTCAATACATATGGATAATCCTCCCCAATTACATGAGATATGGTATTTATACCCTAATATTGACTATCCTTACACAACACTTACTTGTCAGGCAGTTTAAGAGTGGGATAGAGCTCATGGATCATCCTCAAAACTTCAGAGAAGTGCACACATCTTTCAACCAACGCATATCTTCCGCTCGCTGAAGGATTCTCGAACGCCAAAATGTGCGCATCCGAAACATCTTTCACGTGCACACTCAACAATCTTGCATTAGGGAAAACATTTGCCTCTGTATGAATACATAAATGTTTAGATGTGAAAGGATAAGTATTCCACATTGAAAATTTGATATAAGGTTGGTGAGCTATTCTTAAATATTGTTAATTGGTTTTAAGATGGAACCTCATTGAGCTATATACCATTATGAATCAAATTCACAATCATAGCGGAAGTGAAATTGAGCGTTGGTTGCAATAGAGGGCCTAGAACCAATCCCGGGTGTATAGTCACCATGTCGATACCCTTCTCTCTAACGAACTTCCATGCCGCCTCCTCCGCCAAAGTCTTCACAAGCAGGTACCATTGCTTCATTATGCACGAATAAGGCACCATGAATATCGATTAGGATATGGAAAGAGCTTATTCGATTTCATACATATATTGTACCTTAATTTCCCTGCAGTACTCAGGGTTGGAAAACCAAGTTTCGTCGGCTACTGTATCAGGAGTATGTGGTTTACGATTATACATCATCACAACAGTCGAAGAGGTTAATACTACTCGCTTCATTGACGACGATTCGGCACACGAGGCTGGGACTTTAATCGTTCCTTTGACTGCGGGATCAATTAACTCAGCCTGCAAAATGATATCCATTGCCCTTTTTCCTAACAAATATGGCTATGTTTGGCAAAAGGATAACTGATATTTGTGTTAAATATAAGTTAATAAGATAGTATGATGTTTATTAAACCTATGTGTTAGGGTAGTTGATGAAAACTTGTGAATAAAAAACCAAAACCTTCGAAAAGCTTGGGTGAGTAGCTATTAATGAAAAGCTTAGATTAGTTCCAAAAGCTAATAATTAGACTAAAATCTTATATTTATTTCATTTAAAACTATATAATATCAAAACCATAATCTCCGAAAAGCTACTTACTATTGCCAAACGGAATAATTAAGATTTGTTTTTGGGTCTTAGTACAGTTTAATATCAGACTTAGATCAAATATGGCCTCCTACTCAATCACAAGCGACTTTATGTTTTCAGAGAATTTGAAATCATATATAGTTAGATTATAATAAGAAGCTAGATAAATTAACCTGTGGATCTTTGCAATCAATGTAACAGGGAGATGCAGTGTGGAAATCACCATCCATCTTTTTCGGTTCTAGCCGAAGTCGAAAATATCAAAAATCGAGATGGTAGAAGACAAGGTCAAGTTTGTATACAGTGGCGTGTTTAAAGTTATGGTTTTTATTTATTTAATTTTTTTAAGGTTATTTTGTCGAGTAAAGATTATCACCTTGTAGGATGATGTACAAAACTCCCTATTCAAGTATTCAAAAGGAGAGTACTCATGTTACAAATACAACTACATTTTACAATGTAATTAACACTATAATTAGACTCTCTATAGCAGTGTCCGAACTGGTTAGAGTTGAAACTACTTCTCAAAGTGTGAATCTTTTCAACCGTTCATCTCCCACGGAATGTTGTTGGCGTCTTGAATTGTTTTGATTACTCCAAGCATAGCCGTTCCATACATTTTAAAGGCCCAGGGCGAAAAAATTCATCGATTCAACCAAATAATATTTTCCATATATATACATACATATATATATATATATATATATATATATATATATATATATATATATAATATATATATATATATATATTTTAAACAGCCTGATTTCATTTGTCTTAAAAATTCATCGATTCAACCGAATAATATTTTATATTCTACCGAATAATATTATTTTATTTTTTCCCATCCAGCTTAGATGAAAAATTCACCATTTTCACTTAATAATATTTCATAAACCTCAAATTCATAAAAAAAAACTACCAATTTCTACGAATAATTATTCATTATCACCCAATAATATTCTATATCCCACCAAATAATCCTTCAAATCCGCCCATCTCCGGCCACCATCACCACCTGCCCATCTCCGGCCACCTTAACGCCCCTGCCCATCTCCGTCCACCATCACCACCTGTAGACCACCACCAACCATCGAAGAGTCGATCCAAATCCGCCTCTGCAGTCGAACCCCCAGCGGCCCTCGCATCCTCTTCGCACATCCACAAACCACCGCCTCCCTTCGTTTCTCCGATCACCACACCCACTGCCGGCATCAACCCTGCCCAGATCAACGCTCTGCTACCCAGATCCGGCACCACCATCACCCGAAAAACCATCCTCCCTCCTCTTCGCAGCACCCAGGTAGCCCACTTCGCCCTCACCTCGCAACCACCAAACCCGCCCTTCCTCTGGCTTTTCCAACCACCAATGCCCACCTCCGGCGTACCCAACTACCCCCGCCGGCCACCAACCCACTAGATCTGTCCCCTGCACAATACAACCGCCATCAACAGTACCCACCGACCTCGACGCCCCCGTCCGAAGCCGCCTTCCTCTTCGTTTTGTGCTTCCACCATGGCTGCGAAAGAGGGGGATGAAGGGCGGGAATGAGATTACAATGAACACAGTCAGTGCAGCAGAGGAGGATCATCGTGTGTGGTTATTCTCCATTGACGGGGATTTATTTTGTAGGGTTTGAGAGAGATTGGGATTTGGGCTAGGTGAGAGTGATTTATTTTTTAAATGGGTCCCACTTTTTTTTAAATAAAAAAATCTAAAATTAAGATTAAATTTACACCATTAATTTGATTGTGTTGAATGGTCCGAATCTGTGCACAAGATACCCCTAAGGTAGGGGTGATATACGAGCCGAACGAGCCGAGCGAGCCGAGCTTGACATGTTCAAGCTTGGCTCGAACGGAAAACGAGCCGAGCCGAGCTCGAGCCCAAAATTTATTCGAGCTTTTTTTGGAGCTCAAGCTCGGCTCGCGAGCCTAGAGGAAAGCTCGAGCTCGGCTTGTTAAGGCTCGACCAAGCCGAACGAACGAGCCCAGGCTCGTTCGAGCTCGTCATTTGGGCTCGTTCGGCTCGTTCAAGCTCGATTGGTAGCTGAAAGCCTAAATGCAAGCAGACCTAAAACAATGCAGAACACCCTTAAACAATCCATTACCAAATCAAATACAAATCCATAACCCTTTAACAATGCATAACCAAATACAAAATTACAGAAGAAGTAATCCCAACTCTCTTAATTTTATACAAAATCGAAGAAAAAAGCCTCAAATATCACAATACAGAAACAAGATCCAACAACTAAGTAATCTCAACTCTTAATTTATACAAAATCGAAGCAAAATCAAAGCATAAATGAACAAGAAGGATAGATCGAGGGAACGAGATGAAGAACTTGGTTGGGGACTTGAAGCTAGTAAGGAACCCTAGCGGATCTCAAACCGGAGGGCGTGGTACTCAACGTCTTCACCTTCTTCAGATTTGTCCCCTTCTCTGACGCTTGCCGCAGCCGCCTCCGGATCTCGAACACGAGGGCCTGTTCTTCTTCACTTTCTTCAGATCCATCTCCTTCTCCGACTCTTGCCGCCGCTACCGCCTCCGGATCTCAAACTCAAGGGTGTGATACTCAACTCAACGCTAGCAAATCCTCACTGGAAGGTGTGCGAAACTTACCTGACGGCAGCAACTTGTCGCCGCCGGAAGGAGGGTGAAGGGGGAAGAGAGAGGAAACATCGACCTGGAGATTGTCTTACCGGCAATTTGGTGAAAATTGGAGGCCCTGAACTGGAGATTTGGAGATTAGAAAGATAGGGCAAAAGCTGGACGAGGGAGGCGGCAACGCATGTGAAAGAATGAAGGATGGCAGGCGGCACCACGTTATAATAACCCTAGGGGTAATCTGGGAAATTAAAAAACTCGAGCTTTTGGGCTCGGCTCGGGCTCGGCTCGAGCTCGGCTCGGGCTCGACATGAGCTTTAAACATTGTTCAGGCTCGGCTTGTTTACCCATTTTGAACGAGCCGAGCTCGAGCTTTTTCGAGCCGAGCCCGAGCCGAGCTCGAGCTGTTAGGCTCACATAACAGCCCTACCCTAAGGGGTGTGCACAAGGGACCCATACTCTATATTTATTTATTAATATCAATATATTGAATTTTTTTTGATAAAACTAATATATTGAATTTCACCGTCTTGCCAATATATTGCTTTAAAACCAATTTGATTGTGATATAAATCAAATAGTTTCATTAAAAAAAAACACAAATAGTACATTCCAAAATTTCTAGCTACAACGAATAAACTCATCAATTGTTTTTTTTTGGTCCGGCCACATTATCCCCATGAAAAAGACAAGAGCCGACAAAAATCTCATTTTGATTTTATTTTATGGTTGAGACTTTAAATGAATAATAATGTGGTTCAGCTTATTTTTTTTGGGCCTTTAATACTTGGGTATCTTTATTTATGATCTGGGCCTTTAAGGATTTAAAAATATACAAAATAGGTAATACCTAATATGAAATTGGGTTGGACCCCTTGATAGATTGGGCCCTGGGCAGGAGCCCAGATTATCCCTGCCTATGGGCCGGCACTGACTACAAGGCTATCCTCTTCTACAATGATGTTTTCTTATTCCTTTCCCGAATGATACCTCTAAACCGATACATACAACAAAAAGTTTCCGTTGATAATACCGATCCCAAAACACACCATTGCACAACTGATTTGTCTGCAAATAAATAAGGAATGATTTAAATTTGAATCTTGAGACCTTTGAAGTTTCATATTTGTCCATATTTTGTGGCTTCATTGAAATTAAAATCTTATGTGATTGAAGGGAACGATAAGTTTCTTCTTCTTCTAGGCACATAATTTATTTAATAAAAAAATAAACAACTTCTGCAACAAATGATGAATAATTTCCCAATCAATCCTACTTTTAAGGGTTTGTTTAAAGCAATGGATCGATAGTGGATAATAAGAAATTTATTTGTGCAACAAGTAGACCAAAAACTTATTAATGTCAATAATGAATTTAATTATTTATGATAACAAGAAACTTCATAATCAAAGAACAAACATTTTTATGTTGCAAAACAAACACTAAACAGTGATGAACTTATTGTCCTTCAAGCTTTCAATGGTCTCCTTGAGACCCACCTTAAAAGGAATGTAAGAATCCATGCCCAACTCCTTCATTTTCTCTTTGGAAGTCGGCGGCATGTTTGGAACGAACCCTTCGGAGTCGTCATTCCTAGACCAAACCCGAAAAATCCTTTAGCTATACATTCAATTCATTCAAAATCGACATCGATCCCTAGCTAGGGTGGCAAGTATGACGATGACTTACTTGTTCGGAAGTCGTAGGGTGGGGTAAAGCTCATGTACTATCCTCATGACTTCCGAGAAGTACGCACCACTTTCGACCAAGGCATATCTTCCGCTAGCTGAGGGATTCTCGAACAAGAGGACGTGGCCGCGAGCCACGTCTCTCACGTCGATCCACTCTATTCTTGTATCACCATAATCTCCTCCCACTGTATCCATAAATGAACACTCTGATCAATAGGCTAACCACTCTGATACCATTCTAAAACAAATTGACGTTAGAAGGAGGAGCCCACCGACTTATATACTAAGACTCGTTATGTTCAACTTTCGATGTGGGACTCTTTATAGTCTCATTCACATCTCTCAACAATATAAAGAGGAATTACACAAGTAATGGTACCGTTGTTAATGAAACTGGAAATCACGCCGGAGCTGAAGTTGAGGGTTGGTTGTAGCATCGGACCTACAACCCCTCCGGGATGCGCAGTCACCATGTCGATGCCCTTCTCTTTAGCGAACTTCCATGCCGCCTCTTCCGCCAAAATCTTGGCAACCGGGTACCATAGCTTCATACATAGAGCATGATAAATGAGAAACTGAAATGTATATTGGATATGTACATCTAACACATCATTGTTATATGTATATATACTTGTTTTTCTTTGCAGAACTCAAGGTCGGAAAACCAAGATTCGTCGGCTATCGTATCGGGAGTTTGAGGTCTACGGTTGAACAACATTGTGACCGTTGAAGAGGTTAAAACTACTCGCTTCATTGATGGTGATTTGGCGCATGAGGTCAGGACGTTGATTGTTCCTTTAACCGCTGGATCAATTAACTCAGTCTGAAATGGAATTCAAGAGTATGAAATGGTGATATAATATTCGGTGGGTCAATATCCGGCTGTAAATGGGTTTTATCTTAAAATTAATTGATAATAAGATAATTGAATTAGGTCAGAGTGATAAGCTAATTAGATTTCACTATGTTTTTAATGTGGGACAATTATGAAACTCATTCTTGATGAGGTGAAAAATTAAAAGGGATATTTAAAAAAAAAAGGTTTTAAAAAGAAAATACAAAACACACGAAAAAAATTAGATGAAACTCTCAAAATTATATTTTTTTTGGTGGAAAAACTCTCAAAATTATAAATGAATAACTAAAATAAAAACCTAAATTATGTATAATTTATTACACGGTTGTCAAATTTTTCAATATATCATACTAATTCGAATCTTTTTGGTTGAGTTATAGTATGAAATATAATTGGATTGAAAAACATAAAAATATTCCGGTTTGACAAATGATGAAGTGTTAAGTGATTTGCGTTTGTTTAATCTTTAAACATTCATATAGCTTTTTGTCCAACTATTGATTTGAAGCTTATAATAAATCAAATTGAAACTATATATCAACGAAAAGAACTGAATTTTATTTTTACTGGGGTGGGGTGATAGCCATCTCTTGTCCTATAAGAGATTCGCCCCCTCACCATGAACTTAACATAAAGAGTAAAATAAAATAAAACCTGAGGATCTTTGCAATCATAGTAACAAGGAGACGCGGTATGGAAAACGCCTTCACATCCATTGATGGCGGAATCAAAAGAACCATCCTGGAGAAGGTCAGCTTCAAACAACTGCAACCTCTCTCTAGCTCCATCCAGCGCGAGCAAATGCGCTGTTTTCTTCTCATCATCTGCACCACCACCACCACTTCCAACCGACTTTAAACAAGAAGCCATCAATTGAGAAACAAAGACATCCAAGATGAAAAAGATTAATAAAAAAGCGACGTAACTGAGATTGCGAACAGTGGCTCTAACTGTATAGCCGCGTTCTAGCAAGAGCTTAGTGAGCCAAGAAGCGATGTAGCCTGAAGCCCCCGTCACACACACCGTTTTCCCTTCTCCTGATGATCCCATTGCTTCCGATTTTTTGTTCGTCGTCTTGATTAATGGTTTGTCTTTGAGACTTATCTCATTATAGCCTGAGATTCAAGAAAATGGGACCACTGGAAACTATGGTTGGGAATTGTTGAAATGGGTCCTGTCACCAGTTGGTCTTGTGGTTGAACAAGCAAGCTCCCGTAGAATTTAGAAACAAGGATAACCATATATATGCTGTTATGCAATCTATTATGTCACCGTCTTGTCGGGGCGGAGTTTAGATCAATTAAGGTAGATAAATTATTTATTTTAATTAATGTTCTTAATAAATATATATATATTTAAAAAAATATGATTATATAATTGTATTTTATTTATTTATTTATTATGTAGGAGTATTATTTTCTTATCTGGAATCGGGGCCAATCAACTCCCTTTTAGATCCGTCCCATCCGGCTTAATTAGTTAAGGAATTGTTATTTACACTAAAATTTTTTACTGTCTGGGCGCGGGATCTCATCGCTGACTCGCGCTCACTTCCTCATCTTGTTGCTCGTTGTTCGGCCTACTGTGTCATGTTTCATGATTGCACACAGGGCACTTGGCACAAAGCACAAAACATATGGATGTAAGGGGTTGAAGCTGAGGGTATAATTGTCCTTTCGCGTTATAGCCTTACCAAATAATCTTCCATCACCCAAGGTCCCAAACAAGGCCGGAATTCACATCCTCCCCACCTAAAATAATCCCTACAAATAATCTCTATCCTCTCCACATCTTAAAATAATCTTCACCATCTTCATCTCTACCCGGAGGAAAACACAACCTTAATTTTTGGTTTATAAGAGCTCACCAAAGCCAAAAAAAGCGCAATGAGAGAAGGAAAGACGAGATTCAAATCAGTACAACCTTGAATCTTGATGAAAGACCTTTGATTTTGAAGTTTCATATTTGTCCATATTTTGTGGTGAAAATCTTGTGTAATTGAGGGGAAAGATAATGTGAACTATATGGTTCGGTATTACATGTGCTAAGGACAGTCTGGGAATTAATGGTTTCTGTAAGGTCATTTTATGTTAGGTTGTTAGTTAGTTAGATGTTCTTCCCGCTTCTATAAATACTGATTGCTGTACTGAGTAGAAGTTGAGTTCTGTAATTGTAAACATTGATTCCTTCAATTCAGTTGCTTGTGTTCTCCATTTTCGGTTTCAGATTCCTTGATTCTTCACATGGTATCAGAGCCGTGTGCAAGATCTGGTTGATTTTCTTGTGTTCATGCTCAATTAAGTGTTCTTCGTCGTTTGCTTTCGCTTTGATCTGAATCTGTGATGGCTCGGGGTGCTAGAAATGCGAATCAGCAACCAGGGGGCTCGAATGCAACTGGAAATGCTAATCCAGGTGCTGGTATGGGTCGAGGAACTAGAGGAACTGGAATTGGATCTCCAAGACTGAATATCGGCGTCAATCAGATGCAATTTGGGGATTTCGGATCTCAGAGCGCACATGTGAATCCGCTATTTCTTGCGAATTCAGACCATCCAAGTATGCAGCTTGTCTTGACCTTGTTTAATGGAGCTAATTTTACTAGTTGGAGTTGAGGAGTCCGTATGGCTTTAGGTGCTAAAGAGAAATTGGGAGTTATCAATGGAAATTGTGTGAAACCGCCTGAAAATACCGATGATTGTGAGAAGTGGATTAGAGCAAATTTTATGGTCATGTGCTGGATCATAAATTCTATGACTATTGAGATAGGAGAAAGCTTCATGTATATGCTGTCGTCTAAGCAGTTATGGGATGATGTGAAAGAAAGATTCTCAGAATCTAACGATCCTCTGATATATCAGTTGCACAAGGATCTGTGCAACCTTAAGCAAGGAAATCTAGCAGTTGGGGCTTATTACAACAAGATGAAAAGGATATGGGATGAATTACAGGTTCTGGAAGGTTTGACTGGATGTGAATGTGGTGTTTTTGCTCAGTGTACTTGTGGTATTATCAAAAGAATTCAAGATCATGAAGCTAAGGCTAAGGTGATGCAGTTCTTGATGGGACTCAATGAGTCTTATGACCATCTGAAGAACAATGTGTTGACAAAAGATCCTATGCCTAGCATTAACAAAGTATTTTAGCTTGCTGTTCAGGCTGAGAGAGGAAAAGGTGTAGGGACCAGTACAGAGACAGATGCAGATGTGCTTGCTGTGGGCAGAAACTTTCAAAGTGATAAGAGAGGAAAGGATTTTGGAGATAATAAGAACTCTAAGGGCTCTACAGGATTCCAGTCCAAGCAGCCAGATCAGGAAAAGAGAGATTTTAAGAAGCCCAAATATGATAGGCAGTGTGATTATTGTGCTAAGAAAGGTCACACCAAAGGGTATTGCTTCAAGTTAGTTGGGTATCCTGAGTGGTACAATGGACCTCGTACTGGTGGAAAGCCTCAGAATGGGAAATTTGCTGCCAATGTTGATGCTCCACAGTCTGATTCTCCACTTGATGGTAGTGGAGTCAAGCCTGGCCAAAACATGGTGAATGTTATATACCATGAGGTTGTGAAGATGATGAAGGGCAAGCAGCCATGTGATGAAAGCAATTCTGATGCTTACTCCAACAATGCAATTGTGCATTTTGCAGGTAATATTGATGTCTCCTTTCTTGTTGGATCTCACAAAGGGTGTTCCCTTGAGTGGATAATAGATTCAGGTGCTACTGACCATATAGCATTTGACAAAACTGTTTTTTGTGACTTGAGATCCCTTGATAAAAGAATTTTGCTTGGCTTACCTGATGGGAATGCTAAAGTAGTTGAATGGACAGGAACTGTGGCTCTTGCTAATAGTCTTGTGCTTAGTAATGTCCTTTATGTGCCTGAGTTCAGACACAATCTATTGACAGTGTCTAAGATGCTGTATGATGGAGGATTAGAGTTCAGTTTTGATTCTGTCTCATGTGTACTGCAGGACCTTACAACTAAGGTCAAGATTGCTCGAGGTGTGATTCATGGTGGGCTGTACATGCTGTATGCTCAGAGAATCAGAGAAGCACATCAAGTGACTCATGTTGATTTTGATTTGAGTTCTAATAATGGTTGTAATTCAGTAGAATTGTTACAGACTTTACATGCCAGGCTTGGTCACTCATCTTTGTCTAAGATGAGACATATTCCCGGTTGTAATAAAGTACAGTTGAGAGATTTTTTTTGTGACGCATGTGCTATGACTAAGCACCATGCTCTCCCTTTTTAGAGGAGTGATTGTAGAGATGATGCTCTTTTCAAACTGATACATATGGATATTTGGGGTCCCTATAAAGTTGCTTCTTTGTGTGGTGCTAAGTATTTCCTTACTGTGTTGGATGATCATAGCAGATCCACTTGGATATTTTTGATGCAAGATAAATTGCAGATAGCTACAATCATTGTGAACTTTATCACCATGGTTGAAAATCAGTTTGACACTACAGTTAAAGTGTTGAGGTCGGATAATGGAACATAGTTCACACAAAGGAAGTGCACTGATTTTTTGCAGGCTAAGGGTATTGTGCATCAAAGGTCTGCACCTGGTGTACCTACACAAAATGGAAGAGTGGAAAGAAAACATAGGCACCTCATAGAAACAGCTCGGGCTATTAGGCTATATGCAGGGCTACCTATTCAATTTTGGGGAGACTGTGTGTTGGGAGCCACTCACCTTATCAATAAAATGCCTTCTTCCAAACTGAACCGGAAGTCTCCCTATGAGGTATTACACAATAAAGTTCCTACTTATGATGATTTGAGGGTGATTGGTTGTCTTTGTTATTGTACTGTGGACAAACACAGTAGAGACAAACTTGGGGCTACTTCCAGGAGATGTGTTTTTCTGGGATATCCTCCTAATCAAAAGGCTTTCAAACTATTTGATTTGGATTCCAAGAAAGTGATCATTAGTAGAAATGTCAAATTTGTTGAGATTACTTTTCCTTTCAGAGAAAAGAATTCTTCTACAGATTTTGCCAATGCTCAGCATAGCTTACCTTTGGTCTCTCCTGCAGTTGGTTTTTAGCATGAACCCTCTTTAGTTACTCCTCCTTCTGATGATGAGTTGCATATGTTCAACTCTGATGTTTCAGTCAATAATTCTCCTTCTAATACAGATTCTGTGGGTCCAGTTGTCTCTGATTCTGATGTTGGTTCTTCTTCTCCTAGTTTGAGTGATAATCCAGTGGTTCCTAATGTACCATTGTCTAAAAGAGTGGTACACAGACCTGCTTGACTGAAGGATTATGTTTGTGATTCATTGCCTACAACTTCTTCTGATTCCTTGAGTTTAGTATTTTCTGTTTTGAGCTTAAAGGATGTGAGTCACCTCTCTGCATCCTTTCAGGCTTCTCTTTTCAATGTGTTCAAAGTGTTTGAACCAAATTCTTATGCTCAGGCTAAGGACAAGCCTGAATGGCAACAAGCTATGAAATTAGAGTTATATGCTCTTGAAAAGAACAACACTTGGGTGATAGCCCCTTTACCAGTGGGTAAGAAAGCTATTGGTTCAAAGTGGATTTATAAAGTCAAATACAGGCCTTCTGGTGAAATAGAAAGGTATAAGGCCCGACTTGTTGCAAAGGGATATAATCAAGTGAAAGATAAAGATTACAAGCATACATTCTCACCTGTTGCTAAGCTAGCCACTGTGAGAATTATTTTGGCCATTGCTGCTGCTAAGGATTGGCAATTGCATCAATTGGATGTCAATAATGCCTTTCTTCATGGCTTCATTGAGGAGGATGTTTATATGTTACCTCCTCCTGGATATCCAGCATCTCCTGGCATGGTTTGCAAGTTAGAAAGATCTCTCTATGGATTGAAACAGACCAGTAGACAATGGAACTATGAATTGACCAAATTCTTATACAAGTTGGGATATGTTCAGTCCAAGCATGATTAAAGTTTATTCACAAAGAGAGAAGGTCAGTCTTTCACCATTGCTTTAGTCTATGTTGATGACATGTTACTTCTAGGTAACTCTGCTATAGAAATTGAGAGCACTAAAGTGGCTCTTCATAAAGCTTTTACTATCAAGGATCTAGGCATTGCTAGATATTTCTTGGGCATGGAAATCTCTAGGAGTTCTAATGGGATTCTGCTAAACCAGAGGAAGTATGTATTGGACATCTTAAAGGATGCCAATATGCTTGATTGCAAGCCTGCTGAGTTCCCTATGCAAAAGGGATTGAAACTGACAGTTGAAGGTGATGATGTTTTTCCTCACCCTGATAGATACAAAAGGATTATTGGGAGGCTACTGTACTTAACCCTCACACGTCTTGATATTTCTTACACAGTCCAACAATTGAGCCAATTTCTACAGCACCCTCTTACTTCTCATTGGTCTTGTGCTATGTATCTCCTTAGATACTTGAAGGGAACTTTCAATTTGTCCCTCTCTTATGCTTCTACATCTGATTTGGTATTGTCTACTTATAGTGATGCAGATTGAGTATCTTGTGCCTACAGTTGTCGATCCTTGACAGGTTATTATGTTTTTCTGGGTTCTTCATTGGTTTCATGGAAAACCAAAAAGCAAAAGGTGGTATCTAAATCCTCAACTGAGAGTGAATATAGAGCTATGTCAGCCACTACAAGTGAACTAGTGTGGATTGAAGGTCTGCTTTCAGATTTGAATATTAAGGTTCCTTTACCTATTACCCTGCATTATGATAATCAATCAGCTCAATACCTTGCTGCCAATCCTGTTTTCCATGAAAGAACAAAGCACATTTGTGTGGATTGTCATTTTCTTAGAGACATGATCATAGATGGTTTTTTGTGCACTTCTCACATCTCCACAACTCATCAAATAGTTGATATCCTCACCAAGCCTCTGGGATCTGCTCAACACAAGTATCTTCGGTCCAAGCTTGGACTTGTCAATCCTATTGCAAGTCCAGCTTGAGGGGGGTATGTGAACTATATGGTTCGGTATTACATGTGCTACGGACAGTCTGGGAATTAATGGTTTCTGTAAGGGAATTTTAGTCATTTTATGTTAGGTTGTTAGTTAGTTAGATGTTCTTCCCGCTTCTATAAATACTGGCTGCTGTACTGAGTAGAAGTTGAGTTCTGTAATTGTAAACATTGATTCCTTCAATTCAGTTGCTTTTGTTCTCCATTTTCGGTTTCGGATTCCTTGATTCTTCACAGATAAGTTACAATAAATATTTGGATTTTGCTTCTTCTTTTAGGCACATAATTTAATTTTTTTAATAAAAAATAAACAACTTCTGCATCAATTAGTAAATAGGCTGTTATTCGCACGATCAAGTTTTTGCCAATCACACGGCTTTGCCATCGAATTTCGGAGAAGACATTGACATATGCTTCTGAGGTCGACAAATAAGACATCGTCCACATTCTCCATCAAGAGTAAGCACCTGCACTCCTCAACATAAGTCATCGACACCAGGTGTCGATGTCGGCAACTCCACCTTCAACACTCCACAAGACACCACATCACAAGCCACCGACACTAACTGCACAACCAGTCCAACACAATACCTACGTTGCCAGTACTTGCAAAACCCAGTCCCAGTACACCACAAGTTGCCAACCCTATAAGCTGGTGTCGGTGAACTCTCTACCGACACAGGAAGCCGACCGGTGATCTCGCCGTACATTTGACGAGATCGAAACGTGCGAAATATAGCAAGTCGGTTAGCAAATGATGAATAATTTCCAAATCAATCCTACTTTTAAAGGTTTGTTTAAGCAATGGTGTAGAGAGACAGAATTGATGTAAAGTCCTCCTTCAGGGTTTCATTCATTAACACAATTGTATATATAGGTTATAAGAGATTGAGCCTTTTGGCCCACTATACAATGTGTAATCTATCAAACCCCCACAGTCGAAAGTGGAGGGTCCCGTACAGTGAGACTGGACCGAAAATCGAGGAACAAATGACGAGGTAAACCCTTGGTGAAGATATCAGCGTACTGATAGGAGGACGGGACATGGAGAACACGAACATGTCCAAGAGCAACCTTGTCCCGAACGAAGTGGAGATCAAGCTCAATGTGCTTCGTGTGCTGATGCTGGACTGGGTTGCTGGCCAGATGGACGGCGGAGATGTTGTCGGTGTAGACCAGGATGACCTTCTGAAGAGGGCAACGGAGCTCAAACAGGAGATTGCGCAGCCAGGAGCACTCGGACACAACGTTGGCGACACCCCGATACTCAGCCTCGGCGCTAGAGCGAGAACCACCGACTGGCGCTTCGCCGACCACAACACAAGAGTATCGTTGAGGAAAACACAGTAGCCAGACGTGGAGCGACGCGTGTCAGGACAACCACCCCAATCCGCATCAGTGTAGGCGACAAGGTCATGCCGAGGAGAAGGGGAGATCGTGGTGCTCAAATCGAGGGTACCACTGATGTATCGAATGATCCACTTCAAGGCCTGAAAGTGCGGCTCCCTGGGCGCATGCATAAACAAACAGATCTGCTGGACTGCATAACTAATGTCTGGCCGAGTGAAAGTAAGATACTGCAATGCCCCAGCAAGGCTCCGGTACAACGTCGGATCATCAAATAGAGGGCCAGAGTGAGCACTGAGCTTGTTGGAGGTATCAACATGGGTGACGACTGGCTTGCAGTTGCCCATCTTGGTCCGAGCAACAATTTCGGCAGCATACTTACTCTGAGAGAGAAACAACCCGGATGCATGACACTGCACAGCGACGCCCAAGAAGTAAGTCAACGGACCAAGATCCGACATGGTGAACTCGACGCTCAAACGGGCAATGATGGACGTCCGAAGAGCATCAGAGGGAGGCGGTGAGAATGATGTCGTCGACATAAAGCAACAGAAAAGCCATGCCTATACCTCTGCGATATATAAAGAGAGACGAATCTGATCGACTGCCAACGAAACCCAAGCGCAGCAGAAGAGAGGCAAGTCGCTGGAACCATGCACGCGGAGCCTGTTTGAGACCATACAGAGAGCGCTTCAGTAGGCAAACGTATTTGGGATGATCAGCATCAACGAACCCTGGCGGCTGAAACATGTAAACCATCTCATTCAGATGACCATGCAGGAAGGCATTCTTCTCCTCCAGCTGATGAATAGCCCACTGTCGGGATAAAGCTAAGCTCAGTACCACTCGGATAGTGGCAGGCTTGACCACGTGGCTGAATGTCTCATCACAATCAATACCTGGCTGTTGAGCTCGACCATTAACCACAAGCCGAGCTTTGTAACGTTCCAACGATCCCTCAGAGCGGAACTTGTGGCGGAAGAGCCACATGCAGCGAATGACGTTCGCCTCAGGGGGGCGAGGAACAAGAACCCCGGTACTATTCCTTATAAGGGCCCTATATTCATCGAGCATAGTCGCCTGCCAATTCGGGTCGAGGAGGGCTGTTTTGTGGGAGGTGGGGATGGGGGAAAGCGAGGCCAGGGTGGAGGCAGGAGGGACATTGGGAACGGTGAAGACGGGTTGGGGCTATGTGGCGGGCGCGGAAAAAGGCTGCGGCTGCGGCAAGAGAGCCGCGACAGGGGGGTGTGCTGCGGACGCAACACATGGCAGTGGTCGCGGCAATGGGTGTGACGGGAGGTGGGTTCGGGAAGGCTTAGGAGAGGTGTTGGTGGGGTGATCGGAGGCGTGCATAGAGACGATCTGACGAGGTCTGAATACACCGGAGATGCTGCGGGTGTGCGGTCTTGTGGTAGGGGGGAGGTGGCGGTGGGGGCGGTGTAGGGGGAGAGGCAGGAGCACCGATAGAGCTCTGGGAAGGAGAAAGTGTGGGAATGGAGACTCTGACTAAGACTGTGACATAGTAGGTGTGGGAGATGGGAGAGGAGGAGAAGAGAAGGGAAAGCGAGACTCATCAAAAGTGACATGACGTGACATGATAAGCTTATGGCTCTGAACATCGAGGCAAAGGTATCCGCGATGATCAGACAGATAGCCGATGAAGACACAAGGAGTGGAGCGCGGGTGGAGTTTGTATGGGGCGGTGGAGGACTGGTTTGGGAAGCACAATCACCCAAAGGTACGAAGGTGATCATACCTAGGTAGGGTTTCATATAGTGCCTGAGTGGGTGAGCGATGGTGTAGGGTAGTAGATGGGAGGATGTTGAGAAGATAACATGTGGTTGATAAGGCGTGAGGCCAATAGGCAAGAGGAATGGATGCATGAAAAAGGAGAGAGCGCATCATGTTGGTTATCGTTCGAATGATTCGTTCAGCCTTGCCATTCTGCTGGGAAGTATAGGGGCAAGACAACCGATAGGAGATCCCATGTGTGGTGAAGAAAGTGTGAAAGTCTTTGTTATCAAATTCACGGCCATTGTCACATTGGAAACATTTGATGGATGTTTGAAATTGGGTTTTGATGTAAGCATGAAATTTGACAAAGATAGAAAACACTTGAGACTTGAAATGCAACGGAAAAACCCATAAGAAATGACTGTAATCATCAAGAAACAAGAGGTAGTACTTGTGACCCTCTTTGCTAGGCACAAGAGAGGTCCAAATGTCACTATAAATTATATCAAAGGGTGCAAAAGTTGAGTTCAAAGACCGCTGAAACGGCAGTCTAGCATGCTTGCCTAACTGACAGGACGAACATAAACTAGAGCGAAGCTCTTTATTACATTTGACTAGACTCTCAGAACGAAGCAAATCTAAAACGCCAGCACTGGGATGGCCAAGGCATGCATGCCACAGATTGGATGACGATGCCGAGAGGGCGACCGGACACGACGGACGGGATGGTGAGGGCGACGACACAAAATACAGCTCCCCGGTGTTGTTACATCTCAGGCGAGTAACCCCCGTAGTAAGATCCTTCACAGAGAAACCAAACGGATCAAACACAAGAGAAACATTATTGTCACTGGTGAACCGACGGACAGAGATAAGGTTTTTGACTAGTTTGGGGGCAATGAGGACATTGTTAAGGTGTAAAGGGTTGGTTGGGGTCTGTAATGTTGTGTGGCCAATACCTAAAGTAGCAAGGCGACCACCATTGCCGACGATAATAGAGTGTCCAGGACCCTTAAAAGAAAGAGAAGAAAGAGTACCTAAAGAGTTCGTCATATGGGAGGTCGCACCAGTGTCCATGTACCAAGCAGAGTCAAGAGGTGTCAGCTGCAGAGAAGAGAAGTCATGATGCACATCAGTCGGAGCGTAGCCCTGATCAGACGAAGACGGATAGGCCTGGTGATCGGCGGACCGAGGTGCAGGACCCAACAAACCCACTCCCGGCTGGCTGTTGGGATGCGGGCATGGTGGGCGGTACGACGAAGGGGGGTAGCCGTAGGGCATCCATGGGTGGTTGAAGTCGGGGACGGGAGACCAGGACGGACGCGGAGCATCCGACCATTGATGCGGCCTCCGACCATTGCTGCGGCCGCGGCCGCCGCCTCTTTGCTGGGACGATTCGTGGATGCGGCTTTGTCCAAATCGCCGCTTGTGCGCGGTCTCATCCAAATCGCTCGAGGAGACCAGGGCGGTTTTGTCCTTGGCGGCGTCGGTAGTCTGACGGTGAAGACGAGTCTCCTCCATGATCAACTGAGAGCGGGTTTTCTCGAAGGTGGGTAGAGGTTCCGTCTGCTGAATATGAGTGACATCAGCATTGTATTCAGAGGGAAGACCCGAAAGTACCTGGAGGACGAGGCGAGTAGCACTAGGTTTGGAGTCGACGACGGCCAATTGATCAGACAGGGTTTTGAGATGCTGACAGTAGGCGGATATCGATGGGAAAGACGCAATTGCAACTTGAGAATTCGTGCTCTAGGTAGACGGCATGGGTGGACTTGTTGTCTTAAAAGAGGTTCTGAAGCTTGGTCCAGACACCCATAGCGTTGTCGGAGGTGTCGAGGATGGTGGTCAACAGATCTTTTGAGATGGTGTTGAAGATCCATTGAAGAACAATGGTGTCGAGTTGAGCGAAGAGATCATCGTCCTCAGTGGTGGGACGATCGATAGTGGAAACGATATGGTGGAGGACCTTATGAGCCTTGACATGGGTCTTGAAGAGGTGAGACCACATGGTGTAGGAGCTAGAGTCTTGATCAAGGATGATCGGGATGCATTTTTTGATATTTGAGATTGTGAAGGCGGAGTGGAAAAGCGGCTTGGTAGGGGAAGCATCGGCCATTGTGAGAGGTGGGGGAGGGGACGGCCGGTGAGGAGAGAGGGAGGGGCCGGTGAGGCGAGAGGGAGAGAGAGAGGCCGAGAGGGAGGCCGGCGGTAGCTAGGGAGGTGGGGGAGGGGACAGTCGGTGGCAGCGGGAGGGGTGGGCCGGTGAGACGAGGAGAGAGATATATTGGCGGCGAGGGGAGAGAGATGGAGGCCGGTGGCGAGCGGCGGCTAGCGAGGTGGGGGGCGGGGAAGAAAATTAGGGTTTCAAGGAAGAAGGCTGTGATACCATGTAGAGAGACAGAATTGATGTAAAGTCCTCCTTCAGGATTTCATTCATTAACACAATCGTATATATAGGTTACAAGAGAATGGGCCTTTTGGCCCATTATACAATGTGTAATCTATCAAATGGATTGGTAGTGGATAAGAAATTTATTTGTGCCACAAGTAGACCAAAAACTGATTTATGTCGATAATGAATTTAATTATCTATGATAACAAGAAACTTAATAATCAAATAACAAACATTTTTATGTTGCAAAACAAACACTAAATAGTGATGAACTTATTCTCCTTCAAGCTTTCAATAGTCTCCTTGAGACCCACCTTAAAAGGAATGTAAGAATCCATGCCCAACTCCTTCATCTTCTCTTTGGAAGTCGGCGGCATGTTTGGAATTATCCCTTCAGAGTCATTCCTAGACCAAAACCCGAAAAATCCTTTAGTTACACATACATTCAATTCATTCGAAATCGACAGCCCTAGCTAAGTATGACGACGACTTACTTGTTCGGAAGTCGTAGGGTGGGGTAAAGCTCATGTATTATGCTCATGACTTCCGAGAAGTATGCAACACTTTCGACCACCGCATGTCTTCCGCTAGCTGAGGGATTCTCGAACAAGAGAACATGGCTGCGAGCCACGTCTCTCACGTTGATCCACTCCATTCTTGTATCACCATAATCTCCTCCGACTGGATCCAAAAATGAACAACATGAACACAAAATAGTAAAAAAGTATACCCTAAGTCCGATCGATAGGCTAACCATTCTGATATCATTCTAAAACAAATTGGCATTATAAGGAGTAGTTCGCCGACTTATATACTAAGGCTCGTTATGTTGACCTTTCGATGTGAGACTCTTTATGGTCTCATTTACATCTCTCAACAATATAAAGAGGAATTACAAGTAATGGTACCGTTGTTAATGAAACTGGCAATCACGCCGGAGCTGAAGTTGAGGGTCGGTTGTAGCATCGGACCTACAACCAATCCGGGATGCACAGTCACCATGTCGATGCCCTTCTCTTTAGCGAACTTCCATGCCGCCTCTTCCGCCAAAATCTTGGCAATCGGGTACCATAGCTTCATACACAGAGCATGATAAATGAGAGACTGAAATGTATGTGATTTTACACATCTAACATATACATTAATTGTTATATGTATATATATGCCTGTTTTTCTCTGCAGAACTCAAGGTCGGAAAACCAAGATTCGTCGGCTATCGTATCGGGAGTTTGAGGTCTACGGTTGAACATCATTGTCGCCGTTGAAGAGGTTAAGACTACTCGCTTCATTGCCGATGATTTGGCGCATGAGGTCAGGACGTTGATTGTTCCTTTAATCGCTGGATCAATTAATTCAGCCTAAAATGGAATTCAAGAGTATGAAATGTTGATATAATATTCGACGGGACAATATTGGCCAGCAAATAGGCTTTATCCTAAAATTAATTGATAATAAGGTAATTGAAGTAGATAGATAACTAAAACTCATTCTTGATGAGGTGAAAAATTAAAAGGGATATTTTTTTAAAAAAGTTTTAAAAAGAAAATACAAAACACAAAAAAAAAAAAAAATTAGATGGAACTCTCAAAATTATAAATGAACAACTAAAATAAAAACCTAAATTATGTATAATTTATTACACGGTTGTTAAATATTTCAATATATCATACTAATTCGAACCTTTTGGTTGAGTTAGTGTACTATGAAATATAATTAGATCAAAAAACATAAAAATATCCAGGTTTGACAAAATAATGTTGAAGTATACAATAATTTGTGTTTGTTTAATCTTTAAACATTCATAGTTTTTTGTCCAACTATTGGTTTAAAGCTGATAATAAATCAAATTGAAGCTATATATCGACGAAAAGAACATATATACTGAATTTTATTTTTACTTGGGTGGGGTGATTATCCACCGATTGTTTTATCATAAGAGTAAAATAAAACCTGAGGATCTTTGCAATCGTAGTAACAAGGAGACGCAGTATGGAAAACGCCTTCACACCTGTTGATGGCGGAATCAAAAGAACCGTCCTTGAGAAGGTCAGCTTCAAACAACTGCAACCTCTCTCTAGCTCCATCCAGTGCGAGCAAATGCGCCGTTTTCTTCTCATCATCTGCACCACCACGGCACCACCACCACCATTTCCAACCGACTTTAAGCAAGATGAAAGAGATCGATTAATTGTAATAGAGCTAATAAAAAGGCGACGTAACTGAGATTGCGAACAGTGGCTCTAACGGTATAGCCGCGCTCTAGCAAGAGCTTAGTGAGCCAAGAAGCGATGTAGCCGGAAGCCCCCGTGACACACACCGTTTTCCCTTCTCCCGATCCCATTTGCTTCAATTCCGATTTTTTGTTCTTCGTCTTGATTAATGGTTTGTGTTTGAGACTTATCTCATTATAGCCCGAGATTCAAGAAATGGGACCACTGAAAACTATATACGGTGGGGAATTGTTGAAATGGGTCCGGTTACTACTTACTAGTTGTTCTAGCTTGTGGTTGAACAAGCTCCCGTAGAAACAAGGGTAGGGTAACCAAATACAAGGGTCGAACTAATTCTTTTTAAAAAAAAGAGGCAAATCACAACATTATAGCAATACTTTCAAATGTGAGGCAAATTTGGACAATATTAGCTTACTAACAAATACAAATCAACGTTATATTGTAGTATTATACCAATACTTTCAAGCAACACTCGGGCTATGTGAGAGAAATCATTCTAAAGATGAGAGAGTTTATGATTGAGAATAGTCAGCACTTAACAGTAGTATGACACCAGTAATGTAGTTATAAATTATAGAAATTATGTATATATTTTTATTACGTTAATAATATACATATATATAATACTATATATAGCTTATATAATTATAATTATATATAATATTAATATAAAATCGGGCCGGGCCTGTCGGCCCGCTTGGGCTTCACAATTTGCCCAAACCCGACCATCTGGACCTACCGGGCCGGGCCAATCGGCCCGCTTGAGCCAATTACTACTCTGTTCAAGCCCACATATTTTTCCGAACGGGTTGAGTGGGCCGAACGGGTCAGCCCATGTTTATCCGGGGGGGAGATTCTCTATTTAAAGCTTTAATTCGATTTTCAAACTCGGGCCTAAGCCATGTTTATCAAGGGATACTAGAAATACTAATATTTTATTTTTCTCTTTCCGCCACATAATCCTAGCATCTCATTCTCATTTTTTTCACTTTATCAATAGCATCCCTAGTATCCCAAAATCCATCTTTTCATACCAAATCAATTTACAAATATACCCCTCTCCAACAATTATTTCAATTCTAGATTATATTATTATATTCATTTATTATTATTAAAAAATTAATATTAAAAAAATATTTTTTTAATAATTAATTATTTTATTTCTTACATTATTAATTGTTTCAAATTCTTTCATAATTATAAATCAAATTTTCGGATAATATTTTGCATATTTATAATCCAAGAGAAATATTTTTTTAAAAAATATAGTCAATAAAAATGAATCTAGTATTAAGATAATTTTTATTTTTATTTTTTTTTACATTTTTATTACGGAAATATTGATTTTAATATGTAAAACAAATTCATTCCAGCTCAAATCTAGGCCGTCCATCAGGTCAAACGTGTCAACCATGCATCCTCTCCTCCTACAAGCCAATCTATGTGTGACACCTGTCGCATGAGATGCATAAAGTTGCAGGTGCAGCAGGACATCTAGGCCAGGAATATTGATTTTTAATACCATGCAGCCTCTCCTCTTGTGTATTTTCACCCCAAGTATCGATACTATACAGGTATTGCCCAAGCATCCCTAAATCCACTATTTCATTTTTTTAATATTCAATTCTCAAGCATCCCTACTTGTTTTTACCCCGTTAAATATGCTTTTTTTTTTAGGAACCGTTAAATATGCTCTTAGGCTCCTTTGATCCATTTTGGTATAAATAAATCCAATAATAACAGTCACGCAATTCATTATTTAAGTTATCCAATTCATCACAAATGATTTTTTTTTGGAAAAGCATAAAATAATACATATTTGTCCTAGCATGATCTTGATTATATACTCCATATTTTACATATAAGGTTTATGGATTAGTTGAATTTGAAAAATAGATTTACTTTATATTTTATAAATAAGTTTAAATTGTTTTGTGATTGTATTTTTCTAGTGAATACAAATGAATCCTAACTAGTATAATTCCCGCGTCATGGCGCAATTTTTAATAAATAAAATTTTAATAAATATAACAAATTAATATTATAAAATATTAATAAAAGTTATGATAAAATAATGATGGTAGACTTGAAATCTTCAAGAAAATGGTAAAAATGTTTACCATAAAGGTAGTTAGGCTTCATAAAAAAGGTTTTTAAATTAAGATATTATATTGATATAGATTATTATTATGATATATAAAGATTTAAATATAGATTAATAGTAGACATTAGATTTAATTCAATTTTTTGAATTAAACCCCATGGTTAGTAAATGGGTAAAAAATAAAAGGGAAAAATGTAAATGTATGAAAAAGATGAAGAGAAAAAGAAAAAGAAAAAGAAATAATAAGAGAAAATTGCGATTAGTTGAAAAATCTTAAATTAAGTAAGTGTTGACACATCATAAAAAGTATTCTAAATTAAGATATTATATAGATATAATAATTGATTTTTTTCTATCTTTTTTTCCCAGCTAGACATTCTATCTCTTTTTTTTTTCCAGGTAGACATTCCGGCCTGTTGAGATATAAAGAGACAAATTATCCCATATTAAAATTTTGATTAATATAAGTTTAGTATATAAGTTGGTAGACTATTCTTTCTGTTTAATTATACTTGGTTTTTAAGATGGAACATCATTGTGCAGTGCTTATATGCCGAGTTTAGAATTTATATCCATCATATACACATACCACATATGCTATCTCATTATTTACACTTAATATCTCTTGGAATTGGAAAAATAACTCTATATAAAGTTGGTTAAATCTTAACAATGTACGATGGTCGTTTGAGGGCAAAATTTCAGGAGTTTTAATAATTCATGATTATATATGAATCTCTTGATCAATTTAAGCTCAAAGCTTAAGCTGTGCAACTGATCTGAAAGATTGGGATAATGTGTCTTTGGGAATGTGAGGGCGGAGTTGGTAAAGGTCAGAAAAAGATTGACGGAGATTGGAAGGGAGATGAATGGAAGCCGGGTGAGAGAAAGAAAGGATCTGGAAAAGAGGGAGAGAGAGCTTATGGAAAAGAAAGAAATTATGTGGTTTCAAAGGGCTAGGGCAAACGAATTCAGATGTGGAGATCACAACACGGCCGTTTTCCATAAGAAAGCAACATGGCGTAAAAAAAGGAACAAAATTCAGAAGTTAGTGGACGAGGATGGGTCGGAGAAGAGGTCTTTACAGGGCATGACGGAGGTGGCTATGAACTATTTCGACAAACTGTTTCAATCTGAAGCTACCGCTGATCCGACCACGGCTTCTCAAGGGATCGAGCAAATACTATCGGCGGAGGATCAACTGGAGCTGTCACATCCCTTCACTGCAGAGGAGGTAAAATTCGCTATTTTCTCAATGCACCCCACAAAAGCACCCAACCTTGATGGCATGCTTGCACTTTTCTACCAAAAGTGTTGCCATATTGTCGGGTCTGATGTTACCACACTCATACTTAGCATATTGAATGGGGAACCACTACCGGCGGGGTTCAATCATACTTTTATTACTCTAATCGCGAATGTAGTGGCCCCGACTAGAATGAAGGACCTTCGTCCAATCAGTTTATGCAATGTTGTATATAAGATTCTGTCAAAGGTACTAACTCTCAGATTGAAGAAGGTGCTCGGAAAGTTGATTGCAGCAAGTCAAAGTGCTTTTGTCCCAGGTAGGCTGACAAGGGATTTTCAGTCGCCTTAAATCCTATCAAATATAACCGACTGACCTAACTAATGTAGTTTGGCAAGCACGGGTCGATCCCACAGAGAGTCTATGATTCGTATGCAAATCAGAGTGCGTCAACAAGGACAAGAAATAAAGGGGGGAATTTTGGATGGTTTGAACTAACTAGCTAAGAAACTATAGTAAGCAAAACAATAAAGTAAAACAGATTAAGTGAACAAATATGAGAGAATAGCTCAGGTCAATCAATCTCAGCAATCAGGTTTTTTCATTGATCATAGAAATCAGATAGATAACTTCCTCTTGAATACTTTGTTGTGGAAAGACTAGGTCTTTTGAATCCAATTCCTTATCAAATCTAGTTAACAGGACAACCAGACCCTGAAAACCCTAATTATCAAACAATCTTGAAACTATCAAGATTCAATTCAATAATCGATTAAACTTAAAGGAAATCAACAAAGACAATCGACGCGCACAACCAGTTATTGCATCAATTGTAAATCAATTATTTATACAAATCCCTAAATCAACCAGTTTCAGAGATTTATACTTTGCTACTCAAGAACATAGATAACTCAACCAGAAATTACCTATATCTAGCTATAGATTATCATGAAGAGGCATCAGTTGATCAGACTAACGGAAATTCACGAAAACCCTAAACAATCTAAGCAAAGAATTGATAATATTCAACGAAGAGTATTAAGAACGGAAATCTCACAATGAAATAGAAAACCTGAAGCTTCGATTAATTTCCCCGAGCAAAGAGGATTAGTTGTTCATAATCGATAAATTAGCAAACATTAGGAAATCAAAACTACTTACACAAACCTGTTCGTCCTCCTCCCCCTGTTCGATTGAAAACCACAAACTAAAACCCAGTACAAGACTCTAACGTTTCATCTTTCCCTTTAATTAAAAATTCAGAATAAAATTAAACAGTTGTTTCTAAAGACGGAAGAAAACTCGGGTGTGCCACAAAACTCGGCCGAGTTTCTTCTTGTTCCACCCGAGTTTCCCTGAATCCACAAGCTCGGTTTCCTTCACAAAACTCGGCCGAGTTTTCTAGCATTTCGGCCCGAGTTTCCTCCCAAACTCACAACTCGGTTCTCTTCAATGGACTCGGCCGAGTTTCATGCAATCTTGTCCCGAGTTCTTTACAGTTCCATTCATTTGCACTTGTTCAGCTCCTCTCTTTGGCTCTCTTGCTCAAGACTCCGATTTCCATCTCATCTTCTATCATTTATACGAGCTCAGCTCTACCTTTCCACAATCACCTGAAATCATGCACAAAACTTGTAGATTCCGACTCTAATTGAAACATAATAAAAACATGAAAACTACTCTAAGCCATGCATTTTACCCTATCTAAACTCATCTAAATGCCTAAATTAACACTACCTAAATATGCATGATCATAGGCTCATCACCGACAATTTGCTAGCGGCTTTCGAAGTATTCCATTATATGAAGACAAGGAGAAAGGTCAAGAAAGGATACATGGCTTTGAAGTTAGATATGGCGAAAGCCTATGATCGTGTAGAGTGGGGTTTCTTGGAGCACTGTATGCGGAAGTTTGGCTTTGAAGAGAGGTGGGTTGCCTTAGTCATGAAGTGCATCACGTCCGTCAGGTTCTCTGTTCTTGTCGAAGGAGTCCCATCACCAACTTTCAGACCAAGAAGGGGGCTAAGACAAGGTGATCCTTTGCCATCGTATCTTTTCCTCATATGTGCAGAAGGATTATCGGGAATGATTAGAGAGAGCGAGAAGCATAACCGTTTGAGGGGGATTAGAGTAGCACCGACATCACCTTCCATTTGACATCTTTTCTTTGCTGATGATTGTGTCCTGTTTCTGGAAGCATCCTGTCAACAGAGCTCAGAAATGATTCATATCCTCCATACTTATGGAGCAGCGTCAGGACAACAGGTAAACTTCTCGAAGTCAGAACTGTCTTTCAGTAGGAATGTTGACGAGGGGAAACGGAAGGAACTTGTTGTGAATTTTCCCGAGTGAATACCGTTAAAGAGAAGGAGAATGAACAGTAGGACACAAAGGATTTACGTGTTATGGCAAGAACCGCGCAGAACACCCTGCAGAGAAAAACCTCTCTACAACTAGGGTTTCTTATTATTGTGATACTTTGATGGATACAAGGGCACTCCTTAATTCAACCCTACACCCTCTATTTATAATAGAGAACCTCCTATAGATAACCCTATAGATAAACCTAGATATAGATAAAACCTACCTTATCTAGAACCTATTATAGATAAAACCATCTATAATAAACCACCTATACATAAAACCATATATAGATAAAACTTGTTATAGATAAATTGACTTGGGCCCCAATCCAATTTATCTATCTAACTAGGATGATTAATTGTCTCATACAACAATCTCCACCTAGAGAAATAATCTATATCTATAGCAACGAACGGAAACATCTCCAGGATCTTGTCTGCCCCATGTCTTCCTGTGCTCCGTTCCCTGGGGCTTCTCACTCAACTAACATCGAGTAATATGAACCAAATTCGAGCAATGCTTGAACTTGTCTGCGGTGACCGGTTTTGTTAACATATCAGCAGCATTCTGAGAGGTGTGAACTTTTTCTAAGATGATTTCTTCGGACGTTACAAGCTCTCTGATCTTGTTAAATCTCACATCAATGTGCTTTGTCCGAGCATGATATACTTGGTTCTTAGCCAGATATATAGCACTCTGACTATCACAGTATATCTCAACTCCACCTTGCTCAACACTCAGTTCCTTCACAATTCCTTTGAGCCACAGTGCCTCCTTGACTGCCTCTGCTAAGGCCATGTATTCTGCCTCGGTAGTAGAAATGGCTACCACAGACTGTAAAACAGATCTCCAACAAATAGGTCCCCCAGCAAGAGTAAAGACATACCTAGTAGTGGACCTCCGATTGTCAAGATCACCCGCATAGTCTGAATCAACGTACCCTTTGACTGAAAGACCGCCTTTTTTACCACCAAACATGATCCCATGGTCAGCAGTACCCCTCAAATACCTGAGAATCCACTTGCATGCATTCCAGTGTTCCCTTCCAGGATTAGACATGTACTTGCTGACTTGGCTAACAGCTTGGGCCAAATCAGGTCTTGTGCACACCATAACATACATCAAACAACCAACTGCACTAGCATACGGAACTTTCGACATATCTCAGATTTCTTCATCAGACTTCGGACACTGAGTGGAAGAGAGTTTGAAGTGATTCGCCAAAGGGGTGCTAACAGGTTTGCATTTTGCCATGTCAAATCTGTCAAGCACTTTCTCAATATATTTATGTTGAGATAGCCACAATCTCCCAGAACTTCTATCTCTGCGAATTTCCATACCAAGGATCTTCTTTGCTGCGCCAAGATCCTTCATATCAAACTCCTTTCCCAGCAAAGCTTTCAGCTCAACAATATCATCAATGTTCTTCCCAACAATGAGCATATCATCAACATATAGCAGCAAAAGCAAAGGGGAGCCATCATCAAGATATTTCACATAAACGCAGCAATCATACTCACATCTCTGGTAGCCAATTTGAAGCATATAAGAGTCAAACTTCTTGTACCATTGCCTAGGAGCCTGCTTCAACCCATACAATGACTTTCTCAAACTGCATACAAGCTGCTCCTTTCCAGGTTCAACAAAACCCTCTGGTTGCTCCATCCATTTGCTCAAGATGTAAATCCCAACTAGCTACCAGTGCCAACACCAATCTGATAGAAGTATGTCGAACCACAGGGGAAAATATCTCATCATAATCAGTCCCCTTCTTTTGTGAGTAGCCCTTTGCTACTAAGCGTGCCTTGAACCTCACCCCTTCTCTGTGTGAGTTACCTTGTTTCTTCTTGAACACCCATTTGCACCCTATAGCCTTCTTCCCTGCCGGAAGACTAACTAACTTCCATGTCTGATTTTTATTGAGAGACTCCATCTCTTCTGCCATAGCACCTACCCATCCTTCTTTCTCCTGACTTTGAATAGCCTCTTGAAAGTTAGATGGATCATCTTCGCCAATAACAAGAGCATAGTTAACCATCTCATCAAAACCAAATCTGACTGGAGGTTGTGTCACGCGCTTAGGTCTTCCTGAAACAAAACTCTCCACCTGCCGTTGCTCACTTCCTGCTGATATAGGAGCATTAGTGTCAATCTCTTCACCAAGCTCCACCTCCACCGTCTTAGGATCAGTCTCTGTAACCACAGACCTCTCAACTTCTTTGGCCTGTTGAAGCATATACTGCTCATCAAATACATCATCTCGACTGATCACTCGTTTCTTAGCAACAGGGTCCCAAAACTTGAAACCCTTTACACCTTTCTCATAGCCCAAGAAGATGCACTTCTTAGAAGATGCACTTCTTAGAATTTGCATCCAGTTTCGTTCTCTCATCACTTGGAATCAGCACATATGCAGGAGTACCAAAGATCTTTAGATTTGACAAATCTAAATCTGAACCAGTCCATACCTCCTCAGAGACCTTCCCATCTAGAGAAATCCATGGTGATCTATTGATCAGATAGACCGCCATGCTCACTGCTTCTGCCCAAAAGCTCTTTGCAAGCCCTGCTTGCAACCTTATGCAACGATCCTTCTCTGTAATTGTACGGTTCATCCTCTCCGAAACACCGTTCTGTTGTGGTGTCTTTCGGACTGTATAGTGTCTTTGAATGCCATGCTCTTCACAGAACTGCTGAAACTTTATGTCAGTATATTCTGTACCATTATCTGATCTCAGATACTTCACCTTCCTCCCTGTCTGGTTCTCTACCTCTGCCTTCCACAACTTGAACTTGCTGAAGACCTCAGATTTGTGTTTCATGAAAAACACCCAGACTTTTCTCGAATAGTCATCGATAAAGGTGACAAAGTACCTTGATCCTCCTAATGACTCTACTTGAGTTGGCCCCCACACATCAGAATGTACGTAGTCAAGTAGGCCGCTTGTATTGTATTTGCCTGTCTTGAACGATACTTTGGATTGTTTTCCCATCACGCAGAACTTGCAAAAATCCATCTTACAACTCTTTACACCAGCCAGAAGACCTCGCTTGTGAAGCTCAGTCATGCCATGCTCGCCGATGTGGCCAAGGCGCATGTGCCACAAAGTTGTACTATCAGACTCAGACTCTACAATTGCAGCTCCACCTACAATTGTACTCCCTAACAAGAGATAGATATTTCCAGAGGTTCGTCTCGCCCTCATTACTGTCATGGCTCCTTTGCTCACTTTTAGACCGTCATCGACTGTCTTGTAACGGAACCCATTTGCATGTAATGTACCCAAGGAAATCAGATTCTTCTTGAGATCTGGAACATAACGTACATCAGTCAATGTCCGGACTACACCATCATGCATCCTGAGTTTGATCTGCCCGATACCTACAACATTGCATGGCTTGTCGTCTCTCAATCGAACAGAGCCAAAACTTCCTGATTTGTACACCTCGAACCAGCCTTTGTTCGAAGTCATATGGAATGAACAACCAGAATCCAAGATCCATAAATCTGAACATCTTCCCGACGTTACTGAAAGCATATTTGAGTCTGTACTGTCTGAATCTTCTTTCTGCACTACGTTTGCTGATTTCGAAGACGAATCATCTGTCTTTCCCTCATACTTCTTCTTCCTTACTGGACAATCATACTTAAAGTGACCTTCTTCCTTGCAGTGGTAACAAGTAACTGTCTTTTTCCCTCTAGACTTCAATCTGGACGATCTGTCACCCCCATCTTGCTTCTCTTTCTTCCTCCCTCTTCCCTGGTTGCCTTTGACATACAACCCTTCGCTTTGAGAACCTTCGCCGTTAGAATTTTGACGTCGCTCATGATGAGCAAGCAACGTCGTATTCACCGTATCCAGGGATATCGTCTCCTTCCCTGCTGTCAGTGCCGTTACCAAATTCTCAAACAAAGAGGGTAGAGAACATAGAAAGATCATGGCTTTGTCTTCATCCTCAAGCTTTACATCCAGTCGTGCCAAATCTCCGATAACTTGGTTAAAAGTGTTGATGTGCTTTACCAAGTCGGAGCCTTCTGTCAACTTCAACCCGTATAATCTTTGCTTTAGATACAACTTGCTCCACAAGGATTTTGACATATACCTTTTCTCCAATTTCACCCAAATCTCCTGCGAGGATTTGAGATCAATTACATGGTATATCACCTCGTCTGCCAGACAGAGTCGAATGATCGACGCCGCCTTTTCCTGCATCTCTTCCCAATCTTCAGCTTTCACTGCCTCAGGCTTTACCTCCTTCAGCGCCTTTAACATTCCCTGCTGAGTCAGCAGATCCTTCACTCGTCGTTGCCAAAGACCGAAATTTCCAGTTCCATCGAAACGCGGAACCTCGAATTTCGCACCGGATGTCATCGTCTAACCTTGCTCTGATACCAACTGTTGTGAATTTTCCCGAGTGAATACCGTTAAAGAGAAGGAGAATGAACAGTAGGACACAAAGGATTTACGTGTTCTGGCAAGAACCGCGCAGAACACCCTGCAAAGAAAAACCTCTCTACAGCTAGGGTTTCTTATTATTGTGATGTTTTGATGGATACAAGGGCACTCCTTGATTCAACCCTACACCCTCTATTTATAATAGAGAACCTCCTATAGATAACCCTATAGATAAACCTAGATATAGATAAAACCTACCTTATCTAGAACCTATTATAGATAAAACCATCTATAATAAACCACCTATATATAAAACCATATATAGATAAAACTTGTTATAGATAAATTGACTTGGGCCCCAATCCAATTTATCTATCTAACTAGGATGATTAATTGTCTCATACAACAGAACTGTAGGGGAGTTTGGGAGTGCGCGAGGTGTCGAAACACGAGCGCTATCTTGGATTACCTACTATGGTGGGGAGGTCCAAGAAAGTGATTTTTGAGCAAATTAAGGAGAGGGTCTGGAAGAAGGTCAAGGGATGGAAGGAGAAGACGCTGTCAAGAGCGGGAAAGGAAGTGCTGATTAAGGCAATTGCTCAGGCCATACTGACATATGTTATGTCTTGTTTTCTACTACCGGTGGGATTGTGCAGGGAAACTGAAATGATGTTATGTAATTTCTGGTGGGGAGATAGTGGGGGTAGAAACAAAACTCATTGGATGAAGTGGAAGAGGTTGTGCCGGGCTAAGGAAAAAGGAGGATTGGGCTTTCGAGACTTAGAGATATTCAACAAAGCCTTATTAGCAAAGCAAGCATGGCGCATCTTGAGAGACCCCGATTCCATACTAGCCAGAATTATGAAAGCGAGGTATTATCCTAGGGGTTCCTTTGATCAAGAATCGTTAGGATATAATCCGAGCTACACTTGGTGCAACATCATCAGTGGCCGAGACGTGCTATTGGAGGGGCTGAGATGAAAAGTCGGCAATGGTTCTGAAACCAGTGTTTGGGATGACAGATGGCTGCCTAGGCCAACGAGCTGCAAGGTGGTGGGGAACCTTCTTGGAGGCGACCCGGATATGAGAGTCATTCAATTGATTGAATGAGAGACTGGACGATGGGATGAGGAATAGTTAAGCAAGTGCTTCTACCGTGTGATATATATGAGGTACGCCAGATACGACTCATAGCACCAGGTGTGAAGGATCAATAAATTTGGGTCTTGACAAAGAACGGAGTCTTCACGGTATGGTCGGCGTACTATATGCTACTCGAAAAGGGGCAGGATGGTGACGGACAGGCTGGAACTTCGGGGACTCCCTAGATGAGCAGAGTATGGAAGGGACTCTGGAAACTGAAAATGTTGCCAAGAGTGGTGTTGATGGTTTGGAGAGCGGTCACCGGGATTCTTCCGTGCATCAGGAACCTTGTCAAGAGACGCATCACAGATGTTGGAGTTGTGATTTGTGTGGTAAGGAGGAGACAGTCGACCATGTGCTGTTCGAGTGCCCTCAAGCGAGGAAGGTTTGACGATATGCTCCTAAGCTTGAGAGGATCTGGATGTGTTCGAGATCAATTCAGGATGTTTTTGCTACGGTGTTCACTGAGTGCAACACCATGGAGAGGCAAAGATGGTCAGTGACGGTGTGGAGTTTATGGGGCAATAGGAACAAGCGTATTTTTGAGGGAGATCGACAACGGCCGCTGGAGATATTCCAAGAGGTGGAGGCTATGCTTCACGAGTATGGGACGCACCGGGATGTTATGGTCCATCCGAGCACAGTTCAAGAGGCACATGTGAGGGATAGGAGGTGGAAAAAACCACATGGAGCGATCTTAAAACTCAATTGTGACGTCAGCGTGTTGCCCTTGGGACAGTCGTCCATCGGTGTTGTTTGCAGAAATGGATTGGGAAAGATGTTGTTTGGAGCCCAGCGACAGATTCAACACACGAGTTGCGTAGAGATGGCTAAGGCGGAGAGTGTGCTGTGGGCTTTGCAAATGGCGAAGGAGAGAGGAATGTATACTTTACAATTGGAATCCGACAATCAAGCACTGGTGAGCAAGCTACAGCATGGATGCGAGGGATTGGGCTCGTTGTATGATGTGATAGCATCAATCAAGAGGTTGGCGGAGTCCCTTGACATGGTCGAGTGGTCTCATACTAGACGCGAAGGAAACAAGGTGGCTCATGGCTTAGCATCCTTAAGACCTATTTCCCATACAATGTTCTTTTCTATTCATGAACTTCCATAAGATGTTAGACTGATTTTTATTAAGTGAAATGGAATGAGATTTTGGTTTGTGCTCAAAAAAAAAAAAAGTTGGCTTCATAGGATGAATATTAAAATTGAACATATGAGCTCATTTGGCTTCGGATCGGAGCTACAATCATGGTACATAAATTAAGCTTAATTATACGGCGAATATTAAAATTGAAGACATGCATATACTAAGCCATTTTTACACTCAGGAAATGGACTATATATGTTCGTCGCCTGAATGAAAAAATGGTCGCATCAATCTATATAGTGATGAACTTTTTCTCCATTAAGCTTTCAATCGTTTCCTTAAGACCCACATTGAAAGGGATGTAAGAATCCATCCCCAACTCCTTCATTTTCTCTTTGGATGTTCGTGGCACATCTGGACAGATCCCATCGCCGCCCCTAAACCAAAAACCGAAAAATCCTCAAGTTGTTTTATACAATATACATGAAAGTTCAATCATCAACATACACAAAACCCAGCAATATATACGACAACTTACATGTTAGCGAGTGGTAAGTTGGGGTAAAGTTCGCCTATCATGCTCACGACTTCAGCGAAAGATACAACACTTTCGATCAAGGTGTATCTTCCGCTAGCTGAGGGATTCTCGAACAAGAGAATGTGGGCTTCGGCTACGTCCTTCACATGGATCCAAGCCATCCTTGTGTTAACATAAGCTCCTGTATATAGAGAGATTACAAGATAATATTCTGGAAAATAATATTATTTTCTCGAGTTCGTTCATGCCCTAAAATCTTGCAATAGAATACATACCATTACCAATCAAACTCGCAATCACACTGGAACTGAAATTGAAGGCTGGTTGCAAGATAGGGCCTACAACCATTCCAGGGTGTGCAGTTACCAGGTCGATGCCCTTCTCCTTTGCGATCTTCCATGCCGCCTCTTCCGCCAAAGTTTTGGCTAGACCATACCATAGCTTCATATATATGTAGTCATAGATAAGAGTGTTGTTCTATGAGCTGAGTAATTCGAGTTCGGCTTAGGCTCTCGATTTAAACTCGAACAACTGCTCGAATTTTGTGAAATTTCTAAAATTTTCTTTAATTACTATGTTGCGAGCAAATAGGACTGCTTAATACTTGAAAAAAGCTCGGCTCAAGCTCGTTCATTTCCTAAACGAGAGTATGAGCACATTTTTAAGCTCGAGTTCAAATTTAAGATCGGCTAGAGCTCGACTCGTTTCTAAACGAGCTGAAAATAAAAAAGCAATACTTGAGTCATTTGACTTGAATAACAACCCTTGTCATAGAGCTTGATAAATCAGAAGCTAAAATTATGCTAGGTTGATCAACTCAATACATATATATACATAATACACTCCATCTGATCGGAAATATTTGATGTTTTAGGAGGTGAAATTTGATAAAAAATATTTGATATTTTAGAAGTAATAATTACATTTTTTTTCTTTTGCACTAATATCAATATAAGCTGTACTTTTTTTTTTTGCTTAACCAATTACATTTGTGCTTAATAAATGTGATAGATGAGTAAATATTATTTGGTGGAGTATTTAAAGGTGGAAAGTGATGTTTCTTAATCTCCGTGCATATCTTCAAATATCAAATATTTCGGATCGAAGGGAGTATGAGGGGGCGTACCTTTGCTTCTATGCAAAACTCAGGGTCAGAAAACCAAGTTTCGTCAGCTATGGTATCAGGAGTATGAGGTCGTCGGTTGAACAACATTGTACTTGCTGAAGAGGTTAAAACTACTCGCTTAACCGTCGTCGACGATTTGGCGCATGAATTCAAGACGTTGATTGTACCTTTGACCGCCGGATCAATTAGTTCAACCTGAAAAGTGTAAATGAAATGACTTCTTGTGAAATTTATCCACTTGTTGAAATCTTTGGTGAAATTGAGTGAGGAAGACGAAGCTCCGTGAAAGGAGGGAAACTCATCTTGAAGGAGAAAGAGGGAAAATTTCTGTGTACTCCCTCTGTTTTAAAATAAAAGTCGCTTGACTTTTTTCACGTTTTTTAAGAAGGAAAAAACTCTATAAAATATTATTTTTTTAATAATAAGTATCAATTTATGAAAAAATTTAATTAAAAAAATAATATTTTATAGAGTTTTTACCTCTTTAAAAAACGTGCAAAAAGTCAAGCGACTTTTATTTTAAAACGGAGGGAGTATTAATGTATTTACGTATGAATTAATAATTACCTAATACCAAGCACGGACCTAAGCTCAGCCCTCCCCATTTTAAAAAGATTAAAGAAAGAAAAATTTAATAAAAATTAAGTATTTGTTTATTAGAATAAATGTTTTGTTAATGAAATTTAGGTATATATGAAAATTTTAGTCTCGTCCATTCAAAAGAAAATTTTATTATCTTGTTTCGTACTTGTCTAGTAGGTACGAATAATTTAACTGAATACAAAATACTTTTAATCTCAATCGTCTAATCTCCTTAATCTAGATTTACTCGCAAATTGAGATCTAAATTCTACCATCAATATCGAAATATATTTTATATATTATGGGCTTCCTATTGCCCCAAACAATGAACACCGGCCCACTTTTATAGTCAGGCCCAATATCCCAATAATTATATTAGAGATTACGTGAATTGTAATGTGATTTAATCATCGTTTTAGTGTCTTAAGAGAGGTGATAATGACAAATTAATCAATGGGCAATAGATGTAATTTTTATATATACTAGCCAAGTCATGTCCGTGCTACGCACGTGACATATAAGTTTTGATGTTTTATAGGGTTATTTAACAGATTATTTTATATTATATTGTTCCCTAATCTAAACTATATATGTGTAGCTGGTAAACTTTGGTTTCATATGCTTCATAACAATTTAGTTTAAGTTATTTATAAAATATTTATTTTTTTGTATGTCTGTTATTTAATTCTAATAAATATTATTACGTAATTGTTAATTACAGATATTATGATATAGTTAATGTTCTAGTTTGGTATCTTAATTACATGAAATTCAATTCATAATTTTATTTGTTGATTATCTATATCATCTTCAAATTGTAAAATTTAATTGTTTTATGTTGGTTTAAACTATTGATGTTGTTTTCACTTCAAAACCATAATATAAAATTGATTGGCTTGAGTATAGCTATATCATATATTTATACAGTCTTTAGGATACATGAAAACTATAAAACAATGTACAAATATTAAATTTTGATTTTATATGTGTCATAATTTAGTTTAAGTTATTTATAAAATATTTATATTTTTTTTGTATGTCTTATATTTTATTTTTTGAGAAATATTATTATATTTAATTGTTAATGACACATATTATGGTATACTATGTCTTTGGTATCTTACATTTGCATGAAATTCAATTCACATTTTATTTTTTCAATATTTTATCTATTGACTATCCATATCCTCTTCAATTGGTAAAAGTTAATTATTTTATGTTGTATTAAATTGTCAACTTTTTTTACTTTTAAACTAAAATATAAAATTGGTTGGTTTGTTTAAGAAAAATTAGTACTTCGTATTATACTATTCAACTTTTTTGTTGAGAAAATTGTACTATTCAATTTAATGACTAAGAAAATATTTATAATTTTAAAATCAAACAATATTTTTTTGTAGATATTATTATGTAGAATTTTGTAGATATCATTATATATAGAATTTTGCAGATAGACTTATAGACATTAAAATGAACAACGTAGTAGATAGTGGCGGATCCAAGGGTGGGCGCCCTGATCCGGAAAAAATATAAGAATATATGTGCTATATAAAAAAATTGAAAGGTAAAATACAAGTATTTTTAGTAGCTTAGTAGTTAAGCACACCCCATTTTAAATAGAATTCAATCAACCCTTCTCCAAACCCCACTTGACACATATTTTCATTTATTTTTTCCTCAATCTATTTTTCATTAATTTGAAATTCTTATAAATTATAAATTATATTTATTATTTTACAATTAAATAATAATAACTTTTCTTATAAATTTAAGATATTCTCTTCATATATATTTTTTTAAAAAATATTTTAACTAAAAATAATAGGAGATAAAAATTTTTATGCCCACTCCAAAAAAAATTTATAATTAAATATGCCCTGGTGTCAAATCGAGTCGAATCCCCCAAAATGAAGTAAAAGTTCAAAAAGACAACAATTGTTAATCAGAGGGAGTATATTATACAAAACCTGTGGATCTTTGCAATCAAAGCGACAAGGAGAAGCAGTGTGGAAAACACCTTCACATCCATCAATGGCGGAATCGAATGAGCCTTCGTTGAGGAGGTCGGCTTCGAACAAGCGCAGCCTCTCCTTGGCTCCATCTAGCGCAAGCAAATGCGCGGTTTTCTTCTCATCATCTACACCACCACTTCCATATGATAGATATGTTATAACCAAGAGTGAATCAATTAAGAAATAGAGATCTACACAAGAGATTAACAGATCGGTAAAACTAAAAAGAAGCAAACGTAACTGAGATCACGGACAGTGGCTCTGACGGTATAGCCGCGTTGAAGTAAGAGCTTGGCGAGCCAAGTAGCAATGTAGCCCGATGCCCCCGTCACGCACACCACTTTGCCTCCTTCGGAAGCCATTGTTTCCGATTTTCGCCTTCTTGAGGTTCGATCTTAGCTCCTTTTGTTTCTTTGAAAGGGAGTACTGTGAATCTGTGATGCAAAAACAATGGGGCCACTGATGAAATATATGTTAGTGAATGTACAAAGTTCTCACCTACTACAAATTACTTGAAAATGCACGCAATAACAGGCTTTCCATGTGCAAACTAATCTTTTAGTTGATTTTTATACATTTTTTTAATACATGATAATCAATTATTGGTGGTAAACCGAAGTAAATTGATTAATTTGTGCGGATCTCAATGATAATGTTATGCGAATAACGAATAGACTCGAAGTTGGATATGCGAGTTCGAGGTTTAAGCGAGATCAAGCAATGTAAAGGCAGAAACGAGACACCAAAGTTTTACGATGTTCGGATCTAAGATCCTACGTCCTCGGGGCCTCAAGAGGCAGCCTTAATCCACTACATCAAGAAGATTAAAAAACAGGGGCGAGTTTATGCGTACAAGATCTAGACAAACAAGAACATAAAGCATAGAACAAACAACCAAAACAGGGAAGAGGAACACTCCCTGAAAGACTCGAGATCTCGAAGATATAGATTCGAGATCTAAGTCAGAAACCCAGGACAGCAAGAGCTAGCAGCGCCGGAGGAGCCTTCGCCTTGCCAAAGGAGGAGCCGGAGAAGAAGACCTTCACCGGAGGAAGCGGCGATTACGCGGAAGAGGCTTGAGTAGCAAACCCTAGAATCGTCAGAAGCTCTCTCTCTTTCTCTTTGGATTACCTGGAGACGCCGACCACAAAGTGAAGCGCCTCACATGAACAGGATCCTTTATATAGACACACAAAGGAAGCCCTAGGTGAAGCGCAACGTTTTGGAGCAAGGGAGAGCTTCTACTTCAGCTAAGCCGAGCTCAGCTGTCCATGGGCCAGTGGATCCATAACAAGCTTTGGGCTGAGCTTCTTGGCATCAGATTTAGTTAAGAGGTCAAGCCCATATGGGCTAAATACAATCCAGTCCAAATATGTTAACTCCCAAGTACCTCTAAGCCTAAACCATATTATACATCCACTTACATACAAGTTCTATACTATAATATGAAATGTTACACTTATACACATAAACAAGACTTGGGAGAAATATACAAAATCTCAACAATTGCCCCTGTAGTTCTCTAAGTCTTAACTTGGCAAACAATCCTAAGTGTGGATCAGAGGGCTATGTCCATCGTCGGCCCAAGCACCTGTAACATCATCAGCTATCAAGTGATTTCCTCCAAATGGAGGAAATTCCTGCAAAACAAGAACTTATCAACACTTACAATTTTAGTTCCAAAATCTGCAGGGTTAAGAGTTCCATCTATTTTCTTTATATGGATAACATTATCATCAACCTTTTCATGAATAAAATGGTACCTAACATCTATATGCTTGGTACGTTCGTGATACATAGGGTCCCTGCACAAGTATAATGCACTCTGGCTATCTATATGCAGTGTGGATGTATAATGTTTCTTTTCAATCTCCTTTAAGAGACCTTGGAGCCAAATGGCTTCCTTGCAGGCCTCAGTGGCTTCTATATACTCAGCCTCAGTGGAGGATAAGGCAACAATAAGTTGCTGTTGGGATTTCCATGAGATACAGTTACATGTCCAAGTATAAACAAAAGCAGTAGTAGACTTTCTATTGTCTTTATTTGAGGCATAATCTGCATCAACATACCCAAATAGCTCATATGTAGAGCCTTGACCTGCAGCATATTTCAAACACAGATTCACAGTACCAAACAAATACTTCAACAGATATTTCATGGCTTGCCAATGCTTTTCAGCTGGATCAGACATGAATCTACTCAAGACACTTATAGCAAAAGCAAGATCTGGACGTGTGCATATCTTTGAATACATAACTGAACCAACTGCAACATCATTGTTGATAGGAGGAAATCGAGTATGCAAATTAAAATATAAATAAATCACAGTAAACCAGATTCCGTCCCTTGCAAATAATTACAAGACTTCCTCCCGATGCAGCAGTGGAAAGTCAGGATCGATCCACGAGGAAGCGTGTCAGTGGATCCTAGGCAGCGGAGAAATCTCACGAAAGTCGACTACAGGGGTCCTAGATCTCGAGTACAGCAACTCGACAGAAGATCGGACAGTCGAACGCAGCAGCAACTCGGCGATTTTTGGTCGATCTTGACAAAGCCTTACTCGAGATCCAGTAGACTCGTCGACGTCGATGACTGGCTTGTCAAGTACCTGCACACAGAAGCTACAACGACCTGGGTCGAAGATCAGTAACTCGAGATCGAGGAGTGCTAGTCGATCTCGAGGAAAACAGAGACTAAAACGAAAGAAAATAAATGCAAAGGCTTTGGGGATTCGAACTAAACTGTATGAAAAGGACTTCCAAGATTGGGGTTTGCAACAACAATAACCAAGCATACATAAGGCAAGAATAAAACAGATAATCATGTAATTCGCATCAAAGGACTAAGCTTTCGCCTTTTCCAACAATTAGACAACTCTTTCAAGAAACCCTAATTGTCTCTACTGATTTTATGTTTACAATCCAAGTTGTTAGCATGGACCTCCATTAGATGGGTAATAAACACATAACAATAGTAGATGCTCAAAACATGATAAAAGTCGGATTTTTACCTCAAACACGCAGGGCTATCGTCGGGCTCGCCCCAACCCTAGAAGTGGGTGGACTACTCGCGCTTCGTCGTAATTAAGAACATCAATAATAAAAGGAAATAAACTTGCATTAATGATAGACGGTTTTTAGTCGCCTAAACCGTATCAAAATAAATTCGAACTTACTAACTAATGTAGCGTGGTAAGCACGAGTCGATCCCACAGAGAATCAAGTTATTCCTAAGTTAAGTTTATTTACCAATTAAGAAAACAAAAGGGGGGGTTTTGGTAATTGAGAATAATAAAGAAAATAAACTAAACTATAAACAAGTTAATGGAGATAACGATTAAAAGACTAGTTTCATCTACAAATATCCACTTTAATTTGACCGGTTGATCCTCGATTCTTCTTCAAGTTCTCTTTTCATCCTATTATTGTTCCTGTCATGATCTTGTGTAAATTACTAGTCCTACAAGTCCTAGTAACCCTTACTAATTAGATAACCTTAACACGGTCAAGATTTAACCTAATAGTAGCATTAAGATTAAGGATTAACCAGGATATATGCAACACCAAGCTACGAGTCAGCATTTAACATATAATTGATTCTTTGCACACCAGTTTAGTCCTACGAGTCCTAAAAAGGACTGATTGCTACTATGGATTAAGGTTCGCTACGAGGAATCTACAAAATCCTAGCAATAATCTCAACTAGTTGTACGGACTAGAAGAAATCAATCAATACTCGCAAAAGAATCAATACGAATCAATAGGAATAGAACAAGAATAGAAATCTCACAACTTTATCAAATCAAAGCTTCAATCCATAGACAAAACATAATAAAGGTTTAGGGTTGAAAGTGTTAGTCGGCTACGGGTATACACGGCTCTCCCTCTTATTGCCGTATGAATTGTATATATATATCCAATAGAAACTAAACCTAATCTATCCTAATATAAATATATATAATTTATCTATCTAATTAACTACTACGGTGTATATATAAATATATATATATATATATATATATATATATATATATATATATATATATATATATATATATATATATATATATATATATATATATTCCGTGATATATATTCCGTGGTGCAGTTGGTTATCACGCCTTTCACCGTCCACTCTCACCTCCAAACTCCAATTTCAATTCATTGCAAAAAGTAACGCAGCAATATATCAGCCCATCTAGTTGATTCATAATTTCCATAGTATCCCTCTTCCAAAAGTAGCATGCAACTTGCTCCGACCTCGTATAATTTGTCCATGTAATTTATTCCGAATTCGCTCTAAAATACCTGAAATCAATAAAAATACGGGTGTAGACTCCAAAAACTAAATAATACCAAATTAACTATAAAAATAAGTAAAATATGCATTAAAATGATCTAAAATAATATATAAATATATGACTAAAATACACTCTATCAATTAATAAAATAAAATAGAGCTTACAACCAAAGGAAGCCAATTCCGCTCTCGCTTCACCAACTCCTCTTGGCCACTCACTCTCTCTTTCTCTCTACTACTCCTACTAAAATTGAATTGTGATTGAATCCATGAAAAACCAGCCCCATGGGCTTTATTTATAGGCTTCTAACCCTTGCTAATCAAGGATAGAAATCTCTATCTATATCTAAAACTATATCTAAAAGCTTAATGATAAATAAATTAAATAACATAATTAAATCTAAAAAGGGAATTAAATCTAAAAGCTAAAGTATCTTCATGTGGATAGGTGTTGATAGATCTCGGATAGACTCGGCAATCTTCGGCCCCAAGTAATCTCAATCCGAGTAGGATAGAGCAAAACGCGTTACGCGGCTTCTGGAGGCTTCCTCGATCTCGAGTAAGGCTATTCGATCTCGAGTAGGATTGTTGGTCGACTGATGTGGCTCGGCGTCTCGGCTAGCTGGTGCTCGACAGGTTCGGACTCTGGCTCACAGGTTTGGTCGATCTCGAGTGCCCTTGTCGACATCGAGTAAGGATGGCTCGTCGAGAGGTGTGGCTTGGCTGGTCGGGTAGCCTCTTGTCGACATGCTCGGACACAGGCTCCTAGGGTTCCTCGATCTCGACAACAGTCTCGTCGATCTCGAGTAGAAATGTTGATCATGGCTTGGCCTGGTGTTGTCGAGGAGCATCTCTTCGACATGGCTCGGGGAGTGTGGTATGGCATTTGTCGATATCGAGTACTCAACTCGATATCGAGTAGAGTGTTGCTCTGCTCCAGCTTGTCTTGTCAGGTCGGGTAACTCTCCTTGACATCCTCGACCAGGTTGTCCTCGACTCCAGTGTATCCGGACATGATTTGTCGACATCGATGAAAACTTAGTCGACATCGAGTAGACTCTGCTGCTTCCGTCTTTGCTTCTTGGTTTTCTCCCGAAATGGTTCCATATTCTGCGATATTAAACAAAAACTTATGTAGATCTCCATTTTGACAAATAAGCATATACTACATAAATTCGACATATTCCCAACCCGAAATATGCAAAATGTAAAGAATATGGAACTAAAATATGCATAAAGACATGGCTACTTTAGTGACATCAAATCACCCCATACTTAGACTTGCTTGTCCTCAAGCAATAACCAAACAATAACCAAGACCTACAACACATCCTTCAAGTCTTCGCCTTTGTCAAAAGCAACATCTCAAGTAGTAGCAATGTAAGACAAGTGAATTTAACGTCATCACACATATATGAGCGATCCATAGGCATAGGCAATATAAATCCAACCTCACAGGGATAATGTGTTTACACTAAGCTCTCAATGTGTTTAGGCTATGTAGATCAACTCTCAACTCGATTCCATATACAATCTCATAAACATTGCAATTTAAATATAAATCCACTTCGCAACCAATTATGAAAATGCAACTAGAATTATCAAGAGGACTTCGCTCAATCATAAGGGATTTTTTTCATTCTATTAATCTCAGCAGAAGACAAAGGAGTTCTTACTTTAGTAAGATCAAGATGACCACCCATAGGAACTGTATTGGCCTTAACATCTTTAATATGAAACCTTTCTAACACTTTAAGCACATAATCAGATTGGCACAGATACATAAACTTTTTACTTCTGTCTCTTATGATGTCAATGCCCAAGATCCTTTTTGCAGGACTCAAGTCCTTCATATCAAAGTGTTTCTTAAGTTGTTGTTTAATCATATTGATTTTATCAGAAGATTTAGCAATAAGCAGGATATCATCAACATACAACAACACATAGAGTGGATCATGCTTTTTAGTATCTTTGAAATATAAGCAAGTATCATATTTGTTCTTCTAAATCCTAGACTCCTCCTCATACATGTATCAAACTTTATATTCCATTGTCGAGGAGACTGTTTTAAGCCATATATGGATTTAATAAGCAAGCAAGCATAGCCAGGATGAGCAGTGTCAATAAAACCTTTAGGTTGCTTCATATAGATGTTTTCATTAAGATCACCATGCAAAAAAGCAGTCTTGACATCCATTTGATCCAGTTCATAATTATACACAGTAGACACAACAAAAAGTAATCTCATAGTCTTGTATTTAATAACTGGAGCAAAAATCTCATTATAGTCCTGACCTTCTCTTTGAGTGAACCCCTTGGCTACAAGTATAGCTTCATACCTTGGGGGATCACTCTTAGAGATGCCTTGTTTTATTTTAAACACCCATTTACAATCAATTAACCTACCTGTAGCAGGTTTCTTAACTAGTTTCCAGGTGTTGTTTTGATTCATAGAATCTATCTCTTCTTGCATAGCACTTTTCCAGTTTTTAGCATGAGAACATTTTATAGCTTGTTCAAAAGTATCAGGGGTATATAAGGTAACCATATCAGAAACAATACAAGCAAACTCAACCAAATTACTGGAGTACTTTTTATTTGGAATAACATTCCTAGGTTCTCTATCTCTTGTAAGTTTAAGTCAGTTAAGTCATGCAATTGCACAGATGAACCACTAGAAGAGCCAACAGCATAAGCATCAATTACAGACAGATCAGAAACAATAGAGGTAGAAGCAGAAGAGACATCAGAAATGGAGGGAGAAGATTGCAAGGTAGAAGAAGAAGAGGGCTCAGTTTTATGAGCCACTACACTACCTGTCTCACCATCAGTACTCACTTGCCCACCTAATTTGTGAGTTTGTGAGTCTGGTCTGGCAGTGGAGTAGCCACTGTCAAACTCATTTTCAGTTTCACCCTCATCAGGGGTATAGAACTGATTTTCAGTATCTGGTACCTGCATTTGGTTAGTCTGAGCAGAAGACATAGAATTCTTAAAGTGAAATTCATCTTCTTTAAACACAAAATTTTGACTCAAAATGATTTTATAAGCTCCAGGTTGTATAACTAATAACCTATAACCTTTAGTGCCATCAGGATAACCAAGCATAACACATTTTTGAGACCTAGGATTAAGTTTACCATCATTCACATGAGAATAAGCAACACATCCAAAAGGTCTTAAGTGACTAAGGTCAGTTTTTTTATTAGTCCATTTTTCATAGGGAGTTATAAAATCAATGGCAGAAGAAGGGGATCTATTTATCAAATAAGCAGCAGTTACAACAGCCTCACCCCATAAATTGTGTTTAAGCCCAGAAGAAATCAACATGCATCTAGCCTTTTCCAAAAGGGTTCTATTCATCCTCTCAGCAATCCCATTCTGCTGAGGGGTGCCAGGAATAGTTAAATGTCTTTTTATACCTTCATTTTTACAGTAGGAGTTGAATTCATTGTTACAAAACTCCAAACCATTATCTGTCTTAAGGCACTTTAACATTAAACCAGTTTCAGTTTCAACTCTAGTCTTCCAAAATTTAAAGTTTTCAAAAGCATCAGATTTATGTTTAAGCAAATACACCCAAACGCTTCTACTAAAGTGATCAATAAAAGAGATGAAATATCTCATACCCCCTGCTGTGTCAACCTGAGCAGGTCCCCACAAGTCAGAGTGCATATATTCTAAAGGTTGATTTGCAACATAAGAAGATGATTTAAAACCAAGTTTAGATTGCTTTCCCATGAGACAGTTTCCACATAAGTCAATATGAGAAGGCTTAGCAGAGATGATGCCCTTTTTAAACAGATTATCAAGACCTTTGTTACCAATGTGACCCAATCTAGAATGCCATAACAGAGAGTCACTCATGCTCATATTTTTCACAGAGATATCAGGAGCAGAAGAAATAGCAACATTGCATTCAGAAGCAACAACATGATATAAACCATTTTTCTTGATACTTCTAATAAGCAACTTACCATTTTTAAGAACATCTCTAACACCATTCTTAATTTTAATATCACATTTTTGGTCATCAAAGGTACTTTCAGACAACAAATTCCTTCTTAAATCAGGAACCCATCTAACACCTTGAATTATTCTTATCAGACCATCATGCATTCTAAGAGGCACAGATCCTATACCTTTTATTTTTAAAGCAGAGTGATCACCAAGCAAAACTTCACCACAATCATACAGTTTAAGATCATAAAACCATTTTCTATCAGAAGTTGCATGCATAGTGCACCCAGAATCTAAGAGCCACACATCAGAATCAGCATGATCAGATACAATAAGCACTTCATGAGTATAATAAGAATTATTTTCAAGGACAGCAGATACATCAGCAGATTTTTTACCAGCTTCTTTTTCATCCTTCTTTCTTTTATAAAAGTCCTTTTCATAGTGTCTAGTTTTCTGACAGTATAAGCACTTGTAATTTTTGTTTTCAGAATTTGTTTTCTCAGAAGGATGGTTATTACCTTTAACAGGTTCTTTATTTTGCTCTTTACTTTTATCCTTTTTATTATGGTAATTCTTGTTGCTATTTTGACCCTTAGATTTAAACTTAGCTATAAGAGCTTCATTTTTAGCTTCTTGCTTAGTTTTGAACACTTTTAAGACATCATTCTTTTGAATAATAGATTCAAGAACAGCTTTCTTAGTCAGAGTAGAAGAACTAAACTGAACAACATCCTTAAAAGTTTCAAATTGGGGTGGGAGAGCATTTAACAGCAAAACACACTAGTGGGTTTCATCAATTTTATCTCCACACCTTTCCAAATCTTGAGTCATAACAAGAAATTTATCCAGATTTTCAGGCAAAGAGCAATGCAAGTCCATTTTAAAGTTGAACAACTTGACAAGGAGATTTATTCTACTGGGAAGAGATTTTACCAGATAAATCTCTTCAAGAGCATTCCACAATTTTTCAGTGGTCTTGTAAGAGATTACCTGCCTAGCCACCTCATCAGCTAGCCTCAGCATAATTTCACTGTGAGCCTGGATATCTTTCTCTTCCATGACTTCCTTTTCCATCTTTTCTGGGAACTTGGCAGTCACAGCATCCCAACACTTTTCCTTGATTAGCACAACTTTCATTTTCACCTACCACATAACAAAGTCAGTTGTGCCATTAAAAGGTTTCATACGATAACTAGATTTACCCATTTTTCAAGAATCAAAGGAAATCGTACAGAAAACTCAATTTAATACTGAACAGCAGTAGATAAGTGAGAAACGAGATGAACTTGTTCTCACAGAGGGCCAGTTTCTTCAAGAAACTTTCAGGGGCCACAAAAAACTCTAAGAAAGAATCTTAGAACACATAAGTAAACAATAACAGATTGAAAACTTGCAATAAGATCAAGAAGAACAGATCCAAAACATGCACACAGGTCCAGAATCAAGCAATACTGAAAGAACAGATGCAAATTAGAACCTAATAAAATCTCTTGAACATAAAACGAAAGATCAAGGAGTAATCATGCTCTGATACCAATTTGTTATGCGAATAACGAATAGATTCGAAGTTGGATATGCGAGTTCGAGGTTTAAGCGAGATCAAGCAATGTAAAGGCAGAAACGAGACACTAAAGTTTTACGAGGTTCGGATCTAAGATCCTACGTCCTCGGTGCCTCAAGAGGCAGCCTTAATCCACTATATCAAGAAGATTACAAAACAGGGGCGAGTTTATGCGTACAAGGAAGATCTAGACAAACAAGAACATAAAGCATAGAACAAACAACCAAAACAGGTAAGAGGAACACTCCTTGAAAGACTAGAGATCTCGAAGATACAGATTCGAGATCTAAGTCAGAAACCCAGGACAACAAGAGCTAGCAGCGCCGGAGGAGCCTTCGCCTTGCCAAAGGAAGAGCCGGAGAAGATGACCTTCACCGGAGGAAGCGACCATTACGCGGAAGAGGCTTGAGGAGCAAACCCTAGAATTGCCAGAAGCTCTCTCTCTCTCTTTCTCTTTGGATTACCTAGAGACGCCGACCACAAAGTGAAGTGCCTCACATGAACAAGATCCTTTATATAGACACACAAAGGAAGCCCTATCTAGGTGAAGCGCAGCGTTTTGGTGCAAGAGAGAGCTTCTACTTCAGCTAAGCCGAGCTCAACTGTCCATGGGCCAGTGGATCCATAACAAGCTTTGGGCCAAGCTTCTTGGCATCAGATTTGGTTTGGAGATCAAGCCCATATGGGCTCAATACAATCCAGTCCAAATCTGTTAACTCCCAAGTACCTCTAAGCCTAAACCATATTATATATCCACTTACATACAAGTTCTATACTATAATATGAAATGTTACACTTATACACATAAACAAGACTTAGGAGAAATATACAAAATATGTGATAAAAAATAAAGTGAACAATGATTTTTCTCAAGGAGATGGAAATCCAGGCCGAAACCTCCTATTATATTCCCTCCTTTACCACTGGGCCACCCAAGTGACCCAACATGGCTGAGTTTTACAACTTTTGATAAAAAGAGATGAAGGGATTTCAAGAAGAATGGTGGAGAAGATACTATTATTTAATTTCAGTGCCTTCTAAGAAGTTCTAACTCTTGCATCCATGTCTAAAGTTAGAGGTTGCAAAATTGAGCCAATGAGAGTCAAATCATTATTAATCGGACCAATTATATCAGTATTGTATTGTGCTCTCAATGCTCCATAGTAGACTCCTCTGCTGCTCTCACACCCTTGACATTGGTACATTCAGACCAATCATTTTAGGGGTCTGTGAAAAATTTTAAATTAAATCATAACAATCTCAAAATTTCCAGTTAATTCCGCCTAGGCAGGGTCTGGGGGCTAAGATGTACGCACTATTTTCACGACCACGTCAAGAGAGTGTTTCGTAGTGGCCCAAACACCTGCGTAAATTCATAGCACAACCAAAAATAGAAGTGCAATACAGAAATAGAGGAGACTAGGAAGGCATGGTATGAGAAAAAGGGGGCGGTGAAAGGATACGGTTTTTGCCACTCTGCTGAGACTCAGCTCAACCCTCTCTGACCTAGATGATACTCCTCCAATGCGTCCAAGGTTCTAAATATCGGGTATCGGGGTCGTATCGGTTAGGAGTAAAAATGATATATCGGGAATATATCGGAGATATATCGGGATATATTGGATTTATCGATTTCGCTAATTTTTAATTATAAATATTATATTTATACTTCAAAATGTAAAAATACACACGAAAAATTAATATTTAAAATACAAAATTACCAAATAAACTTCACAAAATAAAAACAACTTCATTCATAAAGGCTAAAGTTACCTTATCAAAGTTGGCAATTCTAAATATCCCCGATATATCGCCGATAATGAACCGATATATCGGGTCATAAAGGCTAAAGTTGCCTTATAAAAGTTGACAATTCTAAATATCTCCGATATATCACCGATATTGACCCGATATATCGGCGTTGTCCAATATTTTCACTCGATATGCCGATATCGTATCGGATTCTAAATATCCCCGATATATCGACCGATATATCCGATATTTAGAACACTAACTGCGTCCTATCTCTAATCATGCTCTCATTAAGATTTAAAAAGGTCAAATCTTGTCTGATAACCTTTCTCTAATTTTTCTTTGGTTTCCTTCTGCTCCGTCTTACTCTGTCAATATCAAAATTATCACACCTACGAACTGGCGCACTCACATCTCTCCTCTGCACATGACCAAACCAACGAAGCCTTGTCTCCCGAAGCTTATCTCGAATACAACTTACCCCTACCTTTTCGCGGATAAACTCATTTCTGATCATGTCTAGTCTAGTATACCCATTCATCTATCTGAGCATCCTCATCTCTGCCACCATAAGTCTCTGTTCTTGCGCTTTCGTTGTCGCCCAACACTCAGCCCCTTACAAGATTGTAGGTCTATCCACCACTCTGTAGAATTTTCCTTTAAGTTTTAGGGGCACTTTCCTATCGCATAGGACTTCTGAGGGACGAGGGTACGTGTCAATCTCAACTGGGGACGCTCATCACACATCGTCGTCATGAGTCTGAGGTGTACCAGCCGGTCAGCTACTTGATTCCCTTCCCTGAAAGTGTGAGAGAAGGAGACACTGGTGAAAGATATGCATAACCCGAGGTCGTCTGAAATCATCATCTCGACCTCCTATGGGACCTTCCAAATGCCTATTATGACATTGGTCTCCGTCAAACAGCCCCCCTTCACTTTCAAAACCAAGAAACCCCTCAACGCAACTTCCCGTAAACCAGCTCCGAGAGGCTGAGACCAAGACACTCCGCTTGTAAATCGGAAATCGAACTGTGGCCCTGTGCCCCGCAAGAAAGGACAACACCCTGGCAATTCCGGATGACCAACCCAGAAGTGGCAAGTCTAGAGGCGACTTTAGCTCAATCAAAATTCAGTTTCATGTATCATTTTTTGGGGTTTTTTCCCATTTAATCACATTATGTCTTTTGGTCCTTTTTTGGTGGGTGTTTGTTCTATCGGTTTCCATGTCTTCTTCAAGTTATCAGTTTGAGCCCTTTTCCAACTCAGTTTTTGTTGTTTTATGTACTTGATCCACTCTTCCACAGTCCTAGTATCATTGTTGTCAAATGTCATAATCTCTGGAATCTTTGCTAAGCTCTCAACATAGCAGAAATCGATTTTTACCTTCTCCCTTTGGGGAGTAGTATTTTAAACTTGATGTAATCGAGAAACCTTAAATCTCGATCTCCCCATTCAGCCACCGAAAAAGGGATCAAAACTAACGAATTCACCAAATGATCCGAAGCTCCGTGACCTTGAGACCTTGCGAAACAATTGAGACGTTGGGAAGTTGAGATTTCAGGAGCTCCGACACCGGCAAGTCTGAAAAAGCCGCCATTGATATCGACCTTCACCTGGTGAGAGAGCAGAAACAGGAAATGATAATTACAAACAACAAAAATGATACAAATAGTATAGGAAAATTTAGAATCAAACAAGTGAAATTGTTTCAACAATGGATGAAAATCATGACAGTGAGGCCATAGAGAGAGGGGAAGCGTGGGGGATAGAGAATACAAAGCCGATACCCTGAAATCCAAGTGCTTCTCCTAGCCAACGGGGACCTGCAGATCAAGATCCAACTCATGGGATTCAATCCAACTCTTGGGATTCAATTGCAGAGCATCCACGATGATGGTGGATGCAGAGAATCAGTTTCCTTAATTTGGTCGTTGTGACCAAATTGCAAATGGTCGGTGCGACCAACTTGTGATCTGGTCGTTGCGACCATGTCTACTTTGTAAAAATATGGTCGCAACGACCAATTGACATTTGGTCGTTACGACCACCTGGCTATGCGCTAAACGGAAATTTAACCCTGCTCTAAACAAAATCGTGTAAATATATTATAATTTTTGTAAAAAAAAAACCAATGCCCATTTTTAAGTTATGTAACCATTATTAAATTCGGACTTTATTGGTATCTAGTAAGCTTATGCTCTCGGTATAACACAACAAATAACTGCGATTTTTAGATTTACCAATACTTATTTACTAAAATTTATTGTATTATATTTCTTTACAAGTCATATTAAAAAAGGTGAATTTTCTAGTGAGAAATAAAGGTGATTTTTTAATATTTTATTTTTTCTCTTGAATGTAAAATAGTATGGTTAAACACTTAATATTTTACACTCTTTGTTGTTGACTCGAAATATTGAATAAAGTAATAAGTTATACCACAAATGAGTTTATTACATGTAAATATAATACTACATAATATCTCAATTATATTATATATATAACGTAATTGTTTTTTCGGGATCCTAGGCAACAACCCCTTGGTCCTACCCCACGGACCAGGCCTAAATGGGGCTATATTGACTCACCATTCAACTTATTGACATCCCTGAACAGTGAACACGAATAGCTAAGAGCAAGTCCAACCGCTGCTGTATTTTAGAGAAATTTGGAAAATATGTAGGAAATGGGTGTTTTAGTGCCCCAATAGCTTCTGTATATGAGTCTATAAAATACAAAATCTTTAAGAGAGGGTAGAAATTTCTCTATATTTGGAGGAAGGTTTCGATCTGTATACATTAAATTCTTGTGCAATACCCGATGGAGACTCTTGGGATTTCATTGCAGGTTTCGACCGTTGTTGCTCAACCGTGGAAGCACCCAACATCGAGAGAAAGGTAATTTCGATTGCAGACTTGATTTTTTTTTTTTGTAGTTCGATTTTCATCCAAATTTGTAGTTGTGGGCATTCGATTTTGATCAGAATTAAATGTTCATCCGAATTCAATTTTCTAGGGTTTGTTCCCAATTCGATTTTTATCCCTCAAAATTCAATTTCCATCCAACTGTAGTTTCTAGCATTCGAATTTTTTGTTTCTAGGCCTGATTTGTAGTTATTGGTATTCGATTTTGATCCCAATTTAATATATGAGTAATATGTAGTTGTTGTCATGTATTTGCTATCAAAGGAGAAATTCGTAGGCTTCAATTTGGATTTTCAGCCTAATTGAGTCGGATTGGGTGTGCGATCGGGAGTCCTATCTGTTTGGATGTAAGGACATCGAAAGGGGAAAGGATTTCTTATGCTAGATTGCTAGTTGAAGTTACTGCTGAAGATATATACGATGAGGAGTAGTATAGAGATTGAGGAGGATGGAAATGTGGCGATCCAACAGGTGGTGTTTGAATGGTTGCCTAAGGTTTGTAAATCATGTGTAAGATTTGGGCATGAATCTGTGAGATGTCCGCTTGGATCTGTGGAGAATAGGAAAGATATGACCAACCAAGTTTGGGTTCCAAAGAAGAAGCTATCGACTACTGAAACCAATTTTCTCCAAATGATCCACAAAAATATCCTAAAAAACATCAACAACTTCATTCTAAGCAAATCCCCCTCAAAAGTTAAGTCAAACTCTAGATGGCTTTGAACCCCAAAAGGAACGATGATCGAGAAGAATCCGAGAAAGGGCGGGGTAGCTTCCATGGTTGGCTCTTTGCTCGGAGTTGGTTTGATTTCAAGACGAAGACCAGAAGTGAGTGGCGATGAGGGCAGTAGAGGGGGCGAACGGTTGATTTACAGTGTCTTCCATGGCTGCTGCTGGGCAAGAGGGAGGTCGACCAGCAGGGAGGAAGAAGGTAAAAAATTAGGTTAATTTTATTTTAAGTCCAAAGTTTATCTCTATTTACTAAATTAGCACTTTAATTGAAATTTTAGTAAAAAAAGGTTGGGCATATCAAAATTGGTTTATTAGAGAATAGTTTGTATATGAATTAGTCATTTTTAAAGTTCGTATTATTTTTGGTTCACGAGTGATATTTTGTATTATTTTTGGTCATTTTTCCTATAATAAATGCAAAAATCTGTAAAATAGAGAAACTGTTGGAGTTTGGGTCAATTTTTTTTTTTTAGAGATTTTGTAATTTTAATATCTAAAATAGAGAATTTTTACAAATGTTATTGGGCTTGCTAATGCAACCAAGAGGGCGAGTAAACCAAAAGTGAAGATGGATGGTTTCAAGCATTTGATCCACTAAGGTACATATACTAAGGTTATGCGGAGAATAGTGAACAATTTCCAAGCCAATTGAATCATAATCTACATAGTGATGAATTTTATTTTTGCTCCTTTAAGCTTTCAATCGTTTCCTTGAGACCCACCTTGAAAGGGATGTAAGAATCCATCCCCAATGCCTTCATTTTCTCTTTGGACATTTGTGCCACGTTTGGAAAGATCCCTTCGCCGCCCCTAGACCAAACCCGAAAAACCGATCGGTTATACATATATGTTCATTGAAACCCAACTATATGTGTGCCTAGAAATGTATACGATGTTGACGACTTACTTATTAGGAAGTGGTAACGTCGGATAAAGCTCGCCTATCATGCTCACAACATCAGAGAAGGATACAACACTTTCAACCATCGCGTACCTTCTACTAGCTACAGGATTCTCGAACAAGAGAATATGCGCGTTAGCTACGTCTTTCACATGGATCCAAATCATTCTTGTATCTTCATAGCTTCCTGCCATTCGAATCCGAAAGAAACCGAGAATGTTATCTTAGAAAGGTAGTTACATATGTATTCAAGCCCCTAAGACTTTAAAGGGATGGAAAACATACTATTATTAATCAAACTCGCAATCACATCGGAACTGAAATTGAGGGTTGGTTGCAACATAGGACCTACAACCAATCCGGGATGTGCAGTTACCATGTCGATGCCCTTCTCTTTAGCGACCTTCCATGCCGCCTCTTCCGCCAATGTCTTGGAGAGGTCGTACCATAGCTTCACATATATTCATAGAGCAAGAAAAATGCATCAAATTTAAAAATTATGGTTGATCAACTTAGTTCATGTTGTAACGAGAATGATAACAGACGAAGAAAGACACAGGGGTTTACGTGGTTCGGCAACAAAGCGTTACCTACGTCCACGGGCAGAGAATCAGTTTTGTATTAGAGGAGACGAAAACAGATTAGAGTTACAATGAGTCAGCGTTTCATGAGTATATGAAGAGATTCATGAAACCCTAAACCGACAATAGACTGAAAGTCCAAAACAGACAAACAAGACCACCGAGCTCCACGGCTCCCCGATGCGTCGCCGGTCAACGATGATTCAAAGCACATTAACAGTTCATATACACATATTTATGTAGTGGCGTACCTTTGCTTCTATGCAAAACTCAGGGTCAGAAAACCAAGTTTCGTCGGCTACAGTATCGGGAGTTTGAGGTCTACGGTTGAACACCATTGTACTTAGTGAAGAGGTTAAAACTACTCGCTTAACCGTCGTCGACGATTTGGCGCATGAATTCAAGACATTGATTGTTCCTTTGACCGCCGGATCAATTAACTGAGCCTGCGCAGGATAAATCTCATATAGATTCAAGAATGAAGAAGAATGAAGATCAGGGATTGTTTCTTCTGTATTACACAATACACAAGGTAAATAACATAATACAAAACTCTGTGCTAACCAAACCCACTTACACCATATATTCTAGAGAGAGGGGCTCCTCCCTCTCTCTAGAATTTTGCCTACCCCATCCTTTCTAAATCTTCAATGACTAAACAAATTTGCCAAAATCTGGTTTCATTGTCCGTGTTCGGCCGATGATCCAAACTCAAAACTAATTTGAGAGATGAACTTGGTCTATCAAATTCCTTCTTCTTCTAGCGTGTTCTTTTGGGGGCTCGCTTGGATTTGGGGGTTTCCCTATTTTGGCCCTTTTCTCTCAATTTGGGGGTTCTCTTTCGCCTGTATCGTCATCTTCGATTTGGGGTATCGGCTCGCTGCCGGTGGTTGGCCTTCTGGTGCGCCGGCTTGGGTGGGCTTGTCGCCGGTTGGCCTCCTGGTGCTGGCTATTGGTGGTTGTCGTCGGCGACTCTCAGCCGTCCTCCTGGGCTGTCCGTGTTGGCCATGGCTTTGGTGGACTGCTTGGCGGGCACGCATGGTGCTGTCTCTGCAGGTCCTTGGCGTGCAAGGTCCAATTTTGGCATTGCACGCCAAGTTTGGATTTTGTTAAAAAAAAAAAGGGAAACTTTCTTTATATTTATATATATAATAATTATGTGTAAATCCACCCGAAAGGGCTTGAGAAAATCCCGCAAGGGCTTGTCGATATTTTGTAGGTGTAAGTTTGTTGGCGTTTTGTTCCGAGCAGTTTGCGGCTCTGCTTCCGGTGTTTCTTGGAGATCTTCGGCTTGGTTGGGGGGGGACGTGGAGTCTGTAGTCGGGTCTGGCTGGGGTCGAGGTAGTGCGCTCAGGGCGACTCCGTATCCGGGATAGAGTTTCCTTGGAGTTCGTCTGCACTACCCACAGGAGTTAGAGTCCTGCTGTACTACTGGCCCGCGGTGCTACTTTTTGGTGGTGCTTGGCTGCGTTCTTCGGTGGCTTCCTCAGCTTTTTGGGCATTTGGCCTTCTTGGAACATTTGTCGTAGAGTTTATTTCTGTTTGGTTCATTTCGCGTGTTATTTGTATTTCTGTTTTTAGGTTGCTCTGTTAGACGGTTCGCCGTCTGCCGACTTCGTTCGGCCTCTCGATGAGTCAGACCTGTCTGACCTTCGAATTTTTAGCTAATCAAAAAAAAAAAAAACCCACTTACACCATACCAGTAGGATTCTATCCTAAAATTAATTGGCACTATACCATGTTTGGATTTCAATATAATAAATCCTAAAATTAATTGGTATTATACAATGTTTGGATTTCAATTATAATAAATGTGTGGGATACTTTCTGTATCATTTCACATCTTTCACACACCTCTTAAGTGCAACTGTTTGGTCTCGTAATATCTGTTAGTTGCACTTGACGACATAATACATTAAAGTCAGCTAGCCAGTAGACTAGGGCTCCTAATTGCATTGCTATGATACCATGACAAATCTCATAGAAATTCTAAAATACTTCATTCCTATAATGTATTTTTTCAAAAACAACAACTATATTTCAAAAATACACTTGTGTTATTTTTGTTACTTCATACGGAGTACTACCATGGGTATGTATGACTGCACATGTTTTTTTTATTAACTACTAAAAAAAGTAGTAGAATTAGGTAGTTTATATTTAAGTTGCGTATGGGTTCACATTTTAGCTAGTTTATAGTAAAAAAAAAAAGTTAAACCAACAAGTTTATTTGGTGTTTATTTTGTTTATTTGGTTTGAAACTAATTATCACAATACATCTAATAACAATCAAATAAACTCCAGTTTTTTTACAAATAAACTCTTTTTTTGCCCAATACGGTGTTTATATTATTCCATAATCTTTCAACCTTTATTTTACACAATTTTTCAATTTCAACTGTTATTAAATTTTAGCCACTTTTTTAACCCCGCCTCATATGAACCCCAAATGTACCTCCTAATTTCTACTATAGTTTTTGTTTTTACTATTTCACCCAAACAATCAATATATATTGTACTATATAACTTGTACCAATTTTTATTTATTTTTTGACTTTTAAAATTTAAAATATCTGTTGATTTTTTTTTTCTAAATAATCATTTTTACTAAATTAATATATTTTTACGATGAACGGGTATTAACAATTTAGATTAGGTTGATTTAGGATTCAATTTTGGAGAAAATTGGTCCAATACACCCTTTTCTAAAGTTAATTAGGTGTTTGTACCCTATAAATTTAATAAGTTGTATTCTTCTGTTTTGAAAATTAATTAGCCCTTGTACCCTTTCCCTTTCATTTTCTCCGTGAGAACTGAAGCCCTCGTCCATGGCGCCGCTTCACATCTCTCTGCTCGATCTCCTCCTCGCTTATGCTCTTCTCCTTCTCCTTTTCATCATGCCCTTCAACAATCTCATACCTGTCCCCCGATTGCCCTCAATGACCCGAGCACACTTGATGATAGATTATTAGTTGCAATTGATGGCACCTGGTTATGAATTGATGATCTTCCTTATGATTCTTATATGTTCATGTTCTCACCTGATTTTTAATTTAATTATATTTATTTAAAGATGGATACAAAGTAAAAGTACACATCTAACCAGCGAGTAAAATATTAAAAAGTGATGTTTAATTTTGAACACCAAATATGTACATTTGCACACTTAATCATTGAAGTTAGTCTTAACAACTAGATTTATCAAACACTATAATAGTAAATTAACTTATATTTAACTCAAATAACTCATCAACTAACTACTTTTTTTTACCAAATATAGCCATAATATCTGACAAACCTGTGGATCTTCACAGGCAAAGTGACAAGGAGAAGCAGTGTGGAAAACGCCTTGACATCCATCAATGGCGGAATCGAATGAACCGTCCTTGAGGAGGTCTGCTTCAAACAAGAGCAGCCTCTCCTTGGCTCCTTCTAGTGCAAGCAAGTGTGCAATCTTCTTCTCATCATCTAAACCAACATATCAAGAAATTGAGATATACACATATATAATATATAGATCAACTAAAGATAAGCAAAAGCGACGTCGTATCGTAACTGAGATTACGAACGGTGGCTCTAACGGTATAGCCGCGTCCAAGCAAGAGCTTGGTGAGCCAAGAAGCGATGTAGCCTGAAGCCCCCGTCACACACACCACTTTCCCTTCTCCGGATGACGTCATTGTTTGTAACTTGGTGTTCGTGTTTGTCTTTGCTTCCGTTGGAGTTTATCTTATCTACTTGTTGATTTTTTTTGGTGGGATCAATTGTTCATATATTCTTATCTCCTTGTTGATTTTTTGGGTGCGATCTACTTGTTTGGCCTAGGATTCAGTACTGTTTGGACTATCGTTGAATCTACTATACATGTTTGACTTTACAACCTTAAATTTGTGATTTAAATGGTTATTTTTAATAAAAATAAATTAAGAAAAAAATGAGAATATATATATATATATTAAAAAGAATGTTTTTGTTTAAATATATTGGAGAAAATTTTAAATTTTTTATTTAATTAAATATTTTTTTAGAAGGAAACTAAAAGAAACAAAGATTATAAAAAAAAGTGAGACTAAAGGAGTTTGAACCATGACATTAAAGGTAATAAAAACCCCAACTTCCCAACGAAGCCAATTTGTCTTTGTATTTTTTAAATATCTTTAACCTGTTTATCCATAAAATTAGTAAAATTACCAAAAAAGTACATAATTTTTATTTTTCTCAGGTCTTTTCTTCCGGACTAATGGAGGCTTTAACCACTCCCAATCTCCTTAGATTCGCCACTGAGCACTTAGGTCCACTAATGCGTGATATATTGCTCACTATATATAATGGGTGTTTTTATATACACCGCAAATCCAACATTAATAATGCGTGTTCGTTTTAACGTGTAAGCTTTCTGATTAATTAGCGCTTTTAAAAAATTAATTAACCCTTTTTAACCCTGCACGTCGGAATTGACGTGCAGGATTTGGGGTGTATATAGCGAAACCGTATATAATTGATCTTTACCAAGGTTTGACATATGTTAGGTAGCAACTGTTCAAACTTACATCTTCCAATCAAACCAGTACACGTTTTGTGTGCAAGGTAAATTTTTCGAGACTCCAGGGTTACCTGACCAAAATCTTAAAACTCTTGTTTACAACACGAATTAATCTAAACTATAGAGATACCTTGCGAAAAATCCGCTATTAGTTTCTACATCTTGATTCTTGACGCTGCAATGAGAATTCATAACTCCCGAGAAAATATCCAATGAGGGGGGTTAATGGGAGGTTCTAAGTTCAATTCTTGTATCTCTCTTTTCTCTTGGGTGAAGAAAAAAACATCAAAGGTCACATTGCTTCTTACCATTGAATCTAACTAATTTATCTAGTATATGGGTCTTATCGATTAGATCACATGTCTGAAATTTATCACCAAGGTGAATTACCCTCGTTTTTTTAAAAACAACTGGGGAAATAAGGGGATCGCAATCTCTCCTTTCCATTATCATCTCTATAGAGTATAGATGCTCTTAATTATCATATGTTAATATACGGGGCGGATATTTTCACCGCTAATTTTAACTATTTCTACCGCTAATCACCGCATAGGTATGCGGTGGTCTTAATCCACTTTTTCCCAGACCCACCGCATATACATGTGGTGGATCCGTTGACCGTATACAAACTCACCGTATACCTATACAATGGGTTATGACGACCGTATACATGCAGTCGGTTTTTGGGCAATTGAAAACCGTTTGTAGAAGTTATCCAAAACTGTCGCCATAACCCACCGCATACCTATGTGGTGGGTTATGATGACGGTTTTGGACCGTTATGGCGATGATTTTGGGCGCGCTATTATGGCAATGGTTCAAACCCACCGTATACATATGCGGTGGGTTATGGCGACGGTTTTGGGCCTGTATACTCCTCGACCCACCGTAAAGGACTGCGGTGGCCCACCGTAAAGTATTGCGGTGGCCCACCGTAAAGTATTGTGGTGGCCCACCGTATACCTATGCGGTGGGATCGTTGACTGTCATTAAAGCCACCGCAAACCTATGCAGTGATTAGCAGTGGAAATAGTAAAAATTAGCGGTGAAAATATTATCACCCGTTAATATATCATATGTGTTTTGATAATAGCAATGCGAACTAGACGGTCATAACCCTATCAACCTCTATTATATAACATAATATCATCGGTAAATTGAAGTATTTTTCAATTTAAAATGTGTTTTATATAAAAAAAATCCACTTATAAGTTACTTAAAACAAACATTTAAATAGTAATAATCCCTTTCTCCTTCAAGCTTTCAATAGTCTCTTTGATACCCATCTTCAAGGGGATGTAAGAATCCATGCCCATTGCCTTCATTTTCTCATTGGAAGTTGGTGGCAAATCTGGAAAGTACCCCAATTCATCGCTCCTAGACAAAACCCGAAAGATCCTTCGATCAGTTATACTCACAAGCATCGAACGATTAGCTAGATCCTCCATACCACAAAAACAGGGCAACTTACTTTTTAGGAAGTCGTATATCGGGATAAAGCTCGTATATAATGCTTACGATTTCTGAGAAATATGCAGTGCTTTCGACCAAGGCGTATCTTCCACTGGCTAAGGGATTCTCGAACAAGAGAATGTGGGCGCGAGCTACGTCTCTCACATCGATCCACACCATTCTTGCATCTCCATAACCTCCTCCTGTCTCTGTATATATTAATTCATGTTGTAACGAGAATGAAAATAGTGAAGAAAGACACAGAGAATGAACACCTTAAAACTTCCAAACAGGCATAATACATACCATTATTAATGAGACTCGCGATTATAGCGGAACTAAAATTGAGGGTTTATTGCAACATAGGACCTATAACCAAACCCGGGTTCGTAGTTACCATGTCGATGCCTTTCTCTTTCGCGAACTTCCGTGCTGCCTCCTCCGCTAATAACTTCGACAGAACGTACCATTGCTTCATACACACAAAAATTAAATAAAAAGAAAGCTCCTACTACAACATGGGTACCCATGACTTGAATCACTTATAAATCATATATATACCTTTCTTTCTATGCAGAATTCTCGGTCAGATTCCCAAGTCTCATCGGCTACTGTATCGAGAGTTTGAGGTCTACGATTGTACAACATCGATCCCACCGAAGAGGTTAAAACGACTCGCTTCACAGTTGATGCTTTTGCACACGAAGCTAGGACGTTAAGCGTCCCCTTCACCGCGGGATCGATCAATTCAGCCTAAATTCATTGTGTTCCATGTCAAAATTCAGCCTAAATTAATTGTATATATGACAAGAAATTAACTAACCTGTGGATCTTTACAATCACCGATACAGGGAGATGCAGCGTGGAAAACGCCTTGGCATCCATCAATGGCGGAATCGAATGAGCCTTCAATAAGAAGGTCAGCTTCAAACAAGTGCAGCCTCTCCTTGGCTCCATCGAGTGCCAACAGGTGCTCGATTTTGTTGCCATCATCTGTAACGCCATTTTCCGGATTACATTAAGCAAAAAGGGTAGAAACTGAGATTGATATCGAAGATTGAACTAGGTAGAAGATGGCGCAACTGAGATTACGAACAGTGGCTCTAACGGTATAGCCGCGTTGAAGCAAGAGCTTGGTGAGCCAAGTGGCGATGTAGCCTGAAGCGCCTGTCACGCACACCACTTTCGGCTCTCCTGAAGACATTGTTTCCGATTTGGTCTTCGCTAAGTAGGTAGCTAGTGGATCTTATTCCATATTCATCTCCTTGTTTGTTTGAAAAGTACAACATGTGTGGATATTCAAAGTAGACGTCCCCTACTACAACTCAAATTGTGCAGATATTCAAAGTGGTCCCTTAGGATAAAAAGAGGCAAATTTGCAAAACTATACTATAAAAATGGCAAGTTTGCAAAACTAGCATTGTAAAACTAGTTTTGCAATTTTTTTTTTACCTTTTCATCCGGTTATAGGTGAATAAAGTGAAAAAAAAGAAGAAGAGGAAAGCTGGGAGGGGGGAGTTGTGTGGAAAAGGGGAGGAGAGAGAGGATTATTCCATGTGCATTAAATGCCGGCCCCCACATGCATTAAATACACAGACATTTCCCGCCTAAAAATAGCAGGGAGAGATGAGTGAGAGGGAAAGTAAAAGAACCGCCATTGAAGTTGATCGGGAAGCAAATGTCGTCCCAGTTAGCAGTTATATGCCAGACAATAGGAAACACGGGACAATAACTGATTATTACATGGCACACAAAGGGTAACACGTGTCAAATCCAGAAAGCATATATTAAGGAAAATGGGTAAAAAGCTTACGGTATTTGTTTTACATGCCGGATAAAATTAATGTCCTAGTTATTATGTTTTACATGCCACCAACATGTAAACTTGTGACATAAAAATAAAATTCCATGCCAATGATATTTCGATCCCTACGAATTGCTAACAAATCCATGAAGTCCACGAATCATACGATGGGGAATCTTAAGTTGCTAGCACGGTTTATCATTTGGTTGACACACAATATTAAGTTGTTGGCACGTATTTCGTATTGGTTGGCATGCAACTGATCGCTGGGTTGTTCGTATTTCCGATTTTTCTCCAATGCTATCACTTCCACTTTCCGTCTCTCATCTGCAAAAAGCTGATTTTTCCTTTCTCTCATCTGCATTTAATGTTCTTCACTCTCTCCCTTTTTCATGTAATGATTCCTCTCTCTCTCCCCTCCACCTCTCTCCCATGCCAACACTTGACTAAAATGTTATTGTTTTGGTCCACAAAGGATGATTAAACAACATAAAATTGTGCCTTCTTCAATAAATCTCTGGCTCAGTCGCTGTCTGGAGTCTTTGATGAAAATCTCAAAATCGGGTTCCTATCAATGGAAACAAATGTAGAAACTTTCTTCCTAGAAAATTGAAGTTAATTTGGACGTCCACATTCAACCAAACAAATTAATATCTGGATCTTTAGCTCCTCTCCATATCAAACATTCTATAGAAATATAGGGGTATAGTACATATCCCTATAACTTTATTGAAAAAAGAACACACAACTTATACTGCATCTCAAGGAAGATAAAGTTTTCACCTAATACATCAACTTAAGTGAAAACTTTATGCAACGAAAAGAACATTCATACAAAAACCATATAGTAGGACAAAAGCATATTTTCTACCAAAGTTGAACAATCGAAATATTCGTTAAAAGGAAATTAAATAAATTGTTTCTCTTGTAAGTCGTCAATCATCTCCTTCAAAGCTGTTCTAAAGGGAATGAAGTCGATGCCCAAGCTTTTCGTTTTTTCATTACAAATCCCAACTATTTGTCTCGGAGGGTTCTCATCTTCACACCTAAACACCAGGCCAGTTTAGAGTTTTAGCCGGATAAGCAAACAAATTGCCGAATAAGTATACAATACAATATTAACGACGCATCACTGAATATCAAATCACTTACTTTTCTGGAAGTTGTAGATCGGGATACAACTCTCGCAAAATCTTCAAAATATCTACAGATCGAGGAGCACTCTCTACCAGAAAATACCTACCAGTAGCTGATTCTGTCTCGAATGCTAGAATGTGAGCATTTGCGACGTCTTTAACGTGCACTGCCGGATATGTAATGTTGGAATACGTTTTGGCTGTCATTTCAATCCAAAAAATATAACACATTATTAGATGTGAAAAAAGGTTGATCATCCAAGACTCCAAGCGACGAAACCTAAGTTTTTCGCCTTAATATCATTCAAGCGACGAAACCTAAGTTCGTCGCATTAGTTCATGACGTGACAACAAAATGTGTGTTCGTCACCTGTATATATCATTCAAGTGAGACAAATATATATATAAATATATATATATATATATATATATATATATATATATATATATATATATATATATATATATATATATATATATATATATATATATATATATATATATATATATATATATATATATATATATATATATATATATATATATATATATATATATATATATAATAGCACATATATACCTTTGATAAAGTGCTCAAATACACGACAACTTTCGCTAGGCTGAGGTTGTAAAGATGGGCTGATAGTGTAACTAGGATTAATCGAAACAAATCCGATTCCGTTTTCGCTCGCGTATTTTCGTGCAGTTTCCTCAGCCAAAGTCTTTCCTAATGGGTAACATAACTGCATTGTAATTTGTACACCCATTAGTAACTTTTGCATACGATATTGATAGGATAAACTAATGCTGAAAGCGCAATTTGGATATATGTTCGAGTGTAACCTTTTCTCTTCTACAATACTCGGCATCCGAAAACCAACTTTCATCGATTACATCCTCAGGAGTTATGGGCATGTCGTTGTTCGTAAGGGCAGCCATCGAAGAAGTTAGAACTACTCTTTTCACGGACGGAAAGTTGGCGCATGAACGAAGGACGTTCATTGTTCCTTTGATTGAAGGATCAAGTATCTCTGCCTGCAAGTTAATTAATTTGCATTAATAAAAATAATGAAAATTATTAAAATTGTACAACTTTGGTAAGTGGAAGTAGTCGAGCACATAAGCCGAGTAGGGTTTCATCCTAAAACCAATTGATAATAAGAGAAGTAATCCATTAGCTTATATACTAAGGCTTGTTTGTTTATATATATTACTACCTCCGTCCAAAAATACATGGGCTTTACTATTCACACACGTTTTTTTAAGAAGGTAAAAACTATATAAAATATTAACTTTTTTATTAATTTTTTTTAATAATTACAAACTTATTGATAATAAGTTTGTAATTATTAAAAAAAATTAATAAAAAAGTTAATATTTTATATAGTTTTTAACTCCTAAAAAAGCATGCATGAATAGTAAAAGCTCATGTATTTTTGGACGGAGGAAGTATCAATTTGGGACTCTTTGGTCTCTTCACATTCTCTCAACACTTTGATCTTTAAGTAAAACAATTTAAAAATTGAGTGTTGCAATTTGCAAAACAATTGTGACATAAAAGTTAATTGCAACATAGAATTTAGTAATTAGTTTGATGGCATTTCATCTCAAACTTAATTATTTGGCAATTAAGTTATTTCAATAGTTTTAAATAGCCAATTGTTGTGCAAATGGAACATACATGTGAAGATTGAAACAATTTAATTAATACAGTATAAATATACTTACAAAACTATAATCGTGCATCCGTGTTATATACATATAAATCGATCTATTTCAAATTCAATATGATATAAATATAGCTATCAAAATGATTCTTAATTCAATATGATATAAATATATGTTATTTCCGATATGGATATATAGTTTCATAATTCATATCATCAAACATAAACCAAAATAAAACAAATCAGGCGAACCTGTGGATCATCGGCGTCTAAGAATGCAGGAGAAGCGGTGTGAAACACGCCATCACAGCCACTGATGGAAGCATCAAAGGAACCCTCTTCGGTTAACTCGGCTTTGAACAAGTGAAGCCTCTCCTTCGCGCCTTCAAACGCGAGCAAATGTTCTACCTTCTTCCGGTCACCTTCAATATATATTTAACGCGATAAATTAATCGAGAACCAACGTGTTATCCACGGAAATTTCGTGTATATATGCATATAGCTAGGTGGCCGAGAACTTACTAGGATCACGAACGGTAGCATTAACGGTATAACCACGGAGTAACAAGAGCTTGACTATCCAAGAGGCAATGAACCCCGAAGCACCCGTTACGGACACTATCTTTCCTTCGCCCTTCATTTTTGTTTTCCTTATCTCCTCTTTAATTCAAAGATATATAGTACTCAATTTGAATGATGCTTCGGCGTATAAATAGGTGAGATTCCGAGAATTCCGAGCAGGTCGTATCAAATCAGGAGTCGTGTAAGGTTGGGATCCACCACTTTACACAAAACCTTAAGCCATTGTGTAGGGCTTCACCCCTCCTTACATTTTGGTTTGGTTTTCACATTATTTTTCAATGTGGGACTCTACACACAACCTCAACAAAATAAGTATTAAATTTTTTTTAGATTCTATACCTTATATTAATATGTTTATGAAATTTTATTATGAAAATTGATGTTTTAAAAATATAGATAATTAAAATATCAATTATTTTAGAAAATATTTTTTTTGTTAAAATATGAATGTTTATAATAAAATTTTATAAATATATCAATATAAAGATATAGAATTAAAATAATTTTTTTTTAAAACATTAATATTTATTTATACCCGAAATAATTTTGTGATAGTGCGAGTGACCACCAAAGGGGACACCATATATATTGAAAGGTTGAATGTACGCGTGCATCAATTTTTTTTTTTGGTAAAGACGCGTGTAGCAAAAATTTTTTTAGGTAAAGACGCGTGTAGCAAATTGATTACAACATAATTTGTCTCAAAATTTAAGACGTACGCGTGTAGCAAATTGGAAGTGAATGACCAGACACGGAATCAGGAATGTAAATTAGGGTAAGTTAAAATCATCTTATATAATGTACAAGTTTTTAAGAGTTATTAATATCACAGGTATATACACACGTAGAAAAAAAAAACTACTCCGTAATAAAGAAAATAATAAACTATACAAATAACACATTTTTAAGAGTTACTAATATCAGATATATAACACATATACACACATCTAGATAAAAATAAAAAATAAAAATTTAAAAACTTACTAATATCACACACATACCCAAGGCAAATAAACACATAATGAAGAGAAAAATAAAAACACATGAGTGGGGATGGTGGTGCGTGGTGGGATTCGAACCATGGTGTCCGTAGTGTACCCAATTCAGACTTTAAAAAACAACCAGCTTAGCTACACTAACTTTATGATACTATATACTTTTAATTATACAAGTTCTGAAAATTTGGGGTGGGCTGCAGCAAAACCCAGCCTACCCCTGGATCCATGCCTGTGAATGACCATTTAGAAATATCAAAGACGAGTAAAGGACATGTATTTTGAATTATCATCCATCAATTAAGATTAAATACAAATTTAAATTATTCAGAAATTCAATATAATTGTTGGGATGTTAAATGATAAAAGGAGTTTCATATCAAAAGTTTGAAGAGGATAAGGTTAGTATATTATACGTCTGTAAATTGATGCACACAATCTCAATTGATACACTTTTACCCATGACCCCTAATCATTAGTCTCAACTAATATGAAAAGATGAAGAAGAGAGGGATGAATGGATGTATGACAAGAAAGCTCAATCGAAAATTCGATTCTAGTAGTTGTTCAACCATTCTTAAATGTGAAAAAGGTATGTTAAGGCGACGAACATTGCTTATCTCTGTCACTTCAACTCTTGATATATGTCGCTTGCCCCGAAAAATTATGTCCATTGCTTGAACTAGTCTTAAGTGATAAATATACCAATTTCCGTGGCCAGAGAGATTTGAGGCGAGGGATATAAGCAATGACCACTCTTGAGACTGGTTCAAGCGACAAATGGAAAAGAAATTAGAGTTCGTCGCTTCATTAAGATTTAAGTTACGAGGAAATTACAGTCTGCCACCTTAGTATAAAACTGGCGTAGTTAATATATTGAGAGATGTCATCCTACATATATCATACGTTCTGCTATTATATAGTTTTAATTCTGCATTTTAGTATTTACTGTTTGGCCTTTGCGAGGGTTTTGTGCAATGCACGCCCAACTGGATTATTTAAGCTTTTTGTTCCATTATCTTGGAACAAGAGAGAATGATTTGACAACCAGGGTATGAACCCTAGCTTAGCCGTTTTTCCCTTCATCACACTTCTTCATATTGGATCACGTACATTGGTGATCGTTTACTATTTGATTGTTGCGGTTCTGTTGCTGGTGAGCTCGGATCTAGCTCAAAGATAGAACTTAAAGATAATAAGATTACATCCAATTTTTACTAGTTGGTTTTGGTAAATTTCTCTTGTAAACCCAAAACAACTAAAAGTACGTGGTAGAATTATATTTTCCCATCTCGATTATAATGTGTACAATAAAATGATAAAATAACCAAAACTTGAAATATAATACATCAATCACAAGCAGAAAATAGATATGAAACTATGTTATCTTTTTCCTAACATTCTCAAGATTGCATCAGAGTTTAGCAATGGCAGTAGAGTTAGAGCCGATATAAGGAATCTGTATATTTGTCCAGTCTTCGTCGTCTTCAGGGTCCGTGAAAAATTCATCAACCATTTTATCAGTGACTAGCTCTAACTTTGGTGGCTTCCACTGCATGATAAATGTAGCATATTATGAATATTACGTGCGATTAATAACAATAAAGCTAGCAACTGTATATATATTTATATATCGAGATTATAACGAGATCCATATTAGCTGAAAGAATAAAAAATTGAACAATGTATAAGTTTGATGGGTAACTTTTCTAATTAAACCTCATCAAATTTATATGTCAGGTTAATTAGGCTACTAGAGTTTACTTTCATATTAGGTTAGTGAACAAGAACTCTTTACAAGAGCTGCAACTTTACAAACCTTTAAAAACCTTGGGGTTGTTGTCCTTTTGGAATAACTTTGCTCTCGAGCCCTGATGCGAAAAACAAAATAAATAAGCACCGAACACATGTATGTAAAAATTATGAAAATTGGTTGATGAATGATCGACATCTTATTCATATACCTTGAAAAAGTCATTAATGTTAATTAATTGGCGCGCAATCTGACAGAAAATTGTATATTCTCCCATAAGACAACTTGCAAGATCTTGAGTTCGTCCTTCCCTTATCTGATATGTTGCCAAAAAAATCACAGAAAGAAAAAAAAAATAGTTAAGCTTGTGTATGTACAAATTTGTGTTCAACAGAAGCCAAAGAGGATCGAGTTTATCAAAGGGTAAAAATCAATGGTTACCGATCTAAGGGCTATTTTAATTAAGAATAGTTGGCGAAGCTGCCTTCATGGAACTTTTTGCCTTTTCTATCCACTTATGATCTGCTTCATTTGTTGCAACTTCATTTGCCTAAATCAAATAAACAACACATTTAGCTTATCATAACACTTCCTAATCTTGTTATATCTAGAATAGTTATAAGAAGCATATATTAATTTCCTTTAATCAACACATTAATTTAGTCACAAAACTTCATGGACTTCCTTTGATCAGTTCTTGCCTTCGTCACTGACTGATATTTTGCGTTACAGTCGGCCAACAATCCAGTATATCATGAACGAACTAAACATTTGCGAATTGATTGCCATTATGTTCGTGATCTTATTCATGAAGGGCTTGTGGTTCCTATGTTTGTGCACATGCACCTCCAACTGGCTGATCTTTTAACTAAGCCATTGGGTTCACAACAACATTTCACCCTGAGTTACAAGCTGGGACTTGTCTTTCATGTGACACGCCCACCTTGAGAGGGGGGGGGGTATATGGAAGGTGTGGTTAGGAGCTTGTGTTAGTTAGTGAGCTCGGTTTACTCTAGTGCAGTTTAGGTGTGGTTAGGTTGTTAGAGGCTGGTTAGTTTTGTATATAAATAGGGCCTGTTTTAGTTTGCAAGTCGTTGATCAATAGATACAGAAAATTCACAACAAACTCTCTTAGTCTCGTTCATGGAGGAAACTCCCTAGATCTGGTGATTTTGCCTAATCTGGTGGTAGAAACAGCTTGGATTGTTGTTTCTTCATATGATATCAGAGCGAGGTTTTGTTTCGTCTTCACTGAGATATGGAGAGTGTTGAAGTTGCTGATTATGGAACTCTAGATTCTTCGAATCAGAGTCTCGGTGGTCGAAAATTTGGAGCTAATCAATCGGATCCGTTGTTCCTCTCCAATTCTGATCACCCTGGGATGCAGCTCGTGTCCACACAATTCAACGGCCGGAACTTTCACAGCTAGACTCGAGCAATTCACATGGCACTTGGTGCTAAGAAGAAGCTTGGCTTCATCACAAGCAAGTTTGAGAGGTCGTCTGTAGTATATGAGGATTATGATCGCTGGTTGAGATGTGACTTCATGGTTTCCAATTGGATCATTAATTCCATGAAGTCAGATCTGGCAAAAGGTTTTATGTACGCGAATTCAGCTAAACATCTTTGGGAGGAGATTCATGAAAGATTTGCTGAGAGAAACGCTCTGCTTATCTACGAGATTAAGAAAGATATAAGCGAGATCAAACAAGAGAACTCGTCAGTTTCTTAATTATTACTTTGGTAAACGGAAACGCGCATGGGTTGAATTGCAGTAACTGGAGGGAAATTTGATTTGCAAGTGTGGAGGATTGAAGATGTGTTCATGCGCTATTCTGAAACAGTTGGTGAGTCGTGATGCAACTATGAAGCTCATGCAATTTCTCATGGAGCTTTCGAACACCTATGAAGGAATTCGATCCAATATATTAGCTATGGATCCTCTTCCATTTGTGAATCGAGCATTTCATATGGTCTTGCAGATCGAGCGACAAAAGGGAACCATAAGTTCAATTCCACAGAGTCATGAGGTTTTAGCTACACAAACCTTTGGGAATTCGAATTCCAAGGGTGCTGGAAAAGGAGCATCATCTTCAAATTATGGTAGTCCTTCAAATGATGGATCTAGCAGCAACTCCGGCCAGTGGAAGGGAGGTGATCTGAAAAAGGATTATAAGAAAGCTAAAATGGAGCTTTTCTGCGATTACTGTAAAGAGAGGGGCCATGTGAAGGAGACGTGCTTCAAACTGGTTGGATTTCCTGACTGGTACACAGGTCCTAAGCACCCTCAAGGGGACAAGATTGTGGCAAATGTTCAAGATGTTGCTGTCGATGAGAGTCCTCTTACCAGCAAGGATCCGTGTTCTGGAGATGCAGGAATCAATGATTCCAAGTTGATCAATGCTATGGTTGCTGAGGTTCTCATGGCTATGAAAGGAAAATCAGTGGTGGATTCAGACGGTCATGGAGCTATGAGCTCTGTGAATTTTGCAAGTATAGTGTCTTGCTCTAGTTCTTTTCAAACTTCAACACAGTGGCCGAGTACATGGATTGTGGACTCAGGAGCTTCGGATCAAATAGTGTGCAACAAGGAGATGTTTGATGTTTTGCATCTTCTTGCCAAGCCTATTGTGATTGGCTTCCCTAATGGTGTCACACAATCAGTTCGTTACTCGGGCTCTATCAAGATGAACAACTCTGTTGTTTTGAAGGATGTGTTGTTCATGCCGACATTCCGATATAACCTGATGTATGTGTCTAAACTCTTGGATGATGAAGGACATTTGTTCGTGTTTTCAAAACATAAATGCTGGTTGCAAGACACTTCAACTAATCAAGCTCTTGATGTGGGAATAAGAGATGGTGGCATTTACAAGTTTTTTGGCTTCCAATGTTTCCCAGTGACATCGTCAAGCATCAGGAGAGTGGATACGGATGTGAGTACCTCTGTTGGTGGCCATCTTACTGCGTCCTTTAATTCTTTGAATTCAATAAGATTGCTTCATTCTCGACTGGGGCATGTATCCTTGTCGAAATTGAAAAGATTCCCTGGTGTTTAGGGGTTAGATACTGCACAATTTGATTGTGAGACATGTCATCTTGCTAAATTTCACACTCTTCCATTTGAAAGAAGTGTTTCTGTTGCTGAATCTCCATTTGGTTTGATCCACACGGATGTGTCGGGACCCTATACGGTACCATCATTATGTGGAGCTCGTTATTTTATGACTGTGGTGGATGATCATTCACGTTCTACTTGGACATTTCTTTTGTGTGACAAAGGCCAAGTAGGAAGGATTGTTTCTGATTTTCTTGCCTATGTTGACAATCAATTTGGATGTCGGGTCAGAACCATTAGAACAGAGAATGGATCTGAATTTGTCAATAGAAGTTTAGGTAGTGTATTGGCTGCAAAAGGAATTGTGCCTCAACGCTCTGTTCCTTATGTGCACCAACAGAATGACCGTGTAAAAAGGAAGCATAGACATCTTGTTGAAACTGCACGGGCAATCAGATTGAATACTGGGTTTCCAATTACATTTTGGGGGGAATGTGTGTTAGCTATCTCATTCATCATCAACCTCCTTCCTTCTTCTGTGTTGGGGTGGAAGACCCCTTATAAAATTTTGTTTCACAAGCCTCCAAATTACTCCATGTTACGAGTAATTGGGTGTTTGGGGTATGCTCATGTCCCTCGTGTTCATAGAGCTAAGCTCGAGGCTTCTGGGAAGAAGTGTGTGCTTCTTGGTTACCCACCCGGTCAGAAAGCTTATAAGCTATTTGATTTGGATACTCGTAGAGTGTTTGTTAGTAGAGATGTCTTGTTTAAAGAACATCTGTTTCCTTTCAAATGCCATAAGGACACTGATGTCCCTTCTGTAGTGCATCAATAATCACCATTGCCCCCGATTTTGTTTGGTGATAAGGACAGTGTTGTCATTCCTAATAATCCTATACTTCCTACTCCAAGGTTGAGTGAATCTCTTCCTCCTCATATTTCACATGTACCTTCATTTGAGGATAAAAATCTAGCTGACGTGGTGCCTGATTCATCACCTTCACAACCACCTGAATCCGTTAGACAACCAATCGGGAGGCCTATGAGGCATATTACCCGTCCAGTGCATCTACAGGATTTTGTGTATCATGGTCTGCCTTCTAGGCAAGCTGACCACAACGAGAATTCTTCGGTTTCCCCATTGTTTTCTATGGTGAATCCCCAAGATTTGGAAGGTTATTCTTCCAATTACATTCATGCTTTGTTTAATGTGCTCTTTTTTCCTGAGCCTTCGTCTTTTGCACAAGCAAAAAAGAGTCCTGAGTGCAGGGAGGCCATGTCCAAGGAACTTGATGCACTTAAGAAGAACAACACTTGGACACTGACAGAATTGCCTCCTGGCCGGTAAGCAATCGGTTGCAAGTGGATCTTTAAAGTCAAATTTCGTGCTAATGGGGAGATTGAAAGGTATAAAGCACACTTAGTAGCCAAAGGGTTTAACCAAGTTAAAGATCAGGATTATAAGGAGACCTTTTCACCTGTGGCCAAATATGCTACAGCTTGAATTCGATCTGATGGCTTTGGCGTCAGTTAAGGGGTGGAGTTTACACCAATTGGATGTAAACAATGCGTTTCTTTATGGTTATATTGAAGAAGAGGTTTACATGAGAGCTCCTCCGGGTTATGGTGTAGCCTCTCGGCAGGTTTGTAAATTGAATAGGTCAATCTATGGCCTCAAGCAGGCCAGTCGCCAATGGAATGATGAGTTAAAAAAGCACTTGGTTGGTTTGGGTTTCAAACAATTTAGACATGATTACTCTCTCTTCGTTTGGGCATCTAACAAAGCTTTCACAATAACATTGGTATATGTCGACGATGCATTGATCACAGGAAGTGATGACAATGTGATTGCCCTTGTTAAGAAGTCTCTGGACAAGGCTTTCACCATTAAAGATTTGGGGTTAGCAAGGTATTTTCTGGGCATGGAGGTTTCAAGGTCCAAAGATGGAATCATGCTAAATCAGCGTAAGTATGTTGTGGATCTGCTTTCCAATTCAACTATGATGAATTGCAAGCCAACAAAATTCCCTATGCAAAGGAATTTGCATCTGAGTGTCTATGATGGTGATTTAATGGAGGATTCGGAGTCAAATCATCGGCTTGTGGGGCGTCTTCTATACCTTACTATGACTCGCCCGAACATTGCTTATATTGTGCAACAATTGACTCAATTAATGGCTGCTCCTCGTGCTCTACACTTACGAGCTGCTCTGTTCTTGCTCAGGTATTTGAAGGGGACAATTCACTGCTCTTTGTTCTATCCAAGCTCGAGTTCTCGGAAGGTTCGAGCCTTCTCATATGCTGATTGGGGCTCGTGTAGAGACAAAGCAAATCTTTAAAAGGGTATTGCGTTTTTCTGGGTGATTGCTTAGTCTCATGGAAGACTAAGAAGCAAAAGATCGTGTCCAAATCGTCCACAGAGAGCCAGTACAAGAGTATGTCTCAGACAAGCAGTGAGGTAGTTTGGATTACTGGTGTCTTAAGTGATCTTCATGTGGTGTCTCATTCTCCTATTCCTTTATTTTGCGACAACAAATCTGCGTTAGAGTTGGCGAATAATCCAGTATATCATGAACGGACTAAACATTTGCGAATTGATTGTGGTTCCTATGTTTCTGCCCATGCACCTCCAACTGGCTGATCTTTTCACCAAGCCATTAGGTTCACAGCAACATTTCACTCTGAGTTACAAGCTGGGACTTGTCTTTCATGTGACACGCCCACCTTGAGGGGGGTATATGGAAGATGTGGTTAGGAGCTTGTGTTAGTTAGTGAGCTCGGTTTACTCGATCTAGTGTAGTTTAGGTGTGGTTAGGTCTTTAGAGGTTGGTTAGTTTTGTATATAAATAGGGCATGTTGTAGTTTGCAAGTGGTTGATCAATAGATATATACAGAAAATTCACAACTCTCTTACTCTCGTTCATGGAGGAAACTCCCTAGATCTGGTAATTTTGCCTAATCTGGTGGTAGAAACAGCTTGGATTGTTGTTTCTTCATAGTACAATAAAATGATAAAATAACCAAAATTGGAAATATAATATATCAATTACAAGCAGAAAATAGACATGAAACTATGTTATCTTTTTCCTAATGACATTCTCGAGATTGCATCAAAGTTTAGCAATGGCAATAGAGGTAGAGGTATAAGGAAGCTGTATATTTGGCCAATCTTCGTCTTCTTCAAGCACCGTAAAAAATTCATCAACCATTATATAGTGACTAGCTCTAACTTTGATGGCTTCCACTGCAGGATAAATGTAGCATATTATGAATTGTGTGCAATTAATAACAACAAAGCTAGCAATCGTATATATCTTTATATATCGAGATTAATGAGATCCATATTAGTTGAACCTCATCAAATTTATATGTTGGGTTAATTGGGATACTAGAGTTTACTTTCATGTTGGATTAGTGAACAAGAACTCTTTATAAGAGCTGCAACATGACAAACCTTGGGGTTGTTGTCCTTTTCGATTAGCTTTGCTCTCGAGCCCTAATGCGAAAAAGTCATTAATGTACGTTGAAATTATGAAAATCAAATGGTTGATGAATGATCGACATCATATACCTCGAAAAAGTCATTAATGTCAATTGCTTGGCATGCAATCCGACAGAAAATTGTATATTCTCTCGTAAGACAATTCGCAAGATCTTGAGTTCATCCCTCCCTTATCTGATACGTTGCCAGAAAAATCATAGAACTAAGAAAATATTTAAACTTAATTATGTACATATAAATATGCAACATAAGCCAAAGAGGATCGAGTTTATCAAAGGGTAACAATATCAATGGTTACCAATCTAAGGGCTATTTTAAGGCTAGTTGGTGAAGTAGCCTTCATGGATGTTTTTGCCTTTTCTATCCACTTATGATCTGCTTCATTCGTTGCAACTTCATTTGCCTAAATCACATAACACATTTAGCTGATCATAAAAGTACTTCTTAATCTTGTATCAATAGTTATAAGAAGCATATATTAATTTCCTTTGATCAACACATTTAGTCACAAAACTTCATGGACTCCATTTGATCAATTAATTCATGCCTTTGTTCGTTTGTCAATGACTGAAATTCGGTTGGTGACAATCTATCCATAGAAATAGTTATAACAAGCATTATTGAGATATATGAAGAGTCCAAAGAGGGTCACAAATTAACAGACTCACAGTAAGCATTAATTAATTTTCATGTAAGATATTGAAATGCCTCTTACAAATGATATCAATATTTCTTCGATGGTCTTCCCTGCAAAGCTCGACTGATTTTCTCCAATCTGTTTCGTAAAGTGTCATTAGGGACGTGATGTGTTCATTATATATAATATGATAAAGATTGGAAAAATGAGTAAACCTTGTAATGACACTATCTAGCATCACACCAGGTTTTTGACTAAACTTGTTGATAAGAACAGTTACGGTGGAGATATCAGGATTTAGAAGCTCTAAGAGTGCATTTTCGAGTGCAACAAGATCCTATAATCACGACATAGACCAACAAAGAGACCAATTAATCGTTTTCTTATATCGATCTACATAACCACCCCTTTAATTACAAATTATAGCAAACCACCCTTTAACGAAACTCCTTCACCAAACCGCCACCCCTATTTATATTCCGTTTGTTGAACTGTTATGTTGAAAAGAAATGACCAATTTACCCCCATCTTCTATCTTCAAGGCTATGAAAGATGAAAAAGGCACATGAAAGAGGAAAAAGTGCCTTTTTCATTCTTTACAAAATTGGAATTGATTTCCAGTATACCTTTTCGAGGTTCAAATCTTCTAGGAAATATGGAGTCACTTGTGATTAAGAGGTTACAATCAACTCTTAATGGCCAAATCCAAATGTAGAACGGCTAAGACCGATCAAATTGGACTAAGATAAAAAAGAGTAGTCCAAATCTCTACCCTACGGGGTTCATTATTAGGATCGAAATCAGAAGCGCAGGATCCTGCAGGGTCCATAGTGTAAAAATCTCTACCCTTTTCGGTTGTGTGTACAGATGCTTGTGCGCTAGTAACTTACCAAATAAGCCGAGTGAATTTCCATCCTAGAACCAGTTTGAATATGAGGAGTAGCCCACTACTTATATATAAGGCTTGCTTGTTTACATTTTCAATGTGGGATTCTTTGATCTCTTCACGTCTTTCAAAAATTGAGATAGTTAAGTCTATGAAGAAAGGCCTTGTTGAAGATCATATGGATTAGAAGAGACGATGAAGTTATAAGCCATCTCAAAGTTCGGGGTTGCTCGTTTGCTTACGTACTAGGTATCTGTGTATGCGTTTTTGAAAAGTAAAGCATCATTATATATTTTGGTTCATTTAAAGTGAAAAAAAATATACAAAAACAAATGATGTCATTTTGAACGAAAATGTTATCATTTTGATCTACAAAGGATGATTGAACAACACAAAATTGTGTCTTCTTCAATAAATCTCTGGCTCTACCGCTGTTTGGAGTCTTTGATGGAAATCTCAAAACCCGGGTTCCTATCATTGGAAACAAATGTAGAAACTTTCTTCCTAAAAGTTTGGACGTCCACATTCAACCAAACAAACTAATATGTGGATCTTTAGCTCCTCTCCATAAAAACATTTTATATATGCATGTATGTACGTTTGTTTTCAGTGGGTACAACTTATTAGACATCTCAAGGATCCGGATAAAGTTTTCACCAAATACATCAACTTCAGTGAAAACTTTATGCAAGGAAAAGAATATTCATATAAAAAACATATAGTAGGATAAAAGCATATTTTCTACCAAAGCACAATCGAAATATTCCTTCAAAATGATATTAAATAAATTGTTTCTCTTGTAAGTCGTCAATCATCTCATTCAAAGCTGTTCTAAAGGGAATGAAGTCGATGCCCAAGCTTTTCGTTTTTTCATTACGAATCCCAACTATTTGTCTCGGAGGGTTCTCATCTTCACACCTAAAACACCAGGCCAGTTTACAATTTTAGCTAGATAATCAAACAAATTGCCAATAAATTATACAATACAATATTAACGTACGAATCATTGTTTATCGAATCACTTACTTTTCTGGAAGTTGTAGACCAGGATACAACTCTCGCAAAATCTTCAAAACATCTACAGCCCGAGGAGCACTCTCTACCAGAAAGTACCTACCAGTAGCTGATTCTATCTCGAATGCTAGAATGTGAGCATTCGCAACATCTTTAACATGCACTGCCGGATATGTAATGTTGGAGTACTTTTTGGCTGTTATTTCATCCCAAAAATGTAACACACTATTAGATGTGAAAAAAGGATTGATCATCCAATGCAAGACTCCAAGCGACGGACATGTATAAGTTTGTCGCATCATTCAAGCGACGAAACCTACATTCGTCGCATAATCATGGTGTGGCAATAAACGCAAGTCCGTCACCTGTAGTGAGACATACATATATAATAGCACATATATACCTTTGATAAAGTGCTCAAATGCACGACAACTTTCGCTAGGCTTAGGTTGTAACGCTGGGCCGATAGCGTAACCAGGATTAATCGAAACAAAACCGATTCCATTTTCGCTTGCGTATTTTCGTGCAGTTTCCTCAGCCAAAATCTTTCCTAATGGGTACCATAACTGCAATGTAATTTGGACACCCATTAGTAACTTTTGCATACGATATTGACTGGGTAAATAAACACTTAAAACGCAATTTCGATATATGTTCGAGTGTAACCTTTTCTCTTCGACAATACTCAGGATCTGAAAACCAACTTTCATCGATTACATCCTCGGGAGTTATAGGCTTGTCGTTGTTCGTAAGGGCAGCCATTGAAGAAGTTAGAACTACTCTTTTCACGGATGGAAACTTGGCGCATGAACGAAGGACGTTCATTGTTCCTTTGATTGAAGGATCAAGTATCTCTACCTGCAAGTTAATTAATTTGCATTAATAAAAATAATGTAAATTGTACAACTTTGGTTGTGTGCATGCCATGCTAGCTGTAGTAGTCGAGCACATAATTAAATCAAATGGGGTTTCATCTTAAAACCAATTGACAATAAGAAAAGTAGTCCACTAGCTTATATAATAAAGCTTGTTTGTTCATATTATTAACGTGGGACTCTTTGGTCTCTTCACATTTTCTCAACACTTCTTTTAAGTAAAACAATTTAAAAATTGAGTGTTGCAATTTGCAAAACAATTGTGACATAAAAGTTGCAACAGAGACTTTGGTAATTATAGTTTGATGGCATTTCATCTCAAACTCAACTATTTGGCAATTAAGTTATTTCAATAGTTTTAAATAGTCAATTGTTGTGCAAATGGAACATACAAGTGAAGATTGAAACAATTTAATTAATACAACTTATAAAACTATAATCGTGCATCCGTGTTATATACATATAAATCGATCTATTTCAATTTCAATATGATATAAATAGCTATCAAAATGAGTATTAATCTATGAATATAGTTTCATTCATATCATCAACCTAAACCAAAATAAAACAATGAGGCGAACCTGTGGATCATCGGCGTCTAAGAAGGCAGGAGAAGCGGTGTGAAACACGCCATCACAACCATTGATGGAAGCATCAAAGGAACCCTCTTCGGTTAACTCGGCTTTGAACAAGTGAAGCCTCTCCTTTGCCCCTTCAAGCGCGAGCAAGTGTTCTACCTTTTTCCGATCACCTGCAATACTTAACGCGATAAGTTAACCGAGAAGCAACGCTATTATACACGGAAATTTCGTGTATGCATATAGCTAGGTGGCCGAGAACTTACTAGGATCACGAACGGTGGCATTAACGGTATAACCGCGGAGTAACAAGAGCTTGACTATCCAAGAGGCAATGAAGCCCGAAGCACCCGTTACGCACACTAACTTTCCTTGGCCGTTCATTTTTGTTTTCCTTAATTATCTCCTCTTTAACTAACTTTGTAATATTGTAACGAAAGTTTGGTAAGTCTTAATTTCTTTATGTGCATCATTTTTTATATGGCAATTTTGGAGGCTGCGATGTGGTGGAAAGATCAAACTCAAAGATTGTAATCAATTTGAATGATGCTTAGGCTGCAATAGGTAGGTGACCAGTCCGGATCCACTGGTCAGGTCGATTCGATGTACCACAAAATTATTTTGCATATAAATAAATATTAAAAAGAATATTTTTTTTAGATTCTATATCCTTATATTAACATGTTTATAAAATTTTATTACATTTTAAAAAAAAAACATAATTTGTCTAGTCACTGATAAAATTATTTCGCGTATAAATAAATATTAAAAAAATACATTTTTTTAGATTCTATACCCTTATATTAATATGTTTATAAAATTTTATTATGAAAATTCTTGCTTTAAAATTATAGATAATTAAAATATCAATTATTTTAGAAAATAATTTTTATTATTTTTTTAAACATGAATTTTCATAATAAAATTTTATAAATATATCAATTTAAGGTTATAAAATCTAAAAATATTTTTAATTTTTTTTAAAATATTTATTTATATCAGAAAAAATAATTTTGTAAGACTACGAAGGGACTAGATGACTGTATGCAAATGACGTAAGTGCTTCGGTAAATTTGAGGTCATATTGAAAGGTGGAATACTGGAATGTAATTTAAGTCATGGATATGATTATGACATTCGACTCCATAAATAAATAAAAAATTTGATTACAACATAATTTGTCTCAAAATTGAAGACGTAGCAAATTGAAAGTGAATGACCATTTAGAAATGTCAAAGACGAGTAGCGGACTTCTATTTTATTTTTATTTTTATGACGAGGAAACCAAAAGCAAACCCCGAGTACGTGACCCAATCGACAAGAGCCACGTACTAGGTAAACCGACTTGTATCAACATGCTTGGATTTTCACCAAGGAAAGAGGCGGAAGCAGGGATCGAACCCGAAACCTCCTTACCCCTCCCGGCTCCCCCTGCTCCTTACCACTAAGCCACCTCGACTGGAGCAGCGGACTTCTATTTTGAAATATCATCCATCAACTAAGATTAAAATACAAATTTAAACCAATAAGAAATTCAATATTCTCTCCGTTCGGCAAAACATGTCGTTTATTATTCACGCACACTTCTTTAGAATGATAAAAACTATATAAAATATTCCTTTTTTTTATAATTTTTTAACAAGTTTGTACTTATTAATAATAAAATTGTTAAAAAAATATTTCAAAAACTCGATATTTTATAGGGAAAATTACACTAAACCACCCATTAAATAGCCTACTTTTCATATAACCACCCACTATATTTAAAACTATACAAAACCACCCACTAAAGGCACTAGGTTAACAATTCACCACCCATGTAAGAATATTCCATCAAATATTATTTTAAAATAACAGTAAATTACCAATACAACCTTATACAATAAATTTTCTGCATTTTAACTACATTATTTATAAAATAATTAGTTTTTACAGACCTAACAAAAAATTGAAAAAAAATGAATCAAAATACCTTCATGTCTTCGTCTACTCATCCTTTTTTGATTTCCAAAATTGAAGCAGAACACCAAACCCACCTTTGTGCAAATCTTCATCCAATTTCCAAAATCAATGTAGGAAACTGTTAGGAATTAGTATAATAGGGTATAATAAGTGTAATTAGTAGAAACTTGGAATTGGGGTTATAAATACCTACAAAGTGAACTGTAGGGGCATCGATGCATCAATTCAGTTCTATCTCCTTCTACCTCTCGCTTCCTCTCTAATCCCTCCTCCATCTGTTACCTTTTCTGTCATCCTCCATGGAAGAATACTCAAGGTCCTAACAAATTGGTATCAGAGCTCGTCGATCTTCCAATCTGTTTCGAGAATGGTCGAATGAAAGCAATCGCAACCAAGAAACAAGCTATGGAGATTCTTGAAGAATTTAACAATTTCATCCAAGAGGATGGCCTTGATGAGTACAATGAGCGATTTTGGGAACTCTGATCAGAGTTGTTGTTCATCAATCCGTATTTGCCTGAATCGTATTTCATTTTCATCGGGTGCTACATCAACGGGCTGAAGTTGAAGATCAAATCCCTAGTACAATTGGGGAGGCCTAAGGAATTGGAGGAGGTCATGAAATTGGCTGCGCTCCACAACAAATCCACAACTCAAGAACTGGCGCCGCAACCGAATCCGAACCCAAATTCGTCGATTTCCACTCTGACGGAAACGGAAATCCCAAACTCAATGTCGACGGCAATCAATGTTCTTGGAGAGGGGCAAACGATTCAAGAAAGCGTTGGTCAGGAGTTCGAGGTGCTTTCGGATGGTGTTCTTGGGGAATCGGAGCCTGAACTAGCCGAAGAAGAGGCAACAAAGTTCACACGGGTTGAAGAAATTAGCGAATTGAAGGCCGATGTGCTTTTGAGAAAGGTTCTTGGTAAGTCTGGAGGAGAACCGATCAACGTCGGCGAATATGAAGCAGAACTAGAGCATACCAAAGAATTCGAAACTCCAGCCGGAGAATCAATCCTAGAAATTGACTCTCAGTCACAACTTGTCAATGGTTCGAAAGATTTGCAACACCGCAACGTAATTCCTTCTCCCTTACCAAATGCAGTGGGCAAAGTTCCATCCAAGGAATTCAGATTGTTGGTTAACCTCTTGATCGAATTGATGGAAATTAGGGTGGTGAATTTTAGAATAAATTCATTTGATTTTGTGAGGAATCCTACTGCACTCAAGGTGTTTGAGAAATTGCCTAATAGAAGGGAGGTATTGTGTGATTAGTCTGTTTACAACCTAGTTAAGGAGGAAAATTCTACAAGCAGTAATATGGATATCATTGCAATTTTATGTCCTTATGATCGAGGTAAATGAAAGCTTAGTGTGGGGATTGGGCAGGGGCTCGATCTCTGTCAACATGGAAAGAGTGTTTTACTACTTTCAAGGATCAATAAGGCAAAATTTAATCTTCAAGCCTTATGATAAAGGAAAGACGTCATTGAGGCCTGGAGTTGAGAGGGTGAAACTTGATTTTTGGATTGTTGCTCTTGATAGAAGAGGCTTCAGTTTCGTTTTTGATCCTGGTGGAACCCATGGTGGTCTATCTGCAGACAAGTTCTTAGCATCACAAGCTTTTGTTTTGCTAATTGCCAAAAACATGTTGAGATTGGCAAATTGGAGTTCTTATTCGAGTGCTTACCTAGATGCTCAGTTGATGGCAGTGTTGTGTGTCAAAGCAAGGCATCCAAATTTTTTTAATGGAAACTAGTTGGTGATGACTGATGTGTGGTCACACAAGCGGTAAATTGTTGCTTTCATATATGGATATTGCTTTCCGCAATCATGGAATTATCGAGGTCATGGATATGTGTCCAGTTGGATGCATTACCATGAAGGAGAATGGAGCAATAGGAAAGAGGAGCAACTCCTACACAACAGGTTGCCTAAGGTATACCTAAAAGTACAGTGTTTGTTGTTATTGATCAGCCATTCAAAGCCTTCATTCTGCACATCTAGGTGTATAGCAGCAAAGTGGGTAACAAAGTGCATTTTGCCACTATAGCCACTGTTGGAACTACTATTCAAGATGCAACCCACTATTTGGATGTAATTCATGATAATTGAGCCTTGTTACTTCATTGTATTTTTTTGTATATTTTTCAAATTCCAATAAGCTTTGAGGACAAAGCTTTTATAAGGGGTGCGTAATGTTAGGAATTAGTATAATAGGGTATAATAAGTGTAATTAGTAGAAAGTTAGAATTGGGGTTTGACGCGTTTATGAGATTTCGCCTATATTTATTACCTCACTATGACGACAAAATGTCTTAAAATACATGCGGGCCATGGCGGTGTGAAGTGATAATCAGATTATATACTTATTAGTCCAAGTGATGGGGATTATAAGTTTGGCTCGCGATGAATTAAGTTATTGTTCAATCGTCATTTGTAGAGGGAGCTAGGCGAGGTTGTTATCCCAAGTAACGTTCTTCTCTGATCACAGATCTGTAGAACTCAACTCCGGGGGATAATCAGAGCTCTTATGCTTTTCTATCTTGAAATCGGAACCCTTCCTTTGACGTCGGAGGGGGGTATTTATAGGGAAATCAAGCGAGCAGCTGGATGGCAACCTCATGGTTCTATGTAGGACACGTGTAACGCATGCCCACACGCTTAGGGGCATAAGCAATACACGTGGAGCCATTAGAGGTGAGCTGCTTGAGCCAACGAGCTGCTTGCTAGGATTTCAGAGGGTTACAAGATACTTGGAGAATTCACTCTGATTCTTACACGGGGTTCAGGTCGCGAGGGAAGCAGGGGTCAAAGTTTTTTAGGGGCGGTAGGTCCAGTTATTTGATCTTGATCAGATACCTTGCTCGCGATGGATCCAATGGTGGGGCCGAACATCCTTTTGCGTTGGGTGGCCTATTTATGACGTCATAATTGTATTATTTAATAGGCCTATTTTTAATGACATCGTCATATCTCCTCGTAACCGGATCGCGAGTGATACGCCATTCGCGATTGGGTTTCGACAAATACGATGCTCCTTGCCAAAGGACCAGTTTATTGGATGGGCCTTATTTGGGCCTATCGTGCACTTCGGCCCACTGGGCGGAGTGGTCCCAAAGAGACCTATAAGTGGGGTTTTTACCTTCACTCCTCCTTATTCCACGGCTCTGAATACTCAAAGAGAAGAAGAAAGAGGGAGGGAGTTTAAGTGTTTCCTGTGCTCTTTGAAGAAACGAGATCGGAGTTAGGTGGTGGTCTGTTCCCGTTTTTCTAAGCTTACCGGCGTTTCTCTTTCTCATTTCTCAAGTGAGTTTTCTCTGATCTTTCTCTTTCCCTTTTTAATTTATAAGTTCGCGTTCTCCTCTTGGGATTTTTAGGGTTAGCCGGAAAAACCGAACCCAGTGATGGAATTACCCTCTTCTGGTGAGGTGCACGGCGGTTTTGGGGTGGAGACCGGGGCATGCTCTGGTGCCTCATCCCCCGCCCCCTCCTCTTCCCACAATATTTTTGGATCGCGTAGCTCCTACCGTATCCAAGACGTTGGGTGAGGAGTCGATTCTAGATGTCAAGCACCTGGAAGAGGTGGTGAAGCTTTACCCGTGGCCGGTTGGGGTGGAGATAGGTCTGGCCGTGTTAATGGGGGATGTTTGACCGAATATGAAGACCATGTTGTCGTTCATCTGGGAAGCTTGCTCCAAGGGTTCTGCCTCCCTCTTCCCTCGTTGTATTCGGATTTTTTAGCTCATATAAACCAATGCCATGCCCAGCTTGCTTTTAACGTATGGATGTATTTGGCGGTATACATCATGCGTTGTGCTACCCTTAAGCAAACGCCGTCGTTAGATCATCTTTTCTCTGTTCTTTCCTTGAGGCATAGTGAAAGACTGGTGTCCGTCTCTCTGGCTGGAAAGATTGTTGAGAGGTTGTCCAGTAGCCCGGGACGGAGGAAAAAGTGGTTCCTTGTTCGCGATCCAACCAAGACTATCCTGAACTTTATGATCAAACCCGCCAAGTATGTCGTGCCTGATGACAAGCATGATGCAGCGGATAGCTGGAGGGCTGCGTTCGGGAGGGGAGTTGCGTCTATACGGGGTTGTAGGAAGGTTGTGACCCCGGTTCGCCTGGAAATGGCCAGACTTAGCCTCCCGCATCGACCGGGTCGGTGTCCACGAATTTTTATTTTAAATTCTTTGGTGTTTCGGCCGTGATTTTCTTTCGTTCTGACTTGTCCTAATTTTTCTCACAGATATGATAGTTTACAACTCGAACATTTCCGCGCTTGCGAAGAAGAAAATGGCCTCGGTTCGCTTGGATATGGCCAGACTTGTTCTAATTTTTCTCACAGATATGCTTTTAAGCTCCGAGCTGATTACCCAGGCGGGAATTTCAATGGCAGCTTACCGGTTGCCTGGATTCGACCCCATTGGTATCAAGGAACTGGAGATCCCTAAGAAGAGATGTCCAGCTGAGAGGGATTATCTCCATTATTTAACGGGCGAAGAGTTAGTGGAGCATGGACGGAAAAGCAGAGGCTGGGTAACCTCCTTCGCGATTCATGTTTCTACTCTTTCCTTTTTTCCCTATTTTACTTATGCATTTATTATTCTTCCTGTGATGTCGTAGGATAATCTGCAATGGTCTGAAATGGCTGGACGTTTGAGAAACTATGATGATAAAGTACGGGAGTTGAGGCCGATCGTGGCCGCTTTGAAGGCGAAGGTGGAGAAGTTGAAAGACGCGGAGCTCCGAGAGGTAACTATTGTAAGTCTCAATGATGCTTTGACGAAGTCCCAGAAGGATGTGGAAGTGGCGAGGAACGAGCTAGATTTGCCGCGAGTCGAACTCGCGAAGGCTCAAGAGTCTGGGGCCCGGTATGAATCGGAGGCCACGTGCTTGAGGGGTCAGCTCCAGGATCTTGAGTGTGAGTTAGGGGCAGTTCGTGAGGAGCTTGCTGATGTGAAGAGTCGGTTGGAGTGCTTTACCTCTGGGGAAGATGCTGCTCTCTCTCGGAAAACGCTCCGCGAGTTCATGCTCAGTGATGTCGGCCAGGGGTGGCTAACTGATTTCCTGGGGGGAGGCAGTCGGGGTTGGCTCGATCACTATCTTGAGACGGACAGGGAGGATGTCCTTTACGACAGGGTTACTGACGCGTTCGTGGAGGAGGTTGCAGGTGGGATCTCTCAAAGTGTCAACCGCCTTGCTAATCTCGGCGATGAGGTGAGGATGTTTCCTCCTAGTTATGAGGATGAGGATATGAAGCTGAAGGACCCCCAACGTGAGCTGCCTCTTCCCCCTCGATGCTCCAATCGACAATGCTGCCATCATCGACCCTCCCCCTGGAGGTAGGAAAACCCCTGAGCCCGCTCGCGAAGATGACAACCCTTCTACCGACATCTGACTTACCGCCTCTTTGCTCCTAACGAAGTTTTTGTGTATGAATGTTTGAAAACATTTCTACCCACGGCAAGACTTTCGCACTCTACTGTGGTTTACTCGTTCGTATTTTGGGATGGTGAACATTTCAACCCGTGACAAATGATGCCTTGTTGTGGTGTTTTGTGAATACTTTTATCTTTGAATCTACCGTATTTTCGTTTATGCCTTTTGCCTGTTTTTCTTAATGGTCCGTCCCGCTGATTTTACTTATGCTTTCTCATGTTTAAATCTTGACCTGTTCACCTTGTCCGCTACTTTTATTTGCAAGGTAAATTCGCGACACCCTTACCCATCTCCTGTTATTGACCGTTTTATGGAATAAACCGTGAAATGACATAAAGTAGGGTTCGCGTATTTGTTAGATGTTATGCAGAATGATAGGCTGAACTTGAGAACTTCTTAGCGGTGAAATATAATAGGAAATAACTTGTATTATCTTTCTTGTAGTTATATTTCTTCGTAGCATAAGTAGTCACGCAAAATATCTCTGTTCTCGTCGGGGCCTGGTTGCTCTATTGCTACATTAAAGTGGGATTCTCCTTGGTATTTGAAGGTGAGACGGCTCCCTATTATGAGGTTCTTAATGTTCGCAAAAGATCTCCACCCTTCCGACAGGAAGAACCAATCCCCCTCGTATCGTTCGACTAGGATTAAGAATTCTTGGTTCGAAGGAGAACATAGATAGATGTGGTTTATTATTTCCTCCCCGAATTCTACAAAGATATACGGTAAAGGGATCCTGGGTAAGTGGCTTTCCCTAAGGATTATTCTGGAGAATTTAGGATTTGGAAAAAGCATAATGTTTGTGATGAAAGTTGGTAGAGGGGTTTTTGGTGGAGAGAGTTCTCCTGAAACCATGTCGAAACTTGGCATAGTGTTTTTAGGTAATTCAATTTGTACTTCTGATGTTTTCATTTATACCAGTTCTATGCGTAATGGATATGGATGTTGTTCTGCAGGGTTATATCTGAACTACTATGAAGCAAAGAGGTGCGTGTTGTCCGCTTGTTTTTCGTGCAGATCGGTGTACGAATTTTTCTTGTAATTTTCTTCACCGCTTGTATTGAACTTGTTCTTATCAGATGCTCTTTATTGTGTTATCTGATAATTGTTACCCTCGTGGTGGAACTGGGTGGCAGGCGGTTTCTTTGTTGTGTTATCTGATACTCATTGCCCTCGTGGTGGAGCTGGGTGGTAGGCGATTTATTTTCAATTTTTTCTTTGCCGAGGTTAGTATAAGAAGGTAAGAAACCCAAGGCTTTATTGTAGTTTGCTTATGATAATGATGTCTACGACGCCAGTTGACATTCCAGGTGTATTTCTTCCTCGCGTGAGGGGTTTCACTCGGGATATTGTCATTGAGGGGCATTTATATAGGCTAGTAAGCTATATTTATGCGATTGGTTTTTTGATAAGTAAAGCGTTTCTGATGTGTTTTTTTTTGTTGTAGTATTTACCATCCATATATCGTGATTATGGGTATGGTGCCCTTGGCTTTGTCCATTTATAGACGCGTGCTGACGAGGAATTTGTGGTGAAAGTGGAGGCCTTAGGGCCCAACAACTGCTGGTTTACCACCGGGTGGCCCGAGTTCGTTGTGTCGAATGAACTTCGAATTGGGACACGTTTGATTTTTGAGTATGAAGGACACTCTTGCTTTGATGTTGTTGATGTGAACCATGGTCCTGATCAAAATGGTGATGTAGATTTCTCAGTTCGGTGTTGAACGTTTTGTTTTCATTACGTTTGCTGTGGTTATATCGTTTAACCGTCGCTGTATGGTTGTGTTTGGTGTATAATTAATGAACTAATAAGTTATCGTCGCGCTGCTCGTTTGAGCTTATCGTATAGAGCGGATGATTTGATAAATCAAGTAATCTCCAGCGTGATATTCACGATTGAGAGATATCGATCTCCAGCGTGATGTTTGCGAATGGAGAAACTTCAATCTCCAGCATCCTTAGATGCTAGGGAGGAAAAAAATCGATCAAGAAATCTCCAGCGCGACGTTCGCGAATGGAGAAACTTCAATCTTCAGCATCCTTAGATGCTAGGGAAAAAATCAAAAAATCTCCAGCGCGATGTTCGCAAATGGAGAAACTTCAATCTGCAGCATCCTTAGATGCTGGAGAGGAAAAAAATCAAGAGATCTCCAGCGCGATGTTCGCGAATGGAGAAACTTCAATCTCCAGCATCCTTAGACACTAGGATTTTTCTTTGAATCGTTAGACAAAGATTGATGACAATTCGAATCTAAATAAGCGAGTTTTTATTGATAGGCTGAGCTTTTCTTAAAATTTTTGAATTGGAACAACTTTGCTCACCGAATTGTTCCTGGGATCTAGTGGAAACCATTTGTCGTCGGACCGTCGTAGTCGCTATCGTAGAGTTCGTCCTCTATGTGGCGGCCTTGTTTGTCGAAAAAATGGACTTCAAACCTTGCTTCTTCCAGGTGGGTGAACATTATTGATATTTCCAACTCTAGTCCGTGTGACTCGACAAAATCTCTCCATCCACATGCCACCCAGTGAGATCCGTAACTGCCCCCAATGATGTGGACATGGAAATCTTTGACAACACGGGTGGATAAAAAGATCTGTTCGGGAACATGGGGTTGGAAATGTCGACCGAATTTGTAAGGCAACATCATGCGTATGTACCACTCGTCCCCCACTAGATAAATATTGAAAATAAAGGGATTGTTTGGGTTTTGATCGCTGATGTTTGCTGCCATATTTATATTTTTGGAAAGACCTCTGATGAGAAGGTTGTGCCTTTCGTGTTGTAAGGAAGAAATGCTTTTATAATGGTATCAACGGATTTGAAAAATGTTTTTGTGATAAATGATTTTCGGATTTGAAATACGCCAGTGTACTTGGTCGGGTTCTGAAGGGATTCATTGCCATATGTAGCATATGCAGAGTATCTCGGGAAATCCCTCTCTCTCAAATTCTTTGTCTAATTTCAACACATGTAATAAATGCTTTAGACAATTTCCAAAGTGTGTACAACCTTCTTCTGGGTATAAAAAGGCGAGGTGTTTGTGAAATATGCAGTTGTTGGTTTGCTTTGTTAAGTATTATTGTTTTGGTAAGGGGATGGCGTCTCCCAACCCTGAGATGCGAGATTTTTATCGTTGTGTTGATGTAGAGGGGAGGATGCATCGTCTTGTAAGTTGTATACGTTGGTCGCGCTTTTTATCTTTTTTGAATTGTTTGTGAACTAACGCTCTTTTTTGCTTTTAGCCTCTTCCCGATGCTTTTGAAAGAATGTATGGTCATGTTGTATCCGACCATGTTTGTTTAGTTTCTGCAACTGGTGAAAGCTTTTGTGTCGACATCTGGAAGGATTGCTCGAATCGTTGGTGGTTATCTGGTGGTTGGAATAGATTTACGACTATTAACGGCGTTAATGTTGGAGCATCGATGGTGCTCTTTCAATATGTAGGAGGGCATCGTTTCAAGATCCTTGTTCTTGAAGATGAGTAGGGCCTGGTTGTTTTGAAATGGTGGTGTAACTAGACGTTTGTTCCTCTGTCGCTTTTTTGTTAACCTCAACCATGCCTGTTGTTATGTGTAATCGCGAATATGTATGTAATAATATCTTAATGTGTTTAAAGATATGGTTTGGGCTTTTGTGTTTTGTCTTTTTTCAACTCCGATGTGACCTCTATTTAGCGTGACATTGGCGCTTCTGGGTAGCAAAGATGCGCTCTGTAATTTTGCCACTTGCTTGGCATGCAGTTAGTTCTGAAAATATTATTTTGGATGGATGTGCACTATTTTTCGGTGATGAGACAACGCTGCCCTGTTTGCTTTATTTGCTGATAAATAGTAGATGTTCGGATTAAATCTGCGACAATTGTCCTTGTGCTTTGTTTTATTTGCTAATATTTTTGTAGCGAGGAATCATGACCTCCCCACATCTTCGTCGTCGTGACTTTTTCCGTTCCATTGATTCTGAAGAAAAGATGGAATATATGGTAGCTTTCTTCTACCCTTCTTTCGTAATTCTTGTGTTTCTTGGTTGATATTTGATTTTGTGGCTTGCGGCTTTTGCCTGAATCATTGTTGCTCAGTATGCTCATGAGGGATTGACTCATGTGTGCTTGCTTTCTCCCATTGTGCGAGAGTTTCGAGTAAGGGTGTTCCGTGACAGCCAAGACCATTATATCCTTACTGAAGGTTGGCGTGCTTTTGCTGTGGGCAGCGGCTTACGTGTTAGGGGGTCTCTTATTATTTTTAAGTATGATGGGGGCAGTCGTTTTACAATAATTGTTCTAGAAGCGAACGAGTGAGCTTGTGAGGACGAGCTAAAATTCGTGTTTTTCTGCTCGTTACTCCTTTGTTTGTGTGGATTTTGTTATGTCCATTGGAATGCTCGCAGGAAGTGTACTGTGTATACACTTTTGTAGTTCTATTTTGCATGCTGGTTTTTATACGCGTCATGTCGAACTTGGTTTAAGATTTGTTAAAGATTGGATTAGGATAGCTCGTACATCTGATCTTAGCGGGTTATTTCAACAATATTTTGATTGAGACTAGGTAAAAAAAAAGCGTGACGTTATAGCCGAGCAAACCTTTATCGCAAATAAAGTAGAGCAAAACATATTGCTTTTATTAATTTTGTTCGTAATACGGAAACTTGTTGATGCAAATCGCAAACAAAGTGATGTCATAGTTAAATTTATTCTCCTTGGAGGTTTAGTTGCATGCGCATCCTTGCCTAAAGTGCACGCGATCGCTAAATTTATTCTCCTTGGAGGCTTACTTGCATGCGTATCCGTGCCTAAAGTGCACGCGATCGCTAAATTTATTTTCCTTGGAGGCTTACTTGCACATCCCCGTGTTCGAAAGACACGTGATTGCTAAATTTATTCTCCTTGGAGGCTTACTTGTACATCCCCGTGTTCGAAAGACACGTGATTGCTAAATTTATTCTCCTTGGATGCTTACTTGCATGCGTATCCGTGCCTAAAGTGCACGCGATCACTAAATTTATTCTCCTTGGAGGCTTACTTGTATGCGTATCCGTGACTAAAGTGCACGCGATCACTAAATTTATTCTCCTTGGAGGCTTACTTGCACATCCCCGTGTTCGAAAGACACGTGATTGCTAAATTTATTCTCCTTGGAGGCTTACTTGCATGCGTATCCGTGCTTAAAGTGCACGCGATCGCTAAATTTATTCTCCTTGCAGGCTTACTTTCACATCCCCGTGTTCGAAAGACACGTGATTGCTAAATTTATTCCCCTTGGAGGCTTACTTGCATGCGTATCCGTGCCTAAAGTGCACGCGATTGCTAAATTTATTCTCCTTGGAGGCTTACTTGCATGCGTATCCGTGCCTAAAGTGCACGCAATCGCTAAATTTATTCTCCTTGGAGGCTTACTTGCACATCCCCGTGTTCGAAAGACACGTGATTGCTAAATTTATTCTCCTTGGAGGCTTACTTGCATGCGTATCCGTGCCTACAGTGCACGCGGTCGCTAAATTTATTCTCCTTGGAGACTTACTTGCACATCCCCGTTTTCGAAAGACACGTGATTGCTAAATTTATTCTCCTTGGAGGCTTACTTGCATGCGTATCCGTGCCTAAAGTGCACACGATCGCTAAATTTATTCTCCTTGGAGGCTTACTTGCATGCGTATCCGTGCCTAAAGTGCACGCGATCGCTAAATTTATTCGTAACGACAACTATTGTTGGGTTTGGAACTTTCATTTATATATATATGAAGTGGTATACCCAATATTTCGAAAATCTGATGACTCGTATACATGTTAAATCTAAGTGACAAGACTTTTAATGTGCCTAACCTTTACGCAAAATAAGCCTTGAGATTCTTAGCGTTCTATGATTTTGCGAGGATCGCGCCTTCCGAATTTTGAAGCTTCAAGGAACCACTGCCTACTTCTTTATGAATGACGTATGGACCTTCCCATTCGGGTTCAAGCTTTCCCCCGGTTGTTGCTTGGCGAAGGACCATATCTCCTTTTTGCCGGGGTCGTACGAAAACACGCTTGTTGTATCCTTCCGCTAGGCGACGTTAATATTCATTTGCTTTGAGAGAAGCGGTATCCCTTCTTTCTTCGCATAGATGGAGTTCTAATTCAAGAGCTTTGTCATTGGAATCCTTGTTGAAATCAATAATTCTGGCTAATGGAATTAATAGTTCCACTGGTATGACTGCATCAACTCCAAAAGCCATTGCGAACGGTGTTTCTCCAGTGGGACTCTTATCTGATGTTCTATACGACCATAGTACTAGAGGCAAGATCTCAGCCCACTCTCCTTTTGCTGTCCCCAACCTCTTCTTTAAGGCATTCCGGATTTGGCGATTCGTGGTTTCGGCCTGCTCATTAGATTGTGGATAAGCCACCTATGAGAATCGGAAGTCTATACGGAGGCCGGCGTAGAAATCACGAATTCCTTCGCAGTCAAATTGGAGACCGTGATCTGTGATGATAGCTTGAGGGACCCCAAATCGGCAAACCATATTTTTCCATAGGAACTTACGCACTTTTTCTACTGTGATGGTGGCCATGGCTTCAGCTTCTACCCATTTCGTAAAGTAATCTACTATCACAATAATGAACATGGTGCGGAAATGGTGCGGAAATGGTCAGTCAAATTGGTGTTGTTGGGAAGGGGACCAAAATATCCATCCCCCACATAGCGAATGGACATGGTGCGGAAATGTTTTTTAAAGGATAAGGGGGGCGATGATTGAGTGACGCATGCCGCTGGCAAGGATCGCATATATGGATGACCATTTCCACGTCTGCCCTAAGGGAGGGCCAATAATAGCTTAGACGTGTGATTTTAGACGCTACGACTCTCCATCCCTGGTGGTTGCCGCAGAGGCCCGCGTGCAGTTCTTGCACGAGATTAAAGCCCTCCTGGTTTGAGACACATAGGAGATCTGGAAGGTTGAAACCTCTTTTGTATAGTCGACCATCTCTGAATCGAAAGCGGGCCGCTCTTCTTCTGGTGTTTTGGCTGTCTTGTAATTAGCCTGTTATTGCCCCTTCACTTATGTATTCCTGGAGGGGTATACGCCAGTCTCTAAGGTTAAATATTCTAAATACCCCTTGATGGATTCCTCAGGCACGCCTCTATTCGATTACCACGCGATCACTTAAACCTAGGGGTAGTGTGGCCCCCATTCGGGCCAATGTATGGACGTGATAGAACATTTCCCGAAGGCGGCAGTGAGTGTTTTTACACGGGCCAAATACTCAGGCAGCATTCCGGTCTTTGCTTCGTATTCCCCTTTAACTTGTAGGGCAACCACCTCTGAATCTGTAAAAAATCGAACTTGTCGGGCCCCGTTAACCAAGGCCTTTTCAATACCCGCGATCAAGGCTTCATATTCTGCTTCATTGTTGGAGGCCTCAAATAATAATTGGAAAGATAAATCGGTTATCTCTCAACTTGGGTTAGTGATGGTGACTCCTGCCCTACACCCTCCCGTTAATACCGATCCATCGACATTAATCACCCAGTCTTCTCCATCGCGATCCTGAGAGTCCGTAAAGACAACTTCGAAAACGAAGTCGGCCAACGCCTGGGCCAAACGAGACTTCCTGGGTTTGAAATGAATGTCGAATTCGGAAAGCTCTACTGCCCATTTGACCATTCTTCCTGAAAGGGATGGTGAGTGTAGGGTCTGATGGAGTGGCAGGTCGGAGAGCACTTCAATGGTGTGAGCCTGGAAATAGGGTCTCAATCTTCGCGCTGCGAAAACCACTGATAGTGCCATCTTCTCTATCGGGGTATACCTAGATTCAGCGGGTTGTAATACTCGGCTGGAGAAGTAAATAGGAAACTTGGATTCCCTAGTGAGCACCGTGCTAATAGTGCTGGATCCGACAGTAAGATACAGCTGTAAAGTTTCGTGCTCGCGTGGAAAATGTAGAGTGGGAAAAGTGGCCAGATAATTCTTCATGCTTTTGAAAGCCTTATCCAAAATGGTAGTCTATTCGAACGAACCTTTCTTTTTTAGCTGCTCGAAGAAAGGCAGCGAGTGGTAAGCTAATCACGAACAGAATATGCTCAAGTAGTTGACTGACCCATTCAACTTTTGGATCTCATTCAACGTCTTTGGAGGGGCCATGTCGATGACGGTTTGTACTTTTGAGGGGTTCACGTCTATTCCCCTGTGGGTTATCATGAAACCCAGGAATTTCCCAGAATCTACTCCAAAAATGAACTTTTCTGGATTCAGGCAAACACGATTTTTCCTTAGCGTATCGATGGTTTCCTGCAACTCTTTGCAATGGTCCTCCTTTGCAGGGCTCTTGATCACGATATCATCGACGTAAACTGCAACAGTTCTTCCGATCTGTGACGCAAACACTTTTTCTATCATTCGCTGAAAAGTGGCACCCGCGTTCTTGAGCCCAAATGGCATTACTTTATAACAAAAAGTTCCCTGTTGGTGATGAAGGCGGTGCTCTTTTCATCGCGAGGACTCATCTTGATCTGATTGTAGCCGGAATAAGCATCTAGAAAGCTCAGGGTGGCATGTCCTACCGTGGTGTCTACTAGCTCGTCGATGGATGGCAGAGGATAACTATCTTTTGGGCAGGCTTTGTTCAGAACTTTGAAATCTACGCACATCCTCCACTTGCCACTTCTTTTGCTGACTAACACCACATTTGATAACTAGGTTGAGTCATTAATTTCGCGAATAAAACCGGCTTGCAGAACTTTGTGCACCTCCTATTTTGCCGCTTCTGATTTTTCGGCAGCCATTTTTCTCTTTCTTTGGCACACAGGTTTCGCCTCGCGATTAAGTCTCAGGGAATACTCTGGGGTTTCTCGAGGGAGCCCCTTTAAATCTTGTGGCGACCATGCAAAGACGACCCGTGATCCTTTCAACAAATTCTTAAGGCGCTCTAAGGCGGGGCCAGTCAAACTATGACCGTGGTATAGGGCTTCGGTCTTGTTTGGGATGGGAAAGAAAGCAACTTTTTCCTCCACAATCTTGTCATCTATTTTTTTGGGTCGAACCTCCAATTCCGCCTGCTGTTGTTCGGATGTAGCCTCTTGCTCGCGCTCATCGTTGTTTCATCTTTTAAAGATCCTTGAGTGTCTCCTTTAATCGCGAATATTTGGTTGTGGCCCTTCCTTAGTGAGGATAAGTAACAAACTCTACTTTCTGCCTGTTCTCCTCGCGTTTCGCCCAACTTTTCGTCAGCGCATGGAAACTTGACGCTAAAATGATATATACAACATGCTATTTGGAACTTGAATAGACTTACACGGCCCATGATAGTGTTGTAGATGGCCGGCAGTCAGACCACTGTGAACTCAATCATGTGGGTTCTTCTATTCGATAAGTTCCCCTACCTCTTCCTCCAGATGTATACTGGGGATTGTAGGGTCTTGGTGGAGCATTAGGTAGTTTATATTGCTGAGGAGGGACCTCAAGAGGACGGTGTTGTTGTGGCATCGCGACTGGGGTATTGGGATTCACAAGTAGGGCACAAATTTGAAGGGGCGCCTCCTTTTGAGGAAGAGCTTGCGGAATCCCATAGACTGGGGGTGAAATATGGTCAGGATGAGTCATCATTACATTGGTTGGGGCACCAAGTGGATTCAGTCCTGATCTATGGTTGTATTGTACTTCTTGGATTTGAGGGCACGGCGGGATGGCCGGATATTGCCAAGGAGGATTGCAACGTTGTTGATCCCCGAAATTTTCTCTTCCTTGGTGTTTGTTGGGGAGCCGTTGGTAAGACGCTTGATGGAACAACTGTTTATACTCGACATGTCGCAAGCTAGAGCTTGCAGCTTCCATGGCGTGGATGTGCTTGGTTACGAGTTCTCTCAGAACATCGTAGTTTGCCGGTTCCTTTCGAAACAGGCAATTTTTGAAATCTTCTTCGGCCAGATTACCCATTAGTATTGTGCTTGCGGATTCTCGGTTGAATCTCGGGATTTGCACCACCATATTAGTGAATCTGCTGAAGAAGTTTCCCAAGGACTCGATCACTCCTTGCTTGATGGAGTTGAGGTCTAACATGGTTCTTTTTCTTGTGCGAGCGCTGCCGAAATGAGCGACGAATGTACCTGACAGCTGTGCGAAGTTGTTGATGGATGACCGGGCCAAATTGGTGAACCATGTTAAAGCTACCCCACTCAGCGTAGATGGAAATGAGCGGTAATACATAGCATCATTGTCCTCGTTCATTCCCATTGTCGTGGTGAACTGGTTGAGGTGATCAATGGCATCAGTGTCCCCTTTATACTTGGCGATGGAGATGTCCCTCCACCTCTTGGGAACGGGCGCTTCGCGTATTTGTCTACAAAAAGAAGAGAGAAAAGTCGGTTCACCTTTGCGAGTTTGCCCGGGTGCCTCAGGGGAATTTGAACGCGAAGATACGTCCCGGATATTGACACCATGGTTGATCTTGTTGATGTTTTCACCGATTTCCGAACCGGGGTTGATAGGGCAACCAGCGGGGCTGGGGAAATGGTTGACCGTTATGGGCACCGGGCCTTGTTGTTGATAGTAGGCACGGGGGTCGTGCTGGAACGGGACCCCGTTCATTTGTTGGTTGAAGTATGCGTTTTGCGGGTGATTCCCCGCGAAGAATTGGTACGGGGGGTAACCACCCCACATCCCGTAGGGAGTGAACGGAGGTGGTTGCGCAGTGTCCCATGTTGGTTGTTGAGGGGCATTCTCGTCGCCGCTGTGCAGGGTTTCCTCGTTGGGGGGAGTGTTGAGGTTGAGGCCGTTTGTTTCCTCAGTATCATGGTGTTGGTTTCCAAACTCCTCCCCAAATAAGGTAAAATTCATGATTTCCTGCGAAAAAACATTAGTGTTCAAAAGAGAAATAAACACTATTATTAATTTATTTTAGATAGAATTTATGTAGAATAAAAAAGAATAAAGCGATAAAAAGGGACGAAATAAAAGAAATGGAAAGAAAGAGATGAAAAGAAAGGGTATTGCTACGTGGAACATCTCGTCGTGAAAGGTTCCCACAGACAGCGCCAATGACGCGTTTATGGGATTTCGCCTATATTTATTACCTCACCATGACGATAAAATGTCTTAAAATACCTGCGGGCCCTGGCGGTGTGGAGTGATAATCAGATTATATACTTATTAGTCCAAGTGATGGGGATTATGAGTTGGGATCACGATGAATTAAGTTATTGTTCAATCGTCGTTTGTAGAGGGAGCTGGGCGAGGTCGTTATCCCAAGTAACGTTCTTCTCCGATCACAGATCTATAGAACTCAACTCCGGGGGCTTTAAGTCCGGGGGATAATCAGAGCTCTTATGCTTTTCTATCTTGAAATCAGATCCCTTCCTTTAAGGTCGGAGGGGGGTATTTATAGGGAAACCAAGCGAGCAGCTGGCTGGCAATCTCGTGGTTCTATGTACGACATGTGTAACGCATGCCCACACGCTTAGGGGCATAGGCAATACATGTGGAGCCATTAGAGGTGAGGTGCTTGAGCCAGCGAGCTGCTTGCTAGGATTTCGGAGGGTTACGAGATACTTGGAGAATTCACTTTGATTCTTACACGAGGTTCAAGTCGCGAGGGAAGCAGGGGTCAAAGTTTTTTGGGGGCGCTAGGTCTAGTTATTTGATCTTGATCAGATACCTTGCTCGCGATGGATCCAATGGTGGGACCGGACATCCTTTTGCGTTGGGTGGCCTATTTATGACGTCATACTTGTATTATTTAATAGGTCTATTTTCTATGGCATCGTCAGGGTTATAAATACCTACAAAGTGAATTGTAGGGGCATTGATGAATCAATTCAGTTCTATCTTCTTCTACCTCTCTCTTCCTCTCTAATATCTCCTCCATCTCTTACCTTTCCTATCATCCTCCATGGAAGAATACTGAAGGTCCTAACAGAAACCCAACCCCCTTTGCACCATTTGATCTCCAAAATCACCGCAGGAAACCAAACCCCCCTTTACACATTTCTATTGAAAGAGGGGGAGAGAGAGACATCCATACATCTCCGCTAATTTTTGAGTCAATCACCCTCAAAATTCATAATTTTGTAAATCGGTGATTGTGATTCACTACCAAAAATGCAGGAAATAGCCACGGATTTTTAGCCACGTCATAAAGTCGTTGCCATATCCGTAGCTGATAGCCACAAAGATAGCTACGACCTGACACGCCGTAGCTATATTAGCGTCGAATGAAAATATTCGTGGCAACGTCCGTGGCTAGTGATGAAGACATAATTTCGTGTCTAGAATTTCGTGGATTTTAGCCACGAATAAAAATGTCATAGCTGGTGTCATGGCTATTAGCCAAGACTTTGGCCGTTGTCACATTTTCCGTGGCCGATTTCGACGCCATTTTGGCGAGTCTAACCTGACGTGGCAATGTAGCTACGAATTTAGCCACGAATAATATCCGTTGTTATAGTCATGGCAAAGAATGTGAGGCAATTAGCAATATATGACCCGAGTTGGAGGTGAACAGCCACGAATTTAGCCACTATTGAATTATTCGTGGCTGTATTCGACGCTAACATGGAGACGTCCATTATCCCTTTGGTGTGTATCCGAATTGGGGAAATTCACAAATTAAAGCAAAATAATTTGAAAGAAAATATCAATTTTTAAGCCCACAATCTCACCAAAAAAAGATAGGAAATAAAGATGGTCAAACCCAATTTTAGAGAGTCAAAGCCCAAAAAGGGTCAAGCCCATTAGTATTAGTCAAAGCCCAATGAATATGGAAGTCCAATTAATTGCTCTCGACGTATTAAGGAGCCCAATTAATAGCCACGGTCATATCCATGGCTAATGCCGTGGCTATTTACAGTTAACCTCAAATGACAAAGTTCAATTTCTAATTGGCTTTAATTCATTATGGGCTCAAATATGGTTATATTTTCCGCCAATGGGCCCATTAATGGTATATGTCTTTATATGTAAATAAATACTCGAACATAAAGAAAACTAATAATTGTTGAATAAAATGTGTTTTGAGAAAAAAAATCATATAAGTGACTAATAATCGTTGAATAAAACCTTATATTAACTAATATATTCATACGAGAATATTAGGAGAACTTATTTTTAGGAAAAATCAAATAAGTAGCTAATGATTGTGGAATAAACCTTTATATTATGCAATAAATTCTTATTAGAATACTATAAATGTGTGTTTTGAGGGAAAATCATATATGTACCTAATAATTGTGGAATAAAACCTTATATTATCTAATAAAATCTTATAAGAATACTATAATTGTGTGTTTTGAGGGAAAATCATACAAGTAGCTAATGATTGTGGAATAAAATCTTATATTATCTATTAAAATTTTATAAGAATACTATAAGTGTGTGTTTTGAGGGAAAATCATATAAGTAGCTAATGATTTTAGAATAAAACCTTATATTAACTAATGAATTGTTATAAGAATATTATAAGTGTATGTTTTGGGGGAAAATTGTATAAGTACCTAATGATTGTGGAATAAAACCTTATATTATCTAATAAAATGTTATAAGAATACTATAAATGTGTGTTTTGAGGGAAAATCATATAAGTAGCTAATGATTGTGGAATAAAATCTTATATTATCTAATAAAATGTTATAAGAATACTATAAGTGTGTGTTTTGAGGGAAAATCATACAAGTAGCTAATGATTTTGGAATAAAACCTTATATTAACCAAGGAATTGTTATAAGAATACTATAAGTGTGTGTTTTGGGGGAAAATCATATAAGTAACTAATAATTGTTGAATAAATCCATATATTAACTAATAAGTTATTATAGGAATACTATAAGTGTTTGTTTTGAGGAAAAATCATATGAGTACCTAATGATTGTGGAATAAAAACTTATATTATCTAATAAAATGTTATAAGAATACTATAAATGTGTGTTTTGAGGGAAAATCATATAAGTAGCTAATGATTGTGGAATAAAATCTTATATTATCTAATAAAATGTTAGAAGACTACTATTAGTGTGTGTTTTGAGGGAAAAGCATATAAGTAGCTAATAATTTTGGAATAAAACCTTATATTAACTAATGAATTGTTATAAGAATACTATAAGTACGTGTATGTTTTGGGGGAAAATCATATAAGTAACTAATAATTGTTGAATAAATCCATATATTAATTAATAAGTTGTTATAAGAATACTATAAGTGTTTTTTTTTTGAGGAAAATTCATATAAGTACCTAATGATTGTGGAATAAAACCTTATATTATCTAATAAAATGTTATAAGAATACTATAAATGTGTGTTTTGAGGGAAAATCATATAAATAGCTAATGATTGTGGAATAAAATCTTATATTATCTAATAAAATGTTATAAGAATACTATAAGTGTGTGTTTTGAGGGAAAATCATACAAGTAGCTAATGATTTTGGAATAAAACCTTATATTAACTAAGGAATTGTTATAAGAATACTATAAGTGTGTGTTTTGGGGGAAAATCATATAAGTAACTAATAATTGTTGAATAAATCCATATATTAACTAATAAGTTATTATAGGAATACTATAAGTGTTTGTTTTGAGGAAAAATCAAATGAGTACCTAATGATTGTGGAATAAAAACTTATATTATCTAATAAAATGTTATAAGAATACTATAAGTGTGTGTTTTGAGGGAAAATCATATAATAACTAATAATTGTTGAATAAAACTTTATATTAAGCAATAAATTCTTATTAGAATACTATAAGGTTATGTTTTGAGGAAAACTCTTATAAGTGACTAATAAGTGGTGAATACAACTTTATATTAAGTAATAAAGTTGTAGAATACTATAAGTGCTGGATAAAACATTATATTATTCTAATAAGAATAATATAAGGTTTTTGAATACTATAAGAGTATGTTTTGAGAAAAAATCATAAAAGTAACTGATAAATTTTGATTCAAACCTTATAATAAGTAATAAATTCTTGTTAGAATACTATAAGGTTATGTTTTGAGGAAAATTCATATAAGTGACTAATAACTATTGAATAAAACATTATATTAACTAGTAAATTATTATTAGAATACTATAAGGTTATGTTTTGAGGAAAACTCATATAAGTAACTGATAAATTTGGAATAAAAACTTATATTAAATAATAAATTCTTATTAAAATACTATAATGGTATGTTTTGAGGAAAACTCAAATAAGTGACCAATAAATTTTGAATCAAATCTTACATTAACTAATAAATTCTTATTAGAATACTATAAAAGTATAAAAGTATGTTTTGAGGAAAATTCATATAAGTGACTAATAAATATTTAGTATTAAGTGAAAAATTCTTATTAGAATACTATAAAGGTGTGTTTTGAGGAAAACTCATATAAATAACTAATAAATATTGAATAACACCTTATAGTATCTAATAAAATCTTATTAGAATACTATAAAAGTATATTTTTGAGGAAAAACTCATCTAAGTAAGTAATAAATGTTTAATAAAACCTTATATATGAATTTTATAAAATCTTATTAGATACTGAACTAGCTAGTTTAATGATGTTGGGTAAAATTTTATAAAAATATATAGATATCTAATTAAATTCGATAAAAAATTATTTGAAATATATATTTAATAATAAATAGTTGTATTTTCTAGATGTAAATTGTGAAGAAAAAAAAAAGTGAATTCACAGTGTCGAAATTATTTTTATCGCCTAATTTATCTTTGAGCGGTAAATTTTCCCCCCAAAATTTTGGGCCAAATTTTAAAGCGGACACTTAACCCTAAAAACGCCGCTTCACATGGTCAAAATCAAGTTCCCCTCTCCTCTCTCCCTCTTCGCTGATAAGACTCCATGGCCGCTTCCTTTTCTGCGTGCTCGGCCTTCCGGCTTCCATGGTTGCCACCGTTCCTCTGCTCCTACCTCTCGCCATCAGCGCTCGGCCTTCCCGCTTCCATGGCTACCACCGTTCCTCCTTCCTTCGAATCTCCAGTTTCGGTAATCTCTCTCTCTCTGGCTTGTTTTCTGCTTCCTCTTTCTCTTGTCTTTCTCCATGTTCGGTAATCTCTCTCGCTTGTCTTTCTCTGGTAATCCTCTCCGCTCCGCCGGCTCCATCACCGCCTCCGCCGCCTGCTGCCGTCTCCTCCGCCTCCTCCACCCTCGCTGTCTCACCTTCCGACCCGCTCCGCCTTTTCCTGGCCTTGAATCCCAAATCCTCTAAGGTTGTCCCTTTCCTTTGTTGTTTGTTTATTTTCCAATTTCATGGTTTTTAATATATACCTAATTTTTATTTCATTTCACTAATTTTTGTTTTACAGAAATTTAATTTCACTAATTTCGTTTCCTTATATATGCCTATTTTCGTTTCACAAATTTTGTTTCACTGATTTCGTTTCCTTCGCTGTTTTACAGAAATTTTTTTTCACCTGCGCTGTCTCACAATTCCAATAAGGTATTGTAATGTAATTACTTTGTACTAACTAGTGGTAGTTTCCTCTTATTCTTCCTTTTAGTGTATTGTATTGGTGTGTATCTCTGTAATGATATTTGCTGTAGGTAGGCACCGTAGCGTAGAGTGTAGTGTGGGTTGGTTAGTCTTCCAGCGTGCAGTGGATGGAGTAATGAACACCAGGTGCCTTTCCTTCTCTCTTTATTATTCATTTCTATTAAATCAAGGGCATGGATGGAGGAGTCACAGAGGCATGAATAAAGGTTCTTTGGGGTTTTCTTCACCGTAAATCACGTGTCTCTGCATCCTGCTCTTTCTTGATCTCTTTCTTGGTTTTGGTGCAATTTTCTTTATTGTTTCTTGTTGTTTGGTGAGTTATTAAGTTTAAACAAGTCATTGTTTAAATTGATGCATGTATTGGAAGCCTATTGAGCTATTGCCATGTTGGGATATATAATCCTATTGTTATCATCATCTTATGAGTGAAAACCTGTATGGAGTATCAGATGTCCAGATTCATATTTGCCTGTTTCTTTTAAGCAATACTCTTTGATTACCCCTGACAACTTGATTTCCCTCGCATTAGAGGCTCAAACAGGTTTCTTACTTTTGATTGCTAACAAATGACTTGTTAGATGTCATTGCCCCATCTTCCTCTAGGATTGGCATGCTACTTAGCTCATGAAAGAATAATAAAATCCATTTGTCAATTTTTTTTTATAAAAAAAACAGGTTTAGTTGTACACATTTACCATCATGAGGCAATACCTTCAATTATTAACTTACATCTTGTTGGCATCTTGTAGACATTTTATTTCTCTCTCTTACCGCTTGTCTAAGATCTCAATGGAAATTGCACAGGTAGATTTATTTAACAATGTTAACTCTACTTAATTACAATAGTCCATGTGCTTTTTAGTAATTGTAATGACTTTCTTGCCTTTTTGCTAAAATTATTCAAGATTTATTGCATTTTGTTGTTCCTGCAGGGAGTAATCATATAGAGGATGTTGTGGAGATAAGGAAATCCACAAGGACATCTTGAATATATGTTCTCAAATTTGTTTCTTTTGTATCTAAAATTTGTTCTTTATTTTTGTACTCCATTTATATATGTATGTTTGGATTTGATCTATCTTATATTGGTTTATTATCATTGATGTGTGTGTATATATTTTCCATATCATATATATATATATATATATATATATATATATATATATATATATATATTGAAATGATGTGTCCAAAATATGAGGAATAAATAATTAGATTATATTTATTACCGAGCTCACAATACAATTCATAATATGGATACACGAATGTAGCCACGGCCAATCTGCCACATGGTCACGGACATTACGCCACATGGCCACGTATCTAGCCACGGACATTAAGCCACATGGCCACATGCCTAGCCACGGCATTCGCCACGACATTAGCCATGGCATTAGCCACGACACTAGCAACGACCTACCAAGAGATGTGCCCTGGGTGGCCACGACGTTAGCCACAGACTATCCGTTGCTGAATTTGTGGTTGTAGCCACGGATTGCCCCGTTCCGAACCGGCCACGGACATAGCCACGGAACTGTCAGATCGTGGCTATTAGCCACGGATATTGGGTTGGTGGCTGTTAGCGTCGAGGCATATAGCCTCGAATGGCGACGAGCGTCAAATTCATGGCTATGCCCGTGGCTAAACCGTTTAGCCACGGCCATTCGTGGCCAATTCGTGGCTATTTGACCGTGGCTATTTCCTGTGTTTTTGGTAGTGATTTTGGTTTTCCCTTTTGATTTTGATATTAAGAGGAAGAAGCCCGAACAACTTACATGAGAGGGTTCATCACTTCATTTTGTGAGATTTTTCCCCATTTTTTGGTGCTTATGAATTTGTTTTTTTTTTATTGTCATGCTCTTCAAGCAACAATCGCGATAAAAAAAAAGCAAGAGGACAATAGATCAAAGATACAAGTCATTTCAAAGAGGATCAATAAAAGTTCGGGTTTGTTTGGAGACATATGATTCAATGGCAATAATAAGAAAATTTGACTCAACCGTAAGGGTAAATGAGTAATTTTGATGAGTTTTTGGCATATATTTTTGCTTGGGTGGTAAAATGTTAACAAGTTGCATTTAGTGGGTGGTTTTGTGTAATTTTAAATATAACGGGTGGTTATATGAAGAACAAGCTATTTAATGGGCGATTTTGTGTAATTTTCCCTATTTTATATAATTTTTATTTCCTAAAAAAGCGTGCGTGAATAGTAAAGTGAAATGTTTTGCGAACGGATGGAGTATAATTTTTGGGGTGTTAAATGATAAAAGGAGTTTCATATCAAAAGTTTGAAGATGATAAGGTTAGTATATTAGACGTCCGTAAATTTAAGCACACAATCTCAATTGATACACTTCTACCCATGACCCTTAGTCATTAATCGCAACTAATGAAGAGATGAAGAAGAGCATGAAGAAAAAGGATGAATAGATGTATGATTAAAAAAAGCTTCAATAGAAAAATCGATTCTAGTAGTTGTTTAACCATTCTTAAATGCGAAAAAGGTATGTTAAGGTGACGGACATTGCTTATCATCGTTACCTCAGGTCCTTAACCCTTGATAAATGTCTCTTTTTGCGAAAAATTATGACCATTGCTTGAACTAGTCTCAAGTTAGTCTCAGGTGACGAATATACTAATTTATGTGGCCAGAGAGATCTGAGGCGACAGATATAAGCAATGACTGTCTCTTGAGACTGGTTCAAGCGACAAATGGAAAAGAAATTAGAGCTCGTCGCTTCAATAAGATTTAAGTGACGAGAAAATTATAGTATGTCACCTTAGTGTAAAATTGGCGGAGTTAATATATTGAGAGATGTCATCCAACATATATCATACATTATGCTATTATATAGTTTTAATTCTGCATTTTTGTATTTACTGTTTTGCCCTTTGCGAGGGTTTTGTGCACTGCACGCCCAAATGGATTATTTGAGCTTTTTGTTCCGTTATCTTGGAACAAGAGAGAATGATTTGACAACCAGGGTATGAACCTTAGCTCAGTCGTTTTTCCCTTCATCACTCTTCTTCATATTGGATCACGTACATTAGTGATCATTTAATGTTTGATTGTTGCGGTTCTGTTGTTGGTGAGCTCGGATCTAGCTCAAAGCTAGAACTTAAGATAATAAGATTACATCAATTTTTTACTAGTTGGTTTTGGTAAATTTCTCTTGTAAACACAACATAACTAAAAGTACGTGGTAGAATTATATTTTCCCATCTCGATTATAATGTGTACAATAAAATGATAAAATAACCGAAACTTGAAATATAATACATCAATTACAAGCAGAAAATAGATATGAAACTATTATGTTATCTTTTTCCTTATGAAATTCTCAAGATTGCATCAGAGTTTAGCAATGGCAGTAGAGGTAGAGATATAAGGAAGATGTATATTTGTCCAATCTTCGTCATCTTCAGGCACCGTAAAAAATTCATCAACCATTTTATCAGTGACTAGCTCTATCTTTGGTGGCTTCCACTGTAGGATAAATGTAGCATATTATGAATTATGTGCGATTAATAACAACAAAGCTAGCAATATAATTATATATATATCTTTATATATCGAGATTAACGAGATCCATATTAGTTGAACCTCATCATATTTATATGTTGGGTTAATTGGGATACTAGAGTGTACTTTCATGTTGGATTAGTGAACAAGAACTCTTTATAATTAAGAGATGCAACATGACAAACCTTGGGGTTGTTGTCCTTTTCGACTAGCTTTGCTCTCAGGCCCTGATGCAAAAAACCAAACAGATAAGCATCGAACACATGTACGTTGAAATTATGAAAATCAAATGGTTGATGAATGATCGACATCATATACCTCGAAAAAGTCATTAATGTCAATTGCTTGGCGCGCAATCTGACAAGAAATTGTATATTCTCTCATAAGACAATTCGCAAGATCTTGAGTTCGTCCCTCCCTTATCTGATACGTTGCCAGAAAAATCATAGAACCAAGAAAAATAGTTAAACTTGTGTACGTATAAATATGCAACATAAGCCAAAGAGGATCGAGTTTATCAAAGGGTAACACTGTCAATGGTTACCGATCTAAGGGCTATTTTAAGGCTAGTTGGTGAAGCAGCCTTCATGGATGTTTTCGCCTTTTCTATCCACTTATGATCTGCTTCATTTATTGCAACTTCATTTGCCTAAATCAAATAAAACACACATTTAGCTGATCTTAAAAGTACTTCATAATCTTGTACCAATAGTTATAAGAAGCATATATTAATTTCCTTTGATCAACCCATTTAGTCACAAAACTTCATGGACTTCATTTGATAAATTAATTCATGCCTTTGTCAGTTTGTCAATGATTGAAATTCTGTTGTTGACAATCTATCCATAAAAATAGTTATAACAAGCATTGTTGAGATATGTGAAGAGATCAAAGGGGGTCACGAATTAACAGACTCACAGTAAGCATTAATTAATTTTCATGTAAGATATTGAAATGCCTCTTACCAATGATATCAATATTTCTTCGACGGTCTTCCCTGCAAAGCATAGACTGATTTTCTCCAACCTGTTTCATAAGCCATTAGGGCAATGATGTGTTCATCGTATATTATATAATTAAGATTAAGAAAATGTGTAAACCTTGTAACGACACTATCCGGCTTCAAATCAGGTGTTCGACTAAACTTGTTGATAAGAGCAGTTATAGTGGCGATATCTGGATTCAGAAGCTCTGAGAGTGCATTTTCGAGTGCTACAAGATCCTAATAATGACATATAAATCGAACAAAGAGGCCAATTAATCGTTTGCTTATAACATATTTTGAAGCTATTAATGCTCTTAACCCTAATATTGAAGTTGCATTAGTATCTCCACACCTTTGAAAAGACAAAGTGAGTTGCAAGTCCACACGAAACCATTTCACTGCCATCTATTAGTGCACCGGTCAAGCCCAAATACTCGCCTGAACACGCATTATAGCATTGCAATTAGTTCCATCCTTCCTTATTACAGACAAAAATTGTTAACCAGTTTTAAATTGGTAAGAGACGATGTATATATATATATATGCATCACTACAAAAAAAAAAAAAACCAAATTAACCACGGACAGTAGCAAGGGCATGAATTTGCCGTGGCTACTTGATTGGTTTATGCCACCGGAGCTGGCATTGCCGTGGATAAAAATATACCTAAAATCAATCAATCAATCAATCATCAATATCAATATCAATCAATATCAATATCTATTAATATTACTAATTCTGCTAGCATTTTGCTGACGTGTCACGCCCACAATTAAAGTTAAATTTTTTATTCAAATGAGATTTTCTTATTGGTCGATATTATTATGGAAACTTTAAAATATTTGTTTCCTAATTTAAATATGATTTGAATCCATTCCTTTTTTTTTATTTTCGGTTATATTGTCGTAAATATTGAGACATGTTTCCTTTTTTTTCCCGATTGCAATATATCTATTACTAATTATGCTAGCATTTTGCTGACGTGTCACGCCCACAATTAAAGTTGAATCTATTAATCTATTAATATTACTAATTCTGCTAGCATTTTGCTGACGTGTCAAGCCCACAATTAAAGTTGAATTTTTTATTCAAATGAGATTTTCTTATTGGTCGATATTATTATGGAAACTTTAAAATATTTGTTTCCTAATTTAAATATGATTTGAATCCATTCCCTTTTTTTTTCGTTTATTGTCGTAAATATTGAGACATGTTTCCTTTTTTTTTCCCGATTGCAATATATCTATTGCTAATTATGCTAGCATTTTGCTGACGTGTCACGCCCACAATTAAAGTTGAATCTATTAATATTACTAATTCCGCTAGCATTTTGCTGACGTGTCACGCCCACAATTAAAGTTGAATTTTTTATTCAAATGAGATTTTCTTATTGGTCAATATTATTATGGAAACTTTAAAATATTTGTTTCCTAATTTAAATATGATTTGAATCCATTCCTTTTTTTATTTTCGATTATATTGCCGTAAATATTGAGACATGTTTCCTTTTTTTTTCCCGATTGCAATATATCTATTACTAATTTTGTTGGCATTTTGCTGACGTGTCACGCCCACAATTAAAGTTGAATTTTTTATTCAAATGAGATTATCTTATTAGTCAATATTATTATGGAAACTTTAAAATATTTGTTTCCTATTTTAAATATGATTTGAATCCATTCCCTTTTTTTTATTTTCGGTTATATTGCCGTAAATATTGAGACATGTTTCCATTTTTTTTCCGATTGCAATATTCTCATAATTCGTCTACATACATTGAACTTAAATTTGAATCTTGGTATATTTTATTTTTGGAAATTTATACTCTACATAGATCCATATCAATTGTCAATTATAAAATGCTACGGAGCATAAATTAACTTTCACATATGTTCATATTTTCTTACCAACCATGCAAGTGTTTCATTTTCAAATAAATTAATCAAAGATGTACTCGGATTGACTGCATTCATTATCTTAACGGATTGAATTCATTTAAATATTTGTTTATTATATCACATTTATCCAAATCATGTTAAAATTTTCTACTCTCTATTCGTTTAGCTAAATATGTTGTTTAATATTCATTCACGCTTTGTTAGGATGGTAAAAATTATATAAAATATTATTTTTTCAAAATTTTTATAAATTAATTTCGATAATAGGTAATCTATTAATAATATTAATTCTGCTATCATTTTGCTGATGTGTCATGCTCACAATTAAACTTGAATTTTTATTCAAATGGTATTTTCTTATTGGTCAATATTATTGCTGAAATTTTAAAATATATGTTTCCTATTTTAAACATATTTGTTTCCTATTTTCATATTAAAATATTATTTCATTTGATATGTTGTATGTCAATTTGTGATCTATTTTAATCGTCTACGTTCATTGAACATTCGTCAAGTCTTGGCTGATTTTATTCTTGGATATTGAAATTGTTGATTTATCATATTTAACCGATTGCAATATTCCCCACAATGTCTACATACAACGAACATGTAATAATCAATTTGTAAATATTCGATTTCAAAAATTAATTATAAAAATCAATTATAGTCAAAAAAGTGTTTTTTTATTATTAAATTATTTTAGACATCTTAAATGACTATCGAAAAATAAATAATATTTTATGACTCACAAGCATTACTAATGCTTATTTTGCATCTTGGATGAGGCTTCTTAGATCACTTTTCTACCTTTAAGGATCTTTTTTTTTACCATCTTACCTTTATTTTCACTATTTATTTCTCTCTCTTTCTAACCATCTTTCTCATGAAAATCATGAATAAGTTATGTACATCTACATAACTTCAAAATTATTCACACAATCATGTGCTTATGATTTTTTAATATTCGTACGGGAGCTTATATTTTACTTTTTAGATCCATGCTAATGATAATAATTATATATTTATTTCAAATTATATTAGGTGGTGTGTTTGAGTATTATTACTGCTTTACCTTATTAAATCATTTATACATATTTTTGTTGTAAACACGTATATATATTAATATAGTATTATATAGATATATAAAACGATGTTCAAATTAAAATAGATCAAGCTCCCGTGCCTTCAAGGCACGGGTATTACACCAGTATAATACTAAAACAGAGGCATGGAAATCCTATGTGGCGGGTAATATTTTTGTTATGATCAATAGCTTATGAACAATAGCTTAAAATAATATTTTTATTATGATCAATCTATTTTAACTTTATAGTTAATATTATAGACAGTTTATATATGGTTTTTACAAATAAATATTTTAAATAATCAATTTCAACCTTTATAACTTTAATAAAATAAATTATGAACAATAGCTTAGAATAATATTTTTATTATTATCAATCCATGTTAACTTTATAGTGAATATTATAGGCAGTTTATAAATGGTTTTCACATATAAATATTTTAAATAATCAATTTCAACCTTTATAATTTAATACAAAAAAGTTGAAACATGACTTGTATAATTAAATAATATATTAGTATAAATGTATTAAATTAATCTAGATATAATTACTATGATTTATGTAATTCAATTTAATTCTATAACAATGGAAGTGAATTTCTAATAACAATCGTGTTATTAACAAACCGCGAAGATCGCGGGTAGTAATACTCCCAACGTCTCAAATTAAATGTCGTTTTACTTTTCGGCACGCTTTTTAAGGAGCGAAAAACTCAATAAAATATTATTTTTTTAATTAATTTTTTTTATATAATTTGATACTTAGTAGTAATAAGTATAACATTATATTAAAAAAAAATTAAAATAATAATATTTTATAGAGTTTTCCACTCCTTAAAAAACATGCACAAAAAAACAAAAGACATTTAATATGAGACAGAGGGAGTACTACTTAAAAGAAAAACGGAAAGCTAAAAACATTAAAACAAGCCCCCTTTCCAAACCCTATCTCAGATTCTCAGATGCGTTCTTCCTTCTTCGACCTCCGCCGCGTCTTCTACGGTTCGACCTCTGCTTCTGGTAAGTCGTCTCCTCTCTTTCCTCTTCTACCAATCTCAGATGTTCGCCCACTATCAGCCATAGCACGCCACCAACAATCTCTCAACCTCGTCTTCTCCAGGAACCATATTCTCCATCGCAGGGGAGCCCCGCCGGCAACGACGGCCTTCCCGCTGACGGCAGCACTAGGGACGGCCAGTTTCCCATCTGCAACCCTTCCTCCTATGCCACAAATCCCTAGAGGTCTCAGATTCGACCCACGTGAACTCCATTCACCTCATCCCTCTCATCCTCGTCGCTTGCGCTTTCACCCTCGATCTGGTTCTTCTCCAATCTCAACTACTCCATTTCCCTTCTGATTTCGGTTGTTTCGTTGGTTATCTCGTTTTTTTTTATCAACTGTCAATCTATATGCAATTGATGTTTACTTTCACTTCAATTGGAGATCCGAGTACGATTTGATTAGGGTTTTGATTTGGGAGTAAACCTACTGTTATGTTAGGGTTTGGTTTGGTTAGGGTTTGATTTGGCAGATTCCATCGCTTATGGTTAACTTTTGGTTTGATTAGGGCTTGCTCTTCGTTTTACTTTATGAGAAGTTAATGTTAGTTGAGCTATATGCGGGCTTTATGTGGACTTTCCAAAGATTTTGCAGATGTTAGCTAACTTTATAGGGCTCTACAAGATATCTGCATAATCTGACTGGCTGGAAATATGTTTTGGTCTTTCTCTTGTTATCTTTTTCTTCATGGTTTTCATCCTCACGAATTGTCTTTTTGGTTTCTGGTTGATTTGCCTTCTAAGAGCTCCAAAGATTTCAAATGTTTGCTATTCATTTTGGTACAAAGTGTGCTTATTGTGTGATGTGTCTTTATATGGTAGACTGTCACCCTTGCGTTATCCGTTGTCAAGGCTTTTTCCGTGTGTCCATTCTTTACTTTATGAGCCTTCTTTTTCTTTTTTTTTTTTGGTAAATTTCTTTTTCTTATAGAGTACAATGTTCTGGTAATATGAGAAGTTAATGTTAGTTGACCTATTTTTTCGATGGATTGTCCCACAATAATAGTTGGCGTATTTAGATCTCCTTATCATCATAAATTTGTGTTTAAGGAAGTCATAAAACTCATAAATGTAAATGAAGGCCAATCCTTTTTATGCATGTGCTCTTTAAGAGTTAAAACTCATAAATGTTGGAGCTTCTCCCATAGGAATTTCTCTTAATCAATCATAATGCTTGGTCAACATACTTGCATTTCAAGATTATTTCATGTACTGCCTTTCATTCAAGTTAGGTGCATCTCTTGGTGAAAACTCTATTAAGTTTTAGCAACTAGCTTTTCCCCTCAGTTCTGAATTTTTGACCCTTTGATGAATCCCTTTTTTTTCCGTTTAAGCAGCTATCATCAATAGGATCTGATTTATAGAGGAAATGGACTACATCGTATCCACAACAGATAATGATTTGACTGAGCATCTTCTTCCATCCAATTTTAGACATAGATTTTTCATTCGTCAAACAAGGTAATTATACCTAGCTTTGTATATTGACAGACAGAAAAGTTGTAGGAAATCTGTGGGGTAGCTTATTTTCTCACATAGCCTATAAAAAATTTTCTGTTCACTTTTACAAGTGATCTAGAAAATAGCCATTTATTTCCCCTTTTCATGATCTTCTGCTGTATAATCAATCTCAATCAACCCGTAAAGTTATGAGAAGTGATAAGCTGCTAAAAAATTCTCACTAGTGGATTATGAAAATTAGAAAATTAGGTGGTTCATGGGTTCCTGTTAGATCAAATACTTTTTTTTTGAAGGTCATTCTGGTACTATATTGAGAGGATCAAATATTTTCTGTACATGACTCTACATTCCTTGGATTGTCTAAATGAAATTGCTGATCTATGCAGAGTAGATCCTTTGCATTAGTGACTATGCCTTGATGTGTGTGAAAAGTTAGTTGTGACACTGAACAATAGCTTTAGTTGGAGGGGACTATAGACACTGATGTTACTGCAGCTGAAGTTCTTTTAATTAGTTTCAAAGGTTAGATATCATGAATGCTTGAGGTATATTCCTTAAAAATTCAAAATTGGAAATGATTTCTTCATTTATTTTAGTGTGTTGAGCACATGGATTGGTATATGATCACATCCAGCTTCAATTGATGATTGTTATATGAACACATCCGGCTTTTGAACGAGGTCACGAAATGACCTCACAATCTCACATGGTAATTTAGATTTCGTTTCAAGTAACTTCTTTATACTCCCAATATAGCATTTCTTGAAATGACTTTTTCTATCTGACTTCATTCTAGAAAAAACTAGAAGTTTATTACTCCATATGCATTAGCTATTTTCACCCCTTGAATCACGTTGAGTCATTCGATTCTGTACCATATATATGGCAGGAACAAGGCATCCCAACGCTTACTCTAGCAATAACTGCCAGCACTAAAGAAATCGAGCATGACAAGGAAAAGTGGTAGTGAAAGAGGCACCACATGATATAAGTCTCTGTTTTCATTGTACCATTTTTGGACTTGTGCATTGTTTTTGGTTGATTTGTCTGAAAATGAGAAACTTAACCTGGTATGACTGAAACTTCTTAAACAAAAATGATAACATCAAAGCTGAGTTTGTTTTCTATTCTATTTGAGGAATTTTACCGCCGATGGGAAGTTTGTACCTTTTATACTTAATCAAAAGCCGATTAAGGAAGAAAATAAGTGATACATTGTTTCCCTCATCTTCATTGTTTTTTCCTTTTATATATATAATTTTAATCTCATCATCTTGTTTTCAATATACTTTGCTAGTCTCTATCACTAAAGCCATTGCAGAGTTATCTGTCAATACAAATGCTTGTAGTGATTTGAACTATAAGCTCAATAATTTTGACCTATTTATGTTAGGGTGCTTAAACGGTTAAGAAACTGAACTAGGTCTTCCATAGGCCATGACCCTAGATACATATCATGTCTAGCAAACTTCTTATTGTTCTGCCTTTCCTATTAATTTAGATAGCTATAATCTCATGCATTATTTTCGTTATCAACATGTAATTTTCAAAGACTAATCTCTGAATGTGATTTTGATAAAGATCATAATGCCGCTTTCATTATCATAATGATGATTGCATTTCATTTTGTGTTTGTTTGTACCGAGTAGTTTGATCTCTGAATGCAATTTTGATAAAGATCATAATTTTTCGTTCATATAATTTTGTCTTTCATTGGCCACATATTGGGCAGGGGATGACTTAGAGAATGACATGGGTTGCTGGATTGTGTTTGTTTATTTTTGTATAATAATGTCATTAATTTTCATAGCCTGGTTCGGATTCCATATGTATCTACCGGAGTTGTAGTGCGAGCATGTGTGGGTCTTTGAACCCACAAGGGTAAAAGCACGAGTTAGTACCTTATATGTAGTGCAAGCTTTTATTCTGTAACTTGTATAAACTAGCAGGTAGCAGTAGCATAAATCCTCAATGACAAGCCATGACCGTGTTTATTTTATTTCTAGAAGTGTAAACTTTGAGTTTTATATAAATTATGTAGTTTTGGTGGAGACGTATAATTATATTGATGTAAATCTGTATATTTGATTTTAGAAAGGTTCAAAATTGAGTTTTATAGCCCGTGCCTCAATTATTTGAGTATTATATTTTTTTTTTCAAATTATCAGACTTTTTAGCCCGAGTTCAAAGAATCCGGGCTAAAAAGCAGTGTTTTTTTTTTTAAATTTCCCAGAAATAATTTAGCAACGGCTACAACCGTGGCTAGATGCACTCTTTTGCCATCGAAGGTTTTGCCACGGCTTGTTTGCCGTGGCTATAGCCGTGCATACCACCCTTTTGCCACAGCAAATGGGCTTTCAGCCACGGCAAACGCTGTTGCTAATTTGTTTTTTTTTTTGTAGTGATGTTTCGATACCTTGTTGATTGTTGTGCAAAACAATTGGCTTAATTTGATGCAGTGCCAATATATATGACGACTCTAGCTTATATTATTTTCAACCAATTAAATATTAAGTTTACAACTTTAAAAAATCATTGAATTAATAAGAACTTACCAAAGAAACCAGGAAGTCTGGACAAAAAATATGAAGCACCAACATCCGGAAACAGTCCAAGTGATACTTCAGGCATGGCAAAAACCTACACACAAAAAACAAATACCATTTTAGATTATATATTTCTATATTTCTATGTGACGATAAAACTAAGTTGATTTTCATTAAAGCATTGTTAGAATTAATTAATAATAATACTTCATAATAAATAAATAAATAAATACTGTTTTCTCCGTCACAATGCGAAACTTGGCATTCATGCTTAATCCAGCACCTCCACCCATCACGACGCCATGAATAAGTACAACCTTCAAATAGCCAAACAAATTAACATACAATTTTTAGGAAAACCAATAACTAAACAGTGAAAAACTAATATACAACCATCATCATTTTTGTGTACAAGTTACTTTTTTCACACAAAAAAAAGAGAAAAGAATACAAGCTACATTAAAAGTTAATCTCACCAGAGGCTTATGATATGTAGCCAACAAGTAGTCTAACATCAACAGTTTTCTGTACAAAAATGCACCAAAGGCCCAATGTTCTAATAGATCAACACAACCAATCACAAGTAAAAAACTATTGTAAGTAATTTGGTGATGTATACATCTGCACATGAAAAGTGACCAATTCCAGTTAGCATATGAATCAATCACTTCCAGAACAAAAATGCTACTACTTCCATGATCCTCATATTTTGAGAAATTTGGCGTAAAATCTTTTGCTTACCATATAGATATCCTATAGCTTTCAGTAGATCTCCGCCAGCACAAAATGCCTTTCCGCTTCCCTATTTAGAGTTAAATTTGTTGAGAGAATGAAAGGTGTGAAGAGACCAAAAGAGTCTCACATCGATAATATGAAAAAAGAAGCCTTAGTATATAAGTTAGTGGGTTACACCTTTTATTGCCAATTGGTTTTAGGATGGAACTACTCCTTAATTAAAATTAACATTACAAACGCATTTAAATAGTGTTTTGTAATGTAACTGTATCTTTTCATAAATTGTTATGTAGTTTTCGTTACCTTCAAAATGACAAGCTTGATGGTTGGATCAACTGTGAAAGCTCGTAATGCCTTCCAAAGCTTGGATATCTACATTACCAAAGTTTAAGATGCAAATTATAATGAAAACCCATTATGTCAATAAATCAAATGAAGCTTAAACACATTACATTGGATCAAGTTTTAATTTATCAGATTGAGGCCAAATGGCTTGGAGGAATGGAACATACCATATGAAGAGTGAGCAAATTGAGTTTTTCAGGCCTGTTGAGCACAAGCTTCCTCACACTGGAGTTTCCTTCAATAAGAACCTGAACAAATCTCAGCTTTTATTCTCCGAGGAAAACAGTCTCACCACCAAACTAGAACATGATTAAAGAGGCCAACCAGCTAGGGATGATCTAAGCATGATTGTTTTTTTAATAAGTTTTTGAAATCTAAGCTTTTAATCAGCTACTCACTCAAACTTTTCGAAGCTTTTGGATTTTTATTCACAAGTTTTCAGCACCTACCCTAACAGCTAGGTTTACCAGACACCATACTAGCTTTTTAATCTATATTTAACACAAATAATCCATCAGTTTTAGCTACCCCATCAATTACCCTTTTGCCAAATAGCCTAAGATGGCGAACACATGCAAGTTTTGTCGTTGCATCGCGATGACTAAGGTGACGTACGTGCATAATTAGGTCCGCTAGATGGACATTCAGACAACGAACATATATATACATTTTTGTCACTTTAGTCAACTCTAAGGCCACGATATAGCTTTTGTCACCCGAGCTTCATTCAGGCGACGAACCTACCATACGTCCCTTGTTGAACCAAATTGGAGGGATGAAATATATATCAATGTCCATCGCTTGAATGTTTGGATCCTATTATGTAATTTAAAAGTTAAGGGACGGATTTTGTATTTTCCTAAAACCCAAGTTTAGATCTATTTAATCACCTAACTCGTTTCAATTTCATACTACAAATCCAGATCTGAGATCTCTGCAATTTCCCTCAGGGTACCTCTAATTACATTATCAAACATCGAATAATCACCTGGTCATCTGATGCTTTTTCGAATAATAACTTGTTAAAATCCATGGAAGTCCCACCTGCAAGATGATCAGGGACGGAACCAGGAATATATGTCGGGGTGTGCTAGATTGTCTTATGTCAAGAAGAAAAATTATGGTGGAAAAAATTGAATGAAAATAAAGTAATATAATAATGAAATTGATAGAATTAAATTTACTATCTCGTATATAATATAATAATGAAATTGATAGAATTAAATTTACTATCTCGTATATAATTTATTAGGTACATAGTAAAAAAAAATTGTTGTGAATTTTTTGCACTAAAATAGAGATTTATAGTCATAAAATAGGTAGAATTGATAAAAGGAAAAAATGCAGCTGAAAGTGTAAGGAGGGGATTCGAACCTGGGAAGGGTGGGGTTAGAGTGCAAGGTTTATACGAGTGGACTAATTTTTACATTGTGTTCTATACTTAAGCTATATAATACATATTTTATATAAAAATGATATATATACGAAAAATGTTCCACTAATTCGAGTTCAAATACACCCACAAGCTAGATAACATCAGTCCAATAAAACTCAACCCGAAACCGAAATCGATCCCATTTTAAGATGGGCTGAAAAGGCTAAGACCACAAGAAATAAGGATTCGGGTCGGGTCATGATCCGACCCACATCAGAATCCTGATGAAGCTAAGAGAAACAGTTACCTGATGAAGATCGAAGAGCTTAGATCGATCTGAGGGAGCTAGGCGTGATCGACTGGTGTGAGGGAGGCTGAAATTTCAGATCTGAATCTGATAAACAGACAGAGGGAGGTGGAAGCTAGCATCTTAATTAATACGCGCATGATTCAATTAATTAAGTAATTATTCAAATATTTTTCACGTGTTTTAAAAAATTAATATGTTAGCATCTTAATGTGACTTCATAACATCTTATGAGATATTATGTGTCGTGTTGGGGCTGATTCTAGGGAAAAAAATTTGTATTAAAAAATTTAGTGTCAAAATTTATAGAAAGTTATCCTAAGTCACTATCTATCTCTATATATATTTTAGTTATTCTATAAAAGTATAAAGCAAAATTATTTTATAGTCATACTTATCAAAAATAGTGATAGATAAATATGTAGCATGTTTGACAAATGATATTTTATTTATATCTAGATTATTTTTTGGTAGATATAATTATTTATATTAAAATTAATTATTTAATAATTGTTATTATATATATTATTTTGGGGGGCAAAAATAAATTATTAAAATATTATGTAGTCACAATCAATCAATGCATAAATCTTTTAATGTAATAAAGATATACTACGTCTTTAATAAAGAAATAACAACTCATCAATGCATGTGCGCCCATGCACACAACCCCAGCCCAATCGTCTGTCCCAGTTGGAGTTTGATAAGGTATCAAAGCGATTCACCTAACAACCCATCTTTCGATCCTGGTCTGGGCTAGCTATAAAGAGAATGAGATGCTAGATCTGTTTAGGGGCAGTTACTATACATGCCATATTTTTTGCCTATATTAGGAAATTGTCCACCACCCTCTCCATATTAGCAAAATGTCCACACCTAAAATAAAGTTGCTGAAACCCCTGTGTCACCCTCTGTTTCAGCAGTTTTTTTTTCGCTTTTTTTTTTGTTTTTTTTTCCAGTTTTTTTTTCGCTTTTTTTTCCGCGTTTCCAGAGTTGCTGAAACCCATGTGTCACCCTCTGTTTCAACAGTTTTTTTTTCAATTTTTTTTTCGCTTTTTTTTCGTTTTTTTTTCCGCGTTTCCAGAGTTGCTGAAACCCTGTGCCACCCTCTGTTTCAGCAGTTTTTTTTTCGCGTTACTGTTTTTTTTTTCACGTTGCTGAAACCCCGATTTCAGCAATGTTGTTATTACCGAAACCCCGGTTTCAGCAACGTTGTTGATGCTAAATCCACGGTTTCAGCAACGTTGTTGACTCTAAAACCCCGATTTCAGCAACGTTGTTGATGCTGAAAATGTTGCTGAAATCATGTTACGGGATATAAAATTTAGCCTATGCGGGATTCGAACCCACGTATTTGCGCATAGCACATCGCTCTGCCATTGAGCTAAGAGGCTTTTAAAGGAGATTTAAAGCAAGTTCAACACCAACAATTTCAGCAAATTCTAGTTTTAAAGCAAGTTCAGCAACAATAATTTCAGCAAATTCTAATCTGAAAAAATAAACGGAAATTTCGCGAGGTACCCCTGGGGTATTGCAATTTTCGCGAGGTATACAACTCTTTTACATATTTCGCGTGGTGCCCCTGAAGTTTTGATTCTTTTCGCCCCATACCCTTCCTCGTTAAATTTGACAGACTTGCCGTACTCCGTTACTTTTCAATTAAAAAAAAAGGAAAGAAAGAACATACAAAAAGAGAAAGAAAGAAGCGAACAGAGAGGGAAGGTGAAGGCGCTCGAATCCCAGATGTTGAATCGGCAGACTTCGATGCAGAATCATCAGTTCCGCCTCGCCAAGACCACGAGGATCGGAGGCACAATCGGCTACCTCCCACCGGAGAGCTTCCAGAGAAGATACATAGTCACTGCGAAATCCGACGGGTTTAGCTTCGGGATTGTGGCTTCAGAGGTCGCTTCGGGTAGGCGAGCGGTGGATCTGGTGTATCAGGATGATCAAATTGGGTTGCTCGATTGAGTAAGGAGGTTGGCCGATGAAGGCAACCTTCTCCAGGCAACCGATTCTTGGCTTCCTGACAGGTCGTATAGGCTTTCGGAAATGGATCGTCGAGATGCTCTCCGGCAATGTGCTTGGGAAGCTGCCGGTTCTCCCCTGCTTCAAATCGCAGCCTGTGTACATACGGTGCCGGGATCGAACACGAGCGGAAGCAAATCGGGTGCGAAAGTCTCCATCACCACCTCTTCCAATGACTCTAAAAAACCCTCAATCAAAGCCCTCAATCGATCGGCATCGGAGGAGCAAGAAGATGGGGAAATCGAATTGAATCTAATATTGCATTGGGTGGGAGATTTGGGGTTGATAAATCCAACGGAGGGCTGATTAGGGCTTCTTCCATTCATGGAGGTGCAGGAGTCGGCGGCGGCGTTGGCGAGGACGGCGTCTGTCCGGTGGAGACGGAGGAGGAGTGGAGGAGGAGAGAGGAGATGCAGACTTTGAGGAGAATTGGAAAGATCTGGCCATCTGGGATCTGCGATTCGACTCCCTTCTCCTTCGCTTCTTTCTTTCTCGTCTTTCTTTCTCGTCTGTTCTTTCTTTCTTTTTTTTCTTTTTTTTTTAAATTGAAAAGTAACGGAGTATGGCCAGTCTGTCAAATTTAACGAGGAAGGGTATGGGGCGAAAAGAATCAAAACTTCAGGGGCACCACGCGAAATATGTAAAAGAGTTGTATACCTCGCGAAAATTGCAATACCTCAAGGGCACCTCGCGAAATTTCCGAAAAATAAATATATAGATGCGGTGGTTAAACCAAGGTAACGAAAAGAAGTACCTCTACCGGCCTTTTACATTAGCTAACTAAAAACATCGGCTCTACCTGCTAAAAGTGCTGAAACCGGAGTTGAATCATAATCAATCATCTCAATTCAATAAACCTAAGTGTAGTTACGACAAAACCATGTAACACAAAAAAATAAAATCTCAAATTAGCATTTCTTTCAAAGAAATTGTTATTTACACATCTTTAACCATGCACATTCCTCTCAATAAGCCTAAATCCAACAAACATATATTATTTTGCTGAAATTAGCATACATATATTATTTTGCTGAAATGAATCAATAGGCAATTAGCATACATATAAGCCTGAATCAATAGGCAATTAGCATACATATATTATTTTGCTGAAATGAATTGCAGACAAACATTCAATAAATTGTGAGATTGGAGGAGATTCAATGCAAATTCATATTGCTAATCGAAAAGAGAAACACAAATTCAGATTTGAAAACCTAATATGTACCTGGATATGAGATGCGGACTAGAGTCGGTGAGATCCGGAAACAGACTATGGAAGAGAATCAATTGCAAGTGGTGGTGGAGGACGACAACGTCCTCATCATCGTCGAACAGGTAATCACGTAATCGCAAGTGATCGGTGATATCGGTGTGATTTGGACTTCACCAGCGGTAATCGCGTTAGATTTAGATCTGATGCCGCCCACCGACTTCTCTTTCGATTTCGCTGCCTCCGCTCCTCCACGATTCCGTCGATGCAGATCTGCGTTTCCGTCGGGATGGTGCCGCCGGTGTCGACGCCGGAGCTCGTCCTTCTTTGTGAAGCCTGAGATCTGTTGATATTGTATCAGAGGAGAAGCCCGAGATCTGCTGAAATTGTATCAAATTTCTGGATCTCATCATCCATAAATCCGGCTGATCCGGCTACATGTCCGGCTCCATCACCTCGGCCATCTGCAAGCTCGACCGCCTCTCCTCCCTCATCCTCGCCGACTGAAAGACCATCTCCGGCGAGACCCCCTCCGGCGGTTTCAACAACTCCCGTCGCTGATTGATGATCGGAAGAAGGCCTGGAAACGCGGAATTCAAGCTTGATCCGGATCGAGCGCCGTCGATCTGGATTTCAAGTGGTGGTGGAGGACGACAACGTCGTTTCCTTCTTCCTCCGTCGTCGATTTCACCGCCTCCGTCCAAATCTTGCGGTGATGGTACGAAGACGCGAGGCTGGTGACCGGAGGAGGAGGAGGGAGAGGAAGAGCAAGGGAGTTGTCGACGAAGAGAGCGAGATCTGAAACGGGAGTGCTGAAACGGCAATGAACATGTGAAATTAGGGGGATAATTTTGTCCATAAATTTTTTGGTGGACGAAACCTTAATTTTACAAGGGTGGGAGACACTCTCCAAATAGAGGCCCAAAAATGGGCCCGTTGGGAAAATTTTCTCATCTGTTTATCCAAATGTCAATTAGGCGTGTTTCCCTAGTTGCACTTACGGTAGCGTGTTGAGATTTGAAACGACAAGTGTCCCACATCAAAAGCATAAAACTTTGTATATAAGCTTGTATAGACTACTCATTCTATTGACAATTGATTTTTATGATGAAACATCACTCAACTTCCACGAGTATTGGTTTGAGTAAGAAAGTTAAGCAATGACTTTTAGTCTATCCGAATAATGAAAAATCGACTATTTGTAAGTATATTAAAGCAATGACTTCGGGCGACGGAGACCTTTAAACTAAAGTCATTGCTTTAATACTTACAAATAGTCGATCTGTATACGTTCATTATTATGATAGACTAAAAGTAGTCATTTCATTATAGCTAGGCTACTCCTACTGCCAATTGGTTTTTACGAGCACACGAGTTGATGGATGTAATTTTTGTAAGATTGTGAATAATTGAGTCCCCTTGATAATCTCAGAGGTCTACTTATATATATATATATATATATATATATATATATATATATATATATATATATATATATATATATATATATATATCACTAGGGTAAATACTCAGGGTTACAACTGTAACTATACAATATTTACTTCTAAAAATATATAATCTCTAACATCCATCCTCATTTGCAACATGAGGAAAGCGAATGGAAAGATTGGAACGAAAAGAAGTAATTAAATAGAGGAGTAGGTAGACCTTTTGTGAAGATGTCCGCATACTGGTGAGATGAAGGGACATGTAAGACACGAACCTGGCCAAGGGCGACCTTCTCTCGGACAAAATGGATGTCGATCTCGATGTGTTTGGTGCGCTGGTGTTGAACCGGGTTCGACGATAGGTAAATGGCGGAGACGTTATCACAGTAAACAAGAGTTGCCGACCTAAGGGGGACGCGGAGCTCACACAGGAGATTGCGAAGCCAACACGTCTTAGCCACGGCGTTGGCGACCCCCCTATACTCGGCCTCGACGCTCGAGCAGGAGACTGTAGCCTGGCGCTTCGAGGACCAGGAAACAAGATTGTCACCAAGGTAGACGGCATAGCCACATGTAGAGCGGCGGGTCTCCTGACAGCCGGCCCAATCTACATCAGAGTAAGTGGTGAGCCTGTCAAAGTGACATCGCCCCCAGATGAAGACCCATATCACTAGTACCCTGAGGTAGCGGATGATCCGTTTAAGTGCATGAAGATGATGCTCGTGGGGATCATGCATATACAAGCAAATATGTTGAACTACGAATAAGATGTCCGGTCTGGTGAAGGTCAAGTGTTGCAGGGCGCCCGCAAGGCTGCGGTAGGCAGTGGGGTCGGCAACCTTTGGGACTAGAAGTGGCATCAAATTTGACCTTGTAGTCGACGAGGGTAGTGACAGGCTTACAAGCGGCCATTCGAGCCTTGTCGATGATCTCAAGAGCATACTTCTTCTCATGAAGGAACAACTCATCGGGGGAACGAGAGACAAACACTCACAGGAAGTAGCTGAGGGGGCCAAGATCAGTCATGGCAAATTCAGATCGCAGACGGGCCATCAGACTGAGAGGAGGTCAGGGGAAGAGGCAGTGAGCACGATGTCATCCACATACAGAAGAAGATATGCTGTAGCAGGTCCCTCATGAAACACAAAAAGTGAGTGGTCTGACTGACTGCTCTGAAATCCCGGTCGATGAAGGTAAGTGGCGGTGATACCAGGCACGAGGCGCCTCTTTCTATCCATAAAGGAATTTTCGAAGCAGGAATAGGTGCGTAGGACGAGTGTCATCATAGAAGCCTAGGGGTTGATGCATGTAGACAGTTTCTTGCAGATTGCCGTGGAGAAACGCATTCTTGATATCGAGCTGATGGATGAGCCAGTCCTTGTTGAATGCAATGCTCATAACTGTACGAATGGTGGCCAGTTTGACCACAGGGCTGAAGGTCTCATCACAGTCGACACCGACTTCCTGAGACTTGTCGTTGACAACAAGGCACGCTTTGTGGCGTTCCAGGGTGCCATCAGACCTATACTTATGTTTGAACAAACACATGCAGTTAATGATATTAGATTCTCGAGGCCTTGGAACGAGGTCCCACGTGCCATTTTTAATTAAAGCACTAAACTCATCGACCATGGCGGCGTGCCAGTTCGGGTCATGTAAGGTCTTTTGTGGTGATTGAGGGAGAGGGGATATGTTTGTGGAAGGGGTGAGGAGGTTGTACTTGGGGTTGGGTTTGAAGATCCCGTATTGAAACCGGTTCTTCATGGTTGGGGCGGAGGGAGCTATAGGGGCAGCAATGGGAGGAGCGGCGTGCGCAGCTTGAGGTGGCGGGGGCGGCCCATTGTGCAAAGGGGCGTGGGGACATGCGGCGGCAGCAAGGGTGCAACAGGAGGCAGCGACGACAGCTAGGGGTAGCGGCGGCGACAGGGTGGTGTGGCGGCGGCGGCAGGTCGGGCGGCGGCGGATCGATTTTATGAAACAAAAAATTAGGGTTTCACAAAGAAGGCTGATACCATGTAAGATTGCGAATAACTGAGTTCTCTTGAGGATCTCAGAGGTCTACTCATGTATATATATCACTAGGGTAAATACATTGGGTTACAATCGTAACTATACAATATTTACTTCTAAAACTATATAATCTCTAACAATTTTAACGCAATCTCTTCGGGCGATGAAGACCTTTAAACTAAAGGCATTACTTTAATACTTACAAATAGTCTATCAGTTCATTATTAATTAGGATAGACTAAAAGTCGTCACTTCATTATAGGCTACAGTAGCAATTGGTTTTTACGAGTGCACAAGTCGATTGGATGTTTCATCCAGAAAATATGAATTTTGGAATCTTCTATATATACATCTTTGTATATTTTTAGAACAGTACGTACTATTTGTGCTATAATTGAATCTACTAATATATACATGTTTGTAAGTTTAAAACAATTTTTTTGGTTTATAGGTAAGCATTTACAGTGGATGCATCAATTTTTTTAGGGAGGCTAAAACATTTTATGAGAATTTTTTTTTAAAATTTTATATGTATATATGAAAAATGTCGGAAATGATATATAAACCGTTAATTTTTACTATATCCATCGCTAACAAGATGCGAACATGCCAATTTATGTGACCAGAGAGAGATTTGAGGCGATGGATATATATAAGCAATGTCCATCTCTTGAGAGTATTGGTTCAAGGTGAATGGAAAAGAAATTAGAGTATGTCGCTTCAATAAGATTTAAGGGACGAGGAAATTACAGTATGTCACCTTAGTGTAAAACTGGCGTAAGGAGATAAGATTGCATCAATTTGTTACTAGTTGGTTTTGGTAAATTTCTCTTGTAAACACAATATATATGCAATAGTACAACTGCTAGTGGTAGAATTATATTTTCCTAATGCAATTATAATATGTACAATAAAATGACAGAATAACCAAAACTAGAATTAAATATAATACATCAATTAAAAGCAGAATATAGATATGAAACTATGTTATTTTTTTCCTAATGACAGTCTCAAGATTACATCAGAGTTTAGCAATGGCGGTAAAGTTAGAGGTATGAGGAAGCAATATATTTGTCCAGTCTTCATCGTCTTCAGGCACCGTGAAAAATTCATCAACCATTTTATCAGTGACTAACTCTAACTTTGGTGGCTTCCACTGCAGAATCAATGTAGCATATTATGAATTACGTGCGATTAAACAAAAAGGCTAGCAACTGTATATCTTTATATAATGAGATTAAGGAAATCCATATTAGTTGAAAGAATAGAAAATTAAGCAGCATATAAGTTTGACGGGTATACTCTTCTAGTTAATTAAACATTAGTGAACAAGAACTCTTGCAAGAGCTGCAACTTTACAAACCTTCGGGTTGTTGTCCTTTTCGAATAGCTTTGCTCTCGAGCCCTGATGCGAAAAAACAAATAAATAAGCACCTAACACATGTATGTAGAAATTATGAAAATTGGTTGATGAATGATCGACATTATTCATATACCTCGAAAAAGTCATTAATGTCAACTGCTTTGCGCGCAATCTGGCAGAAAATTGTATATTCTCTCATAAGACAACTCGCAAGATCTTGAGTTCGTCCCTCCCTTATCTGATATGTTGCCGAAAAAATCATAGAAACAAAAAAAAAAGTTAAACTTGTGTATGTATAAATATGCGCGCAACAGAAGCCAAAGAGGATTGAGTTTATCAAAGGGTAACGATCAATGTTTACCGATCTAAGGGCTATTTTAAGACTAGTTGGTGAAGCTACCTTCATGGATGTTTTCGCCTTTTCTATCCACTTATGATCTGCTTCATTTGTTGCAACTTCATTTGCCTAAATCACATAAACAACACATTTAGCCGATCATAACACTTCCTAATCTTATTATATCTAGAATAATTATAAGAAGCATATGTCAATTTCCTTTATTATATCTGGAATAATTATAAATCACTAACTGATATTCTGTTGGTGACAATCTATATCCGTAGCAATGTTCTAAAGGGCTAGGCAGTTGTGTGGGTGATTTTTAGAACTCTGATCCGTAGAAATATTTATAACAAGCATTAATTAATTTTCATGTAAGATATTGAAATGCCTCTTACCAATGATATCAATATTTCTTCGACGGTCTTCCCTGCAAAGCACCGACTGATTTTCTCCAACCTGTTTCTTTGTAAAGTGTTATTAGGGTTTGTGATGTGTTCATTATAATAGAATATGATTAAGATAAAGAAAATTAGCAAACCTTTTAATGACACTATCTGGCTTCAAACTAGGTTTTTGACTAAATTTGTTGATAAGAGCAGTTATGGTGGGGATATCTGGATTCAGAAGCTCTGAGAGTGCATTTTCGAGCGCAACAAGATCCTAATCACGACATAGATCAACAAAGAGACCAATTAATCGTTTGCTTATATCGGTCTACATATAAGTGATATAACATATTTTGATGCTATTAATGCTCTTAAACCTAAAATTGAAGTTGCATTGATATCTTTTCACACCTTTGAAAAGACAAAGTGAGTTGCAAGTCCACACGAAACCATTTCACTGCCATCTATTCGTGCACCGGTCAAGCCCAAATACTCGCCTGTGTGCGCATTAGCATTTACAAACAAAAATCTTTAACCGGTACATTTTAAATTGGTAAGAGACGACGTATATAAAACAATTGGCTTTGATGCAATGCCAATATGACTCTAGTTTATGTTATTTTCAACCAATTAAATATCAAGTTTCCAACCTTAAAAAATCATTGGAATTAATTAGAACTTACCAAAGAAGCCAGGAAGTCTGGACAAAAAATATGAAGCACCAACATCCGGAAACAGTCCGAGTGATGCTTCAGGCATGGCAAAAACCTGGAAAAAAATTTGAAAAATACCGTTTTGGATTATATATTATTATGTGACAATATAAGTAAGTTTATTTTCGTTAAAATAATTTTAGAATTAATTAATAAGACTACTTCGTAATAAATAAAAGTACCGTTTTCTCTGTCACAATACGAAACTTGGCATTCATGCTTAATCCAACACCTCCACCCATCACGACGCCATGAATAAGTACAACCTTGAAATAGCCAAACAAATTAACAAACAAAGAAAATCAATAACTAATAAGCGAAAAAACACATATATATATATATATATATATATATATATATATATATATATATATATATATATATATATATATATATATATATATATATATATATATATATATATAACCATTATCATTTTTGTGAAATAGAAAATTACAAGAACAAGAGTACAAGCAACTTTAAAAGTTAATCTCACCAGAGGCTTATGATATGTAGCCAACAAGTAGTCTAACATCAACTGTTTTCTGTAGAAAAATGCACCAATAGCCCAATGCTCTAATAGATCAACACAAAGAACCACAAGTCAAAACTATTGTAAGTAATTTGGTGATTTATGCATTTGCACATTAAAAGTGACCAATTTCAATTAGCATATTACTGAAGTCCGTTGCGACTTGTGTTCGGGGAACGTGTGCTACCTAGTATCCTAGCACATAAGTCGGGGTGGAGTTCCATCTTAAAACCAATTGACAATAGGAATAGTAGCACTAGCTTTTACTAAGACTTGTTTGTTCATATTATCAATGTGAGACTCTTTGTCTCACTCTTTGTCTCTTCACATTTTCTCAACACATATGAATCAGTCACTCTAGAACAAAAATGCTACTATATGTACCATGATCGTCACATTTTAATAAATTTGGCGCAAAATCTTCTGCTTACCAGATAGATATCCTATAACTTTCAGTACATCTCCGCCAGCACAAAATGCTTTTCCGCTTCCCTATATAGAGTTTAAATTAACATTATAAACACATTTCGATATATTGTTTTTATTTGGATGATTGTAATGTAACTGTATCTTTTCATATATTCAATGTGTGATAAATCGTTCTGTAGTTTCCCTTACCTTCAAAATGACAAGCTTGATGGATGGATCAATTGCGAAAGCTCGCAAAGCCTTCAGAAGCTTGGAAATCTACATTATCAAGCCAGTTTAAGATGCAAATGAAAACCCATTGTGCAATAAATCAAATGAAGCTTAAACACATCACACTGGATCGAATGTTAATTTATCAAATCAAGGCCTAAGGGCTTGAAAAAATGGAACATATATACCATATGTAGAGTGAGCGAATTGAGTTTCTCGGGCCTATTGAGGACAAGCTTCCTCACACTAGAGTTTCCTTCGGTAAGAACCTGAATGAATTTCAGCACAAAATTTCAACTTTTATTCTCCTATGAAAACACTCTCACTGCCAAACTAGAGCATGATTAAAGAGGCCAATATGGGACAATCTAAGCATGAATTCTATATGCATTTCTATAACTTCAATTAATTATACTGAAGTCTATTGGGACTCGTGATCGGGGGGTCGTGTGCACACGTACGTGCGCCTATGCGCTAGTAGCGCGCCTAGCACATAAGGCGAGTGAGGTTCCATCCTAAAACCAATTGGTGATAGGAGGAGTACTCAAAAGCTTATACATTAAGGCTGAGAGTCGGACCGTTTGCCTTTACCGCTCTGATACCATAATGAAGTCTATTGAAACTCGTAATCGGAGGTCGTGTGCACACGTGCGCCCATACGCTAGTAGCCTAGCACATAAGCCGATCGAGGAATGTTTCATCCTAAAACCAACTAGCGATGGGAGGAGGAGCTCTCTAGGTTATATACTAAGGTTTGTTTTTTCATATTTTCAATGTCTGACTCTCCGGTCTCTTCACATCTATCATCAAACTCTAAGCCCACAATATAGCCACAATATAGCTTCCGTCACCTAAGCTACATTCAGGCGACGAATCTACCATTTATCCGGACCTTGTTGAACTAAATCGGAGGGATGAAATATCTCAATGTCCATCATGTGAATGTTTGGATCCTATTTTGTAATTTAAAAGTTAAGGGACTGATTTTGTATTTTCCTAAAACCCAATTTCATCACCTAATTACTAGTTTCATACTCTGCCTCTCATATTCCAAACCCAAATCTGAGATCTCTACAATTTCCCTCAGGGTACCTCTAATTACATTACCCAACATCAAATTAATAATAATAACAATATATAATCACCTGGTCTGATGCTTTTTCGGATAATAACTTGTTAAAATCCATGGAATTAAGTCCCACCACCTGCAAGATATATGATAACTCGTTAATTATCTGTCCAATTAAAACTCAGCCCGAAACCGAAATCCCATTTTAAGATATATGGGCTGAAAAGGCTAACTAAGACCACCCGAAAATGGGATTCGGGTCGGGTAATGATCCGACCCATATCAGAATCCTGACGATAAGAAACAGTTACCTGATGAAGATTGAAGAGCTCAGAATCCTCAGATGGATCTGAGGGAGCTAGGCGTGATCGACTGGTGTGAGAGAGGCTGAAATTTCAGATCTGAATCTGATAAACAGAGAGAGGGAGGTGGAAGTGGGTGGAGGTACATCGGTATCTGAGGTTTAGGGTTTATTAATACAATTATATTAAGTCATTTTTAAATATACTACGTATTTAATACACGTATGATTCCATTAATGAAGTAATTATTCAAATATTTTTTCATGTGTTGGAAAAAATTAAATAGGTTTGCATCTGTGTGAGTCTCCTCGTCAATCTATTGAGGATTACGTAACTATGTAAATACCAAATGTATATTAATTGAATTATCTTTTTACCAAAAAAAATTAATTTAATTATCATACTCCATGGATTATAATTTATTAAAAAGTTAAATAAAAGGTAAATGGAAGAGGGCAGATAATTTCCCTTGTAAAATCACAAGAGGGCAGATAATTTTGCAAAATACTATTATGATGGGTAAATAGCAGGAAACCACCCGTTAAATGCACTACATTGCTCAAAACTACCCCTTAAAACAAAAATTGCAGAAAATCACTCTTTAAACCTACTCTGTTAGCAAAACACCACCCCACCCATTTATTCCGTTAAAAATCCGTCAAATCTCAGAAAATCCCCCATGGTTTGGTCGAAGAGAGAAAACTCTGTGAATTTAATCAGCAGTCGTGGACCGTGGTGATGGCAGCCTTGGGCTTCGCCTGGCTGGCCATCGAATTCGCCTTCAAGCCGTTACTTGACAAGGCTCGAACCGCCATGGACAGATCCGACCCCGATGTCGACGCCGCCCAGGATCGGAAGGATACGACCGTCGAAGTGCTCGCGGAGGAGTTTGAGGAGAAGAAGAAAGTCGCCAAGGAAGAGGACGATGATGTGCAGGTGGGTTGACGACCAATTTATGGTTGAATTCGAACAAATTGAGGCTCGATTTTGCCTTCTTTTGTTGTCGTTGGGATTTATATGATTTTCGAATTTAGGATTTAAGGGTTCTTGTTCCTTTGCATAAATCGAACCTTAGATCATTGATGTAGCTTGAATTGGGAATGGAGATCGTTGAAATTGACAAACTTATCCTAGAATTGGCAAAAATCCATGCCTAATTTGGTTGTTTAAAGTTGAATTATATGGGTTTGCGATTTGGGTTTTTTTCTCTCTCAAAATCATCATGGAACTAGATTGAGGTTTCACTTCTCTATAGGTTTCTCACAGTATGTATGGGTTGTTGCTGGGTTGTGCCATGGTCAACATCAAACTCCTCATCGGAGCACATGGTGGCGGTGACATTGTTGAGTTATCAACAGTAGGCAAATTATTGAAGAAGGTAGATGAAGACCCTATAATATTGAATAAAACAATAGGGTATATTGGTAATTTAATAAAATTTAACGGGTGATGAACGGAATTAGAGAAGGAGGTGGTTACTTGCTAACGGAATCACTTTAAAGGGTGGTTTGCCACAATTTAGTATATAAAGGGTGGTTATGTGCAATGTACCCTATTTAAAGGGTGGTTTACTGCAGTTTACCCTATTATGATTATATACCATACATATACCACAAATCTCAAAATCGAAACTGCGAATAATAGATGACACCTTATAGAGAGTATAGATACCTCTATAAGGGCTTTTCTGTAATTGTCAAAAAGAGGTCCTAGAAGGTCTATAAATACATGTAAACTGGTGTTGGAAATCGCTGTAACAGAACAACCAAAATCAAAGAGTTTGTTACACAGATTGTTCTTCAAGAAGCTTCTTTCTCCTCCTTTTTCTTCCTTTGTCTGATTGATCAAGGTATTGAGATCAATCTCAATATCTTTCATGGTATCAGAGCGCACGGCATCGATCAGGCAGAAATTCTAGGTCAGACGGAGGATTGAAGACGATGAACACGGGAGAAATTGGAGCTTTGATGGCGAACATGAACGATCCATTAGCTTTGGCTAATTCGGATCATCCAGGAGCGCAACTGGTCGCTAATGTGTTCAATGGTGCGAATTTCCTTGGTTGGAGCAGAGGAATCACCAATGCACTCGGCGCCAAGCTCAAATTAGGATTCATCGATGGAAGTCTGAAGAAGGACGACCTCAGTCTGGTGGATCTGCAGCGTTGGACGAGATGCGATTTCATGATCCGTTGCTGGATGTTGAACTCGATGACTGCAGGACTCGCAGAAAGCTTCACGTATACAGAATCAGCGAAACATCTTTGGGAAGAAATCGTCGAGAGGTATGCACAGTCTAATGGCCCTCTCTTGTTTCAATTAAGAAAAGAAATGAGTAATCTAGTTCAAGGAGCCATGTCGGTTCCGGATTACTATGGAAAGCTAAAGAAACTATGGGATGAAATCTTTAGCTTAGAAGGAAATCCAGAGTGTACATGTGGTGCGTGCAGTGGCTGCACTTGTGGTACGAAGAAAAAGATGCAGGATATTGATAATCGAAACAAAGTTCTTCAGTTTTTGATGGGACTGAACGATGGATATGAAAGTGTTAGGAACCAGATCTTGATTCAGGAGCCTATGCCTACCATGAACAAAGCATACTACATGGTGACGCAAGTTGACAAAGGATCTGGTGACAAATCTGGAGCGAGTTCTAGCTCAATTGTTTCAAATGCCTTGACTGCTAATAGAAATGGGGACAGATCTGGTGACAGTAAGAAGTCTTTCATGAAGGATAAAGAGAGCAAGCATTGCAGTCACTGCAACATGAAAGGGGCATCTGAAAGCTGAATGTTTTCGCATAATTGGGTATCCTGATTGGTTTAATCAGCCCAAAGGGAAAGGCAATGTGAGATCTCAGGCTAATGTTGTTGAAAGTGGAGATTCGCCTCTGGATGAGGGCAAAGGGTCTAGCTCTCAGCATACAGATTCTTCACTGGTCAGTGCTCTTGAGGATGTTCTTCAAGCCATGAAGGGCAAGAGTCTTGCTTATTCAGACACCTACAGTGCTGGTATGATCCTTGCTCTGAACTCCTCTAAAGATAGGCATATAGATCCTCATTCTTGGATCATTGATTCGGGGGCTACGGACCATATGACTCACAATGATAATATTTTACATTCCAAAAGGAAGCTCATAGAGATCATTAGAGTTTCTTTGCCTGATGGCTCTATTAGAGAAGTTCATGAAGTAGGAGATATCACCTTTAAATCTGGATTTACTCTACATGGAGTATTCTTTATTCCTGAATTTAAAGAGAACTTACTGTCAGTTGGGAAAGCCATAGATGATGCTGGTTATGATGTGAGTTTTCATAGAAAATATTGTGCATTTCAGGACCATAGGAATGGTCAAGTGCTTCTGCGAGCTGAAAGGATTCCAGGGAGACTTTATAGAGCTGTTCTCACACCTGCACATGGGATTTGCAAGCTGCAATTGCCTCACAATGTCAGTGTTGCTGCAGATACTTCATTTTATAATAAAGTAGTATCCAAACTGGATTCTCGTTTGATTCATGAGAGATTAGGACATATCTCTTTTTCCAAGTTGAAACATTTGTAGTTGTGTACGTCTGATGATGTTGGTTCTTGTGAAACTTGTATTCAAGCCAAACATCATTCTCTTCCATTTCAATTGAGTACTTCCATTGCTTCCAGAAAATTTGAACTGCTGCATATTGATTTGTGGGGGCCGTACAGGGTGCCTTGCATAACAGGTGGAAGATATTTTGTTACTATATTAGATGATTATACAAGATCAGTGTGGACTTATCTTGTTCAGGATAAGACATTGGTACCTTCTATTATCATTGATTACATCAAGATGGTGGAGAATCAGTTTGACACTAGAGTTAAAATTGTCAGAAGTGACAATGGTACTGAATTGCGTAAGTGTAAGCAGTTCTTTGTAGAGAGAGGGATAGTATCTCAGAAATCTGTTCCTCATGTCCCACAACAAAATGGCCGAGTGGAGAGGAAACATAGGCACCTATTGGAGACACCAAGAGCCATCAGATTACATGCCAATCTCCCAATTAAGTTTTGGGGAGATTGTATACTAGCTGCTACTTACCTCATTAACCTCATGCCTGCAGTTCCTTTGAATGGGGTGTCACCTTTTGAAAAATTGTATGGTGGTCCTCCTGATTACAGTGCTTTGAGAGTAGTGGGGTGCTTGTGTTTTGCTCTCAACAAAAGTGGTCCCAAAGACAAGTTTGGGGACAAGACACACAGGTGCATTTTTCTTGGCTACCCTCTTGGTCAAAAGGCCTATAGGCTATATGATCTTGCCACAAATAAAACTCTACTTAGCAGAGATGTTGTTTTCCTTGAACACATCTTTCCTTATAAAACATCCTCACCCCCCACCTTACCCTCCTCTACACCACCCTCTTTACCCCTTGTTAACCCTGCCTTTGACAATGTTCCAATCACATCCCATCCAATTTTATTACAACACACAGTCTCAGATTCCTTGTCTGATTCTGTTGCCCAGTCTCCCCAACAATCCTCAAACATAACCCCTGATCCTTCATCTGGGACTCCATCTCCTGTTCTCAATCCTGAACCTCCTGTTGTGTTACCTGTGAATGAGATTTCTTCAAGGAGGTCTGCAAGACATGTTCAACCACCTGCTTACCTAAGGGATTTCATTACCTCAAACCCCACTTCATCAATCTCCAATTCCTTTATGGCAAATTCAGACGTGTTTTGCTTTCCTCACGAATACAGAGCTAGCTTGGCTCGTGTTCTAGACCTATAGGAACCCCTCACTTATAAACAAGCCAAGTCTGATCCTGCTTGGATTGCTGCCATGGACTCTGAACTGGAGGCTCTTGAGAAAAATGACACATGGAGCATCACTGATCTACCTGTTGGTAAGTCTGTCATTGGGTGTCGTTGGGTTTACAAAATCAAATTTCGGCCTGATGAATCAGTGGAGCGGTATAAGGCAAGGCTAGTAGCAAAGGGCTACAACCAGATTAAGGGAAAAGATTATCATCATACCTTTTCTCCGGTTGCCAAGTTCACAACAGTCAGGATTGTCATCGCTCTAGCAACTATGAGGCAGTGGATTGTGCACCAATTGGACATAAATAACGCCTTCCTCCATGGCTTTCTAGATGAGGAAGTGTATATGTCCTTACCCGAGGGGTACAAAGGAGCTCCTTCATCTAAAGTCTGCAGATTAAAGAGATCCCTATACGGGCTTAAACAGGCCTCTCGTCAATGGAACATTGAGCTTACCCGGTTTCTAACTACACTGAGATTCACCCAGTCTTTGGCCGACTACAGTCTGTTTGTCAAACTGATACCACAGGGTCTGATTGTTGCCTTGATTTATGTAGACGACATCTTGATAACTGGAGATGATTTGGGAGAAATCATTGCAACTAAGAACGCTCTTCATCAAGCATTCACGATCAAAGACTTGGGAGAGGCTCGGTACTTTCTGGGATTAGAGATTGCCAGGACAGGAGCTGGTACCATGTTGAATCAACGAAAGTACGTTCTCGATATCTTGCAAGACACTGATATGGTAGATTGCAAGGCATCTCCCTTTCCAATGCCTCGTGGCCTCAAGCTTTCAATCGACCAAGGAGAGGTCCTAGTCGATCCAGAGAAGTATAGAAGATTAGTGGGTAGGTTGCTGTTTCTGAACATGACTCAACCGGATATATCCTTCTCTGTTCAGCACCTGAGTCAATTCATGAGTGAGCCCCGACAACCACACTGGCAAGCAGCACTTCATGTGGTCAGATACCTCAAGGGTACTCCAAACTTGGGCTTGTTTTATCCCTCTAACAACACACTGGATTTGAATGCCTTTTGTGATGCGGATTGGGGTGCTTGCCTCTCTACTGGCCGATCGCTCACAGGGTTCTGTGCCTTTCTAGGCACTGCTTTGGTGTCATGGAAAACCAAGAAGCAATCAACCGTGTCTAAGTCGTCGGCTGAGGCTGAGTACATGAGCCTTTCTAAGACTTCAAGTGAACTGGTTTGGCTCGACATTGTGTTGGAAGCTTTGGCTTGTCATATTCCCAAGTCGATTCCCTTGCATTGTGATAATAAGGCGGCGATTCACATTGTCGAGAATCCCGTGTTTCATGAGCGTACAAAGCACATCCGCCTTGATTGTCACTATAAGGGCTTTTCTGTAATTGTCAAAAAAGGTCCTAGAAGGTCTATAAATACATGTAAACTGGTGTTGGAAATCGTTGTAATAGAACAACCAAAATCAAAGAGTTTGTTACACAGATTGTTCTTCAAGAAGCTTCTTTCTCCTCCTTTTTCTTCCTTTGTCTGATTGATCAAGGTATTGAGATCAATCTCAATATCTTTCACACCTTGAAATTACTATGATAGAAAACTTTTTACACTTTAACATTTTATTCATACAACCACTCATCAGACATTAAAAAAAGGTACTCTTAAACCAAAAAAAAAAAAAGAGTGCATATAATAATAGATGATCAGCTATATATATGAAAGAAGCTAAAACCCATTAATAATAAATTGCTTCTCTTTAAAAGACTGAATTGTCTCCTTTAAACCGATTTCAAAGGGAGTGAATTCGATTCCCAAACTCTCTGCTTTCTTCCTCGAATATTTGCACGACGGTATATAAGTTCCTTGTAATGCCGTTCGAATCGATTTAGAGTCCCTGTGCCAAAAATAACACATACATAAGACAGAGTCGATCCTAATGTTATGGAGGCCAAGAGCATATAAAAACTAAAGGCCATCGTAATTTAGATTTTTATTTTTTTTTATTTTAAAACAACTCATGTTCATAAAAAAATTGTTATTTTGCTCTAAGTTACTTATACTTTGTCTTGAATCCTTTAATTTCAAAGGGTTTATTTTTCTAATTGTATTGTAAATGACTAAATGTAATAAATTGGAATCCAAATACACTGTAAAATTGCCACCATTAGTGTGGATTAATCGTCGTTTTTTGGTGTGGTGATTTAAGAGATTTGGTATAACCCTATAGTAAAAAAGAAAAAAAAAGGGAAAATGGCAGAAAACAACCCCTTAAATATGGGTCTTTGCAGAAAATCACCCCTTAAAATTGAAATTGCAGAAAACCACCCCTTAAATCCATTTTGTAGGTGAATCACCACCCACAACCTTTTTTTTTCCTTTAGGTTTCCATTTAAAATGGTGAAAAATCATTTTTACCCCTCCCTTTTAATGTTATTTTAATGAGAGAGAAATGTATGAATTGAAATAAATTAATAAAATATATTTATCAATCCCGTTTAATGAGAGAAAAATATATGTTATTTTATTAAAATAACATTAAAAAGGATGGATAAATATATTTATCAATCCCGTTTAATGAGAGAAAAATATATGTTATTTTATTAAAATAACATTAAAAAGGATGGATAAATATATTTTATTAATTTATTTCAATTCATACATTTCTCTCTCATTAAAATAACATTAAAAGGGAGGGGTAAAAATGACTTTTCACCGTTTTAAATGGAAACCTAAAGAAAAAAAGATTGTGGGTGGTGATTTACCTACAAAATGGGTTTAATGGGTGGTTTTCTACAATTTCAATTTTAAGGGGTGGTTTTCTGCAAAGACCCATATTTAAGGGGTGGTTTTCTACCATTTTCCCCCCAAAAAATTGGTTTAATGACAAAATCTAAAACTGTCACCATTATCCAAGTGGTCAAATGATCTATATATGGATTTTTATAATATTGGATCTTGGACGAGAGCCCAGTCTACCTTTACCTCTAGGTTTGACCTGCATAAAGTCATATTATATACTCCGTATTAATTTGACACAAGGGATAAACCACCGAGTAAACCTAAGAAAACGTACGACAAGCACAAGCCGATTGCTACATAGTATGTGACTTTTCTCCGAAATGATTCTTCTTATTAATAAACATATATACTTCAAAAAAAACTTACTTATCGCAGAGTTGATGGGGAGAGTCGGACTCTTGCAACATCTTTATAATCTCGTAAAAATGGACGTCACGTTCAACCAAGCAATATCTTCCATTAGCAGATTGAATTTCAAAGGCTTGAATATGAGCATTTCCAACATCTTTAACATTTACCCACCCATATGCAGCATTTGGACAAGTCTTTGCCCCTACAGTATTTGACAGACGTACTTTTCAATAAGTTAAAAACTCTATAAAAAATTTTAATTTTTATAATTTTAGTAATAAATATAAGTGATATAAATCTTGATATAGGGAGGAGTAAATAAATATATACTCCCTCCGTTCGGAAATAAACGATGCTTTGATTTTGGGCACGTAGTTTTAGGAGCTAAAAACTATATAAAATCTTGAAAAATTCAAGATTTTATATAGTTTTTAGCTCCTAAAACTACGTGCCCAAAGTCAAAGCATCGTTTATTTCCGAATGGAGGGAGTATATATATATATATATATATATATATATATATATATATATTATATATATATATATATAGAGAGAGAGAGAGAGAGAGGAAGGATCATGTGTAAACACTCCTTAGGATACAATTTGTGAACAAATATGAGCCTTAGGATTGTGTGAAATGGAGGGTGTAGATTTAATCCTTATTTCTGATTTTTTGTAATTAAAAGGAAAAATGAACAAAAATAATATCAAGTATCAACTTTTGGCCAAAAATAATACGAACTTTGAAATTGACCGTTTCATATACGAACTATCGCTCTATTAATCGAAAATAATACATATGTGTATTCCGGTGAACTTTCCAACCAAATACGTCACGTGGACGCCGGAAAACACATATGACATAAATTTTTGCCACGTCATCAAACTTGTAAGTTATGTCATGTCATAAATTTATTTTTCATTTTTTTTAAAAAAAAAGAAGATTAAACAAATAGGCAAATAGCTACAGTAACTTTCGAAACAATGGAATTGAGGGTGAGCGTCTTCACTTTCTTCTCAATGTTATTTGCTCGTTCTCTCCTCCATTGTTTCGAAAAGTACTGTAGCTATGTGCATATTTGTTTAATTTTTCTTTTTTTTAAAAAAAAAATGAAAAATAAATTTATGACATGAAATAACTTACAAGTTTGGTAACGTGGCAATAATTTATGCAAAGTGTGGTTTCCGGCGTCCACGTGGTGTATTTGGTCGAAAAGTTCACCGAAATACACATATGTATTATTTTCGGTTAATAGGGCGATAGTTCGTATATGAAACGGTCAATTTCAAAGTTCGTATTATTTTTGGCCAAAAGTTGATACTTGGTATTATTTTTGTCCATTTTTCCTAATTAAAATATTGTGGGACCCACCCCCATTATTCAGCCACTCTCATCGAAACTTCACCATGCGCGTGTATGTGAAAAAAATGGAGGGTTTTCTTTTTTGAATTAATGTGACAAATAAGAAAGTGGGTGGGTTTTTTTATTAAAAAAATCATAAATGTTGATGGAGCCCCACCATTTGGGTTTATAATAAACGTAAATATTATACGAAATTTTGTAACCAATAAATCTTACAAATTATCATTTTAAAAAGAGTTCCATTCTAATGGAAGTGCAGGATTTTGTTTTTTGTGATTATATATTTTTATTTATTTATGGTATTATACAATTAAAATATTTAGGGAATTGTTGTTAATCAAATCCCTAATTTTAATGGGTAGTTGTTGATTGTAGGTACAGTTGAATCTGATTTTGTTCAAATAAAACCACGATATTGCTTCAATGAGTTTATCCATTATATTAGAACACACGGGGAGATCGATCATTTATTATAATCCGTTCAATTGAAGGACACATAACCATTATTCGACTGCATCAAATCACACATTTGTCAACCATAAATACAAATATTGTTACTAAAAACTTGTTTCTTTGTACGAATAGTTTCTCGTAAATAGACGAATAATTACAGAATTTGAATGAATAACTCATGCTTTCCCATTTAATGTCCCAATAGTGAACCATAAAGCACATTATATCTACGAATAATTACAATTATAATATGTTTTGTTACAATTTGATGGTAAAAACATATTATATCTACGAATAATCGTTACAACTTCACCGAATAATCATACCTATTTACAAAATATTCATCCAAAATATATGATTTCATCCCATATTCTATTTCAATCTGATAGTAAAAGTCCATTATATCCATGAATAATCTTCACAACTTCACCGAATAATCATACCTATTTACAAAATATTCTCAAAAATATATAATTTCATCCCAAATTCTGTTATAGTCGGATGGTAAAAGCACATTATATCTATGAATAATCGTCACAACTTCTCCGAATAATCATACATGTTTACAAAATATTCATCCAAAATATTCACCGTTATCTGCATTCCTTCATTTTGCTTCTTTCTAAACCTCCATTTCAACCCCTAATTTCTATGATTTCATCCCGATCTAACAAACTAATTACACTCATTGATGAAATCCTGCCCCAACAACACCTATTACCCATTAATCGTCTTAAGGAATTAGGTTTAAAGCTTGTTATACAAGAAACAACTCTTACCCATTGCATCTATCTCCTTCGGCCCCCCTTCACGTACCGGTTCGTCGATTCACGATCTCCTTCACCAGGTAACCTCGTCCGCCCTTACAGTCCTTCAATTGGCTTCGGATTGTGGATGAGTACTTGACTCTCGCCTGAAATCGCGGATTTGGCTTCGGATTGTGGATGAGTACTTGACTCTCGCCTGAAATCGCGGATTTGGCTTCGGATGGTTTGGGATCCACCGTTTCAACTACCAGTAGGGCGATGGTGGAGTTGTGTGGATCTGTTTCTCTTTATTTCTATTTATTTTTTTCTCTTGATCAGTGGGATTATTTTCATTAGTGGCCTACACGCGCCTGTTAAAGCCAATTTGGGTGGTTTTTAATTTTTTTTATTAAAAAATCAGATTATTCTCGGCTGTTGATTTCTCCCAAATGGAAGGCCTAGATGTGTTCACAATTTGTATCCTAAGAGGTGTTTACACCATAACCATCCTCGTAACAAAGGACCGAGAGTCCAGCCAGGACAAATGGTCACCAAATCAATTCCATTCTGTTTTGCAAAATTCCAAGCAGCTTCTTCAGCCAATATCTTGGAGGCTGCATACCATTTCTGAATCATATATATACACACACATCTTATTAGTGAATTACAGTAGCATATTTGCATTTATAAGGGTACAATATATATTGTTATTGAATGCATAAATTATACTGGTCTTTCTAAGGGTAGGTTAAGAGAATTGAATTAAATCACCTGCAACACTAAAATACTAAATGTTCTGTTTTAAGAATATATAGACAGACAGACATAGTACATATAGATAGATGATGCTTGGGTCGTTTTGTTGTAGAGCTTATTTCTACTTATTTCGATGCCCCTTTTTTCTGTTTTTTACTATATGTTTAGGCAGTTTCCGTGTGTCAATTCATCGGTCTCTCGAGATTAAAGCTTGCCTGATCTCGAATCTTTACTTAATAAAAATAAAGATATCTAGATAGATGTTATGTACGTAGAATATATTACGGAAAAAAACTCTATTATAATTTGATTGATTAAAAATAATATACCATTAAAATATTTTGAATTGAGCCAAGTGATTAAAAAATAGTATGTAATATATATCTTAAAAAATAATTATATATTAAAGGGGATGACAACTTGAAAGGAGAATGGAAACTAAGAAAATATGTAATATATATCTTGTTTAGAAAAGATTTTCCTAATAAAAGAAATAAGTGGACTACTAGTGTAATACCCGCATCTTAAAGACGCAGAATTTTATATATGTGCCATCATGTAGGTTTTTAGAAGTATTATTCAACTATATATGCACTGAAGCCATATAGATAACACGACTTCAATAAAATGATTGATATTGATTTTTTATAATCTATAAATAATCTGTCATGGGCCGGATTGTATATGTTGAATTGTATATGTTGGGTATAAGACTTGTGAAATGTATTGGGCTAGGAGGCCCATGACAAGTCTTATATAGATTGTAAATGGGGGGATTGTTCGATTCATTCAGAAATCATAATACAAACTCCTTACCCTTATCTCTCTCTCTCTCTTTACCTTGCTTAATCTTCAAGATCCGGTAGTTACAAGTCCAGGTGTGACAAATTGGTATCCGAGCGAGGTTGGGCGACAACCATGGCGGAAGGTACTCGCATGAAGATGTTGGAAGACAGTGTGAAGAAGACGGAGGCGCAACTTCAGCATATGCAGCAATTATTCGCGGCGAATCAAGAATTTGTGGTGACATCTCAACAATTCATGCGAACGGCGCAAAAACAGCTTAGCGATATGGAAAAATCTCACAAAAACACCGATGAAAAGATCGGGAACTTAACGGCATTTACGGAGCAGCGATTTGGAGAACTCAATGAGTTGGTGCGCAATTTGATTGCAAGAGAGACATTCCGAGAAAAGGAGATTCAAGAAGAGAGAGTGATTCTGGGTTCCGCTTCGGCTGGCAAGGAGCAAGGATCGCAAGAACGAATTCAAGAGTCTAGGGAATGTCGTCTTGAAGTTCATGAAGTCAGAGGAGGTAATTTTCGAATGCCTAAACTTGATTTTCCAGTTTTCGACGGGAAGAAGCCCCGAAGTTGGGTCAGGAGGTGCGAACGATATTTCTCAATCTTCGGCATCGCGGAAGCACAAAAAGTGGAATTGGCATCGATGTACATGATCGACAGGGCTGATGTGTGGATCCAGGGCTACCTTCTACAACGAAAGGGGGTGAAGTGGAAAGATCTTGGTGAAGCGGTGTGTGCCAGATTCGGGGAAAAGCAGGGGGTCGAAGTGGTGGAGGAATTCAATAAATTGGTGCAAGAAGAGGATCTTGAGGTGTACAATGAGAGGTTTGAGGATCTCCGATTTGGTATGTTAGCGTATAACCCCAATTTGCCGGAGAACTACTTTGTGTGTAGTTATATCAGTGGGTTGAAGCCGGAAATCAAATCACTGGTAAAGTTGGGCCGACCGGAGGATTTAGCAGCAACTATGGAATTGGCTAGGCTCCATCATGATTCAGTCCAAGCTCTTTTTCGGATGAGCAAAAATCAATCAAGGTTTCTAGGCACAGCATCCACGACAAGTCATTCGGTGGGGCAGTCGGGTGCATCTCGACTGACGGTACCAACCAAGAATGGGGGAATTAGTTCACGGAGTTCCGATGAACACCCGGGCTGTGCTATAGACGTGGCGATAAGTATTTCGTGGGCCATAAGTGCAAGAAATCGACTGTGAATAGCTTGTTGGCATCGGAGGGCGATCAAGATACACTTACTGACCCTCTTGAGCAAAGGGAAATTGCTAATGAGGAGGAAAGTGGAACAAAGGAAAGCGTGGCAGGGTATGTTCACGCAGTAACAGGAGATGATTTAGCTAATTCCATCAGGGTCAAGGGCACAGTTAGGGGTCGAGAGATCACAATCTTGATAGATAGCGGGAGCACCCACAGTTTCGTCGACCCGAAAGTCGCGCTGGATATGGGGTTTGAATGGGAAATGCAGGGTGAACGGTACAGTTTCAGTATTAGAGCATTGAGATTTGGGGGTTGTGATCTGATCCTAGGAGGAGACTGGATGAAGGGCTACAGCCCAGTTTCGTTTGACTTCAATAAGCACCAAATTTTCTTTATGAAGGGCAATAGAAAGGTGGTGCTAGAAGGGATTCCAGATGATGTATCAATTAAAAAAGTATCTGATAGACAGCTGCAGAAATTGTTGAAACAAGAAGCCTCAGTGTGTATGGCGCAGGTGGCTCATGTGTCCAAGATAGGGGCTTATGAGGAGGCACTGCCGAGTGGAATTGCCCAGCTGTTGGAGCAATTCAAAGATGTATTTGAGGAGCCCAAAGGATTGCCTCCAATTAGGGGCCACGAGCACAGTATTCCGTTGAAACAGGGGTCGTCTCCAGTCTGCTCAAGGCCGTACAGATACCCATATTTTCAGAAGAATGAGATCGAAAAGCAAGTGCAGGAGATGCTGCAAAACGCCATCATAAGGCCAAGCCAAAGCCCTTTTGCATCACCGACTCTCCTGGTGAAAAAGAAGGACGGGTCATGGCGCTTCTGCATCGATTACAGGAGGCTCAACGAGATTACGGTCAAGGACAAGTTTCCGATTCCACACATTGAGGAATTGCTAGAAGAACTGAAGGGCGCAGTAATCTTTTCGAAGTTAGATTTGAGGGCTGGGTATCATCAAGTAAGGGTGGTCGAAGAGGATATACCCAAGACAGCGTTTCGAACTCACCACGGACATTACGAGTTCAAAGTCATGCCATTCGGATTGACGAATGCACCCGCAACCTTCCAAGCCATGATGAATGAGGTGTTTTCTGCCCATCTCCGCAAGTTTGTGCTAGTTTTTTTTGATGATATACTGATTTACAGCCCTAGTGTGGAGGATCATGAGACTCACCTGCGCTTAGTCTTGGTGCAATTACGAAACCATAAGCTGTTTGCAAAGAAGTCGAAGTGTGAGTTCGCCAAGGCAAGTATGGAATACCTTGGCCATATTATCTCACCAGAGGGAGTAGCCACTGACCCAAAGAAGGTCGACGCTATGCTGTCTTGGCCGAGCCCGAGAAATGTTAAGGAACTTCGAGGGTTCCTTGGGCTGACGGGCTATTACCGGAGATTCATAAGAAGTTATGGAGTGATCTGTCGGCCTCTTACGGAGCTGCTCAAGAAGGATGGCTTTCAGTGGAGTCCTAAAGCAGAAGAAGCCTTCCAACAACTCAAATCCTTATTATCGTCCCCGCCGACGTTGGGTTTACCGGATTTCACTTTGCCTTTTGAATTAGAAACTGATGCGTGTGATGAGGGAGTTGGCGCAGTTTTGATGCAGCAGGGGCGTCCGATAGCGTTTCTCAGTAAAGCCCTTCATGGACGACATCTCTTGCTCTCAACGTATGAGAAGGAGCTACTTGCCATTTTATTAGCCATGGAGAAATGGCGCCACTACCTCGAGCTCACCCATTTCATCATACGAACTGATCAGCAGGCTTTGAAACATTTGTTAGAGCAACGACTGTCAACCCACCTGCAGAGGAAGGCTATTCGGAAGTTGTTGGGGTTGTCCTACACCATCGAGTATAAGAAAGGAGTGGATAATCTAGTCGCTGATGCGCTGTCCAGACGACCGGGTTGTGAGAGGGGACGAATGCAAGCAATTCAGGTGGTGCAACCCGTATGGATGAAGGAGATCTCTGATAGCTATATTGGAGATTTGGAGGTCAAGGCAAAAATTGCAGAGGCTGCAATTGATCCTAATTCCAAATATAAGTGGGACAAGGGAATTTTGAAATATAGAGGGAGGATATATGTGGGGGAGTCCACCACATTGCGTCACCAGCTTGCTACGGCCCTCCATTCTGAAGCATTGGGAGGCCATTCGGGTGTACAGGGCACGTACCAACGGGTGAAGAACCTATTCTTTTGGCCATCTATGAAGAGGTTTGTGCATACACTAGTAGAGGAATGTGATGTGTGTCAACGAAGCAAGTCGGAGCATGTCGCGAGTCCGGGGTTGTTGCAACCTTTACCGATACCTCCCCAAGCTTGGTACTCGATTGCCATGGACTTCATCGAAGGTCTTCCGAAGTCGAAAGGAAAAGATGCGGTGCTTGTGGTAGTAGACAGGCTTACAAAGTATGCCCATTTCTTGCCTTTAGCTCACCCGTTCTCAGTGTTAGAGAACGGGTGGGACACTTTGGTCTCATTCACATCTCTAACACGTCCCCGCAAGTCCAACTAGGAATGACCATCTAGTTAAGACTTGGACAAGTGGGTAACCCAGACTAGGATCGCGACACGGCCCTCCATTCTGAAGCATTGGGAGGCCATTCGGGTGTACAGGGCACGTACCAACGGGTGAAGAACCTATTCTTTTGGCCATCTATGAAGAGGTTTGTGCATACACTAGTAGAGGAATGTGATGTGTGTCAACGAAGCAAGTCGGAGCATGTCGCGAGTCCGGGGTTGTTGCAACCTTTACCAATACCTCCCCAAGCTTGGTACTCGATTGCCATGGACTTCATCGAAGGTCTTCCGAAGTCGAAAGGAAAAGATGCGGTGCTTGTGGTAGTAGACAGGCTTACAAAGTAAGCCCATTTCTTGCCTTTAGCTCACCCGTTCTCTAACACGTTCTCAGTGTTAGAGAACGGGTGGGACACTTTGGTCTCATTCACATCTCTAACACGTCCCCGCAAGTCCAACTAGGAATGACCATCTAGTTAAGACTTGGACAAGTGGGTAACCCAGACTAGGATCGCGACACGGGCCGTTAGGCTTACCGCTCTGATACCATATCGAAGTCCGACTCGGACCGATGACTGGGGGTCGTGTGCACGGGCGCACATGCGCTAGTAGCCTAGCACACAAGCCGAGTGAGGTTCCATTCTAAAACCAATTGGCAATAGAAGGAGTAGCCCACCGACTCATATACTAGGGTTTGATATGTTCAACTTTCCGATGTGGGACACTTTGGTCTCATTCACATCTCTAACACTCAGCAGCTCAAGTGGCGCAAGTCTTCCTGGAAAACATATATAAGCTCCATGGTATGCCTCATGATATAGTATCGGATAGAGACCGTATCTTTACCAGTCATTTCTGGAGGGAGCTATTCACGGCTTTGGGTACCAAACTCAAGTATTCTACGGCCTACCACCCGCAAACTGACGGCCAAACGGAACGAGTAAATCAGTGCTTTGAAAGTTATCTGAGATGTATGACATCGGCCTCACCCAAGCAGTGGATCGGTTGGGTTGCAATGGCCGAATGGTGGTACAATACTAACCACCATACCGCCATCGGGATGTCTCCGTTTGAGGCGCTATACGGTTACAAACCACCGCAGTTGGGAGTGCCTAGCGCAGAGGTGTCCACCGGAAGTATCACAGATTGGCTTATCCAACGGGATCACATGAGATCTATATTGAAGGATGGGTTAGCTCGAGCCCGGGCTCGAATGAAACAAGTGGCTGATCGACGACGTACCGATCGGACCTTTGCAGTGGGGGATCTGGTGTTCCTCAAATTGCAGCCTTACCGACAGTCTTCGGTAGCCGTTCGGAAGAGCCTCAAGCTTTGCTCCAAGTTCTATGGGCCGTATAAGATTTTGGAGCGAATTGGTGAAGTGGCATACAAACTTGAGCTGCCGGACAGTAGTCGTATTCATCCGGTGTTCCACGTTTCGCAGTTGAAACGGAAGATAGGGGACAACTCCACACAGGTTCAGGACCTGCCTATGACAGATGACGAAGGCCTTATAGTGAACCAGCCGGAGAAGATCCTTGACACCCGGGTACACTACCTAGCTAATGGGGAACCTGTCTCTGAGTGGCTCGTGAAATGGACTAACCTGGGAGAGGAAGAAGCCACATGGGAAGCTGCAGGTCATATTCTTCACCAGTTCCCTGCATTTGCCATTTAAAGACTTGAGACAAGTCTTTGTTAAGCAGGGGAGTAGTTGTCATGGGCCGGATTGTATATGTTGAATTGTATATGTTGGGTATAAGACTTGTGAAATGTATTGGGCTAGGAGGCCCATGACAAGTGTTATATAGATTGTAAATGGGGGGATTGTTCGATTCATTCAGAAATCATAATACAAACTCCTTACCCTTATCTCTCTCTCTCTCTCTCTCTCTCTCTCTCTCTCTACCTTGCTTAATCTTCAAGATCCGGTAGTTACAAGTCCAGGTGTGACATAATCATAAGAATTATTTCTATATAAGCATTTTTATACCAACAAAAAAAAATCAATCACGTCTATTAAATAAAATCACGGTAAATTTGTATCTATTATGTTCAATGATATATACATTGACATTTTGGTGACGATATGGAAAACATATATTAAACTTTCCAAAAATACAACTGACCAATAATTAGAAATGAAATTCAATGTAAATAGACATTTTCGAAGACAACTGCGATAAACTTAAAATAGGAAATATATATTTAAAAATCCCGACAATAAATCGACCAATAAGAAAAGGGTAGCTGATTAAAAAATTCAACTTTAATTTTGAGTGTGTCATGTTAGCTAAATGCTAACAGATTTAGTATTATTAATAGATAGATAGATAGATTAATAGATAGACAGATAGATAATAGATAGATAGGAAAACAACTAAAAATAATTAAAATTGAAGAAATGTTTTAAAATTAATTAAGGCACAAGAAGTATATGTTAGAAAAATAGAAGAAATCTTTTAAAATTAATTCGAACCTTTTGTTTGATGCAAAACTCAGAATCAGACCACCAACTTTCATTGACTTCAGTCTCAACGTCAATGGGCTTGTCATTGACCAACATGGCCCCTATGGAAGAGGTTAAAACTACCCTTTTCAAACAAGGAGCCTTTGTGCAAGATCCAAGAACGTTGACTGTTCCTTTGACCGCTGAATCTATCAACTCTGCCTGCACTTACAAGATCGATTAACCAGTTCAATTCATAGTTAAACAAGGCTTTTGCTATAAGCATCGAAGACATGTGTGTGCACTCGATCTAACGGACGGATCCTTGATCCGTTTCACCATGAGGACGACGTCTGTCCAATAATCATTGCAAGTTGTAAAAAAATTACACGGACGGATCCTAAATCCGTCTATTGTAAAATAAAAAATAAAAAAATTATATAGGACTTGATCCGTCCTAAGATATTAAAACAAAACAAAGAGTGCTAAGATTAGTCTGACTTAAGAGGGGGAAAAGCAGCGAAAAGGGCGGATCCATCATCCACCCTTGGTAGATTTAAAAAACAAACAAACAAGAAATACAAGAAAAAAATATATATAATCCATCGTTTATAACCCCAAAACATGGACGGATCGGATCTTAAATCAATGATTAATGGACAGATGTCATTCTATGCTAGAAACAGATCCTAAATTCGTCCTACTAGAGTGCACATAACACCTACAATGGGTGCATATATATAGCCATGTTCTTGTTAAACAATAAGACATATATGTACACTATGAATTAATATGACGAATAGTCACACGTTTGTAAGAGCGCATGCATTAGTCACTTCTACAGATCTAACACATAAGTCTAGTAAAGTTCTTTTAAATATTTAAAACTAATTGTCAATAGAAAGAACACAAATTGAGATTAAAGTGGTCGATGAGATCGATTGATGGACCTGCGGATCTTCACACTCGAAGAAGGAAGGGGATGCGGTATGAAAGACGCCGACACAATCCCTAATGGCAGCATCAAAGGAACCCTCTTCCATCAATTCAGCTTGGAACAAGTGAAGCCTCTCTTTCGCCCCTTCAAGAGCAACCAAGTGATCTACCTTCTTTGGATCATCTACATACATATATGCATATTTAATTTTCATATATTCAGTAATTCGATCAACAATTAAAAAATAAGTATATATATATATATAACTATTTTTAAGATTTGGAGAATGAATTACTAAGCTCGCGAACAGTGCCATTAACGGTGTATCCACGGAGCAGCAACAGCTTGACGAGCCAAGAGGCAGTGTAGCCTGAAGCACCCGTTACACACACTATCTTTCCTTCCATACCCATTGATTTCTTAATCTTTCTCTAATTAAATTTCTGAGTAAATTGTTTGTTGATGTAAGTTATAACATATATGAAGATATACATTGTATGTATGTATTTATAGGAGCTGAATCTTGAAGTCATACCGTGTACATTGAATTATAGATGATAGTATATGTAATATAGTAACATATATGTAACGTGCATTAATTAATATTGCACGTGTTATAGCTAGCTAATTAATCCATCTTAATTTAATTAAGTAATTATTTTTCCTGGGCTGGGTAAACAAGGATGCAAGTTGTATTAAATTAACATTTATGTTGTGACTTGTGTGTGTATACAGATTTAAAAAAAGGGCTTCATGAAGTCGTGTACTATGTATTATTTTTTCCTATACGTTTCCATACATGGAATTAGAGCTGTTAAAATCCAACTCGATCCAACCGATCTGATTCAAATGTCCGAAAAAATTTAGGTCAATATCCGAATTGATCAGATATTTTTTTTAACCCGATTCCAAAAAATTGGTATTTTTCTAGGTCAACTGGGTTTTGAAACGGTTTATTAAAATAAAACTTTGACTAATTAAAAGCCAAGAAAATCTCAAAGTCATATCAGGATATATTAGGATATAAGTTCAATAATGAATAGAAAAAATTTGCAAAACAGGCACTTTTTTGGACAAATTGGTGAAATGTCCACCTTTTTGGACAAATTAGCAAAATATCCACTATATATACCCTAATTTGATTAACTTTTTCCCTCCTCCAGATCTATCCGTCTCCTCCTTCTCCCCTTTCTCTCTCCTACATCTCCGTCTCCTCCTCCTCCTTTTCCTCCGGCAAAATTCATCGCTTCCCGCAGTCGAAGTTCGGTGACGGCGTGCGGTGGCTCCCGCCTTTCTCCGCCTCTCGGCTTGCTTCAAGGAGGTGTGTGGTTCTTCATAAATTCGGGAATTACCTCTTCCGATCTTGATCTGGCCCACGCACGAGCCTCTAGGAGAATCAGGCTCCGATTCCGCCTCGGAATCTATTCGGCTTCTCCTTGGTGGAATTGCTAGGCTGATAGAGGTTCCTCGGGCCAGACATCGCCAGATTCGGATCCGATTTGTGTGCGATTGTGAAGCCTCCGATTCAGACGCCGCCTCCGCCGAGACTTCTGGTCTCGTCCTCTGCTTCGCTTTCTTTCAACGCCGCCGGTTCTCCTATATCGTTGACGGAAGATCCGCCTTGGATCTCGCTGGAGTCGTTGGCCGGATTCCTGTTTTTGGTAAATCCGAATTCCGAAATTGCGATTTTCCGACTTCTTCATTCGAGAGCGTGATTAAAGGTTAGAGTCGTTGGCCGGCTTTGTATCTGCTCATTTGGCGTGTGATTGTGTTTGTAAATTGTAATTTCAGATTATGTGGAAGCCACGAATTCAGCCCCGTGGTGGCTGTGCTGTTCTTCGGACGGCAAAAGGACAAGAACAAGTCATAAAACAGCCTCGCCGTCAACGACGCTTAGCTCAGAGCATGCTTGATGATGGTAGCAACGTAAATCAATATGAATTTCAGGCTCCCACTCCTCGTAAGGTCGAGGTAAGTCCTCAATTAGAGCAATTAGTATTGCACACTCTTGGGAATGAAACATGGCAAATTCTTGTGTATTATTGTATGAAATTTCTTGTTTATGTGCTTAAATATGAAATGAAGAAAATTTGATTTATTTTCTTTGCTAGTTCCAGCTTTCATTGATGTTGCTGTTGGTTACTGATTTTGTGCATTTGTTACTCACATATGGGAATTGCTTCGCAATGTAAGATTCTGAAATGCCTATTATTTATGTGGATGTGATTCATCGCATCTTCTGACCAATTTGTTTACATTACTCTTTGAGAATGACTAGTGAACCATTTCACAACTTTCATGTCTATGTTCCTTGTAACTGCATTGGTGTTTTCTACCTTCAAATATTGTTGGGAATGTGTAATGAAATTACTTGTTAAAAAAATGAAAAGATAGACTTGCATGTTTAACTTTCATTGAGTAGTGTTTGGAAGCACAAACTAGTGGAAAATCAAAATTAATCACACACTTTCAAGGTAATTGATTCTGGCGACGTTATTCTGACTATGAATATGGGTAAAACAGATTTTCTGGGCTACCAGGATTATTGAGACACCTAAAACAGATTCTGACTTCTGGAAGACCCTTTTCCCTGTAAGTTGAGATCCAGGCTCCTAATTTCCAATTTTTGTTTGAAACTGATTGCATGTTACTCCGTATTGTTTGAAATTTGGTTGATAGGTTTGAGATTTAGTGTTTGTTTTAAGATAAATTGCACATACCCACCTCTTGAATAGGTCACTTTGTAATAACTCCTAAATTCCTATTTAACCCAACTTGATTCCTTAATTAACCAGCCAAAAGAACCCAGGTATGAAATTTCAAGTTATGAGCAAACATCACCAATTGATAATGCTTGCTTTACTTCTAATTTTTCCTTGCTATGTGATATGTCTGCTTTCCGATTGATTTATGGTGCTTCAACTATGAAGCTCTCACAAAATGCTTCACTTGGGTCATTGAATTTGAATTTGAATTTGGTATGTGATGGTCACAACTGATGATTGTATATCCTGGCAGGTGGCTGTGGCACATACAATTGGACATGTGGCTGCCACAGTTAACATGTCAAAGGTTGCAGTGTCATTCACCCATATCATCAAGAGCGGTGAACCGGCATTTAGTGTTTTGGTGTCGAGGTTCTTGTTGGGCGAGACCTTCCCAGCTGGAGTATACTGGTCCCTTCTTCCGATCATTGGTGGTTGTGCTCTCTCTGCTGCCACTGAGCTAAACTTTAACATGATGAAATCACTTGTTAAAAAAATGAACGCTGTTATAGGTCATATGTGATATTTGTCAAAATTTGGCTAGTGTTTTCAATTTTAATTTAAAAGCCTCTTAGCTCAATGGTAGAGCGATGTGCTTATGCGCAAATACGTGGGTTCGACTCTCGCATAGGCTAAAGTTTATATAATTCTATAGTAATTTACAAAATTTTGTAATAAATGTTCAATAATAAGATATATTATTGCAAATTTTTAGTGCTGACATCGTTTTTATGTGAAATTTATATGTGTTGACATCATTTTTATGCGTATTTTTTAGTACTGACATCGTTTTTATGCGTATTCTAGTAACTTTGGAGCCTGTATTGGAAATCTGAAGTTATCGTGGAGACATGTATCTTTAGGAACTAAAGTATCTTTAGGGACTACAATATCTTACAATAGAGCCGTGCAACTCTTACAACAGAGTCGTGCAACTCTTACAACAGAGTCGTGCAACTCTTACAACAGAGTCGTGCAACTCTTAAAATAGAGTCGTGCAACTCTTACAACAGAGTCGTGCAACTCTTACAACAGAGTCGTGCAACTCTTAAAAAAAGAGTCGTGCAACTCTTACAGCAGAGTCGTGCAACTCTTACAGCAGAGTCGTGCAACTCTTACAGCAGAGTCGTGCAACTCTTAAAACAGAGTCCTGCAACTCTTACAACAGAGTTAAAACAAGAGTCGTACAACTCTTAAAACTGAGTCGTGCAACTCTTATTATAGATTTAAGTTATTCAACAAATGAGTACCCAAAGCTCAAGAAAGGTAAAACCCTTGCCAAACACGATCTTAGATTTAACAACTGTGGCAGAGTCAAGAATCAAGAATTTCAGACAAAATGATCAAAAGGGATTGATTTATATTTTGAACCGATCCATCATCATCACACCCTCACTAGTTTTCTTTCCCCTGATCATCTCTCGGTCGCCCTGATGAACTTGATCCTACTGTCTGCCCCTGCGTGAGCCTCTGCAGCTGTATCATCCTCGCGTATATTCCATCTGGGAAGTTCTTCAACAGGTGCGAATGAGACCCTTGCTCAGCCACCTTCCCATCGTCAATGACAGCTATGGCATGTGTGCATTTCGTATTGTTGTTAGCCTGTGAGCGACCATGATTGTAGTCCTACCTGAGCAAGCGCGCTCCAGAGCCTCTTGGACAGATCTCTCTGACATGCACACTAAATGTAGGGTACACCTGTAAAGAGAAAGTCATAAGCATGGAAGCAAATGGCTGAGAAAACAGGAGGTTTTATATATGAAGCAAGTATATAGTAGATGATTTCATGGTTCAACCACTTTTCTGATAAATGGACCCACTTCGAAGCATGTCCTTTGGAAGCATCATGAGATCACTCCACGACTTAAGAAGATGGAAGGATTTAAAGGATGAGTCTTGTTTCCGTCTCTTATCATAATCACTATTGCTGTTATGGCTGTCATTATCTTCAAGTGGGTCATCGTCATCGTACATACCAAAGAGATCAGTTAACCATCTTGACCAATTACCAATCTGTTAGCCAACAAACATAGATATAAAAATATCATCATAGTGAAAAGTTGAGAAAGCACCAACTAGGCAATATGACAGAGCTTCGGCTTTGTATTCCATTCTCGAATATATTCAAGGAGTTTATTGATTTCGTCTTTATCAAGGTCTTCAAAGGCTTTAGTCACGTGATCTTCGGCCTCACTTTTACTGCAAGAATCAAAAACAGTGAAAGAAACTTATGATCCTCGGCACATAACATTTCCACGATACTGAATAGACAAATGCCAAAAGCATAACAACTAAACAAAGAAGCAAAAGTCACCTACAAATTTCTGAAAGTAACCCAAAAAGCTTATGAGGCCTACAAAGATCAAAGGTCATTTTAAGCAATTTATAACAAATCTACTAAACTCCGTGATCAGATGACTGTCTTTTTTCTCTTTTTGATATATAAGTATAAAAAGATTGGGGTGAGAAACATTCCCAACAGATAGACTAGCATCATTCCCACTGCAATTCCAAGCTGTCGAAGCAAACTAATGTCAAGTAAGGTTTTCATTGAATATCAATCATAAATTATGTTTGGAACTAAATGGTCACAAAACGAACCTGATTAGCGGATCCAAGGGCTCCTCTTGAGTCTTGAGGTGCTATTTCAGCAATATATATATAGGTACCTAAAAAGAGCGATTCAAATCCTCAAAACCATGAGAATTTGAAGACTATAAAATCAAGTGTCAAGATACAAAAAGAAAAGGGAGACCGAAGATTGGAGATCGCCGAGTAAGAAATTATGCCAACACTAAAGCCCACCAACAACCTCCCAAAGTAAAGAATGGCAGCATCCTAAGCAAGAGTCATCAGTTTCGAGATTTCATCATAGAAGACATAGCCAATATATAAAATCAACTAAGCTAAAGGCAATGCAGTTTGATTTTACCTTGGTAAAGGATATAGCAAGCCATCCTAAAATGTTAGGGACTGTAGCGATCATCAAAGACTGAATTGGAAAGACAAGTATATATCAATCAGTAAAAAGTATATATGGTAAACCATTCCAATTAATATGTGTTTGGTTGAATTTATACATACCCCTCTTCGACCAAAACTTTTACTTTGAGTTCGAGCACTTGCAATTGCACCTGCCATTGCTCCTACAATCACCAATGACCCAAACAAAGAAAACTGTCTCCCAAAACGTTAAAAAACTACCATCAGTTTCAAAACTAACACTGGGATAGGTTCGCACCTCTGATATCCAACACAAGCCAACAATGACATCAACTTAGAAGTGCGAAAAATCTATGTACTCAACCCATATCATTATGTTCAACTTGCAGTCTACCATAAAGCAACGATTTGGGAGCTTCTATCTGACAGATCAAGAATTTATGGAAGGGAAAACAGGAATTAGTGTCAACACCATGAAAGCAAGATTAGGCCACCATTCAGCAAATAGAAAGGGACAATAGAAATTAATCTTATTAAATGATTAACTTTGGGTATTTTCCTTTAAAATATTCAACAAAAGCAAGTCTAAATTCTTCTCTATTAATCTATTATGTATCTAATAACGAAGAATAAGAAAAACTTACAATGTGGAAAGTAGAGGAAACTTTTGAAACATGTCAACCAACTGCTGGTTCAGCTCATTATGGCTGATGTTTCTGCATTTGGAGAAAAAGGGAAACACGAAAACGAGTGAGTGGCTCTCCTTGCAAAATCGTAAGCAACCTTCTCGGCAACACAAAAGTATGAAGACCAAATGACAAAATAAAACAACAACAACAACCCAGTATATCCCGCAATGAAGCGGGGTCTGGGGGGTCGGGATGTACGCACTCTTTCCCCGAACTAGTCGAGAGAATGTTTCCGGAAGACCCAAAACAATAGAGCAAAGGAAACACAATGTCCCAGGGCACCTAGTAGGAGATAGGTAATAGACAGCAGAAAGAAAGAAAACAGATATGTAGATAACCGACAGAAAGCAGATAGAAAGCAGAAAGAAAGGCAGAACGAAAGCAAAAGGAAATGACCCAACACCCATCCCTATCCGAAGCCCGAATGCATCTCCTCCAGTGGTCCCTATCCGAAGTCATATCCTCCGATAGATTTAGTGCATTGAGATCCCGTCTAATAACCTCCATCCAGCTCTTCTTCGGTCTACCTCTCCCTCGGCACAAAGCTCCAAGCTCTCACACCTTCGAACAGGCGCTGATATTTGCCTCCTACGAACATGCCCAAACCACCGCAATCTGGACTCTCTTAGTTTATCAACGATACTCACAACCCCAACCTTGCTTCTAATGTCCACATTTCTGATTCTGTTCAGCCTCGTGTGCCCACTCATCCATCTCAGCATTCTCATCTCAGCCACCGCCAACTTCTGTTGCTGCACAAGATAGAGTAAAATGACTTACATATATACAAGAGCAGGCATCAGTGAATGGAATAAGAAAAAGCTCCATTGGAATTATTTGAGGCCATGTTGCTGCACAAGACAGAGTATTTAAATCAAAAAGGTTAGGAAAGCTCCCAAATAGTCATGTTCAATAGCTCGATTTCCTTCTTTAACGCTGAGTCTGCAAACTTTACTCTCTATCTAACTGATGTGTTATACAATAGATGTTATAAATTAACTTGACCAATAAACACCAAATCCCATTATAATTCAAATCAAAAGAAGCTACAAACACCAGGCCAGTAGTTCACACGCACGCACGCACGCACGCACGCACGCACGCACGCACGCACGCACGCTATACAGACAAAAGAATTCGATTATGAGGTAGCACTAAAAAAGAAGACAGACATACCGACACTAAAGAACTCGATTCTGAACTCGATTCTTTCCGGGATTGGCAAGGTTTGATTTGCAAGAGATTGTGAAGAAGATGCGAGATAGCACAAAGAGGGTGGATGTTATGATCTCAGCGGTTATTGATGAGCGCAGGGAAATGAATAACAAAAAGGGTGAGAAGGAGAAAGGTGATAGAACGAATTTCTTGCAATTTCTCTTGCAATTGAAGGATAGAGGTGATGCAAAACCTCAACTAACCATGGCCCGACTTAAGGCTTTGCTCATAGTAAGACGTTATAGCTTTCAAAATCATGTGCTGACAATACAATTTGAATTTTCTATCAAGCTGAATTTACCAACAATTCATGCAAGTTGAATGTGTGTTTCAGGACATGATTGTAGCTGGAACAGATACAACCACCAACACAGTTGACTTTGCCCTGTTAGAGCTAATGAAGAGGCCTAGAGTTATGAAAAAAGCTCAAAAAGAACTAGAAGCAGTGGTTGGAGCTGGCAATCAGGTGGAAGAATCCAACATTTATCAACTGCCTTATCTGCAGGCTATCATGAAAGAAACCTTAAGGCTGCATCATGTCATCCCACTTTTGGTCCCTCGCTGCCCAAGCCAAACATGTATTGTTGGAGGATACACAATCCCAAAGGGCTCGACAGTTTTTCTGAATGCATGGGCCATTCACAGGGACCCTTTGTTTTGGGAGGATCCCCTAGAGTTCAAACCAGAGAGGTTCATGGACAAGAAGCATGATTTCACTTACATCCCATTTGGGTCCGTAAGAAGGATTTGTGTAGGGGTTCTTATGGCTGAGAGGATAATCATATTATCGCTTGCTTTTCTTCTGCACTATTTTGACTGGAAACTACCCGAAGGAGCAGTGGAATTGGATGTCTCAGAAAAGTTTGGTTTTACACTGAAGAAGACAATGCCTGTGTTGTTGATCCCCTCACCAAGGTCATCAAATAAAGGAGATCAATTAGCTATATAAACTCCACTGATCAATCTATTTTTAATCTTTCTTTAAAAAATAAAGCATATGAGATATCGATACTATATGTATCAATGTAGATTGAAGTTTTTAATCAAAAAGAGTAATCAAATCATAGCTAGCAGTCACATATAGCATGAAGAAAGAACACTTTCACTGTATTTTACATTATCTGCTAGTCATATATGGTTTGCAAATGCAGAAAGTAAATTTCCAAGCAAACAATAAAATTCTGTTGTGAGAAGAACTACAACTTACCAGGTTCTCCCTCCATGGTCAAGCAGTTGAACGCTCAAGCCAAAGAAATGATCTTCAATTGTGTGAATTTTTTAATAGAATCCTGGGTAGTAGAAAGTTGCAAACTTGCAATTAATTTCCCGCATGAACATAATCATTTTCTAATGAAACACTGAGATTGAGAATATGTTAATATAACACAAAACTAAGCTCTGTTTAGGAAGACATGGCAACATACCATCCACAATGATGCAGAGATTGAGACACTGTAGTGCAAGTAAGACTGCACATGCTGCAACCAGTCCTTATCAGCTATCACAGATCAGAGCCTCCACCATTTTCGGACCTACAGAACTTGTGCATCGACTGATCTCTTAGCCAACTGTATTTACATGTCAGAGGTCCGACACTGAAGAGTCGCATGGACAAGATGTCACAAGCAATCTTGGAGAGTATGCGATACTTAAGGTTGTTCAGCTTCCACCAGCCTCTATGCTAAGTTCTTGCACTCTAGGTACAGACTCCTCCAGGCTCCGAATACTGATCAAGTTCTGACTTCATGCTATAGCTGGTACTCTGCGTTACATACTCGTCAAGGTTTGAAAGACCATTGCTAATTGTACCAATGTGATTAGTTAACACTGAATATGTTGGTACATGGGGGATTTTATTAATGCATTGAGGCATGAAAAGATCAATTTCTTTCAAGTGATATTTGTCCCCACTAGTTGCTGTTGAGTTCCAGAAAAAATCACTCCTACCGATACAACAAAGCCCTAGAACTATCAAACAGCAAATCTAGAGAGTTCTCTTCAAGTTGTCCGTAAAGGAGAATTATATCAAGTATTTATAGAAGAGGAAAATAACCACCGAACTGCAGTTAATAGGCAGCTAATTTAGTTAGGATAGTTGGTGGGAAATCAGTTAACTGATAGATCTGGACCACAGATCTTTAACTGCCCTGCACCACATGTCCAGACCACAAATAATCCCAAAATTCTGAGAATATCAAGTTCTCTCTTCTAACCCTTGTGGGAAACTCATTATTAGTCTAATATAAAGACTTTCCAACACAATATACTGCCAAAAAAAGGACCATGGTGTTGTAAAAGAGAAAATAGGACACCAACTGTTAAATGAAATATGTGAATAAAAAAAGTACATTAAAAAAAGAGTAGCTGCAATTTAATTATCTCTATAAGCTTAAAAACACAGGTTTCATATGGCTCTTGATTATAGAAGCTTTGGCAATTTGTACCTCCTATGGAGAGAAAAGTTCAAATCAGAAAGCTGGAAATCTAACAATACAAGACAGAATGTCACTAGCTTGGTAGTAAGATGTGAGGGGGAAAAATTCAAGGTTGTATATATTAACACGACAGTAACCATAACATATAGCAGATCCACAAAAGTAGATATATGCAAGTGTGTGCGTGCGTGTGTGTGTGTGTCTAGCATTACTTCCACCACAAAGCACACAGTCATGCCAATATGAATACAAATTTACTTGAGAAAAGGATATTCTATGAATATAGTAGGCTCGAGTTGTGCAACTCTAGGCTCGAGTTGTGCAACTCTAGGCTCGAGTTGTGCAACTCTAACCCGGCAGGCGTCGCAATCAGCCCATCCACAACTTACAGAATCAATACTCAGAGCTAATATTGCAACAGATTCCTAAATATTTCAAGTAGCCTTTCAAATACCCCTATCTTATTCTCTTGAGACTCCATTTGCACACTACAACCCAGATGAATGCATTAAAGTTTAAAGCATGAAGGAGATAGAAGAGATAAAGAGTATAAACACCTGTCTAAATATCTAAACACCTATTCACAAATGTGCAGTGGCAGTGAGCAATGCAGCTGCTTGGGGTAACAGTTGAGACTTATAGTACATTTTCAATGTTGCCAAATATCAAGTACATGAAATGATAAGGTGCACATTAGATACCATTAGACCTGTCAAACGGGTCATTCGGGTCGGGTTCGGGTCGGATCACTTCGGGTTTCGGGTCAAACGGGTCCCGGGTAAAACGGGTCTCGGGTATATCCGGGTTGACTCAAAGCCGGGTTTGACCGGGTTTTGGGTCATTTCGGATTCGTCCACTTTTATTTTTTTTTGCAACCAAATTTTGCAATAAGCGCAATGAAATAAAAAATGTTAAAATAGAATATTGACTAGGATAGGCTACAATGTCTTCAAGGGTGGAAAGAAAGAATTGAAAACAATTGAGCTCATAAGATTGAATGTAAGCAATCCTACTGACCGGATCTTGTATTGCCCAACCCCAAAGTTTTGAGAGGGCAAAAATACAGCTTTGAATGTTAGATCAATCATTGCTAGTCCTCGATCTTTTTTGGCAAATAAGTCAGCTGCGTGGTGAAGGTTTGATGATTCATTATCTTCGATTATCTTGCCATCCTTCGGAACCAAGCAGGGTATTCCATTAACTATCTGCATGCCATATGACAACAGCGGAATCATATAACTGGATACAAAAACAAGCCATCAAAAGCACAAACTTAATCCATACTATAGATCATACACAAATGAGCCAAAAAAACTATCTTAAAATGTGACAATGGCAGGTCCAAGAGTTCAACAAGTAACTTAATGGGGAGAATTTGGATTGCGGCAACAGGCAACAGCAGGAAGATTTGCAGCTGTATATTCACGATATTGTTAGGTTTCGACTTGACAATCAAACTAGTCTAAACATGAGCAAAAATTGATCTATGGAATTGAATATGCTCCACCAAAATCCAAGGTGATTTTATAACCGAATACCGCTTGAGCTGTGTGGCTCATACAAAGCAAGCCCATTGTTTAAATTATGAGTAGGAACGAAAGGTTGACCGTCCAAGTTTCTGAATGCAAACACTTCTCTATTGCAGAGGACTCAAATTGAGATTTGAAGGTGCTTTAACTAATCAAAATAAATAAACAGTACATAAAAAATTCCTAAAGGATTTGCTGCTAAATGAATAATGTTGATCATAACACATAAGAAATGGTTGATTAACTAAAATCAGATATAAAACACAAAACCCAAAGAACATCACACGTGAGAAAGGCAATTTGGAGCAGCTTAAACAATTCATTCAATAAATCAAGAAGGAAAATTTGACTGTGGGCCATAAAGAAAGTGCATTTCGAATCCAAAACACATAAAACCTAGATTGGATGTTGTTTTATACACATAGGGTATATTATTCATAAAGAGATGTTGCACAGATCCGAATTCTGAACGAAATTGCAAAGAATCGACAATAGATCTGAACGAAGGTATAAAGCATATGAGTTAATACTTACCAAATATCTAAGGGGTCGTTTTGGTATCCATATACTTATATGGGATATGGGTATCACTCATACCCATACCTAGTGTTTGGTAAATAGGTATATGGATATCAATCCGATATACCCTTTTTTCCCTTCCTTTGTATTTTGCCCCATTTTGATATACCCTTCTAACGGGGGATATCAAAACAAGACACTCCTCTTCTTTCTTCCTCAACACAGACGCTCTTCCTCTTTCTTCCTCAACGCTTCTCTGTAGAGTGATTTGCCTTTGGATTTCTCCTTCGAGCTTGGATTCTCAACCCAATCAAGGTATGTTCTTCATTTTTTATCTATTCTTTTCTACTTCGGTCTTCGATTTGTTGATAATTTCCAAAATTCATAGAAATTTCAAGATCTAGGGTTAGGGTTTCTATTCTCCGTCTAGCCCTTGTGAGCCTTTCGGTCTTTCCGACCAGCCCTTTCCGACCAGCAACAGACCTGACCAGCCCTTTCCGACCCAACCAGCTCTTTCCGACCAGCAACAGAAAGTTCCAACAGCCCTTGTGAGCCTTTTCCGACTAGCAACAGACCCGACCAGCCCTTTCCGACCAGTAGTAGAAAGTTCCAACAACCCTTGTGAGCCTTTCGGTCTTCGATTTGTTGATTTATTTTGTTGATTGTTTGGTTAGGCGCTTGCAATGTTTGGATTTGTGATTGATTTGTTGTTCTGCTTATTAGAAATGGATGCATATGATGAGGTGGCTGAATTTCAACTTGAATCGATAAAGAGAAAGGCGGAACGACAAAGAATTGTTATAAGAACATCCTATTCTGATATACTATTCTGATATACTCAGCATACCAAACAGGGATATCAGATATCAGATTGATACCCATATCCCTGATATCGATATCTCATACTCATATCTGATATTTGATATATGTATATGGATACCAAACGAGCCCTAAGATCTGGGCTGACAACATTCGAAACGACGAGAGAAGGTTCATCGTCTCCTCGACAACAAAAGCCAGCCGACAGCAGTCACAGCAACGACTATGGCGCCTCTCGATGACGACGATGACGGCTGGTCAGAGGGATGCCGACGGCGAGTACTTAGGGTTGAATGGCACGGTTGCACAAAGGCTGATCGAGCCGTGAAGAGAATCGAAGTATCGAACACAAGTACAGGACTCTGGCTAGCAGCTGGAAATTACAGTAGAAGAAACGAGCGAGGGTTTTACAAAATATCTGACCCGACCGGGTCGACCCGGACCCGGACCCGATTGACCCGGAAATTTACTGGGTAATTCGGGTTCGGGTAAATAAAAAAATCTAGGGTCCAAAAAACCGGGTCTTGGCCCTAAATTTATCGGGCGTACGGGTCGGGTTGGGTTTTGACAGGTCTAGCTACCAGCAATAGAGAGCAAACACCAAAAAAATGCCAAATAATTGCAAACACCAAAAGGTATCATATATTTTACTCAAGAAATTAAGAACAAAGAAAGATTACCTGTTCAGAGCTTGTGTAAACAGCTTCTCGTAAGACAGCAGCACCAACCTTCTCGTAAGACAGCAGCATGAGGTTTGGAGTTTTAGGAATGAAAGAACGCACCACCACTCCACCAAACACAAGGCCGGTCGATCCCGGATTGATCCTCTGCATATAAAAACATGTCCCATTCAAAGATTGGAAATCCACAATGAGCAATAGATCGGAGAAACCTAGCAATAATAGATCGGAGAAAGGAGACCTTGAATGCAGCGCATCATCACAATGCAACACAGAACAATATAAAAGACAGTAGGTGAAGACAAATGGCTAGGGCGAATTCTATGAGCCGAAATTAGTGGGTGAGCAAAGATAAGGAGATGCTCACTACAAATTTTTCCAGATTGCAACCTTGAATTCATAGAAAATTAATGGAGAAAAACCCTAATTCAGTCAAATTTGAAGTCAATTTAGGTTAAGATGTTACCTGTGTGAAACGCGGAGAGAAAAGAAGCTGAGCCGGGCGAAATCACGTGAAGAAGGAGAGGAGAGAAAGGAGGCGGAGAAAAAATATTTCTGCCATGTTCTAGAACTAATCTGAGTGCAGGATTTAAAATTAAAACCGGCCAAGATTTTAGCAACAAGAAGATCTCAGCAGCAGCCCGAAAATCTGGAGGAAGATTTAGTGGAAGGCTCCTTCGAATCAAAATCTACAACATTCCCAATAATTCAAAATTGAATTGTCGTTGGACTGGTGAGAAAATTTGGGAACGAGTTCAGCAGCAAGAGAAGCGGAGCAAGACTATAAATACAGACGAAGAGCATGCTCATTAATTGACACACATCTTCACCAACTCTTCTCTGTGATAAAAAAGCATTCCTCCAGTCTCCAATTGCCGGTTGTTGTTCTACTGTTCTTTTCTTTCTCCTATTGTAAACACTTTATATTTGAGAGTTAGGAAGAACGTGAGCTACATAGTATAAGTTAATCCATATTATACTAAGAGTATCATATACTCAAACGTATCACACTTCGGTGTGGCAAGGGGACTTTTATTTCTCGGTATCTTGGGTTGACTAGATAGAAGTAAGGTAGGCTTCAGGATATAGAAGAGAGGAAGTTCTTCTAGGTGGTATCTAGGACTCATAAGGAAAGAGAATTAAAAGTTGTTTGAATCCTACGGGTTGGATAACCTTAGGTGGAGACGTAGGCTGGTTTAGAGCCGAACTTCGTTAACAAGTCAAGTGTTATTATTTATTATTTTCGCTTTCATATTTAACTTACTGTCTTCGTGAGAAAAACAGATCGATGCAGCTATCTCAAGACGCGTGAAGGGCAGTTCAATACCTTGAGATAAAAGTTCAAGACCTTGAGATCAAGTTAAACAGTAGTTGTGAAAAATACCTTGAGATAAGATAAAAAAAATTATATAAAATTTGTGCTTATATTTAAATAATTTATAGATATAATTGATAGGGGCTTTTGTCGTTGTTGTTGTTGGTTCAGAAGCCAGGAATAGATAAAATTTGAAGAGGTATTGGCTTGGGGATGCGCAGAAGGGTTTTAGTAAATTAATTATCAAGTTTGAATAATGGCCAAGCGGCAAGGTGCAATTTTTTTTTCCCTTTTGTCTGTATTGAGATATCAAAGGACAAGTGCTTTATATCGAAAGTATGAGTTTAACAAGTCTCATATAAAAATCAATGGACTACTTCTTCTATTGTCAATTGATTTTAGGATGGAACCTCACTCGACTTGTGTGTTAGGCTACTAGTGCATCTGCCCATGCACTCGACCCCGAGTCATCGGTCCCAATCGGATTTTGATATGTTATCAAAGCGGTTAGCCTAACGGCCCATCTTTCAATCCTAATTTGGCATAGCTATAAAGAGAATGAGATGGTAGACCCATTTATCCAAGTGTCAAACTAGGTATGTTCCCCTAGTTGCACTTGCGGGGACGTGTTGAGATATGAAAGGAATGTACAAGTGTACAACATATATTGAAAGTATGAGTTTAAAAAGGTTTGTATATTAGCTGGTAGACTACTTCTGTTATAGTGTTAATTGATTTTTAGGATGAAAACCTCATTCGGCTTGTGTGCTAGACTGCTAACACATGTGTGTCTATGTACACGGCTCCCAGTCAAACTTTGATATTAATACCACAAGCACATGTCAAATTCCAACCGTTTAAGATCTTGAGGGTCATCTAGTTAGGACTACTGCATTTTGGTGTTTGCAAAAACTCCATATGCTTTATTGAAGTGTGATGTATGGGGCTGGATTGAGATAATCACACGGACCCATGAAATATTCGACCAGTTGCAATTGATAAGAAGATCAGGTTATGGCAAGGAGTTACAATTGATACAAAGATTAGGTTATGGCAAAGAGATATTGAAGATCAGATATCTTTCTCCTATGGAAAGTGGATACTAAGTAATGCTCTTAAGAAAGAAGATTTATTTCCTCGTGTGATTGATTGATCGCAGAAAGTGATAACTCCCTCCCTTGATGGAAAATGGAATAAATGTTTCAAGGGCTTTGACAGGATGTTTGTGTCAAAGGCCTTGACGCATTAACAGTTGATGAAATACAAAACATATATTATTTGTCCGAATATTATTTTATATTATTATATACTTCCGTTATATTATATATATGTGTTGAACTAACCTTTTCAGGAAGTAAAGTTGAGATTATCTCTTTCCTTTGGTACATATGAGGAGATCTTATTCAAAATCGGATCATGGCTTCGAAGTGTCCTTATATAGAAGATTGAAGATCAAGCCTGATTCTAGAACCGTTGGTGAAGATCCTCAGGCGCCATTCCACTCATATATAAAGGAAAGAAGGAAAAAGACAGATGACACAAGTACTACACGAGTTTCATTCATTCAAGCGATCTGTCTTCCAAGTGTCTCTCTGCTAAGCGCTCAAGAGTTTGTTGTTTATTTCAAAGCCTTTGAGAGTCACTGTGAGCTTATAGGATATATTCATTTCAAGTGTTACTCGAGAGTTTATAACTCGGGAAGTTGCACTAGGTTATTGATTTGCGAGAGTTAGAGGATTGTACTAGATAGCTGAGAGAGGTGGGGCTCTTCTAGATTGGTCTAGGACTCCAAGGGAACGTGAGTTGACTAGATTGCAATTGTATAGGAGAGAGGCTTCTCGGTGAGCTATTAGGATCCTAAGCTAAGCAATCAATAAAGCCTTTGAATCCTAGGGTTGTGGAAGAACCCTAGGCGGGGACGTAGGCCAAGTTGTGCTGAACCTCGTAAACAATTACTCGTGTTCTTTACTTATTTGCTTTACCTTATTTCCGCACTTGTTTAGATTGTCTAACTTTGTGATTCAGGTTTAATCTCAAAGGTTTTGGTACAAGCTCCAAAAGTCTTGAGACTTTCTGCGAAAAACGGGCATACTCTATTCAACCCCCCTTCTAGAGTATTTCTTATTACATTGTTTTTTATATTATCGAACCTTCAATTGGTATCAGAGCTTTACTCACTGTCTTTGATCTAACAATCTTGTGAGTTTTCGATCATGTCTGGTGAAGCAAGCGGAGGATTTGCACAGGGAAGGTCCACAAGCAGACCGCCACTCTTTGTAGGAAACAACTTTGTCCACTGGAGATCTTTGATGAAGATGTTCATCATAGACCAAGATCTAGAGCTTTGGAACATTATAGAGAATGGTCCGAAGATTCCAGAAAAGGAAGGACCAAATGACACCAAAGTTGCAAAGAAGGAGTCTGAATACAACCAAGCAGATCTTGAAACCATCTCCAAGAACTACAGGGCTATTAACTTACTTTATTGTGGTCTTAGCACTGATGAGTTTAACCGTATTTCTTCTTGTAGGTCAGCTAAAGAGATTTGGGACAAGCTGGTCGTCACCTATGAAGGAACGAGCCAAGTGAAAGACACCAAGATCAGCATCTTCCTTCGAAAGTATGAGCTCTTTAAGATGAAGTCAGATGAGTCAATCAAGGCCATGTTCACACGATTCACAGAAATCACCAACAACCTTGACTCTCTCGGCAAGAGCTTTACCAACGTTGAGAAAGTAAGGAAGATACTGAGGTGCCTTCCAAAGGAGAAATGGGGTCCAAAAGTAACAGCTATAGAGGAAGCCCAGGACCTCACCACTCTACCCCTTGATGACCTTCTTGGAAAGCTGATCACGCATGAGATGATCCTTAATGAAGACGATGGAGAACTTCCAGCTAGCACCAAGAACTTGGCACTCAAGTCTAAGAAAGATGAGCCCAAGGATGGATCTGATTCCGAAGATGAGGATGACGATGAGGATGATCCTTTTGCTCTTATCACAAGAGGCCTTGCTAGAATTCTCAAAATGAAGAAGCAATTCAACAACAAGGATGGATCAGAGTCTTCAAAATTTCGAGGTAAGCCTCAATACAACAAGTATGAAAAGAAGACTAAACCGTTGTCTTGTTTTGAATGTGGTGAAACAGATCATCTTGTGAAGGACTTTCCCTCAAAAGACAAAGAGCCAGCCCAAGAAAGGTGACAAATGGAAGAAGAAAGCCATGGTGGCTACTTGGAGTGATTCCGACTCTGACTCCGACGATGAGAAGGCCAACATTTGTCTTATGGCCTCTGGAGATGAATCTCACGATGAAAAGCTTGAAGCTACTGTAAGAGAACTTATGGAAAGTCCAAAAGAGGTATTATCGGAATTCCTTTCCAATATGATTGCCAATGAAGAAAAGCTTATTGCCCAAACTAACATTCTTATTAAGAGAACTGTGGACCAGGAAAGAACTATTGAGGATCTGTCTATGAGGGTCAAAGGTCTTGAAGCTTCTTATTCAGGTCTTGACATTAAAGTCAAGACGCTTGACTCGGAGAAATCTGAACTCAAGCAAGATCTCTCCTCTCTAAGAAATGAGCATCATAACTTAGAGAACGAGAAGATCTCCCTGAATAATAAGATTCTAGACCAACAGACAGCCCTCATAAGTTTTACCAAATCCAAAGGCACTCTTGATAAGATGTTGGGTGAGCAACAAAGCTCTCTAAACAAAAGTGGTATTGGTTACAATCCAAAGTTTTTAAAGAAGCAACACATTACCACTTTTGTAAAGGCAAAAGGAAGCAGAACCTCTCCTATATGTCACCATTGTGCTAGAAAGGGACATGTAAAAGAGACCTGCCCTTATAGGGAGAAAGGATCCATACATTATTCGTAATACATTTCCTGTTCATTTGAGAAAAGAACGGATAACACAAGTTTGGGTCCCAAAAGGCACTATTTTACCAAATATGGTTTACCCCAACAATGGATCCAAATTTGCTTATTGGTCTAGCCACAAAGGTTGATGTTTGTTTTGCAGGAGATCACCAAGGTGAAAGAACACAAATGGATTATTGATAGTGGATGCTCGAGGCATATCAGTGGGAAGAGTTCTCTCTTTCATGATCTAAAGGAGCAATCCACGGGAACAATCACTCTTGGTGACAAAGGAAAATGCGACATCGTTGGTATTGGTAGTGTTGGAAGTGATTCCAGCCATAGTATTAAAAATGTCTATCTTGTTAATGGTTTGAAGTATAATCTGCTTAGTGTCTCTCAATTATGTGATAGTGGTAACAATGTCAGATTTAACAAGAAAAGATGTATAGTGTGCAGAGAAGATACAGGTGAAGTTATTCTGACTGCATATCGTTACAACAATATATACGCCGTAAATGCTGATCAAGTGGCACAAGGAAGCTTAACTTGTCTAAAGGCTTTGACGGACGATCCAAAGCTTTGGCACAGGAGACTCGGTCATGTGAGTCCACATACACTACAGAAGCTTGTGTCCAAAGGGCTTGTTAGAGGGCTACCTGAGATGGACTTCAAAGGTATTGACATGTGCAATGCATGCACACGAGGTAAACAAACACGTAGCTCTTTCAAACCCAAAAAGGTTGTAAGTTCTTCTAGACCCCTTGAACTTTTACATATGGATTTATGTGGTCCTATGCGAGTCAAATCTCCTAATGGTAAACAGTACATGCTAGTTGTTGTCGATGATTTTTCAAGATATACTTGGGTTGCATTTTTGAAAGAAAAATCAGAGGCCTTATTTGAGTTTTCAAAACTTTGTAAGGAGTTGCAAACTTTAAGAAATGAGCCCATAGTGTCTATTCGGAGTGATCATGGTAGGGAGTTTGATCAACTTCAATTTGATTTGTTTTGTGCTAAATATGGCATCTCCCATAACTTTTCTGCTCCTAGGACACCTCAACAAAACGGGGTTGTGGAACGCAAGAACCGCACCTTAGAGGATATGGCCAGGACTATGCTTTTAGAAAATGCATTACCTAAAACCTATTGGGCTGAAGCTGTTAACACAGCTAACTACATTTTAAATCGTTGTCTTATTCGTTCTATCTTAAAGAAAACTCCTTATGAACTTTTCAAAGGCCGCAAACCACTTATATCTTATTTTAAACCCTTTGGCTGTACTTGTTTTGTTCATAACAATGGAAAAGATAACCTTGGAAAATTTGATGCGCGTAGTGATGAAGGTATATTTCTTGGCTATTCCACGAGTAGCAAAGCTTATAGAATCTTCAATAAAAGGACCCAGGTAGTTGAAGAAAGTATACATGTTATTTTTGATGAATGCAATGACGGTGCTTTGAGTGAAAGTGTTGCAGATATAGATCTTAACATCCATGAAGAGAACGAGGAAGGTGATGTTGCTACTACCAAGAACACAGAGAAGAGGAACATGCAGGAACCGATTCTTAACACTGAAGAATTGGCCCAAGGTGTTGAAGATTCGTCCAAAGCCCTTGGTGTCCAATCCAACAGTGTTGAGACGTCAGAAACTGCTGTAACTGAACCTAACAGGACCACGGAGTCAGATGTACTACAAGTCAATCCTACAAGTGTGACGAATCAAGGAGCTGAGACTAGCAAAAGGAAATTCAAATACTCCTCATCACACTCATTAAAGGATATCATTTCTGACCCTACTTCTAGTGTTCAAACTCGTTCTAAACTTAAAGATCTTTGTGCTTTTCACGCGTTTGTTTCTCTTATTGAGCCAAAGAAGGTAGATGAGGCACTTCAGGAGCCAGACTGGATCATTGCTATGCAAAGTGAGCTTAATGAATTTGAAAGGAACAAAATCTGGACCTTGAAGCCTAGGCCAAAGCATCAATCAGTCATTGGCACTCGATGGGTGTTTCGAAACAAGCTAGATGAGAATGGTAAGGTTGTGAGGAACAAGGCAAGGCTTGTTGCTCAAGGCTACAATCAAGAGGAAGGTATTGACTACGAGGAGACCTTTGCTCCCGTAGCCAGGCTTGAAGCCATTCGCATTTTATTAGCATTTGCATCTTTTATGAGCATAAAGTTATATCAAATGGATGTCAAGTGTGCTTTTCTCAATGGTTTCTTAGAGGAAGAAGTTTACGTGACTCAACCCCCAGGTTTTGAAAGCTCAGAATTTCCCAATCATGTTTACAAACTTGACAAAGCGCTTTATGGTTTGAAACAAGCCCCAAGAGCTTGGTATGAGCGCTTGTCAAAATATCTTTTAGAAAATGATTTTAAAAGGGGGTTGATCGACAAGACTCTTTTTATCAAAACCAAAGGAAAGGACATTTTGGTTATTCAAATTTATGTTGATGATATATTATTTGGTGCTACTAACACATCTTTGTGCAAGGAATTTTCTGACATCATGTGCAGTGAATTTGAGATGAGCTTGATGGGTGAACTCAACTTCTTTTTGGGATTACAAGTTCATCAATCCAAGAAAGGGATCTTTGTCAACCAAAGCAAGTACACTAAGGATCTCTTGAAGAAGTTCAAGATGGATCAATCCAAGGCAGCCAAGACTCCCATGAGCTCAACATTGTCTTTAGATCAAGATAAGACTGGAACAAGTGTCAATCAAAAGGAGTTTCGAGGAATGATTGGATCTTTATTATATCTCACAGCTAGTAGACCTGACATCATGTTTAGTGTTTGCATGTGTGCTAGGTTTCAAGCTGATCCTAAAGAATCTCACCTCGTGGGTGTGAAGAGGATCTTTCGATATCTCAATGGCACTAAGGAACTTGGACTATGGTACCCAAAGCAAAAGGATTTCACTTTAATTGGATATTCTGATGCAGATTTTGCAGGCTACAATGTGGATAGGAAGAGCACATCAGGATGTTGCCAATTCTTAGGAGCATCTTTGATCAGTTGGCACTCAAAGAAGCAAAATTCAGTTGCTCTATCCACTGCAGAAGCCGAATACATTGCAGCTGGAGCCTGTTGCTCCCAAATCCTTTGGATAGCTCAACAAATGCGAGATCTTGGCATCAACCTCAAAGGTATCCCAATTAAGTGTGACAATACAAGTGCCATATCCATCACTAAGAATCATGTTCAGCATTCAAGGACCAAGCATATTGATGTAAGGCATCATTTCATTAGAGATCATGTTGAAAAAGGTGATGTGTCCATATCTTTTATTTCTACTGATTATCAATGGGCTGACATTTTTACTAAGCCTTTGGCAGAGGACAGGTTCACCTTCATAAGACGAGAGATTGGGATGCTTAACAAGGATGCATTTTCGTAGGGGGAGCTTTCCCTTTACGAAAGATAAATTCTACTTAGTGTCAAGACCCTTGAAAACTAAGTCAAGGTGTGTGAACTAAATGGTGGAGTACATATATCGGATCATATATATTTTTGGTTAATATCTTTTTAGATATTTAATCAATTATATTTGTTTTAATCGGATTTCACAAATTGCCCATTTAGTAATTTCCTTAAACCGTTAAAGATATTTTATTTTTGGAAATAGTTTTTTTTTGGTTATCTTGCCCGATTTTAATGGATATTTGAATTTGAATTTGAATTTGAAAACCCTTCAATTGGCAATGTAATGATTTCTTTCCTTGGAACCCTAAACCCGTCCCATCACTCCCTCTACTTAAACCCAATACTGTACCCGATTACAACCCACACTCAGACTTTATCCAAACCCTTTCCACTTCTCCATCTTCAACCTCTCAATCGCCTCTCAAGAAACCCTAACCAACTTTCTCCATGGCACCCAAAAACAAGAAAGCTGTCACACCCAAAAGACTTGGCGCCACCCCCAAGGGACGTCAGGCCACTGCTACCTCTCCCACACCTGAACCCGCTCCTCAAGCTATTGTCCCAACTGTTGTCCAGAGCACCATTGCTGAAAGCTCGGCCATTGTTCCCAAGGGCTCTCAAAAGCGCTCTGCTAAGAAGCCGATCAGTGCTAAACAGAAAGGGAAGAGGAAGATCTTGGCTGAGGAACCAAACGAGGAAGAGGAGGAAGAAGATCTCGACGCCCTCTTAGAAAGAGATGATGCCAAGGAAGCCGAGGAGGAGGCCTTAAGGAAGAAAAAGGCCGATGAGGAGGCCGAACTTGCTAAGAAACTGGCCGAGGAAGAAGCTGAGCGGATTCGGAAGGAAGCCGAAGCCGAGGAGGTTCCATCAGAGGAGGATCCTGAGGAAGAAGAAGAAGAAGAGCAAGAGGGATCTGGAGAGGACGAGGAACCTGAAGGAGATGAAGCGGGGTCCGGTGAGGACTCGGGGTCTGAGGAAGAGGAGGAAGAATCTCCCTCTCCTTCTCCTCCTCCTCCCCCGTCTCCGAAGAAGCGGAAAGCCCCTGCTGCTGTCAAGCCTCCATCCCCCAAGCGTACCAGGAAGGGCACTGTCAAGAGTCTTGTAGCGCCTGTCAAGAGAGCTGCTCCAACAGTTGCGCGCAGAAAGAACGCAGACCCCCCGGCCTATATCCAGGTAAATCAATCCTTGCCCTCCTCTTGGTTTCAAGATGCTGAGACTACTGGTAAGTGGGTAGACGAGTTTAGAACTCGTAAGGTTAGCTGTTCGGATTTTTTAGATTTTGAGTTCTTTGAAGCTTTGAAGTTACCCTGCATTGAGCTCCTCAAAAAATCCCCAGCCTGGACTCTTCTTAACCTTGAGACTGTCTACTACCCCCAACTTACCCGACTTTTCTACATTAACCTAAAAGCCAAAAACGACACCGATGGTTGGTCTTTGGAGTCTGTAGTCAAAGGGGTTAGAATCTCTCTCAACTCCAATGGCTTTGCAGATTTCCTTGGCCTACCTACCCCAGTTCCACCCGCTGATGTACACCCCTCAAAAGAGAACTGCATCATTCTAGCCCGAGCCAAATATCTCCTACCCGAAGCATCCAACAGCACCTCAAAGCAACTCACCCACTCATCCCTAACCCTTGAGGCAAAAATAATTTTTAACATCATTGTTCGATGCCTCTTACCCCGTCTTAACTCTGGCTCACTCCTTACCGACAATGCCATGGTCCCTGCTCTATCGCATCCTAAATGGCCTTGATCTTGATCTGGCCAACACTATCCTTGGAACCATGGCTCATGCCAGAAAAGCTAGAAAAGGCTCTCCCCTCCCCTTTGCTACCCTTTTGACCCCTATCTTCAAAGCTTCTGGAATTGATGTCAAAAATGAAGAACAGCTGCGTCATACGGGTAAGTTCGACTCTAAAGGCCTTGAAAAGATTGGCATCACTCGGTCTCCCCAAGGGACCTTGAGTCTTGCCACTCCTTCAAAAGCCTTTCCCACTGCTCCAGCTTTCGATGAACGCATGGACAACCTAGAGTTGGGCTTGGAGGAGGTTCGCCTGGATATTAAGGAGCTGCAGAAGGAGGTGATGACGGAGATGAGCGGGATTTCAAAGATGCTGGAAGGACTGTGGACGAGGCTCACTGATGATGCTCCGGATGGCTAAGCCTTAACCCTAACCCACCCTATCCCACCCCTGAAACTTGTTACTTTGCTGGTTTTTGGATACGTTTTCAAAACACTTGGTAACTATTTTGGTGACTGTTTTACCTCCGCCCTTTGTTGAAAGACAAAAAGGGGGAGATGATCGTTAGACTTTGAAAACCTCTGCTTAAGGGTCTTGGAAGACCTTGGTTTTTGATTTATGGTTTTCGGTTGGATGGTTTTTGCATGCTTTAAAAATTTTTGATCCAACATTTGTCTAACCCTTGCAGGTACTTAGTCCGATTTTACTTATGATATATCTGTTTGACTAAGCTGCAGGGATGCACAGGTTTTGTCTTTCATCAAGGGGGAGATTGATAACTCCCTCCCTTGATGGAAAATGGAATAAATGTTTCAAGGGCTTTGACAGGATGTTTGTGTCAAAGGCCTTGACGCATTAACAGTTGATGAAATACAAAACCTATATTATTTGTCCGAATATTATTTTATATTATTATATACTTCCGTTATATTATATATATGTGTTGAACTAACCTTTTCAGGAAGTAAAGTTGAGATTATCTCTTTCCTTTGGTACATATGAGGAGATCTTATTCAAAATCGGATCATGGCTTCGAAGTGTCCTTATATAGAAGATTGAAGATCAAGCCTGATTCTAGAACCGTTGGTGAAGATCCTCAGGCGCCATTCCACTCATATATAAAGGAAAGAAGGAAAAAGACAGATGACACAAGTACTACACGAGTTTCATTCATTCAAGCGATCTGTCTTCCAAGTGTCTCTCTGCTAAGCGCTCAAGAGTTTGTTGTTTATTTCAAAGCCTTTGAGAGTCACTGTGAGCTTATAGGATATATTCATTTCAAGTGTTACTCGAGAGTTTATAACTCGGGAAGTTGCACTAGGCTATTGATTTGCGAGAGTTAGAGGATTGTACTAGATAGCTGAGAGAGGTGGGGCTCTTCTAGATTGGTCTAGGACTCCAAGGGAACGTGAGTTGACTAGATTGCAATTGTATAGGAGAGAGGCTTCTCGGTGAGCTATTAGGATCCTAAGCTAAGCAATCAATAAAGCCTTTGAATCCTAGGGTTGTGGAAGAACCCTAGGCGGGGACGTAGGCCAAGTTGTGCTGAACCTCGTAAACAATTACTCGTGTTCTTTACTTATTTGCTTTACCTTATTTCCGCACTTGGTTAGATTGTCTAACTTTATGATTCAGGTTTAATCTCAAAGGTTTTGGTACAAGCTCCAAAAGTCTTGAGACTTTCTGCGAAAAACGGGCATACTCTATTCAACCCCCCTTCTAGAGTATTTCTTATTACATTATTTTTTATATTACCGAACCTTCAATGAAAGGAAAGTGTGTTGCAATGCTATAAGGCGATTGCACAAGCGCTCGTTAGCAAGCGTCCACTCAGGCCCGTGGGGCGAGATAGCCCTCAGACGACCTATCTAAGATTAGGAAGGAGATCCTCGGTAGTGGTGACCCATTCACTCTTCCACGGACTCATACATGTACCGAATGCTCAAGAGGTTGGTCGTAGATCAAGAAAATAAGGATATTTTTTCTAGGCTAGGAAAGGTTTAGAACCAGACCTGACTCCTGAAAGGAGACACGCTTCTTCCTTTTCTTTTTTATACAAATAAAGCAAAAACGGCTCCCATATAGAAAGTAAATATTGGAAATGTGCAACCACATAATAACTCATGTAGAGCAATGTCTAGCCCAGGATTTGCCAGGACTCGCCCACATATTGATCTTCGTCTGACCACGGATCTCTTACTTACACTCTCCGGGCTGAGCTTGGGCCCTTTGCTCAGTCAACTCCTTCAATAACTACAGGTGCATCACCAGAATTAACTGACCCTTAAACAACTAAACCACTTGCTTCTGATACAATATATTTTGTATTATAACGATCCATCAATATTGTAAAATGGTCGGGGAAATTATGGTTTTTTATTGGTATCCACAACTTTTTATATTCTCGATGATGTCCTGAGTTTTCACAAAAAGTTCGCCTAGTGTCCAAAATTAATATTTTTGATAGGAATTAGAATAATAGAGATAATAAGTATAATTACTAAGAATTTCGGCATTGGGTTATAAATACTCATTAGAGGTATTGTTCAAGGGCATCGCTGAACATACAATCCTTTTCTCTTTCTATCTTCTACTTTCTCTAAACTTTCTTTCTCCTTCCCTTTGTCTCTCAATTTCACCATGAAAGTCATGCTTTCAAACATCGAACCTTAAAGGCCATAGCAAATTTTCACTTTTTAGAAAATGGAAACCACCCTTTGTTTTTTTCAATATTGCACAAAATCGCCCATTACTTTTAAATTGTACATAACTACCCATATATTTGTCAAAATTCAACACAAATATACCAAAACATCAGGAATATATATCTTCCAAAAGTTCCACCAAATTTCCCTTATAAAATCACAAAAGGCCAGATGATTTTGTAAAGTACTATATATTAATTATGATTATATACCATATATATATATCCCAAAATCGAGATTGCGAATATATATAATACATGACACCTTGAAATTAAATATGTTGGAAAACGTTTTACCCTTTAACATTGTTATTTATTTTAAAAACCACCGCTAAATAACGGTGGATCATACGACATGGAGGCGTGCAGCCGAGTGAGGTTCCATCCTAAAATCAATTGGTGTTAGGTGGGGTAACCCACTAACTTACATGCAAGACTTGAATTCATTTTCTAATAAATGTGTTTAAAATTAAAGCATATATACATAATAATACATTGATAAACAACCTGTAAGATATTACTTATTGATGCATGGGATATATCAGCTTTCGTGTTGATCAATAAAGAAGCTAAAACCCATTAATAATAAATTGCTTCTCTTTAAAAGATTGAATTGTCTCCTTTAAACCGATTTCAAAGGGAGTGAATTCGATTCCCAAACTCTCCGCTTTCTTCCTCGAATATTTGCACGACGGTATGTAAGTTCCCTGTAATGCTGTTCGAGTCGATTTAGAGTCCCTGTGCCAAAAATAACACATACATAACCGATAAGGTCATATTATATCATAAAACGTACGACAAGCCCAAGTGCATAAAAAAAAAAAACTTACTTATCGCAAAGTTGATGGGGAGAGTCGAACTCTTGCAACATCTTTATAATATCATAAAAATGGACGTCGCGTTCAACTAAGCAATATCTTCCATTAGCAGATTGAAGTTCAAAGGCTTGAATATGAGCATTTCCAACATCTTTAACATTTACCCACCCATATGCAGCATTTGGATAAGTCTTTGCCCCTACAGTATTCGACAGATGTACTGTTTAATAAGTTAAAAACTCTATAAAATATTAATTTTTTTTTTATAATTTTAGTAGTAAATATAAGTGATATAAATTTTGGTAGGGGGGAGTAAATAAATATATATAAGATAAAACTATGTAATTAAATAGAGAAATAAAAAAACACACCTATCAAGTTGGAAATAACAGCACAACTTAAATTAAGAGTAGGCTGTAACAAAGGACCGAGAGTCCAGCCAGGACAAATGGTCACCAAATCAATTCCATTCTGTTTTGCAAAATTCCAAGCAGCTTCTTCAGCTAATATCTTGGAGGCTGCATACCATTTCTGAATCATATATATACACATCTTTATTAGTTAATTACAGTGGCATATTTGCATTTATAAGGGTACAATATATATTGTTATTGAATGCATAAATTATACTGGTTTTTCTAAGGGTATAGCTAGGTTAAGAGAATTGAATTAAATTACCTGCAACACTACATGTTCTGCTTTAATATATATATATATATATATATATATATATATATATATATATATATATATATATATATATATATATGTATAGATGATTAGAAAATGTATAATATATTAAGAAAAAAAATTCCATTATAATTTTGATTGATTAAAAATTTACCATTAAAATATTTTGAACTAAGCCAATTGATTAGAAAATGTGTAGTATCTTTAAAAAAATAATTATATATTAAGGGGTGGAGAACTTGAAAGGAGAATGAAAATTAAGAAAATTGGGGAAAAGGGAGGCGAAAAAACATGATTGGCTTCTAAAAATGAGAGGAAGAAGAAGAGGATGACACAGGTAGAAAATGTTTTACTTTAAGAATATACAGAGTAATATAAATATAGATATAGATATATAAATTATTTGAACTGAACTAAGGTTAAAAATCTTGTTTAGAAAATATTTTCCTACTAATCGAAATAAGTGGACTCTAGGAAAATAATTAAAATTGAAGAAATTTATTTTATTAAGTCAGAATTCAAGATCAGATATACCTGAATCTTGATAGGCAGATGAGTCGGCAAACAAAAGATCGTCGAAACATACAATGGAAAACAGAAAAGGTGTAGTAATATAAACGGAAACACACCCTATATAAGGCGAATTTAGGCAAAACTAAATCAAACAGAAGAAATCTTTTTAAATTAATTAAGGCATAAGAAGTATATGTTAGGAAAATAGAAGAAATCATTTAAAACATTTTAAGGAAATTAAAAAATCCTCTTATAATTTGATCAGTTGAAAATACTAAATTAATATGAAAATGATGATGATCATCTAAAATATTATGTGTACAATCTAATTCGAACCTTTTGTTTAATGCAAAACTCAGAATCAGACCACCAACTTTCGTTGACTTCAGTCTCAACACCAATGGGATTGTCATTGACCAACATGGCTCCTATGGAAGAGGTTAAAACTACCCTTTTCAAATAAGGAGCCTTTGTGCAAGATCCAAGAACGTTGATTGTTCCTTTCACCGCTGGATCTATCAACTCTGCCTGCACTTACAACATCTATTATTAAGCAATTTATAGGTAATAAATAAGACACATATATATGATGTACACTATGAATTAATAGACAAATAGTTACACATTTATAAGAACACATTAGTCGTCTGCATATATAAGCCTAACATACAAGTACAATAAGGTTCTATTCTATTAATATCTAAAAATAATTGTACATATAAGGTCTATCAATCTTATACAAAGTATATACTAGACTTGGATTTATCAAGTTTTTGATATGTTTCGCATATCAATCATTCCAGAATGGCTCATCGGAAAGAACTTGTGGGTAGTACCCATAGATTCCCGGTTCGAACCCCGGAATGACCGTTCTTTATTTACCAATTCAAGATATGTTTCGCATATTACATTATGATTAATGCGTCGCGTCTTGAATCTTGATTATATAATATCAAGGTTATAAGTTTGATTCCAATAGCTAGGGTTGTTATACATATATATAACCATTTTAGACGATTAGAGCACAAATTGACCGATATAAAAGTGATGAGATCTCGATGAACCTGGGGATCAGTGCAGTTCAAGAAGCAAGGAGATGCGGTATGAAAGACGCCGACGCAATCCCTAATGGCAGCATCAAAGGAACCCTTTTCCATCAATTCAGCTTGGAACAAGTGAAGCCTCTCTTTTGCCCCTTCAAGAGCAACCAAGTGATCTACCTTCTTTGGATCATCTACATACATATATGCATATTTAATTTTCATATATTCAGTAATTCGATCAACAATTAAAAAATAAGTATATATATATAAAAAAAACTATTTTTAAAATTTGGAGAATGAATTACTAAGATCGCGAACAGTGCCATTGACGGTGTATCCACGGAGCAGCAAGAGCTTGACCAGCCAAGAGGCAGTGTAGCCTGAAGCACCCGTTACACACACTATGTTTCCTTCCATACCCATTGATTTCTTAATCTTTCTCTAATTAAATTTCTGAGTAAATTGTTTGTTGATGTAAGTTATAACATGTATGAAGATATACATGTATATATATAGGATCCGGTTCTAGCGCTTGAAGTAGTCAATATATAGTATATGTAATATACTAATATTAGTAACATATATGTAACGTGCAATGCACATGTTAGGCAGCTAATCCATCTGAATTCAAGCCATCTTTAATTTAAGTTATAGTAATTATATATTTTTCCTAGGCTTGGTAATTAAACAAGGATATATAATTTAGATGCAAGTTGTGTTAAATTAACATGAAGGTTGTGACTTGTGTGTGTATACAGATTTAAAAAGTGGGGGGCTCATGAAGTCATGTACGATGTATTGTTTTTTCCTATACGTTTCCATACATGTGTATGATCGATCCTCATTGTCAACTCTGTGGGAGAAAAAAATTATTTAGCCTTTTAATTATAAAATCATGGGGCACAAAAAATATTTAGTCTTTTAATAATAAAAATTTTGAAATACAGGATTTGAACTTGAGATTTTTTACCCGCTTACTGTGAAGCTTTGTGTATTGATAAATAGAAACCAAAATACAACTTTAATCGGAGAGAGTTTACAGTAAGAAAGAATGAAGAAGAAGTAGTTAGGATGTCTGTATATATATAGCTACCAACCCTCCAATCTTCCTAATTACAAAGGACTTCCTCATGTCCCCCCCCCCCCCCAAGTTGGAGAAGGGATCTCAAAGACCATTCCCAACTTGACTGCAAGGAAATTATGTTGAGCTTCTCCAAGTGTCTTTGTCATCAAATCTGCATGTTTAAGTGCAGAAGGGATGTGTTGAGTAATGAGAAATCCGTCTTGTTGTTGTTCCCTGGCGAAGTGACAATCTATTATCAAATGTTTTGTTCTTTCGAGAAAGACATAATTAGCTGCAAGATGTTGTGCTGATCTGTTGTCACATTAGAGGGGAATAGGATGAGGAATGATGATCTTTAGCTGAGCAAACAACCCATCTAACCAGATCTTCTCACTTGAAGCATAAGACATTGCTCTGTATTCAGATTCTGTTGAAGGACTTGGACACTATTTTCTGCTTCTTGGTCTTCCAAGAAACTAATTAATTCTTACCCAACATCATGCAATAGCCTGATAATGACTTAGCAGAGTAAGCACACATGAACCCCAATCTGCATGTGTGTATGCAGCCAAATCAAGAGTACGTTGAATCCTTGGAGTAGAATAGGCATGCACTCAGAGTTCCCTTCAAGTACCTGAGAACATGCATTGTTGCTTGATAGTGTGGAAGTTTAGGAGAACTTATGAAATGAGACAAGTGTTGTACATCATATGAAAGATCAGGGCCTGTTATATTCAGAAATAGGATTCTTCTAAAAAGTCTTCTATAAACTTCTGGATCTTCCAAAGGAACACCTTCATTAGGTGAAAGCTAGCTTTAATCCTCTTGGCAAGGGAAATATGGCATCCTTGCTATCAAGCATATCTATATCTTTGAGCAAATCCAGCACATACTTCATTTAATGGTTTGGCATGCCAACAGAAGATCTGGATATCTCAATGCCTAAGAAATATCTGACTTGTCCAAGATCCTTGATAGTGAACTTGGTATTTAACTGAGCTTTTGTGTTGATGATCACATCTTCATCATCCCTTGTCAATAGTAAATCATCTACATACACAAGAGTAGTCACAATACCTTTGGAAACAGTTTTGATAAACAAAGACTAATCTTGTTTAGATTGAACATAGCCCAATGAAACAAGAAACTTAGTAAGTTCCACATTCCGTTGTCTACTAGCTTGTTTCGGGCCATATAAAGATCTTTTTAGACACACTTGGCCTGAACCAGCCTAGCCATATCCATCTGGTGGTTTCATATAAATTTCTCCATCTAAGAAACCATGTAAAAAAATATTGTTAATGTCCAATTAATGGATAGGCCAATCTTTGACAGTAGCAAGAGCTAATATGCATCTAATAGAAGTAAATTTAGCAACAGGAGAAAAAATATGCTTGTAATCCTTATCTTTGAATTGATTGTACCCTTTGGCAACCAACCGTGCCTTATACCTTTCAACTATTCTATCTGGCTTATACTTGAGCTTAAACACCCACTTTGATCAAATTGGTGTTTTTCCAGGAGGAAGAGATATCAATATCCATGTTCTATTGTTCTGTAATGCTTGCAATTCCTTGTCCGTAGCTTCAACCCACTTAGAATCCTTTTTCTCCTGAGTGTAGGTATGAGGCTCATGCACCTGTATCATGTTAACAAAGGAACTAATTACTCATTTGAAAAATTGTTAGTGTCACCCAGAACAACAGATAAGAAACTTTGAGACATTGAATCACCCCTTTGAATAGAGGGGCATAAAAAAATCCTTTAATTTGGTAGGTATCTGATGCAACTTGCCAGACCTTCTTGATTGTATATCCGAAATTGGAACTTATTGTACTTTAGAACCTGTATTCTCAGTAGATACAAATCTGAAACCTCAATATGAGTAAAGGACGTACTCACCTGAATCACTAGCAACATCATTGCTATGTGGAGAAACATTTGGATGTATGTAAGAGTCATTACTTATAGTAGAATGTTGGCCATTGTTAGACATCAATAAGTCTGAAGAGTCAGGATGACTTACCAAAGGAAATTGAAGAGCATCGCTAGATGATGTAGTATCAGCATCTTTAAAAGGAAATTTATCCTCAAAAAATTGAACATGCATGCTCACAATATACTTTTGAGTGTCCAAGCAAAACAACTCATATGCCTTTTGGGAAAAAGGATAACCAGCCAGAACACACCTAAAAGCTTTAGGTCCAAACCTATCCTTTTTAGCTAAAGGATTTAAAGCAAAACACAAACAACCAATAGTTCTCAATTCATCCATAGAGGAAGTAGAATCAAATAAAACCTCAAAAGGAGACTTCCACTACAACACATCAGATGGTAGCTTATTTATAATGTGAGTAGCTGCAAGCACACAGTCAGCCCAAAACTTAGCAGGAAGATTAGCAATTAGCATGAATCCGAATTCCGAAGTGCTCTAGCAGTTTCAATCAAATACTTATGCCTCCTTTCAATTTTACCATTCTGCTGAGGTGTGTAAGGAGCACTCCTCTGATAAATAATACCCTTTGAAGCAAAAAGATGAAGGCAATCCTTTTGCACAAACTCAGAGCAATTGTCACTTCTAAAGCACTTGATAGCAACATTAAATTGAGTTTGAACATAAGAAATGAAGGAAGATAAAATCTGAAACACATGAGGCTTGTTGGGCATCATAAATGTCCAAGTAACTCTACTCTTATCATCCATGATAGTAAGAAAATAAGTAAAACCATCAATGTTTTTGGTCTTATAAGGACCCCATATATCCAAGTGAACCAAATCAAAACAAGATTCAGATACAAATTGACTGATAGGAAATGGAAGCTTATGCATTTTGCTCAGAACACATCTCTCACAACTTGGCAAATGTTTAGCAAAAACACTAGGTAAATGCATCATCTTACCTAGAGATGCATGACCTAATCTAACATGAAATTACTGTAACAACTCATCATTCTTACAAACATTTGAACCACTGGAAATAGATTTATTGAAAACACTAGAAACAGGTAAACAAGAAGCATTGATCTTGAAGGGCAGTTGCTCAGCAGTTAGATGATCAGGTTGCAACATGTATAATCCATTCATCTTGGCTCTAGAACCTATGACTCGATTAGTGCCAAGGTCCTGGAAAAACCAATTATGAGCTATAAATATTGCTGTTAAACATGAATCATCAACCAATCTACCAACTGACAGTAAATTATGCATAAAACTAGGCACAAGTAACACATTCTTAAAAGTATTATTATCATTCAAACTTAAAGAACCAATCTGATTAACAGAAGCAATATTACCATCAGGCATACCAACATTTATAGGCCTACTAACTTCCTATCACTAAGCAAATAATCATATGTAATCATATGATCCGTAGCTCCAGTATCAATTATCCAATCAGTATCTTTAGAAAATCTTGCAAGTAAAGCCGTATTATAACTATAAGAATTACCTGCCATGTTTTTCACTGCACAGTTAACTTGGTTTTTATCTTGCATAGCCCTCAGCAACTCTTGACACAAATCATTCACCAAGGACTGATCAACCTAGCTTTCCACCATTGCTAGGACCTGTAGAGCTAGATGTGTTGAAGCAAAGGCCCTTGTTATCTCCTTCATCTAAAGGTGTCTCCAAAGAACCATCAGAAGCTTCAAACACATTGTTAGCAACAGTCTTGCCATCTCTAGGACCCTTATACCATTCGGGAAACCCATGTAGCTTGAAAGTATCCATGATGTGTCCATTCCCTCTACAATGGTAACAAATTTTGTCCTTATTGTCTTTCTTACCATCTTTCTTGGTACTCTGAAACCTATCCCCCTTCCTTGCTACAACCAAAGCCATATTGTCTGACTGGGGTGCATTTGACCCATTCGAAACTCCCTTACCACCCTCAACCTGTTGGACAAGATAATATGTCATGTTGAGTGTCGGCAATGGATCAGTCGCTAATATACTGTTACACACGGATTCATAACTTTCTCCCAATCCCATCAGGAATTGCATTAGACGATTCCGACCTTTAGTTTCAGAAACCTTTCTTGCCAATTGACAAGAACAATTCGCCATTGCACCACACACACTTGGGAAACCCTTCCACACTTTGTAATTCATCCCAAACCTTCTTCAATTTCTTAAAACACTCAGGTATGGTCTTTTCCCCTTTTGTGATGTGAATCAACTCTTTCTTCAATTGGAAAATAAGGGGAGCATTCGCTTGACCATATCTTTTTCAAAGTTCTGCCCAAAGATCTTTAGCAAACTCCACATACATGAAGATTTCCAAAATCGTGTTAACCATCGAATTTAACACTCAGCATCTCACCATATAATCTGCACGAACCCATCTCTGTAAATTAATTGATCCCACCGAAGGTTTTCTGCAAGATCCATCAATGAATCCTATCTTGTTCTTAGCACCTAGGGCAAGTCGGATTCCCCGACTCTATCCCAAGAAATTCGAACCAGAAAATTGAAATGAAACTGACGGCGCACTTGGATTGTCCGAATTGGCCAGAGCGAGAGGATCATTGTTGTTGATTTGTACTCCTCCGCCTGCAAGACCACCGACATGGAACTCATCCACCATTTCCAACACCAACTATCCCAGATCACCAAGATCCGACGCCGAAAATCACCTCGCACCAAGCGAAACTCCGACAAACAAAGAATTGAAACCACAAAGATCCAATCACACAAAGCCCCTTTGCTCTGATATCATGTGAAGCTTTGTGTATTGATGAATAGAAACCAAAATGCAACTTGATCAGAGAGAGTTATAGTAAGAAAGAATGAAGAAGAAGAAGAAGTAGTTAGGATGTCTGTTAGATGATGCGTGTATATATAGCTAACAACCCTCCAATCTTCCTAATTACAAAGGACTTCCTCATGTTTGTAAGTAGTACAAAATGCCCTTGTCTGATATATCTCATTACTAACTACTTCTCACTTAACTTTCTTTTACCAATTAAGTTAACGAGTTTTATTGTTCTATTTTATTTTTTTACAAATTATATTCATTCAACATATATGTTTTATTCTATCAAAAAACATATATGTTTTAATTTTTTTGTAATAAGAAAAATTCGCTTGAAGGGCGATAGTCCCTTCCCGCCTCAAAAAGCATCCGCCACTAAATAGAATAGAAATGTCCACTGGTGAGATCCAACAGATCTGGCGTCAAAGATTGTTAACACAACTCTAACTCATATTAAACCCGGGTTGGTGGGCTTCTTGACCTGTCGGGCCAAAATTTTTCCAAAAAAAAAAAATTATTTTAGCTAGGGTTTTAATTTTGGACCCGGACAGTTTTAAAAAACAAAAGTAAGTTATAATGTAGTAAAAATATAGGAAGGTACACACACATATATTCAAGAAATAATTCCAACAACAAAGTTGAGTCTACCTCAACTTTTTTCTGACTCTGGCACTGCTAGAGACTTGGGATCATGCACCCATTAACACTGAGCACACACACATATATATTCAAGAAATAATTCCGACAACAAAGTTGAGTCTCCCTCGACTTTTTTCTGACTCCGTCACTGCTAGTGACCTGGGATCATGCACAATCCCAAGTCAATTGGAGCCCTGGGCAACCCCCAAAGTTCCACCATTGACACCGAGCAAACAACCAATGTGGTGAATTGATTGAAGGAACCCAAAAATTCAATTGCCACTTTCCATCTTTGTCTGATTTGTCTCTAATATATACCTATCCGCACGTTCTAGAAAATTCGATTACTTCATTGTAAATCCCTACTCAATAATCAGTTACCACTACAATTTAATCATTTTGAATCTCTCTTTTCTTGTGAGAGCAATTATTACTTCCATGTGGATTAAATTTCACGACCAAAAAATTAGGAGAATTCTATTTAAAACAAGGAAAATTTTCAATTTAATGCAACATTGTCCGCGACTAACATAATTAAGCATATTCGTTGCAGATTAAAACAAAATCCTACGGGCATGGTCTCCAAAGTGGACAGATCTAGCTATTTTATGTGGCGGTGTTGTTTAGCCCGGTTCTAGATCTAAAAACATCATTTTAGGTAACTAGCTTTATTACCCGCGATCTTCGCGGTTTTTTTAAATAACTTTTATTATTAATTCACAAATTGTGTAATGTGTGTATATATATATATATATATATATATATATATATATATATATATATATATATATATATATATATATTTCTTCTAAATATTCACTAAAAAACAATTATTTAACAAATTATTCACACTTTCACAATATTTACAAAAATATTAATTTTTTGCATGGTTGGCAGAAAATGAATACATTTATTTATCCACGTGTCATCTTATGTATCCACCTTAATTAATAACTAAAATTAGTTTTTATCATTTGAAAAATAAATTTTTATCATGAATATATATATATATATATATATATGTATATATGTATTTAATTATTTTTAATATAAATATTAATCTCATATCTTAATAACAAAAAATGATTTTAAACAACAATATAATTTTCAGTAATAATTTGGCCAATTTGCATAACTAGACCAAAAAATGGGTCAATTTGCTAAACTAGACATGTCCTTGTTTTTTTTGCTAGGGGTAGAAAGTGGCCTTTTTTTGCAAATAAAAAATGCAACCGGGAGAGGAAGTTGCAGGTGAAGGTGATGGACACTGTAGCTACACTGTAGCTGTCAGTGACATATGGCACCAAAAGGCATCCTCCGTTCATTTCAGAAAACTGTAGACTGCCCATCTTACCAATAGAATTAATTTGTCCTACCAATAGGGTAAACCTGTCTTTCCATACCCAGAGATATTTTGGAAAGAATTTGGAGGGGATTCACTGTAGCTGATTTGGCGGGCTGTCAGTGTAGTTTTGGCGTCAAAACAGGGTTCCTCCTTTGGGGAAAGGGGGGAGCATTTATGAGGGGAAAATGTAATGATATCATTGATGGGTGTCCCCAAGAACATATATAAGCTTGAGAGGAGGATCTGAAACACCATAACATGCTCTGCAAAAAGTGAGGCAGAGTAGGAGAGAAGCGGAAAGGACGGGGAAAAATTTGCCCGTTCATCCCAGGAAACGATACAGTCCTCATCCTACCAATATAATATTTCCGTCCTACCAATAGTGTACAACTGTCCTTTCATATTTGAAAAGGTGCAAGAAGTTTGTCCGGTGGCAGTGGCAACGATGGGTAAGTGATCTTGTACCTATCCTTTGTAGTTGTTCCTTTTTCTTATAACAGAACTACCCCAAGGTGACGGTTTCACGAGACCAGTTGCAGAGAGTTCGTAATTTATACTCTCTCTTTTTGATCAATTGTATAACTTGCAAATTAAGATTACAAATTCAAGCGCTATTTTTGCTTCCTGCGAAATTATCACTTCTTGATGCCTAGACGATCATAAGGACCTATTGAAAATAGTCTATTAGCTCAATTAGTAGAGCGTTGTGTTTGCACACAAAGATGTGAGTTCGACTCTCACATAGGCTAATACGGAGTATGTGTTCATGAATCTCTCTGAACTTATACAATTATGAACCTGACAGAAAATATATATACTAATGGTAGGACAAATTTATGAACATGTTAGGACAAATTCATAAATCTCTCTGAACTTATACGATTATGAACATGATAGGAAATATATACACTGGTGGTAGGACAAATTTGTGAACATGGTAAGACAAATTCATAAATCTCTCCAGACTTGTATAATTATATATGAACCTGGTAAGAATTATATACATTAGTGGTAGGATAAATTTGTGAATCTAGTAGGGACAATTCCCCCTTTTGCTTTTCTGAGATTCATGTGGAAGTAAATTTTTTTCGTAAAGTTAATTATGCATTTACATTTTTCCAATAGTATAAATATATCATACCATCAGTGTGCATCTATCCTATCATTAGTGTCAAGTTATACAGGAATTACTGGGTTTCCATTATGATCCTACCAATATCGTTGTTTTTTCCTACCATTAGTTTCCATCAATCCTACCAATATAGTTGTTTTCTCCTACCATTAGTTTTCATCTATCCTACCATTTTTGTGCATCTATCCTACCAATTTAAATAGCTTTCAAGGAAAATCAAGCTAGAAACCGTAGCAAATTATGTTCCACATTTTTCAGAAAAACAACCAAGGGTAGAGGGTTTCCAATCTACAATAGAAGATGAAGGAAACCTAAATAACATTATATCTAAGGGTAGAGGCTCTAATTCGGTCGTTCTAGCATTGAATTAGATTGGATTCATGAATTTTGATTGATAGAAATTGGATTGGGATTGGGATTTATGGATTGGTAATTGAGATTGAGATTAGGGTCAATTCACGCCTCAATGATTACTAGTCTGGGATTTGTGGATTGGTCAATATTAATTTTACTTCTTTGCCAATAGTACAAATATATCTTACCATTCGTGTACATCTATCCTACCATTAGTGTCATGTTATACACTTAGGAATTTCGGTGATTACATTTTTATCATACCAATATCGTATATTTATTCTACCAGGTTCACAAATTTCTCCTACCACTAGTCTATATATTTCCTACCAAGTTCATAATTTTATAAGTTCAGAGATATTCATAATTCACAAATTTGTCGTACCAGATTCACAAATTTGTCCTGCCATTAGTGTATATATTTTCTAACATGTTCAATCGTATAAGTCCATAGAGATATGAACGCATACTCCGTATTAGCCTATGTGAGAGTCGAACTCACATCTTTGTGTGCAAACACAACGCTCTACCAATTGAGCTAATAGGCTATTTTCCATCCATCCTCATTATGAATGTATATTAAGTTATTAACAGGCATGTTGCTGTCAAATAGAACATCAGAACCAGCAACAGAAGCAATTGCTGTCAAAATAACAAAGAAAGTTCAGTGTACCATCGCTGTCAAAATAACCAGCAACAGAATCAATTGAACCCTCAAATACATCAGAACCAGCAACAGAAGCAACAATCATGTACAAAATTTGCTAGCAAATAGAATCAAATTGGGAAAATGCACATTGTACACTCTAGACTAGACTAACCATTCAAATAAAAACAAATATTACTAAGAAATAAAAAGCAAACCTAACTCTTAGCCAAATCCTTTGGTCCAATCTCAATCCTCAAAGGAACACCTTTCATTTCCCAGTTTGAGTACTTCCAACCCAGGTGAATAGTTATCCCTAAGATCAGCTTCAACTCGAAAGCCTGCTTCACTCAACTTTTCAACAGTAGCAGTACAAGCATCAAAAATTCCTTGTGTATCAGCATCTTTAAATGGGACAGGAACCACAATAACTTGGACAGCTGCTACTTTTGGTGGTAGCACTAAGCCTTTGTCATCACCGTGAACCATCACCATCACCCCAATCTGCAAAAAAGGGCAAAATATGAGAATTGAAACAGAAATGGTGCAGGTTCATTCCAAGATAGGCACTGAGAAATGGAATAATTGCAATTGAATTGTTTCCAAATGTGAGAATCGTATTAGAATGTAGTTCATCAAGAAATCATAGTTGAAATGAAGAGAAAATCAAGGATTGAATAATACTTGACTGTTCAGAAACAAGATGCCAGCACAAAACAAGAGCACCAAGAAACAATTCATATGCTAATCAAATGATTATGATGATGCTTAATGCACCCTCACTTTTTCCTCAAACCAAAAGATGTGAGTAACTTCAGTGGAAGCAGCTTACTGTTCGAGTATTGTATGCCCATGAATTCTGCCAGACCATTGCCTTCTCTCCCTTGTCATCTTCAAAAGTTATTTCAAACATCTTGGCAAAATTTTGACCCAAGCAGTGTGATGTCGCACCTTGAATGCCACGCCCTGTATTTGGGATGAAGGCCTGACAAAAAGAAAAGGTAGCTCAAGCTGACTGAAAAAGTGCAAACAAGAATTACAATGTGATTTTAAAAAAGGAAACTTTGCATGCCTCAACACTGGTCGTGTAATAGCCCCCAGCAAACTTTTCCAGCTCGCTCTTCTTTCCTTTGATCACGGGAACAGCCAAGTATTCTTCATAAATCTGCCTATAGAGCTCCAATATATCGAGAACCTGTTGCATTGACGACAATTATCTATTATATGCTACATAACAATCATCTGTTATACATTATGTACAGAAAAAGGCATAAAATAATTGCACAAAGAAAAAAGTCGTGAAAGACCTTTCGCACAGGAAGAGAGGATATGAATGTCATGAAAGCCATTTTGTCATTCAGTAAAACAAATTGTCCATTTGGTTTGTTTATATCAGAGCACACCTGCAAGCAAAATTAGAACAAGTGATCGTTCTGATCAAATTTCATATACATAGACCTATGTCTACGATCCATATTCCAAAACTGCCTCAATGTCTTCTTTTTGACAAAATTCATTCAATTTTTTTCACAATTTCACAATTCATTCAGTTTTTTTCACTTTCCTTTTCTCAATAATATCAAAATCGCATCCCCAATCTCCAAAATTAGGGTTCCTATGCTGCGAAAAAACAGGCGATTAGAAAGAGAGAGGGCATACGACTCATATAAGGCCGCTTGTCAACGACATTGGTGTGCATCTGGATTCCAATCCCCAACAGAGCTCCGATCATCACTGGCAGCCAACATCATCCTCACTTCCCAAGCTCGTGAACCGATGGATCTGCGAAGATGATAGAGATCTGGTGGAGGCAGGGGCGATGATGGTGGACGACGACGACGGAATCAACAACTTTCACCTTGCATATCTCAGGGTTGATACCCTGCGCTCTCACAATCATCGCCCTCTTCCAATATTTCCTCCTGTAGGAAGAAAAGGGTTTGGAGGCGCCGGCGTTGAAGGATAACCCCTAACGGCGGCCGTCTTGAGGATCGGAGATTGAGGCTGAGATCGCGTTGAAACCGACGATGGTCAAAATCTCTCCTACTCCCCCGCCGCCATGGACGAACGCTCTTCTCACAAAGGGGAATGAGATTGAACCTCCCCTCTCTCAACCCGTTAGAGCCGGTCATGAATAGTGCAAAAAAACCTGAAGTTTTATTTGCTTGGGGTAGAAGGGATATTTTAACTCATTTTTTTACCTTGTTGGCTAATTGTGCAAATAGGCCCATTTTTTGGTCTAATTACTACCATTTCCTCTAATAATTTTAAGTTTGTTATCTAACATGTTTTGCCTGATTTATGGTTGGGATATTTGTTATGTACCACATCTCCTAAGGTTTGATTATTTTTCTTACTATTGAAAAGTGGAATATTATTTTTAATGTCGCACCAAAGGTTGGGTTATTTTCTCCAAAAGTTGGATTATTTTATTAAAGGAGGGAGTATTAGACCATTCACAATCGTTATCCCATAATATTATATTTTAATCTCAAATTAATGTTCAAATAATTTTAAAAAACTTATATTTATTTTATAAATGATAATTCGTATATTTTTTATTTTTATTAATTTGAGAATAAATCATAAAGAAAAAATTGTTAAAATACTTTTTGGCTTAAAAGTTAGGGTATGTGATAACTTGAGTCTTTTCATTTTAATTATTTTCTAAAATTATTTCTTTATCCTTTTTCATAATTTTTTTTATAAATGTAATTAAATTATTATTTGTTTGTAAAATTAATAAGTATGATATTTTATATATATAGTTGATAAAAATAATAATTTATAAGTTAAATAACATATTTAGTATATTTAATTATTAAATAATGTACGTAGATATATGATAATTTGAAGTCATGATTAATTTATATATTAAACGTACATAGTTATGGGTAAAGTATACGGACTTATGGCATGGGTTGATAGAAAATAACATATGGGTAAAGTATGATATTGCCAAAGTCTTACGGTGGACAATTTATAATAATTACGGTGGACAATTTATAATAGCTTAAAAATTATTATCATTGTCAAAGTATTTTTTTCTTCTTATTGATAAGTTAAATAACTTTAATGATAAAACAAAAAATTAATATATGGGTTTTAATATTTTTTTATCAAATATATATGTATTCAAAAATAAATCATTATCATAATATATAATGATCAACTAAAATAATCAATTTTGATTACTAAAGATAAAATAACTAAAGGTAAAATGATAGAGTTTGTAATGATTTAAGATATAAAGTTAAATATTTATATTAAAAATAATCAAGGTAAAATAATTTTAATTGCAATAAACAAAAAGATAGATTTTGTAACCATTTAAGATATGATGTTAAATATTTATAATAAAAATTAAATTTAATCTTCAATCAAAATAGACACATAGGACGACACGTGTATAAATGGATGATGTAATCGTCTGACGTGGCTTAAATATATTGGATCGTCATTAATTGACGTGTCAAAGACCCGGGCCAGATTGCATAAGAGAGCGACACGTAAGCGAATCGCACCAGAACCCGCCACGTAGGATTTCCACACCTCTGTTTTAGTATTATACTAGTATAGTACCCGTGCCCGAGGCACGGGGTTTTTGTTCAAGAAATGTAATCACATCTACAATAACTACACAAACGATTAACATTTTTATACATATATAGAAAAAAAATAATTGTATAGAAGTTTAATATAATAATAATAATAATAATAATAATAATAATAATAATAATAATAATAATAATAATAACAATTATAATCCATGGACGTAGTATTGTATATGTATCATTTCCTAATCAAAATAAATTTTTGTTAAGACGAAATTCATCGCGTGCTTTTTGGGTTATATCATAGGTTATGACATATAATTTAAACGGTGATTACTCATGGTAAATGAACAGATTATCAAAGTTAATATAACACAAAAATGAATGCAACTTATTAATCCAATCCTCCCTCCGTATCTGAATAATTAGTCCATATTTGATCCTCTAACAAAATCAATGATAAAAAAATTATAATTTTGATAATTAATCTCATTCGTTATGTTTGATTTCCATTAAACTCTATAAATACTCCAACTTTTCATTTCACTATCTATTTTTTTACATCATTTACGTGCTAAATTTTTAACGGTCCATCTTTTTATTTTAAACTTTCTTTAAAACAGTGAAATTGGCCAAATGACCGATTATTCTGATACAAATGGAGTGTGTGTGATATATATATATATATATATATATATATATATATATATATATATATATATATATATATATATATATATATATATATATATATATATATATATGTCAAAGAAAGATAAGAGAATATAAGAGGATAAACTTGAGATAAATGCAAAAAATAAAAGTTGTTGTATAAAAATCCAAACAAACATATGATTTATTATTATTATTATTATTATTATTATTATTATTATTATTATTATTATTATTATTATTATTATTATTATTATTATTAATTTAGATAGATAGACATATACCAAAAAAATTATTAGTTAAGATGAATAATAATGTGAGAATGAATAATAAAATTTTGAAAAAATGGCATTAATAATTTATTATATTATTTTGAAATTATATTATGTTATATTAGATTATATTGAAATGATTTTAACATACTGATTTATTAAGTTAAAGAAGATAAAAAATACTTAAATTAGGTATATATATTAAATATTCTTTAAGAAACATCGCCTTGAACTATTATTAAGAGAAAATGTATAACAATAGCATTATAAATGTTCTTTATAATACTTAATTTGTAAATCTCTACTACACACAAAAAATAAACATTTTAAATATCATTAGGTCTTTGGATTACAAAAAATAACATTATAATAGTCATTATCACAAACTCTAAAATAAGCTCGAATCATTGTAGCATTATTTAACATTAATGTGAAATACGACCCTGTCACTTTGGCGTTATTCAATTCATTGGGTTTCTATTTTAATCAAGAAACAAGAGGATTTTTTTCTTTATTTCCAATTGTTTTCGTATGTGAACGGTAAAGTCTTGTGAAGCTCTTGTTAAAAGATAGTAGGTGAATTTGTTTACTCCCAGAGTAATGGACCTTCATCCGGATGGGCATTTCGGGCGCCATTATGAGATGTTACAAATGAAGGTTATTTTTGGCAAAATATTTGCTACTCAAATAATAAAAGGAACTTATCCAATTGAATAAATTGTTATGGATGTTATTTAGTTAATTTAAAAATACAAAGGATGGGTAAAAAGCCAACAACTAATAAATTCATCAAATATCTAATAAAAAATTTCAAAAATTAACAAAATGAATTTTACGTAACAATAATTCAAAAGAGTTTAGTGAACTTTATTTATTAGTAATATCTTGGATAAAAAATAATCTGCAAATTTGGAGAAGTTGTTATGATTTGGTCAACAAATTCAATATTTTAATAAATAAAAATGATTTTAAGTATATTTATTTTAAATATATATGTGGGTATATTAAGCGAATGGCTGCCACGTGGCACTTTCAATGTGAGGCCGCCACGTGTATCATTCGCATCTGTTTTAGTATTATATTAGATATTAGATATTGATTCTTAAATGAGCTGGGCAAATTTGCTAAAATAACCCATTTCGGTGAAACCCCTGCACACATAACCCCATCCGGAAAAAATTTGCTAAAATCCGAATATCCAGATTTTTGGCTCAACCGGTAGCAGGTAAGTGGGGGGGACTGGACAGTGTGAGTATGACAGCTGGACAATTGAGAGAGGGAGAGAGAGAGAGAGAGGGGGGGGAAAAGCGAGGAAAAGACAGACAGAGAGAGAGAGAGAGAGAGAGAGAGGGTGAAAATCCTGATCAATATTGAAAAGACAGGTAGAGAGAGGGAGAGAAATGGAGCAGCTGGGTACAGTAAATTGGAGGGAGGCAATTGTTCCCGCCCAGGGATGGCGCCAAAAAAAAAGGGAAAAGGGAGGGAGGAGGGGGAGGGTATATAAGCTTTGAAGAATGTCTGAGGGAAATCATTAGCTCCCATTAATGAATTGCAGGGGAAATGGAACTTCAAGAAGGGGAATGGCCGGCGTTTGATTAGAAGAAAGAGGGTAGGTGTCAAATGATGTGTGCTCTATATAAAGAGATGAGAGAAATTCTAGGCGTCACTTTTATTCACAAAATCTGAAGAATGAGAGAGAATCCATTGAAGAAGAAGCAAGTGGGCCTGGGTTCAGTTAACGGTTTACTTGTACGAAGCCACTTTTCACTGGACGGTTATATCGTACCCACTGGACACGTGTTGGAATTTACTGGACAGTCCTCTGATCGGACATAAATGGGTAAGTGTTCTCTCTATGTTTGGTAAGTGTTGTTCATATGTAAATACCGTTGATACAAATTAATTTCTGTCTCCCTATAAAATGCAACTGGGGAAAAATCATCAGTTTGTATCACTGTATTGTTTGGAGGATGGTGGGCGTGTGAAGGCGGCACTTGGGTCTTCACGGGAACAAGGAGCCAGAAAGCCATGGTGGTGGACGAAATGATTGACTATGTAAAGCTGAAGAAACAGGTGATGGACAAGTTTAATGTCGATGGGAGGAGGAATGATGTGGAGCTCACATATGTAAAGCCAAAGAAGGAAGGGTCCAGGTCGTTTGCTATCGGGGATGACGAAGACTTGGAGGCCTACAAGTTTGTAAACGTGCTGTCTGGAGAACGAAATTGGCCTATCGACCTCAATGTCTCCCTGCGACAACGGATGACTCAGACGGTGGTGGTTTGTCTCCTGCAGGCTTGGAGGATGTTGTTGTGCCGTTAACTGGTCCGCCCGTGACCCAAGAAGATCACCCAAATACAGATCTCCCCGTGGGGCTTGACGGAGAAGACGAAGATTTGGGAGAAAAAATTGTCGAGGTAAACCAAACGTATGTCCAGTTGGAATCATCGGATGTCCAATTAACACAAATAGCCGTCCAGTTAACAGAAACTTCTGACCAGTTAGGGATAAGTGAGGAGTTGGAGTTGGAGTTTGCGAAGAGGGAAAAGAATGTCGACGCAGTGAATAAAGGGAAGCAGGTCATATATGTCAGCAGTGACATGGAAGATGGAGCCATTGACCTTGGTAGCTCTTCCGACGAGGATGATGCAATCCCAAAAGTGGTTAAAGTTGAACACGGTAGTTCTGGTCCGACGAAGTCTTGGTCATGGGATTATGAGGCGGAGCGAGCGGTGAGGGAAGTCGAGGAAGCATACGAAAGACGAAAATGGAAGTCGACCACTTCTCCGAAGCCTGCTGAAAGTGAACCAATGGTGGCGGGGAACCCATTGGATACCAGCCAGTGTGGTATTAAGCTCCGGGAGGGACAAACGTTTCGGAGGAAGGAGGATGTGCAGGAACTCGTAGCGTGGGCGGGTCTGACTCGCTGCTTCACGACGAAGGTGAAGAAGTCAACGAAGACCTTGTATGTTGTAGGGTGCGCTGCTCGCAAGTGCAAGTGGTCATGTTGGGCTTCGAATTACAAGGGAACGGGGTTATGGAAGATCTGAAAGCTTGTGGACGAGCACACGTGCTCGCTGAACGAGGCGGTCAGCCAAAAACGCAGTGCGTCATACGCGCAGCTGGGCCGGCGCATTGTCGAAAGGTATGTGCCCCAATACGTAAAACTTAACTGGACTCTTGCCTAAATTCCACTGGACATATAGATATACACACTGGACACACAACACTAGTAACTGGATACACAACTGCATTCACTGGACACACAACTTTAGTCACTGGACACACAACTTTCTTAACTAGACACACAACTATTGTAACTGGACACACAAATATAGTCACTGGACACACAACTATCTTAACTGGACACACAACTAACTTAACTGGACACATGTGTGTGAATGGGCATGTTCAGTTTCGGACGGTCGAAGAAGCCCCTCGATCCCGATCAAGTGCAGAGGATGATGAAGTCGCAGCTGGGGGTCACATGCAGCTACTGGAAGGCGCGCCGAGCCCGGTTGAGTGCGAGGGACAAAGTGTACGGAACGGACAAGGAAAGCTATCGGAGCATGTACTCGTACATGTACATGCTGGAGCAGGCCAACCCTGGGACGTACACGAGGATAGAACGCGACGCGGAGGGGCGATTCAAGTATGCGTTTGTGAGTCTTGGAGCGTGGCGGAGGGCTATCCCCCACCTACGGAAGGTCAGTCCTTCCTTAAATTGAACATGACGCTCAATCACTAGCAACATGACGCCCATACGAATATCACATGACGTCTATTTGCCTAGACATGACACCTCTAACTCATGAAGATGTTTATTCTCCGGGTTATATCGGTGGACGGGAGCTTCTTGAAGGGGAAATTTCGAGGGTGCTTGCTATTTGCTACTGCACAAGACGCTGACCACCACATTTACCCCGTAGGCTTCGCCATGGTTGACGGCGAGAATGATGGGTCTTAGGGGTTCTTCTTCAGGCAGATGTTGCGTGTCGTTGAAGACACGACTGATCTGGTGTGGGTATCTGACCGCCACATGAGCCTCCTAAAGGGTATACGGGATAGCTACATCTTCGCGAAGCATGACATATGCACATATCACTTATTTCAAAACGTCCGTTTCCGGTTCAAGTGCGGGGGCAAGACGAGTTCATGACGATGTGTAAAGCTTACACGTACGATGAGTTCCAGGTGTTGTACGCGGAGTTCTGTGCACGGGTTCCCGGAGCGGGCCAATATCTGAAGGAGGCCGGGTTCAGCAACTGGGCAAGGGCTTTCTACACTGGGAACAGGTACAACATCACAACCACTAATAACTCCGATTGCTTGAACTCGGTGTTCAAATATCCTAGAGATTTGCCGCTAACAGCCCTTGTAGATGCCATCCTTGAGACCGTCGGCACGTGGTTCGTCAAACATAGGAAGACAAGCGGTGAGCAGGGGAAAGTCGTGAGCGACTGGGTTGGTAACGCCATCAGAGCAAACTTCGTGCAGTCCCTTTCCATGGTCGTCAGACAGCTGAGTGCACATGAGTACGAGGTACGCAAGGGAACCTCCACCTGGCTTGTAAACCTAACAGGACGTTTATGCAGCTGTAGACGCTTCAACGTCGACCAGTACCCATGCGCGCACGCAATGGCAGCATCCCAATTGCACGGGATGGATGTGTACTCGCTCGTCAACGACTTGTACAAGGTAGACGTGTGGCGTGCGTGCTACAAGGACGTGATCTACCCAGTCCCGTCGCGAGAGAATTGGAGGGTGCCCGAGGCAATCGCCAAGGAGACTTGCCTCCCCCCACTTATCAAGGTACACCCTCGCAGGCCGAAGACATCTAGGTACCCGTCTCAGTGGGAAAGGAAGTTCCCGAAAAGGCGCCGCACATAGTGAAGAAAAAGGTGGTATTTTGGCATGACGGGTACATATTTTGGCATGACAGCTAATGGGTTAGACATGACGGATAGCTATTTTGACATGACATATTATGTGTAAGACATGCCAGTGGGTATTTCACGCGTTTTGTAATCAGCGCTCCCTTATTCGGAAATGTTATCGCTCCCCATTTTACATTGAAGTATGATCGTCGCCCGTGTTTTGTTATTAAGGCTTGTTGGGCCTGAGTGCAGCTATTTCATTTTGTACTTGACATGCAGTTATATAAACTTGGCAGGTGATATTTTGGACATGACATGTTTTAATTGTGCATTTTCAATGGAAATGTGGACGACGTAAATATATAACTGTCAACCATCGTACGACCTTCATAGTTTCAAAAACAACAAGACATCATAGTTTTAAAACCTGAGCCCTAGGTTTCCCAAAACGACATACCGTCAAAAGTCAACCAAATGAAATCCTACGAAAGCACAACTGTTCAAGCCACCAACAACATTTCCAGACAACAGTACAAACAACAATGTTCTTGTAAAAAAAAGGACGGAGCCAATGACTACTGAGGATCGGGGCTGGGACGGAAGCCACGGTAGTAGATAGCGACACATAGGACTAGGCGGTAAGCATCGATAAAGGCGTCGTCCATCCCTTTGAATGCGCGGTCGCCTGATGCGAGCATCTGCAAGAAACGGAGAGCGTAGGGGCCGGAGTCTCCTCTGCGTCGCAAAAAGTATGTGTCAAACCTAATGCGCACCAATTACACTATAAATCAGAAGATGGACTACGACGACTTACGATTGCTTGTTCTGAGGGATCCCCTTCACACGGTTGTACTTGAACGGCTGGGGCAGTTTCCCTGCATGTTTGGCGTGCAGCTCTTGGTGGCATCCATCAGCGGGGGAAGGGTGTGCGTGATGGGCTTCAGAAGGCCTGGCAAATGTCGCTCAGGAGTGAGACGAGTGTCCGGATCATACATACGGACAGTCCACTCGGCCAGGTCGATCTCAACCGCTACCCAATGGTTGTCCTTCAGATTCCATGGGGCCAACACACGGTCGACGCTCGCCCAAGGCTTCGGACACCTCTCCGGCAACATACCGCTGAAGTAGTACTCCAACTCCTCGTCGACGGGCATGCCGGTTTGTCTCTGCAGCAGGACCCCGAAGTAGGGGTCGACGACTGCGATGCCTGCGTACTTCGACTCGCTGGCTACCTCCTTTCGGAGGATGCCGCATGCTTCGTCGATATGCTGCAAACAAAGAACACGTGTCCAGTCAACCACAAAAATGTCAAGTTATCGGAGAACGGGTGGCCGGAATTAACCTCTGAGCCCACCACTTTCATTGGCGTTTTTAGGTCCCCGAAGAAATCCCTCTCAAGGCGGGTGCCCAGCATTGTACGTGCGGGTTCAGTCCCTTGGGCGTCGTCGGTGGTCATCCACTCGGTGAATGCGTCCACGTCAGCCCTGGTCATCAGGCCCAAGGCCACGGCGTCAACCCCCACAATCATCTTCTTCCCCTTGGCGGCCCGCGGCTTCTTCTGCCCCTTCGTCACGTCCTCAACCACCTCCTTATCCTTGTTCCCCTTGTCGACACGCGGCTTCTTCACCGGCTGAGTAACTTCGTGGCCCTCTAACGTCGCAGGCGCTCGCCTCACCCTTCCGCCCTTACGATGAAGGGGAAGTACGGCCTCCTCCTGTGCCTCATATGGTTGATTACATGACACAAAGGTGAAATAACATGACACATAACTGTTTTTGACATGACAGTTGCATTAACACGTCCTACCTCAGGGGTTGTCTTTGTCGTGGGTGCTTCTGGCTCGGAGATGGTTGACTTGTCCCCAGGCCCTTTGGCCATAGTCTTAGACCCCTCAGCTAACACCTCATCCTCATTAGCCCGGTCCTCCTACATGACAACAACAGATTTTTGACATGACGACTAACAATCTTCAAATGACACTGGGCGGCAGATGGCTTACCTCAGCGGTTGTGACATTGGTAGTGGCTGCTACTGCCTCAAGCCCGGCAGCCCCTACCATTTCAGTTGGCCCTGTGCTATCAGTCTCACCCTTGTCCTTCAACACTTCATCACCCTGCGCAAATATGTGAAGGAACTTAGACTCGACACCATTATCAACAGTCACATCGCAGTACGACAGGGATGACTAACCTGTGTGGTGGGTGCTTCTTTGGGGGATTCTTGTGGATCAGCATCCTTCTCCATTTGGGTCTCCCCATCAACTGGTCCCTTACTCTTACCCATCTCCTACAGATTATGAGTTAGTGTGACCGTCATTCACAAAATTTACATCACGGTTTCAGTTAGGGTACTTACCTCAGAAGTTGTCTTGGTGGTTTCATCTTCACCTGCATCAGTACCCGATTTCTGGCCCATTTCCTTAACAGTTTCCTCAGCCTACGCAATTATGGCAAAGGTATGTTACCATGATGCCTATATTGTTATACATGACGCATATATTGTTATACATGACGGTTAAGGATACTGACATTACAAATTGAACATCTTACCTCCTTTAACTGCAACTCAACATCTTCGGTTTCCTCACCGTAAGTTCCATGCCTGTCCTGCGAGTGTGTCACCTCGTCCTCACCTCGCTTCTTCCCCCTCACCTCCCTTCTCAGCCCCTGCACCGCTGCCTCAATCCTTTCCATCCTCTCGTTAAACGTTGCCAATAAGCTCGTCCCCAGATCATCCATCTTTGAAAAAATCCTTGACACATCCACTTGGGCAGCCGTCGTACTTCCCTCACCCTTCGTGCCTGACCCAGATGCTTCCGTCGTGCTCGGCGCATGTTTGGCTTTATACTCCACCACGAGGTCGTCGAAGAACTTATCCGGCTTCTCTGTCGCATACATGGCGCCAACGATAACCCCCTTCCTGACCTCCTCGGCATCCGGGAGAAGGACTGTCCGAACAGCGTCCACCTCGTCGAACATGCCCAACTCTTCCTTCGACTGCTGGATGAGGGAGGCAAGAGAATCGTACATCATGTTGTGCTCTTTCGACTTATATCTCAGGCACCGAGGGTAGGTTGTGCTTGTGCTTGTGCTGGTGTCAGCAAATTGTCTTGCAACTGGCCGCAGAGCCTCGTACACCCACAACTACAAACAAACAAAACAAACCAGGTGATGACATGTCGACACTTTGCATTTAATCGTGTCCTGTTACCAGGAGGCAGTGTCCAGTTTAAATCATTATTTGTCATGTGAGATTTATGTCCATACCTGGAATGCAAGGGGGAAGCCGGCTAACAAGTACGACGGCCGAGAGCTGCTGACCCCGTGCTGGAGCTTGCGCTCAACACACCGGTAGAGGAAATCGTGGGTTCGTTCGTAGCACAGTCTCCCCCACGGGTAACGCAAGAACGCCTCAGTGTCAGACACCATGTTTACAACCCACCCGTGAATAAAGTTACGGGGTTCCTTCGCAAACAGCACCGCCTCCACCAACAATATGAGCGCGAACTTAAAGCGCCTTGCAGCCGAACGCTCTGACTTCATCGCCACTATGTACTCCGTCTCGACGACCTCTAAGCAGGCAGCCTTGTCCGCCGCAGTGTCCACGGTCCACCCCACGTTTGCCGAGCAATTCAGTCCGGTCACTAGCGCGAACTCCGCGATGGAGAACCGGACTATGGACCCCTGGATCATGTACCACGTTTCTTTTTCCTTTTTCGACCGCAGCTGTCGCTGCAGGACGTAGTGGACTAGCTGGGCTGAGAACTCAACTTTGGCCCCAAGCCTCGCAATGCCGCCAAACTGGCTTTCACAAAGACGCTTCCAGTCTGACGGGCTCAGGTACTGGTCTAGCTTTGCAAGGACATTGGGCCTGGCATATTGGTTGCACCTACACTTGAAATGCTTGTCTTCGGGGACAGCATATATCGCCTGCACAGTGGGGTGGAATGTTAGACCGACTCATCTATAAAACACTCTACCCTTGATCGACACTAGCCAAACCATACCTCGCCTGTTGTCGGTGTCTCCGTTACCCTTCTTTCTCCTGAATCACTCATGTTGTAGTTTGATACCCTGCAGGTTGGGGAGCAATACTTTAGCATTCTTCAAACATTTGCAGATTTTCATCACACAAGTCACAATGCACATGACATTAAGTTCATATAACATGTCATGTGACAATTTTAACATGTCAAGTGACCATTTTCACATGACAGACACCATATCTTTCCTGCACTTATCACAAATGACAGTAACTTTCTAGCCTCACCATATCTTAGCTTATACTTATCACCTGAGCATTATAACCATTTTATAGCTTCCACAAAATATAAGCCGCGCAATTTTGGAATTAAAGATGACAGCAAACCTATTAAACATGGCAACTAAATATTAAAAACATGACAGTTTACAATGTAACAGCATTTACATTCAATAACTTGTTCCTGAAATTTTTTAAACCACGTTTAGGTTCCCCGATTTCCCTCTATCTATCCTATTTCCCCAATCTCACCAATTTCCCCAATTCCCACATTTTCCCCAATTTCACCAATTTCCCAAATATTCACACAATACATGTATCGATTTCCCCTAATTTGCTTCCTCCTTCAAGCCCTTTACCATATCATCACCAAAATGGTACTTCCATTCTCTCCCCAACTCGAACACCCCCGTTCCCACATTTTCACCCATTGTTTTCATACTAGACGCCTGTTACATCCCACATGACAGGGGCGGATACTCCACCCGTTATTTCATCCAATTGCAAACCATGGCAAACAAATTAGGGTCTTCAAATGGTCCCTCATCCTTTCAATTTCTGCAATCAGTACAAAATCGGTAGGGTTAGGGTTTACTTACTTCAAATCGGTCGGTCTCTCTCTTCTAAACACCCACAGGGTCGTCTTCTACACGCTTCCTTTACTGGCTTGAAATCCGGCGCCGTCTTCTCCTCCGCACTCCCAGGTTCCTCTTCTTCCTTTGCCTTCTTCTTCTCCTCTCTCGTTTTCGTTTCAAAAATGGCGGTTTCGTGCCTTCTCCACTCCCTCCTCTCTCTCTCTCTCTGTTTTCCACAGTTTCAAGATGTGACAGGTTTTTAAAACTGCCCTCTCTCTCCTCCTCCCTCCCTTCTTTATTGACTCCCAACAACCGGTTTCCACACCCCTTTTCCAACCGGCTACCTTGCCATTTTTTTGAGGGGGGGGGGTCTAACCCTTGCAATTAGAAACGGTTAGTGGGTTAGGCTAGCAAACCAAACCGGGGCGGAGGTTACTTCCTTTAATTCCCTCAATGAGCTGGGCTAAAAGTGGACTGGAAATGAAAAAAGAAGTGACAGCCCATTTTCCTTGCGCATAAGACCATCCGCAACAATGGGGAAACCTCTTTCCCTTTTTTTTCACCATCTTCCTATCACAATTTTACAACTCATTTATTTTTTTGTTTAAAATAATTTTCACTTTTTCTACCACTTTTTAAAAGTTTTCCTCTACAACCATAGGAAACCTCTTTTACCTCTTTTCAAATTTATTTTCACTTTTTCTTTTCCTTTATATCTTTTCCTTTATTATATGTGTATCATCATATATTATTGTGAATTATTTTTATTTATAATGTTATAAATAAATAAAAATAGCAAGTAGTTAATATAAATATATTTTATTACATTTAGATTAAAATAAAAAAAATTAAAAACATTGGTACTCCCTTGAACTTCGAGTGGCACTCCCTTGAACACCCGGAGAATGCTCAAAATGTTGTTGGTTTGGGAAAAAAAAAGGATTGTACACATTGGTAGGATTATGTGGGGTATAATTTGGATATTCGGGTGTTGAAGAATTGTTAAACATTTGCAACATCACTTGAAATTGAGGATTTTTTAGAAGATTTGGATCAAAAGACATATTTGGAATGGGTGGAGTATTTGGATTATTGTGATCCATGGTTAAGAAAATAGGTGCAACTACACTAGATCAAGATGAGGTTATATATGGGATAAAATTGGGCTCAAATTATAGAAAAAAAATAAAATTAAACCAATGAGATATTTTATTTTAAAAAATAATGAAATATAAATATATTTTTATTTCATTTTAAATCATATTACAACTAATAAATCTAAATGTAAAATATATCAACCTACTTTATCATAAAAAAAAAATTAGAAAAGGAAAGAGGTTACCTCTCTCTACCAAGGTAACCCCTTCATACCTCTTACCTTAAGGTAAAGGCCACAACCATGGACTTACTTTTTAGCAACCTTAAGGTTGCTAAAACCCATGGTTGCTCATGCTCTAAATACTTCACCTTCTCACAATTTTCAATTTCACTAAGCTATATCAAGGCTATTGAAATTCCCTTGAAACTAAACTCGAATCAGAAAAAAAAAAAAAAAAAAACGATGATAATAGTCATTTGGTGAATTTGTGTAATTCATCATTAGTTTGTCGAGTGGAAGGGTTAGGCCTGTAGCAGTAGAGCAGGAGAGAGAGAGAGAGATAGGGGGCATTGTGTAAATTAGTTTAATTAGGAGAGAATTTATTTTGTTCTAAAAATCAATTTCCCCTTATTCTAGATAATAGGGACCATAGATTATATAGAAGACAATTTTAAATAACATTAACATGTTTAGAGCCTAAATTATCGAACCAAAAAAAATTACCTTCAACTATATAGACTACATATTCAATAATCTGCCTGGCAAAACACAGTCTCTAATAAAACTTATGACCAACCCGATAGCGATACATAACATGAAATGCTCAAATTAATGGTTAGTTTTTGCATTAGTTTGTGTAGCTTTGGTTGGTGTTTGATATTTGACTTCGAATCTCAAAACAAGAAAAGGTGTTTGCCAAATACCTACTGCTCTACTACACCTACCAGAGGACGGTCGGTCTAATCATTAAGCCACCCTCCCAATCTCTGATGCGCATCGGCCGGAGCGCGAGGTCCAGGAGCGAACCCCATAGGCACCCCTCCGAATGAGGGTCTTGGTGCTTGATAATTGTACATCGCGCTATGACCTGGCATAGGCATATCAGGTGGTCCGACATTCCCCATTCTTGGATAACTTGACCCATCTAACCTCGGAGCATACCTTTCCATGGCCGACATGCCTCCCGCTTGACCATAAGATGGCATTGGGGGCCGAAAGTTGGGAGGAGGAGGAGATGCCCACCTTGATCCCATCTCGCTGTTGAAAGGCCGCTGACCGAAACCCTCTCTCATGTAATCTGGGTGTCCATCGAAGGGGTGCCTCTCACCGGGGTGCCACCCACCATGCCCAAGCAAATGAGCATTCTCGCTCTCGATATCGTACCTTCTAGGGAGGTTGTCCTCAAGGTAACCTGATCGGCCTGGAAGATATCGTGGTGGGTACTGGTAGACCGGACCAGAAAAGCCTGGTCTGTCAATATGGTCAATACCTGAATTTGCGTTCCCCCTGGCTGAGGACGGTCTCCGGTTTACATGAGATTGATCCTCGGGTGGCGATCGACTATACACCATGTCACTGGCAGGGGAATGATCAGGTTTGTTATAGTAGGGCTTACCAGGCGGCCTTCCCTGCCTTTGATGATCACCTCCCAATGGGCGCGACTCTACTTTCCCAGCTACATGGTTCTTCTTGCGTTGCTGCTTATTCTGCACGTTCTTCGCTGATTCAGCACTTCCCCTGGCATTAACCCCATGGCTTTCTGCTATGGCCTTATGTTGGGATGATTTTTCCATGCGATCCTTGGTACTTGCTACGCAATCCTTGGTACTTGCTACGTCATCCTTGGTACTTGGTACGCAATCCTTAGTACTTGCTACCAGTTCTTCAATTATCTCCCCGAGTTTCTTCTCTTCTTCAGATTCTGGAGGATCAATCTCCATATCAGAAGCTTGCACACTAGCCTCTATTGATTGATCAGGCACTGTTGTCTCAGTTTTCCTATAGAGAATGAAGCAAAAATGCATATAATTCAATGAAATATCAACATTCTCATTTTCTTAAAACGGTACTACTTGCTTATAACAATAACTTAATTTAAAAAAAAGTTATATCCATCTACTGATTTGAAATGCGCTCCCCCTACTCAGATTTGTTCAACACCACCCAGGCTTCAGGTTGTGATAGCAAACAAAGATGAAACACGACTAATCAAACTGTAGCTTTTTGGACCTAAGACCAAGAAATGGCAAGCATTAAAATCAAAAGTTCTTCATCGTACCTGTGAACCACACTCTGCTTCCCAGGAATATGACCATGCTGCTTAGCAATTTCATTAAACTTAGAAGTAAAGTCCCTGCGGCTCCACAGAGATAAAACAGGTGTAATGACATTCCAATCTTCAATTTGTTTGTCATTGATGTCAATGGAGCCCGGGAGATAAAATGACTGCAGAAATAGGAAGAAATGAAGCTCAGACATCTATAACAAAAAGGTTAGGTTAATTTTTTGCTGCAATCAGTTCTGCACAATAGTTTAGAGAGATGAACCAGTCAACCAGCAGCTTTATACATTATTCATATGGTCGGGCTAGAATCGGTTGCTTGGGACTAAACACTGCTTTGGTTGGCAAAATCTTAAGCAGACTCCTGTTTCTTTATTGGATGCTCCCGAGTAATGATATAGATAAGTGAATTTCTTCCAAAAGATTATTAGGGGTGCGTTCAACAGGATGGGCTGATAAGCCTATGAGATATTTATCCAAACATCATAAGCTCGTTTTTAGTGCCTTCTCTAAAGGGCACTGCAGATTAGCATTGAAAATCTTAAAAGACGGGGAAAATATTTGACACGGTTTATTCCTACTCAGGAAGGATGCAGAATATATATTCCTTGTGCAGTACTCTAGCCAAGTTCACCGATAGGATCTTGTGTAAAGCTAGTACATTTTATTCAGAGCATTTATACTGATTTTCAGTGCCACATTAGGATGTTATCACACACTCCATATTTGTTCTTGTGACATCCATTTGTCTCTCAGGAACTATTTTGCTCAGCCAGAAAAGAAAGAAAAGAACTTATAAGCACCAAAAGACCCCAGGCACAATGACACTATCAGGGGCACGCTTGTTATATTCACTATTAAAATATGTCAACATTTTACCTTTCCTGAAAGATTCTCGAAATCCTCCCAGACCAGATCATAAGGTGAGTTCTTCTGATCCAATCTACAAGAAAGCAAATAAAATGATGGAATATGTGTGAAGAAAAAGAAAGAGACAGGCTCAAGCAGGTCCAAACCTTTCGGTTTCTTTGGGAACAATGAGAACAATAAGCTTGGGCTTGAACTCGAGAGCCTTGTCAATGAATTTGTTTGCCAGCGAAGCATTAACTCCAAAGGGAGGGTTCAACCCCATCACCTGAGAAAATGACCAGACGTTAGGAATTTTTCAGTGGATGAAGTACAAGATATTGATAAGCATGGGACGTGACTTCAATGAATGGAAATGAGTACCCACCAACTTTGATCCCCTGGGCAATTCACTTGGTTTGACCTTAAACCAATCCTTCCGCTCAAAGCAAAAATCATTCTGTAGATAAGAATGCATTGAGAATCACATATATGCAAGAAATAGATCCCAACTAGACAAACGCGCCTCTTCACTCTCCAACAAAACAGACATGTAAAGAATTAACTCCCACTGAAGAACTGGGAAGAGTGGATTAAAACGGAGCATAGTGACAAATTTTATATTCATTATACGGGATATTTATAATTATATTTAACCACCCCTAACTTAGGGATATTTAAATATTTTAAACTTTTTTTCCATTTAACAACCGAACTTTAGCTAAAGCTAGTAAATTCCCTCAACAAGGCTGGTGAAAACTTTATAAATATAATCTTCATCATATGATCCATAGGACAGTCCATTAACACAAAGTGAAGCAAAAATCACATTTAAGATTTTAGCAAGACATAAAAAAGGCAAGCTAGACCCATCCCATCTCATAACAGTCCTAAGTTCCTAACTTATATTTTCTAGCATAAAATGATGGTGGTTGGACCATTTTGGAAAGTTTACCACAAGTTCAAAGACCATTGACCTCTAAATGTTGAGGACCAACACGCAATATAATCAAACAAAAGAAAAGTTTTAATAAATCAATCTAACCGACTTAAAACTCAAAAGCTCAATTAGAAAATTAGGATCAACATCCTACAATCAGAATCTATTAACAAAATAACCATTTATGAGCCATGCACCAAAAAAGAACCAACTTTTAAAAATGAAAATGCCGAATCAGAATTCAAGTTTGTTTATGCATACATAAGGCAGAACCTTAAATTGACAGTATCTTACAGATTTTTAACATTTGAATCAATAGCAAGTAAGAAGGCAAATACTCATATACAAAACCATAAAGTTGCCTTTCATATTATGAACAAAAAATTGGTCATTATATGAAAGACAGCGCTACTTGACTGAAAGATCATGGTTCCAATTCCAGTCCCTAGCACTGCACATCCTGAGATTTACCTACTCCATATGGCCTATGGAAGTGGGATTGGGAGGATGCTAGTGATTGTTACCAATTAAAAAAAATTACAACTTTTGAAAAACATACTCAAAACATTACTCGTTCAAAACTCCTCCCAAATGTGTAATCAAAAGTAAAATATATTTGGGTGAAGAGACCAATCTGAGAATCCACACCTAAACAACTCGCATAAGAAACACTTTAGAGAGAGTTTTAAGAATAGCACTGAGATTTCTTTAGGGAGAAAGGATGCACTTCCAACAATCTATTTTGACAAACAAATAGCCAAATACTTGGGGAAAAAAATAATACCTTGGGCTGGAAAAGATCAAAGTTCCGATAAGAACATTTTTTCCCCGTCTGTTCAAGCTTATCTTTCATCAGAGAACTGAAGTCATTAGCTCCACAACAGAAATCAACTACCTGTCAAATGCAATAAACCATCACAATTACAGCAAACAACAATCACAACCAATAGGGAAATCAATTATATAGCAAGGCATCATACAAGATAGGCGGAATACAAGCGATCACAGGTGAAATATTTTCCATAGGCAACTCAGGGTGTTTAGGAATGCAATATACAACCACAATTGCTACATCCATCTTCTATCAATGTTGCACAAGAACGGAATTCAAGCAATAGCATATATTGCTTATCAATTTACATGCTTCAAAGAACTAGTTATAACCAAGCTTACAACCAGATACGAAAGCAAACAAAACCTAGGCTGCTAAACTAGGGACTAGGCAAGGTAAAGAAGGTGACATGGCATAATTCTGAGCTGCTTATGATATCAGAATGACATAAAAAAACAATGCAAAAGTAGGCAGGTCCACAGCTGGAGAACATGCTTGATAAAACCCACAGCAATGTCAACACAAGTGTAAATTAATTCATCAAACAACAAATACAGGGTAAACTATAGAAAAACATAATCCAGGCCACTTTGCATAAAACAGCTCATTATAACCCAAAGTGCATTTACATCCATTATCCATATTCTGAATGTGATAGAAAGTAGGAACACTGCGTTGTTATGTCTCTCTGTAAAGTTTGATCTACAAAATAGTGGAGCCAGAAATTAGTCTTGGACAAGGAATTCATTGTAACTCCTCTGTTTTTCTCAGTGAAAGTGTTGCTCTGTGTTTTGAGTGATTTTTCCCTTCAATTCCATCAATTTGCAATTTCTAAAACATTTTCTAAAAACAATGAAATGTCGAAATACCCCCCTACTTATTCACAGAATGGGTTTTGAGTGATTTTTCCCTTTAATTCCATCAATTTGCATAAACGGTCTTTGAACATTTATGCATTTGTCACAAATTTTAAACCAATCAAAATAGTACGTATATTTTGTTAAAATGGAAGAAGTGTGGATTATTTAAGAATTGAAGTCGATTTGCTTTTACCAATGGTTAAATGGGTCTAGGTCAGTGAATTGCTAATGCAATCTTGTTTATGAGGGGTTCTGAACTTAAAAAGGTCATTTTGTGTAATTATCCAACAAACCATGAGATTAAGGCTCCATTTGACAACTTTAGTAGCTTTTCATAGCTCTTAGTTTTAATATTATGGTTTAAATGAGGTAAACTAATATTATGGTTTAATTAGCTTTAACACATATTTTACACCCCAGGCCGTCACCCATCAACTTCAGCTACCCCAAAAGCTATGTGTTACCAAATGAAGCTTAAAATACTAACTCTGCAATTAAGATCTTACTTGCTATGTTACAAGAAAACTGAAAACATACATTCATATGTATAATTATGGGATATTTCCCCATTTCAGTTTCCTGTTTCGTATTCGTTTCCATCTCCATGTAACATAGGCTACATAGCTTACTTGTAGTAAAGGAACACCAAATAAGCATCAAACAATTCAGGATGATCAAGAGAAAAAAAAGCCCTCCTGAGCTAAAATGCATACCGTATCATCATCTTCAACATACCAATGAATCTTTTCAACAATCTGATAAGAACAAAGAAAGAAAAGAGCCGAATCAACAACAGATAAAAACAAATAAATAGTGATTGTCACAGATGTTCCTCTAAAAAACCCCTAGCCTTTTTATCAGGGGCAGGGTAAGATGCTGAAAAACATATTTAAGTAAAAAAAAAAATTAATTATATCCAATAACAGCCTAAGGAATCTAGTATATATCTAAAAACAGTTGGAGTTTCTAACAAGGGAAAATGGGCAACTTACTTCCTTCAGCTTGTCCACTTTGGTGAAATGTCGACCAAAGGACGTATAACGCATACCATGCAGAAAAGGTGCTAAATAAACTCTGAGTTTGTTCTGCAAATGTCAGATGAAGATGCAGACTAGTGAAACACTATATTTGATTGATGTTCTAGAAAAGCATCAATCAAATCATAACAAATGTCCTCACAAAATTCCAAAACTAAATGCTTCTGAAAATTGACAGAAGAAATTAATGCACCAAATATCAATCAATTATAAATAGCAGACTCAAGTGATGACAGGTCTCACGATCTACCTATCAGATTTATGAACTAACTTAGCAAACAAACCAACACTCTATTTTCTTCTTTGAGATACAGAATGTGAGTTCTAAAATATTCCTCAAAATATAGTATTCTATTCAGTTCACTCCACAGTCCTACTTATCATGTGTAGTATAGGAGGAAACAATTATCAAGTTCATTTCGTCTATAAGACATTTGAAGCAGCCACTTCATCACCTCATTAAAAGCATTTCACAGGTGCTTGAAAATGACGCTCACAACTGTCCCAAATAAACATACTTTCAAATATTGCCATACGATGTTTCTCTTGCATAGACATCAAAAGCACCTACACCTTGGACCCAAATCTACATGATTAGAACCTACAGTAAATGGCTGATGTTACCAAGACTTTGTGGTCTTTCATATATTGAAGCTTTGGACAGAAAATGGAGCTTCCTATAAAATCAAAATGCTAAGCTTGAAGGAATCAGGTAACAACAACACAAATGAAGTCATAAGCTGAAAAAGAACTTAAAAGGCAGTGTAAGGTAACTCCTTCAAGGGGAAGTGGAGAATCTTAAAGATCTGCTAATAATAGTAGTGTCATCACAGAAAGAGGAAATGTAGCAGATGAGAGAGTGTAATGAGCATCAACAAGTTTAGAAGTTATAAGGATTAGAAGAAAGGGGTGGGTCGCAGGAAAATAGAATCAAAACAATCCAGGACTCAGGAGCGGCAAAATAAGTAGAAGGGGTCTATATAGCAAGGAAGTAAGGAACAAGATTTTTGGGGATAGCTCTGTATATGGGAGCATTTTGAGAGGTTTACGATCCTTCACAACCACTTTTGTAACTGGGTTACACCTCATATATATTTACCTGTTCAGGAAGTAAGGAACAAGAACTTAAGTCCAAAAAAAAAAATACAAAAAAGAACTAGAACAGAAATCATGAGAAGTGGAAGGAACATACATCAGTAGGCACCAAAGAAGACGAAGGATACTAAAATAACAGATAAGAAAAAGAATCCATGAAAGAAAACGTGTTACAGTAGGAAACCAAAAACAGTGTTTTATCCCTCCCAAACCTCAGACTACTTCATAAGGAAGATTAGAAAAATGCAAGACAAGCAATACAAGTTAGATATGCTAATTGGTAAGTACCTTAATTTTGATTGTCTTATTCAAATGAGTTGGCGCACAAATAGCTTCTGCTTCCTTGACATTACAGCCAGCATCAAGCTTTTGCAAAGCATTTTGTATGGCCTGCAGACAAAAATCGCAACAAAAGAATATTCTCATTCATACCACAAAGTCCTCAATGTTGACAGAAGAGATTAGAAAACCAAGGTGTCATATTTTTGTTCATATAATGCATACTGGTTAATTAGATAGAATTTCTCCTGGTGATGCCTTTGACCAATTAACTAATTTACTCTCATCTTTTTCCTATATAACTAGTTCAGTACCCGCACCGATATTGCTGTCACATATGAAAGAAAACAATCAAAATAGTAGCATTTAAGAAAAACTCGAGTCTTCTGTGTTCATAAAGGAATGGAAAATTCTTCATTATGAACGTACTGGGAAACAAGTTAGGCAGATACAGAGAATTCTTCATAGAGAACAGAGAATTCTCCAACCATATTTTTAGAATAATTAGATACAAGAGCTGCTCCATAGACTAGCTGCAAACAGCGCAATAGATAAAAACTCCTTGTTGACTTACTCACTCCTAGATTTTCAAAAGGAAGCTGCCTTTTGTCTTTTCCAGGCACTGGCATTCAAGGGAAAACAACTTAAGCACAAGCAATTTGATCAAAACAATGCCAGCGATTCCACCATCAACTCTAGCAATAATGTGGTCACACAATAACAATCCACAAGAGGACATTTTTACAGCTAGAAGAATTTCCAAGAATGCAGAATAGTAGTAAACAAAATTCTTCCAAACAAACATCAAGAAAAACAACTTACTTCAAAAGACAAAAAGTACTTAAATCGTATGTATATTGTCAAAGTACAAAACCATTGCTTCCTTGACAATTTAAATGCAAACTATAATCTTTATGCATAGCAGAAATGGTGCAGTGGCGTAGGGAACTATCAGCATTAGCAATACCTGTACAAGGCGTTCCACCCTTCCCTGTGTATATTGATCCAGGCTATCCAGGAGACTTTTATGTGATTTTATGTGAGTAGATAACAATTTATTATACTTCTCATAGATGCTCTCTGAAGTGATTGAAGACTCAGCTTCTTTAAAGAGATCTTCAATTCTGCAATTCAAAATATTCAATGTCAGACTTATTTCCTAGTTTTTGAAAATAGATTAATAAAGAATGTAATAGGATAGATTTAATACTTGTTACCTTTTCTTTGAATCTGGATCTAATTCATCTTCCAAGATGACGGATTTTTCTGGGACTGTTTTAACTGCCTTGTCTGATTCATCTTCACTAGAAAGCTTGCTTTGATTTTCTGAATCAGACTGCTTGAAGCATTTTTCCCATAATTGCTTTCCAAGAGATTCTTTGCTTTCACCAAGTGAAGAACCAACACGTCTTTTAGTTTTCTTTTTGACAGGTTGCTCACCGGAAGCATCGGTTCCATCAGTTTTTCTTTTACATGGTACCAATGATCTTCGAGCAATCTTTCCATTGGTTCGACCCTCTTGCACAAGGTGTGAAGACTTCCCAATTGACATATCAGGTACTGCTTGTTTAAGCTTTTTTATCTCAGGTATCAGACGTTTCTTTTCAGATTCAAGCTTATTTTTTTTCAATAATAGTGCTGAAGATGGTTTTTGCTTTTGACATTCCTCATCAGGGAACTTAAGGTGATTTCTTATTGGAGTCCCTAGGTCTGGGTCAATCTTGTGTTTTCTGAAAGAAAGACAAATTATCTCTTTTAACTTATTTTTTTGCGACAAGTTCAAGTTAATGTTCAAATTTCTAATTTAAGACTAAAAAGACATTTAAAATAAACTAGTTCAAACTTACAGGCAATATATCAAAATGCGGTTGTTAATGTGCAAAAGATTTTCCCAAGCCCTTTGCTCGAGATCCTCTGTACCTTCAAAAGATATATCCCTGATAATAATAATCCAACACAGAAATCATTAGCAATGTAGTGAAAGGAGTACCTTGTCTCTATATCAAAGAAGTACCTTGGCAGACATTTGCGATGGTATGATGTCGGGCAACGTCTGCAAACAGCAAACTGCAACTCATGAACTATATGATTTTCCAATTGTTTGCAAACACAGCAATGGTGACTAGGACAGGCAAACGACTCTCCTGCAGCAATATTCTTTGCAAGTTCTTCGGCAGCAGCTTCATCATCTTGATGGAGCAGTTTCGCAGCACATCTAGGATGATAAAAATAACCACAGGTTGCTGAAACACATTGAAATACCTGCAAGCAGCTAAAAAAATATGATGACTCAACCTCTAACATTAGAAGCTCACATTATTTGAACAGATATTTATAGAGGATCCATTAAAGAAGGCGCAAAAATCATAATAGTGCTGAGAATACATTTTTTAATAGAGAAACTATAATATTGCCCAAATTGTCCTATTTTCACATTGCATTGTGAAGTCACCATATCATGTTGATTGCTAGAAAGCTAATCAACTCAAATGGGCCACAAATAATATCCTCTGATGTAATTTCAAATAGTAAGGATTTTAGGGTAATGCAATTCTACCCTCTCTTGCTTGTGGGTCGCAAAGTGCAAATTCTGCAAATTTTGTATAATATGAATCTTAGACCAGACTGAGATTCATCGTGGTTTTTCTGAGTTCAAGAAGTAAACTTTGCAAAATTTATGCAGGGTGACTAACAAGCACCCACAAGTGATTTGAACACTAGAAACAAATAAAATATATCTGACGCAAACAAGTTCATACCTCTGCAACTCCTGAGGATTTATCAGAAGAGCCTAAGCGCCCACAGCCAAAGCACTGGTGCTGCTTATGTATACAATTTTTACAACTGAATGGAGTTTTAGCCTGCAGATTGGAGTTAGAAATGGAATCAAAAGACCTGGCAAAGCTGAAAGACAATAATCAAATTTCATTGAATTTTAGCATACCCGAATTTCCTTCGTAGGATAGTTAAGAGAAGAACAAATTGAAACCTCCTCAATGTCATCTTCTTCGGCATCTTTATTTGCATCTTCTGAAGTTGTATGAAATGATCTCATGCAAATTCCCTCACAACTGAACAAAGGAAAGGGCTAGAGTAAATCAAACCATGAAATCCTTGGGTAGTTAATAAATCAACAAATATGATTAAATCAAAGATCTAGGAGCAAACAACATACTAGATTATAGCAGGTAAAGAGGGAAGGTCTTAGAAATATCCAAGTTAATATATATACATAATAAGCTGAAATGAATAGACAAGCTTTCTTCTAATTTCTCAAAACATTTAGCACTTCTCAATGGAATAGATACTTCATATATAATACATATCTATTTACTTATTGTTTGTGTGTTGAAAAACAGCATCTTTACTTACAACAATTGAACTTTGTCTATAGCGATACGCTCCTTAGAAAGCAAGCCTGAATACATACAATGTAGACTATTCTATAACAAGTTTTTTTAAAACTGGATGATTATAAAGGGATAAACCAAAAGAGCCTTAAAGTCAACATCCCACCCCTGACATATTATAAAAAGAAAAGGACATGATTTGAGTGTCCCGCTATATATATTACAAGATGCAGTATTATCCAATATCCGTCAAGAGTGCTCCAAACAACATGAACTTTTGGGTGGTAGCATTAAGTGACGGGTTCATTGCAATATTCTTAAAATAACATGAACTCTGAGGATGGTAGCTGAAAAATGACACAAGACTATCACGTTACGACTTTGTCCATCGAAAACTTCACTATTACCACCATTTTTTTTCGTTTATCATGTATAGAAATTACTTCCACAGTTTATATTCATCATATAGAAAAAAAAATCAATTCTCCGGTCATGCATTTTTAGCTATCACCCCCCAAGTTCGTGCCACTGAATGCTACTATCTCCAAAGTGTGTTATTTGATGCAATTTTCTCTTCTTTCTATGATATCCTACAATGTAATCTTGCTTAACTTATCAAGAATGATATCAGTCACTTAAAGCACCAACAAAATGGTGATGTACCAATGTACCAGTAGAGCAAAAATCTGATAAACCAGAAAGAAAAGTGCATACGGAGTAATACGACCACCATTATCACAAATGGAACAAACAGAATCAAATAGCTGGTCCTCGTCATCATCATCATCGTCGTCTGAAGCATCATCATCATCTTTAATAAACCCTTTCATACTTTGACGTGGACCATCCTGTCAAATGTAATGCATGTCCAGAAATTTCAGGCTTCATTTGACAATCAAGAGAAGCCAATTCAAAACTACAGAGAGAAAGAGAAGGGCAAACCTCTTCAACAACATTCTTTTTCCGGGGCCTCTCTTCTAGAAATGCTGCAACAAACTGTTTCCATAAACAATGTTATGAGACTATGGTATAGATCTAAAAGCTTCACCAAAAAAAGTAAAGATCACAATGTAAGCACTGAGCATTTCTAGCGCAAAGGATGATGCAGCTATGGAGTAACTTCCCTAAACAAAAATTACAAAAGGGCGCCAATTACCCATAGTAATGGGTCTAAAGTTGACTCTAGACATGTATAAGATAGGCAAACCTTTGATTTGGACAAAGACTGATCCCTCCTAAAAGCATCCTCGATTAAGTTCATCTGATCTATCAGATCATTCACTGAAGGCCTTGGCTCAAGCAAGCTACAAGCACCAAACAATCATATATAAGAACTCAATTTCCAGTAAACAAAAGGCACTAAGAAATATACCAAGATAACCTGAAATTTTTTGATAACTGATTCCACAGTAACTTGTCAGACATTTCAGGGTTTTTTTTCAAAAGGTGTAGGCAATTCACAGTAATCAATGTTGTCCTGATAATGCTCTCGAAGTTCTTCTTAGGCTTTTGAAGCTTGATCCAATTATGGTCTTTTGAAAGAACTAATATCTCTGGATTCATGCGTGAAAGATCAAACTTCCAAGCAGTGACCGGCTTGTATATTCTCTGAAGGCCATCATCAGTTGTTCCATGGACAAAAACTTGCTTTCTCTTACCAGCCGAAATTTCATCCGAACCCCAATGGAGAGGCAAAACAGAAAAGGATATGGGCTCGTCATTCTCTTCAACAAAATAATAATCCGACACAAATTTGGGCAGGACATCAACCTCATCATCAGAAGAAGCCATTATTTTCTCTGATCCAAAAGTTTGACTCCTTGAACCAATAAAAATCTGCACAAAAATGATGCATCAGAAGTTGTCTAATATTGTAGGTATAGGATTGAGGATACAAAATTTCAGCAGCAACATCAAACTTAACAACTACTATATAATTCCTCACAAAAATGGTACAGAACCCGTATTACAAGTTACTATATTTAGGCTAGCAACAACAATTGCAATTTCAGAACCACGTTTAGTCAACATCAAATTCTCAGTGAAGGGAGTTGCAAAGTACAACAAGTACTGTAGAATTTCTCAAAAAAATGGAGTTTGATAGATCACACCCACAAAATATAAGCAGAACTTATCACAAGTACTGATTAACGACTGGAACTACTATATAGAAAGGTACAATCCAACCAACAATAACAATTCATTAGAACTTCAGAGTTGTGGTGTGCACCTGTGCCGCAATGGCATAACACAACTCAACTGGGTAGATCTGGGCACAGTTTTATACAATTAAAAATAGCTGACCACCTTCTCCTAAAAAATCCAAAATGACTAAAGCATATCCCTCGAAAAAATAAGCTTCAACGCAATTCATCTTACCTTGAAAACAAAGCTTGTATGATAGTATTCTAACCCAAACAACACAGCTGCAAAAATGCACCCTCAACAGTAACCTGTTGCAGGTTTTTAGAAGAAACTCCTAAAATTACAAAACATAACATGCTTAATAATGACCTAAGCAAGCTTCCAATAAAGCCAACTCTTCCCTAAATCAGCTTTATAAACACATTCCAGAATTCAACCATAAACACACTACAGTAAACAGCTTGTAGGTTCTACAAACCCCTGGTTTCCTAATACTTCATTGGAATTTTTAAGAAACCTAATGTCCAAGAAATTCCACCGATCAGTGTCCCAGAAGCAGTGTGATAAACCTCAATGGCTTCCGAAACCCTAATTTTAAGGAAGTCCACAAGACACCAAACTTATCCCAAATCAAAATAGGATGGATTAGGGTTAGGATTAGGGCTCCTTACTAATGCAAGTGAATGACACAAGTCATCAACCCATCTTCTTCCTCCCAATCAATCTCAATTTTACTTTCACCCAAAACAAGCACAGGAATTCGATTAATCGAGCTCCACAGCATACGAAACAATCACAGAAAACTTCAGTGCTTCCTTTCCTTCTCCAATCCCTACTCGAGTCGAGTCCGCAAACTTAGAAACCCCCAATCCTCTAAATTTATAAATAACAATGTCAATTCAGGTTTTAAATTTCGCAACAACGATGACGAAACGAGAAACGCCATAAGCTTCTTACCCGACACCACGAAGACAGTTCAGTTCACGTGCGACGACGGAGGCAGGCGGATATCGCTTCTGCACGAACAATTTCGGAGGAGAGAGAGTGTTGAGTTCCAAATCAAGAAACTGTACGAAATTATTTTGCTTAATAAAAAGAAATATATCTAATTATCTATACCTATTTATATTTTTTTTTTTATTCTTTTAAAACAGAAAGCATTCGATGCAATGGACAAGCCCAATAGATCAAGAGGCCGAAAAACTAGGCGGCTGACTAACCATTATAAAAGTGGAGCAAACGGTACCATAAATAATTATCATCAAAAGAAGATACACCGAAAAGAAAAGAGGTGAAAGGAACACTCTGACGAAGGCGAATGATGGTGAATCAGAGCAACGTGAGTCTGGACATTGTCCAACGCATTCGAGTTCAGACAAACCTGAAACTCGATAGGCGGACGAATCGGCAGACAGACTAACCGTCAATATACAACATAATAGACACACAAAAAACACAGATGAAATAAACAACCATAAGAACCTGTTATGACCCTAGTCATGAACTAGTCTATAAATAGACCAAGATGTAGTAGAGGATGGGAGGCAATGAATTAATCATATTTTCCCTCTCAAACATCTTACATCTCACATCTCATCCCTTACTCTACTTCTACTCCTCACCGTATTCTCATAGCTCTATCACAGTAGCACTGTTACATTGATTTGTTTGATCAAGCAAGAATATGTTAGGGGTCGGGACATAACAGAAATTGGTATCAGAGCATTTCCTTGGCCAACGCGCGAAATTTTCTTCCAATTCCATTTCTAAGAGTTCAGAGATGACACCAAATCATTCATGGTTTCCACAGCCAAATCCATGGCGGATTTGCAAAGAATCCAAGAAGAACAGGTCAAGCAGTTTGAGGAACTCAAAAAGCTCAATGATCTGAGGATGGGGCAGCTTGCGGCGGATTTGCAAAGAATCCAAGAAGAACGGGTCAAGCAGTTTGAGGAATTCAAAAAGCTCAATGATTTGAGGATGGAGCAGCTTGCAGATTTTGTGAGGAATCCACCTGCTTAGAGCAAAAGAGATCGTCAACCTGAAGGGAACCGAGGAGAATCGCAACAATCTAGAGGGGAAAGAGAATCTTTAAGAGGTTCTGGTCCCGCGAATCAAGAAATTCCAGGTTCGAGATGGCATCCAAGCTTCAATGGGGGACAATCTAGCTCAAGTCAGGGAGGAGGCGACAACCGATTCTATCGATTCCTTAAGCTGGATTTTCCGAGTTTTGATGGCAGAAAACCGAGAAATTGGATCCGCAAGTGGGAAAAATACTTCAGTATTTTCGTAATTCCAGAAGAACGGCGAGTAGAGATCGCGGCAATGCACTTGACTGATAAGGAGGATACATGGTTGCAAGGTTATCTGATGCAGAATCCGAGAGTTTCTTGGGGAAGATTTTGCGAAGCAATATTATCAAGATTTGGGGATAGCAGGGAAGCTGAGATCGTGGGTGAGTTTAATAAACTGGAACAGCTTGATGATCTGGAAGACTACAACGAGCGATTTGAAGATTTGCGCGCCAGTATGCTCTCCTTCAATCCGCAATTATCGGAATCATATTTTGTGTCGAGTTACATAAGTGGATTGAAATCCGAAATTCAATCTTTTGTTAAGCTGGGAAGACCATCTTCAATGGCCGACGTGCTTGAGCAGGCAAGGTTGCACCACAAGGCAGTACAGGCCTTGCTCCGAGTCTCTAAATCTAAATGGAGGCCTCAATCAACTGGCTCTTTCTCTTCGGGTTTCAAGAGCCAATCATGGAGCCGAGAGATGCCTAACAAGGGAGATAAAAGAGATTCCAGGAGTGGGAGCACATGAATGAAACCCCCTTCTTCTTCGAGTTATGAGGCAAGCACTGGTAGATCGAATGATGCCAGAAAAGGTCTATGCTACAAATGTGGTGATAAGTTTTTTCATGGCCATAAGTGCAAGAATCAGTCACTATTCAGTTTGATTGCTCAAGAAGTGCAGGAGAAAGAGCAATCAGTGGATGTATCTTGCCATGATTGGGGTCTAGATGAGGATCAAGACGATGCTGAGGTGTATGTTCACGCCCTGACAGGGGGTGAGTCAGGTAGCACTATCCGGGTTAAAGGTTCAGTGAAGGGTAGACCCATTACCATCTTGATAGATAGTGGAGCAACACATAGCTTCTTGGACTCGAGAGTAGCTAGAGAGGTTGGGTTTGAGATCAGTAAAGTTGGTGTTATGCAAGTGAACACTATCAATGGAACAATGTTCAGTGGGAAGGTTTGCAGAGGCTTTGTGTGGGAAATGCAAGGATGCAACTATGACCATGACATTCGTTTAGTGAAAATGGAGGGTAGTGACATGATCTTAGGAACAGATTGGTTGATAGGATTCAACCATGTCCTATTTGATTTTGTGGAAGTACAAATCTCCTTCATGAAGATGGGGAAGCAGGTTGTGATTAAAGGGTTCAAGGATGATCAGGGTCCGGACCAGGCTTGTGTCAAGATGATAAGTTGCAAGCAATTACAGAAATTGTGTAAACTTCAACCTTCTCTGAGTATGGTTCAGATAGTGCAGGTTTGTAGCTTGAAAGCAACTGACACTGTGATACCAGTTGAAATTGAAAGGGTTCTACAAGAATTTGTGGATGTTTTCCAATAACCTAAGGAGCTTCCACCCATGAGAAACCATGAGCACTCAATTAACCCGAAGGTAGGGGCAACTCCTGTAGCTTTAAAACTTACAGGTATGCTCACTTCCAGAAAACTGAAATTGAGAAGCATGTTTATGAGATATTGCTTAATGGTGTTATAAGGCCTAGGCATAGTCCTTTTGCATCTCCAACCCTATTAGTAAAGAAGAAAGATGGGTCATGGAGATTCTGCATTGACTATAGAAAGTTAAATGATATCACAATCAAGGATAAATTCCCCATTCCCCACATTGAGGACTTGCTTGATGAGTTAAATGGTGCTTGTATGTTCTCAAAACTGGATTTGAGGGATGGTTACCATCAAGTGAGGATGGTTGGAGAGGATATTGCCAAAACTGCATTTAGAACTCATCATGTCCACTATGAGTTCAAGGTAATGCCCTTTGGCTTAACTAATGCCCCGACTACCTTTCAATGTTTAATGAATGATGTGTTTGGGGAATTGATGAGAAAGACAGTTTTGGTGTTCTTTGATGACATTCTGGTCTATAGCAGAACTGTTGATGAGCATGCTGCACATCTAAGGGAGGTATTATTGCTCATGAGGAAGCATAAGCTCTTTGCAAAGAAGTCAAAATGTGAGTTTGCCCAAAGGGGGGTGGAGTATCTAGGACACATTATCTCGGGTACTGGAGTGTCCACTGATCCTAAAAAAATTTCTACTATGCTAAACTGGCCTTCTCCTAGAAACTCAAAGCCTTGAGAGGGTTCTTGGGTCTAACTGGGTATTATAGAAGGTTTATTAAGGGCTATGGATCCATTGCTAGACCTCTAAATGACTTGCTTGAGAAAGATCCCTTTGTGTGGAATGCACCAGCAGAAAAGGCTTTCACTACTCTCAAACAAATACTGACAACTCCTCCTGTATTAGCCATGCCTGATTTTGCATTGCCTTTTAAAATTGAAACCGATGCTTGTGACTCTAGCATTGGAGCAGTGTTGATACAAAATGGCAGACCATTGGCTTTTCTGAGTCAAGCTCTTCATGGGAGACACTTGTTAATGGCTGCATATGAGAAATAGCTCTTAGCCATTCTGTTGGCAGTAGACAAGTGGAGACACTACTTAGAAGGTAGAAATTTTTTTATCAAGACAGATCATCAGCCTCTTAAACATCTGCTTGATCAGAAATTGACTACTCAAATACAGAAGAAAGCAATTCGAAAGCTGTTGGGTTTGCATTATGAGATTGCTTACAAAAAAGGGGTGGAAAAAAAAAGCAACAGATGCTCTATCTAGAGTTTTTGAAACCATAGACGGTGCCTGTAATGCACTAACCATTGTGCAACCTATGTGGCTAACTGAGATCTTTGAGAGCTACAAAGGAGATCAGGTGGTGCAGGGTCTGTTGCTTACTGCCTTATCCCCAAATCCAAGGTTGTTTACAGTCACAAAAGGACTACTCAGATACAAAGGAAGGTTGATCATTGGTGTTAATTCTGATCCCAAGGCTAAAGTGCTAAAATCCTTTCATGGGGATTCAATGAGAGCACACTCAGGCATGCAGGCTACTTATCAAAGACTGAAGAGCCTCTTCTACTGGCAAGGATTAAAGGATGCAGTATGTGAGTTTGTGAAGTTTGTCAAAGGATTAAAAATGAGAATGTGGCTTCTCCAGGATTGCTACAGCCCTTGCCAATTCCTGAAAGACCATGGAGCCATATCAGTCTAGATTTTGTGGAAAGCCTTCTCAAATCTCAGGGAAAGAATACTATATTAGTGGTGGTGGATAGACTGACAAAGTACTCCCATTTCATTGCTCTTTCTCATCCATTTACTGCTGCATCTGTTGCTTCCTTATTCATGGAGCACATATACAAGCTTCATGGGTTGCCTGTGAGCATTGTGTCAGATAGGGATAAAATCTTTGTAAGTCAGTTTTGGCAATCTTTGTTCAAATCCTTGCATACAAGTTTAGACATGAGCTCTGCATACCATCCACAATCTGATGGGCAAACTGAGAGAGTGAACAGATGTCTAGAGACCTATTTGAGATGCATGACCTCTGAGAATCCAAAGAAATGGTTGAAGGGGCTCTTCTTAGCAGAGTGGTGGTACAACACCACCTTCCACACCACCATCAAAATGACCCCTTTTGAGGCCCTCTATGGGTGCCTACCTTCTCAGATGGGTTTACCTGCCATCTCTTCTGTCTCCCCACAAGCTGAGGATTGGTTAGCAGCAAGCCATCAGATTTCGATCACGTCTACGCCCTCTAAAGTCGCAACCAAAAATGAACCACCCCCCCCCCCCCAAAAAAAAAGTTTGGTATACAACTTCAAATTGAAAAAGAAATTAACCTTGTCAATTGATAGAGAATAACTTGAAATTAGTAGTAAATACTCACTTTCATAATTGCTTTGCAAAAATACCTACTTTTGAAAATAATTGCACTAGATATGAAAATTTGTAAAAAAAAATACTCTATTTAATTAGCAAAACTACCTCACCACCCAAAAAATAAAAATAAAAAAAAGGTAAAATATTTTTGGTATTTTTTTTTCTATTATATTTAAGGCCAAAATGCATAAAACCACCATTTATTCACCCTTGTTTTCAATTAACCATCCCTTATTAAAAAAAATTCACTTAATCACCTCTTATAACAAACTGTTTGCAAATAACCACCCATCCTCCCATTTTCCCTTAAACTTTCATAATTTAACTTGAAAGTGAAAGACTAAAATGCCCCAAAATGTGTTTTTAGTACACTGCTATTATTTTCCTATTTTTACAGTCTTGTGAAATAAATAAAAAATACTAGGAATAGTATATATGTGCTTATATGTGGGGACTAGCCAAGTGAGGGCCTCAATCTGATCTCATGCCCCCTTAATGTTTTTACGTATGATATCTATATGTATAATGATGACGATATGATTCTATGATCGCAGGATCTTTGCATGGCGGAAAGAGAGAGTTGAGACTCTGACTTCACCATATAAACCTTGGTATATATTTTGAGGTCTTATATTTCTGTTTTGACCAGGCTCCGCCGTGGCATATTAATGTATTTGGTTTTAGACGATAATGATTGGTTTTGTTGTGATGTCTTGGGATGGTCCCACGTCGAAAAACACGATAACCCGAGCCTTGCATATAAGTCAGCGGGCCACTCCTCCTATTTCCAATTGGTTTTAGGATGGAACCCCGCTTGTCTTGTATGCTTGTCTTGGGTGCACATATGCGCTCGGACGTGTGAACCCCCCACGGTTATATGGCCCACCGGAATTTATCATGGTATCAGAGTAGGTGCGGTTCGGGACCCCTGGTCTATCTACTGGGCTGGCCGGCCTTAAGGCTCAAGATGTCAAGTGCAACTAGCATATATTGCGAGGCCAGGCAGTTGCACTTGAGGGGGCGTGTTGTGATGTCTTGGGATTGTCCCACATCGAAAAACACGATAACCCGAGTCTTGCATATAAGTCAGCGGGCCACTCCTCCTATTGCCAATTGGTTTTAGGATGGAAACCCGCAGGTCTTGTGTGCTCGGCTAGGGTGCGCATATGCGCTCGGACGTGTGAACCCCCCACGGTTATATGACCCACCGGAATTTATCAGGTTTGAATGCTAAAAGAATTTATGCGAGTTAGTTCCTATGACAGGTACAGGGGTGTTAACCTCGGGTCTCCAACAGACTTCTCAAACGTTTTAGGTTCTAAATCCCACTTTTCGCTACTATTATTCGTTTTCAAAACTTCATCATGTACTCGGTGCGCAAGATCTGAACGAAGGATTCTATCATTTGAAATGTAACTCATAATTTCTAATCCCAGGTCGTTACATGATCACTAGCACGTGTGTCCACTATCCATTCAACCCCACCAGTTGTGAAAGCTACATTAACAGTAGAGGTAGGAAATTTACCTGCAAAATTGGCAAAAGCATTCTCGGTGTTCTTTCCCTTTATCTTCTTCATAATTTCCTAAAAAACTGCATTTACCATGGCAATGTCAAGCTGGACATCAGTGGAGTCTCTATACTAATATGATTCCTCTAGAGGATTATCCTGCATTTCTGAACTCATCAAGCCTGTTGAGTTAGATGGACCTTTCATTGAGCCATTCCCCTTGTCCTTTTCTTTCAAGGCCTTTTACTAGTCAGGAACTCCATGTAGTTTGAAGCATTGTTCAGCAATGTGCCCTTTATGATTGCAATGAGAACATTTCTTCTCATACTTTAGCTTCTTCCAATCCTTCTTAAACTGCTGATTTCCACCAGCTGAGCTATTGAATTGGTAGCTTTGATTGCCTCTGTTAGTAGCAAAAGCACTAGCATTTGTTGTTCCATATTGTGTATCATTAGATGGATCATTGCCCCTTTCCACCTACTGAAGTATATAATATGCCTTATTGACTATTGGCAAGGGATCCGTTGCAAGGATTTGGTATCATAGTTGTCATTCAACCACATTAAGAGTTGCATCAATTTGTTCCTTGACTGAATCTCATTGAATCTTCTCTTTAGATCACAAGTACACTGAGTCATAAAACTCATAATCCAATAAGTACACTCTAGCTTTCCTTCCAAGACTTCCAACTCATCCTAGTATCTCTTCAAGGTATTGTAAACTTCAGCAAGACGCATGTTACCCTGTGTCACACTGCCCAGTTTCTTCTTAATCTGGAATATCAATGGAGCATTAGTTTGCCCAAACCACTCAATAATTTCATCCCATAAATGCTTAGCGGAGTCCACAAACATGAGCCCTTCAACAACACTCTTGCTCATAGAGCTAAGCAACCAACATCAAACCATATAATCAGCTCTCAGCCATCTTTCAAGATCCACATATTGTTGCTCGGACCTTGCACATAGACCATTAACGAAAACTAGCTTGCATTTATCACCAAGTGCTATGACACCACGACTCCAAGTCATGTAGTTGGTGCCATCAAAAGGTATTGCAACCAACTGAGCTCCGGGATGATCGGAGTTGGACAAGTATAAAGGGTCTCCTTGATTCTTTTGATTGTTTTGCTCTCCATCTTGTATTCTGCCATTAGAACCTTGATTTTCACTTCCAGAAAACATCACACCTTACAGAATCAACACAATACAAGTATATATAAAAGCAAGATGGAACAAGCACAGAGATAATCGACATCACACAAAACACCCACATCGCTCTGATGCCATGTAGATTCCGAGCTAGATCAAGCTCAAAGCTCACTTAGATAAGTGATTTACAACAACAGTATGTAATGTAATATATGATGATCAATCAAGTATGATTCAAACATAAATGTAAAGTGTGTAGTATGAATGAGAGGAAATCAATTTGGGGATTACCAAAAGCGACCAAAACGGCCAACTGCAAGTCTCATCAATACAGATCCCCAAAACCCTTACAAACCCTAAAAACACAGATTGTCCTTTATAAAAAGATATGTTGGCACATGAGGAGCATGCTCATATTTGCCTTATTTACACAAACAACACTAAACTCTGAGGAAATGAAATATAAAGGACATAATCCCATAATGTCAAACATAAGTGTCGATAATAAAAGATCCACGAATCATAACATAAACTTTATGGAATGAATATATAGTCAATAGCTAAAATCCAATAAACTGTTTTTCCTTGAAAGATTCAATTGTCTCCTTCAGGCTTATTTGAAAGGGAGTATAGTTGATTCCTAAAGTCTTCATTTTATCCTGTGAGTACTTGCATGACGGAAAATAGGGCTTCTCTGGGGCTGTTTCGGTCAATTCAGAGGCTCTGTGTTAAAATTACCAATAGATTTTATTAATAAGGGATGAATAATGCAAAACCACATTCTAATATGTAGTGTGTATTAATATATATTGGAGTATTACATATATGGTGTTCACATTGGTTAAGATTCCGACCTTAAAACTAAAAACAAAAATAAACCCAACATGACTCTCGTTTTTACACGTCCGATCGAAAATTTTCAGAATCTCATATGGTATCAGGTATCAGATCGAGCGGACCGACTTGAGTCGGTTTTCTTGACTTCAGGTTAGGCTAAAAGAGATTGAGAATACTAAAACCCAACCAGACATGATACAATTGAGGGTGTGTGTTGGGATATAAAACTTCTTCCACATTTGTGAATTGGGAAATAACTAAAAAATAAACAGATACGACTCCCCCGTTTCACATGACTCGACCAAACTTTCACGTTCTTGAAATCTCACTAATATATGTGCATGAATGATACTAAATATTGTCTATTTGAATTGGGGAAAAGATAAATCTATACAAAATCTATCATTTTATTAGGATGCACTTCAAAAGGATGCATAGTCAATCTTCTATGCTCATGTACATTGACTAATGTATAAGGTCATGTGAATCATATGTGATCATTCGCTATATTGAGTCATTTGGCACTCATAAATGCAAATCCTAGATTTGAATTCAACATCAATCTTAAATATTCATAGATTTATTTTTAAAATGTTAATATGTATTATCATGTATAGAAACAAACACAAGCTAAGGCACAAAACGCAACTAACAGACAGAAGGAAATAAATGGGTGCATTGAATAACTTACTGCTCACAAAGTTGATAGTTGGGATAAGACTGTTGTAACATCTTTACAATATCTGAAAAGTGGATATCGCGCTCAACTAAGCAATATCTTCCATTGGCTGATTGGATCTCAAATGCTTGAATATGAGCATTTGCAACATCTTTAACATTTACCCATCCATATGCACCATTAGGATAAGCCTTCCCTCCTACAATAAGTTTTTTTTTTTTTTTTTTTTTTGAGGTTCAAAATGAGAGACGAAACTATCACTAATTTAAGCTATATCAGCAACTATTTATGTCACGTCAGTTTTTCACTAACTTTTTACCTTTTAATTTTTTTTCATTCATAGCAGAGAGTCGCGTGACTCTTATTTCACTTTACACTTTTTATTTATTTATTAAGCTAAATGTTAATTTATTTTACTTAATTTTTTTTTATTAATGATATTATTATTATTAATATTCATACATATAATTAAAATAAAAAGGCACACAATTAAATTTAAAAATATTTTATTAAATTGATAAATTGGGAAAACACGGAAACCAAAAAAAATTATACATCTTAAACTTGCAAAATTTGAAACAACACACACTCGTAAAATAAAATTAAACTTTGTCTCCGATTTTATGTGTGTCTTTTAATAATATTCCAGATGTGGTGGCTTCGGTAAATTTATGTTGAAACATATGTGTTTTTATGGTTTAAGTTTATGTTGAATTAATAAGTTAATGTTGTTTGTGACTATAAATCTTTAACATATGTTAAACTTAGCTAATTCCCCCCCCCCTCAAATATATGCAAAATGGGTGTCATTGGATAGAGAAACGTTAACCATTCCGGAATGGCTCACCGGAAAGGACTTGTGGGTAGTACCCATAGGTCCCCGGTTCGAACTCCGGAATGGAAGCGGTTCGAACTCCGGAATGACCGCTCTTTATTTAACTATTCAAGGATAGATAAACGTTATAAAAGGGGCAAAAACGAAATATATAGCTACATACCGATTAAGTGAAAATAACAGCAGAACTTAAATTAAGAGTAGGTTGTAACAAAGGACCGAGAACCCAGCCTGGACATATAGTGACCAAATCAATGCCATTCTCTTTAGCAAAATTCCAAGCAGCTTCTTCAGCTAATATCTTGGATGCTGCATACCATTTCTGATTCATATATATACACATTTTTTTAGTTAATTAGTGTCACGTTTTTATTTTATATCGTCAAGTGTACGGTGGTTTGAAATGAACCTGTTGTTTGATGCAAAACTGAGGATCGGACCACCAACTTTCGTCGACTTGAGTATCAGGATTTATGGGTTTGCCATTGATAACCATGGCTGCAATTGAAGAAGTTAAGACCACCCTTTTGACGGAAGGAAACTTAGAGCAAGATTTAAGAACATTGATGGCTCCTTTGATTGCTGGATCAATCAACTCCGTCTACACAATATTTACTAACGATTAGTTATTGTCTTTGTGATCATTGGACTAAAACATACAACTCGGAGGCGTACTTGGGGCCCAAGACTTGACTTGACTAGCTAGGTAGTGGGCTGAACCCGAATCCGAACCCGATTTAGGAGTCACATTGGGTTAGAATTAGGCCCCTTTTGATTAAAAGTAGTAATTTCACTTCCTAAGAACTTACTTCCCATGAAATAAATTTCCAATGAATTTTATTTTCCGAAAAGTATAAAAATATGTTTGGTTGAAAATAAATTCACATGAACTGAATTCCTATAATTTGTTTGGTTGAACAGGGAAATCTCATAGCAATTTATTTAAATTACTCTTATAACCTTTATTTATTAACACACCCTTATTATTATAGGGATAAATTGGAAATTTTCTTAATCAAAATTAAAATAAAAATGAGATTTGGAAAAAAAAAGGAAGTAATTTGGAAAAAAAAAATGGGGGAAGTAATCTTACGTACCCACCTCTCATGACAAGATGAATTCCATCATTTTGGAGGAATTTCAATTCTCAGGAATTCTAATTTCTGTGTCTTTTAGTTTTAATTTTTTGTATCAAACACATGTATTGTCAATCACTTCCTGAGTTTTTGTACTTCCCGGGAAGTAAATAGCTAACCAAGGTTATTGAGTTGGACTCAAAATGAGATACTTTATTAACTTAAATGACTATTTAAATCACAAATTTAGGTATGCGACGAACCTGAGGATCATTGCAATTCAAGAGGCAAGGAGATGCGGTATGAAAGACGCCGACGCAATCCCTAATGGCAGCATCAAAGGCACCCTCTTCTGTCAAATCGGCTTGGAACAGGTGAAGCCTCTCTGTTGCTCCTTCCAAACTAACCAGGTGATCTACCTTGTTTGGATCGCCTGCGTATAAATATACATTAATTCACACAATAAGAGATCGAGTGGATATAAATTAAGTACTAATTAAATTAATTAAGCGATCGAGACTCGAGAGCTAAGGCTTACTAAGGCTACGGAGAGTGGCATTAACAGTGTAGCCACGGACGAGCAAGAGCTTGACGAGCCAAGAGGCAATGTAGCCTGAGCCACCCGTTACACACACCAACTTCCCTTCTCCACTACTCATTTCTCTTTACTCTTTGATTATCTGATTGATCGATTGATTACTTGGTGATGTGTTTTAAGTGGAAGATATACATGTATATATATAGAAGCTTTTTTTTTTTTTTTTTTAATTGTTAGAATGTGGTTATCTCACATCGGTAATATAGAAAATGCTTGAACAAGGTTAAAAGATACTCTTCTCATTGTCAATTAGTTTTGAGATAAAACCTGTTTGAGTTTATGTGTTGTTTGAGGTATATAAGCTCATTGCCAATTGCTTTTAAGATAGAACCCCAATTTAAGTTCGATTGGCATTTGAGTCAAGCCGTCGTTGTTGACTCCAATTGTGGATCAAATTCATACGTTAGTGTATTGGAATTCATTGCATGAAGCCTAGTCTTGAGCCACTGTTATGATCCTAGATCATCCATGGTTATTATGGTAGATTTAGGGTTGAATTTGGGAAAGAAAGAGGAAGAAGATGAAGGTAAGAGGAGATAGAGAAAGAAGTCGATGGAGAGAGACGGAGGATTACCGAACAGAGAGAGAATTAAGAGAGAGAATAGGGTAAAGTGGTAAACAATTGAATTATTCATTTTTTGCCCATTACACGATATAAGGGTATATTTATACCCTAAACTACCCTAATCTAATATCATACCTAATATATAGGATCATAACAGCCAGCCTCCATTGTTGACCATTAATTAGTAATTCGTTAATTAATTGGCCGATCCCGAGGCCGAGAGGGTTGCGGTTGATCGAGATTCAATACGAGAGGGAAAATGAAAGAAACGACTTCCTGATAAACCGGTCCAACGCTCGGCAACCTTTTTCTTTTTCCAGTTCCTCCCCCAATTTTTTTTTACTAGGAAAGAAATTCGGATAAGGCAACCATAACCGACAGCATCCTTACGGATAATGTCCCGGAGACCTAAGTCGGAGCAATTACTGACCACATCGGTAGAGTGATCAAGATGTGCAATCTTGTCTGCCACTCCATTCACCGATCTATTTACGTGAGAGAATATGGTAGAATGAAATTTCTTTAATTCTGTTTTGATATCTGAAAGAAGTTCAACTTCCCATGGACATTGGATATTGTTTTTTCAAGTGATTTATTACTATTAGGGAATCTCCTTCAACATGAAGATGTGTGATATTGAGTTCTAGTGCTTTTTGGATGCTAAGCTTCAAAGCACTGCATTTAATTTGCTTGCAGTGGAGAAAGGTAACCAAGGTTTGCCGAGCCTAAGGTTGTAACGAGTCCCAAATGGTTTCAGATTATGAAGCCAGCAGAGCTGAGTCCACCGGACCAGGTAGATCCATCAAAGTTGAATTTCTGAAACCGCAGAGTTGGTTTTTTCCATTTAGCTATTTGTCGTACGTTGTTGTCTGTTGTAACCCCGAACCCTGCATGAAAAGGGGTTCTACCAGGTGGGTGCTTCCATGATTTTTGACAAGTTCCAGTTATCTATTTGGGTTCGAATGAATTCATGGATTTCTATTTGTGTGGGGATTTTTCTGTTGTCGAAGATTATTTATTTCTGAAGAACCATATTGTCCACCATTTTACGGTCACTCCTTCTCTTTTCTTTTTTTTTTTGCATTGTTTTCCCAATTTTTGTTAATAGTTCTTTGATATTCCTTGTGTGAGTGTTGGAATTCATATCTCTAAAGACATTTTTCTAAACCCCTTGTTTTTAACATGCATGTGCTGGTTAGAGAACTTGCATTCTACAGACAGATGCATGTCATCCTTTATAGGGTTATTACAAAAAACGCAGGGGAGGGTGGTAGGTACTCCCCGAGAGCAAAGCCTAGCTATTCTACAAACAGTTCCTCCCCCAATTGCAATTAGAAGATGAGACAAAAAAAAAAAAAAGGAATTAGAACTAAATCGCGTCTCATGGGTACTGAAGTCCGTCGCACGCGCTAATAGCCTAGCACACAAGCCGAGCGGGTTCCATCCTAAAATCAATTGGTAATAAAAGGAGTAATCCACTAGCTTGTATACTAAGACATGTTCTTTCATATTATCAACGTGGACTCGTTTGTTTCTCACATCTCTCATCAATGGGTATTTGTGTTTTTTTTTTAAAAAAATTATGTTACTCTTTTTTTATAAATTAAAAAAAAAAGAAACACGCAAAAAACTATATAACTTAATCAACCCTAACCCTGGATTTGGAATTTTTTTAAATACTCACTAAAAAAATATTTATTTGCTAAAATATTCACAAGTTGAAAGTATTTAAAAAATATTTTTTTTGCAGATTTAACAAAGAAGTACACATCACTAATTTGAACCTGGTGCCATGATGGAAATTACATTTTCCAATAAAATTCACGCGCCTTATGGGTCGCTTCGTTGGTCTTCGACTTAACGGATAATTACTATCAACTTATCGAATAATTGCAAAATTGACGTCATTGTTTGTAACTTCGTGTTTGTCTTTACTTCCGTTGGAATCTTAACTCCTTGTTGAATTTTTTGGTGGGATCTACTTCTTGATATATAGGCAAAAAAAAAAAAAGGGTTTGGATTCGATCAGTACTGATTGTACTATCGTTGAACTTGAATCTACTATACATGTTTGACATTTTTTTTTGGTATAATAGGTAAGCGCTTACCGTGGCGGATTTGGCCCCTACTTTTCAGAGCATTCAATTTTTTCTTTTTAGAGCACAAATAATTTATCCCTAATTCTTACAATAATTACATACCATTACCCCTCACATCTCTTCACATGCATGTATAGCAACCCAACAACTTCGAATCCCAATTGTGCCCCATGAATTTAACATTCCAAAAATAACCTGGCACCAGCGGCGGAGCCAAAAAAATTTCGGAGGAGGCACAACGGTATATGTACGATATCATTTTGGATTAAATTGACATAAAGAATTATATATAATTTGATAATAAATGATGTTATTTTAAGATAAAATCTCATCGGTTTATGATAAAAACACTATCATTTTTTCGCGCCTAAAAAGAAGAAATATAAATATATAAATGGAATACCCGGAAAAAAATAACTAAATAAGTATAGGAAATGCAATAAACATTAAGTTAAGATTATGGTTGTTATATGAGCTAAGTAGATAGAGCTTGACTCGAGTTTTGCTCAATAAAAGCTCGGTTCGAGCATATGATGTACAAAATGAGTTGATTATGAGCACATTTTTATGCTCGATTCAAAGCTCGACTCTGCTTAATTAAAACTCAAATAGCACGAATTTTATGAAATTTAACAATTTTATTTTAAGTTACTATGTCATAAACAAGTAAAGTTGCATGATACTAAAAAAAACTCATTCAAGCTTATTCAGTCACTAAACAAGTCGAGTGTGAGCTCAAGTTCAAATATAGGTTTCACTCGGGCTTGACTTGTTTCTAAATGAGCTAAATATAATCAAACAATACTAGACGTGTTTGACTCAAATAACAACCATAGTTAATATATACAACTTGTTGCACTCATAACATATAAATGTATAACCAAATATAAAAATTTTAAACTTGCGTAACTTCTTATTTAATTGTCGAAATGATTAGTATAACTTCTCATTTCGAAGCTCTCGAGATGAATTATAGTATGTGAATGTTATTTTAAGTAAAATATAGACGTATTATAGTCTACTAAAACAAAATTAAAGTGATTAATATACCTTTAATTTTTAAACATTCATAACTTTTTACTTAGATGTCTGATTAAGGCGTATTATATGTCAAAACGAAGCTAGCGACGAGTAAAATACTACTAGGTACTTCGTGAAATGAGGGGGGCACGTGCCCCCCTAGTCTCCCCCTTAGCTCCGCCCCTGCCTGGCACTACTGTACTAGTACCCCAGTATTTTGTAAAAAAAAATTGTCGCAACGACCAATTGACATCTAGTCATTGCGACCACGTGACCCTGCGCTAAACGGAAATCGTGATTTTATTAGATTATTCGATATAGGTTATTGAGATTCAACGGATAATCAAGAATAATAATAATTATTAATTAAATATTCAATTAATATGAGACCCACAAACAAATTCCGATTCCCTCCACCGAGTGATCGACTTAATCTCACTCTCTACAGTAAATCGAATTCATATATGAATTTATACAATTATTCATGTATAATATCAACAAAATTATTCTTATATAAATATCATATATTTAGTTTATTCAAATTCATTACTAACAATTTAGAATATCTTATTTTCATTAGGAAGCTTGATAGAACGAGGATGGTGGGTGGATTCACAGTATTTGCATTTTGTACAGTTGGCAATTAATTTTTGGCAGATATCTGAGAAAATTTCATGGCGGGCACTTGCAGCTAGCCAGCTAAGCTCCACGAGCATGCCAGGTACTTGGTACTTGTTGGGCAGTTCTACTCCACATCCTACGCCCCGGAGCCAAATCCTCCGTCCCCTCCTTGTCCCTCTCTCCCGTCCACTCTCACAAACCTCCAATTAAAAATAAAAATAAATTAAATTGAAAATTAAATTAAATACAAAAAGAAAAAGAAAAAAGGAAAGATGTGAGGAGGGACAGAGTAAGGGGACAAATCCAGGGACAGAGGATTTGGACCCCTCCCTACATCACAAAAATATTATCACATTTATTTTATCTTAAAAAAAATTATATTTATATTGCTAACATATATTTTAATATATTTATAAAATTTTATTTTAAAAAATCATATTTTTATCATTTTTAAAAATTAAAAAGACAATATTTAAGAAAATACAATTATTAAAAATTTTAAAAAGTGATTTTTTAAAATAAAATTTTACAAATATATTAAAATAGTTGTTAGTAATATTAATATAATTTTTATAATTATTTTTAAAATAAAATTAATGTTAAAATATTTTTGTGGAGTAGGAAGGGGAGTATATATGTGTTGTAGAGGATCTCAAGTGCTTGTTGGGCCATGGGTTAAAGACTTAAAGTAAATCAAGTGTTTACCTACCCTCTTTTATTACACTTGGGAGTAGACCTGTCAAAACACAACCCGACCCGGTGACCCGACCCGACCGACCCGAAAAATTTCCGACCCGAATCCGAAAATTTTGACCCGAAATTTTTTTTCGACCCGAACCCGAAAAACCCGAAATTTTCCGGGTAATCTGGGTTTCGACCCGTTGACCCGATTGACCCGGTAATTTTGACCCGATTTACCCGATTGAGCCGATGACCCGGTTGATTTATAATTATATATAATTATTTTTTTATATATAATTAAAATTTATCACAAAATTATCAAATAATGATTTTTTTAATTTAAAAAAGAAAAAATTGACAAACCCGAAATCGACCCGAACCCGACCCAAAACCCGATCAAACCCGAGTTTGAGTCAACCCGAAAAACCCGAAACCCGTTTTACCCGAGACCCGTTTTACCCGAAACCCGAAGTGACCGGACCCAAACCCGACCCGAATGACCCGTTTGACAGGTCTACTTGGGAGTGTGTTGGTGTAATACTTAATTAACAGGCACAATAATCTTATCCGCATCGTCTCGCTTGACAAAATATGTCATTTTATACACATAATTTTTAAGAAAATTAACAAATATGTATAATATTTTACTGTCATTTATTACACTACTTTTTGGCTTTATGAAAAACTACAAATAATAATCAATTAATCATTACTAGGGCATTTTCGTAAAGTAAATGTCAAAATATCTATAGTGACATGTTTTTCGAATCAATTTTTTTTTATAAAGGTATGAATTTGAATGGAGTCAGATCCTGTTACCACCATCCAAGCGCAATCTTGCAGATGAGGATATTGAGATCCCTGTCTAAGATGGCGTGACGTTTACTTGGAATAGAAGTGAGACATGGTTGACACACTTGTTGGTTTCCCAAAAGTTGTGCAAGAAGCTCACCGCTTGAAAGGACTGCAACAATAGGAGGATATTTGAGATGAGAATTTCGATCTTTCAAGGACATGACTAGTAACCTTTGAGAGCGTTTATCTCAATCAGGTTGTAACCTTTCACCTAAATCTTGGGCAATCCTAGCTCCTTTGCCTTTGAGATTGCCATCTTGAGACTCATTGCTTCTATTATAAGTGTAGACCGAAGCCTAGAGTTGTGCGCTTCCATATATATTCAATCATCGTTCATTTGTACGTGGTCACGAATGATATAGCCTGCACTTGAAGTACCAGTATAATTATTATTGCAGTCAAAATTAATTTTAAAGGTTTCTTTTGGTGGTTTATTCCATGTTGGATATCTTTTTTCTGGATATCACCGGGTTCGATGGTTTTTTGTCGTTTGTTTTGTCCATAAGTGTTTTCCCAGTTCATAAGTGTTTACCATGTGAAATTTTCCATGTTCTGTATTGTCATTTTTTGTTGTCAAATATTTTCATGTTTCAGTTTGTCCAGAGGCTCTACCATGTTGTCGCTTGTATTTTTTTTTTTTGTGGGCTATGTTTCTTGAAAATACGTACTTGTCTTATTTCTTATGATGTCATGGTCGTTGATATTTGTGTCTTGTAGGATTCGTTCAATTGTTGGGTCAATACTTCGAATAAGGTTTCTACAGTGGTGGCATCTGATGAAGAGACGTGCGAATTTGTCGCATAGTTCACATGTAGAAGCTATTGCTACCCCTTTGCCAGTTGGTCTTATTTTGGCAGGGACTCCATCAAGGTATATTTTTCATAAGAAATTCTTAATTTTCGGGGATACATCAATTTTTCAGATCCATGCATGCTATTTAGTTCGTTTATGTTGTTGTTCATGATGTGTCGTAGTGCATTGGCTGTTGTGAACCATCTGTTCTTGTCATTTCTCCAATGGTAATCCATTTTTGGCTTTCGTGCTTATATATTTCTCAACTTTGTCGTTTTTGTTAATCCGCAACATGGTGCGGACATTTTCTCGCCAGTTTGGGTCTGAAAAAGCTCGATCCAACAAGGTCTCCATTTTTAGTGGGACCCGGGAATCTACCTGGTGAGGTGTTCAATATTCCCAACGGGCTTACCTGACCCGCATCGAGATAATCGACGCGGCCCAACCTGTGCCGCGGGAAGAAATCTAACGGTGAGTCCGAAACATTATTCCCTTATCGAGTTTTTTCTGGACAATTCGAGAAATTGGTCTGCTTACCTGTAGTCGTTGATTATCTTGAGGACTAACAACAACAGACTCTTAATTCTAGTGAAAAGTTTTACTAAGGATGAATAAGGTCTATATTCGCGGAGCAAGTCCAGTGAAAGGCTTCGATTTTACTATGGGATAGATTCTTTAGTGACGCGTACGGCTTCCTCTCCTATTTCTCCTTGCTTCCAATTTCTTTCTTAAGTTCACTTGGCCTTGATCCGCTCTTTCCTCTCCTTTTTTCCCGAAAAAGTCCCCTTTCTTAATGAAGTTTCCCGCTTTTATAGGTCCTGGACGGTCCCGAATGTTGTGTCACGTGGTGTTCGCCATTCGACACGTGTTCTACTCGTAGGGTGTGGGCATGGCCGCCACGTGCTTGCTCTTTTATATCCGCGGATGACCGTGCTTGAGTTAGCCTTTGGACATTTGTCTGCGGACGGTATTTATGATAATGTGATTATCTTGTTTTTGCTAATCGGTTGGTGTTCTTCACTTTATTATTTTTATATTCTTACAGATGTTTCTAATATTGGTTTAGTCACAACTCCTCGGGCCGAGTTGATTCCAACCAGGGATTGACGCGGATCGATTAAAGATTTTTAAAAGTAAACATCTGTAGTTTCGTTACTGCTATAATTCTAATTTAGGGACGGTGGGCCTTCTCTTTTCGAGTTTTGGCCCAATTTGGGCCCATCAGGCCCATTTATGCCCGGAAGTCTAAACGTCAGTAATCTCCTATAAGTTACCCCGTCCCGTTTTCTTTTTTACTCCACACTTGTCTTATTATGCTTTTCCAGAGATTTAATTCTTATCCACCTCTTGGTTTTCCGGCGGCGGTTTTCTAGGGTTCCGGTTGTTCGTTCGTAGTTTTCGGCGGTTGTCTTCAACTCTTCAAGGTATTTTTTCTTGTTCTAAGCTGTTCTTGATTTTTCTCTGTTAAGTTTTTTAATTTCTTAAAGTTTAGATCGTAAACTTGGGTGCGAATTTTTCTCTGAATGTGTTTTTGGATGAGATTTTGCTTTGTGTAAGTAAAACTTCATACGATTTTCTTCTAGTTTCTTTAGAAATGGCTAGTCTCAGCGAGGAGCGTGATTTGTTAGAAGATTTTGAGAGAGGTGAAGGATGGAGAAGCGGTGTTGCTTCATCCTCTCAGGCGCGTCCGGCTCCAGAGATTCTTTCTTCCTCTTTTGGGAGTTCTTCTTCTAGCTCTGATGATTCTTCGTCGGAGTCATCTTCTTCCACATCCGCGTCTACTCCAGATCGAGTTGGTCCTACTGGTAGTCCTATTAAGGTGAGAAGGCGCCGGAAGCGTTCTGACCCTGATTACTATTCTTCTCCTTACACAGTTTCTTCTTCTTCGAAGGGATGCGCGGGAGATGAAAATCCAAGAGACGTGAATGAGTCAGGTGCTAGTTCTTCGGTGGACGCGGGGCCTTCATCTATCTCTCAGTCTGCGGATCAAGAGGCGGAGGATGTTTGGATTCCTTATGAGCTTCCCCCAATTGGTTTAGCAGAAAATCCGAAAAAGATCCGTTCTAAAGAGAATTTGACCGATTTAGACACCCCCGTGTATGATTTAAAGGATCTAGATACTTGCCTTTTCCTGGGGGATTTTAAACCTCTTCCGCCTCCATCCAGTCGTCCACCAGTTGTGACCGATAGGATTCATCCGTGGAGGTCTCCTGTGAGTAAGTTGAGGGGTTGCACTACTCTGTTGAATTTGGAAGATCTTGATGCTCTTTCGCAAGTCTTTCCCTGGCCAGCAGGTGTAGAATTCTGTCTTCCTGAGGAAGGGGGTGGTTGCCTAGACGATTATGAAGATTGTTTGGTTGTATATGCAGCTAGCTTGTCTCAAGGCTTCCGACTTCCCTTACATTCTTTTTTCTCGAAGTTCTTGGACGAGTATAATTTGAGTCCTGCTCAGATCGTTCCTAATGGTTGGATATTTTTTACCAGTTTTATTATGAGGTGTAAGGAAATTGGTGTCGCTCCTTCCTTGAAGTTAATGTTCAGTATCTTTTCCTTAAAAAAGGGAACTCAGGATTCAAGGTTTTACCAGTGCAACTCAAGTTGTGGGTATATGGAAAGGTTGTCTAGCAAACCGAATTGGAAGTACAAGTGGTTTTTGGTCCGCGATAGATCTGGGCAAGGCTTTAATTGTCGAACTGTTCCGGGGCTTTTTTGCTCTGTGGTGAAACCAAAAATTTCAAATATTTCTCAGTTCAAGCTATCGTTTTCTCATACTCCTAGATTTCCGTGGGATAAAATGCTATCCGCGTTTCGTCTTGAGATGGCTGGCTTGAGTTTGCCTCATCCGCGACTAGGTGGCTCTTTTGTTTTATTCTTTTTCTTGGTGTATAAATTTGTGTCTTCATGTTTTGTCTTTCTTTGACGGATGACTTATCGTGGAATGTTTTTGTGTTTAGATAAAATGGATTTGGACTCACTTTTGAAGCAACACAAAGCCAGGTCCGAAAAGAAGAAAAAGACAAGCTTGACGGTTAATGACCCTCCTGCTCTTCCTCCAGCTCCGGAAGTGGCACCATCCGTTGAGATGAGTGTCGCGGAGGAGACAGATGTTTTGGTAGGGTCCTCTTCACAGGTTCCTGCATCCAGGGAAAAGCGTGTTCGTTCTCCTGCCCCTAAAGCCTCCAAATCGAAGAAAAGGAAAGTTTGTGTCGCTGTTGGGCCTTCAAACGCGGATGAAAGGGGACTCTTTTTAGAAGGTGAAGCGACTCTCCGTGAATTTCCCATTCCTGGTTTCAACTTGATTGATCTGCAAGGTCTTGCCTTTCCGGCTAAAAAACGTTGTCTTCCGGAGCAGGGGTATATTAGTCGTCTGGATCCTGTTACCCTCTCGACCAACTTTGATCGTATTATTCAGTGGGTAAGTTCATTTTGTCAGTTGCCTTTTGCTTTTTCTTTTGTAGTACTTCGACGTGATATAATCTCTGATTTTATTGTTCTTGACTCAGCTGAGGGTGATCCAACCGGACGTTGAAAAGCGTTTGGTGTGTGGCGAAGAGAGTCTCAAAAAGAAAGATGAGGAGATTAAGAAGTTGTCCCATAAGCTGCGGATTATGGGGAATACTGTTGGCGACCCAGCCTCGGTGGAGAAGTTCCGAAAGAGGTGTGTGGATCTTCATGAGGAGGTGCAGTCACAGAAGGAGGCTATGGCAGTTTTACAGAAAAAACATGATGATTTGAAAGTTTCTCTGGATGTTGCTACCTCACGAGTCAAAGAGCTTGAAGCAATGGATAAGAGTTCTCAAGAACTTCTCTTGGCTAGGCAAGTCAGCATCGACAAGCTGGAGGAGGAATTATCTATTGTTCGCGAAGAAGCATCTATGACTAGACAAGAACTTGATCTTCTTAAGACGCGTTCGGGTCAAGAAGTGGCTCTCCAATGGCTTAAGAGTCCGGAGGGTTTGGCCCATCTGTCCTCTGAGTGGATAAAGACCAATGCTGGCACATCTTTCATGTCCTCTATTGCCAAAGCTTGTCTCCAGACTCCGAAAGGTTCCAGTATCTTAAAGGACAGGTGTTTCAGCTACTTCCGGAAGGGAATGTCCGCGGGGATTAACCAGAGTGTTGCGCGTTCAGCTTTGAACCCTGGTGTTCCCCTGGAGAAGTTCGAGCCTAGTATGGTTAGCGCTGACTGGGGGCTTTCGAAGGAAGAGATGGTCGCGGAGGACTCGTACTCTGAAGACGAAGATGTTGAAGACGCGGAAGAAGAAATGGAGAAGGCGGCTGATGCTCCTTAATCTTTAATTTTTCAGTTTTTGTGATGAAACTTTTGGGGACTTTGCCTTTGGTTCCCTGTTTTTGGTGTTCCATCGAGATACTTGTTTTGTTTTGAAGACTTGGGTTTGAGATCTCTTGGGATAAGGAACTAGTATTGCTTGTATATTTTGCCCGTAGTGAATATTTATCTATTTATGTTCTGACTTTTCCAAGTGTTGAAAAGGTTGGTCCGAATGTACAAAGTCTTTTTCCACTTGTCTTTATGCTTCAAGTGGGGTTTCCCCCTTTTTAAAGCCTTAACTTTTTCGTCTTCTTTGCCACTTCTTATGTTCTAGCAACCTACCGTTCCATTGCATGCACTATGTCATCAGGAAATTTCAACCCTTGGGCATTCTTTCAAAAGACCGAGAATATGGAGCAACTTTCTCGGCTAGTGAGTTTTTTTTACCTTTTATTTAAAAGAGCTTTGGTTATCTACATTGGGTTTTAACTTTACCCGCGTGCAGGTTATGCCTCCTCTGTTTGAAGCTGAATATGGGCCTCTTCCGCCTCGGTGGGCTTTTCTTTCATCGTATCTCGTTCGTGATTTTCTAGTGGCTGTATCTTGGAGTGAGAATGGTCTTTTTCAGATTGACAGCGGTTGGGATGAGTTTCTCATACTTCACCACTTGGGGATAGGAAGTGCTATGATGTTTTTTCATAAGGGTAATGTTTCCTTCCAAGTCTATCCGCATCGTGAAATTGGGGGTAACCATGAGGCCACCTTAAACTCGGTTTCTTCATCATGTAGTTCTAATTGAGCTGTTTTCGCGTCACGCTTTGGGAGTTTGTAAATCGGTCTTTCGATTATGTTTTCGTGAATAAAGAAAAAGGAGAACCCATGATTTTCTTTTACTATTTATTGTGTTTTGGTGATTTAAGAAATAAAAATAGAGGGAGGGATCTCTTATTATTCATAATACGAAGCAGTGTACAGAAACCTTTCTAGAGGTTGGATCCCTTTAAACTTGATACATCGTTTTAGAGATATTGACGCGTAGGATAGGGTAGGAACCTAAGGACGTCCTACCTCTCCATTTTCCTCGCTGTCAGGGCTGACAACGTCGACTTCAAAGATGGAATCCCCCATGTAGGTGAAAATCAGGGCCGATCCGACATTGACTCGATTTGCTTGTGTGAAGTCGCGCCATCCTTGAGTCAACCAGAATAGGCAATCTTCATCTCTATCGACCTTCACTTCGTGTTCCTGGTTGGAGCGGGACCAGAGTCTAGCTTGAGTGTGAGCATCCTCGTCGATTAGAACGTACATGAGGGGGAGCCGAAGTGTTTGAAGTTGTTCCTCCCTCATAATGACTCTATAAAAAGCCCTTGGCGGCAAATTTGGATCCATTTTGTTTTGGGATGTTCATCATTTTAGGACACCCTAGTGTGTTTTATACTAGCTGTGTGATGTTTTCCTACCCTTGGTTTTATCGCCTTTTATCGAAAAGTAATTTTTCTTTTTTGTAATTCGCTTTTGATGGTCTTGAGAAAAGACTCGTCTCTGATTGTCTTTGTTTGTAGAGAATAGGAGACGCGTGCCCTTGGTGGCTGTGTCACCTGTTGCGTGTTATGCATGCAATTCTTCTTTTTCCTGTTCGACTGTTCCCTCGTGAATGATGATACAAATATGAGGGTTTTCACTGTTTCCCTTTAATTCCATCGAGATGCGAGGATCCATCATAATTCCTCCTTTATCATTTAGGGCAGATGGGGTTTTTGGGCCAGAACCACGATGGGCCTTTTTCCAAGCGATTGATTATCCCGAACAGTTTTTGCAATTGGTGAGATATTTATGCTTAATTTCTAATTTTCTTAGAAAACTTCCTTTTAGCTTATACTCCTCTTCTATTTTTTAGCTGCTACCACTTAGGTTTGAGGAGGTGTATGCGGATGCTATTCCTAGCCGGGTTTTTCTTTCCTCTTATCTGCTACGCAATTTCCTGGTTTGTATAGAGCGACGCTACGGTGGTCTTCTCTACCTTGGTCGCGGATGGAAAGATTTTGTGGAATCGCATGGTTTTGAAAGGGGGGTTTCTATGATTTTCACTCATATGGGTGAGGCCTGTTTCGAGGTTCGTGTGGTGGATTCACGCGGGGGTGGTTAAGAGGTTCGTCACGATGATCCTTATCTTCGCGACGTGGCTTCGAACGGATCTTAAACCGTACTTTCATAATGAAATAAAGCCTTAAGCTTGTTTTTTAGCTTTATTGATTATGTGGATGTGTTTTGAGATTCTGGCGTGACATGCCTTCTATCTTTTGTCTTGGCTTATTAATGGATGCGAATAACCTTCTCCTTGGTGGAAGTTTTCGAAAGATTGGCTACGATTTTGTTAGTTGCGAAGTCTTTAAAAATTGCTCCTGGGAGATTTTAAAGTCATGCATGTCACCAGTATAACTGGTTTTAGTCTTTCGAGGCTAATTCATCATGATGTGTTGCTCACGAGATCCCTGAGTAGTTCAACAATAGTGTTTACTGTTTATTTCATGAATGGCACGCCAGTGGCTTTTAGCTCAACGATTTGACCTTTCGGACTTATTTGCCCCGTATACCTGTTTACGACATGTGTCCGGTATTGTTCATGTGCTTTATAAAGAGGGAGTATGAGGAAAGGACACCCGTGCTTGTAATGTGCTTGTGTCATGCCTTCCCCTGTTAGTCCACCTTGGTCCTTTTTTGAGAGGATCAGTTTTCCTGAGCAACTTCTTCGCCTGGTTAGTTCCTAAATTGCTGAATTTTTCTTTTATCAGGTGGATTTTTTCCTTTAATGCTCTCTAATATTTGTCTCTTGCTAGTCTTTGCCACTATGTTTCGAAGATAAACTTGGGCCAGATCTTCCCAGGTGTGTACTTTTGTCAACCAGGATCCTTCGAGACTTCTCGGTGGAAGTTATACGCGGAGATTACAGGGTTCCTTTTTTGAGGGGTGGTTGGAATGATTTCGCCGAGTCACATAGCATTAATATTGGTTCCTCTTTAACCTTTATCCATAAAGAGGGAAATTGCATTGACGTCCAGATCTTAGATGCTGTGGGAGATGAGGTAGATGCGGAGTGGGCCTCTCCGGAGTCAGAAGGTCCTCCTTCTAATGGATTTCGCCAGAGTCAAGGCAGGATCGTCTCATCTCGGGTCGAGTTCGGCGGTCATGAGCTGATAAGGGCATGTTTTCCATTCTAAACTGACAACTCTTTGAATGTGCTAGTGTATTTCATCCCTGGTTGTTTTTATTTTATGTTGAATGGTGGATCTTTAGCCACAATTTCCTTTGAAAACTAGGAAGCTTTGGGTGCTCAAGAAAGGTTGATGAAAACCATATCTTTTCATTTTTAAATTGTCCTGAACAGAGATCTGACGCGGGGTTTAGACCGTAAAGTATTAGATTTGATCTTTGGGAGTAGAGCTTCGATGGAAATCCCAATGCGGAGCTTAGTTCTAACGCCTCTGAAATTCAAGTGAAACTTTATTCCCGTGATGGTGGTTTCGTTAGGAAGCCTGACGCGGAGCCAAGCTCCAGCGTCCTAGTACTTAATATAAAATATCATCTCTGAGAATGCGAATTCGATCAGAGGCCTGACGTGGAGCCAAGCTCCAGCATCCTAGGACTTATTGTAAAATATCATCTCTGAGAATGCGGATTCGATCAGAGGTCTGATGCGGAGCCAAGCTCCAGCGACCTAGGACTTATTATAAAATATCATCTCTGAGAATGCGGATTCGATCAGAGGCCTGACGCGGAGCCAAGCTCCAGCGTCCTAGGACTTATTGTAAAATATCATCTCTGAGAATGCGGATTCGATCAGAGGCCTGACGCGGAGCCAAGCTCCAGCGTTTTAGGACTTAATATAAAATATCATCTTTGAGAATGCGGATTCGATCAGAGGCCTGACGCGGAGCCAAGCTCCAGCGTCCCAGGACTTATTGTAAAATATCATCTCCGAGAATGCAGATTCGATCAGAGGCCTGACGCGGAGCCAAGCTCCAGCGTCTTAGGACTTAATATAAAATATCATCTATGAGAATGCGGATTCGATCAGAGGCCTGGTGCGGAGCCAAGCTCCAGCGTCCTAGGACCTATTGTAAAATATCATCTCTGAGAATGCGGATTCGATCAGAGGCCTGACGCGTAGCCAAGCTCCAGCGTTTTAGGACTTAATATAAAATATCATCTCTGAGAATGCGGATTCGATCAGAGGCCTGACGCGGAGCCAAGCTCCAGCGTCCTAGGACTTATTGTAAAATATCATCTTTGAGAATGCGGATTCGATCAGAGGCCTGACGCGGAGCCAAGCTCCAGCGTCCTAGGACTTATTGTAAAATATCATCTCTGAGAATGTAGATTCGATCAGAGGCCTGACGCGGAGCCAAGCTCCAGCGTCCTAGGACTTGTTGTAAAATATCATCTCTGAGAATGCGGATTCGATCAGAGGCATGACGCGGAGCCAAGCTCCAGCGTCCTAGGACTTATTGTAAAAAGTTCCCAAAGAGATGAATATAATAAAAGCGCCCTCTAACCGCTTTATTTAATTTTCGCGGGGGCGACTAAGCTTTTTGTTTCATAAAAATACTTGGCAATCATACATAGTACTTTTTTAGATTATCAGCATTCCAAGTTTTGTTCCAAACGATGCCTTCAGGGGTGCTGAGCTTGTATGCTCCTTTTTGAACTTCTTTCACGATCACATAAGGTCCTTCCCAGTTGGGGCCCAGTTTCCCTCCCGCGGTAGTTTGGCAGAGCACCAAATCTCCTTCCTTGAGATGTCGCGGGTGACTTCGTCTATCCCGATATTTAGATAGCCTCCTCTTGTATTCTTGCTCCTTCAAGGCTGCTGTCATCCTGCGCTCCTCTATTAGATGGAGTTCGAGTTCTAATGCTTCATCGTTGGTCTCTTGGTTGTATGCCATTATTCGTGCTGAAGGAACCAATCTTTCAACTGGGATGACCGCGTCCATACCAAAGACTAAAGAAAACGGGGTTTCTCCAGTCGGAGTCTTTGCTGACGTGCGGTAGGACCAGAGCACTAAAGGTAGAAGTTCTGCCCATCGCCCCTTTGCTGTGTTCCCGAGTTTCTTTTGTATCCCATACAGTAATTGTCGATTGGTTGTTTCTGCCTGCCCGTTCGTCTGCGGGTGAGCCACAGACGAAATTTTGAGGTTTATGCCTAGACCGACGCAGAAATCTCTAATCGTTTCGCAATCAAATTGAGGTCCATGATCTGTGATTATCGAGTCGGGTACTCCGAAACGGCAGACAATATTCTTCCATAAGAATCTCCTCACCTTTTCCGCGGTGATTAATCCCATTGCTTCGGCCTCCACCCACTTTGTGAAATAATCAACCAAGACTAATACATATTTTAACTGACCGGGGGCAGTAGGAAATGGACCTAGAATGTCCATTCCCTAGACAGAAAAAGGGCAAGCACCAGTTATACTTTTCAGTATCTCAGATGGGCGGTGGATCAAATTTCCAAACCTCTGACATGCGTCGCATTTTTGGATATAATCTTGAACATCCCGCTTCATAGTTGGCCAATAATATCCTAGCCTGGTTGCTTTGACCACAACAGCCCTCCACCCTTGGCGGTGTGTACAAACTCCATCATGTAACTCTTCTACAACAAAACTTCCCTCCTTTGTTGAAACGCACAACAGATCTGGGAGACAATAGCCTCTCTTGTATAGCTTCCCCTCCCCGATGGTGAATCGAGAGGATTTTGCAATTACCTTCTTAGCAGCATCTCTTTCTTCGGGTAAGACGCCCTTGCCCAGATAGTCCGCAATTGGCGCTCTCCAATCTTCTATTTCAATTTCCTGCACTTGGTAGACCTCCTGGATAAGTCTTCGACTGTTCATCCTTTCAAGGATCACTTCCTTTCCTACTTCCTCAGGCATAATAGCTCCCAACCGGGCTAACGCGTCCGCCTGCTGATTGTCACCTCTGGGAACAGCTGTTAGGCAAAAACTTAAGACAACTTTTGACAACGCCCGTGCCTTTCTTTGATAATCAGGCATTAAACCACTTTTTGCTTCATATTCTTCTGTTATTTGCCGCGTTACTACTTCCGAATCGGTGTACACTGATACCTGCCTGGCACCTTTGACCAAAGCTACCTCTAGTCCTGCGAGCAGGGCTTCGTATTCAGCCTCATTATTTGTAGCTTGGAAGTCCAATTTATAAGCGTAATTATATTGTCGTTCATCAGGTGCTGTGAGTGTAACCCCTGCTCCGCACCCATCTTTGTTAGCCGCACCATCTACCCTGAGCGTCCATTCACTTTTTTCTGTTTGAGCATTTAATTCAAAACTTGTTTCGCCAATAAAATCGGCTAAAACCTGAGCCAGAGCTGGTTTCCGCGGGGTATATTCTATTTCAAATTCTGTCAGTTCGACCGCCCACTTCATCATTCTCCCTGACAGGCACGGTGAGTGGAGGATTTGACGCATCGGTAAGTCCGTCATTACTCGGATAAGGTGATCCTGGAAGTATGGCCTCAACCTTCTTGCCGCGAATATCAGACACAAAATCATTTTCTCCACTGGTTCATACCGTGTTTCAGCATCTTGCAGCACACGACTGATGTAATAAACCGGGTATTTCTCTTCTTGCATCAAGGCTGCACTGATAGTGACGCTCTTTACCGACAGGTATAGATGTAGAACTTCTTGTCTCTCGGGTTGATGAAGAGTGGGGAGTGATGACAGGAAAACTTTCAAACTTCCGAATGCTTTCTGTAACTCGGGAGTCCACTATATCGGTCCCTTTTTCTTGAGCAAAGCAAAGAAAGGTAATGACCTGTCCGCCAGGCAGGAGCAAAAACGGCTTAAATAATTTACTGCTCCATTTAAAGACTGCAACTCTTTGATCGTCCGCGGTGGTTGAAGATTTTGAATCGCCGTGACTTTTTCGGGATTCACATCGATTCCTCGATGGCTAACCATGAAACCAAGGAATTTTCCGGAATCAACCCCAAAGACACACTTTTCCGCGTTCAAGTTCAAACCTCCTCTTCGAAGAGAATCAAAAGTCTCCTGCAGATCTGCCGCGTGATCCTCTGCCTTCTCGCTCTTGACCACGATATCGTCCACATAAATCGATACATTCCTACCAATCTGATTACGGAAGATCTGATCAACCGCTCTCTGAAATGTAGCTCCAGCATTCTTGAGTCCAAAAGGGATGACGCGGTAGAAAAATATCCCATGCTTGGTGATGAAAGTAGTAGCTTTCTTGTCTGAAGGGTTTAAGTTTATCTGATTGTATCCAGAGTAAGCATCCAGAAAACTAAGGACCTTATTACCCGCGGTTCCATCGACGAGTTCATCTATGGACGGTAATGGGTAACTATCCTTAGGGCAGGATTTGTTAAGGTCAGTAAAGTCGATGCACATCCTCCATTTCCCATTAGATTTCTTCACTAAAACCACGTTCGAGAGCCAATCTGAGTCCTCTACTTCCTCTATGAACCCTGCTTCTAAAAGCTTATCAGTTTCTTCCTTTGTCGCGACAGCTTTCTCAGGAGCCATCTTCCTTTTCTTCTGTACTATGGGCTTTGTTCCTGGGCGAATTCTTAAGGTGTGCAAGGCGATCGTGGGCGGGACTCCTAGCAGGTCTCGCGGAGTCCATGCAAAAATGTCTCTTGACTTCGTTATGATTTCCAGGACCCGAACTCTTTCTACTGTCTCCAGTGCCTGTCCTAGATAGACTTTCTCCTCCGGGTTCAGGAAGGGTGTGTATGTAATTCTTTCATCCGCGGTTGATATTTTTGCTTCAGTCGGTCTCACCTCTAGTTGAGCCTCTGAAAGTTCTGTCGAATTGTTGTCCCCGACTACGGATTCACATTTTTCGCTAATACACATCACTTCTCTTCTCTTCTTGATAGAAGTCAGGTAACAGCTTCTACTTTCTGGTTGCTGTCCGCGAACCTCACCGATTCCTCCTCTAGGCAAAGGGAACTTTCCCACAAAGTGGTAGATTGATACTACCATCTGGAATTTATAGAGCGAGACGCGACCTAGTAAAGCATTGTATACAGTAGGAATCTTCACTACTGTGAATACAATCCTTTCTACACGTCTACTTGGTGCCGTTCCCAAAACTACTGTAAGTTCGATCGTGCATGCCACTTGTACCTCTCCTCCTGAGAACATGATTAAAGTTCCTGAATACGGTTTCAACGATGCTGCGGATATCCCCATTTGAGAGAAAGCCTCCCATGATAAGATATCAACTGATGAACCAGTTGTTGTGAGCCTAATTCGCCATGTTTTATGGTTACTTTTATATTGATTTCTGCATGCATTACATACATTTGGGTTAGAATAATACATAATTTGTGTTGTTTATGTTTATTTGCAATATATGGAGGTCTACACAAGTTTTTGTTATAATTCGTAGAAATCGGACGCACTTTGGAGCTTAAAGGAAAGTCATGGAGAAGCTAAGAATGGTGCAGCTGGAGAAAAGGCCATTTTTCGGTATTCATCATTCTGAATCAAGCTTTGATGTCTTCATGAGAGTTGTAGCCCTCGAAAAGAGCTTTCCAACGCATGGTCATATGCGTCAATCCGACGAACGAGGACTCAGGAAAGTGCGTTTTAAGAACTGAGCAGAATGCTGAGAACTGACACAGCTACTCGACGTCGACCAGGTTCTACTCGAGGTCGACTACGGTTGAAGCATACTTGATCGAGGACGGAAGAAGAAGACAATTCGACCACGAGCCGTACTCTACGTCGAGTACACCCTACTCGAAGTCGACCAGAATTGAACCTGACCCAAGCTCGACGAAGAGGACCAGATCGACAAGCTGAAGATTACTCGAAGTCGAGTACGACCTACTCGAAGTCGACTACGCATCTTTGGGCCGCGAGACTGTTGGGCCATTCCGAGCATATGTGGACAACTTGGGCACGAAGCAAGGCTGATTTCATCCAATTCTATCAAGATCTATCTATGGAAGAGAAGGATTTATCCACTTGAAGATATTTAGTTATTTTAGATAAATGTTCCCTTTTATTTAAGTTTTATCTTTAGATATAGATAGAGATTTCTATCCTTAAATAGCAAGGATTAGAAGGCTATAAATAAAGACTTAGGGGCTGAGCATTAGGCATCTTATTCCAATTCAATTCAATTTCAGAGAGAACAAGTAAGTAGTAGAGAGAGAGAGAGAGCTTGTGGCGAGTGGAGTTGAGAGTTGAGAGACGATTTGACTTCAATCGGTTGTAAGCTTTCTTTTTAGTTTTATTTAATGCAAAGTTATTTCCTTTTATTATTGATGTCTTTCTTGATGATAAAGAGCGAGTAGTCCACCCGCTTCTAGGGTCGGGGTGAGCCCGACGATGGCCATGTGAGGTGATGCGATAAAGGTTTGATCTTTTTATGCGATTCATCTTCTATCCCTACGAGCATGATTCTTTTGCGAAAGTTGAAGGTGATCCTTGTTTGTGTTATTGAAGCGAAAGTGATCTTAATACAACTTGGGTTAATTATGTGAAAAAGGGTTAGTAACAATTAGGGTTTATGCGAAAGCCTCTATATTCCTATTTGTTAATAACGAAAGTTATTTGATGAAAAGCATGATCTTTTATGCCTTTATGTGTTATTTTACATGGTTATCGTTGTGGTGTTGAAACCCTGATCTTGGAAGTTTTCTTTCACATAGTTTATTCCGAATTCCGCAAGATTTGTTCTTTATTTTTCTGTTCCTACTCTACGTCAACCACCCCTTGGTCTACGTCGACCACTGATTTCTCGATCGAGCAAGACCGCTGTTGCTTCTGTGCCTTTGCAGGAACTCGACTACGACCAGACCGTACTCGACGTCGAGTACGCTTAGTCGACGTCGACCACCACCAGCGTCTTCTGTTGCCCGGATTCGACTGTGCCTGACCCCTGTCGACCAACCTTGGTCGAGGTCGAGTACCACTGTAGTCGACAACCACCCGTGAGATTTGCCGCTACCTGAGATCCGCTGACACGCTTCCTCGTGGATCGATCCTGACTTCCCACTGCTGCATCAGGAGGAGGTCTTGTAATTATTTGCGTAAGCATAATCCGGTTTGATTTATTTTATTATATTTTGAACTCGATTTCCTCCCCTTACAACACCAGTGTCAATAAAAACTCTTTTGACTGTTTTGGCAGCTATCTGAGCGTGGATGATTAAAGGATCCGAGTGCGGCATCCTTACTTCCTCAGCGTCTTTCGGGGAAAAGAAAATGTTTTCATGCTGTGCAAAGGAGATTCTTCTACTTGACGCGGGCGGAGGTTGTCTTCCTTCTCTTTCGTAATTTCTCTTTTCCTGTCTACTGGATCCCGCCATGGAAAAGCCTCCTGCGAGGGTATTGATGAAACCCTCAGGTTCTGGTATCTGGCCTGCTTCTGGTTTTCGAGCTTCTCTCTTATTGACGGATCTTTGGACTGCAGGTGTATAGTTGTGCCTACCTCCGCGTCCTCTTCTTCCCCTCCCCCTTCCTCGGTTATGAAAAGAGGGATCTCTACGCTGACCCTGTTGCCCTAAATATCAGTCATGTTGATCACGAGAGTCATCAAGCCTAGGATTTTGATCTTCCCAATCTGGCCTCTGGTTATGTCGATTCTCCCTTCTTGGTGGAAATCTCATTTCATGGTTTCCATAGCGGTTATCTCTCGGATGATAGGAACGCGGGTGATCTTCCCTATGACGAGATCCTTACCCTCTTTCTGAATTGATGTGGACTTCATCGCGGTGGGGACGAAAATCTATAGCTTCTGAATGGAGTCTGGGCGGCTTAGCTTTCTCTTTCCTAAATTTCCCAGCAAGTTTCCCAAAGAGACCTGGATTTCCTGTATTTGCTTTAGAACTGGACGCGGCTGCTTCTTCTGCCTCAATCTGCCTTGACACTCGCTCTCTTAAGTCATCGTAACTAGTTGGTTTCTTCCGAAACAAATACGTCTTGAAGTCTCCTTCCGCTAAATTACCCATGAGTATGATGATTGCCGATTCATGATTAAAGTTGGGGATTTGTACTACCATGCTGGTAAAACGAGTGAAGAAGTGTCCCAAGGATTCCCCAGCTCCTTGCCTAATGGAATTCAGGTCGAGCATGGTCTTCTTTCTCGATCGCACACTTCCGAAATGGGACGTGAAGATGTGGTAGATTAAACATAATGCGTTTCATGGTAGATTTAATGAATGCCCTCTTCAGCACATTACCAATTTTACTGACATGTGTCGCACTCTTGCTGAAGGTACCACTTTGGAGTACATCTTGATGAAAGCTTTCCGCTGGTCTCTCGCTGGTCCTGCATTGAAATGGCTAGAAGGGCTGAAACCACGATCTCTCACGACATGGGCTCAAGTGAAGCAGGAATTTCTGAATAAATTCTTTCCTCCTGCCAAGACAGCGCTCCTTCGCCAAAAGATCACATCTTTCAAACAGCAGCCTGGAGAGACGCTAGCAAAAGCATGGGAACGTTATAAGGATCTACTGCGATCATGCCCTACACATGGACAGCAACCTTGCGTAGTTCAAGAGATCTTCTTCAATTCTCTAGACTTGGCTGCAAAGGACAGAATCAACACATATACTCACTATGAGTATCTGACAATGCCGCCTGCTGACGCATGGGCTGCTCTCGACAAACTGACCAATTATGACAACAAGTATGGGACTCCAGTCAACTATGAGGAGAACCCCTACGCCAGGCCAGCACCATCCATGCCCCTCTATAAGCCCCCTAAGGAGATTGATCCAGATGTAAGGGAGCAGTACTACAGAGATCAGAATAAGAAGCTCCTCAAACAAGTAAATTATCTATCTGTCAACCGGCCCTGCATCGAATGCGGATCACATAGGCACATCACTACTGAGTGCCCACACACAGAGCAAGTCAGGCTGGCAGAATACCACGAAGAGGCAGGTTACGCAGGGGGTCCCAATCGCTATATGGGGGACCAAAGGTTTCAGCAACCACAATGGAACCAAGGTGCCCCTAGGAACCCCCCACCCTACAGAGCTCCAGGACATCCGGAAAGGGACCAGAAAAAGGATGACCTACAGCTTATCCTTGATGAAATGCGAAGGAACCATTCAGATACGAAGCAGTCCTTCAACTCCGTCTACACTCAGATTCAGGGAGTCAACTCTAGGCTTGGGGAGATTGATATATGGCGGAAATCAATGGAAACACAGATTGGCCAGCTAGCAGCAGGCGTCCCTAGACCGTCAGGTACGCTCCCTGGATCTTCTGAACCTAACCCTAAAGGTAAATCTACTGGACATGTAGCTGCTATGAACCTAAGGAGTGGGCGACAGATGCAAAAGCCCAAGCCCAACACAGAAGAAGAAGCTGCAGAAGACTCCTCGATGTCGACCAAGCAACTCGACGTCGACCACAATCTGCTCGACATCGACCAGAACCAACTCGACATCGACCAGAATTCTGCGCCCAACCCGAAGTCGACTACAGTAGTCGATGTCAACCAGTCCGTACTCGACGTCGACCAGCCCGTGCTCGACGTCGACCACCCTTCTGCACATGTCGACCACCCTTCTGCATCTCCGCCAAAGAAAAAGCTGCCTTTTCCGACGAAATCTCCAAAGGATCCGGCAGAGAAGAAGTTCCAGCGTTTCATTAAGATGCTTCAAAGGCTCAATGTCACCATACCCTTTACAGAAGCTCTTAATGAGATGCCATCATATGTCAAATTCCTAAAGGAGATTCTGAGCAAGAAGCGATCAATGGCTGAGATCGCAGAGGAGTGTAGCCAAATGGACATACTTGAGAAAAGGCCAGATCCAGGTAAGTTTGCTATAAGTCTATAACCATTGGATTTGGTCAAAATAAATTTAATGCTTTATGTGATCTTGGAGCCAGTGTGAGTATAATGCCTTTATCAATATGGTCCAAGATTAAGATAGGTGCCTTAGAGCCTGTGGATGCAAAACTATATATGGCAAACAACACGGTGGTCATCCCAACAGGCATGGTGGACAATGTGCCAGTACAAGTAGGTAAGTTCTTCGTCACTGCTGATTTCTTAGTTATTGATATGGCGGAGGACCCTGCTTGCCCAATTATTCTAGGAAGACCCTTCTTAGCGACGGTAGATGCCAATATAAGCGTAAGGAAGGGAGTGCTCACTTTCAACATCAGCGATGAGGTAATTGAGTACTCTTTTAATAAAACTGAAAGGCACACAGGTCCTATGGAAGAGGTCAAGTCTATATCAGCCAGGTACATAACTTGCGGGGAACCTAAGGTAAGAAATATGACCCCCGAGGAGCTGGAGAAGCGAGCTATGGAAGCCCAGGTGGAGGAAATCAGGGCAATTCTGAACAAAGAGGTAGACGATCTACACGACGTCGACCAAGGTAAGTCAATTTTGACTAACTTTTATTCAGAATCGTTGCCAGGTACTAAGTATGGGGTCGATGTCGACCAGAGGTACTCGACGTCGAGTACCCTAGTCGACGTCGACCAGATCCCGAGCACTCCACCGACTGCATCAACATCGAGTAAACAACCCGTACTCGACGTCGACCAGCCCGTACTCGACGTCGACCAGAACCCTTCTTCCTCGACTCCTTCTTCCTCGACGAGCAACCCATCCGAGCCAGAAACGTACTCGACGTTGAGTACCCTACTCGACGTCGACCAGACACATGGGTCCTCGACTTCTCCATCTTCGACCAGCAAACCACCAGACGCAACACCGTACTCTACGTCGACCACTTCTACTCGACGTCGAGTAGAACCTGAAGTCCCAAAAGATAATTTCGCAACGGTAAGCCGAGGTACTGACATCTCTTCCCCTATTTCAATTAAAGATTTATCTATACATGGGAGAGGTTTGCCTTGGTATGTGCGATTATGCAGGATTTCCAACGATGAGCCTAATAAGTATGAAGTTGGAGACAAAGTCTATGTCGCCAAATCAAAGGATCATTGGTTTCCTAACAAATTCAACAAGAAGAAGATGGGGCCCTTCATGGTGAACAAGATCCATTCAGGCGGATTGCAGCTGATGGACAAGAATGGAGTCATGTTTGAAGCCCAAGCTACATGGGACCTGCAAATGCCACCTTGAGTCTAAAGGAGAAGTCGGCCTAGCGACTATAAAATCTAGAGCTTGTAAATAGACATTTACTTTTTGAGACTTTTGAGACTTTGTTGCTTTTGTTTGTTTTTTGTTTTGAACCTTTTAGTTTTTCTATTATGGGTATATGTCTTCTACACTTTTCAGGTCTATGGGATAGAAGCAAGCTATATTCGGATTAGGCCCAGGCATGTTCAATCAAGATTTTGAAGCTCTGCACACTTGTTTAGTGAGTTTCTTTCTTTACCCTTGTTTTTTTATACAGTGAGGACACTGTAATTTTTTTTTTTTTTTTTTTTTTTTTTTTGATGAGATAAGAATTCAGATGCGCACGGGGCGCTATCCGAGAGCATCCTTGCGGATGAGGTCCAGCAGACCTTGATCGCTTAGTAGATTAGGGGTATTGGTATTGCGTCCCAGAAAAGCAATCCTATCGGCGACACAATTACCAGTGCGGAGTATATGTGAAAACAATACTTCCTTGAACCCCTTCAACATAGAAGTAATATCCGACATAAGAATCTCAATTTCCCAAGGACAACACTTTCTGTTCTTAAGGTAATTGATGATGATAAGAGAATCCCCTTCGATGAGGATTTTGTCTAAGTTTAATTCTTTTGCCTTAATAACGACTAACCAAAGCGCCCTAGCTTCAGCCACTATAGGGGATTGTTGTCCGATTCTTTTGACATCCATTGAAATCAGCTGTTTATCACAATTTCTGATAATGAAGCCACTAGTGCTTTCGCCTTGCAAACTTGCGGATCCATCAAAATTTAGTTTGTACCATCCAGGAGGCGGTGCTTTCCATTTGGTGTTCTTGTTTATGTGTTTTCCTTCCAATCTCTTGTTCCTAGGCTTGCATAGTTTTTTGTCGGCCTTTGATTCCTGCCAGTGAGAGTTGGCGGTGACCCAATTTTTCAGAAATAGTTTTGCCCTAATCTGAACTTCATCAACAGTGGGTATTTTTTCCTTCCTAAACACTACCTGATTTCGGACCAACCAGATTGTCCACCAGTTTAGCGCCAGACATTGTTTTTCCGCAGTTGATAGGTTATTTGATAAAACTATCATGACTTGTTTGATATCCCGGCTTTTATCGATAGCGTTTTGAACCTGTGACTTAACCTTGTTACTAAGTTCTCTGTATAGGAAACTGTATTTACATTCACAGAAAATGTGAATTTCATCCTCCTCATGATGATTGCAGATTGGGCAAGAAGACGGAACAGCGACCCCACGCCTAGATAGTCTCGATGCTGTCGGTAAACCATTTTGACCAATTTTCCATAGGAAATTTTTGACCTTCGGGGGGATATCTTGCTTCCATATCCAGTAGTTATCATCTGGTTTATTATTCCATGATTTTGTGACATAGTTGTATGCACTAGTTGTTGTGAACCACCCATTCTTAGCTGGCTCCCAGTATAACCTATCCTCCATAGTCGATATCGGTATAGGGATGTTTAAGATTTTCTTCACAATCTCATCTGGGAGAATGCTTGCTAGTCTATCCTCTTGCCATTTACCATGTTGTATGTACGAGTCCACCGTTTCTTCTATATCATAGTTATGGGGTTGTTTACACTGTTGTGCCAGATTCTGAAACGGTCCCCATTTATCTTTCCAAAACTTAATAGTCCTCCCATTGCCCAGTACCCAGATCAGACCATCTTTGAAGGTCGGGATTAGCTTTCGTAATTGGAGCCATTGCCAAGATGCGGTACCCTTTGCTTCATAATTAAGTATATGGTTTGTCTTGATGTATTTATGTTAAATGATCCTTACCCAAGTGTTGGTTGGTTCAGCCAGTATTTTCCATAGTAGTTTTAATTGTAATGCTTCATTCATGGGTTTTGATTTTCTCAGACCTACTCCCCCTGCATACTTTGGTTTACAAATTCTATCCCAGCTGATTAGGGGTTTATGAGTTGGGTCTTTGTTCCAGAAGAAAGATCTATTTATTCTATCCAAATTGTGGTGCATTTTAGGTGGCAGCATAAAGCTTTGCATTACGTATAAGGGTTTAGAGGCTAAGTTTGCATTAATTAACGTTGTCCTTCCCTGTTGTGATAGAGAATCTGCCTTCCATTTAGACAGCTGGTTTCTTGTATTACTCATTATATCCTCAAAAGTTTTTTCATTGACTTTCCCATAAGTAATGGGACATCCTAGATATTTATCTAGTTTGACTTGGTTTGATATGCTAAGGCAATCTTCAGTTTCTGGGATACGGGATCTAGGGATACCAGGAGTGCATTGAAATGCCGATTTATGGTAATTTACTTTTTGACCAGATAACTGACAGTAATGATCAATTATGTTCCTTACTTTATCGCAAGCAGACATATTGCCCTTAGAAAAAATGATAATGTCGTCAGCAAATGCCAGAAAGGGAATTGTCAGATCATTACGGCCAAATGGAAAGCCAATTCCATTACTAGTTAGCTGGGATTCCGCACTCAATTTTCTTGCTAGTACCTCAGCACCTAGGATGAACAGAAATGGCGATAAAGGGTCACCCTGCCGGAGACCGCGCGAAGGATGAAACACCTCAGTAGGGCCATTATTGACTAGAACCGAGAATGAAACAGTCGTGATACATTCCATAATTAGACTAATGAATTTTCTATGGAATCCAAATTTTCTTAGTACGGATTCTGTGAAGTTCCAGTCTACTCGGTCATAAGCTTTCTCCATGTCCAGCTTAATTGCTATCCAACCCTCCTTGCCCTTTCTATTTTTAAAAGAATGGAATATTTCATGGGCAATGAGGACATTGTCTTGGATAGCTCTGTCTGACACAAACGCTCCCTGTAAGGGATGGACCAATTTGCTCATTACAGATTTTAGTCTATCTGTTAATATCTTCGATATGATTTTATAGATGGTTGAGCATAGGCTTATAGGTCTATAGTCCGTTGTTTTTGTAGGGTTATTATTTTTTGGTAAAAGAGAAATAAATGTATGGTTTATTTGCCTTAAAATTTTTCCTGAGTGAAAAAACGCCTTAACTGCTCGAGTGATATCTGGACCAACAATATCCCAGAATTCTTTGTAAAATTCCGCTGTGATACCATCCGGGCCGAGAGACTTATTTGATCCTAAGTTAAAGATTGCCGTTTTAACCTCACAGTTTGTTGGTGGAGCTATTAATTTAGAATTTTCCTCGTCAGTGATAGAGGGAGTAATAAACTCCATAAATTCGTCCATATAATTATGATTGATCGGGGCGTTTGTGAAGCGCTTGATAAAGTCGTTTTTAATTTCCATTCTAACATTTTCTTCACCTATAACAGATGTTCCTTCCGCAGACGTAATGCTTCTTATAAACTTTCGGTTCCTCCTCCCTGATGCAACCCTATGGAAATAGGCAGTGTTTGAGTCGGCAAGTTTTAAATGTTTAGATTTCGCCCTTTGACTCCAGTAATCCTTTTGGAATGACAAAAGCCGATCTTTCTTAACCATCAGTCTTTTTTGCAAGTTTGTATCGTGTACCCTATCCGAATTTGTTTGGATTTCCAATAGCTCATTTTCTATTGAAGCTAACTGTCTAAAAATGTTTCCAAACATAGATTTATTCCATTGTTTAACTTTTTGTTTCAGAAGCTTTGTCTTGTACATGATTTTATACATGACAGAACCAGGACACTGGGCACACCATGCCTGTACTACTATATTTCTAAAATCCGATCTAGTGAACCACATATTTTCCATTTTGAATGGTGAAGGCTTTAGTACCATTGTTGATTTTAATTCGATGGTAATCGGGCAGTGATCAGAATCGGAGAATGCACCATTATGTGTACAGAGGTCCGGAAAAGAATCCAGGTAGTTTCCATGTACTAAAAGTTTATTTCTTGAAATGCTTATACATGGCTATTTTGGAATTCATTATTAATTTATGTGCTTATATGCATGATTTCCAAAATTTAGAAAAAATGACCCCCATTGAAATTTTTTTTATTAATGTCATGGAAGCTTTATTGAACTCGACGATGCAAAATTGGATTCATTAGAGATATAGCATTAAATTGCCTAGTAAAGGGAAGTCACAATGAAGTGCATAATTTTATTGAAAACCATGAAAGGAGGTAAAATTGAAGTTGTTTTTGACATGTTGCATGATAAGAGGATGGAGGACTTTATATTTCCATATAATGCTCATTGTTTAAATTCCAAGCCTTACCTATGCTTATGCATTACACAAAAAGCCATATTATGCCTTATTTTCATATTGCTCCACATGTTCTAAATATTGCCCATTCTTTACCTTATTTCCTATCCGGGGATTATGTTGAGAATGATGTTACATTATGGAGATGTTATATGGTGGTTGTCCCAAGGATTCCCCAGCTCCTTGCCTAATGGAATTCAGGTCGAGCATGGTCTTCTTTCTCGATCGCACACTTCCGAAATGGGACGTGAAGATGTGGGACATCTGGGCGAAATTGGCTACAGAACCTTTTGGAAGGTTTGTGAACCAGGTGAGTGCGATCTTTGTTAAGGTTGAAGGGAACGTTTTGCACAACATGGCATCATTATATTCGTTTATTCCCATTGCGGTCGTGAAGTGGCAAAGATGATCTTCAGGGTCAGTCGTCCCATCATATTTCATGAGGTTCACATCTTTCCACCGTTTCGGTACTGTCGCGGAACAAATTTCCTGGGTAACACTGATGGAAAAACCGCCGGTGCGTTTTCGTTTCTCTTCTCCGCTGAGTCGGATTTTGTAGAGGTGGAAACGTCTGTTGACCTTTCTCCGCGTCGATGTTTATTCTCTCGGTGCCACTGATCATTTTGCCATGTCCAGCGCGGTATTTCCTGATTCTGAAAGCCATAGTTCCAGTTGCTGGGATTATCGTACGCAGTGTTATATCTATCAAAATTTCCATACTGCTCTTCCTGTCGAGAATTCCCCTGTTGACGCGGATTCTGCCCCCACTGATCATAATAAAAGTATTGAGACTGCTCTTGCTGAAAGGGGTTAGGTTGCTCGCGACGTGCCTCATAGTACCAAAAGTTTTGTGGTATGTATCCTCCTTCCAGTCCATGCTGATTGCTATGATGATGCGGAGGGGTACTGAGGTGCTGATCTCCCATTTCGCCATCCGGATTTGGTGGTGGTGTTAATGGGATATACATGCTTGAGGCCTTCTGATCCTGGTGAATCCCTGGGCTCATATCCTGAGTCGGATTGTTTTGGCTATCACTCATCTTCTTAGTGTTGCGAATCTGTTGTAAGTGAAAGGTTTAGATTTACAAGCAAAAAATTTATAATTCTAAGTTCAGACACGGACCCTAACTTTTCCAAGGGTCCGCGGGTTTTTGTCTGACATTATCAAAAAGAACTTTTTTAAGAGGACCCCTTAGTGTGAGGGGGTTCCCACAGACGGCGCCAGTGAAAAAGCTCAATCCAACAAGGTCTCCATTTTTAGTGGGACCCGGGAATCTACCTGGTGAGGTGTTCAATATTCCCAACGGGCTTACCTGACTCGCATCGAGATAATCGACGCGGCCCAACCTGTGCCGCGGGAAGAAATCTAACGGTGAGTCCGAAACATTATTCCCTTATCGAGTTTTTTCTGGACAATTCGAGAAATTGGTCTGCTTACCTGTAGTGTTGATTATCTTGAGGACTAACAACAACAGACTCTTAATTATAGTGAAAAGTTTTACTAAGGATGAACAAGGTCTATATTCGCGGAGCAAGTCCAGTGAAAGGCTTCGATTTTACAATGGGATAGATTCTTTAGTGACGCGTACGACTTCCTCTCCTATTTCTCCTTGCTTCCAATTTCTTTCTTAAGTTCACTTGGCCTTGATCCGCTCCTTCCTCTCCTTTTTTCCCGAAAAAGTCCTCTTTCTTAATGAAGTTTCTCGCTTTTATAGGTCCTGGACGGTCCCGAATGTTGTGCCACGTGGTGTTCGCCATTCGACACGTGTTCTACTCGTGGGGTGTGGGCATGGCCGCCACGTGCTTGCTCTTTTATATCCGCGGATGACCGTGCTTGAGTTAGCTTTTGGACATTTGTCTGCGGACGGTATTTATGATAATGTGATTATCTTGTTTTTGCTAATCGGTTGGTGTTCTTCACTTTATTATTTTTATATTCTTACAGATGTTTCTAATATTGGTTTAGTCAGGGTCCCGTTTTGGTTACATATTGAATCTATTCCCGTTCCACAACATATTGTAAAGATTGATGGCATATCAAGTAAAAATTAGCAGTGTATTTATAAAACCCCTTAATTAATGGTCAACTTTAGTTAACATAGATTAGACGTGCTACATAGATAATAAAATATGTGGCCTTAATTGACGTGCCCTTAGCCTTAAATAGTACTTTTTTTTAATCGAAAAGAATTTGACTGTTGAGATGACAACTAGCCAAGAGCATCTTAGAGCAGCGTCAAAAGGGAGAAGTGCCAGAGTGATGAGATTAGAGATGTGAAAGACGATCTGCAGCACTGTTCCCTTCACAAAATACATGATGAATCTCAAATCTAGAGAAATGGTGGAGAGAAAGAAGACAACCAGATAAGATCATCTCAATCTCCCAAAAACAGGAGCATATATTTAAACTGCATTAAATATTACTATATATTAGTCAGATCTTAAGTGGTGAACATTTGGTTTTAAGTGATGATCTTTTGACCTTAAATTGTGAATATTTAACCTTTAAGTGGTGATGATCTTGTAGCCTGAAATCGACTTCCTTTTCAGATACAAAGCTTAATGTTAAATCTCGGTCGGCCAAATAACATGTGGTTCACATGTTCAAGCGCATCATATGTACGCACCCAAACCAAGCACACAAGTGATAAGACCAGTGGGGTTTCATCCTAAAAAAATTGGGAACAACCCATCTGCTTATATACAAGACTTAGGTTTTCGTGTTTTTCGATGTGGGACAAACCATCCTTTTCATCAACACTTAAATAAAATAACACAATGATTCACTCGTTGATGATTAAGCCAAAACCTTGCCGATGTCTTTATGTAATTTTGGTATCATTTTGCCTCTAAATCATAATCAACCAACGTGCAAGATCTTGAACATCTCAAACTGTGATTCAAGCAATATACTACATCAATCGCAATAAGCATAAATATATGACACCTTATTTCTTTTTTCGATCATCGATCGTGATCCACATTCTCGAAATTTCATCAAAGTTTAGCCATGGCGGTACAGGCTGAGGTATGATGAAGCTGCATCATTGTCCAGTCCTCATCTTGAGGTGCCATGAAAAACTCATCCACCATTTGATCAGTGACTTGCTCTAACTTTTGTGGCTTCCACTGCAGGGTGTATAAAGGTAGCATCTATTATAAACTATGGTTAAGATTTATGTTACAAAGGTTAACTAATTAAAGTTTCTATCTTCGTGATAATTCATCATATAAATTTCCTGCCATAAGCTCAGTGAGATTCCATTCTAAAACAAAACACCGATTGATAATAGAAGAAATTATAAGCTTGTATTGTTTAAAACTTTCAAGATTTTGTCATTCAACTCATCTCGACAAAAGATTACGAATAGAATCAATAGGATTGATGCTGCAACTTTACAAACCTTGGGGTTGTTGTCCTTCTCGAAAAGCTTCGCTCTCGCACCCTGATCAATGCAAAAACCTTCGAATGAGCTTCAAATATAGATATGAAGAAAATCAGAAATCAAAATGATCGTCGAATGGCATACGACATACCTCATAAAAGTCGCTGCCATCTGTTCGGCGCACAATCTGACTAACAACGTTATATTCCCTAGTAAGACAATGTGCAAGATCTTGAGTTCGCCCCTCCCTGATCTGATGCATATACATATTGTCGAACAAGTCATATATTGTGTATAAATTGAGCTTATATATAATGCATACAGATCGATGCCATCTTGATCGGAGTTTCTAGCGAATGGTTACCGATCTAAGAGCAATCTTAAGGCTGGTTGGAGAAGCTGTCTTCATGGATTTTATCGCCTTTTCTATCCACTTATCTGCATCACTTGTAGCAGCTTCATTTTCCTAAATCACAAAAACAAATACATTTAATTTAGCCATTTTAATTAAACGGATCAAAACGATGTCGCTTTGACTATTTTCAATTCTCAACCTAAAAGGTGATCCGATCCCTGAAACAGTAAATATATAGATAGTGACACAAAGCCAAGAAGTAACAAAAAGTAATACCAACATATTTAGTCGACGAACATATTTAATTAGTTTCATCGCTAGAAACAGATTCAGGCGATGAACAATGTGGGATTCGTCGCTCCAACCAGCCCCAAAGCGACCTCTTATCTTGAATGGGGCTGAAGTGACCGACATATATATCACTATGTTCGTCGCCAGAACGTATAATTCACGACGAACATTGGAAAAATCGTCGCTTGAATAAACACATCTTGACCACCAAGCACTTGAATTCCGGCGACCATCACTGTTCGTCGCCTGAGTGTACTCAGGCGACGAACACGTTGGAAATGGTCACCTAAATAAATGGCGGAAGGTTGAACGAAACTTGGTAGTACTTAGGTGACGGGAATTGTTTCAATGCCATAAACATTAGACGAGAAATGTCGCTTACCAATGATGTCAATATTGATTCAACAGTCTTCCCTGCGAAGCATCGACTAACATTTTCCAGCCTGTTTTGAAAAAGTTGGAGTAAAATCTTCACATGATCGAACTGATGAGGGATCGATGTATGTAGCTCGATTGTTCAACGATTAAGACTAAGAAAAAGGCGTCACCTTGTAACGACACTATCTGGCTTCAAGTCAGGTTGCTGACTAAACTCGTTAATAAGAGAGGTAACGCTGGAGAAATCTGGATCCGGAAGTTCCGAGAGTGCATTTTCAAGTGCAACAAGATCCTAATAAAGCATATAAATGACACAAATTAGCAAAAAAATATAACATAAGCAGGTTGCTAGCTTGATCATAGCTCTAAATTTAGGTTTTGTTGATACCTTTGAAAAGACAAAGTGAGTTGCCAGTCCACAGGCAACCATTTCATTGCCATTTATTCGAGCACCGGTTAAACCCAAATATTCGCCTGAGCATTAATTATGTGTAAATTTCAATCAGTATATATACACGGATCCAGAAACTAAAACATGAGTGAGGTGAGTAGGCTAAAATTTTCATATTAATTTTTATTTATAAAAACCTTTATTCGAATGAACAAGTGCATAATTTTCATTATATTTTTTTTACAGGGCCTCCTCAAAATTTGTTTAAAGCATATATATAATTAATATAAAGAAAAAATAAAGAAAAGAGAAATGAATGGTTTGTTAGCTCAATAAGTACTTAGCCACTGAGTGTTTTTTCCACTTTCCAATTGTAGCTGTGTTCGAATCCCTTGTTCCCATTTTCAGCCTTGAAAACGTCTTTTTTTGTTTTTGTCAAATATTTTTTTTTGACAATATGAAAAAACATTATACATTATCTCCACTGAAAAAAAACCCTAATCAGTTCAAGTTATTCAACCATTACAATCGACCTTCAACATTGAGGATTTTGAAAAGTAATCTAAAATCTTTACTTATCTATTATCTTTCTCGCATTAGGTCGAATACATACATGACTTTGCATTCATGAGAGTATCTCTTTCAATTGTTAGTATATTTGATGTGTTTTATCCATTCAATTAGTAATAAAAAAAACCTCAACATATAAGTTGCACAAAGTCTAAAAAAATAATGGACCCGCAGTGCTGGGGTCTAGCCGTCTGTGCCTATATATATTAAGGAGTATTTGAGATTAATGATATTCCATATATGTTAGTTTTAGCTACCCAATATTAAGTTGAATCAATGGAGAAGATAATTAAAACTTAATTACCAAAGAAGCCAGGAAGTCTAGACAGAAAATATGAAGCACCAACATCAGGAAATAGTCCTAGTGATACTTCAGGCATCGCGAAAATCTGCACGTGAAAGAATTAATATATATGAGAGATTACTGTAACATTATGAAAGTTTAAGGTCTAGATTGTAAATAGTAGAAAACTGTATCTCCGGGTGTCTATATAAACAGAACACTTGATTCTGTTACAACCACCCGAGTATCTCTTTATTACTACACTTAAGAAGCTTTACTTTCAATATAAACAAGAGCTTTAATGAAGATGTTTTCATTGTATCAGAGAGACATGGTAGCTCGATCTTGATCTGAAGGTGATTGCATTTTCTTCTTCTTTCGCTTTTTTTTTTTTTTGGTTTTTGTGTTTGTTTTTTCTTTGAATTCATGGCGGATCCCATATATGGATCCTATATATGTTATTTGTTTATCTTTCCAGTGTCTGCAATAATAATTTTGTTTTACAACTATAAAAAAGTTTGAAAATACCCTCTTAACATAGTTAGAGAAATTTCGGAAGGATTAATGTTGTAACAATAAAAAGCATAATCCACACTCTCACATCTTGAACTGTAAATAATATACCGTTTTCTCTGTCACAATGCGAAATTTGGAATTCATGCTTAAACCAGCACCTCCACCCATTACGACGCCATCAATAAGTACAACCTGGAAATTGCCAAACAAATGCACGCACGCACGCATACACACGCATGTAGATAAACATTGTCATCATTTTCTGCAGCCGAAAAGAACGTACAATAATAAGATACAGGGTACTCAAAAAATCTCACCAGAGGCTTATGGTAGTTAGCCAACAAATAGTCCAACATCAATTGTTTTCTGTAGAAGAATGCAACAAAAGCCCAATGTCCTAATGTAACACCACAATCAAAAACTATTTTGGTCAAGAAAATTACTTGAAAAATAACTAGAAGACGACTATAGATTAAAAAAGATAGGATTGCTATTAGGTCCAGGGTATTCTAAAAAGCGCTAGGCGGTGGGCCGTCTAGCGCCTAGGTGGCTAGGCGGTGCCTAGGCGGACTTAGAACAAACGTGATTATTTTTTTATATTTTAACAGATAATACATATCAATAATTCATATAATGTAATAATAATCTAAAATATCACTTATAAACCCAAATTTGTGGTGCTTAACTAACACTAAAGTAAATAAACGCAAAAATATGTGTCTGAGTTGCGTCTCTAAGCCTCTTAAAATCCAAAACCATATATTCGACTCAAAAGCAAATATATCTCGATTTATGGGATAAAAAAACCGTAAGTCGACTAATCACATGTCTAGAAGCTAAAATTGAATAATCATCGGGCTAGGCTGGATTATGCGGGGTCTACGCGGGCTCTGGGCGGCGCCTAGGCGAAACAAGGGAGTGTCTAGGCGGAAATCCTCCTAGAAGCCTACATAGGCGGCGTCTAGGCGCGATTTTTAGAACACTGGACTGGAGCCAGCTGAAAAAAATGAGTGGGACTCAACTTTATTGTCAGAATTATATATGTATAAAAAATAATGTGAGATGCAATTTTTTGTAAAGAATATATTAGAAAAAACATATATATCTATATATCTATTAAAAAAAATCCTCTGAGTCGAGGGCTGGAGCCACCCAATAACCATGGCTCCGCCCCTGATTACTTCCATGATCGATCAACACATTTGATATGTCTTTCGCTTACCAGACATAAGTCCGATTGATTTGACGACATCTCCACCAGCACAAAATGCCTTTCCTCTCCCCTATGTGAAATGAAACAAACTAAAAGATTAAAGACATTTCAGTTGTGTTTTCGTTTGGATGAACACAACGCAACGTACGGAACTCGATAAGATGAATCAAACATTTATATATGGAGGAGCCGAGGAGGAAATATAGACAAAAAAATATAAGGATTAATTTTACCTTCAAAATGACAAGTTTGATTGTTGGATCGATTTCGAAAGCTTGCAAAGCCTTCGAGAGATCAGATATCTACATTAATTAACAAGCTAGTTTAATTAAGAATCCAACGAAAGCCCATTGTGATTAAACATGTATGTAAAATTAAATAAAAAATTGCTTTAATCCATAAGTATAACAATAAAAAAAATTTATATAACAAATAGAATTTGGACTCGATCGAAAACGATACATACCATGTCAAGAGTGAGTGAATTGAGCTTGTCAGGCCGGTTGAGTACAAGCTTCCTTACACCGGAGTTTCCTTCGGTGAGAACCTGAAATAATTTCACCCCAAATTAAAGTTCCAATGTGAGTTAGTGTGTAGTGAGCTAAGGTGAGCTTAGTAGACACAACACACACAACATACAGCTCACATAAAGGGCAAAATCGTCATTTCCCATTTGGACCAAAGCCACCTTTATAAGGCGGGAAAGTTTGTTGGAGCAAGGAACAAACTCTTTTTCTCTTCTTCTGTACTCTCCAGAACTTGTTCTCTCTAATGGAGGTTTTCCATTTTCTTCGATCTAGAATTGGTTGATGATTTTACTTCTCAATGGTGTAAAATCCAAATGGTATCAGAGCTACGAGTTTCGATCTGTATTTTTTTGCTAGTTCTCTGTGTTGATTTCTAGAATCGGGTTTGAAGGATTTCCGGAAGTCGGGATACGATTTTCTCGAAGGATTTGCTGGAAATTTGCTGAGATCTGAAGCTGCTGTAAGCGACATGGTTGGAAGAGGAGCGGGACAAACATCTGGTGCTGGAGGCGATCACCAAGGACAAGGAAGGGGGACCTTTCTCACTCCTCCTGCACCAGGATCAGGCGTCGGAAGAGGCTGGAACATTCCAAATCCAGGAATTCAATTCGGAGACATGATGCAAGGTATGTCGAATGCTCATGTGAATCCTCTTTTTTTGTCGAATTCAGATCATCCAGGGATGGTCTTGGTGTTGAATCTCTTTAATGGATCCAATTTCACGAGCTGGAGTAGAGGTGTTAAGATGGCTTTGGGAGCTAAAGTCAAGCTCGGATTCATAACTGGGAGTTGTGTGAAACCATTAGAAGGTAGTGATGACCTTGAGAATTGGATAAGAGCAGATCAGATGGTGATGTGTTGGTTGTTTAACTCAATGACAAGAGAAGTAGCTGAGAGTCTCATGTATGTCGAAACAGCTAGAGAATTGTGGAATGAAGTCAAGGAAAGATTCTTTGAATCCAATGATCCATTAGTGTATCAATTACGCAGAGACTTGGCTAATCTTAGGCAAGAGAATTTGTCTGTGGGGGCTTATTTTGGGAAATTGAGTAAGATTTGGGATGAATTGAAGTCATTAGATGCTGTTCATGTGTGCAATTGTGGAGGGATAAATGGTTGCAACTGTGCTCTACTGAAAAGGATTGTAGATCGAGAGGAAAAGGCAAAAGTCATGCAGTTTCTGATGGGATTAAATGATGTTTATGAGAATCTCAGGAGTAACATACTATCTCAGGATCCAATGCCAGGGCTTAACAAATCCTTTCAAATGGCTACACAAATAGAAAGGTCAAAAGGAGTTACTACTGCAATCCAAGGTGAGCAAAATGCCTTGAATGTGTCAAGACAATTTGACAGGTTTTCTCAGGATAGATATGGCCAGATTGATAGAAATTCCCAGCTAGACAGTGAGGCTAATGCTGCTAAAGGTTACAGAGACTTCAGGACTGGAGAGCAGTCAAGGTATTATGATAGGAACAATGAGCAAAATTATAGAGACTATAAAAAGGCCAAACTGGAAAGAAAATGTGACCATTGTGGTGAGAGAGGCCACATCAAAGAATTTTGTTTCAAACTCATTGGGTATCCTGAGTGGTTCAGGGGCCCTAAGGATGAAGGAAAGCCTAGACCAAGTGGAAAGTTTGCTGCACAGTTTGAATCTGCCCAACAGGAAAGTCCTTTTGAGGAGGATGGATACACAACCAGCAAGCTTGATCAAGCAGTGGTGCATGCTGTTTTCCAGGAGGTTTTGAAACTAATGAAAGGGAAATCACAGGTGGAGAGCATTGATAGCACTGCCAATCAGGCCATGGTGCATTTTGCAGGTACTTTAAGCTCATCCTTTCTCATTGGAGTGAACAAATCACAAAATGATCTGTGGATAGTTGATTCTGGCGCCACAGATCATATTGCTTTTGATCACAAGATTTTCTCAGAAGTTTTTGAGTTTGCCAATGCAATCAAGCTTGGGTTGCCTGATGGCAAATGTATTACAGTTACACAATTTGGTACAATAAAATTGAACTCTGATTCGGTATTGAATCATGTACTGTTGGTGCCTCAGTTTAGGCACAACTTGCTATCTGTTTCAAAGTGTGTTGCTAAGCAGAAATTGAGGTTCAGTTTTGATAATCTGGGGTGTTGGTTACAGGACCCTACAACTAGAAGAATCATTGCTAAAGGTCATGAAGACAAAGGGCTTTTTGTGTTGAAACCTGATGATAGGATGCAGTCTCAGTTACAGTACTTTGCATCTTCAAACAATGTGAGTTGTAATAACATGCTATTGATGCATGCCAGATTGGGTCATATTTCTTTGTCCAAACTTCAACACATACCTGGTTTTACTGGTATTGATTGTCAGACATTGAAGTGTGATGTGTGTGCTATGACTAAAGCACACAAATTGCAATTTGATAGGAGTTTATCACTTGCTGAGACTGTCTTTCATCTGTTACATATTGATGTTTGGGGACCTTATAGGGTCCCTGCAATGTGTGGAGCAAAATATTTCCTTACCATCTTAGATGATTGCTCTAGATGCACTTGGGTTTACTTAATGCAAGATAAGATGCAAGTGCTAAGGCTGCTCACAGCCTTTCTGAACATGGTTGAAAACCAGTTCAAAGTGTCTATTAAGATAGTTAGAACAGACAATGGTACTGAGTTTACACAAAAGGGATGCAAGGATTTGTTTGACTCCAAAGGAATCTTGCATCAAAGGGCTGCTCCAGGGGTCCATGAACAGAATGGGAGAGTAGAGAGAAAGCATAGACACCTTCTAGAGACTGCTAGAGCAATTAGGATGCATGCTGGCTTGCCTTTGATGTTCTGGGGAGACTGTGTGCTTGGTGCTACTCACCTCATTAACAAGATGCCCACTCCCATCTTGAAATGGAAATCTCCATTTGAAATTCTATATCACACAACACCTAGCTATGACCAGCTCATGGTCATTGGTTGCTTGTGCTATGCTGTTCAACCAAATGATCATAGGGATAAGCTAGGAACTCTAGCCAGAAGATGTGTCTTCCTTGGCTACCCTCCAAATCAAAAGGCATACAGACTTTATGATCTTGAGAACAAGACTGTTATAACTAGTAGACATGTGAGGTTTGAAGAACAGATCTTTCCTTTCAAAGAGAATGCAAGAGTACAGCATCAGACTCAACCCATTTACCTGCATATCATGGAGAACTCAGATGAGGAATGGTATCCCACGGCTGGCAGCCCTTCATCCTCTACATTTCCTACCACAGTAGAGCCACCTCTTTTTAATTCTCCATCACATTCATTTGATCATTTGCAGGTCCCAGATTCTTCATCCTCACAGTCAAATACTCCATCTCCTTCTCATTCTCCTACTCAACACCTCACCTCACAATCAAACACTCCATCTCCATCTCATCCTCTCCATCCTGCCACAACCTCTCCTATCCCTCATATGAATTTGAGAAGGCACATATCTAGACCTGCTAGACTCAATGATTTTGCATACTCACATCTTCCTATCAGAGGTAGTCCAGACTCATCCCAATCTGATTCCTTTGCTGTGTTCTCTATCTCAAATCTTTCCCATCTTTCTCCTAACTATGTCAGCTCCCTGGTCAATGCCTGTTCTATCTTTGAACCTAACTCCTACTCTCAAGCTAAGGGTATCCCTGAGTGGGAAGATGCAATGGAAAAGGAACTACTGGCACTCACAGGTAATCATACTTGGGACATCACTGAGCTTCCACAAGGACAGAAACCTATAGGATGCAAATGGATTTTTAAAGTCAAATATAGGGCTGATGGAACAGTTGAAAGGTATAAGGCCAGATTGGTAGCAAAGGGCTACAATCAAGTGAAGGATAGAGACTACAAAGAAACTTTCTCACCTGTTGCCAAGCTCTCCACAGTAAGAATTTTCCTTGCCATTGCTGCTTGCAGGAACTGGATGTTGCATCAATTAGATGTCAACAATGCCTTCTTACATGGATACTTAGAGGAAGAAGTGTACATGACTCCTCCTCCTGGTTACAAAGTGCCTGCAGGAAGTGTGTGTAAACTAACCAGATCTCTTTATGGGCTTAAGCAAGCCAGTCGTCAATGGAATCATGAACTCACAAGGTTCATGATCACATTAGGATATGTCCAATCTCCACATGATTTCTCTCTGTTTGTGAAGAAATCAGGAGGGCATATGACAGTAGCACTTGTTTATGTCGATGATATGCTGATCATGGGGAGCTCAAGTACTGAAATTGAGTTTACTAAGTCTGCACTGCATAAGCAATTCACTATTAAAGACCTTGGGGCTGCCAGATATTTCTTAGGCATGGAAATCTCAAGATCTTCTGCTGGCATCATGTTGAATCAAAGGAAATATGTGTTGGATATTCTTACAGATGCTCAGATGGATGGTTGTAAGGAAGCCTCATTCCCAATGCAACATGGTGTGAAGTTGTCCAACAACATAGGAGATCCCATCTCCAATCCTGAAGACTATAGAAGATTGGTTGGAAGACTGCTCTATCTCACCCTCACTCGGCCAGATATATCTTATACAGTCCAGCAACTTAGCCAGTTCATTCAATCACCATTGAAACCACATTGGGATGTCCTTATGTATCTCCTAAGATATCTCAAAGGAACTTTCAACCTTGCACTCTCTTATTCATCCAAATCCTCTCTGCAAGTCCAAGCCTTTACTGATGCTGATTGGGGCAACTGCTTGGACACTGGACGATCTCTTTCAGGTTATTGTGTGTATCTTGGATCTTCACTGGTGTCTTGGAAGACCAAGAAACAGAAGGTGGTATCCAAATCTTCAACAGAGAGTGAATACAGGGCTATGTCCTATGTAGCCAGTGAGCTTGTGTGGATGCAAGGAATCTTGTCTGACATTGACATCCACATCTCCCTTCCTATTGCTTTGTACAATGACAACAAGTCAGCCCAGCAACTGGCTCTCAATCCCATATTCCATGAGCGCACCAAACATGTAAGGATTGATGCTCACTTCATCCGAGAGATGGTGTCCAGTGGCTTCATCAATACAGTTCATGTTCCCACGTCTCTCCAAGTTGCTGATATTTTTACTAAGGCTCTTGGAGCCAAACAACATGTATTTTTCTTAGCCAAGCTTGGCCTAGTTCTTCCTGCTCTAGGCTCAGCTTGAGGGGGGTATGTGAGTTAGTGTGTAGTGAGCTAAGGTGAGCTTAGTAGACACAACACACACACAACATACAGCTCACATAAAGGGCAAAATCGTCATTTCCCATTTGGACCAAAGCCACCTTTATAAGGCAGGAAAGTTTGTTGGAGCAAGGAACAAACTCTTTTTCTCTTCTTCTGTACTCTCCAGAACTTGTTCTCTCTAATGCAGGTTTTCCATTTTCTTCGATCTAGAATTGGTTGATGATTTTACTTCTCAATTGTGTAAAATCCAAATCCAATTTTAGACCCTGTTAATTTTGTTCATGGACTAGGAAATGAAATTGGAACGGGTCCCTAAAAGCTTACTAACAGAAGGACCAAATGTGTATAAAATATCAAAGTTCAGGGATTTCATTGAACAAAAATAAAGTTCAGGGACCCGTTTGAACATTTGGTCAAAGTTTAGGGACTATAGAGAAGGGGAGAAATAGTTAGATCATTAGAAGAGATATAAGTACTCTATTAAAATTTGATAATCAAATATGGGAAAATAAATAAAGGGAAGTGTGTGTATATAGTCTACCATAAGAATTGTGAACAGATTAATATATTATTCATACGTAACAACATAATTATTCGTCTGACTTAATGTAATTATTCGTATGAATTAACAATACTTTCATATAAAAATTATTTGTTTGTTGCAACACGATTATTCGTATGAGTTATATGTACGAATAATCATGTTCTTTCAGACGAATAATTTTGTTTTTTCAAAATTTCCTTTAAATCTCAGCCGTCGATCTTCCTAATCTAACGCTCTAGATTTGTTCACAAATTACACCGTAAGAGGTATTCATAAGTGATCTCTCTCTCTCTTTTTTATTGACGAGGAACCCACCTTTGGTGGCAAACCCCGGACACGTGACCCAACCGGCAAGAGCCACACACCAGGTAAATCGGCTTGCGCCGACCGGTTCGACCCACTGGAAAGGAGCAAGGCAAACCTTGGATTTTAATCCAAGGAAAGAGGCGGAGGTAGGGATCGAACCCGAGACCTCCTGACATCCCCCTTTGCTCCTCAACAGTGAGCCACCCCGACTGGGGCATATCTCTCTCTCTCTCTCTCTCTCTCTCTCTCTCTCTCTCTCTCTCTCTCTCTCTCTCTCTCTCTCTCTCTCTCTCTCTCTCTCTCTCTCTCTCTCTCTCTCTATCTATCTATCTATCTATCTATCTATCTATCTATCTATCTATCTATCCACACACGTATAAGTCCCGTCCCGTGCACGTATGGAGAATATATTAATATAATATTATAAATAATTTAGATAGATTCCAATAAATAAATATAAATAATAATCTAAATATGAATAGTTTTTCCACCAAAAAATAGTATAGATATAAATTAAATTAGTTTAACAGATTATACATAATCTAAATATCTTTTATTTAGATTTACTCAAAAAATATAAATAAAATTCATATTCATAAGATAAAAGGATTTTTTTGTAATCTACCATTAATTGAATCTCATGGAATTTAACAAATAACTGATTTTTAAAATATTTTAATATTCTTTTTTATTAAATATGTAGCATATATTTATTACATTAGTTTACTAAAATATCTATGCACAGATGAATTATGGCTACATAATATTTTAATAAATTACTTTGGCCTCAAAAAATAATATAGATATAAATAAAATAACAATTACATATTAAATTATTAATTTTGATATAAATATAACTCTTTCCACCAATATATATATAGATTGTGACTTATATAACTTTCTATAAACTATGACAATATATAATTTTTTCTAGAATCAATTCAACTACAAAGCAAGTACCACGTAGGATGTTATGCATCGGTTTTAGTATTTGTACGATGGATATAGTTGGATCATGTGTAATCAGTCCTTATAGTATAAATGTGTACATAGTCTCATGATTATTCTACACATAATAATATAATTATTCATATGTATAAACAACTCTTCGTAAATACATGTTTATGTATTTATGTACATATAATCCCTAATATCTACTTATAAATTTTTTAATCTAATTTGTTTGAGTTTGTTAATTGAATGGTCTATCTATTAAGGTTGTGTCCAAAATCCAAATCATCCTCTCTATATTAAATATAAAAAAAATTCAATAAAATCACCTGCTGATCTTTTTCGAATAACTTGTGCAAATCCATGGAAGTCCAACCTGCGCAAGACGAGATGACAAAATTGTACTGTCAGCAATTGATCCAAATCTGTGTATTTTTGTTTTAACTGTTTTCGAGGATTGATTATCAAATCGCATAGACATTACTCCTCAACAGAAAATAATAATAAAAAATGTTAGTTCATACTCTGTAGTTGATTTGTTTGCTGAAAAGTCATTAATTATAATAAATGTACAGTATACATTAATTTTTATTTTATTTTTAAAATCAACATCTTATCAACGAAGAGCAGCAGGTAACAGTTATACCTTATGAAGATGAAGGAGCTAAGTTATGAGGGAGGCGATGGCCGGTTTCCGGTGCAGCCTGGTTTCGAACAGATCTGACTCTGAGGGATGAAGAGGCTTTTTAAGAGAGAGAGGGAGGCTGATTTCAATTTCAGATCTTACTCCATCTAGCTTAGATCGAGTGTATATATACACTAATTAACTATAGTTTTTTTTTTTTAATATTAATTTGTTTGTTATTAAAATGATGTATGATTTTTTTTATTGGTAATTAATTATGCGTTTACGATAAAAAATAATAATCATTATTATAAATAAAAATCAATTTAAATAGATTCACCATCATTTTAATAACAAACAAATTAATATTAAAAAACTATAGTTTTTTTTAATATTAACTATAGTTTTTTGAATGATTAGTACTAACACGTTGTACTCATTCAAAATCAATTTAAATAAAAAATAATAATCATTATTATAATTGATTTTAGGTGGAAGCATGTTATCACCTATATATTATTATTGGATAGAAGATAGATTCACCATCCATTTATTTCTTCCTCAACTTTCATATAAGCCGATTTAATTGGTTCAATGTTAGAGTTATGTTCTGGATTTTTCATTTTGTTTTGTTTGCATGTCCATCCTTGTTTCATGACGAAAAGTTTATCTATAACTGATTTGGCCTCTCAATTTATTTGACAGATTTGTTGATTGTTATTTGGAATAATTTATTTCCTTAAAAAAAAAGATAATGTGTCTCATTTGCTTATAAGCGACTAAATCTACATTGAAGGTGATTCTAGTATAATTATAAACCATCTCAACCAAAAATCTAAATGTCTTTGAGAAATTAAACTGATCTTGTCAGATGTTAAACTCCTTCTATCGATTTTGAAAGAAGTTTCCTTCTTTCATGTGTCCCGTTTAGGCGACAGAGTGGCTGATAATGTTGCACATCTTTACCACTCTGTCTGGGGTGTCGATATTCACAACGATTTTGGTCTTTTAGACCTCATCCGAAAGGATGCTGTCGGGTAGGACTCGCTCGCCCGAATTCTTTCATAATCAAAAAATAAAGTGACTAAGTCGGCTAGGTTCAGAAGGGACAAATCGTTGAAAGAGAGTCGTATATAGACCCATAGGGCTGGGGAAAATTTCCCACGAAAACCATATCAACACGTGCCAACCAAACCAGTTAAATTGGTAACCAATTATATTGGTAACCAATTATCATGAGTTGGTACGGTAATGGTAATCGAAACGGAAAAGTTGGGATTACCATTACCAACCGATTTACAATTGATTGGTACGGTAATTACCAACCAACTACTACCCATATACATTTAGTTTTATTTAATTATATTTTAATTGTTTTAAGATTATATTAAGTTGGTTTTGGGTTCTAAGAGTTGTTGTTTATTATTCAAGTTAATAAGTACTCCGTGAATGTTCGATAATGTATAACAAAGTAATATAAAGATACTCTAGAAGGGGGGTTGAATAGAGTATGCCGGTTTTTCGCAGATAATCTCAAGACTTTTGAAGCTCTTGCAAAACCCTTTGAGATTAGACGTAATTCTTTCTTCTGGCAAACCTGAATCACAACAGAGTTATACAATTCGAAACAAGTGCGGAAATATGGTAAAGCAGTAAGTAAAGGACGCAATGAATTGTTTACGAGGTTCGGCACGAACTTGGCCTACGTCCCCGCCCAGGGTTCTTCCAAAACCCTAGGATTCAACCGGCTTTTATTGATTCACAAGACTTAGGATCCTAATAGCTCACCGAGAAGCCTCTATCCTATACAATTGTAATCTAGTCAACTCACGTTCCCTTGGAGTCCTAGACCAATCTAGAAGAGCCCCACCCTTCTCAGCTATCTAGTACAATCCTCTTACGCTTAGTGAATCAATCGCCTAGTGTCCACTTCCTGAGTTACAAAACTCTCGAGTATAACATTCACTCGAAATATATCATATAAGCTCACTGTGTAACTCTCAAATGCTCTGAAACAAAATAAATGACTCTTAAGAACAAGCAGAGAGCACACGAAGAAGACAGATTAGACTTGAAGGCTTGAGTGTATGAAAGCTTGTGTTCAACGAATGTGTATCTGTCTTCCCTTCTTCCTTTTCTTTATATTGAACAAATCGGCGCCTAAGGATCTTCTTCAACGCCTAGAGCAGATCGTGACACTAGAGGTAATCTTCACAATCTTCTATTCTTGGAACTCTGAAGCCATAATCTTCGATTTTATTCTTCACGTTATTCAGCCCAAGGAAGGAGATATTATTCAAAAACTTGCTGCATATGTTAGTGTATAAAATATATAATAATATTTGGAAATAACATATAGTAATATTCTGACATAATATAACATAAAGTATAGGTTTTGTGTTTCATCAACACAGATGTAGCTTCAAGACCTTTGACACAAACTAAGTGTCAAAGCCTTTGAAACTATTTCCGATTTTCATCAAGGGAGTGGAGTTATCACTCCGTATTACCTATTTCTTTTATATTTGTTATTTTGTTTTTGATACTAGTATTACCTATTAATTTGATTTCTTTTTATATTTGTTATTTTTATAAATTGTTTTTAATCAAGGGAGGAATACTAGCTCGACTTCGGTTCATACTAAAACCTAAATTTTATTCGGAAGCTAGTGGACATGTTATTTTTAATATTATTGGGACTATTTAAGTCTATATATATTGCTTTTGTGCTTAAATGTATGAAAATTTAAGTATTTATATTGTTGCTACTTATAAATTTTAAATTTTATTTAAATTTTATTTTCTTTGATTATTTGTATGCTTTTTTCATCAACACCCAAAACATAGTAAAATACCATTACCAACATGTACCAACCAATTTAATTGGTAACCAATTAAGTTGGTACAACCCCTTCGATGGTTGGTAATGGTTTGGATTTTAGGATTACCAATTATAATTGGTTGATACGTGGTAACGACAAAAAACTAATTGGTATTGTACCAACTTCACCCCTATAGACCCACATAATGGTGGCATGCCAAGCACACAAGTCGATCTTATATTCTTCTCAATGTAGACAACACCGTTTTCAACACGCCTCATCAAATACAACTAGGGATGGAACTAAGGGTGTGGTGGTGTATGCTCAGCCCACCCCATTTTACCAGTAATACATATAATATAGGTAGAGAAAGATCATATCATTTAAATGACCCATTTGGTTGGGAGAAAGATCATATTATTTAAATGACCCATTTGGTTGGGAGAAAGATCATATTATTTAAATGACCTATTTGGTTGGGAGTAAAGACTGGAGCATTACCAAAATTCAATTTTTCCTCCTGTGCCTTTTATCTTCTGATGGTAAAAAATGAAGCTATTTTTTTCTTCACAAAATATACCATTGTATCTAAAACCTATATTATCACTAATTTAAATATACATAAAATAAAAGTGTGGATTAATTTAATCATTTGATAGGTATTTATCTTTCTTAGATGTAAAAATTAAAATTATATGTAAATACAGCCCACCCAAGACGTTAGAGGATGGTCATGTTGTAATATGTCTTAAAACCAGCCCGACTCTGGAGTATATCATATTAAAGTCTGCTAGGTCTAATAGGGTTAAGACGTTAGAGGATGGTCATGTACGTGCCCACCACTGGCGGATTTAGGGGTGGGCTCGTATGAGCGCGAGCCCACCTCAATCCCGGAAAAAAATATGAAAGGTTCACTATATAAAAAATAAAAAATAAAAAAGTCTAAATTAATTTAGAAGTGAAAATAAATCATAAAGTTTACCTTGCCTAGTTGGTAAAGTATAAATGGAAAAAGTGAAATAAAAAATAAAAAAGTCTAAATTAATTTAGAAGTGAAAATAAATCATAAAGTTTACCTTGCCTAGTTGGTAAAGTATAAATGGAGAACTTTTTCCTCTTTATCTAGAGCCCAAGGTTCAATTCCCACGTTTTACATTTTCTTCACTTATTTTTAACTATCTTTTTTATATATAAGTTCAAATATCTTTTTAAATTGAGAATAATTAATTTCAATTAGTATTGTTTGAATTTTATTTTAGTCATTCATTAGGGGTTTCCTTGAATTTTTTTAACTAATTACAAATTTTATTCACTTCTAATAATATGGATAAATATTTGAAATTTTTTTACATAACCCTTCACAATTAAATTTATTTAAAGTTTAGCAAAACTAGTTTCATTATTACTTAATTTTTAGCTTAAATCTCGCCCACCCCTATGTTACGGGCTGACTTCGCTACTGGTGCCCACGTATATATATAGAAGACACGCGCGCCCAATACATATATACAAATTTAATGAGATTTTTTTGATCTCAAAACCTATATTAACCTTAATGAGAAGCGTATTCCATCAAATTTATATATTTAATGAGACATCCCATTATTTTCGGAGTGGGATAATCACATTCAACAATAAATTTGAGTAAAAAAAGAAAACATAGTGTGCATGTAATTTTTTTATATTATATATTTTTTTCATTAAGATGCACATGCTTTTTTTTTTCTTTCTTTACTACTTCACTAGTCAAAGGCAGTGGGCAAGTTACACGCAGGATGGCCGTAAATCCGTAATACCGTTGTATAATCTATATATATAGATATAGATTAATCAATATATACAGTATTATATAAATATGACTGTTAAAATTGAACACACACTTTTTAGTCTTTTTATATGTGCCTCTTCTGTTGGCAAGCTGAATGAACAAATAAGACATAGTATTATATATGCTTTCAATATCTAACAAAATTGGATAATTTTTTTACCTTAAGCAGATATAATACTATATTCCTTGTAAGAGTCATATTTGTATTTTCTGAACCTTTTAATTTGTCACATTATTTTTATTTCAATTCTTCTTTAACCATGAAAATTAATCAGGGGCAAATCCACGTGGGAGTTGTTGGGATAAATAGCAATCTCACGTTAATTGTGGGTGGTATAACAAACCAAAAAATATAATGTTGGGAGAAGCCCCTACACATAGGCTTAATCTTTTGTGTAAAGTGGTGGATCCCGACCTTATAAACAAAAACAAAATTAAATCCCGACACGACTTCCGTTTTCATACGACCCGACCGGGATTCTCGGTTTCTCACATGGTATCAGAGCGGGGTTCGGCTAGAGTTGCGGTCTGGGCTTCGGATTAGTGGGGTTGCTAGCCTACATGTCGCGGGCATTGGTTCACATGGTATCAGAGCAGGTCCGAGTCGGGTCGGTTTTCCTGACTTCGGGTAAAGCTAAAACCCGTCGAAAAACCAAAAACCGGGCAAGCTATAAAGAGATTGAGAGTCTCGACCCGGAAGAAGAAGAAAAAAAACTTGTTCAAGGCGGGTTGCACTTGAGGGAGCGTGTTGGGATAAATAGTCATCTCACATTGATTGTAGGTGGTATAACAAACCAAAATATAAGGTTGGGAGAAACCCCTACACATATGCTTAAGCTTTTGTGTAAAGTGGTGGATCCGACCTTATAAACAGGGGCGGAGCTGAGGGGGGGGACTAGGGGGGCACGTGCCCCCTCTCTCATTTGACGAACTACCTAGGTGAACTACCTAGGTGTATTCTCCTCGTCGATAGCTTCGTTTTGATATATAATACGCCTTAATCCGACATCTGAGTAAAAAGTTATGAATGTTTTAAAATTAAGGGTATATTAATCACTTTAATTTTGTTCCAATAGACTATAATGCTTTTATATTTTACTTAAATTAACATTTACATACTATAATTAATCTCGAGAGCTTCGAAATGTGAGGTTATACTAATCATTTCAACAATTAGATAAAAAGTTACACAAGTTTAAAAATTTTATATCTGGTTATACGTTATTATATGTTATGAGTGCAACAAGTTATACTCTATATTAATTAGGGTTGTTATTCGAGTCAAAGAAGTCTAGTATTGTTTCATTATATTTAATTAGCTCGTTTAGAAACAAGTCAAGCTCGAGTCGAACATATATTTGAACTTGAGCTCATACTCGACTTGTTTAGTAAATGAACAAGCTTGATCGAGCTGAGTCTTTTTCCCAAGTATTCTGCAACATATCTTGCTCATGACATAGTAAATTAAAAGAAAATCTGTAAATTTCACAAAATTTGTGCTATTTTAGTTTCAGTCGAGCCGAGGTGAGCTTTGAATCAAGTATAAAAATGTTCTCATAATTAACTCATTTGTAAATGATGCTTGAGCGGCTTTTATTGAGCAAAAATCGAGCAAAACTTGAGCTACGTACTTAGCTCATATAACAACCATAATCTTAACATAATGTTTATTATATAGCGTTTTCTATACTTATTTAGTTCATTTTTTCGGATATTTCATTTATATATTTATATTTCCTTTTTTAGGTGTGAAAAAAATGATATTGTTTTATCAAAAACCGATGATATTTTATCTTATAATAACATCATTTATTATCGTATTATATATAACTCTTTACGTCATTTTAATCCAAAACTATATCGTACTGTCATACTGTGCCCCCCTCCGAAAATTTTCTGGCTCCGCCACTGCTTATAAACAAAAACAAAATTAAAACCCGACACGACTTCCATTTTCATACGACCCGACTGGGATTCTCGGTTTCTCACAGTCGATCGGTTGCTTTGATTTCAGATCATTTTGTGTTGATACGGAGTATCATATTGCTTTAATTTTTGGGTTGAATTGATCAAGATGGACAAGTTTTACTTGGGGATTGACTAAATTGGATAAAATAGGATTATCAGGATAAATCAGTCATGTTAAATCGGAGGGGCTGTTTGAGTTGGGTTCGGTATACTCATTTGGGTTTGGTTATATCTCGGTATATTGTATATTCTCCATGTTCAGAGCTCACAAATTTTCGATTCCACCAAATCCACTGCTTACAAACATCAGTACTTATCTAAACATCGAAACATAACTGAGGTGAAAAGTGAAAGCATTTTGATTCCACCAAATCGCATATTCATAGAATCCGAATTCCAGTACCATCAACTCCAGGGTTACAGAACAAAATCAAAACTAGTGTAATTACAAGAGGATGTTATATTTTGAGATTGAGAGAATGAGAAATCAGAGAAAATGTTTGAGAATGAATATACTGAATTGATTGAGATGTAAATTGTCTGTTACAAAGGTATTTATAAAGGAGAGTAGACATCCTAATCTGTTACATCACACACGCACACTTCACACACTTGCTCTAACGACTTGCACTCTAATTCATCCACTTGGGATCTGTTTTCCCTTAGCTTGTGTGGCAGCTGTGTCATCTGTAGTGTCCAACATCCCCCCCGCAAGCTGGAGGGTGGTACACACCAAGATTGGACAGAAGATGGTTTTGCTGAGCAGATGGAAGAACTTTGGTGAATACATCAGCAAGTTGTGCAGTTGTGGGAATGTAGGATAGTTGCAGAAGTCCTTCCATCACTTTATCTCTGGTGAAGTGGCAATCTACCTCTATATGCTTCGTCCGTTCATGGAAAACGGGATTCTTTGCAATTTGCAATGCCGAGCTGTTGTCACAATGTAATGTCACTGGTTGAAGGGACTTAATGCCCATGTCAGAAAGAAGACGAACAAGCCAAGTTGTCTCAGCTGCAGCTTGAGCCATGGCCCTATACTCGGCCTCTGCAGAGCTTCGAGAGACGACAGACTGTTTCTTAGACTTCCAGCTAATCGGAGAATTTCCAAGCATCAACACATAACCAGTGACTGATCGTCGAGAGAATGGACAAGAGGCCCAATCTGAATCCGAATAAGCACTCAGCACTGGGTGATCAGAACCATTTAAAAGAATGCCATTGCCAACAGTCCCTTGAACATAACGTAATGTGTGGAGAAGGGCATCAAAGTGGGCATTGCAAGGAGCAGACATGAATTGACTTAAAGTCTGCACAGTAAAGCTTAAATCAGGCCTTGTGTGGGTAAGAAAATTAAGCTTACCCACTAGCTGGCGATATCGAGAGGGATCTGTCATTGGAGTATCCATATTAGGAGCAAGTTTGCAATGAAGAGGAAGTGGAGTGCAAACTGGTTTGAGAGACGACAGATCAACATCCTGTAGCAGTTCCTGAGTGAACTTTTGCTGTGTCAAAGCAATTCCATTAGGAAGATATGAAGCTTCAAGTCCCAAAAAATAGCTTAGGAGACCCAGATCTTTGATGCTGAATTCACTGTCTAGGAACTTCTTGAGCTTAGAAATCATTGAGCAATCTGAACCAGTTATCAACAAATCATCAACATAGATTGCAACCAAAGTGAGCTGATCATTAGCAGAGAGAATGAACAAAGAATAATCGTTCTTAGACTGCACAAACCCAAGAGACTCTAATGCATTTGTCAACCTCTGGAACCATTGACGAGAGGCCTGTTTAAGTCCATAAAGAGACTTAGTGAGCTTGCATACAAGCTTGTCAGGGTTGGGAATTCCCTCTGGCATTCACATGTAGACGTCCTCATGAAGATGGCCATGGAGAAAGGCATTATTCACATCCAATTGGTGAATTTTCCAATGCTTGGAAGCAGCAACAGAAATGAGGCTCCTGATGGTTGGCATTTTAACAACTGGGGAGAATGTTTCATGGTAATCTATACCATGTTTTTGAGTGAACCCCTTTGCTACCAACCGAGCTTTGTAACGTGCTAGAGAACCATCAGCTCGAAGCTTGACCTTGAATACCCACTTGCATCCAATTGCCTTTTTACCTTTGGGCAAAGGGACTAGCTGCCAAGTGCCATTAGAATGCAGAGCATCAATCTCCTTTTTCATTGCTAAAATCCAGTTTGGGTCATTGGAGGCTTGAAGAAAATTTGTTGGCTCAATATAAGAGGATGCAGTGGTCAAGAAAGAGAAATGTGACAGAGGTAAAAGAGTAGAAGTTACCATATTGATTGATGCAGTTGAAGAAGGCTTGTATGCACTTGTGTAGTCACTCAGGTAAGATGGTGGTTTATGTGTCCTAGTGGATCTCCTCAAGGCAACTGGTGGGGTAGGGGCTGGAACAATAGGTGGGGTAGGCACATGTATAGGAGGGTTGCTGTCATGACTGGCATTGGGAGCAGGTGGTATAGGCTCAGTGACTGTGGGGTAAAAGATGTGGTCCGGGTAATCAGATATTAAAGTGGGTAAAGTGTTGTCTGTTATGTGTTTCATATACTGAAAAGGGAAATGCCTTTCATGGAAAACAAGGTCTCTGGTATGAAACACTTTAGAGGTGGTCAGGTCTAGAGCAACATAAGACTTTTTGCCAAAAGAGTAGCCAAGAAAAACACATGGCTTAGCTCTAGCTTGCAGCTTATCCCTGGACCTTTTGAGAGTACTGGCAAACACCAAGCAACCAAAGGCTTTAAGAAAATTATAATCAGGAGATTTGTGGAATAACATTTCAAATGGAGATTTGTGTTTGAGAGAAGGGAGTGGAGTTCTGTTAATGAGATATGTGGCTGTGAGAACATAGTGACCCCAGAAATGAGCAGGAAGGTTGGACTGAAAGAGTAAGGCACGAGCAACCTCAAGGAGGTGTTTGTGCTTTCTTTCAACTCGGCCGTTTTGTTGTGGAGAATCAACACAAGAAGTCTGATGACATATGCCCTTTTCTTCATAGAATTTTCTAGCAGGAGCATCAGAAAACTCATAAGCATTGTCTGATCTGATATTTTTGATGACAGTATTGAACTGAGTATTAACAAGATTAGAAAAGGATTGGATAACAGACAATGCATTGCTTTTATTAGACATGAGGAAAAGCCAAGTACAACGAGAAAAGTCATCTACAATGGTAAGAAAAAATCGAAATCCATTGTATGTGGGTGTCTTGTAAGGACCCCAAGTATCTATGTGTATGAGCTCAAAAGGTGCAGTAGCAAGACTATGAGATGAAAAAAATGGTTTTCTGTGTTGCTTTGCCTGGGGGCAGACTTTGCAAATGAAGGGAGTCTTGACACAAGGAACACCAGGGATGTGCTTAAGCTGCTCATAAGCTGGGTGGCCAAGCCGGCAATGCCATAGGTCAGGGCTGTTGGAGAATGAAGCAAGGGCAGTAGGAGATCCCATATCTAAGAATGCAGGAGTGGTCATGACAGTCTTATCAAGAACATACAAGCCCTTTTCTTCCTTACCAATCAACAGTGGCATCCTCTTCAAAGGGTCCTGAAGATAACAAGCATGAGGTGTGAAAATCACATTAGAATTCAATGATTTGGTGAGTTTGCTGATTGATAGAAGGTTAAAACAAAAATCAGGCACGTGTAAGACATCAGAAATTGAGAAGTGGCTATCAAAGTTTGTGGAGCCAATATTAACCACTGGAGATTTGTTACCATTAGGCATGGTGATGTTTGTGGGCTTGGATGCTGGTGAATAAGATGACAAGAGAGGGAGATGAGGGGTGATATGGTCAGTAGCCCCGCTATCAATAATCCAAGTAGGAGAAGCACATGAAGAAAGGAGACATGATGATGCAATACCTGCTAAGAAGGCACAAGATTCATCTTTCACAGTTGAAGCATTACCAAGCAGAGAAATGAGTTGACTGTACTGATCAGCAGTCAACGAGAAAGGTGCAGGAGCTGTAGGAGCATTGGTCTGAGGCTCAGAGGATGACGACGATGAAGAAGCATTAGCCGAATGATTTGCTCGAGATGGTTGAGAAGATGGATACCCATGGAGTTTCCAACAACGCTCGATAGTGTGATTCGTCTGTTTGCAGGGATCACAGAAGAACTGATTCTTCTTCCCATTTCCTTTGCCAGAAGCAGGTTTGGAAGAAGCACCCTTCGAATCAGTCGAACCCTTCGAAAGATTCTTGGATTGAGCAGCTAAAGCAGTAGAATCTTGGTCAATTTGTGCATCAGGAGCACGAATTGCTCGTTGCTCTTCATCTTGCAACAGCATTTGATACACCTCGTCCAATGAAGGAGGAGGATGGTTGAGCAAGATATTGCTCCGAGTAGCAGAAAAGGTGTCGTTCAAGCCCATGAGGAACTGTGTGACTTGTTGATCACCCAAAACATCAAGAATTATAGCAGAAGATCCACACGCACAAACTTTATCTTCAAGAAGCATTAGGTATTCATCCCATACCTTTTTCCTTTTAGTAAAATAGGCAGTAATTGACAGAGATCCTTGAGCAATGCAACAAAGATCACGATGTACCTGATAAACGCGAGTGCGATTTGGCTTTCCAAATCGTGCAGCAAGTTCCTTCCAAACTTGAGAAGCTGATCGGCAATAGAGGATTGATTTAGCGATCTCTGGAACGACGGAATGAAAAAGCCAGGCGAGCACCATGTTGTTACAGCGTTCCCATTGCATCAGAAGCAATGGATCCTCCGCTGGAGGTCTGCAAGAACCTGTAACGAACCCCATTTTATTCTTTGCGAGAAGAGAAACCTCGACAGCGCGTCGCCAATGGTGATAATTCTTTCCATCCAGCAACCTCGTGGAGAGAACGAAGCTTGGATTGTCGGAATTATGAAGATAGAACTCGCTGAGAGGATCTGTGGCGGAAGGAGGCGGAAACCTTGGATCAGGAACTGGTTGAAACGCCATGGGAGAACCAAGGATCTAGAGAAACAAGAACCTCTCTGATACCATGTTATATTTTGAGATTGAGAGAATGAGAAATCAGAGAAAATGTTTGAGAATGAATATACTGAATTGATTGAGATGTAAATTGTCTGTTACAAAGGTATTTATAGAGGAGAGTAGACATCCTAATCTGTTACATCACACACGCACACTTCACACACTTGCTCTAACGACTTGCACTCTAATTCATCCACTTGGGATCTGTTTTCCCTTAGCTTGTGTGGCAGCTGTGTCATCTGTAGTGTCCAACAGAGGAAGATTAAAGACAGTGCGAAGTCAATGGGAAAGTAATTTCACCTCAAAGATTAATAATACTGAAATCTTTAGAGGAATCCTCTGGCGGCGGCGTTGCTCCCCGCACCATTGCTCCGAGTCGAGGCCCTCGGATTTCTCGTCCCATGACATTTGGTTATCTTTCAGAGCCTCCGCCTCCGAGTCGCCACCCTCGGCCGCACTGTTGCTGCAAGATGTTCCCTACGCCATTGCTCCTAGTCGTCGCCCTCGAGTTCGCCGACCACAACACTACCAGATCTACTCTGTCGTAGCCGTCGAATCCAGATCCACGCCAGAGTTGGCCTCCCCACTCCTCCACCAACTCCAGATCTACTCCGTCCTAGCCCTCGGCATCAGAAGTGCTCAAATCTATGCTGATCTAAAGAAGACGAAACGACAGCGCACCAACGGAGTTGTCGGGGTTTGTGCGCGAGAGAGATGCGGGAGGAGGTTAGAGGAGGTCAGGGAAGGGTTTAGGAAAGAACAAGATTTGTGTACATGGGAAGCTTAGAGGATCTGATGAAGGGGAAAGACGATTTTATATGGACAGTTTGCCAATTAATTCAAAAGTGTTGATAGTTTATTAATTTCAACATCCAAAAGTGCCTTCCAGCCAAATTTTCTCTATAAAAAAGCTCAATTAAATAATAAATTTTAAGATTTTATTCAATATATTTAAACAAAAACATTATTTTTAATATAGACATATAAAAATGATTATTTAAATCACAAATTTAAGGTTTTTTTTTATAACTTATTTGAGTAAAAAAAATAATTTTCATATATAAATGTAAAAAAAAATCTTTGAAAAAATATCAAGTTCCCCCACTCCTATTTTTTTTTCTGGGTTCGCCACTGGCTACATATCTAGCTTCATCACCCGAAGTAGGTAAGTAACACCATACGATTTAACGTAAATAAAAAATAATAATTATCATATTAGTATGAACATGGTATTACATGGATATGAATATGTAAAATATTATATTGTATGAATATTAATATAGTGTTATTTTTTTTTACCGTTACACGTATTGTACAATACATTTCAGTAGACAAAACGGAAACAAAAATCAGCTGACAAAGTGTACATTATTTTATCGTCTACTGTGTTGATAATGCATATTTTGTGTAGATATTATAGGTGGTTGACGGAGGGAAAACCTGTCGTTGATCCGCCAAAGAAAACTCAAACCTATAGCAAGTATAGCAATAAGCAAGAGGTCGATCCATAGAGAAAGTTATAATTCAAGTTTGATTCATGTGTCAATCAAAGTAACCAATTTGGGGGGTTTTTGTGTGTGAAAGTTCCGCTTTTTTTCTAAGCGGAGTAAAGAAAGCAAAGTAAATGAATTTGGTTTAGACAATTAGGAGAAGCAATTCTACCTACAATTTTCCACTTTATTTGGTTGAAGCGATCCTTGTAACTTCTTCTCGTCCTATTAAGTTTCCTATGAATGCCCTTGTCCCGACCTAATATAGTTACTAGTCCAATCAGTCCTAAAAACCCTTATCAATCGAACAGTCCCTAAAGAAGGATTTAACCCAATTGATAGCTTTAAGTTCAGAGATTAACCAAGATATTTGCAGTCCCTAAAGAGGGATTTAACAACACATCCAACTTCCTACTTGTTCAATTAGTTCAATCAGCCCTAAAGGAACAAGTTTGCCACTTAGGTTAAGGTTCACAATCAGGAATCTACAAAACTTTAGCAATTGAATTGATCTAACAAGTTGACCAGACAAGATAGAACAAAACAATAAACAATCAAGCACAAAGAAGTTGAAGCATTCAAATATAGGAAACAAGGAACGAGAATTAGAAACTCACAATCAATCCAAATAAAGCTTCAAATTGCAGGCAGAATAGATGAGTTTAGTTCCTCATGGAAGACATCGCTCAAATCTCTAAAGCGTCTGATAGAAAGCAGAATAGAATAGAAGTTCTTAAAAAACTAACAATAATCGGCCTTTTAAAGGGTCTAAGTCGGCCACCAAACAAAATAACATAAACTAGGGTTTTCGTAAAAAAAATGGCGCGCAGACGTCAAATGCTGCGGCGGCGGCATATGCTGCGGCCGCTGCAAATTGATTGGCCGCGGTCGCGGCATGGTTGCTGCAGCCGCAACCAGGGGCCTTTCACGGAAAATCTATCCCGAATTTGCTCTTCTTGTCAACAGAAAAGTTGTAGTTCTCTGAAAGACCTTTCCAACGCATGGTCATAATAGTCAATCGGACAACCGAGGCGTCCAGAAAGTGCAAAACAAGTTCAGCATGTCTGGCGACAACTTCTGCAGACTTGTTCTTCGTTTAGGTCCGCTTCTTCTTCTCAGGACCTCTTGAGATCTTCATGTAATCTTCTCCAATCAACTAGACATTCTCATCTAATGCGTTAACAACTCCTGTCTCATCATCGGATCCACGATTACCTGAAATAATCAATAAAAGTGTGTAGATTCCGACTCCACTAACATAGAGAGAAAATATGCAAATTGTACTTAATCCATCCATGAAATGCATCTTAACTAAGCTAAATGCAACCTATTATGCCTACCTAAATGCATGCTATCAGTGGTCTTAGGTGCATTAGAGTCTCCATATTGCATGTTTAATAAGCTTATTTGCATTATTGATCATTTGGTATTCGAAATTCGGAATCTACAATTTTTAGTGCTTATTTATAGATTACAAGATCCGAGCTTGAAAGGTGGAGAAATCACGAGCAAATGAAGCTAAGAAGATCCAAGGGACAAGCTATGGAAGAGCATGAAACAAGCCAAGGAAGTGTTAGAAGTCAAATTGGGAAGTTAAGGAGCACAAGAACAAGAATGGAAATGAAGAACATGGAGAAATCCCATCTTTAAGGTTCTGAGAAATTTGACTCAGCTTATGAGGTCTTCATGAGTGTTGTAGTCCTTGAAAAGATATTTCCAACGCATATTCATATGCGTCAATCGAACGAACGATGACTCCACAAAGTGCATTACAAGTTCAGTCTGTCGAAGCTGTCAAGTTGTACGAACACTGCCCACCGGTTTTCTAGCGGCGCCCGCCGGTCACACTGTTTTCGGATCTGCGCAATGCGGCCCAAGTCTATCTTTATGGATATTCTACCTATCTAATTCTAGGGTTTTGTGCCACCAATTACAACCCTATATTAGTTATATTTTCAGCATTCATTCAATCAACTAATTCACGTCGGAGAGGAGAGGTATTGGAGGAGAGTCATTCACGTCGGAGAGGGTTAGACTGGGCCTCATGCAAGTGACAGAGACCATATCTCCCGTTTCGCACACCATGTCATCGTCTTTTTTTTTAGTTTCGTTTGCCATTTTTTTTTCTATGAGTTTTTATTTTGTTTTTAGTTTTGTTTGCTACATTTGCCTTTTTGTTGTTCTATGAGTTTATATTGCATTGGTTGGTGTCTGGGCCACTAGGAAACACTCTCTCGACGACGTTGGGGAAAGAGTGTGTACAATTTGGCCCCCCATACCCTGCCCCGGCGGGACAAACTGGGTATGTTGTTGTTGTTGTATTCAATCAACTAATTTAGAACTAACACTTGAGTAATTCATTAACATAAAGAGAGATAAGATGATTTAAGTTTAGAGATTCAAGGTACGTTATGCGTACCTAGAATTCTTGTGGTTTTGCTATGATTCAAGACTTGGTTGGTTGATTGTGAGACTTGATTTATATGTTATTTATAAGTTTATTTATTATCTTGTTCTTATTGATATATATTAATTTCTGTTTCTTTCTATGACTAGCCATCTAGATAAAAATTACATCTATGCTATGAATCCGTTGTTGGTTTCTCGATAGCAAACAAAGCCATTGATCCAGTGATGTTTCGATTGCCTTTGTAGTGGATGATAACAATTGATCTATGTTGAGTAGATGAAATTAGGGTTAATTGAGTTGTTCCTTTTAATTCCTGATTGCATTGAATTGATGTGTCAATCACTCAATTGGCATAAGTACTCGGTCATTTATGTTATTCTTTCGTGATGCCACATTGAATAAGTACGTGAATTGTAGGGGTGGGCACAAATCCCGCAAATCCCGATCTCGTCCCGGTCCCGTCCCGCAAAAATTATGCGGGACGAAACGTGGGACGATCCCGGTGGGATCCCACAAATCCCGTCCCGTCTCGCATATAATATTAATAATAATAATAATAATAATAATAATAATAATAATAATAATAATAATAATAATAATAATAATAATAATAATAATAATAATAATAATAATAATAATAATAATTAGCTGGTTATGGTTTCCTACCCTTCTCCTTCTCTTCGTTGGGTGAGTTAGATACGGATGCTGTAGCTTTGCTGAAGCGGATTCAGAAATTTTCGGTATCTCAGGATGCTGGGGCTCGTGTTGCCACTTATATTTTTTCTAGAATTAGCTTTGTTATCGCTAAGGGAGTGGGTGCCCAGATAGTATCTCGGTTACCCACTAATTTCTTGTAAATTGTTTTTATATAATAATATTAATAATAATAATAATAATAATAATAATAATAATAATAATAATAATAATAATAGTAAATCATATGTTTGTTTGGATTTTTATAATAATAATAATAATAATTTTTATAATAATAATAATATTATTTGTTTATAATAATAATAATATATGTTTATAATAATAATATTATTATTATTTGAGAAAATATTATTTATAATTATAATAATAATTTTCAATTTATAATAATAATTGATTATAATAATAATATTATTATATAATATTATAATATAATTTAATAATAATATTACTTTATAATAAAATTATTATTATATTATATTATATTATTATATCATATTATTTTTTTCTTGTAAAGTATAATTATTTTATAATAATAACAGTAAAAATAAATATTATTATTATTATTTTATTTATTTATTTGTTTATTTATTTATTATTATGAACTCCAAATAGTATAGAAAACAAACAATCAAATGTTTAAGGTACAAGAGGCAAATAGCTAAATACGGCATTTTTCCCAACTATTAATCGATAATGAGACAGTATCTGGTGAATCTCGTCTCAATCCCTTTCCGTCTCGATCTAGTAAGATAATGTAGCCAAATATGTTGAATATTATAATTAATTATACAATCCTTGTATGAATTAATAATAGTATAATAATAATAATAATAATAATAATAATAATAATAATAATAATAATAATAATAATAATAATAATAATAATAATAATAATAATAATAATATAGTTGAGAAGAATATTGTATTCAACATATTATACAAATTAATGAATTATGAAAGCATTTTTCACTTTGCAAATTTATATAATATTTTATTATTTTTATTTGCGGGACAAGGCCTGTCCCGTCTCGATCCCGTCCCATCCAAACACCATCCCGTCCCGATGCCGTTCCGGAAAAAAAGTGTCAATCCCGTCCCAATCCCGTCTCGTAAAAATTTCGCAGGACGAGTCCCGTCCCGCGCTCACCCCTAGTGAATTGTATCTTTGCGGAACAATCTAGTCTAGGAAGTCGGCATAAGCTTAGGAATAATATTGAAATCAACTCAATGATCAAGTAAACCATCCAATGTTGCGAATCGTATGCGAAACTACACTATTCTCTTCTATCTTTTATTCACTCTTACTAACCTTCCTCATAGTTTATTTACATTCCTCATTACCTATTTACATTCATATCTTCTCTTTATTTGCATAATTAGTAAATACACATTACATAGAAATACTCGTTTATCTTTGAGTTCGACCCCTTACTTATCTGCTATACTAGTTTCCTAGTTAGTTTGTTAGTTTGGGTATTATATTTCTTTGGCGAGGTGATCAAACCAACGATATTTCTCCTCCGTCATGTGTCAAAAATATTAGTGTTAAAATTGTTATTGCAATGATCAAATGACTAATGGAAACAAAAACCAACTGACAAATTGTACATTACTTCTACAACTAAATTAACCAGCTGACAAATCATCAACAAGCATTTAAGTACTGTACATTATTGCCCTATAAAATTCCTCTAATGTATTTAGTCAACATACATTAGATATAAAAAATTCTACTAAAACGCCAGATGGACACATGTTTTGTTACTGTGTTAAAAATGCCAGATGTACTAAAGAATTTATTAGCTTTATGTTCAAATCCCATAAGCCTCATAGTATTTGTTTTATAGTTTTTATTTCTTCTAGTTTTCTTCTACTAAAAAGATCTAATTAAATAACAAATTTAAGTATTTCTCCAATATATTTTAACAGAAATATTATTTCCTATATATAGTTATAAAAATAATTCTAATTTTTTCCATATAACTGTATATTTAAATCACAAATTTAATGTTTTTCTAATATATTTATACAAAAAAAAAATATTTTTTACACATACATGCAAAATAATTTTTTTTTTAAAAATAGCTCCCCGCTAAAATAAATTATGGATCCGCCATTGTCTATGATATAATACTCGACTAGGGCGTTTATTCTGGCATCTAAATGTGTTACGTAAGTACCTAAACAAATATAATTCAAAGTTGACTATATTAGAGGAATTTTATAGGGCAATAATAAGTAATAACACATGGTCCATCTACATTCTTTAACAATAACAACACTTTGAGTGTACATCAAAAATCAGTGTCTCCCGCTTAATTAAATATTGCCATATTGTTGTTGATGATTACCTTAATATTCATTGTCATAGTGTATAAATAATTTACAAACACTAATTATTTTTGACACACTAGACTATAAAATAATGTACAATGGTTTTGTACGTTTCCATTATAGTCATTATATATATAATTTACAACTTGTATCGATCTGAGTTGTTACATAATCATGGGAGAAATGTTAACGTTGTACACTCTAGACTAGTGGCATTTTGGGATTACAAGTCAATCGAGATTAGTGGCATTTTATCAAATTAATTAAAGCTCTGGATAAACACCAACGAAGCTCCGCCAATCCAGCTAGGGGAACATGTATCTTAACACATCTCTACAAATTCAACCAGATGAACATGTCTAGTTGACATCTTACATATGTACAAAAATTACATTTTATCCCGTGATCTAATAGCCCGAATATAAAATATCCGAGATATAATATGCTTTCAAGTGATAATTATGTATTTTACTTTATTTTCGAAAACTAAAAAAAACATATAGCCCGGATCTATAACACACGCCCGGGCTATTATATATGGAGAATTTCTATACAACAAATATTAAAAACCCGGAGATTAAAAATCCGGGCTATTATGTCAATCTAATAGCCCGAGCGCTTAATCAAGGACCCAAATTCGGGCTAAAAGGTACCACCCAAAATATCAGGCCAAATTAAATAGCCCATATTGTACAAAAGTCCGAGCTATTTTACGCGTGGCGCGAAAAAGAAAAATAAAGCGGTAGATCTAAAATTAAAAGGAAAATAAAGCGGCAGATCTAAAATTTTTCAAGGGGTAAGGGTTCCCAAATTGGAATCACAAACCTGCTCCAAATCGAAATCCCCGTCTCCCCCAAATCGAAACCCTCCATCTCTGTGTCTCGCCGTCGGGGTCACGACCTCCATCGCCGCTCACTCTCTCGCCGCTCATTGTCTTCGCCACCTCCTACCACACCCTTGTCTCGCCGACTTCACCAAATCGAAACCCTCAGTCTCTGCGTCTCGCCAGTGTCTCGCCGCCGGGGTCACGACCTCCATCGCCGCTCACTGTCTTCGCCTCCTCCTACCACACCCTTGTCTCGCCGACTTCACCAGCTTGCCACCATCGTCTCGCCGTCGGGGTCACAACCTCCCACCACCCTAAATTCAGACATCGACATCCTCGCCTCTCACCCTCTCTTCTCCCCTCAGTGCTGCGCGCCCTTCGTCTCCACGGTAAGCTCTTCTCTTCACCCTAATTTCTGGTGAGAGTTACATCTTCGTCTCCACTGTCTTACTCATCCTAGAGTATACTTAATCTTCTATTGTCATCTTTGGCTTGGTTGTTTATTTTGGTTCTCAATTTCTCCACTGGGAAACAAGGGTACAGCACAAAGTTGGCATGTCTGATCTAATTTTAGATTGAAGTCTGTCCTTACTGTATAAAAATATTTTTAGTGCAGATGTGATGCATTGGTGGATTCAGGGAAATATTCAAATATTCAATGCTTTTGGAACATTTTGGCTTCAATTTTCAATTGTAAAGGTTGCAAGTAGGGGTGGGCACAAATCCCGCAAATCCCGGTCCCGTCCCGGGCCCGTCCCGGTCCCGTCCCGATCCCGGTGGGATTTCAAAAAAAAAATAGTAAATCCCGTCCCGGTCCCGTCCCGCAAAAATTATGCGGGACGGAACGCGGGACGACCCATCTCAATCCCGCAAATCCCGTCCCGTCCCGCATATATTATAATAATAATAATAATAATAATAATAATAATAATAATAATAATAATAATAATAATAATAATATATTATGTTATACATACTGTAATATATATAATCTATATATAGATTACATACACTTGTAATTGTACAGTGTATATGCATACATATATACGGAGTACACACTAATGCAGTAATGCTACTGCATTCCGCCAAAAAAAGGTGCTACCGCCTATATTCATCAATGTAACGCTACTACATCAGTGTGTATATATACACACGTATATTATATATGTATGTATATATAGGAAAACCCGTAAAATATAAAAAAATTTATAGATTTATATGTGTTACGTCTTTGAAAATCACAAAATATATAGGAAATTTTTAACTTTTTATAATCTTTTTTATTTGAGGGACAAGGCCCGTCCCGTCCCGATCCCGTCCCGGTCCTGCCCCGCAAAAATTACGCGGGACGGGACGCGGGACGAACTCCGTCCCGTCCCGCGCCCACCCCTAGTTGCAAGCATTCACCAAAATTGATGAATGAAATGTATTCATGTTGAATATACCACTGAGATTTCATTGATAGCTACTAATTAATTAGATGGGTATACAACCTAGTAGCATTTGGCTAACAGACGCATTTTTGCAATTTGTGAATTCTCGTTCAAAGAGTCATATGGACTTGTGTGCTGTAATTTTGAAGGAGCTGGTGCTTTTGCTTTGTATTATGGTTCTTCAATATGTTCAGAATAAGGTCTAATTGTAGGGAGATATACGTGCTACATTTTTTTGAGTTTGAAATGGCTAAAGGAATCTTTCATTTTTTCAACTATCTACAACGTAATTGAGTGTATTTGTAGATATTTATTTGAAACTCATGAAGGAGTTGAAAACAAGTTCAAATTTATTTGCCCGAATCAAATTTCACCACACGATCAAAGCCTTGAACAAAGGGCCGCTTATATTGCAAATGCAATGGAAGGCGATATTAAAGGCCAACTCTTTTTTGCACCATATCATTTTAGGTAAGCACTCTCTAATGTAATGTGTATTATTTATAATTTCACATATATGCATTCTCATTTACATAAATAATATGAACTTGTAGTCATCACTGGGTGCTGTTTGTGATGAGCCCTCAGTTGGGTTCCGCCTATTGGATTGATCCACAAGGTCAAATATACAACCAGATGTTGAGAAGTTAGTTGCAATGTAAGTGTTCTTTTATTATAAAAAATGATAATCACAAAATATTTTAATTCCTAGTTCTTATTCACCTCTCCTATAGCTTGAAATTTTCAAGTTGCGCCTCTTTGTCCCCCTTTGTTCCTTCGTAATCTATTTGAGTTCTCAAAGTCCTAATCAATTTTATGTTTTATTGCAATTGGATATCTATATTATTTTTTACAGGAGCTATAAGCTGAAATATTTCAAGTTGGGCAAGAAAACTCCTCGAAAAGAAACTTTGTGGCATGTTGTTAAGGTTTTGAATTAAAAAAATTTCATTACTTTTTTTCTATAGATTATTTCCATGAAATGTATTGAATGTCATATTTACAATTATAATGTGTGTGACGTGTGATATGATATGCAGTGTCCTCGTCAGTCTACCCAAACTGATTGTGGTTATTATGTTTTAAAGTTTATGCGGGACATCATACATCGAGGATCTTGTATTATTCCACTCAAGGTATGAGTTTTCACTTTCTTATATGGTTGTGTCTTAACTAAGCTACTTCTTCATATAAATGAACGTTGTCTTTTTTTTCCAGTGGTTTAGTGGTGAGTCTACTTACCAAAACGAGGATATTGATGAAATCCAAAGAGAGTGGTTGGATAATTTATTCACACTAATCATGTAAGTAAGAATGCATTTCAATTTTATTGCTAGTTTTTTATTTTATAAATCATCATTATGCGCCTTTTTTGATAGTTGTTTTTAATGTAGGAACTGAATACTCTCGCTTATCTCTCTATCAGTTTCTCAAAATGTATGTATAATCTCCTCCCTTTTATTCATTTTTGATTTCTTATAATCGTACAATGAGAAATAGACCGTTAGTGGAGAGTAGAGATTTGGTGGTTGATGTATTTTTAGAAAGTGGATAATTTTTGGCGTATAATGCATGATATTTATGTAGCTTCATGCTCATCTTTTTTGTGTGCTCTAGTGATTCATTACTGGATGTTATTTGATGCACTTTTGTTTTTGGGTAGGACATTATTCTTATCGACTTCAAACCTTTTGGCGCAGGTTATAGTTTTGGATGTGAATGGACAAACAAATTCAAAGTCAGTAAAAGACCCGAGAGGCGAGGCAAAGAAATTTGGATTTGGTGTTCTAAAGAAAAGGTTGTGTGCCACTTTGCTTATGACAGTTTTTGGGTAGTTCAAGTCCTTTTTAAACCTACTTTTATGCATTTGTCCTTGGATGAAGTAATGAAACTGTACTCTTTTTGTGGATGATTTGTAGACGGTTGTATGGAAACTTAGTGTTTGGGATATTGTGTGCCAACTGCAAAGTGTTTTGTTTGAATGTGGTTGAAATGTATGAAAAGCGCAGGGCCTTTGTTTGAAATGTGTAAATTGCATATATGTACAGGTGGAATATTAATAAAATAAAACGGTTATTAAAAAAAAATGCAAAAACAAATAACCCGGACCTCATAAACTCCAGGGTATATAACGTTTTCCATGTAGTATAATGATAGCCCAAATAGCCCGGAGGTTATCTTAGGCTCCGAGCTATATAATCCATTTATATGGGGCTATTATGAATCAAATAGCCCGGATATCAAACTGTCCGGGCTATTTGAGTGTGCTTCAATGGGATTTTTTATGGACGAAATAGCCCGTAGCTGAATATCCGGGCTATTTTATGCATATAATAGCCTGGATGTTAAATAAAATCCGGGCTATTAGGTGCTGTCATTTTTCAGCGCCAAAACTGTCAACCTTTAATAGCTCGGGCGTGTGTTTTTTATGTCCGGGCTATATACCTATTATCACACCTACTTGTTGCCCGGACCATATTTGGATTATATCCGGGTTATATTTGATAAAGCGCCCGGGCTAAAAGATGATTTTTGTACTAGTGCATTTTCTTTAAAATTAGGTTATGAAATCGAAAGTCAACCTATTAGCTTAAATTGCTCTCATAACTTGATTGTAATATCTTGAGAGCTAAACTACAAGTCTTTGAAAAAGGTTGATGAAAGATAAAATAAGACTCTGGTTTTAAGGTCTTGACAGTAAGGGCAAATTGGACGAATTAGTACATCGAATATTTTATATATTTATTTATTAAAGATTTTTATGTGCATATTTTATATAGCAAATATTTGAAAAGATTGCTGAGTTTTTCTACGCAAATTCTAGAAGATTTGGTAACTGAAAAATCTTCTATAAAAGAATGAATTTTTGAATTCAAATTGAAGATATGGTGAAGATTCTGCGCAATCAAAAGATCTCGTTTTGTGGCATTATTTCCTGATTTTCATGGCTGTAAATCAAGCAAGAATAAAGGGATTCAAACGTTAAAAAAATCCAGCCCCTTAAGCCTATAAAAGAGTGGTGCAAGCGGAGAAGAAGGACACTACTCGTGCATTCAATATATAAGCAAAGCGTTCTCCATTGCAATCATCCGCAATTGATTCTCTCTTTCTCCATTGTTGTTCTTGCTTTATCTTTTGAGAAGTTGAGAGTTTCTAGAGCTTCATTGTACAAGTCTAAAGTGTTATACTAAGAGTATTATTGGGTTGACTAGATAGTAGAGGGTGAGGCTACAAGTTGAGAGAAGAGTTGTTCTTCTAAGTTGTATCTAGGACTCTAAGGGATCTGAGTTGACTGGATAGAAGCAGGTGAGGCTTCGAGTGTTTAGAAGAAGGAAAGATCTTCTCGGTTGTATCTAGGATCCATAAGAAGTGAAATAATAGTGCTTTTGAATCCTACGGGTAGGATAACCCTAGGCGCGGGGACGTATGCCAAGTTGTGCCGAACCCCGTTAACAATTCTTGTGTTCTTTATGTTTTACTTTCATATTTGATTTCCGCACTACACTTTAATAAGTTTGCTTTCGTACAACTAACAGGTTTCCCGTTTCTGGAATCATTTCAATACCTTGAGTTCTGATTCAAAACCTTGTGATTCATTTCAAGGCCTTGAAGTTCCTTCTGCAGAAAGTTTGCGAAAATTTGTCATACTCTATTCATTCCCCCTTTTAGAGTATTGTTTATTACTTTGTTTTATATCACCTAGCTATTAGACTCTTGAACATATAGTATTAAATAGAAGTGACAATATTTGGCTATTTGGGCCGGGTTTGGATATATCAATTCGAGTTCGGTCATATGTTGGGTATATTGTATGTTCGGTCGGGTTCGGATCGGGTCGGGTGAGTTTTCGGATCAAGTAAGTTAATTCGGGTCTAATGGATTTCACATTAGTTTTATTATATAATGATGATTATTTTTTTATCTTAATTATTGACCATTAAACTTCATTTATTTAGTATATATATTAGGTCTCATGATAATGCATATTTAGATAGGCATTATAGAGTAGTTTTAGGGTCATTTAGATGTATATATTGCATTTTAAAGGGTTAGTTTACTTGTTTGCTCATTTGGTACTTAAGTGCGGAATCTACACAAGTTTAGCGAGTAATTGCAGATTTTGGATTCGAAGAATGGAGGAGGTCATTCATTAGAGTCATATGGATCATATGGAGGCAAGAACGAGCTAGAGAAGCCAAGTTGGAATGCACAAGGAAGAGGCAAAGGGCATACAAGAGCCAAAACGGCATCCGCGGCCAGAGGAACAAGGGAAGCCAGAAAACCGCACCCGCGGCCACAGAAACCGCACCCGCGGTTATTCCAGCAAATCGCCAATTCTGGGCAGCACCCGCGGTTTTCCTGGGCCGGATTCAGCGCTGATTTTCTATCCTCTTAAGTTGGGCCTATCTTTGGGAAATACTTTCTAGGATTTTATGAAGGTACTTAGGCCTATTTAAAGGCTTGTTTTAGGTTGTTTTAGGGATCTCATTTAATCTTTTGACAATCATTTGACAATGGAGTGCTAAACTATTTTGGTTTGCCTACGATTTGAGACTCCGTTTGGTTGAATTGTGAGTTTTCTATTCTTGTTCTAATTTCCATCACATGTTTCATCTTCTTTGTGCTTGAATGCTTTATGTTGTTTGATGCTATCTTGATTGATCACCTTGATATGATCTCATCATCGCTAGGGTTTTGAATTGTTCGTTATGATTCTTAATCTTTCGTAGCAAACATGTTCTAGTTGACTTCGTTAGAAAGCTTGAATGTGTAGGAAGTTGACTATGGGTTAAATATTAGTTCTTTAGGGGATTAATATTGCTTATAAGCTTTATACATCTTGAGACTTATTGCTATTCCTAGGATTAAACCTTAATCCGTGTTAAGAAGATTGCCTAGGAGTAAGGGATTATTAGAACTCATAGGGCTAATAATCTATTTAAATCAAGATAAGAACATTTGATGGGAAAAGGAAGAGAACTTGAGTAGGAAACAAGGATCGAATTCACCAAATAGGGTTGAGAATTGTAGGTGAAACTATCTCTTAATTATTGATTCTCCTAACTTGTTAATATTTCTCATTCTCAACCACTCAAAACCCCTCTTTTCTACAAATTGGTAAATACACAATACATAGGAATACTTGATTCTCTGTGGGATCGACCTCTTACTTGCTCACTATACTAGTTTGTAGGTTTGAGTTTTATTTTGATAGGAAACACAACGATTTTGTCCTGTCATCTCATTATATGTAATTCACGTTATTTGAGAATTTAAAAATAAAAAAAAATTAAAGTAATTATAACGATGAGTCAAAACTTGTTCGGGTTGGGTCAAGGGCGGGTTGAGTATGGGTCGGGTTGGGTTTGTATATGTTCGTGTTTATTCAGGTATATATCATATCTGGTCAATTAAAATGAATCGGGCTCACGTTCGATTTCGAATTGTGCATAACACTAAATTTTTGGATTTCGATCAAGTCGACCGGGTGTCATATCAGATTTTCCCAGCTCTATAAGTCTGACAAACTTAAGATTACATATATAGTGTACACGAACGTACATACACTAGAAATTGATATACAAAAGGCCAATGAATTAAACTTCTTAAACACATGACTCACTTGAACATGTGAGCCATTCATATTACATAAAACATTAATTTGTTTTAAGGGAATCAATGTGTTAAGTTCAATATAAAGAGAGTTAAATATTGCCCAAAAAATGGCCTTTCTGTAAAGATTCAACGGTCTCCTTCAAACTGATTTCAAAGGGAATGAAGTCGATTCCCAGAGTCTTCGTTTTCTCCCTCGAATATTTACATGACGGCACATAAGGCTTCAATAGCACCGTCTCCGCGAATTTGGTGGCACTGTGTGTGTCAAAAATGTTTAAAGTGAACTTATGAACAAAATGAGATTAACAAAAGGGTCATGTTATATGCATTGCCAAATGTACGGCCATTCATCAGTTTTCGATGTTGACATATTTTTTTGGTCCGAAAAAAGCTTGTCAATATGAGAATTAAGTCAGTGTTTGCAAAAATTGGCAGCTATTTTTTCGACACCTACTTCCCATATTGGTAAAAAAAAAATTATTTAAGTAAAAAAAGCTTATATATCCACACTGAAAGTCGATGAATCAATTGTGTGTTTAGCAAAATGAAATCGTAGGGATATCATATCGGTTAAAGAAAATGAGAGCATTGATGGAATAATGGAAAAGCTTACCCATCGGAAAGGTCATATGTAGGATAAGACTCCTGCAACATCTTTATAATGTCATAAAAATGGACATCTCGTTCAACTAAGCAATATCTTCCATTGGCTGATTGGATCTCAAATGCTTGAATATGAGCGTTTGCAACATCCTTTACATTTACCCACCCATATGCACCATTTGGATAACTCTTCCCCCCTGCATTCATCGAAAACTGATGAATGGCCGTACATTTGACAAAATTAGGAATTAAAAGTGGGAGAGATAAAATAAAATTAAAAATAAAAATAGGGCGGTACCGAGCAAGTTGAAGATGACAGCACAACTGATGTTAAGGGTAGGTTGTAATAAAGGACCGAGAGTCCATCCATTACAAATGGTCACCAAATAAAATTCCCTTTTCTTTTGCAAAATCCCATGCCGCTCTTTCAGCTAGTGTCTTCGATGCTGTATACCATCTCTATTATCATAGATACATCTTATATTAATTAGTCCATTATTATTATTATTATTATTATTATTATTATTATTTTAATTAACGGATACGTACTTCCATATTCCTATATATAGTATGTCATGTGACACTTAATCCTATATAGTTGTTTTGTAGGGGTTAAGTGTCACATGACATAGTTGCTTTCAGTTCAATTTTGGGTGAAATTCAACACTTGTAATGCCGGAGATCCACGTGTAAACAAAGTTAATGGCCACTTATATTGTTTGGGTTGGAAATTCACATGTGGATTTTCGGCGTTACCTGTCCAATATTTGACCAAAAATTTAACCGGGATTTAAAATGATACAATATTATTTTTGGTTGATATAAGCGTAGTTTGTATATAAATTAGTTAAAATTAAAGTTTGTATTATTTTCGGTTAAAAGTTAATATTTGGTATTATTTTAGGTTATTTTAATTTCCTAATAAAAATAGTAATATGAAATCATATATCCATTATTATGTCATGGTTTGCAAACTATCTATATTATATATATACATATACTAAAACCGATGCATAGCGTCCTATGTGACGCGTTGTGGTTATCCTAGGGAAAAAAAATCCTATGTGGCGCATTGTGGTTGATTCTAGGGGAAAAAAATTAATAAAATAATATGTTGTCATAATTTATAGAAAGTTATAAAATCCACAATCTATCTTATATAGTATATTTTATTCCTACCCAAAAAAATCTATATATATTTTAGTTAGTTGACAAAATATAAATAAAAAATATTTCATAGTCATACTTACTAAAAATATTAATAGATAAATATGTAGTATTTTATAGGTGATATTTCATTTATATCTATATTTTTTGGATGGGAGAATTATTTATATGAAAAACCGCTCGCGGTTGGACGTGACACTGCAAAGGGTCCGGCGATGATGATTCAAAGATCTCTCCGACCTCAAAACTAAACGGGTGAGTGTTCTTGTTAGGTAAATAACGCTAAGTACGTGATTGTTTTCCTTGTAAATTATCCAAAAAGGACGCATTAATATTCTTCATAATAATATATACAATTAATTAATATTAAGGAGTAATTGGTGTTTAAACCTTTTGTTGAATGCAAAAATCAGGATCAGACCACCAGCTTTCATCAACTTGAGTCTCAGGAAAAATGGGTTTGCCATTAAACACCATGGCTCCAATCGAAGAGGTTAAGACAACCCTTTTCACACAAGGAACATTCACACAAGATTCAAGAACGTTGATGGTTCCTTTGACTGCTGGATCGATCAACTCTTTCTGCACATTAATTAATTCATTTCTCAGAAATTAATATCTATCAGCACATTAATTAATCAATTAAATTTGGAAATTATTAGGATCGATCGATCGACCTGCGGATCGTTGCAGGCCTCAAAGCAAGGCGACGCCACATGAAAGACGCCGTCGCAACTCGCAATGGCGGCATCGAAGGAGCCCTCTTCCATCAAATCAGCTTGGAACAACCGAAGCCTCTCTTTCGCCCCTTCAAGAGCAATCAAGTGATCTACCTCCTTTGGATCACCTACATTAATTAAACAATGAAATTAAGATCGATTTAAAGAAATTATGTAAATATATGCAAATTAGTAGAGCTGAGAATGAGATTGGTATGATGGATGGAGGATCGATCTTACTGAGATTAAGAACAGTGCCATTAACGGTGTAGCCACGGTCAAGCAAGAGTTTGACCAGCCAAGAGGCAATGAAGCCAGAAGCACCCGTTACACACACTATCTTCCCTTCCCCGCTCATTTCAATCTTGATTTTTCGATCTCTAATTGAGTAATTAATTGTTTGTTGATATGTTTTCAAACTGAAGATGTATATGTGTGTGTCTATATATATATATATATATATATATATATATATATATATATATATATATATATATATATATATATATATATATATATATGGGTTTACTTCAAATGTAAAAAGTCCTTAAAGTGTAAAATATGTTTATTGTGTAAAATTTGCTAATGGGCCTAATTTAATTACTAATGGGCCTAATTTCATTAGTAGAATATCTGCCCCTCCTTGCCCATGCGTGTGCCCCCCTTGCCCCCCTTCTTGGACCCTTTTTTTTTTTTATATATTTTATTTTATTTTATTTTTGCCCAGAATTTTTTTTTCGAGATAACACTTTCTGCTGTGCAAGTATAACTTGCTTTTGTGCACATATAACATCTTATTGTGCAAATATAAGTTTATTTTGTGCAGACAAATAATTCATTATGGGGTAAATAGGTAAATGTGCCTATTTCAATTATAAAAATTTATAATTGAAATATGTTTAATTTATGGGTAAATTGGTAAATATGTCTAATTTTATGGGTAAATGCACTTTTTCCCGTTTTCGATACCTTTTGTGCAACTGTGAAGTGCATTTGTGGAACTGTGGAGTTCATTTGTGCAACTGTGAAGTGCATTTGTGCAACTGTAAAGTGCATTTGTGCAACTTTAATTGTGCAATTGTGCAAATTTAAAGTAGGATACAATTGTGCAAATTTAAACTACAATTGTGCAAAAGTAATATACAATTGTGCACATTAAGAATACAATTGTGCAAATGTAAGATCATAATATGCATCAATAAGACAAAAGATGTGCTTTTGAAATCGATGTTTTAATTTTGTTTTTTTTACTTTTGAGAGTTTGGGTTCACCTCTCGGATAATTTAGGTTGAGAGATGTAAGTTTGAAATCGATTTTTTTACGTATAAGCATTTAAAATTAAAGTGCATAAATAAGATTAAAATGTGCATAATTAAGGTTAAAAAGTGCATAACTTAGATTATAATGTGCATGATTAACAATTTGCGATTGTTGCGCTCTTGTCTATTATGTAACCTATGTGCGATTTGAACCCACATCTTTTGTGCAAACGCACATTGCTCTACCAATTGAGCTAATAGGCTAAATTTTATTTTTATGCTAAAATAGAAGAACCTAATCGACCTAAAGCATATTGCAATAAAATTCTAAAATTCAATTAGCTCATGATTCACAAACAATTTGACAATGCTATAAACATTAAATTAGCTCCAAATCAACCCAACAACACAACCATATCATCAATTTCAGTCAATTTGACTGTTGGCAAAAAACCCCAAATTCTAAAGCATATCGCAATATAAAATTCCAAACTTCAATTAGATCATGATCCATAAACAATTTGACAATGCTATGAACATGAAATTAGCTCCAAATCAACCCAACAACACAACAATATCATCAATTTCAGTCAATTTTGCTTTTGGTAAAAAGCCCCAAATTCTAAAACATATCGCAATATAAAATTCTAAAATTCAATTAGCTCATGATCTATAAACAATTTGACAATGATATGAACATGAAATTAGCTCAAAATCAACCCAACAACACAACCATATCATCAATTTCAATCAATTTGGCTTTTGGCAAAAAGCCCCAAATTCCGCTCCTAAATCAAACCCTAGGTTCTCAATCTCAACCTAAATCATTCAAACAATCTAAATAATTGTAATATAATTTTAAGTTGTGCAAATATAATACTATGTTGTGCGTTTATAAACTATGGAATAATTTTGTAATTTATTAAATTGAGATAAGGGCGTATTTTGGAAGAAAGGGAAAGTATGGGACAAAAATTGTAATTTCATCATCTCCTTCCTCACATCCACTGTAAACCTCCGATTACAAAGGGCGGTTGTACTGGTGGACTTCGGCAAGCTCCCGGTGGCAGGCTAGGGCACGGCGACGTAATGGGGAGACAGATACGGGACGGTGGTGGCGTGACGAGTCCGTTGGTGGCAATCTCTGGTGGCTTCGGTGGCGGGAAGGCGGTGGTCGAAGGCGGCGAATCGGCGCTCCGGTGTTGCTGGGCAAGGTGGAGTGGCTTGTCGATTCCGATGATTCGGATGGGGATTCCGGCTATTGCGAGAAGGAGACGCCGGATCCACGCACGCCTTGTCGAATTGAGCAGTGCTCGATGCTCGATTCCGACTATTGCGAGGCTACGGCGATTGCAAGGACTCCGACGATTGCGAGGATTCCGACGATTGGGAGGAGGAGGATTCCGGAAATTGAGACTTTACGCCAGTCCGATGCTCGATGCCCCGCCTCCTGCCATGGTCGATGACGCCGCCTCGCCTTCTGCCATATCTGATTCTCCGAGCGCTGAGGGATTAATGGAGAAGAAGACGCGCGGTTCATTTTTAAAAAAAACAAACCGGTTCGGTTTTTTTAGAAAAATAGGGCGCGCGGTTCGGTTTCCCATTATAAAATTAAATTTTACACGATAAGCGTATTTTACACGTTAAGGAGTTTTTACATTTTAAAGCTTCCCTATATATATATATATATATATATATATATATATATATATATATATATATATATATATATAGGGAAGCTTTAAAATGTAAAAACTCCTTAACGTGTAAAATTTATTTTTTTAATTAATTAGAACGCGCGCTTAGTTTCTCTCTCGGTCTCCCGCTGCCCCGCACCCACCTCCGGCCACGTCGTCGAGCCACCTCCAGCCACCAGCGACCAGCCGCCCTCGAGCCCACCCAGGTGCGCAACCCCCGAGCCCTGGACTGGCCTGGTTCGAGCCATCTGCTGCCCCGACGCGCCCACCTCATCGCAGCACCATCGAGCCACCAGCAGCCTCGGTTTTCGGCCTCCCACGCCACCCACGAGCCACCTCCGGCCACCAGCCCCGACCAGCTCGAACCCCCTCCCTCAGGCGCACCCCCCGAGCCCGGAACCCCCATGGTTCGAGCCCAGCCAAGCTCACACCGAGCCCATCTCTCCCGACAGACCTGTTCGACGTTTTTGGCTCGGAATACCTTCGAAATCCCGATTTTGCTCCTTGTTTCCACTCGAATTTGGTATGATTTCTAACCCTAAACTTGTTTATTACAACTATTTAGATTGTTTGAATGATTTAGGTTGAGATTGAAAATCTAGGGTTTGATTTAGGAGCGGAATTTGGGGCTTTTTGCCAAAAGCCAAATTGATTGAAATTGATGATATGGTTGTGTTGTTGGGTTGATTTTGAGCTAATTTCATGTTCATATCATTGTCAAATTGTTTATGGATCCTGAGCTAATTGAATTTTAGAATTTTAGATTGCGATATGTTTTAGAATTTGGGGCTTTTTGCCAAAAGCCAAATTGATTGAAATTGATGATATGATTGTGTTTTTGGGTTGATTTTGAGCTAATTTCATGTTCATATCATTGTCAAATTGTTTATCGATCATGAGCTAATTGAATTTTAGAATTTTATATTGCGATATGTTTTAGAATTTGGGGCTTTTTGTCAAAAGCCAAATTGACTGAAATTGTTGATATGGTTGTGTTGTTGGGTTGATTTGGAGCTAATTTCATGTTCATAGCATTGTCAAATTGTTTGTGAATCATGAGCTAACTAGATTTTAGAATTTTATTGCAATATGCTTTAGGTTGATTAGGTTCTTCTATTTTAGCATGAAAATCATAATTTAGCCTATTAGCTCAATTGGTAGAGCAATGTGCATTTGCACAAAGATGTGGGTTCAAATCCCACATAGGTTACATAATAGACAAGTGCGCAACAATCGCAAATTGTTAATCATGCACATTATAATCTTAGTTATGCACAATTGTATCCTACGTTTGCACAATTCTATCTTACTTTTGCACAATTGTAGTTTAAATTTGCACAATTGTATCCTACTTTTGCACACTTGTATTCTAAATGTGCACATTACAATTTTATTTTCACACTTTATGTTCTTATATTTGCACTTGAAAGTTGCACAAAAGCACTTTAAAATTGCACAAATGCACTTTAAAGTTGCACAAATGCACTTCACAGTTGCACAAATGCACTATTCAGTTGCACAAATGCACTTGACAGTTGCACAAATGCACTACACAGTTTCACTTTATGTTCTTATATTTGCACATTACGATTTTATTTTTGCACTTTATACTCTTATTCATGAAGAGAAACATCGAACTTCTAAGCGATAAACATATATAGTTGCACAAATGCACTTCACAGTTGCACAAATGCACTTCACAGTTGCGCAAATACACTTCACAGTTGCACTTTATGTTCTTATATTTGCACATTACGATTTTATTTTTGCACTTTATACTCTTATTCATGAAGAGAAACATCGTACTTCTAAGCGATAAACATATATAGCCTATGCGGGGTTTGAACCCGCATCTTTGTGCGTAGGCACAATACTCTACCATTTTGAGCTAATAGGCTTTAGTGCAAAAACCACTAAGGGCATGTTTGATCGTCATTCATTAGAAGATAGGTGTCCCATCTTGATGCCCATTTGATTTCACTCTCCTACGTGGAAGTATGATGAGGAGAAATATGGAGATGAGAGTACAGATTATTTCTTAGATGAATTCCAAGGTAATAAGAATTGGAGGGTGGACAATACCTCAAATATAAAGTATAAACAACATACACGAGATAGTATTGCCGGCAAAAAGACCTTTTTGCATTTGCTGTCAAAAGACAACTCAGTCCAAATTCAAGGCAAATTGATCGTTCACACACACCACTACCATCCAGATACACGAGATAACATTGCTACAGACAAGATCCAATTTGAACAAGAAATAGAGAGAGGGGAATAAGAAGCTACACCCACTGTTTCTTGGTGGCTTCCATCCTTTCCAACAAAGCCAGCAATCTCAACTTGCATTTCCATCTCAACTTGCATTTCCGTCTAATAAAAGGGCAAACAACATGCAAATAAAAAGAAGAGCAGCGTTTAAAATTTTATCTTATGACTAGTCCTGATGAACAAACATAAAAAAAAAATGGCTTCTCTGATACAAGTTACCGTCGATAATCCTGCTAACTCAATCACACAAAATAGAATCTGATTTAAGAGTCGGAGAACTTACCAAGAGTTTTGACTGCCGTTTTTCCCACCGAACACAAGCCTGCAAAAAACTTTCAAGTATGTGTCACAGAAGGTGTGAAGCAAAATCAGATAACAGTAGAAATGGCCGACACCCAGACCACAATATTCTGGTTCTTGTCAATCTCTGGGGAAGGGATACTAATAAAGCTAGTAACAACTCCACATGACCAATGATGGCACTTTACAGGCAAAAGCATACCCATAGAAAAAACATATTTGGCTTATTTTATCCCAAAACTATCGAGAAGATAAAACGAGGCACACAGATTGTATAATATCCAGATGGATAGTAGAACAAGTTGATAAAAGTGATCCAAGAAAAAGTTCCATTGGGAGCATAAGAGTGCAAGACCAAGTAGTATACAAGAGCATTATGAATATCTCAAAAAAATTACCATTCTGAAAACATCTGAAGCCGCAGAGCCCATTCCAGAGAGCATGAAAGCAACCTGGAAGTCATTCAGAAATACAAGAATTAACGAATTAGCAAATCTGTAAATTTATTGAAGTTCGTGTATCCTTCGATCTGAATCATACAATTTGAAATTTGTTTGGAAAGGAAAAACAGGCATAAGTCAATCAGAAATTGCCAAACAAATCATCCAATCATGTCCGTAAATTTATTATCAGGTTTCTTCAGTATTTTACTATTGACATATGTTATAACAACTCTAGATGTGACCTTCAAGTGTGAGATATGGGTCTTTGAGCATGGCTATGAAACTTAGACACGTAACTGAAACATAAAACAGCTACGACCCAATTCAACAATTCAAGAAATCCAATGAGAAAATTTGTTTATGCATAAATTATATTACATATGTATAAAATTCAGTTTTAAGCAACTCAACCAGCTGAGCAATACCAATGGCTAGCATGTCTTGCTAACATAAGAGTAAAACATTATATTGCACTACATATCACACGACACCGAGAACAAGAATGTCAGTTTAAGACTGGCATATTTTAAGTTGTTTTCCACACCAACGTATGTGTACTATGTGATAGGCTCTTGGAGAGGAAAAAAAAAATACGATACTTACATTTACTCTCTCTACTCTTCGCATTTCATCTTCAAGCAAAGAGAGTTGTGCAGCAGAAGTCCAATGAATGCAGTCAACTGGGCTGAAAATTAAAAAGACTGCAATCAGTTTTTGTGTAAATGTACTGATGAAATCAAGCAACATCAAAAAAGAAGAAATCCAAAAATGTTGATTCTGGGCAAGATATGTGATTAAGATATCAAGAACGAGCTTCATAATTTCATTTCCATCAACATACTTGGTGGATAGAAGCCATTTATCAGAACTTACCAACTGTCAATAGCTTGCTGAACTAAGTCAGGTTTCCCACATTGATTGTGAGCCCTAGCTCTTCCAAAGTCCTCCTCAATATTAAACACATCTGGAGCCACATTGGCACAGTTTTTGCAACCTTCAAAAGCAAATTAAAATCAATGGTTTCAGCACCTTAAAATGCTAGAAATTCCACAGATGAATTGGTAACCCAATGGTAAATGAGATCCAGCTTACATGGGCAAACAACTGCCCAGTTATCTGTCTAGTTCTACTATTACCCATAATATAAGGTTGGCTGATAATTTCCTTTTATTCATAGATAATGGACAGTAAGTTGTGTTATATATACCAATGCAGCTGAATTCATCGACAAATACATGATCCTTTGTAGAGAAATCATCCATGAAAGGATTTGTCGCTGTCAATGAATACCCATGAATTTCATCATATACCATTCTTTGAATTGGGTCACTCAAAACCTGCAGTTAATAAAAATAGGCTCCTTTAGCTAAATGTAACAATTACAAGAAACACTCGCGAAATTAAGCTCCAGTATATCATTCCTTACTCACAGTCACAACTAACCTCATAAATTTCATTGATAAACATACAAAAATTGGTTATCTCTGGATCTTCACCACTCAAATCAGGATGACAAGCCTTCATGCAATTATAATATGCTTTCTTGATCTGAGCTGGTGTAGCATCTGGAAGCTGATGAACAATCAGAAACCATGAAACATACATTCAGCACTGCTTGATTTTGAACACCACAAAAAGCTGAGAGTTTCAAACTACCAGAGATTAAGAAGACTGCAGAAAGATTGATAGGCAGAGACACTACCAGAGATTAAGAAGATCGAGCCCTAGCAACTGAGAGTTTCAAACTGCAAAATTACTCAAATTTTAAAGAACCCTAGAATTGAGATGGAGAGAGAGTACCTTACAGGTCGGTTGGTCATCAAGGAACCCGACCAGATTCGCCTCCGACGATCCCATTCAGTGCGGCATGCCATGATACTGGGCATCTCGACCTCGGCGAGCTCGATCTGGAGGCGGCCGAAGTCAGCCAAGGATTTCAGAGCTTAGATCCCTAATTAAAATTGGAGTCAAATCCCTAATTAGTCCACAATCGAGGGAGATTGTGAGAAAAGAGGGAGCGAGAGTGCGAGCGCGAGCGAGCGAGGGAGAGTGCGAGGGCGAGAGCAAGCGAGCGAGGGAGAGTGCGAGGGCGAGAGCAAGCGAGCGAGGGAGAGTGCGAGAAGAGAGGGAGCAGAGAGGTAGCGGCGCCATGGGAGCGGACGGAGGAGACCGATGAACAAAAAGAGGAGAAAAGAGCGGGTTCAGAGTTTTTTTTTTCTAAAACGGGTCCGGTTCGGCTCTAATCTATTAAAAAAACTAATTTTACACGTTAAGCCAATTTTACACGTTAAGGACTTTTTACATTTGAAGCAAACCCTGTATATATATATGGCGATGGGCGTACGTAGTTGAGCTAAGCATCTAAAAACAAATTTAATGATCAAGTCATTTTATATATGTTTTTTAATTTATTTATTCTATTTTTAATTTGGAGTAATTGACCGTTTAAAAACTGATTTAAAACTAATTTAATCACGTTTTATGCTTTTAATTTATTTATTCTATTTTAATTTAATTGGCGTAGTTGACCGTCTAAAAACTAATTTAAAAACTAATTTTCATGGGACTTTGACATCATATTATTTTTATCTTGTTAATATGAATACAAGTTGTATATGAATTTAATATTTCTAAATTAAAATTCGAATTATTTTCGATTCAAGAATGATAATATATACTACATTCATTTTCAAATATAGGTCGTTTGACTTTTTGACGCGCTTTTTAAGGAACTAAAAACTATATAAAATATTAACTTTTTAAATTAATTTTTAAAATAATACTGTATTAAACTTATTTATAACACATTGGTAGAGCCGAAAACTGAGAGATTTAAGAGCAGTTCACCGACTTATATAATAAGCTTTTATTATTCAAAATTTTGATGCAAGAGTTTTGTCTCTTCACGTCTCAATATGTATGCCCTCTTTTAACATCTCAGAAGTTCTCCAATCCAGACAAATCACAATCGTTCAAAATCCACTTATCAGCAAAAGAAATGAGAGACTGGCTTTCTTTTGTGAATTTGCAACCTTATACAATACCCCATAGAGCATCACGTACAGTACACCCATGCACCAAATCAGGCAATTAAAGTATCATCATGAACCTATCTTGGTTGTCCACCATACTTCTTACTTTCAAAAAAGATATCATAGCCCTTTATGTCCAAAACATGAGGAAATTAGATTTTTTTCGATAAATTCGGTATGTGTTGCACATCTATTAATATATGTCATCCTACCTTGTCAAAGTGTCCTACTCGATCTGTACACAGTAAACTCTAATTTCCTTCTTGATGTAACCGGAAGGATGCTAATGTGTTAACAATATCTACTCTACCAAAAAATCAGATTCATCATTGTGATTCTCCAAACATGTGAGAACAACCTACTCTTCATCGCTATGTACCATGTAGAACCATTTTGTTATCCATCTAATTTTCCTCTTCCTTTTTTTTCCAACATTTTGCTTCCTCTTCATATCCCCTTTCTTGCCATAATGATAGCAAACAATGCTCCCTTTAGTTCGGGATATGATCTCCCTCTAGACTTGCTCCCTTAAATTCTCATGAGAGTATATATGGGTGTGTATGGGCACCAAAATTAACCGTTAAAATTATTAGCTTTTGAGCTGTTAAAAAATTAAGTTGGTTTAAATGGTGTATGGGCACCAAAATAAGTCACAAATAGGTTAAAAAAATTGGTTTAAAAAAAAGTCGGAGATTGCAGCTTATTTTGGAGGTTTTTTTTTTCATAATTACTATTTTACCCCTTCTCTTTTATCCACCCCTTATACTTATAATTTCAGAAGCAATCTCTTTGTAAAAATTTGTGCCACGTGTCCTTCCCTGAGCAACCCTAAGCATTCCCATTAGCAGCCCACGTTCTCTCTTCAAATTAAGAAACCACCTCATTTCAAGTGGTTTTTTAGAAAACTAACCTCCTTCCCACGTTCTTTTGCTGGCGTCTTCTTCGGGGACAACCAAATCGGATTGATGCCGGGGCAAACGAGGGTGGTGGCGGCGAGAGATTGCTCAATCGTGTGGCGGATAGACGAGGGTTGCAACGATTCGATCGAGACAGATTAACTGTCTGGCAACTCGGGTGGAGGCGGCTCAATCGACGATTCAATCATGTCGCGGGCAGACGAGGGTGGCGACACAATTGGCGGTTCAATCGGCGACTCGGGTGAGGACTAAGAAGCTCTCCCAATCCTCAACGATGCGATCGGAGATGGCCAGGATTAAGCGAGGTTTTCCGCTTCAGATCCCGCCCGATTCACGCTTCGGCAGAAGGATTAGCCAGCTCCGGCACCGATGACACTCACCTCGACATGTGGAAGAGGGCGGTCGTGTGGAAGCAAGTGGAGAAGCAGTTCCGGAGAGTCCTCGAGAAACGGTTTCAACGCCGGCACCAAGGCTGAAAGTGAGGCTGGGACCGATGACGGCGCGCCTGTCGAGGATTCGACGGAGACTTCGAGGAGACGGAGAGGAAAAATATGGAGTTCAACAAGATTCTAGAAGTTCCTACCGATAAGAGGGATAGAGCTTAGCGGATTCAGGTCATCGATCGTGCTATGGCGGCGATCGCCACTGCACGGGCGATTCTCGCTCAAAAAACTGCCTTGCAGCCACCGCATCCAGCCGAGGAGATTGATATGAGGCTCCCTAAGATCGGATCCGATCCGAAATTGAGCTGCTAAACCGAGGTAATTTTTGTTTCTTTTTCTCCCCTGGTGTTGTTGTTTGTTGTTGTGCATTTATTGAGTCATTGTGGTATTGAGTCAATCTTTGATTCCATTTTCATAAAAAAAATTGCCCTTAATTATCAGAAGATGAGTTGAGGAAGCGGATCCAGTACTAGCATCACATTACAATCTTCTATCCCAAAGGTAGTCTCTTCCAGGTATGAAAAAGTTGGACTTTCCTATTTTATCTTGAGCTTCTCCTATCAATTTGTAATCCAATAAATTCGAGAAATTGAGAAACTAGGCTTTTTAGGCTTTGTGATATTTTTTGAAGTTTTTTCTTGATTACATTATTTGTGTAGATTTCGAAGCTTCAACTTTCTTGCCTGATTTTGGGTTGATTACATATGTCTTATGTTTAATTGTGCAATATTGATTAGTTATTTTAGTAGATTGATTGTGTTCTTTGTCTTTTGATGATTTTATAAATGGAATTTGATGCTTAGATTTGTTATGCTTTTATATCAAATGGGTGCATTGCTTACTATCGATATGTCTGAAGATGTTTTGTCTTGTGCAAAGGAGATTGACGGAGTTAAAATACCCAAATCCAAATGAAGATCAAGTTGGGCCAACATGGTATGGAAATTTTTTCCGACTTTCCATTGCTTTTATATTTATGACAGTCTTCTATTTCTTTTTTTTTCTAATTGCAAGTTTCTTCAAAAATATCTTATATATTTCTTCCTTTTTAATTGCATTTCGAGACAAACGCAAGAATCACGAGCTAGCGAACTAGCATTAACCTTACTTCATAAACTGCGCTTGTGTGACCTGGTCATGAAGCCAAATCTTTTCCAAATAAGAGAAAACAGTTAGGAGAGTTGTGTGCAAAGCCTTTGTCAAATTGTGGACTTACATTAAATCTTCATGGTCAGTTAATTAATGTATCCCTCTCTAAGATGCTTAGTAGTCATTGACCACTACATTTGCATTAGGTATAATTTTAGTTAGGGACAATTGTTTATATATCCTTATAAACTTGTTATATTAGTTATATATCCCTCAAAATTTTAAAATAAGTTATTTATCCTTCAAATGCTAAAATAATTATTTATAAATCCAAATTGGATTTTCTTCCACGAATTGCTATTAAAATCCCCCATTAAATCATGTCAAGAGCTTCAATTATAATCCCCCATTAATCTGCATTTCATCATTGCCTCCTCCCAACATAGTTAAAATTATCATCATCACCTTGCTGCCCTATTCGGAGGGGGAATATCTTGTTGTGCTTCTTTACCAGGCCAACAAGGTTGTGGTGGTTGAGATCGTCGTCAACCTGCAGCCAGTTATTGAAGATCGGCACCGAGATGGGCCTCGACGGGAGCTTGTACTTCTTGCCAGGAGGCTTTGAGACGACAATGGTTGTCACGATCGTCAAGAAGAGGTCGCAACATCATCAAATCCATAACTGAAATTGAAATCGATCAACCTATAATTTGGAGGATCGATTGAATTGGTTTCATCAACTAAAATCCAATCTCTATTGCAGAATATCAAATTTGTCTCACTGCCCTAAATTAAAATCCAAAATAAGAGAAATTAAGTTGTGTATTAGGCAGATGCCAAATGCTGGAAGGAAGAAGATGATGGAACCGATGGGGTTAATTAAGAGCAATGGAATTTTAGATTGACTTTTACCTGATTAAAATTGTTTAACAAACATTTATTGGAGATTTTAATTGCAATTCATGGAAGAAAATGTAATTTGGATTTATAAAAAATTGTTTTATTATTTAAGGGATAAATAACTAATTTTAAAGATTTGAGGGATATATAACTAATTGAGAAAGTTTACAAGGATATACAACTAATTATCCCTTTTAGTTATTTCCTTAATATATTGTAATCCTAATAGTAATACAAGTAGTTTCATTGAATAATGTGTATACTCAAAACTTGAAAATCTCTCTAAAGCTAAATAAAACGAAGACTACAGAGTATTGTATCACATGCCATGATCACTTCTTGTGCAATTACCAAATTATATGGGAAAATGTTGTCATTTTCTTCATCAAGTTGCAAATGTAGAAAAATTGTTTTAGCGGTTGTATAAAGTATTGGTAATTGGAATATGGACTTCAGTTTACATGCAAGTGATGAGAATTAGAGAGTGAATCTATATGCAATTGGGAAATTGACTTCTCTAACGATAAGTTTAGATTTTTTTTTTCTGTGTGATGGGAAGTTTGGATTTTATATAAATCTTATGTAATTTGAGATTCTTATTAATGAGGGTCATTTGGAAAATAAAAAAACGGAAACTAAGCATATGCAGTTTGTGAAATCAGTTTATATAGAAATGTCATATGACTTTTGATTATCTACTCAAATCTTCTTTATTATTTGCAGAAGCACCCTATAGCTTCATCAATTGGCCAGTTTTTGAACTTGTAAGGATAGAGTTTACAATTTTTAATGTTTTGACCTCTTAGGGTTTATATACTGAAACAAAGAGTTACCTTTTTCTAATTAATTAAGGGTCTAAGATATAAAAAAAACACTAAATATCTTTTTTTTTATTCTTTAGCCATATAGGGTTTATACATTTAAACTTAATGTATCTTTATCAAATCGGTTTATAACTTAGACAAATTTAAAAGGTGGAACATGATAGGTAATAGATAAAGCATCATAGAGGGTCCAAACTCAATTTTCTCAAGCAAAAAACTATAAGGTTTCGTTTCTTTGCCTTCACTTATGACGGATGTTAGGAAAAGTGTGGAAGCGACCGATTTACTATTCTTTGTCAAATTTGAAGTATCGATCACCTCAAGAAAAAAAAAATTCAAAAAACAACACAGGAAGCATGGGCAATATGTTAGTAGAAAATTGATGCGTCGAATATTTTGTTTAATACGCCAAACTCGATCAAAAATATTATGAAAAACCCCGAACAAGGTTCGGGAAAAGAACTAGTTTTATTTGGTTTGAAAGTACCACAATACTCCTAATAAAAACCAAATAAACTCCACTTTTTACAAATAAACTGTTTTTCGCCCCATACGGAGTTTATATTTTTTCATAAATTTTTAACTACTTTTACCAACAATTTATAAATTTTACCATGTTTATAATTTTAGTCAGTTTATTAACTCCATCCCATACGAACCCTATATATGACAAATCCATGCTCATATCTTTTCTCCTAGTCTCTTCATTGTAGAGACTATCCTTCACTTAGATAAAGACATAACCCCACTCACAACAGAGTTATTACTTGATCAACACCATTAGAGTCTCCCAATACGTCATAAAGAGCTCAAGAGCAACAACGTTTTCAACTCTCCATTAAGCACTAACTTCATGGTATTTAGTTAATTCACTAAATCCTAAAACTCACTATTCAACAATAAGCTTTTCATCTATGTACTTGAGATTTTCCACTTTTCTTATCACAAAAGTTTTACTCTGAATTGACTTCCTTTAGCATGTCCTCCATTTTTTTTTCTCTCCGATCTCACCTTTCTGCCTTGGTGTGCGACAGTGTTATAGGATAACCATGCCAAGGTGTTTGAGTCGAAAAAGATCTCAAGGTAGTACGTACTCAAATATCTCCAATTTGATTCTTAATGTTCGCTCTTTATTTACCAAATCCAAAGCAGTGTTATAGGATTTGCAGCTAACCCTCATGTTGCACTCTTCCTTTTATTCACCTTGTTGCCAATACTCCGGAGTCCAGAGTATTTAGCAAATGATGACTCTTTGGGTTGAACCCCAATTGGGCCTTCAGACCCAACATAGGGCTGCCCGTAAAATTAATATGCAACTAAGAGATGGGTTGGTTTTGGTGGCCCACCAAGCTGAAAATGGGTTAAGGAAATAGGACACGAAAACTCTAGAATAGTATTGAGATACCTAGCGTATTTGAAACTAGAAAATTCGGTCATTAGCCTCTAGTAGATGTGTCAATCGGATTATTTGGGTTGGGTTCAGTTTAGATCAATTTAAATTTTGGTGAAATGGGTCTTGAGTAGATTCAAATTTGCCAATTTTTTCAAAGAATAAAAAATTATATTTTAATAACTTTGCAATAACTTTAAAATACTAAAGTTAGACTCAGTTCTGTTAGCATTATATTAATTAGACAACTTCTTGATTCACGAGTTGTCGTCGTTCATCAAGCACCTGATTCTCGGAAAGAGGAAGATGAAGTGCGTAGAGAGAGAGATTAAACCCCTTCACCCAATATCTCTTAACTACATTACACATTAATATTGTACCGACTTAAAACATATAGTAATTTTTTTCAATACTAGGAAGGCAGACCCGTACTACGCCCGGGACATATTTTTTAAATCAAATATGTGTACTTTTTGAATAACGAAAGATTATTTAATGCAAAATCAAATTTGTAATGATTTATTTAGCCATTTCTTCCTAAAGACATATGTTCTCTGCCCATATTTTATGATTTCTCTAAAAACTGGCTGTGGCTTGAGTTTTCGATTTTCTTAGAGGTACGTGATTAATTTTTTCAGAGAGGCCAAATTTCGAATAGAAAACATTTTTTTTGTTGTAGAGTGGGATATTAGATTTAGGGGTTTAGGGTTTTGTTTGTGAGGATTTGCTTGATGCACTTTCTAAAGGGTTTTAGGATTTTTTATTTGATATATCGCTCTAAAAAAGCTCTAACATATAGAATAAGATTATAAAGCGTAATAAGATATAATTAATACATATATAAATAAATATTTATCGAATTTTTTCTGACATTATTTTCTTTTGGGAGAAAATTGTTCCAAAATTAACCATTAAATGACATATAAGTCTCTATGCATAAGTTTTACTATTATATATACTAAGTATAAAATAAGATACAATTATATGGACTTATTACTTGCATATATTTTGCATATTCACATTCTTCGTGTATTTGATTTTCAAATCAACAAAATTAAAACCAATTTATAAAGAGCAAATGATTTATTAGGACATAATATATTAGAAAATCATATACACGAATCCGTATAATATTTGATAAACCTTATGCATGATGCAATGGTCCTGTATTAGTTATTACAGAGTACTATAATGAGATAGTTCAACACCCTTAAAGAATTCAATATCAAAGCAAATGGGAATAAAATTAATGAGTATAAATTGAAGGGGCTATCAATAGTAAATGATGCATACTATTGTAAGAAACTTAAATTTCATTGTTATAATTACCCATCATCATTCATTATAAGGATGTTACAAAATGTGGTTTGACAAAACTAAAAGATTACTTCATTTTCTTTTTTTTTTGATCCGTGGACTACTTCATTTTCTAACCTCCCTATAATTGATCATTTAAATAATCGAATTAATTTTTCATTTAATTTATAGGAAAAACTCACTCTTTTGAAACCTCACTTTAGTTTTAACATCTATCATATTTAAAAAGGTAAATTAATTTTGCATTTTTTTTCTTTTTTTTTTAAAAAAAAACTCTCACGTACTCTGGATCCTTTAATTGAATGCCCACTTTATGATACTCCGTATTGCTTATTTTCTGAAATCAGATAAAAATATAATTTTGCTATAAAAAAACAGGGCAATGCTTAATTAATTAAAGAACAATAGAGAAGATTTAAAAAATGGCTTATATTTTTAATTGATTAAAACAATAAAACAGTGTTCATAATGTAATATGTATGTATATATAAAATTATTATTATATATGTATATACAATAATTATTATTAGTTAACATACAGTAATATTGAGATTCAACATGGGCAAAATAAATCAGTTAACACTTAACATACAATAAGCTTACCATTAAAAATACAAATTGAATATATATATATATATATATATATATATATATATATATATATATGGAAATAATTAAGCTAGCTATAAGATAAGATCTAAACGTAGTAGTATTCATTGATTAAAAAGTTCAATAGTTATACACACATGAAAAAAAATTGCAAAGATATGTTTAGGTGTTGTACGCACTTAATTACCTATACACAAATTTTCAAATCGATGAACGTACTCTTCCAGTTGAATTGGAGAAGTCGATGATGCAAATACAATTTTTTTTGGGTGGGGGTGCGGATACAATTCTTACATATCCGGCTATTATATATACATACACTTATCTCATGAAATCTACAAATAAAACTAAATAAATAAACAATGATCGTTTTGGTTCTTAAATAATTTAATGCATGCGTTTCATTTTGGTATAGTAATTGCCATTAACTCTTAAATAGGGATTTAAAGCATTGTTGTAAATCAAGATTCATTAGGTGATCGATTAAGTATATATATATATATGGAAGATGGTAAGCATGCATAAGTTGAATCAAAATTTGAGAGATATTACCTGTGTTGGAGTGTGTATTGTGTGTCTTTATTATGCAGTGGTCATTGTTTCACAAAGCTTCGGCCTGCCCTTGTATTGTGTTGCTTGTATAAGGATCACTCTAATGTTATTTGTGCACACTCGATGTGTACACCAAATGCTTAGATGAAGTGTAAGTGGACATTCCTTTAAAGGAAAACAAAGATCTCTCATGAACACCATGGCTTTCCAATCATACACATACACAGCGTTGGTTGTAATTATATATGTATATAAATTTAGAAAGAGAATACATACTCAAGGGGTAGGCCACCTCCAAATATGAACTGCCCCCTGCCAACTCTTCGATGGGATAACTGGTGCCGTATTAAGATAGCGACGATCGTATAATTTCAGGCCCTTATCATTCTTTCCCGAACTAATCTGCAGAAGCAAATACCAAACCGAAAGAGAATACAAACATGCATGTTTGTGTGATTACCCCGGCCTATATATATACGAAGGAGGAAGACCGAACGGGAGACAGTCTTACATTCAATAATATGACATTATGTTTGTGTTGAGGATTTGTATGAAACGGCTGTATATAATAAATTTTGAGAATAATTAATTTGAATGTAACTGACAAATCAATTGCCCAATGCAAATTAAACGACTAATCAATTTGAATGACAGCAAATTAACTGGCTAATTTGTGAAGTAAGTAACGGCTGTAATATTGACAAAAAATTTAAAGATAATATTTTAAAGTTAGTTGAAAATAAATACTCCATCCGTCCAAAAATACATGAACTTTTACTATTCATACACGCTTTTTTAGGAGCTAAAAAAAATTAATAAAAAAGTTAATATTTTATATAGTTTTTACCTTCTTAAAAAAGCGAATAAGTTTGTAATTATTAAAAAAAATTAATAAAAAAGTTAATATTTTATATAGTTTTTACCTTCTTAAAAAAGCGTGCGTGAATAGTAAAGGCAATATAAATATGACAATTTAGGAGGAAATAAAAAAAATGCAAAGTATAGTCAATGTGTAACTAAGAGGATTCGAACTCAAGACCTCATTCCTACCAAACAACTCAATAACCATTGAGCTATGAAGATGTTTGTGATTTTTTGTGGAATTGAAACAAAAAATATAAAATATGTATAATTAAATAAATGATCATTAAATAGGCCTTGAACACAACTTTTTATGTTTTATATTACTAGGTAGCATGCCCGTGCGTACGCACGGGACAGAGGGGTTTAAAATGTATATGGTTACCATATCAATACATAAGCTGAATGATATGTTGGGATATCAAACTCAATCAGATTTAATTTTGGTGAAGCGCACATGTTAATAGTAACAAAAATTTTTTTAAGAAATAAACTCAAGTAACATAAAGTTTGAAGATAAGGAAAAAAACTAATTGTTCTATGTGACATAGCTTATGGAAAGTAGAAGACTCATTTTGTCGTTGATCCTCCACCGGCCTGGTGGTCCGAACAACACATGATCGCCATATCTCTTCATATAGATGATGAATCCTCTCAGAAACCCCTATCAAACTTAAAGCATACTTCAAAATTCAATATAAAATAAATAATCTAAATCATAAAGCTTTATTTGATTGTGGGGATATGGTATATATTCAAGTAGAAGAACCAGGTTGGAGTGTTACCAAGAGCGATTTGAAGTCGTTGAATGTTGAGACTTGAGAGATACGCGCGCTTTGTGCCATTAGAACAAACTTAGAAACCCCGAAGAAAGGAGAACAATCATGTAAGAGTGCTACGAGATCGAGATGAAATGAAAATTGATAAAACAATAGCTATAAACATGGTAAAGAATGCTTACAACGTCTGATTCTGTTAAGATGCCAAACGTGATGCTAGTCAAAACATCAGTAGGCACTTGTGCCTCCTGGATTGTTTCATTGATAATCGCTCGATCAATGGCTTTATCCATATTGCTGTGTCACTACAATTCAAGAGTCAAACCTATCAAGTAATCCAAATTAAGCATTAAATAGAGTTATCAAAGTGATTTTATTATGCAAATACAACATAAAACATTCCATGATTTTTTTTATTCTATATAAATCTGTAAAGAAGCAAGATCAGGCCTTGAAACTTGAATATATGCCTACTAAATTGAAGAGGTACTAACTGAATTTAATATTTTAAAAGCAAAATCTCACTTAAATTTCCCAACTTGAATATGAGAATAAGATAATAAACAATGAGAGTAAGAAAGAACTTATGGTCTTCACTCTTCAGACTTATACACAAAAGAATGCAGATAAAACAAATACAGAAAAGAGAACAAACAGTTTAGAATGGGAAAGAAGTCCAACCTTTGTCACTCATTCCATAATCAGCAGTAAAGACATATGCAGTACACTTATCCTTAAAGTGGCCTTCAATTAAATGATAAACTCTTTTTGCTATTTGGTCGACAACCTTCACATTATTAAGATAGATGTCAGAGAAGGGACGATGAACATGTCCATTTGAACCACAACCTAGAAGATGCAGAACACGATAAGTTTATCTTCTTGCTGAAACAAGTTGTGCAGTTCAGGCTCTTCCTTGGACCTATTTATAAGACTCTAAAATTGATCAAAGGACCATTCATCCAAATAGGACACATCTGTAGCAACGTACACCATTGAAATGAGCAACCACTATATGGAAATATTTATGCCTATTCCAAAAATCTAAAGACAGCTGCAAATAAATGTCTACAAATAAGGTAACACACTAATGATAATCTCAGTCTTGCCAATGCATATGCAGTGAGCAAATAATAATTTGTGTCAAAGAAGCTCCGAAATACAAAAAAGATGCAACAATTAAATACGTCATATATTACTAAACATCATGTGGTGCACTTGGTTACTTGAAAGGTACCATATGACTATATGAGATCCCACTATGGATCAACCGTGTAAGTGAAAATTTCTGTTCAAAAGTTGATGAATTTAGTACCTTAGGCGGTGCCACTGTGCCATCAGATACTCTTCAGGTAAAAACAATTCTAGCTTGAAGACGCCTCCTGGATAGAGGATCAAGATATTGAATCACAAATCACTAAATCAGAAGCTCCAATAGAGATTGACCTTCATAAGCAGATTGAGAAGGTTGATCCGAGAATCATGACATTGAAGTAGCGCATATTTTCTTCGCGAGAAGAAGCACTGATTCCAGGAGCTACACGATTCCACACAGTAGGAAAAATGATGAAATCAAGTCCATCAACAACTCAAAAAGAAAACATCTGTAACTAATTTTCGAATGAAGATGTGAATTGAAATGAAGAAAGAGGAAGAAACCTGGCTTGCTCAGAAGCCTCTGCGTTTCATGTTCAGATTAGAGAATAAATCAATTAGGGATTGGCAGATCAAATTTTATAAACCAGGGTCGTTGCTCGAGCATTCCCGCAACAGTAACATGCAAATGCAAATCCAACCATGGCCCAGTTTATATACATATTCTTCTATAGCTAGATAATTAGTTGCGAATGTTATGCTTCCTAGGGAACAAAACATGTGTAAATTTGGATTTCAAATTTGGACAACATAATAGAAAGAAAACAATCTTATTCAGCATAAGAAGACACAAAGAATTTTATTCAGCACCACACATGGCTAATTTATATCAACACCATAAGAAGACGCAAAGAATTAGGAAAGAAAACAATCTTATTCAGCATGGATCTTAAAATGAGTTTTGGTAAAACCGACAAAGAGAAACAAAAAAGGGGAAAATAAGAAAAGAATTGTCATTTGTTGCTCGTGGCAGAAGATTCAGCTTAATCAAACAAAAGCATAAATTTTGGTCCTGAAACAGATTCAATCTCTGTCACCATTTGCAAACAAACATGCAAGCCTTGCACATGCACTGCAAGGCAAACCAGCATATAAAGTCACACAAAAACAAAACATAGCAAAATAAACCTGGGCTGCTAGCCAAATTGAGAAAGTACAAAAGACAATACACTCATGAAAACACAAAATAAACAAACCTTGCAACTGTAAAGACAAACAAACCTGCTAACGAAATATATTGAAATTTAATCTAAATACTTCGGATGTAGATAAACTGACAGAACAGAAATTTAATCAAAAGTTAATCAAAATCTTACTATAGATTAGAGAGATCGAGAGCTATTGAGTATTGAAAAAGAGGAGAGCGACCTCCGACCTCCACAATGTTTAGAGAGAGCAACCAACATCTTTCGGCCCTTCATTATAACCGGGGATTTCGAGAGATGAAGGTCAGACTGCAAGGACAACAAAGAGGATTAGTTCGATTTCAATTTCAGAGAGAGAGTAGCCGAACTTAATTCAAATAGACTGCGAGAGATGTGACTCAAACCTCCAAATATTGAGAGACTTCTGGAAATCGCAAGTCTGAGGGCTTCAAAGAATCAGAATTGGTCTAATTGTCAGAGTTTCAAGAGGCAGATCGAGATTATCGGCAATAGGAGAGCACAAACCCTGAAACCCCAAATCCATCTTTCAAACCTCAAGTCTCAAACCCTAATCTAACAAATCCATTTCAATTTCTCAAATCAATTTGACATTTCAACAAAATCAATTCAATAACGTGTATTAACATTCATCAATCTCGAATGAATTGAAGTATTGACAAAAGATCATACCTAAAATAAAAGAAACCTACAATAACCCCGTCAGCTATATACTCGACTGTAACAGACATACCGCCATTGAACGATCGAAAGAAGTCAGAGCTTAAACCTGCGATGAAAACAAATAAGCACTAACATTGAGCATCAGTTTTCCCCAAGGAAGCAGCCACAGTATTCCAGAGCTCAGTTAGCAGAATAGACAAATGAATTGAGACCACCGAACCGAAATCGTTCGGAAACTCGAACCAGATCGTGGGGCGAGAAGAAAGCAAAGACGAACGGGAAGAACAGAGATGTCAGGAGAGGGAGAAGATCGACTTATAGAGAGCAAGCTAACGATGAGGGTCTCCGTCTCTCACTCTCTGTGGTTTCCGCTTGAGAGAGATGATCAGAAGAGATGGCAGTAGCGGCGTCGGCGCAGGAACACAGCAGCCCTCGCCCGGAGTAACCCTCGCGCTTCGCCAGTCGCCCTGCTCTGTTGGTCTCGACAGTTCTGCTTCTCTCGCTCATGAATCTGAAAAACCTACATATGGAGAACCCTGTATGTACGAAGGAGGTAGAAACCATCGGTCATGAAACGGCTTGAATGTAAACGCCTAATTTTGAATGCTGGATTGACATTAAAGGACTATACAGTACACAAATAACGGAGGATGACAACATTATACATTAAATGTCTAATTTGTTAATTTGTGTGGCAAATTAAAAATATAATGGTGTATTTATGGTGGGGGCTGAACACAACTTTTACTAGATATATATTATAGATTTATAGATTTTAATTTTTTTTAACGTACATATGAAAACATAAAAAGTGTTTGCGGATGGCGCAGAAATACCCCATTTTCTAAAGATATAAAACATAAATATACTTAGCTGCCTTATAAGGGATATCAGCCATTTAATTCAACGTAATAAGAGCAAGCTCAACAGCATCTCTAAAATACAAAAAAGTTAAAGTTTTAGAGAAAAAAGACATTTTTTTACCCCAACAGCTTTTGTAAACCCATTTGTGAAATAGAGAAATAGAAGGAGAGATGAAAAAAATTTCTAAATTTGGAGGAAGAGAAGTAATCTCTATAATTTAATGTTTCACTCCTTTCTATATATAAATTTAATGATTACCCTTCACTTTGGCACCCCTATTCTACATAAATCATCCCTTCCATCTTTTTTTAACCATAAATTATCTATATATTATAAATTTCTGTATTGATTATAGTGTATAATAAATGCAAAAATCTGTAAAATAGAGAAGCTGTTGGAGTTGGGGTGAATTTTTTATAGAGATTTTGACATTTTGATCTATATTTTAGAGATTTTTTACAATAACTGTTGGGGTTGCTCTAACGAAGCTACAATACATCACTTTTTTTTTTGTTGGAATGAGAGACGGAGCTCTCCGCGCTTCTAACACGGTTTATTTATAATAAAAACTGGGCTAAGTAGTAATCATACGGGGGATAGCCCGACCCCTAACATCATTTTACAGAAAAACTAAACCACCCTCAGGTGAGTAAATACAACACATCACACAACTAAAGTTCAAATGTTCAATGCAACGAAAAATAATTTCTCATAAATTCTAAATTTCTTCAAAAACTGATTTAGATTAAATCAAGTTCTTTTGCTTCAAGCTTTCAAACATCTCCTTGAAACTCGTCTTGAAAGGAATGAAGTCAATGCCCAACCCCTTCGCCTTTTCTTTAGAATAACATCTTAAAACATTCTGATTAACATTTTCGCACCTACAACACAATTTTCAAGTTTTCGCGTGTTAATTGAATCAATCCAACTAATACTAAAATTACGATGCAATAGTAACTTACTTGTCAGGAAGTTGTAGAGTAGGATAGAGCTCTCGCAAGATCTTAAAAATGTCCGAAGCACGAACAGTACCCCCAACCAAGCAATATCTGCCACTAGCGGATGCCTTCTCGAATGCTAGGATATGAGCGTTTGCAACATCTTTAACATCCACGACCTCATAACCATCGTCGGAGTAGGTTTTTGCTAATCCATGATTCAATATGAATAAATATTCGCCGATACATAATTATATCAAAGATGAACTACGTACTCACCTTTGATCATGTTAACGAAGAGAGCAGCACTCAAATTAAGCTTAGGTTGTAGCAATGGTCCAATAACGTAGCCAGGATGGATCGAAACCAAATCAATTCCCTTCTCCTTTGCATACTTCCTTGCTGTTTCTTCAGCCAAAGTCTTTGCTAATGCGTACCAACCGCTCTGCATCCCAATACGAAATCAGAAATTAAAATTCGGGTAGAGTTATAGGCTAAAGTTTTCTTATGCGTATAATTTTTATTAATAAAATCTTTAATTAAATTAATAAATAAATAGATAATTTTTTTTATTGATTCCCTTAATTTTTTTTAACGTATTATTTTATTTTAAAAAAAATAGAATGGGTTGGAGAGGACCCATGCTTGCCCTTGTCTGCATCACATTATACAACGATTTAACATATAAACACAATTGAGAAAATGTACTAAATATATTTGGCCTAGTGTTCGATCTATTAAGTATACATAAATTTTACAAGATATCTCAATTTTTGGAGTAAGTTGAACGTGGATTGGATCCCGCCAGTGGCGGATCTAGAATTTTTTTTCCGTTTAAATATATTAAAAAAAAACATGTTATTTAAATAGTCATTTTTAGTAGATAACATTTAAGAAAAAAATTATCCAAAAAATGAGTATTTTTTTTTGTATATGTATATATGGAAAACAATGGTTTCGTTTAAATATATTGGAGAAAACCTAATTAAGCATTTTTAGCTGAAGGAAATTAAGAGAACAAAAATTATACAAAAAATTAGACTAAAGGGTTTTGATCTCATTACCTCATGCAAAGTAATAATAATAATTTTTATCAACATATTAAACTAAACTATCTTTGAAATTCTTTACTCATTTTAAGCTCTTATAAAAACAATTATCGATTTTCCTTATCGGTTAGGGGTGCTGCGGCGGATCTAGGATTTTTTTTAGTGAGAGCTTCAAAAAATTTTGTAGACTTTTTTTTGCCTGTATATATGAAATTTTTTTTGTTTAAATATATTGGGAAAAAAAACTAAAATTTGGTATTTAAATGGTTATTTTTAGTAAAAAAAAATTAAGGAGGAAATAATTATAAAAAAAAGAGAATTTTTTATATGTTTAAATATATTGGAGAAAACTTTTATGATTTAATTAAATATTTTTAGTAGAAGAAAACTAAAAAAATTTAAAATTATATATATAAAAAAAAAGTGAAGCTAATAAAGAGGTTTGAATAAATCAATGGCCTTAAGATAATAAATACCCTTCCTTTAAAACTAAGCTACCCTATTTTTATAATTTTTTTACTCTTTTTTAAACTCTTTTTATCCCTAAAATTAATAAAAACTATAAAAAAATACATATAATTTGTTTTCTCTCAATTTTTTATTCGAGCTAGGTTGGCTTCATCCACGGTCATTTGTCCTTGCTCGACGGGTATGGTGGGTCTTGCAAGCGAGCTCCACTCTGCCTTTGCACTCGATGGGGGCTATAATCTCTGTCGGCTAGAAGAACTCTATGCGCGCGTTTATTACCTTTTAGGAGGCCTACAACCCAAAGAAGCTCTATTTTTATTTTTATTAACCATATGGACAAAATCTAGTAAACCTTAAAGGTTGAGATATTTTAATTAAACTAGCTAGCTAGACGAAATGTTATTTCACCTATATATATATAATTTGGGAAAAGTTAAATATACGAAGAATTATCATGAATCCCTAAAACAATGTAATATATATACCTCCTCCGTCTTACGACAAGCCTCAAGATCGGAAAACCAGGTTTCATCAATTACATCCTCGGGGGTTATGGGCTTGCCGGTGAGGCAGACGGCGGCTATTGAAGAGGTTAAAACCACTTTTTTCACCGACGGAAACTTTCCACATGAACTAAGAACGTTGATTGTTCCTTTAATTGCAGGATCAAGCAACTCTACCTGCAAATTAATGAAACATGATTAACTTTAGCTAAATTGAAAATACTAATATATAGGAGCCAAAATCTCAGTCAGATATATGTCGACGGGTGAACCTGTGGATCTTCACAAACAAAAAGACAAGGAGATGCGGTGTGAAAAACGCCGTTGCAACCACTAATGGCAGCATCGAAGGAACCCTCTTCCGTTAATTCGGCTTTGAACAAGTGAAGCCTCTCCTTTGCGCCTTCAAGTGCAAGCAAGTGCTCTACCTTCTTTGGATCACCTTTGGCATTCAAATGTATGTCAGATGTGTGTTAGCGTTGTGGCTTTGTATGTGATAATCTTCAATGTCGTACGTTAGACAGTAATAAGTAATAATCATCTTTAATTAAAGATCTCGAGATTGAATGCATCATCGTCAAAAGATCTACCCAATACAAACCACCGTACAACTTCTCCCCACAATCCCGACCCACAAAATTATTAATTTCCTTTTAAAATAATATTTACAAAATGAAAAACAAAATATTTAGTTTTTACATGATTATTAATATAAATATCTGAACAAAAATCTCAAAAAAAAATACTTTACAAAAATTATAATAAGATTTTTAAAAGTTATACTAAAATATTATAATAATTATGTTTTTTTTTATTAGGTAAAAATTCGGATGGGAAAAACCCTATCCGAAAGCATCCTGGCGGATGAGGTCGAGTAGACTTGTATCTAGGTATAGCTCAAGCTCCCTGGTAGAGTAGCAAAGGTGTGCAACTTTATCCGCTACCCGGTTACCAATGCGGAGAATATGAGATACCTCAACATTATTTATTTTTTGGAGAATGACTTGGATATCTGACATAACTATTTCTATTTCCCAAGGACACCCAACTTGAGTTTGTAGGTAGTCCGTGATAATCTTTGAGTCTTCTTCTATTATGATATCGGTTATCTTTAATTCTCTAGCTTTTTCTATCCCCAGACGTAGGGCAAGAGCTTCCGCCATGAGAGGTGATTGTGCTCCGATAGTTTTACCACCAATGTTGATAAGGTCGCCATACCAATTTCGGATGATGTACCCAATGGAACTGTTTGAGGTTGATTTAAATGATCCGTCAAAGTTTAATTTATATTTGCCAGCCGGGGGTTTCCTCCAACGGTAGGTTTTCCTATTGTTCTTAGTGAGACTTTTCCCCTGATTTTGTTTCTGTAGGCCGTCATTCTCCATCTCATTCCATCTACTTGCTTTTCTCCAGTTTTCAATATTGTCCTTGATCATTTTCTTAATACCCTCAGCAGAGGGGATGCTTTCATTTCTAAAGATTGTTTGATTTCTTATAAACCAAATGGTCCACCATCTGATTGTCATCTGTTGTTTTTTCTCCATAGGGAGGGTGGAACCTAAAATTTGTAGAATTTGGTCCATATTTCTGTTTTCTGAAATAAGGGTGTTAATACTTTGAGATATTTGTCCAGGGAATTGTTGTTGGAAATTATTGATAGGACACTCTATGAATAGGTGGATATCATCTTCTGCAGCCTGATTGCAAAGGGTACACATGCTCGGTACCGATACCCCTTTTTGTGCTAGGCGGGTAGTCGTGGCAAGGCCTTTTTGTTTTACTTTCCATATGAAGTTCTTAACTTTTGGAGGGGCGTCAAGTTTCCAGATCCATGAGAATTCATCTGATGGTCTTTGTGGTGTGGATGAGATAAGGTTGTAAGCACTTGTCGTTGTGAACCAGCCTTTTTTGGCTGGCCACCAATACAGTCTGTCTCTAAAAGGGGTGATTAGCAAGGGTATTTTCATAATATCCTCTATTATGGGCTCAGAAAGCACCGACTCAAGTTTCTCCTTCCACCATTGTCCTCCTATAATGAAGTCGCTCACAGAATCATGTGGGTTAATGTTGTGTTGGGAATCTATTTTGTCTTTTAGAGGTGTCGTAGCAGCCTAATTGTCTTCCCAAAACTTAATGGATTTCCCATCCCCCACCTGCCAGATAAGTCCCGTTTTAAATTTCGGGATTAGAGCACTCAGTTTCGACCATTGCCATGAGGCATTGCCTTTTCTAGAGTAGGTAAGGATGTGGCTGTCTTTTAGATACTTGTATTGTATGATTTTGACCCAGTTATTCTCTGGTTCATCCAGAATTTTCCAAAGAAGCTTTAGTTGGAGAGCTTCATTCATGTCTTTGCTTTTTCTAATTCCCCATCCTCCACCCGCTTTTGATTTACACATTTTGTCCCAGCTGATTAATGGGCTATGTTGAGCGTCTTTGCTCCAGAAAAAGGTTCTGTTGATTTGATCTAATTGTTTATGGACCGCTACCGGGAGCATAAAGCTTTGCATCGAGTATAGAGGTTTTGATGATAGATTAGACACTATTAGGGTTGCTCTGCCTTGTTGTGATAGTGCATTCGCACGCCATTTGCTCAATTGATCTTTTGATTTACATATCAGTTCACCAAAAGTTTCCTTGGTAACCCGCCCATTTATGATGGGACAACCTAGGTATTTCTCCAGATTTCGTTCTAGGGGGATGTTCAGTATTCCTTCTAAGTCTCGGGCTCTTGATCTAGGAATTCCTAGGGTAGTTTGAAAGGACGACTTGTGGTAGTTTACTTTTTGCCCTGAGAATTTACAGTAGTCCTCAATTATCTCTTTAACTTTTATACATGCGGAATTACTTCCTTTTGAGAATATTATTATGTCGTCTGCGAAGGCTAGAAACGGAATGCAGGGACCCGAATGGCCAAATTTAAATCCGATGCTGTTGTGATTAGATTCTGCCTCCCTTGAGAGTTTACGAGCAAGGACTTCTGCCCCAAGAAGGAAGAGAAACAGGGAGAGGGGGTCCCCTTGCCTCAAACCCCTAGAAGGTTTGAAAAGGTCTCTAGGACCGTTGTTTACTAAAACAGAGAAGGAGACTGTAGTCACACATTCCATAATTATATCCACAATTCTTTGGTTGAATCCAAATTTCTGGAGCACTGCTTTTGTGAATTGTCAATCTACTCTGTCGTACGCTTTTTCCATATCAAGTTTTATTGCAGTCCATCCCTTAGAACCTTTTCTACTGCGAAAGGAGTGGAATATCTCGTGTGCTATTAGGATATTGTCTTGGATTGCTCTGTCGGAGACAAAGGCATCTTGTAATGGGTGTATAAGTTTTCCTATTATCATTTTTAGTGGTTCTGTTATTATTTTTTAGATAATTTTATACAAGGTAGAGCATAAGCGAATCGGTCGGTAGTGTGTAGTCATGGAGGGGTTATCATTTTTTGGTATGAGGGAGATAAATGTGTGATTTATTTGTTTTAACAGTTTGCCAGAATGGAAGAAAGCTTTTGTAGCCCGGATGATATCAGTGCCAACAATGTCCCAATATTTTTTGTAGAACTCAGCCGTCATTCCATCAGGCCCTGGGGATTTGTTGTTCCCTAGTGAGAAGACTGCTTTTTTTTATTTCACTATTTGTTGGTTGTTGAATAAGTGATTTGTTTTCCTCTTCTGTAACGACATGGTTGATTTCTGAGAGGTATTCTTCCAATTGGGGGGTATTATACATTTGTTCTCGACTAAATCTTGTTTCAAAGTCTCTTTGGATTTCCTTTTTAATATTTTCATCGCCTATTATGTTAGTTCCTTCTGCTGAGGTAATTGTTCTGATTATCTTCCGATTTCTTCTCCCTGTGGCTACTCTATGGAAATAGGAGGAGTTGGTATCTGCTAGCTTTAAATGTTTAGATTTAGCTCTTTGGTTCCAGTATGTTTTATGGAAAAGGAGTAGTTTTTCTTTTTTAGATAAGAGAGTTTGTTCTTTGTTGTATGATTCGGGGTTTTGATTAGTTTGTTGAATTGATTGTATTTCGATTAGGGCCTCATCAACGTCTTGTAGTTGCCGGAAGATGTTTCCAAATGTTTTCTTATTACATATTTTTGCCTTTTGTTTGAGGACCTTTGATTTGTGTGTAACTCGAAACATCGCAGAGCCTGCACATAATGTTCTCAATGCTTGTTTAACAATATTTTGGAAATCTCTTCTTTGCAACCAAATGTTTTCGAATTTAAACGGGGGTGGTTTAAAGGTAGTGCTTTTGGAGATGTTAATTGATATAGGACAATGGTCCGAGTTAGAGAATGCTCCATTTTTAGTTCCTAAAGCGGAGAACATGTCGATTATTTCATGATGGACTAACACCCTGTCAAGTTTTTCCAATATGTTATCTGGACCGAATTGTTTTTTCCTCCATGTCGATTATTTCCTAATTATGTTATTTATATGAAGTTTAACAAATGTTATAATAATTATGTTATTTATATGAAGTTTAAAAAATGATAATTACGATAAAAATATATCAGTTTGGTAAATGATTTAGGCAATAATTAATTTTCATATGTTCATTCCTGAAAATTGAAACGCTTATAATTTTTTTCTCACATATCGGATTTGAGCAGGCCCGTCCAATGGACTGTGAAAAGAGCTCAATCGAACCGGGCCCCAAATTTTACTAGGGTCCCAAGTAAATATTTTTTTAGGACTTATATTGTTTATGGTCTAATTAATCACAAAGCTAAGATGTTTCAGTGGCAACTGGCCTTGTTAATTCCCATTACTGGTGCCCATTGGTCGCAGGTTCGAAACTCAAGTGGGTTGATTTTTGTTATTTTTTTTGTTTAATATTTTTAACCTTTTCTATAAGTAAAACTACATTGGGCTTTCTTATTAACTATTGACTAATTTTGGGCCTTCTTATCAACTAATTTTATTTGTTAATTTAATACATCCTCATGTTACATTATTTACGAAGCCTTTTTATTTAATATTATATTATTTTTGGGACCTTCTTTTTAACTATTTTTATTTGTTAATTTAACACAACCTCCTTTCATATTGATACAAACATAAAGAGTAAAAATGACTAAAAATCTAATAGAAAGTACTTCTATATTAAATTTATTTTGTTCTTTTTTTTATTTTTTTAAAATAAATTTATTTTATACTAATTTACTCTCATACATGTTTGTGATCTATTAGTAAATCTTAATAAATACTCCTCCTAGTAGAATAGTTATATTTGACTTTTTCATAGGGTTTAGAAAAAATAAAAAATCTATAAAATGTTGACTTAATTTTTTTTAATAATTTCATATAGTTTTATATAATTTTTTCTTTATTAAAAACTATATAAAAATCAAATATTTTAATAAAGAGATAGTATTGAACAGGGCCCCGAAAATACATTGGACGGCCCTGGATTTGACCTTATAATATATCAAATTGAAACTATCGACGTGAGGAATATTTATGTTTTTTTATTGGGGGGCAAATGCCACCCCTAGCCCTAAAGAGAATCCGCTTCTACTTTCCAACTAGGGTTTATTATTACTGTGATGATTTGATAGAAACTCCACCCTCTATTAGGCCTGATACATGAGCCGAGTAGTTCGGGATCGACTCGGGCTCGGCTCGGTAAAAACTCGACTCGAGATCGCTCGAATAGATATATGAGCCGAGTTCGAGCCTATTCCCGAGCTCGAGCTCGAGCTCGAGTAGCTCGCGAGCTCGAAGACCCCAAATACCCTAGGTATAAAACCTAATTCCCCTAAACCTAACCCAGCCGCTCCCATAACACTCCCACCCCTAATCTCTCTTTCTCTCTCAAATCTCAGCGTCTGTTGCTCGTTGTCGCTCCCCGCCGTCACCCATCGTCGCCCCTCGTCTCATCCTCGGATCTGGAATGCCCGCCGTCACCCCTCGGCTGCCCGTCGTCGCCCTTGTTCGCTTCTACAGATCCATATCTAGGTCGCCCATCGTCGCCCGCTTCCTCTCTCGTCCTCAGATCCAGATCAGGTCGCCTCCTCTCGTCGGCTCACCCTCGCCTCCGTCGCCCGCTTCCTTTCTCGGAGGTCCCACCGTCGCCCGCTTCCTCTCCTGTCCTCAGATCCAGATCGATCCAGGTCGCCTCCGTCGCCCGCTTCCTTTCTCGGGGCCCCCACCGTCGTCTGCTTCATCTCTCGTCCTCAGATCCAAATCCAGGTCGCCTCCTCTCGGATCTAGGTCTTGCCGGTTGATTTCCGCCTTCTCGTCCTCAGATCTTACTCCCTCTTTACATATTCAATCCAGTTCAGGTTATTTGATTTCAAGTTGTTCGATTTCTGTAGGTTATTTGATTATAGGTTATCTGATTTCAGTTATTTGATTTCAAAACCGAGCTTGATTGTGATATTGTAACCGAACAAACGTGCCTAAATCAAGCTAAAATTGGGTATTATTGGTTGTGTTGGACTGTGTTGTGTATATATTCTGTGTTATTGATTGTGAAATTGGGTATTAATGGCTAAGATTGAATCAAAACCGAGCTTAAATCGAGCTAAAATAACTCAAAAACTGTACCTGAACAAACGAGCTCACGAGCTCGAGTATAAGCGAGCTCGAGCTCGGCTCGAGTATAAACGAGCTCACGAGCTCGAGCTCGAGTACTCTTCCCAGCTCGCGAGCCGAGTACGAGCACCTGTTTAGGCTCGTTTTCATATGGAGCTCGACTCGTTTATAAACGAGCCGAGCTTGAACACAGGGTACTCGAGCTCGTGAGCTCGTATATCACCCCTACCCTCTATTTATAATAGAGAAACCCCTAGGTGTAACTTATAGATAAACCTAGATATAAATAAAATCTATCTTACCTAAAACATACTATATATATATATATATATATATATAGGGATTGACTCCGGTGAAAACCTCAAATTGTGGTAAAAATCGTGAGGACTACGTACTTTATAGCTTGGTTTATTTGAAACATGTGCTAAAAACATCAATCACACGGTGACTTTACAACTTGGTTTAACCTAAAAACCGTGCTAAAAACTCCAGTTTTAAAATAACATATGACTTTATAGTTCGGTCAAGCCTAAAAATAATGCTAAAAAACTCATGTTTTAAAATTACATAATGACATTATAGCTCGGTTTTATTCAGAACCAGAGCGCGCCTATATATCTATATATAAAATCGTTTATAAAAATCTGTTATGCCTCTTATGATTAATTATCTGGTACAACAGATGCTTACTAGGATTGCGAACGGTGGCATTGACGGAGTAACCACGGAGGAGCAAGAGCTTGACCAACCAAGAGGCGATGTAGCCGGAAGCTCCGGTGACGCAGACTAGCTTCCCCTCCCCGACGCTCACTCTTCCTTCTTCCTCCATCTTTAAACTCCTAATTAGTGTGTATGTGCTGAGCAGTACGTGAAGAGTGTTTGGAGGAACTGATTTGGTACTCACAATTCCATTATACGTAGTATCATTTTGGAAGTTGGCTTATAAAGCAGCGATTCGAACTTAACTGTGGAGGAGGGTTGAATGATCAAGCTAAGTTTACGTCATCGATTACGTCCGGAAAATGATCGGTCCCAATGGGTGGCCGACTGTGGGTGTTGGGCTGCCCGTCCGAAGAAAAATCTAGTAAATAGTGTATAGCTTGGACTGCTTAGTTGATGAAGGAAATAAAGAAAATATGTAATTAATCTAAGAACTAACTTCACTAAAAAAACTTCCTGAAACTCATAATTCAACAATAAATTTTTCATCTCTGTACTTGAGATTTTTCACTTTTCTAGCTTATCACAAAAGTTTTACTTTCCTTTGACATATGCTCCAATTTTGGAAAAATGGACAAAAATAATACCAAGTATCAACTTTTGGTAAAAAATAATACGAACTTTGAAATTGACTGTTTCATATACAGACTATCGCCAGTGGTATTCGAACCTGTCGGATTCTCTTCGTTCTCAAGGGTACGTCTCTTCTCCAAACGATTACTCAATGTTTTACAGGAAGGTTGGTTCATCAGTTGTATTTTTGGGGATCTATGTTGACAACATTTTGTTCACCGGAAATGATGCTGCTGCAATTTCCGATTTGAAGAAATTCTTGGATGACAGTTTCAAAATCAAGGACCTTGGCTTCCTCCATTATTTTCTGGGGATCGAATTTGTCAAAGTTCCCACAGGTTTTGTTCTTACACAACGCAAATTTCTCTCTGAAGTAATTCGAGATTTTGATTGTGAGCACGACTCTCCCACAATTGCCCCTCTTGAAGCTGGTATTCAATTGCACTCATCCACTGCTGAGTTGCTCCCTGATGCTTCGGTTTATCGAAGACTAGTCGGCAAGCTCAATTTCCTCACTCACACCCGTCCATACATATGTTTCTCGGTGCAATTTCTCTCCCAATTTATGCAACGCCCTACAAGTGACCATCTCAAGGCTGCCTTGCATACTCTCATGTATCTTAAAAGATGTCCTGATGTTGGTATTTTGCTCAATTCCTCTCCGAATTTCGATTTATTGGGGTTTTGTGATTCGGATTGGGCTGCGTGTTCTCATACCCGACGATCTGTGAGTGGTTTCTTCATCACATTCGGTGGTTGTCCGATTTCCTGGAAATCAAAGAAACAGTCAATCGTCTCTCTTTCCTCTGCTGAGGCTGAGTACAGATCGCTCCGTTGCCTCACATCTGAACTTGCTTGGTTATCTCGTCTTCTTCACGAATTTGATGTTCCGAACATCCTCCCCATCGATGTCAAATGTGACAATCAAGCAGCAATCCACATCGCTCGGAACCCCGTATTTCACGAGCGTACCAACCATATCGACCTCGACTGTCATTTCGTTCGTCACAAGCTCCAGGAAGGTCTTATTCGTCTTTCTCACATACCAACTCAGGACCAGCTAGCCGACATTTTCACCAAATCTCTAGTCGGCCCTCGTCACGCAGAGCTCCTCTCCAAGCTTCCACTGGTTTGCCCATCTTCAACTTGAGGGGGGGTGATGGAGTGTATAACCCGGTTTAGTACATTGTATAGGTAAACCGGGTTCGTGAGGAAATGAATCCCGTGCTCACCACGTGACTGGCATATAAAAACCCAGTTCTCCTTTGTAGTTGTCGACGAATTCATTCATTCATCCCAATCAAGAAATGTAACAGAAAACTCTCTCAACAAACTCTGTTTGCTTTCAGTTCTTCTTCAAGCTTCAATAAAGCTTCTCACATGGTGATCTGACTTGATCCCCAATTTCTACATTAGACACTAATAAGTAATAATAGTCTTTAATTAATTAAAGATCTCGATCGAGATTGAATGCACCATCATCAAAAGATTTGTCCAATACAAACCAGTGTAAATCTTCTCCCCACAACAACCCCATCCAACAAAATTATTTTACTTTTAGTTTAATTGTTGAGAACTTATATATTTGTTCTAAGTATCCTTTTATATGTATGTAATAGGTGTAACATGAAATATCTATGTGTAACCTAGCTTAGGGTTATAAGCTAATCTTGGATGTTAGCTGATTCGGACTGGATTGTAATGAGATGGATTAGGCTTGATCTCCTAACCAAATCCAGTTGCCTAGAATGGGCTTTAGACCCATGCCCCATTACACATGCCCAAATTACCTTTGAATTTGGTTGCTTGGCAAGGTTAAGGGAGCCTCGAGCTTGCCTCGAAACGCAGTGTTCCAACTAGTGTTGCTCTATAAAAGGGTGCTTCTCTTCAACTCGCCCGCGTTGTCTGATTTGCACTATTCCTCAAGCTTCACAGAGAGAGAGAGAGAGAGAGAGAGAGAGAGAGAGAGAGAGGCTATTAGGGTTAGGGTTTGCTCTTCAAAACCTTCTCCCCTCCAGCCGTTGAAGATCTTCTTCTCCAGCAGGACCTTGCAGTGTTTGAAGGTGGAAGGCTTCTCCGGTGACCAGCAACAGCTCGGTGTTTGGGTTTCTTTCTAGATATGAGTCTGTATCCTCAGATCTGAGACTTCAAAAGACACTCATCTTATTTCTTGCTTGTTTTCGTGTTACATTTTTTGTTTTTGCTTAGATCTTTATTCTTTACTTGTACTCTAGGATTTGCTCCGATCTGTATTTTCGATTTTGATTAGTGGATTAGGGCTAACTCTTGAGAGCCCGAGAATGTAGGATCACGGATTCGAACTTCGTAAACAAACCTCCTGTTCTTCTTCTCCTCTCCTGATTTCGTACTCGTTTTTCTGTTTCCCTAAAAACCAAAACTCGCAATCTTGCTTTTCATTAATATTAAAAAAATGGAAAAAATATATATTTAGCTTTTTAGATGATTATTATAACATAGTTGAACAAAAATCTCAAAAAAAAACATTTTACAAAAATTATAATTATTAAAAATAGGTAAATGTGATAAACCGAAGAGAATAGAGAAGAGAGGCGCAGAGAAGAGAGGAGAACTGATGTGTTTATTGGGGTTCCAATGGACCCTTTATATAGGAGTTTACACGGGAACTAGGGTTTTTAGTGTTTATCCATTTCAATATAATAATATTATAACACTTCCCGTTGGATAAACATCCCTAAATATTACAAAATTACAAATCTCGCCTAGAAAACCCAATGGGACAAAACTAGGATCCAGAAAACAAATACATAGACATTTGATACGCTTTGGTGATCTGCCTCGTTAAAAACCTTGTCAGGAAAACCTAGTGGGACAAAACCTGATCGAAGGGAAAAAGAGTGCAGTGCGTGTATACTCCCCCTGAAGTCAACATCCTTCTCGAAGTCTTCTCATTCTTCTTGATGGCGCTGTCTTCATGAACTTATGGCCGAATCTCAACATTGTCCTTGACCTGGAATTTCTTCATGATTGACTTGATGCGCTTGACTTCCATGTATCGGTGTTGAGCTGCTTTGAATGCACAAGCATAAGGTACTTCAGGACCTAGTGTGCTTTTCATTGTTGATCAGAGGGATCTGTTGTATTAAATGGTGCATAAGTTGCCTCGTTAAAAACCTTAACTTGGAAAAACCCAATGGGATAAAAACCAAGATCAAGGAAAAGATTACAACATTGTATGGTACTTCAGGACCTGATGCAATGTCACCATTTTCATAATTATAGGTACTTCTGGTACTCTTATAAGGATCTTTAATCAATTGTATGTGACGGGGCTTTTACATTAATGCTTCAGGCATTTTCAATCGATCTTTTTCATTTATACGCGTATGCAAGTAGCACGTATGTCATGTACATTTAGATCCAAAATTATATTCACTTCTGGTGAATACATTCTCCATATAACCCGTGATAGGTTTTTGTGCAATCAACTTGGCCTTATATTTTATCTTGTATGAACACCCTCTTAAAACCAAATGATGTTACACTTTCCGATGTTGGAACTTCAGGTCCAATGCCATCATGATTAAAGAACCCATTCTTGCATGAATTTCCTTTTCCTAGCTCTTTACTATCATTTCAATGTCGACATCCATTATTTATTTGATGATCATTATATTCTCATAGACTCTTTCCACTTCTGGGGAATCGTATACTAAGAGCCTAGTGATCTCCAACACTTTTGGTGTACTTGAGAACCACTTCATATTCATTGAGTTAGAGTTACTTCTGAAACTTCCAAATGAGCTAGTATTTGTGACTTTGTCACTTTCTTGGCCTTTAGTAAATGCCTTCAATGACATATTTTGGTAAACCTTATAATCATTTCATTTATTGAACTTCTGGTTCACTTATATTTATCCGCGGATATGAAATGATAGAAAAGTTGCTTTCGTACAATCTCTTTCTTAATTGTCTCCTTTCCTCTCCCCCTAAATACCGAGCATTTCTTCACCATTATAAAGCTCTAGGTATTTGATATCAATAGGGACTCAAACCCCATGCATCATCCAACTTCTTTGTGGTCTCATTGTAGTTCATTTGGAGGAGGTACATCTCGGAACATATGTTGCTTATTCAAAAAAACCTTTGAATGACATGCTCTCTTCTGGAGATAATTAGGGAGATGTTATTGTGTCAAATTCAAAATGCAAACATGCATGGGCCCATTTGACCAGCGACTCTTCTGGGTCGCCGTGAGCTACTGTATGCTCAACAATGTGGTTGATAACATTCTCTACCTTATGTTTCATATGACCAAAGTGTTAAGGCATCTATAATATTGGAATTACACTGGTCTATATGATAATGTTCCGTAGTTATCTCATTGAATCCATTCAAGAGACATTAGAGAATTTGCATTTACTTTTAATATAGATGGTATTATTGTTGATTTTGCCAAGATGATAGACCATATATGTTCGGTCACCTTTATTGAGGATTTTCTAGTCCTAGGATCTTCTGGTCCCTCTTAGTGGGTGTCTATGTGAATTTCAATGATCCCGCACATCATCGATTCACTTGAGTGACCGAATGCCACAAAAAAAAAAATTATCATTAACTAACTTCTGGTTAGTGTTAAGTTTCAATGGGATAATTGAGTGTCAAATAAACAATATATATATACATTCTCAATTCTGTAAGACTTGCTTCTGACTAGCCATATGAGATATTGATGTTTAATACCATGTCAATTCATACATATGTGTCATTGTTACTTCAGGTAACAAGATCAATGCTCTTCTAGAGCTATATGGTATTCAATTATTCATCTTAGTTTTCCATCCAAGGTTGTTTGAGAAAACTTCAGGTTTTCAAATTTTGTTTGACACTTATAAAACCATAATATTCAACCATTGAACTTTGTATATGGTGATTCATTTATTTAAATGCCATGAATGAGTATTGTCAGAACTTTCATTGGTGTCATACTTCAGGTATGAGTCATTAATAATGTTCTTCAAGACATTAGAATTAACTGTATAACAGACCTAGCTATAAGCCACAACAATAACTTTGGTCAAGCGCTTAACCATAACCTCTTTCACACACTCTACCGGAGGGGCATGCTTCAGGCAATGCTTAGAGGATAGTCAGGAAGTGGCCTTTTTACCCGGATCGTATTATGTGGTTACTTTTATTGGTTGTATCAACCAAACAAAAATAGTTCTGAATATGATAAAACCCACATTAATTCCATGTATTTCTTCAGGAGTACAAATGATAAAATTAGGATAATATACTTTTCTGGAGTTTGTGAAATCGATCCTTTACTCTTCTAGAGTTCATAAGATATTCTTTACTCTTCAGGAGTTAATAAAATTCCATCAGTAGAGTCTTCAGGCTCTTAGTTTGGTGTTGAAAAACTTCACAATCTACGGGATTGTGGTAAACCTTTCTCCCAAATGTTCATTTGCCAAACAAAACTCCACATTAGATACTCATGATAAGTAGTTTCTCCGGGAAACACTTTGAGCTTTGAATTACAATAAGTAAAATCATAATAATTTTATTCAATATAAAGCAATGAATAAAAATAAATAAATAAATAAATAAATAAATAAAATTGTATTTGTCCACTTCAGGTGGAGTCATGAGAAAAACTTGTCAATTTATCATTTTCTTCAAGAAATGATTTTATTAATAAGAGGATTCATTTGTCAACTTCGAGTGACAATTAGTCTCTATTATGTATAATTCGATCATATACTCCAAAAAATGATAAGTTGCGTCAAAAAATATAGTAAGTTGTCATATAAACATTGACCATATTCTTCAAGAAACGGTATGTTTGATTATTACTCACTTCAGGGAGAAGACAACTTGTATACATTCACTTTAATTTCTACACTTCTGGGTGTTTGTACAACTTTAAAATAAAACTCATACACTTCTGGGTATGATTTTCAATAATCTTGAGGAGGATATACAATATATCTCTTATCATTTATTTACTTCAGGAAATGAATATTGTTACTTCAGGGACAAATTTGTGTTTATGAGAGAGACATTTTATGAATTTTCTTTTCATATATCTCTTCAGGAGATTATTATCGTTACTACAGGAACGATTTATGAGCATAATGTGTTCATCCTCTTCAGGGGATGAGTTTATTTATTTCGAGAGATAATGATAAATAAATAAATAGTTGATATAGGTAATAAAACTATAAAAAACATAAATAAATAAAATCAAATTAGCATATTGTCAACTTCTGGTGACAATAAAATGAACATCTGCAAATACATGTTCGTCTACTTCTGGAGACGGGTGGAGAAACCATAATTTGCTTTGTTTAGCTATAAAAATCATCGGTACAAGGACGATTATGAATTTTAAAATTTTATCTACTACGGGAGATAAATTTTATCATGATATATAAGCTAAAATATTTATCTTCTTCCGGAGATAAATTTATCGCTTCTGGGATGATATATAAATTAAATAATTTTTATCTACTTCATGAGATAGTGTTTGTCTACTTCGGGAGACAAAGAATGGTAAAAAGTGTATATAATATAATATGTAAATATATGAATAGAAACAAATAAAATAAAAAGATAATCGTTCATCGCTTCAGGGATGAGATTCGTCGTTTCACCGCTTCGGGGATGATATTCAACCATTCATTGGTTTCATCTACTTCGGGAGATAAGGAAAAAAAAGAAATAATTTGAACAAATTAAATAAAAGAATATAAACATAAATAATAAATATAATTTCATCACTACGGGGATGGAATTTATCGGCTCGATCATCTCTGCAGGGATGAGATTTATTAATCACATTTATTGATTTATCCGCTTCAGGGGATAGATCCTTGTTATGTATTTTATATCCACTTTAAGGGATAAAATTTACCACTTCAGGGGTTCACATTCTTCGAGAGGTTCACATTCTTCGAGATGTGTTTATATACTTCATGGGGCAAAATATGAAAACCCTATAAGTTTTAGGTCGTTTTCTGTAAATATATAAAATGTACTGCCCGATCTGTGATTTTAAGAAATTTCGGGGCCGGTTTTGTAATTATTAAAAAATTACCCTTCTTCCTCGTTTTGGATTTGCAGGGAGCGGGCATGGCCGACGTAATCGCCGACCTTCCAGAATTGCTTGCAGCTCCTCGAATTCACAGGATCGAGGAAGTCGAGCGCCAATGCTGGTTGCGGTGGTGTGTGGCTGATCTCCAATTTAGGCTTCTTGGCGGAAGAAGCCACGAGATCTCGAAACGGCGACGGCGCTCGCCTCTTGTCGGAGGAACTGGCTTCTTTGTGGGAAACGACGTCGCGGCCGCCGGCCTCGAATGCAGATCGATGATGTACTGCAATCAAAGTTAATTAATCATAGAGGTCAATCAATCGATGATGTACTGCAATCCAAGTTAATTAATAAATTTGGAAGACAAATAGTAGAAAACAATTAAGCAGAAGAAGATAATCAATCGACAGAAACGGAGAATCTCCATGGATGGTGATTATTTTGAAGATGATAGATGATAGATTGATGGCTAGGGTTTTTCGATCTCCATCAACTTGTATTCGATGTCGATTGACGAGTCTATCGAGCGTGCAGGCTGAAGTAGAGCGCGGAGAACGCGTGCCCCTAGGGCTGGCCATTGTGCGCACCGACGAAGGTTGCCTTCCTTGGATTCGGCGGCGGCTTCGCCTTCGGATGCTGAGATCTTCCCCAGCGACAGGGCTGCTAGTCTTCGGAGGCCTGAATGAGATTCAGATTGGTAGGGGAGGATTGCAAGGTTCTGCAACGTGAGGTTCGATCCCCGATGGGTGTAAGACGACAGGCTGCCGATCCTCCATTGTTGAACCTAAAACTGTTAATAGTTGTTCTAATTAAACCTAGATTCAAGATATATGAAATCAATCAATCGATAAAGAAGTATGATAAAGGAGAAGAAAATAAATTATAATTTATTGAAACTTATCTTTCAAATTGACTTGAAAATTTTGAGAACCGACTACGATCTTGAAATACTAATAATAAGAGCAAACTCGTGCTGATAACGTGTGATAAACCGAAGAGAATAGAGAAGAGAGGCGCAGGGAAGAGAGGAGAACTGATGTGTTTATTGGGGTTTCAATGGACCCTTTATATAGGAGTTTACACGGGAACTAGGGTTTCTAGTGTTTATCCATTTCAATATAATAATATTATAACAGTAAAAGGATTTTTAAAAGTTATACAAAAATATTATTTTACTATATATATTTTTTCAAAATTTTTCTAAAGTGATTTTTTGAAAAAAAATTCAAATATGTTATAATAATTAGGTACAAGTGAAATATGTTTTTTTTTAATATTAATTTAAAGTTAAATTAAGTTTGTGAGATAGGATTGCGATTTCAAGAAGCTAACTCGATCAAGTCAGCAATTCAAGAGACACGGCTGAATTTTCCATCTACAAACAAATTCCTTTCCTCCGTTTAATTAACTTTGGCTTTACATTCAATTGTATCTCACTATACATATATAGATCTAAAAAGCAGTTTGGATGATGTGTTAGTTCTCAGAAGTGAATATAGTCAAAGAGAAAGAAAATAAAAGTGACACAAATGATTTCTGTATTTTAGTAAAAACCACATAAAATACCATCGTCTCTTTACAATTAGGGTTTATTATTACTGTCGGTCCGGGAAGTGGGATAAACCCCCGCCGAATTGTTATAAGCTCAATTTTGATGGTTCGGTACTTCCGAATGGCAACTCGTCTTATGGTTTTGTCATCCGTGACTCTACGAGCTTAATTAGTGGTCTCTGCTGGCAGATCTGTTTGCACAAATATCTCGGTGATTTATGCCGAAAATATCGGACTCAGAATGGGTTTATTACGGGCAAAGGAGTTGCAACTATCTACACTTCTGATCGAAGGAGACAACTTACTAGTGATAAAATCTCTACTTGGGGATTGGAAATGCCCCTGGACAATAGAGATGCTACAAGCTGATATACTGTCTGATATCTCGTCCTTTACTTATGTTGCTATTCGTCATATTTTCAGGGAATCGAATGTTGTGGCTGACTACCTTGCTCGTAGTGCCCATGCTTCCCCTGCCGACGTCTGCTGTGAGGATGATCCAGAACTGCTAGTTCTCGTCCGGAAGGATGCGCTAGGAAGGGCCTCTGCTGCGGCCGACCCGACCTAATTCTTATCTTGCGTCAAAAAAAAAGGGTTTATTATTACTGTGATGATTTGATAGAAATCTTATCCTCTATTATAAATAGAGAAACACCTAAGTCAGTCAAAGCAATCTGTTGTCAGTAGGGATGGCAACGGGGCGGGGAGTACCCTCTCCGTTTGTAAAAAGTCCCCCGTCCCCGTTCGGGGATAAAAAATGTCCCCCGTCCCCATCCCCGTCGTGTCCCCGTCCCCATCGGGGAATCCCCGTCCCCGCGTAATTTTCCTCGTTTGCATTCCCCGCGGGTTTCCCCGTCGGGTTTCCCATTTAAAACTCATGATCCCCTCATTTAATAGAAAACTATAAGATATTATTAAAGTTATGTAAAAAATATGATATAAATATTACATATAATATCTCATAAATGTAAATTATAAGCTAAAAGTTTAAAAATAAAAATAAAATTATTTAAAATTAGGTAAGATGTAAATAAAAACGGGGATTTCATAGGGGATCCCTGCGGGGTTCCCCAACGGGGGCGGGGCGGGGCGGGGATCGGGTTTGGAACTACTATCTCCGTCCCCGCGCGGGGAATCACTTCGGCCCCCATCCCCGTCCCCATTTAATTGCCTCATCCCCGTCCCCGCAGCGGAGATTCCCCGCGGGGATCGGGGAGTCCCCGTCCTATTGTCATCCCTAGTTGTCAGCATAAGAATTTCAACTAAATTAGAGGGGTGGAGGGGAAGGATGGAAGGAAGGAAGCGGGAAGCAGTCTAGGGGTGACCGATTGACATATAATCAATAAAAACAGGATAGTGACAAGAAATATATGAACAATTACTTTTTAATCCCAAAAAAAATCTATCTCTAAATACATCTGAAGGGGCGGAGGCAGGGGGCATGCGGTGGCTCGAGCCCCCGGGAAAATATAAAAAAAATAATTTATTTTTTATATATATATAGTAAAAGAAGTGTTAGGAAAGCAAAAGTATGTGGTAGTACAGTTTGTAAGAGGCAGATATGAGGAGAAGTAAGGTTGGGGGTTCGATTCACAGTATGCCCTCAATTTTCAATATTTTTTTTAACCTTCTTGTAAAATGAAACAACAGCAACTCCGGCCAATTCATTAATTTGCCCACTAATTCGGTAGTTACCAAGTTATCGGCCAATTCGGTAGTTAGCAGGATAGAAACATTAATCTAATACCAAGTTAGCAGGATAGCAAACTATTACGACCCGAACGGATGCACAGGTCAAGCTCCCATGGAAGCTTATGGAACAACTGATGAACAGAAAGAAAGGGATGAGAATGAAGAACAGAAGGGATGAGAAGAAAGAGACACAGGTGAGAGAGATTAGAGAGAGATAGTAAATGTATTGGGACACTTGTGAATCCCACATCGGAAATGGGATGATTCTGAACCCAACATATAAGTGGATGGGCTACTCCACCTAATGCCAATTGGTTTTGGGATGGTGCCCCGGTCCGGCTTATATGTTGGGCTTTCTGGTCGGGCCCAACAAGACTTTCCCCCTAACAAACTGGTATCAGAGCCGGGTTCGGCGGGGTGGGCCGGTTGCACCGATGATTGAGATGGACTCCACATCTGTATCGATGACGGGTTAGTCGAACCCGTTGCGTGGAGGTCTCAATTCCAACCGGGCTAGACTTGTGAGTCGTGATGGATTCGCAAGTGAGATGGGGATTTGTTGGGACACTTGTGAATCCCACATCGGAAATGGGATGATTCTGAACTCAACATATAAGTGGATGGGCTACTCCACCTAATGCCAATTGGTTTTGGGATGGTGCCCAACAAGACTTTCCCCCTAACAAAATGTTTTGATTATTACTTGGTTAATCCTCCAATTACAATATCCAAGGGTATTTATACCCTAAATCCCTAATACTAGGGACATAACAATGCATCCCTCTAACAAAAGCTTTGTCCCAAAGCTTATTACAATGTAAAAACTACTAATAGCTAAATGAAAGAAATCAACTTTTACATCAAGAGTGGAGTAGTAGCCGTTGCTCCTATGCCATTGCTCCCAATCATCCCAAGGAGCATCCCACTCAACAGTGGGGCAATTGCATCTATGACAGCATGAGCTTTAAGGCCCACCCCTTGCAATTTCAGCAGTAGCTTCCCAAACTATTAGTCCTCTGAAATCAAAGACGAAAATCACCATCCTCAACCACTGGCTAGCTAAAGCTGCAGATGTAGCAATTGACAAGCCCACCGAGTAGCTCATCCATTCGGTTATCCCCGGATCAAACACGAAACACATGTTACTAGCTATTTCCAAAGTTGTCGCAGACCAACCATTAATAGACTCATCAAAAACTCCTCCATCAAAAACCCAGTTTAGAACAGCTTGCCTTGGGGCCTCCATAAAATGAAAACACACACCCTGTATTAGATCCAAAAGGCAAAATAGATGAGCAGATAATTGAGCTCGGCTTCTTGCAAACAATGGATTAATGCCGCCCGGATCAAATACAGACTTTTTGACAGTAGCCACTTCATTGTAATACTCCTTGACCATCACAGAACATGCAGATAATGCCTTATTTCCTGATTTCCCTTTATCATAAGGCAATTTAATAAAATCGTGGTTCAGTGTGGTATCACCACTAACACTTCTCAGTCCCAAATAAGCAAGATTAGAGCCACTCTCATTAACTTCGAAACACCTTACTAACTGAACGCGCCTTCTTGGTATTTTGGAAAACACATTGTGTGCACTAAGCTTGCATTTTCCTCGATCATAAGGCCACAAAAATGCAATGACATCCATATGACTATTGGGAGAAATTTTTCTAACAACTAGGCTATAATCACACTGATCACATAAGGCCTCCCTTCGACAAGACATTTTCTCTAGGCTATAATCACACTGATCACACAAGGCCTCCCTTCGACAAGACATTTTCTCAAACACCTTGCATGCACTGAGATTTGTGCTAAAATTAGACAGCCTCATTTCCATCAACTCTATCAACAGCATAACTAGGTCACCCAATTTCGCAGACATGTAATCGGAAGCAATAGTCAGAAAGGAATTTACCTTTACTGGCTCGAAACTTTCCGGGCTTGGAACAATGACCTCTTCTTGAATCCTTTCTGGCTCATTCGAATCTTCCTCGACGACATGTGGGGTGACTTCGACTTCAGATTCTTCAACTCGGTTGCCGATGTTGCTCAACTCTTCACCCGAATTTCCGAGAACCTTACCCAAGAGCACCTCGACCTTCAATTCAGCGTTTCTTGGTGACTCTTGACTGTTTTGGATGTCATCGCTTTCAATTGGGAAACTTTCGTTTTCGCTCGGACGCCTACTGATCTCCTGGGTTGTGGAATCCTCCGTGATGGCTTCAATTCCTGGGTTCAAAACTCCAACCATTGGAGCTCCGACTGTCATAGGTATGCCGCCTGTGACCTCTCGATTCGATAACGACGGGGGCTCTATCAAACTCAGCAAGGACAACTCCAATCGGCACCAATTGTCATAAATTTCTCTATGATTCAAAGAATCCATTGCTTCCATTGCCGACTCTCTCTTCTGAAAACGAATCATGGAGTGGTACTCCTCGCCGCGACAGAACACCTCTAAATACTCTATCATCCCAAACTTAGAGAAAATCTTATCCAAAATTTCCCAAGAAATTGGATAAAGCTCTAGACGAACCTTGATGAGAAGTGTCCGGTCGGCTGCCATCAATTCCGATCCCCTTCTGACGTTGTTCCGTCTGTCCGAATTAGCCGCATCTGATTGCTGCTCCCGTCGGTGGCCAAGATCGGGTGGATTGCGAACGAAATCTGCGAGCTGTTCCATCCTTTGCTCATTGAATTTCTTGAAATCCTCGAACTGCCGAATCTGCTCTTCCTGAATTTTCTGCAATTCGGCCAATGACTTTGTTGTGGACGCCATGAAAGACTTGGTGTCGTCTCTGAACTCCTGAAACTGTAACTCTGTCGTCTTCGATCTAGTCCTTTCCGCCATTGCCGGAGTTGCAGATGTGGCAACGGAAAACACGTCGGCCGAAGATTTGCTCTGATACCACTGTTACGACCCGAAGGTCAATTAAGTGGAAGCTTGGTCTTCCATGGAGGATTTGAGAAAGGAAATAGAGAGGGAGATAGATCAGAGAAGGTAAGGAAGAAGAAAGAGGGATAGACCGAGAGGGAGATAGAGAGATTTGGGAGATTAGGGTAAAATGATGATTATTATTTGGATGATTTGTGTAATACAACCTATTGAGTATTTATATCAATGTCATACCAACACCCTTACAAGGGTACCCCTTAGACCTATGATCATTACATTACTCCCCCCTTACAAAAGCTTTGTCTCAAAGCTTTATTACAATGTAAAAATAACACTAACTAAACTAAAACTAAAATGCAAGCAATAGTATGTAATTGAAAATAAATGTTTCAGCTTGTAGTTGCCCCTGAGAATAGGAAAAAATTGAATCTCCATTTGCACCTGATGTAGTAGCACATGTGATCAACCTTCACATTCAACTTGAGCAATCAGACTCCTGCATATACAAGGCTACTGAAAATATGCAGGGGTAGCTTTTATAGAGCTAGCTAGAGGGGTCCTTAGGTGCCACTTCCCATCCACTTGCAGTAGCTATTATACCCCAACCATAGCCCTAGCTAATACTCCTAATAAGGTGACCTTTGCACCAATATCATAACTAGTTTGAACCCGATTCTTGCAAGCCCTTTTTATAACAGCAACTAATGCTGTTGGTGATGCCCTGGTGACAGTAACAACAAAAATATTTCTGGGACTTGTAGCTCTCCCATGGCAGCTTGGGCAATGCATGAATATACATCAGCCCTGTCTCCTTCACTGTCAAAAATTGGCTCAACCCTAGCTGCACATACGGAGCATCAGTGTGCCTCACAATTCAGCAGCAACTCCTACCAACCACCTTTGCAAACATATGCACCTTTGCCCATCAGCAGCAACGTGCCCAAAAAAAAACCAAACTCAACCCAACTTTGTTGAGCAACAGCACCAATCTTCTACAATCCAACAGCTGAACCCTTCTACAATCACTGCACTTTTAGCTTGCAAACCCTTAATGCAGATCATCAAAGTTAAACCCACAAGAATTGGTTCCCATACCCATACATATCTTCCCTCTATCAAAAGGAATTATAATCTGGCTTCTCATAAGACCAACATTGCATCCCCTTCTTGTATAACACATGACATATTCCATAGCTCGACTCAACTCAATTTGAATAACACCGTTGCTGGCAATTCCTCTATCAAAAGGCAATGATTGCAAGCCATTCTGTAACAACTTGGGATCGATATCTTGAATGAAGACTGAATGCTCTATGATAGAACCATCCCGGGCAAGATTCTTATAAGAAATTAACCCAAATACCACATCTCTATACTCAGTTTCCAGAACAACACTATCACAACAGATACATGACAACCTAAATGGCATTTTCCCACCTGGATCGAATATCAAATTTTTGTCTAACACCCCCGGCTTGCCTATGACTGCATAGGTTCCCCACATTGATTCAACATATGTCTCAAGCATTTTCACAAACACATTGTGGGCAGCTTTAGACCCCAATGTTTCAGAGAATTCCATGGCAATCCAACTGTTCTCAAGCTTCGAGTCCTTATGCAGCTTATTGAGTCGACTACTCAGCCTATCCGAAATCAAGAATTCACCATCCCTTTGAATCAAAATCATATAAGGATTTGAGAACGTACCTCTTGAGAAGGACTCAATCTGTGGGCTTTTGAATTTTAGCGTAGAATCGATTGCTTTGCTCGATACTGTGAGTTCTTGCTTTTGGTCTGCAATTGGAACCCCCATTCGATTCTTGTCGACACCCGAGGCATCAATCTCTTGCAATCCTTCCTCAATATCTGAGAAGGGCTCGTCATACCCATCAGTGGAATCAACATATGAACTCAACGGAGGCGTGATTTCTTGGTTCTTGTCTGCGATTTCTTCGATCCGAGACCGTTCTGATTCTTCATCAAGAAGACTCTCCTCGACTGAACCTTCTTCTTCTTCGGTTGATGCCTGAACTTTGCTCCAGCAGGGCTCCTCGTGCATTTTTTTAACCAACGCCTCCATCTTGCGGAGGTTCTCTTGCATTCTCATACGTCGTTCCCAAGACTCCGGAGAAGAAGTTGTTGTCGACCAGTGTTCGCTGATGTGTAGAAACGGTTGAGTTCGATTCTTAGGTTTCTGAAACCTGACGTCGATCTCAGCCTTAAGACTCTGTGATTGAATGACTCGAAGGCTCTGATAGCCGATTCTTTCTGTTGGAAGCGAATCCTTGAGTGATACTGCTCGCCAGGGCAAAAAACTTTTATGCATTCGATCCTCCCAAACCTAGCGAACAAGCAATCGAGCTCTTCCCACGAAATCGAATACCTCAGTAGATGAATCTTGAGGAGAAGGGTTCGACCCTTCTATTCTTTTCGCGAAGCGGCCCCCTGTGAACTCAAATCGATTGGATCAATTGTCGATTTCTCCATTGATCCCATCCTGCGCATAATTTCTTCGAATTGTATCCTCCAATCGTCACTTGTTGAAGCATTTGACTGTGAAGAAACCATGGCCGCCATTGTCATCCTTTAAAGTTGCGAATTCCAGTACAAAATCAAAAAAAATGAAGAGAAAATTCTGAGTAATAGGTCGGAAGATCTACTGCTCTGATACCACTGTTACGACCCGAACGGATGCACAGGTCAAGCTCTCATGGAAGCTTATGGAACAACTGATGAACAGAAAGAAAGGGATGAGAATGAAGAACAGAAGGGATGAGAAGAAAGAGACACGGGTGAGAGAGAACCGAGAGAGATTAGAGAGAGATAGTAAATGTTTTGATTATTACTTGGTTAATCCTCCAATTACAATATCCAAGGGTATTTATACCCTAAATCCCTAATACTAGGGACATAACACAAACCAGAGTTCATTCTATAGCCGGCAATCTCCACCAGCAGTCCTATTTGGTAGGGTTCTAAGCAAACCTTCAACAACATTTGCAAACAGATCCACATTATTAGTAACAAAATCTCTAGAAGCTAGATTAAAGAAAGGACCAACAACTCCAATTCGGTGAAAATTTTCATGAATCAACACCCGTAAAAAATTTTCGAGCCCCCCCGGATATAATCCTGCCTCCGCCCCTGTACATCTCATATGATTAATTGTCTGATACAACAGAGGCTTACTAGGATTGCGAACGGTGGCATTGACGGAGTAACCACGGAGGAGCAAGAGCTTGACCAACCAAGAGGCGATGTAGCCGGAAGCGCCGGTGATGCAGACTAGCTTCCCCTCCCCGACGCTCACTCTTCCTTCTTCCTCCATATCTATAAACTCCTAATTAGTGTATGTGTGTGTGTTGAGCAGTGAAGACTGTTTGGAGGAACTGATTTGGTACTCTCAATTCCATATAAAGCAGCGATTCGAAATTAATTGTGGAGGAGGGTTGAAAGATCAAACCCCCAATCTCATGATCGAGGTTTACGTCATGGATTACGTCCCAGTCCTCAGGAAAATGATCGGTCCCAAAGGCCAGCCGCCGGTGGGCGACAAGCTACCCGTCGAAAAAACTTTGTGATACATTTTTTAAAAAAAGCTAAAAGCTAAAAACTATATAAAATATTAAATTTTTTTAAAATAATATTATACTTAATTAACTTATATTTTAAAAAGGATGGAGTAGTATTTTTATAAAATAATAATAAAGAATTAAGGTAAAAAAAATATTAAAAAAAACATATAAATAGTATCTAGCTTAGTTGATGAAGGAAATAAAGAAAATGTAATTAATCTAAGAGGTGATGGTTCAAACCTCATTGTTTATATTCTTTCAATTAAAAATGTCATATTTAAATCAAATTTTATAATATTCTTTTAATAATTTTGTAAAACTATTCATTATGTTGTAAATATATTTAACAAAATTCTACTAATTTTTACTCCTATAAACCTTTTTAATATAAATGTCATATTTAACTATACCCTGAATTAAAATGGGTTTTCCCTATATTAAGTTTTAATTAAAAGCACGTGGGTAGCATGAAACACCTAACGAATAGACTAGTTAGTATGCGAACAACAAAAATGGACTCCACATCGCGTTCGGATTAGAAGAAGGTCAACATTCTTCTTTCATTAACAAAATCAACCTTACTACTCTTAAGACATACTGTATATATCCTTGCCAGCTCAGTAACACGTACAAGCTCATCAAAATGAGTCTGGATCCTCTACAACCCGTCCATCCTATAGTGCACTATTATACTATACAAGCCATATTTTTTGCCTATATTAAGAATTTGTCCTCCACCCTCTCCATATTAGCAAAATGTCCACCTCTAAAATAAAGTTGCTGAAATTTTTGTTTTCAGCAACAAAAAAATTTCCGGGAAATTTAGTATTTTTTTTTCCGCGTTGCTGAAACTGCTGAAACCGAAGTTGCTGAAATTGAGTTCTTATTTTCCACGTTGCCGAAATTACCGAAATAGAAATTGCTGAAATTGAGTTTTTTTTTCTCCATGTTACCTTGTTTTCCCACGTTTCTTGGGTTGCTGAAACCCCGATTTCAGCAATGTTATTGATGCTAAACCCACGGTTTCATCAATGTTGTTGATGTTGAAACCCCGATTTCAGCAACGTTGTTGATGCTGAAATTGTTGCTGAAATCATGTTACGTGATATAAAATTTAGCATATGTGGGATTCGAACCCACGTATTTGCGCATAGCACATCGCTCTACCATTGAGCTAAGAGGCTTTTAAAGAAGATTTATAGCAAGTTCAACAACAACAATTTCAGCTAATTCTAGTTTTAAAGCAAGTTCAGCAACAACAATTTCAGCAAAAAGAAGGACCAAACTAAGAGTTCTCACCAAAAGAGTAAAAATAAGCTATCTAAAAGTTTCACCAAGGCAAAAAAAATGCTGAAATTGCATAAACAACATTTGATATCCGACTTTGACTCCAACAGTGAATTAATTTCAGCATTTCAGATCACAAAAAAATGCTGAAATGTTGAAATATATGTTTGTCTGTAATATATTGCAGCTCATACAATTTTATAATAATTAATTTCAACATTTCAGCACAAGAAAAAGTTTCAAAGACAAAAAAAAATTGCTGAAATTACCAATATTTAAACTTTCAACAAAGCACATCAGGACATCAGGACGGAAGATAAAGGTCAAATTGCTGAAATTGCTGAGATGCCTCGATCTATATGTCATTGCTATGAATTTAAAAGCACATCAGGACGGAAGATAAAGGTCAAAGTGTTACTTTGAATATCTCTTGTCAGATGCAGCTCACATTACCAATTTCCCAATTATCATTATACAGACACTGTAATAAAACACGGATGTTATCCAAAATCCAACCACATTCGATTGCGAGGAACACTGTAAATCAAATTATAAAGATGGAAATCTCACCAGAAGCGCGGAAAAGTAGATCAAATTGTGAGCGAGAAAGGGGGGGAACGACTTACTTGTCAGGGGGCTTGAAGATTTCAGTCGAAGCTGCGCCTCCTCCCACCTCTGGATATCAGCCTTAGCGCAGTCGTAGCCCCGCCGCTGATAACCTCCGGAGCCACATACGTCAGAGCGCCGCAAATAGTGTAGAGAAGGACGTCGTTTTGAAGCTGATCCCTAGAACGAGGCCGTTGTTGAAGATCCAGCCAGATCTGGAACGATCGCAACAATCGGCGGCGGCAACGGAGAGGAGAGAGATAGCGGTAAAGCGATCGATCGATCGATTCACAGAGGGAGCGGCGACCGGCATCACCAATGGAGATCGAGGGAGATCGTTGCACTCTACAGCAACCAAGCGATCGATCGATCGATTCACAGAGGGCCGATCGAAAGAGAAAGGGAGAGGGCCGATCTAGATCCAGTGGAGGGAGAGGGCTGATGGAAAGAGAAGGGGGATAGGGGATCTGCAAGTTTCTCAGATCTGCAAGTTTCACAGGGGCCGACGGAAAGAGAAGTGTTGCTGAAACCCTAGAAATCTCTCAGATTTAGTTAAGATTTCAGGGGCAATTTTGTCCAAAAAATTAGAGGTGGACAAAAACCTAATTTGCCGGACTTGGGAGACACTCCCTCAATAAGGCCCAAAAAAAAGGCTCGTTGGGCAAATTTTCTCATAATTTTACTTTAAAAAAAATTAAAACTATATTTACATTCCACGTACTTGTTTATAAACTTTTATTATGAAAATCTCTTTTTAAAAAATTTATAAAATTAAAAGATCAATTATATGAGAAAATAAATTTTATATTTTTTTAGAACATGATTTTTTTTCAAAGAAAGTTTGTAAACATGTAAATACAAGTACGTGAAATGTAAACATTTTTTTACTTTTTATATAAAATTATATCCGAAATAATTTAGTGGTACACCGTAAGATGCATCGGGAATTGTAGAGTATCCGGACTGAGTTGAGATCTTCTACAACCATGGGTGTACCCTATATATGATACACCACAAAATTATTTTTGTGATAAAACAATGTATAAAAAAATTTAAAAATTATATTTAACTAATATACACTCATATTTATATGCTTATAAAATTTTAGCATAAAAATTCATATTCTAGAAAAATAGAAAAATCATTTACTAAAATAACTCATATTTTCATTATCTATAATTTTTTAAACATGAGTTTTTATAATAAAATTTTATAAATATATAAATATGAGTGTATATGAGTTAAATATAATTTTTAGATTTTTTTCAATATTGTTTTATCACAAAAATAATTTTGTGGTATACTGTAGGGTACACCTATGAACCTATGGTTGTAGAAGATCTCAACTCATCTGGACTCCATCAAAATATCCAGGCTGAGAGCCTGGAGTCTGGACCATGCGTTTGTAGCCCTTAAATAGTCAAATACTATGAATTACAAGCGGCCCACATATTTGAAAAATACCAATAAGTACTGATCCTCTAATTCCACCGCAAAGAAATTGGATCTATCTCATCAAAAAAAAAAAAAAAAAATTGGATCGAGCGCTCAAAAAAAATTTATACTCCCTCCCGTATATAAAATACGGAAGTCTAATTCGAGAACTTAGTTATAACTTTCGTGTTTAAAAAATCGGAGCTATAAAAGTAGTTGAACTTCTGTTTTTTAAAAACGAGAGTACAGCTTTTTATTACGCCTCATGTGCAATTTCTAAAGGATTTTTAAAACAATTGAGGGTTTTTTAAAAGTAGGTATAACTCTCGTTTTTTAAAGAACAATGTTCATTCGATCAAACTAAAAACAATTGAAATAGTGTTGAAAATAATCGAATTTCACGAATTAAATCAATATATTTTATTATTAAATTCTATTATAAAAATCCATACATACCTGAATATTATTGTTGAATGTTTCATTACCTTCGGATACGTGGTTCGGTGTTCTTCTACCTTCACAGGTAGTATTGGCGACAACTAGGGCAAAATATCGTATCACTGTTATATGTTCGTCATATTAAAAGCAAATCATGTCTCTAGCCTTCCATGTTTCAAATATGGAAGACAAACAACCTTTTTATACTTCCGCATTTTAAAAAAGAAGGCAAAATGCAACTTTATACTCCCATGTTTATTCCGATTTTTAAAAACGGAAGGCAAAAACCAGTTTTTCACTCCCATTTTTAAAAACGAAAGGCAGAAGACAGTTTTTCACTCCCATAACACGGAAGCTATATAAAATATTTTTCAAAAAATAAAAAAAGGAAATAATTAAGATGGCACTAACTTCTGTAATTTTTTTAGATATCCTACCGAATTTTTTGTGGTGCCCTTAATATCGGCCAAACATAAAATGACACAAGTTTTAAGGATGGACCAACTGTTCCTATAAATAAGACTTCAGACAAGGAAAAGTCTAACATACGTGGAATAGATACTATACACTATTAATAAAATGACATGATTCTTATTAATATATTTATAAACAAAAATCTAAAAAGTAAAAACAAAAAAGGTTAATCATTAAGTGAGTTATCATCCTTAAAATTTGTTGAAAACTACTATATTAAAGAAGCTAATGACACACTCATATTTTAATGTGTAGTGTAAAATTAAAATTTTACACTTAGTGTAAATATATCATAGTTCGATCCTTTAGACAAATATCACCACGGTAGGTCTTTTGGATGTATAAATTAGTTTTTGCTAATATCCATATATAGCTAGCTGAAATCGATTTCAATCTTTCCGGTTAGCTTTTCGATCTTTTTCAGAGTGGAATTTGTACCAATTTGCATGAACCGAATTATGAAGAACCGGTGTTCGATCGAAGGTGGACTGCACAAAAAAATGGACATCTTCAATATTTAAATCACAATTAATGGGTTTTTTCCCATACTTTTCAATCCAATTAATTTTTTCAACTTAAAAATGCCATATACTTTTTAAAAAATTATAATTTTCTTCAAAAAGTATTCATCATGCTACACCTATATAAAAAAAATTATTAAATTTAATTGTATGAATTTTTCCGCTAAAAATGTCATATTTAAACCATAATTTATGGTTTTCTTTCAATATTTGCTTTTAAAAAAAATTCATTATATATACCAAAAAAATCTCTGAAACAACCGCCACTTATCGGTCCCGTAGCGAATAGAGTTGAATAGTTGATATTAAATTTATGTTGAGATGTGAAGGGGACAAAAACAAGTTCCGAGTCGAAAGTTTGAACAATACAAAGCCTAATATATAAGTCAATGAGTTATTGTTTCTATTGTCAATTAGTTTTAGATGGAACCTTATAGATCTTACGTGTTGAACTATCAGTACATATGCGCCTATACGCACGACTCCGAGTCAAAAGTATTAACAGACCTAGTATGGTATAAGAATGGTTAGTCAAACGGTTCGACTATCAATCATGGACTAACTTAAAAGAGAATGAGACACTAGACATTGACGCGATCCTGGAATTTCACTTATACTTATTACCTCGGGGTGACGACGGATGTCCTTAATTACCTGCAAGTTTGATTCAGGGTGGGTGGTAATTAATGAGTGTGATATCTATCCAAGTGATCCTCGCGATGTCTTTGGCTCGCGATCAGATAATTACCGTTCAATCGTCGTCTTTAGAGGAAGTGTTTCAGATGAAGTTCTTACTCCAGATGCGTTCTTCTCCAATCAAAAACCTTAAGAACTCGACTCCAAGGGTTTTAAGTCAGTGAGAATTGCAGAGCTCTTCTTCTTCTCTCTTGAATCGGATCCCTCCCTTGAAGGCTCAAGGGGGTATTTATAGGGAGGCTAAGCGAGCAGCTGACTGGTGACCTCGTGGACTAACAGGGAACACGTGTAACACATGCCCTCTTGCCAGAGGGTCGGGTATTTACACGTGGCAGCGTTAGTGGAGAGGTGCTAGCTGCTCGTCTTTGCCCTAAGGGGCGAGAGGTTTGCGAGCCCTGCTTGTAATGAGGTTATGCTTATAAACACTAGGATACTGATCGCGATGTTCACATGTTGTTCTATTGGGGGGAGAGTGAGTTTGGTTATGATCTGATTAGACGTATGGCTCGCGATGCTCTCTGTAGGGTGCAAGATGTCTTTTGCATTGAGTGATCAATTTATGACGTCATATCCTTATTAATTAACAGGGTTATTTTTCAGGGCATCGTCGTACGTACGTTTATCCAATTGACATCCAAGTGTCAATTGGGATATCAAAAGGTTGAACAATTCAAAGCATGACATGAATTCAAGTCAATGCAAAGATTGGTCGATATATCTTGATTCATTCGGGCTTTCAATCATCTATTTGGCCCATTACTCGAAAGAGTAAATTGGGTCGAGTTTTAACTTATTAGGCTCCAAGTCGATTTTAAGGTTTTCAATTTTCAGTAAATATTTCAATTTTAAGGTTTTCAATTTTCACAATATATATACCCTAACATGAAATATTTCAATCTGTAATCTGAACTCCTCAATCAAATCTCTCCATACATCATGTGACCAATTTGGTAAACAACATAATTAAATCTATATTGATTTTTTATTACCCTTGTTATAACATAATGTATATACAATTCAAAATAATATAATGTCATATATTGATACAAAAAGAAATTAATTTTTTATTTTAGAAATATTCAACAAGAAAAAAAAAAAGGAAATTTTCCATTTTATTCGCATAGCTACAACTTAACATATCACAAAAAAGTAAAGTTCGATGAAATGAAAATGATTTTCTCACAAATCCTATTGATTTTCTTCAAAAAGAAATTAAGTTCTTTTCCTTCAAGCTTTCAATCATCTCCTTCAAGCTTGTCCTAAAAGGAATGAAGTCGACGCCCAAACCCTTCGCCTTTTCTTTAGAAATCTGGCGTATTACTACATCAAGATTATCGTTTTCGCACCTACGCCATAGTTTTGAGTTTTCGCGTGTTAATTGGCGCAATCCAATACAAACAAAGTAATATCAAAAGTAAGAAGCATGTATCAAAAGTGTATAACTTACTTGTCAGGAAGTTGTAGAGTAGGATAGAGCTCTCGCAAGATCTTCAAAATTTCCGAAGTACGTACAATACTCTCGACCAAGCAGTATCTACCATTAGCGGATTCTTTCTCGAATGCTAGCATATGAGCGTTTGCAACATCTCTAATATCCACGACCTCATAAACATCATCGGAATATGTCTTTGCTGACAAATGATCCAGTATACAGAAACATTAGCCCATGTATATACATAAATAGCTAGATTGTGTGAAGGTGGATCAGATTAAATAACAAAGATGAATTACCTTTGATCAAGTTCAAGAAAACAGAGGAACTACCATTAAGCTTAGGTTGAAGCAATGATCCAATAACATAGCCGGGATTAATGCAAACCAAATCAATGCCATTCTCCTTTGCATATTTCCACGCAGCTTCTTCAGCCAAAGTCTTTGATAATGTATACCATCTCTACATTACAAAAATATTAACGATTTAACATTTATTTAGTTTAAGAGACTATTATACGCACAATCAAACCCAAGGAGGTAAGATGTCTACTTACTCTAGAAGTCGGTGTTAAGACTATTTTCAGATAAAAATGCCTACTGGATAACCAACTTTCATGACTTCTAATAGAACAATGTAATACGTACCTTTGATTCATGACAAATCTTGGGATCAGAAAACCAACTTTCATCAATTACATCATCGGGAGTTATCGGCTTGCCGGTGCATACAACGGCGGCCAATGAGGAGGTTAAAACCACTCTCTTCACCGACGGAAACTTCCCACATGAACTAAGAACGTTATTTGTTCCTTTAATTGCAGGATCAAGCAACTCTGCCTGCAAATTAATGAACATTACTAAAGCTAAATTGAAATCACAATATATATATATATATATATATATATATATATATATATATATATATATATATATATATATATATATATATATATATATATATATATATATATATATATATATATATATATATATATATAAGCCAAAATCAGTTAGATATATGTATATGGATGAACCTGTGGATCTTCACAAGCAGAAAAACAAGGAGATGCGGTGTGAAAAACACCGTTGCAACCACTAATGGCGGCATCGAAGGAACCCTCTTCCGTTAATTCGGCTTTGAACAAGTGAAGCCTCTCCTTTGCGCCTTCAAGTGCAAGCAAGTGTTCTACCTTCTTTGGATCACCTTTGACATTTAGATGTATGTAAGATGTGTGTTTTTTTATTTTAATTTGGATTACAATAAGTGACAAATTATATTATAAAAAAAAGTGTTTGTTGTCTGAGATGAGACGTCTTATAATCTCTTATAATCCTAGGGAAAAAAAACATTAGACAATTAATGTAAATTAATGGATCCTCTAGCATCTCATAGACACTTCGAGAGTGTGCTTGTGCTTTGGTCCTAGAAAATCTATGATGCGAGCAAATCTATATTGGAATATTTGATTACATGTGCAAGGAGGCAGTAGTCTCGTGATCAAGACTACAGAATTGTGTTGCTTTCTCATTGACAAAGGCGGAGTACAAGTTTACAGTTGAAATTGGCAAGGAGCTGCTATAGATATGAGAGATTTTCTAGAGGATCGGGAGTGGAGAAAGACACTCCCACTCTATTATGACAATCATAGTGCCATCCTTCTTGTCAAGAATATAGTCTATCATTCTCGAACTAAGCATATTTAAAGAACTTTAAGAAACAGTGGAAGATGAAAATTTTGAGCATATGAAGATCCACATAAATGACAATTGACCTGATATGCTGAAGAAATTAAAACTTTGTTAAAAGGAGAAACTCATCAAATACTGCTTCAAATCGGACTTGGTGAACCTACCCCTCTATTGTGACAATCACAGTGTCATCCCCTTGCCAAGCATATCGCCTACCATTCTCAAACCAAGCATATCCGAAAATCGTGTAAAATCGGACTTTGAGAAATAGTTTGTGTAAAATCGTATCAAATTAAAAACTTATGTGGTATGTTTGACCTCGAATTTTTATCAAATAAAAAAAAAAGTGCTGATGGACATACCCAATAAAAATGGGAGATTTGGGGATTGAAATTAAGTATCATCCCTTAGATGTACTGAATAAAAAGGGGAGATTTCGACCATAAAAATCAGGATCGGAGGTAGATGAAGGAGGCTTACTAGGATCGCGAACGGTGGCGTTGACGGAGTAGCCGCGGAGGAGCAAGAGCTTCACCAGCCAAGAGGCGATGTAGCCGGAAGCCCCCGTCACGCAAACGAGCTTCCCCTCCCCCACGCTCCTTCTTCCTTCTTCCATCCTCGATCGATCTTAATCTCCTTCAATTACTCGATCGATCTGTGTGTATGTGTTGAGGCTGAGTAGTGAAACTTGTTTGGATCGGAGGAACTGGGTTGGCTGACCTGGTACGCTCAATTCCCACTCCTTTCTTTATTTCAAAGTGACTTAAATGCTATGGAGGGGTTGAAAGATCAACCTCTTGACTGGAGAGTCCTCCCATGGCGGATGGTTACGTCATGGATTACGTCTCTCACCGGAAAATCAAAACGTGTCTGATTGTGATACTAATCATTCATCTTACACTTTGAAAGTAGTTATATATTATTTTTTCTCGACAATATAAATAAATCCTAAATTGATTTAAATGTCTTAATGTTGCCACATGTTCCATCGTCAACTGTCACAGTCGTATGAGGTTTTCACTTAATTTCTCACGTATTTTCAGTGTCGCTTATACCAACTGACTGAATAGTTGTCGCACACTGCTACGGTTCCTTCTTCGTTTATGCTAGACTGTGTCTATAACTGTACCCTTGTATTTTGATTTTTTCTACTTTATTGTTGCTTATGTCTTTAGCATACTTGACTACTTATCCGTCAACGATTTTTCGGTCTATCGACCCACCGGACCTATCCGATGAGTCGAATTTTTACTTAATAAAAAAAATTGTCATAACCATCATGTTCAAGTCGATTAAGGGGTCTCCCATGCTTATCGGGGTCCTCGTGTGATGGGTGGCCCACTTAATTGTATATATATCTCCATGTGGGGGGGGGGGGGGGGGGGGGGGGTCGACACATTCACCTCGATAGAGTTTCCAATACTCGGTGATCCTTGTGAGAGGGACTATTAGCTTGCTCCTTTAGTGCGAAAGGACACATGGGCCAAGCCCGTTCGCCTGACACAACATTGAAGAATTTGAAGGCCTCCAAGTCATCTTCATCCCCAACCAGATGAGAAGTGGACCTTTGGATCAAAATCTCACAAACTCCGTTAGAGAGATGAAGGAATCAAGATCTGTGAAACGGTTTGTTACAACAAACTTATTCCTAACTGCAATTGGCGCCATCTCCTTTTATAGACAAAGGAGCTCACCTATTCTGTATATATGAAAGGACAAAATTACCCTTCTGTTATGGCCCTGGACAAACAAGATGGAGATCCTGTCAATGGTGGAAATCGTCACCGAAAGAGAAAGAAGAGATGAGGGAGATGAGCTGAGAACACACACACACAGAGAGAGAGAGAGAGAGAGAGAGAGAGAGAGAGAGAGAGAGAGAGAGAGAGAGAGAGAGAGAAAAGTAGTTACATATTGTTAGAGGTAGGAGGGAAAATATAGTTACAAGGCTATTTATAGACCAATGTATGCTAAGTCCATAACAATGGTCACACCTTATAGAATCTTGTCTCAAGGCTTACAAAGCAACTAACGACATAGCTAAGACCATAGAGGAAACTGAGTAATAATATGAGCCGCTGCTTCCCAGGTTGCTTCCTCAGTAGCCAAGTTCTTCCACTTGATCGATCATTCCATGACAGGATCACCATTGGAAAGGTGATGAACATATCACAAAACTAAAGTTTGATGAAATGAAAATTATCTTCTCACAAATCCTATTCAAATTCTTCAAAAAGAAATTAAGTTCTTTTCCTTCAAGCTTTCAATCATCTCCTTCAAGCTCGTCCTAAAAGGAATGAAGTCGACGCCCAAACCCTTCGCCTTCTCTTTGGAAATCTGGCATATTACTACATCAAGATTATCGTTTTCGCACCTACACCATAGTTTTGAGTTTTCACGTGTTAATTGGCGCAATCCACAAAGTAATATCAAAATTAAGAAGCATGTATCAAAAGTGTATAACTTACTTGTCAGGAAGTTGTAGAGTAGGATAGAGCTCTCGCAAGATCTTCAAAATTTCCGAAGAACGTACAATACTCTCGACCAAGCAGTATCTACCATTAGCAGATACTTTCTCGAATGCTAGAATATGAGCGTTTGCAACATCTCTAATATCCACGACCTCATAAACATCATCGGAGTATGTCTTTGCTGACAAATGATCCAGTATACAGAAACATCAGCCCATGTATACATTAATAGATTGTGTGAGGATTGATCAAATTAAATAACAAAGATGAATTACCTTTGATCAAGTTCAAGAAAATAGCGGAAGTGTCATTAAGCTTAGGTTGTAGCAATGGTCCAATAACGTAGCCAGGATTAATGGAAACCAAATCAATGCCCTTCTCCTTAGCATATTTCCACGCAGCTTCTTCAGCCAAAGTCTTTGATAATGCATACCATCTCTGTCCACAATGTCATAAAATCATCAAATGTACAGTCACAACATTCACTTCCGAAGTTGGTAGACATTTTTACTTGAAAACGGTCGGTTGATGCTAGACCTGAGTAGACTTTGGCTAACCCGTCCGACCCGCCTAGCCCGCCCAGGAAAAAAGGCGTGCTTGGGTAGAAAAAATCGGCCGACAGACCCGGCCCGGTAGGCCCACCGGACTGGACTTGGACTGAGTATGAGGCCCAAACGGACCGGTAGGTCCGACCCGGTATATATTAATATTATATATAATGATATTTTTTTATTATAAAACAAACTATATATAAAATATCATTATCATAGTACAAACTATATATATTGAACTTTTTTTAGCATAATTTAGCTTTTTTATATTATTGTACGTCATTACAGTGTGTATATTTGCTCTTATCTTTACAGTGAGTGCGTGTATATATATTACTTAATACAGTGGGTATATAATGTGTATTGTATTATGTTACATATGATATATACATAAAGTATAAAAAAAATATAGCTTTACGTGTTATGTCTTTAATTGACTTTGCTTATTGGATATTAGATAAAAGGAAAATTTAGTTAAATAACCGGTTATGCTATCGGGTAGGGTTCTCTAGTCCCGAATTATTTTCTTCAAAAAAAAAAGGTCTGCTAGGTCCGGTGGGCGGCCCGGCCTACCAACAAGGGCGGGCTTGGATAAGGTAGTAGGGCCAAAAACCGGGTCTGACCCAAGCCCGGCCCGATACAATGGACTACTAAAATGTCGGAGGCCTGGCCCAAACCCACCCGATCCGATCCGGCTCATGCTCAGGTCTAGTTGATGCTAGTTTTCTAGACAAGATGTCTACCTACTCTTTTTTTTTTTTTGGGTGCTAGATGTCTACCTACTCTAAAACTAAGTTTTGAGACAAAAATGCCTATTAGATAACCAGGCCTTGCGCAAGGATGGTGCATTTGGGCCAACTGCACATGGTCCCCGTGATATTGGGCTGGCCATATATGTATATATACATTTATTAACTTTTTGCTTTAATTTTTAACATAATCCTTTAATGAAAGAGAGAGGGACGGTAATTAGAAAAAAATCTTCAATTGTTTGTTGATTATATAAAGAGCTTATAGAAGACTTTGCTTCAAAAAAAATGCTAAAAGGATGATACATCAAGTAAATTGTTTGTGTTTAAATCAAGTTTTTATGATTATTATAATATATAAGTCAACTTTTATATTTTGCAGACTCCAACAGTGGGTATGCAATGTTGAATGAAATTTGGGCTCGTATCGATACTACTCTAGTATCGATCTAGTATCGCATTACCTACCGTTCTAATTTTTTTATTGTTAAAACTATTATAACCGATAAAAATGCCCTAATAGACCAATGTAATACCTTTGATTCACGGCAAATCGCGGGATCGGAAAACCAACTCTCATCAATTACATCATCGGGAGTTATAGGCTTGTCGGTGCGTCCAACAGCGGCCAATGAAGAGGTTAAAACCACTCTCTTCACCGATGGAAACTTCCCACATGAACTAAGAACGTTAATTGTTCCTTTAATTGCAGGATCAAGCAACTCCGCCTGTGGATCGTCGGAGACGAAGAAACAGGGGGATGCGGTGTGGAAAACGCCGTCGCAACCACTGACTGCAGCATCAAAGGAACCCTGTTCAGTCAATTCGGCTTTGAACAAGCGAAGCCTCTCGTTTGCCCCTTCGAGAGCGAGCAAGTGGTCTACCTTGTTTGGATCACCTGTAGCGAGAGCATTCGAATTGTATATGAATTTTCAATCTGCAAACAAATTGATTCCATTCCTCTGTTCCAGTTTGATTTATATGGATTGAAAAAAGGAGGTAGATGGAGGAGGCTTACTAGGATCGCGAACGGTGGCGTTGACGGAGTAGCCGCGGAGGAGCAAGATCTTGACCAGCCAAGAGGCGATGTAGCCGGAAGCCCCCGTCACGCATAAGAGCTTCCCCTCCCCCGCGCTCCTTCTTCCTTCTTCCATCCTCGATCGATCTTAGTCTCCTTTAACTACTCCTCCATCGATCTGTGTGTATGTGTTGAGGCTGAGTAGTGAGTAGTGAAAGCTGTTTCAAATTGAGCTAAATGCTTTTGATTGGAAATTATATATGTGGAGAGGGTTGAAAGATCAATCTCCCGACAGGAGAGTCCTCCCATGGCGGATGGTTACGTCATGGATTACGTCTCTCTCGGGAAAATCAAACCGTATCTGATTTTGCTACTGGATCATTCTCTAATACTCGAAAATATTTACTCGTTTCAAAACTCTATAAAATTTTATTTTTTCAATAAATTTTTTTTTATAAATTGATACTTAATTTTTAGGTAAAGAAATTGATACTTATTTTTTTTTGGTGAAATGAAATTGATACTTATTAGTAACTAATGAGTATCAATTTATGAAAAAAATTTGATTAAAAAAATAATATTTTATAGAGTTTTTATCCCCTTATAATTCGTGTAAAAAATCAAGTGACTTTTATTTTGAAACGGAAGTGTTAGAGATGTGAATGAGACCAAAGTGTCCCACATCGGAAAGTTGAACATATCAAGCCCTAGTATATGAGTCGGTGGGCTACTCCTTCTATTGCCAATTGGTTTTAGAATGGAACCTCACTCGGCTTGTGTGCTAGGCTACTAGCGCATGTGCGCCCGTGCACACGCCCCCCCAGTCATCGGTCCGAGTCGGACTTTGATAGGAAGGAGTAATGTTTTATAACCTAAAATTTGATTAATACAATATTTGATGTTTTTGAAGTAATAATTACACTCTTTTTACTTTTGTATTGATATCAATATAAGTTGTACTTTTTTTTTGCTTAACCAATTACATTTGTGCACAAAGCACAATAAATGTGACAGAGGATTAAAAATTATTTGATGGGTATTTAAAGGTGCTAGTGACCTTTTATTATTTTCCGTACATATCTCTAAAACATCAAATATTTCCGATCGAAAGGAGTATTAATTAAAAGCAATGTTCTAAAAGACATTTTACGGATGCTTGATAGTGGGTACCATCAAGCACCATGGCGATTTGGCGGTTTTTATTGGTGGATTGGAAGATAAAAAGTTTTTGGTTATTTTCTTATATTTAACTCTTGACTATATTTAAATCTCATATAATGTAATAAAATATGCATTTTTAAAGTCATTAACATCTTTAAATAAAAAAAACACCATACAAATCAAATAAACATTATGATTATTTTAACCGTTGTTATATTCAAACATAAATCAAATATATAAAATCTCATCAACATGTTCAAATAAACATCACAATTCATAATTTCTATATTAACAAAATAAAACAAACAAAAATCAATCTCAAATTCTAAACAAGCCGTCGAATTGCCAAACGCCAAGCACCTTGGCGGTGTCTTGAAGACTAGCCTACGCCAAACGTCTTGATGGTGTCTAGGCGGACGCCAAGAACGTTTTTTAGAACCGTGATTAAAAGTGGTATAAGTATTTTTTCTCAAAAATATAAATAAATCATATTTTGGATTTAAATGTCTGTATGAAACCTTAATCTTTTCTCAAAAGTATAACAAACATTAAAAATCAAATATTTTAGTCAATCGTGTGAGTAGAAGGCAAAAATAAATAAATAAATTAGCCTTTAATTCAAAATTGGCAAATTTAATTAAAAAAACTAATATAAAAAGTCATTCGATAAAACTAGTTTAGTACCCGCACTATTGTGCGGTCTATTTTTTAAAATTAATACATTTAATATTACAAAAATGTATAAAAAATTTCTGTAAATAAACTTTAAAATCTAAATACCCCTTACATCTAAACATTGTTAATTATTACTGAGTATACAGTTAACAGTAAAAATGAAATCTATGAGAATCGAGTCTTACCTTTATATCTTTCAATTTGTAATTAACTACTATCGACATATATGAAAATCAAATCATAACCACCTGATCGGCAAATCCTATCGGTATATATGATTAGCTGTATTTATCCTATCGGTATATATGGTTATTTCTATTTATTAATTATTAATTACTCTATCATTTATAAGAACATTAATTTGATTTGAAATTAATTAATTAACAAATCCTATCGGCATATATGAAATCATAACCACCTAATCCTAACCACCCGATCGGCAAATCATATCGGAATATATTAATTACCACATTAGGCTCCCATAGATTTGTTATCGGCATATATTAATTAGAATACTTAATTAAATTAATTAGATTAATTAATTAACAAATTCAAAAAAAAACTACTTTTACAATCAATTAATCGACATAACTTAAAACTAATCGGATAAGTGGGATAACAATCAATTAATATTTTAATTTTTAAATCTAATTCTTTTTTTATTATTAATCTAATTAAGTAACAAATCCTAAATAAAAAAAATAAGAAAAGCTACTTTAATTTATTTTGATGATGCTTGATATAATATTAAATGTGCTTTAATTTATTTATAGCAGAATGGCAACATTTATTCTCCCTCTTGCATCTCCTAAATTCAAAAGAGGTAATGCACTAATGCCGCATTGTCGAAATACATAAGACATTGACGAATATCAATTTGCAATCATCATAAGAAATAAAAAAAAATATTAAAGATGAATGAATATAACAAAAAATTACAAATTTACATAGATGATCAGCTATTAAACCAATTATATATATAGTAGCATAACTATTAAAGAAATATATTTTGTTTAGCGGGCAATGTAATTAAGCAAGTTTAATAATACATACAAATATACAATGTTGCCCGAAGATGGAGATGACGCAATATTACTACAAACAATTATGATATCTTAACTAATTTGATGATGATTGAAATATTATAAATCTTTTTGAAATGTTAAAGAAAAAAAGTAAATTATGATATCTTAACTAATTTGCATTTGTTAAGATTTGATCAAAATATTACTACAAACAATAAAAAATAAAAAAATCAATACTTAATTAGGATAAGATTTGTTAAGATTTTGTGTTATTAATAAATAATTAAATGAATGAAGTTGTTAATGGGAATTTGTAAAAGAAGTTAATTAATTATTAATTAAAAATGCCTACATTAAAGGAGAAGTCGTCACATGTCTTAGACGACTTCTCCTTCAGTATTATAATATTGATAATATTGATTTACTTTTTGGCACACTTTTTAAGAAGCTAAAATCCCTATAAAATATCATTTTTTTTTCATAGTTAACGGTATAAGCATGAAATAATAAAAAAATATCAATAAAAAAATTAATATTTTATATAATTTTGATCATTTTTAAAAAGCAATCAAAATAGTAAATGAGTTAAGTTTTGAGACTGGAGTAGTAACTTATAATATAAATTATATAAGCATGGATCTTTAAATAAAAAATTTCTATATTTGAATTTCGAAATTAAAAATTAGACAATAATTCTTTAAAACATACATGGTTAAAAATATCTAAGTGATGATTATCTTATTTAAATAAAATATTGAAGTGATACTTATCTTAGTTTTGGTAGATTTTGTTGTAAGTTATTATTGAAATAATTGGTGATAATTGATTGAATTAATAATTTAATTGTTGGTAAAATCAGTATCAAATATTCAAATTCAAAATAGTTTTAAAAATTAAAAATCATCAAATTTAAACCTGGTTAGTTATAATAAATAATAAGATTTTTATTTAGTAGGCCCAATTTTTTTTCTTTTTTTTTCTAGATTTGATATAACAAATCATTTAGTTAAGATTTTCACAAAAAAAAATCATTTAGTTAAAAAGAAAATGGTTAACAAATAAAAAAATTGTAAAATCACAAATTAAGTAATTCATGATTGGTTAAAAAAATCTATACTAAAAATTATCCGAGGGTTAGACATATTTCAGGATTAAACAAAAATTATCCGTCACACTTTAACGGTATGTTAGTAGACTTCAAAATCCTTGATGAAATATGTAAGACCTTCTTTCATGTGCTCGACTATGGTTAAATAGTTCTTTGTAACGGACGCTTGTATCTTCGAACACTGCACATAAGTTGTAAATTTATATGTTTATGGGTGCAAATAAATTTAAATTGTAAACAAACTAATCAATCTTTAAACACGATTACCTTTTCATCTATCAAAATCATGTCAATTGAATGAACTTTTCCAGGATCAATGTAGCTTAGGGATGTCGACATTCTTAAAATACGAACAATAATATTCTATCAGATTCGTGAGGTGTTTAGTTGTTGTGGTAGTAACTCATCCCAGTAATGAAAATTTTGGGTGTTATCATCAATGTTTTCATCGCCGGAAAAACAAAAAATAAAAAGATAATTCATACAAATGTGATTAGCACAAACGTAACTAATAAACTCCTAATGTCAACAAAGTAAAGCAACGATCAAATGAAAGCGATGAAATGAAAGATGGACGAAATGTGAATTAAGCAATTAGTGATATTGAGAATCCGAAAAGAAGAGCAATATTTCTGGAAGCCACAATTCAATTTCAACTCATAACTAATCGCACAAACGCATAATGTAAATAATCGCACAAATACATAAACTAAATAATCGCACAAATGCATAAACTAAATAATATTTAACGTGCCTTTTTTTCGAAGCTTTCTATTACTCCCTCCGTCTCAAATTAAATGTCTTTTTACTTTTCGGCACGCTTTTTAAAGAGCGAAAAACTTTATAAAATATTATTTTTTTAATTAATTTTTTTATATAATTTGATACTTAGTAGTAATAAGTATAACATTATATAAAAATATTAATTAGAATAATAATATTTTATAGAGTTTTTCGCTCCTTAAAAAGCGTGCACAAAAAGACAAACGCCACTTAATATGAGACAGAGGGAGTATTCTTCTCTATGGCCATACGTTGTTTTCATACGACATACCATGAATCAGTAACTAATATATAGAGAAGAAAAAATAAACCTAGGATAGGTGAGGGATCAGGATCACTACCAATTACTCCGTAGTAACTACATACGGCAAATCCGTATCAACAGTTAGTAACTACGTACGGCAAATCCTTATCAATAATTAGTAACAACATATATGCCAAATCCTTATCAACAAATATTTTTATTACGTAGTATTAATCTTTATCCATTAGTAACTACCTATTTTATGGCAAATCTTAACAAATCTTTACTTTTTATTATTAATCTAATTAATTTAATTTGCAATTAATCTAATCAACAAAAAAATTAATAAAAAATTTACAATTATTTTCATTATTAATTAATAATACCTAGTACCTATCAATTAATCTAATTAAAAAAAACCACGGCAAATCATTATCAACAATTAACTACTTACGACAAATACGGCAAATCCTTATCAACAATGAGTAACTACATACGACGAATCCTTATCAACAATTATTTTTATTATTAATTAGTAACTACCTATCAATTAATCTAATTAACAAAAATAAAAATAAAAACATTTGCAATTATTTTTATTATTAATGAGTAACTACCTATCAATTAGTCTAATTAACAAAATTTTTTTTAAAAAAACCCTACTTTAAAGGAGAAGCCGCCACATGTCTTAGGCGACTTCTCCTTTAGTATTATAATATAGATTTGCTTCAAACTTAATTGGGCCCATATGGGCTTCTGGTATAAGTCGCAAGCACATAGGCCTCTTCATCTTATCAAAGCCTTAAAAGTTAAACCTGTAGCCCAAAGGTTCAGTCATTTTTTTTATTTTTTTTTTTGATTAGGTAAGAATTCGGATGGGAATACCCTATCCGAAAGCATCCTGACGGATGAGGTCGATAAGACCTGTATCTAGGTATAGCTCTGACCCCCTGGTAGAGTAGCTAAGGTGTGCAACCTTATCCGCTACCCGGTTACCAATGCGGGGAATATGAGATACCTTATCCGCTACCCGGTCATTGGTTCCTTTAATAGTTTCGGATATAAATCAATATCAAAAATAAACATTAAATCTATATCTATATTTAATATTTTATACATTTATATCAATATATTTATAAGTTTTTATCATAAAAAATTATGATTTAAATATAGATAAATTAAAGAATGATTATTTTAAACAATGATTTCTCTAATTTTCTCAAGTGTGATTTTTCATGAAAAAAACAATTATAAACGTTTGATGTAATTTTCAATCAATTAATGGATTTATTGTTATAAACTAGGGTTGTTATATGAGACGATTATCTTGAGTTCAATTCAGGTTCAATTCAGAAAAAAGTCTGTATAAGCTCACTCATTTGCTAAACAAATAGAGTATGATAACATTTTCAAAGTCGATTCAAATTGAAGCCCATTTCAATTCAAGTTCAAATAGTTTGAATATTGTAAAATTTACAACATTTCCCATAAAATACTATATTATGCGTAAATAGAACTGATCTATGCTTGAATAAAGTTCGGGTCAAATTCGTTCATTTACCACGCAAGTCGAGTATAAAAACATTTTATATCCCGAGTCTAAACCTAGCCTCAACTCGTTCAGATCGAATATCATAATTACGTAAAATACTTTTTATAATAATAACTTTAAAAAAAAAAAAAAAAAAAAAAAAAAAAAACTATACTAAGCATGCAAGCCACGTCACTGGAAGGAAGAGTGGGCCCCACGGAAGAGGCACGGGCACAAGCTGGCCTTTGGGGAGACCGAGAGAGAATCGTTATTGCCTATTGTGGTCGTCTCTCTCCTTTTAACAGACTCTCAACTGAGTTACTCACCAACGCACGCCCGTTGAAAAAGATCAAGAGAGAGAAAAAGGCGAACCGAAAATGGCGATCTCCGCCTCCTGTTGCTTCGATCTCACCAACCTCCCCCTTCGCCTACACAGCAACCGCTCCCCCTTCGCCGTCCCCTACTTCGTCGACACTGCATCTAACGGAGCTGCCGCGGCTGCATTATTCCCCCGCCTCACCGCCGCCGTCCCCAAGGTCAGGCGCCTCTCTCTTTTGCTCCCGCCTTTGGCGAGTTCTGCTGGTGGAGGAGGCGACGATTTCAATGGCGGCGGCGGTGGTGGAGGTGGTGGTGATGGTGAGGGAGGCGGTGACGGAGGTGAGAGTAGGCGGAAGGAAGAAGCTCTGTTGGCGCTGGCGCAGATCGGACGGTCTTTGGACAGTTTGCCGAAGGATTTCGCCATTGCGATTCAGTCTGGGAGAGTTCCGGTAGAGATTGTCATGAGGTTTGTTGAGCTGGAGAAGTCGCCGTTTTACCGGTGGCTGCTTCAATTCGGTGGATTCAAGGAGCGTTTGCTGGCCGATGATCTGTTCTTGGCTAAAGTCGCCATGGAATGCGGCGTTGGAATCTTCACAAAAGTACGGATTTCCTCTTTCCCGTGCTGTGTAATTGATTTGATTTTCTTCCCTGTTTCATATGAATTTTCATTTTTATCGTCAACTTCTATCTGCTCAATCAGTGTTTCAGTTAAAGGGACAGGAAATGCTGAACTCTTGAAGTAACTTTGCATACTGTTGTTTAATTTTGCAGTTTAATAATAATTTAAAAAAAATAGGTGCGTAGAAATCGGGATTAAACGAAGGCTGTAATTTACTTTTGCAGAGCATTGCTTTAAGCTTGCTTTGGACAATGGATACGCTTGGGATGTTTTTGAATTTCTGGGGATTGTCTGGTAGTTTTTAAATAATTTGGCATCTATCGTCTGAAGATTGATTGCTTCTTTTGTTTGTTCATGTAATTGATTTTGAATGGTGGGCGCTTTGTAAGGAATGATCAAACTGATGTGCAATTGGTGGCAAACGTTTATCTAGCATTGGAGATCGTATACTTGCCTAATTGAGGTCACATCTAAAGATTGCTTGTTTGTTTTCTTTTTGTTTATTGTTTTGTTCTATTCTTGAATTTCGGACCATTGTAATTTATGTGAATGGGGAACTCTGTAATTAGGAATGGTACGTTACTGCTTACTGCTGCGGATTTGGTGGTAAATGTTTATCTAGGAATGGCTACCAATATGAACTTATCTCTTAGTGTCAAGCTTCTTGATCAGTGCGTTGCGCTCCATTTCCTCTGTCTCTTGACGCCTTTTATGTTTAATTTTTGGCCTATTAACTCTCTAGGTTGATCAGTGCGTTGCTTTCATGGAATATGACTTTTTTTTTTTTTTTGGTGATAGACTGCAGCAGAATATGAACGCCGGAGAGAGAACTTCTTCAAGGAATTGGAGATTGTTTGCGCCGATGTGGTATGTCTTTCCCTCTCTCGAATGGTCTTATTAACTTTGCGTTTGATTTTATGTTTGCAAGCATTTTTTGCTTATTGTACAAATCTGTCTTTGATTAGGGTTAGGCAAGTTAGGTGCATTTGCATTTGGTCACCCATATCTTCAGAGTCAATCAATCAAGTAACCATCAATCCAGTTTCCAGTTTTTTTCCAAAAATAAAACTGATTTTCTAACAGGTGTAGGTTAACTAAGATACCATTCTACCACGATTGATCGATTTATTTCTAGTTAAAGAAAAAAAATTCTTTACACAAACAATTTCTCCATTTAGATGGGCATATGTTAGTCATGCAGAAAACTTGCAAAGTAGTGAACCTTGCACACACATACCTGTTGGAAGGTGGATCAAAAGTAATTCTTACATAATACCATGTGAGAATCCGAGAAATCCCGAGTCGGGTCGTATCAAATCGGGAGTCGTGTCGTATCAAATCGGGAGTCGTGTCGGGTTTATTTTTATTTTTATTTATAAGGTCGGGATCCACCACTTTACACAAAAGCTTAAGCCATTGTGTAGGGGCTTCTCCCTCCTTTATATTTTGGTTTGTTTTTCACTCCACCACCGATGTGGGAAGTGTTTTTATCCCAACACCACCCAAGATAGTTCTTCACAAAATCATCATCTCCCTGCAGCTGCTCCGTATAAAGAATATCTTAGTCATCAGCCGCCTGAACTCCTCAGGCGTCTCATACTTGTCGAAACTCGGTCTGACAGCAATCCACTTGATATCAAGGGATGGTTATGCCAAAAGATTCTTCAAAATGTAGGAGTAACTGTCCACCAAAGTGAACACAGGGAGCCCTAGCTTTGTCTCAGCTTCCACAAGAAGCTCCTGGTGGCAAAAATCCTGATGTTCCCTTGCCAAGATGAGTTAACAACTAAACATATTGAAAAACCTCATTTCTGCCAACTTGATGAAGGTAATCTCCTTGTCAACCAGGAGGATGAATAATGCAGCGCTACCAAGAACCTCAACTAGGTCGCTGTTTGGAGGGATTGCCTTGCCCCCGATGCCCATATTGGTGCAGTCAATAGGTGTGCACCATCTCTGAAGCTCAGAATCCCAACCACCCGACCCCTCTCCAAGATGAGGTTCATATGCTGTGAGCAATTCCAATAGCCATATTAGTCATATAATGACATCACTCGCAACTCTCAAATATCTATCAAATATGCAGTTTTGATTTACAACAATCAAATATGCAGTTTTGAGGCTGTGAGAAACTCCAATAAACCATATTAGCAAACACATTAGCTAAACTGAGAGTTTACAATTGCAACGGGTTTACAAGTAAGTTGTAGTTGAAAAAAAAGGTTTTTCTTTAAGTCGGTAAAATTGTGTAATTTTATTTTGTCAACTCCATTGAGTAGTTTGGTAGTTTGAGATACCTCTTTTAATGTCATTTGACATTGGCTAAGCTAGGGTGGTAGATGGTGAACCTTTCCAAATAATGGTTGGTTTTATGAAAATTAAACAAATGGACGGTAAAGTGAAAACAATATTAAAGCACTCATAACTAAATACGTAGTAGTAAATAGTTTGGAGGTGGTGAAAGTGAAACACTTGAGAAATATTTTTGATTCACAATTATAGCTTCTGATCTCTCTCTGTGCACTCATATATAGGTTATGGCCGTAATTGCGGATTTCATGCTTGTTTATCTTCCTGCTCCAACTATTGCTCTTCGGCCTGCTCTTGCAGTCAATGCCGGGAGCATCGCCAAGTTCTTTCATGGCTGCCCAGATAATGCCTTTCAGGTCTCATGCTTTGAATGTTGTTAATCTCTTCGTTCATTTGTATTCCTGTGATTCAGTTTTCTTCAACCTTTTTTTTTATCCAAAACTTCATTCTGCAGATTGCCCTTGGTGGAGCATCATATTCTCTACTGCAGAGGATAGGCGCAATTGCGGTATGCACAATTCTTTTAAAAGTCTATTTCACAATCTTTGAGAAGAAAGCAGATTTTCAAGCTAAACTCAACATTTCTGACATCAGTTCTTATTCATCTTCTTTTTTCTTGCAGCGCAATGGTGCCAAGCTTTTCGCAGTTGGAACCACCTCTTCTCTGGTAAAATCCATATCTCACAGTTTGGAACTCCTTGATTTTGTTGTAGTCACATTGACCTTTCCATGAAAATGAACTAAAAAACATCAGGATAACTTTATAGTGGTTTTCTATGATTGCAACTACATTGTAGACTCTAATTCCTAAGTTGAAAATGTCAATATGACGGTGTTCGTTTTATCTAAGGTTGGAACATCCATAACCAATGCTTTCATTAACGCGAAGAAGGCTGTCGGCAGTTCTGCCTCAGACGAGGTTGAAAATGTGCCCATACTGTCAACTAGTGCCGCCTATGGCGTGTATATGGCAGTTTCTAGCAACCTGAGGTGTGTGTTTTTTGCTCTCTTTAATACGATTATATAGGTGCTTCCATGAAAATACTTATGTAATCTGCACTGCAGGTACCAAATAGTAGCTGGTATAATTGAACAGCGGTTCTTGGAACCCTTGTTGCACAACAACAAGCTCATGCTGAGTGCCCTGTGCTTTGCTGTCCGAACTGGAAACACCTTCTTGGGTTCATTGCTGTGAGTTCTTTGATCGTCGTCTTCTCTGCTTCGCTTTAAACTTACTCATTCCTTTCCATAGATTGACATGTACTGTAACTTGGCGGTGCAGGTGGGTAGATTATGCTCGCTGGGTAGGCATTCAAAACAATCATGCCGAGATTCAGAACAACCCACCCGAGGAACGTGAATAAGTTCTATCCGGTTTGCAAATTCTCGTCTTTAACCTTTCCTTTTTCAATGAAGGATTAATCCATGAAGTACTTCAGCTGTGATCAAAATGTCCCACATTTTTCCATCCCATACGTTTCTCTTCCACCCCATTGCTCCAGTCATATTGTAACCATGGTTACGGATCGATGCCAATTATGGTGTGGAAAGGATGCCTCTAAACAGCATACAGATCATGGCCTTCAAGGGTGAGATAATAATCACAAGGTATTCCTGTAAAAAAATAAAAATGCTTCTCGCATCTGAGTTCCTTTTTTTTACGTACATTCGACTAATATTTAGTCGCATGTAAGTTATGTAACAGTATGTTTCTTCACAACTCCACCACAACCCTATTTCATGTAATTGTGAACAGGTTGTGATATTCTGTTCATTCAAGCCCGTTGTGTGTCATTGTGTTGGGGGCTTAGGGCTTCCTTACCCGATGGTATGATTGTTATAATGCATTATAAGTCATAATATAAACCAACGTATTGTTTGTCAGCACTTGCCTCTCTTTTATATATATATATATATATAGAAATCTAACCGAATCACATTTATATTAAATCCATCCAGCAAGAGAGATAACACCTTTTGCGGGATTTGTTCACAAAAAGGTAAGTTCTATTTCTATCTATGTGAGCAACAGAATTACCCGAAAGACGAATATGCCGAAAACATTATGAACAAGCTCGTCATTGCAAGAGAAAAATACAATAACTCAATAAGGGATCAAGTTTGTTCATTTCAATTAGTAACATTCATTACAATCATCTCTCTGATATACATCTCAATGAAAATAGGATGAGAAATCACCTAGCACAACACATCCTATTGGTCTTCTCTTGTATTTATTAGTGTATGACGCACAGCCTCTTGGCAATATAGATAGAACTTGGCTTGTAATTACACCTTGCTTCCCGACGCTTGTAACTTGTTTTAAGCTTCCATGGATGAATCTAGCCATCTCGGGGGCCATCTGAAGACTGTGTCTTTCTTAGATTCCAATGGAGACCCTCGTGAATGCTGCGGAGGAAGTCATTGGTCGAACCAACCTGGCATACAGTCGGCACTGGCCAAGGTGCCATGCTACACAGAAGCATGTCGCCGGGTTCCAGCTTCTTCCTGTCCTTGCCGTCAAATGATGCCCATGCTGGGCTTCGGCTGTTGAAAGGTACTTGCACCCTCAACGTCACGTGCTCCGGTAATATCAAGGGACGGAAGGATAATGAATGCGGGCAGATCGGTGTGAACAAGATCCCTGGAACCTGCACACATATAGGTGAAGAGTTCAACTCTAAACAGTTAAAAAAAGCAGGAAGCTATTGCTGAACGGAAGATGTAATATGGACGAACCTATATTGCACGGACACGGGAGATTGAAATGATCCAGACATGGTAAAATGTCAATTCCAAATATAGCTACCAACCTACCAGAGGCGTTACGTAGGGATACACGTAGCAATGGCCTGAACTAAATCGTGTTACCTGTGGGTGGACCATAGACCCTCCGGCTGCCAGTGAATAAGCAGTGCTTCCTGATGTTGTTGATATGATTAATCCATCCCCTTGCACGGTGGTTACGAAGTTGTTGTCGCAGTAGCACTCTAAATTGGTAAGGAATGATGAAATGCCTCGGTCAATGGTGACCTCATTGAGAACCAGAATTGGCTCTTTTGATTCAGATTCATTTTTGGCTGCATCTCTGACTACATGGCACTGCAATCTATGTCGTAGCATGATGCTAACTGGACCTTGCAGGATTGAATCGAGAGATTCCTTGTAGTTTTCACTATCTGAAGAGTGTTAAAGACTACAGCTTGAGAAGATAAACATCAACTTCAAAGTTTCAGATGCCAAGAACGCAACTCAGAAGACGACTTAAAAAGGATACAGAATGGGGTCATAAATCCAAGCGATCCCAGAGAAAATGGTACAATTGGAGGAATGGGTCCTTTAAACATGGAAGCAGTCTGTACAAGAAACATGCGTTAAATATTGGGTTTAGCATGAGATGGCCGAGGCAACCAATGCCTGGCGGCTGGCACTCAACACGGATATTCAATGCTCTTAGAAAGTGTTCAAAGTGAATCTAAGATATATCAAGCTATACTAAAAACCAATGCAAGCAATTCATTTCAACACGCAGTACATACTAAACTTTTACTCTAAACAAGAGAATGAACCATTGTAGATAAGCGGTTTTAGCCTGCAACTATTGTTCCACATGAGAAATCAGTACGAATAAGCCTGCAACCAATTCAAGAAGATCACTATGTTGCAAATATTCACATCAAAGTTCTCCGGTGTCTGAAATACTCATCTCTAGATGGATCAGAGATCCAATTTCTACGTGTTAGGAGTATCCCGTGCCAGAAATATCCAACAACGCCAACATGCTGATGTAACTTAAATAACAACAGTATTATCAGAAGAAAGAACGTGTAGTTGTTAGAATACCCCATGCCAGAGATATCCAACAACGCCAGCATGATGTAAATTAATAACAGTATTATCAGAAGAAAGAACATGAATGGAGCATTCTTTTGGTGAAGCTGGCTTATCAGATCATAATTCTAAACCAGAGCTTAAAGACGATAGAAGTTTAAATATTTTTCATTTCAAAGATGAGAGTTGTTTCAATTCCAAGCACAAAGAAATAAGAAGCACCTACCCAAAGAACAGTTCCATCGCCACCCAGAGTGACAACAAGGTCAACTTTCATGTGCAGATCTGAGATCTCCCGTTCTGTAAATTCATGGACAGGAATATGAACGTTACAGGCGAAAATTACTACAATTAGGTTGATTCCTTCAGAAAGGAGATTCAAGGACACATACAAATAAGAACAGAAACAAACAAACAAAAAAGTAACAGCTCAAGAAATGAGGAAACTTATGTGATCAGTGTATTCTTCATGTATCATTCTCACCATCTTTCCAAGTCTGGACAAAATCAAAATAAGATGACTCGTGTATGAGGTCGGACCTGACACGTGGTTCCACAACTATGTTTAGCTTCCTTTGCTTCAGCCATCTGACAACATAGAACAGTAGAAGGAAACAGTAATATTAGCCCCAGGTAAACACTATATTTCACATTCATGATTAAGCAGGCTAAATGAGGTCTTTGCTTCAGCTGTCAGGACCTCATTTTGCTGAACCTTTATGAGGATATGACTTTGGATAGAGACCATTGGATGAGGCGCATTCGGGTTCCTGATGTTTAGTAGTTAGATTCGGGGCTCTGAGTCCTATCGTTTTTGGCTTCTTGTCAACCTTCTTACCTGCTTCATATTGCCCCCTTTTCCACTGTCTATCTTGTATCCGTGGGATTTATGTGGCTTATTGTTTTGGGTCTATCGGAAACACTCTCTCGACCTGTTCGGAGAAAGAGTGCGTACATCCTGACCCCTAGACCCTGCTTTATCGCGGGATATACTGGGTTGTTGTTGTTGTTGATTAAGCAGTCTAAATGAAGGGAAATACAAGGTAAAAATGTAAAAGATCATAAAATAGTGGTGGAAATTTAATTGAGACTTCATATTTGGCTTATACCTTATCATTTCAGCACAAAGAATTTGAACAGAAACTGAATTTGGTTTAGTCAGAACAAGAACTGTCTGAGGTTTTGTCACCCACTTCAAAGATATCTGAAAGAAAAATGTAGAAACATCAATAGCAAAACTACCAAAACCCAAATTTTATGACAGCAATTTTTTTATTTTGCAGTCATTCCATGTTAAAAATATGGGGAATAAGTAGTAAAAGAGTGGTACTCAATAGTATAACATGGGTGAAAAGAGGGGAAATGAGAAGTAAAAGTGGTGGGTACTCCATATGTCAATAGTCAAGATGCTGCTGCGTAACTGACTACTTGAGTAGTCCAGCTACCTCTTCACATATTTTCCGAAAGCATCTTTAACGGAAAAAATCAATTTGTGATGATAATAAACAGATGGGATGCATATTCAGACAACATGCCACCAACACTCGTAAAATAAAACCAGGATGGTTCTTAAAAATATATTTGATCAAACAGACAGGTAAAACAGCACCACTAATACCTGCTTGCTGCTACGCTCTGCAGTCACTATATCACCTCGTGCAAAAGAAACAATATCATGTTTGTACTGATTGCTCTTATCATCCTTGCAATTCCAAGTGAGTTTAAATGAAGCCTGCACAATGAGAATATAGACAACTAATAAGAAATAGGCAGTCTAGATATATTTTCAACAAGTAAAAACCTCTCTGAAACAATTTATTAAAAATAACTATACTCTTTTAGATAGCTGACAATTAAAATGCTGCAAATTAAGAATTATGGTAGGCTCTGATGTGATATTTGGTGCAGGCAAAATATACAGTGGATGCACGCTAGTTTAGTGATCCCAAGGGGATAGCTCATCACATCCACAACATTTTTTAACCAACAAGAATCTCACTCGCTTAATAAAAGAAACAAAAAGTAGAAGAACAATAATTCCAATAGAATGACAAAATAAAGATGAAACAGGAGAAGAAGAACTACCTTTCTCATCACATCACCATTCACCAATTTAGATTTACAATCTGCTTCACTATCTCGAAGAACCTCATGGTTACATATTCCATTCTTCCCACAACAATTCCCAATATTCCCATCTGGCTCATGCAACATATTAGAATTATTGGTCGTATATGTCGTTCTACCGTCAGGAAGTTCATCATTAGTTTCAAGTTCAACGGATGATGATTCTGTCATAAAACAGAAAAAAATTCTGGTAACTTGATAAGAGTGTGATTCTTGGAAGATTATAGAAAATTCAAGAAGAAGGGTGTTTCAACGGTTATGAATTATGATTGACCAGAACCAATTTTGGAATTGCTGATCTACCATCCTTATGTTCCACTTATGACAATTATTCTCCAACGGTATTCTAAATATTATGTCAACTGTCATTTTAGAAGTCAAACAGGCTAAGCATTACATATCTGATATCTCTAAAGATTGTGTCAACTTTTCTCCCGTCTCCAGTGAGGTCTAAACCTTAGGGGCAGAATGCCGTTATCCACATTCAAACATTTTCTGGAGATAAGGCAACATTCCTAAGGAATTATTGACAGGCTAAGCATTACATATTATCTCTTAGTACTACAATAAGGATGTTGAGCAGAAAGAACAGTATAGACACACAAAGACAAAGATCAGAATGAAAAAGCATCACCAAGAAAAATTAAAATATACTCTGTATTTAAAAAACACAGAAGAATAAGAGTCGCATTTTTTTACCAAGTATAACGAAGGCAGAGGTTTCACTGGTCTGGAATTGTAAAGGGCAAGAATGGCATAAAGGAATAACATAGACATAAGAGATGCAGGCATATGTCCTAAACTTTCCAAAGAAAGTTCTAGCATAGTAACACGAATGAACAAGCATATAACAACAGAGAAGTTGGAAAAGAATGGGAAGAATATAAAGCTTACTGCTTTACAATTACAATATACCTCGAAGCTCCAGCCGTCGGTTTTTTGCCTTTTCCAGCTCATATTTACGCTTCCATTCAGCTGCTTCGGCTTGAGCAGAAGCCTTTGCTTCTGTCACCCGTCTGAGTGTCTTTGCAACAGCTGCAGTGCATTAAAAAGATAAGTAAGCAAGCTAAATACTATACAACCAAAGAGTGAAAGGTGATCACAACACTCAAAAGGTGTGATCTTACTTCTTATAGCTTCAGAGAACTCCAAAAGATGTTCGTCAAGTCCTTGAACTGGATGCTTGAGAAGTTCCTCGACTATCTTTTCAGAAGAGTTAACTGAAACTGACTGTGAAGCCCCATTTTCAGGATGTGAGGAAGCACTAGCATCACCCTTTAAGCAGATGGTCACATCAAAATTAAAGAGTGGCCACAACCCCATTTGTCTATAATCTAGATGATAAGTGATTTAACTAAAATCGCACAGGTAAATAAAAATGACTTCAAAGCACCATGACAAAAGAAAAAAATCAAGAGGAACATCCATTATTCACAGCCAATAATATCACGCGTATTATTGATTGCCTCTTACTTCCATCAAAAAGAAAATAATAATGAAACGGAATTAAAATCGACCGTTAGTGTCACGTGAAGCTTACTTTCCTGATAAGTTAGTATCTAACTGATTTACCAGTAAGAACATAAAAACGGCTCGGCTTCTAAGATTTTCAAACATATGGTTATTAGATCAAACAGCATTACTACCTACATCATTTTCTGTTTGAAACATTCAGTAGCCGGAAGGCATTAAGACATCAAGCTAACTGCCACCACTTTAAGTTTTAGTATACTAGTACTTTTCACTTTTTCAGTTATCATGAACCAGAAACAGAAAGTCATCCCAGTCTACAGATATTACTGGAACTCAAAATTCCAATAGTATCCAACTTTGTTTCTCAGAGAGGCTCCATGGAAACAAGAAACAAATCGTTCCTCTCGTTTTCACAAAAAAGACATGAAATCGAATAGGAAAATCAACAATAAACAGAAAAATGGCAAGACATTTACATCAAATTAACAGGAAAACAGACAAACGGGACAATTCGCAAACTTATAACGAATACCTAAATCTCAATTCTCCTATTTCTTTCTAGTATCTCAAACCAACAGAGACGAAAATCTCAGCTAATGGCTAATGCCGCAAACTCAACCGGCAACGCAACAAATCAAGAGAAATGGAGAGAGAGAGTAATTAAGAGATAAACCCTAGCAATCCAACTGCGATCAGTTCAGCGAACATCAATTCAGCGGACATGAATCCACAAATACAGCAAAATTCAGAGACAAGTGAATTGAAAGGGAGAGACGGAGAGAAGTTCATACATTTGAATTGAGCTGCCGAGGAGGAGGAGACATGATGCCGTTGAGAGAGAGGGAGAGTGAGATCGCTCTCAACTCAACTGCCACGCTGATGAGAAATGAGCGAAATTGGTCTCTTTTGCTTATTTGGGGCGAAGTTGGTAACGAAAAATCGCGAGTTTATCGGAGGGAGGTGGGGCCCGCTCCGGAGAGCGGTGTCCAAATTGAGGACACTGGACACATTCCAGTTCCACGCACGGGAGGAGGAGAGAGATCAGGTACATCGCACGACTGCACGAGGCTGGGAGATGGTTGGACGGTGATGGAGAGGAATATGACAGCCGGTGAGGATAGCGTATTAGCGTGTCCATTGCATATGGACCATCTTTAATAAATTCTTTGAGAAAATTGTAGTCAATATACAACTTTATCCTTCCCTTTGCGAAAATGTCTCTTCTTCATACAAAATTAGTTAAATGTCGAAAAGTAACTTTTATTTGAAAAAATAACAAGTCACCCTTACCCATTATAGTGGGTTAAAATTTTTGGAGGGAGTTTGAAATTTTGAAGGTGATTTGGGCGGGATTTATGGCAAAGCAAAGGAGGGAGAGGGAGGGAGAGAGAGTTCACAACAGCTTAACAGGAGAATGAAGAAGGGGAAGTGGAGGCCTGAGGCTGACGGCAACGGGGTGGAGGGCGACGGTCGTGGTGGCTCTTCCTCTTCTCTCTCTTCTTCTTCTTTTTTGGATTTTGTGAAATGGAAAATGGAAATGTGTGGAAGTCGGTCGGATTTGTGGAGATGGAGGGAGATTTGTGGAGGAATGGTGGTAGAGATGGATGGATGTGGTTCACTCCGGCCACGACGACTATTTGCCTCGCCGGACACCAAGGTGAAGCGGATGGTTGAACAGGGGAGGCTTGAACAGGGGTTAGTCTTATATTGGCTAAGAGATCTCGTAGTTAGTGGCTAGGGAAAAGTAGTTACTGGCTAGTAAGCGTAAATCGTAACTTTTTTTTTTGTGGGAGTTTGAAATTTTGGAGGTGTGTTTGGGCGGGATTTAAGACAAAGCAAATGAGGGAGAGTGAGGGAGAGAGAGAGAGGGTTCACAACAGCCGAACAGGAGAAGGAAGAAGGGGAAGTGGAGGCCTGAGGCTGACGACGGCGGGGTGGAGGGCGGCGATCGTGGTGGCTCTTCCTCTTCTCTTTCTCTTTTTTTTTTTGGATTTTGTGAAAGGGGAAATGGAAATGTGTGGAGGTCGGTCGGATTTGTGGAGATGGAGGGAGATTTGTGGAAGAAGGGTGGTGGAGATAGATGAAGGGGGTTCACTCCGACCACGACAGCTCTTTGCCTCGTCGGACACCAAGGTGAAGCGGAGGGTTGAATAGGGGTTAGTCTTATATTAGCTAAGAGATCGTAGTCAGTGGCTATGCAAGAGTAGTTACTGGCTAGGCAACAGTAGTTACTGCTAGTAAGCGTAAATCGTAAATTGAGATAAAGATACGATGTAGACCCAACTTTACTTCGAAATATTTTTTTCCATAAACATGTATAGAGTGGGTGTCTATAGATAGATAAAATTAAATTAAGTTCAAAAATAAATTTATTTTTAATTTTAACAAATAAAAATGGCCAAAAATTAGTTTAAAACAATTAAAGTGTGTCTCCCTCTCTCCTCCTCTCTCTCCCCCTTGGTTACCTTCAACCTGTTGGGAAGGCGCCTAAAAATTTTGCAAAAATGACATTTTGTCATTCCCATGCAAATAATCCACCCCATGGTTTTTTTTGCAAAGTTGGGTGTGAATTGGTATATTGGTGCAAATCATCCTTTTGAAAAATTATAAAGCATTTTTGTAGTTTAACAAATTTCTTATATTATTTTTGAAAATAAGAAGACAACACAAAAAATAAAGACGTTTTCTCAAATCTATAGCATTTCCTAAAACTAAATGTTTTTTCAAATTTTCGAAATGTAAAAATTGTTAACGTTGGAGCAAAAATAATTTTAAAAATATGTATTTTATTTTTTCACTTTGAAGAAAATCTTAAAAAAATTGTTAAAAATGACCTTAGTTTCCAGGGACATCGAAGAAAGTTTTGGTAGGTCAACTTACCTTTCGAGTCATCTATCATAGCCAAGAAGATCAAATTCAGAGTGGTTTGACCTACAACACTCTAGTCTTGACACATAGATATCACAATCTCAAGCAAATAAATACCACAGCGGTAAGAGACAGATCTTGAGATGAACAAATAAGCGAACATTTTTTATTTCCTCATATGGAATCACCAAGGCCAATATATCTATCTATCTATACACATATATTAAAACCGATACATTGTTGCCTACGTGGCGGCGCGTGAGTGCATCTCGCAAAACTTTCGCCCGTCAAAAAAGAAATCTAATAAAAATAATTAGATAATTCTAATCTATATAACTAAAAATGATTAAATAATTATTTTATTTTACCATTAACTCTTATAAAAGAGTAAATATTATATAAGGAAAAAACTATATCAATATAACACAATCTATCCGTGCATCAATATTTTAGTAAACTAACGTAATAAATATATACTACATACGATATTTAATAAAAAAATATTAAAATATTTTTAAAAATCAACTATCTATTTAATTACATGAGATTTAAGTAATGATATATTAGTAAAAAAACCTTTTACCTTATAAATATGAATTTTATTTATATTTCGAGAGAATACAAATAAAAGATAATTATATTATATATCATTTGTTGAACTAATTTTATTTATATCTATATTATTTTTTGGTGGACAACATAATTTATATTTAGATTATTATTTTTATTTATTGGAATTTATCTAGATTATTTGTTTTTTTTTTTTTATCAAGAAGGTAGGCTATCGCCCTTTATTATATAAATAAGATAATAGTTAAACCTCTATAGGTAAGAAGGTAGATTATTTGTAATATTGTATTATCGTATTGTCCGTACACGGGACGAGTCGACCTACACTAGTATCAGACCGCGCGTGCTTCTCCGGCCTATATGGGTAAGGGACAAACCTACACATACACTAGGTGTATGTGTAGAGGCATACACCTCCAATTAAAATACAACACCTGTATTTAAAAGAATTTTTTTTTCTGTAAAAATTAAACGTAATTTGAAAACTTTTTAAACTACTCCTATGTTGAAACATTTTAAAATTACTACGGAGTAGTGTTGTTTACAGATATTTTCTTAATTTTGGTTTAACTGTATTTTAAAATTTTTTTTTATGAAAATGATTTTTTCTTTCATCAACTTTACTAAAACTTACTCCATATATTCCCAACTTTATAAAAAGAAATTACATATATCAAAAGGATTTTTTTAATTAATTAATTTTTAATCAATTAAATTAATAATAAATAACTTACTTTCGAAGATATATTCCCAACTTTATATTATATGATACTCTCTCTATTCAGCAAAACGAATCATAACTATATACTTACGTTTTTACAGAATACTTGTATTTATATTTACCATTAATTTAAAATGAATCATAACCTAGTATTATTTCAATTACTTTCATGATGAAAGTAATACTTATATTGATATTTATTATTAATACTACCTCTGTTTGGAAATATAAGTCCATTGACTATTTGACACGTTTTTTAAGGAGTTAAAAACTATATAAAATAATATTTTTTTTATTATTTTTTTTACATAATTATATACTTATAGTAATATATATAAGACTATGTAAAAAATTTAATAAAAAATGTATTATTTTATATAGTTTTTAACTCCTTAAAAAATGTGTCAAAAAATCAATGGACTTATATTTCCAAACGGATGGAATATTAAATTAATCATAACCAAATATCAGTAGAAATTACAAACGAACAATTTTAAAAATTCATCTATTTTTGATCAGTTAAGTTATACAGTACGATCATTCTTATATATATACACCAATTCTATCTTAAATATAGTCTACTATAAGTAGTGAGTATATTTAAGATAGAATTGGATTTTTGTTTGAAAAAAAATTAAAGATCGTGGGTGGTGGTAAATGGAAAGAAACCGCCTACTTTTTCGTTTTCTTTTTTACTAATTTTTTTTGCCCTACACGTGTCTAATTGTAGTTAAAAGTGTATAAATTAAAAGACACACACCCGTGTATCTGTATCACTCTCCATGGGTAAGCCCAAAACCCGGTAAATTAACAACTTGTATTTAAGCCCAATTAGCCGGCCTTAATGCGTAAGCCCAATACCCGGTAAGGCCCATGTTTCCCACTTTCCACAGAACAGAACCCAATCATTCAGCAGTGCTTCTCTTCTCCGGCAACGATGCCACCGCGTACACCAGCCCTCCGCCGAGCCAACCACCAGCTCTGTCTACGCTTTTTCTCAATTGCGGTACGCTCTACTTCTTAAGCATAAAAGGTGAAAATGGACATTGGACACTGCGCAAGTTACGGGAAGAAAAGAAGGGGAAAGACGAGCGAAATCCGAAACCCTAGCAACTCCATTACTGGCGGATTAGATAGCAACAAACAAGGCAACAACAAATCTAAACAATGGAGATGAGATTGAATTATTGAAACCTTTCATGTGGCTGCCTCCAGGACGAAGTCGGAAGCCACCGATGCACCGAAGAACAATTTCGTACGTGCTCTAAATTCGTTTATCTTTTTTTCGTATTGAAAATAATTTGGATATGCATCAATTTGCCTGCTTGCTGGAATTAAATTTGTATGAGGGAAATCAATCACAGTTGAACAATTTATATATGTGGATGAAAGCTGCCAGATTTTTTTTGCTTTCTATCTCGCCATTGCTGAATAAGTTCTTCAATTGTCTCCTTCCGCTCTTTTATATGCTTACAGCTATGTGACACTCGATTCATGGCAAATTGTACAATCTAGATGCTCACATAAGTTTCTATGGAATTGGAGAGTTGAGGCCTTCTTGCTCATGTAGTGGATATGATGGTTGAAATCTCTTGGAGGGAATACCTGACTTCCTGAATGATGCCCTCTTTTTGAGATCATTGATGGTTTTCTTGGCATAGATAGTCTTGAAAAAAGGCACGGCCCTCTCCTTGAACTTGAGTACTAGGAAGAAGACGATCCTGTAGAATAGAATGATGACATAGACGAATGCCAAGTCCAGCCACTTGGAATGACCCATTGGTATCCCAAGCATAGTTGTTATGATCACAGAGCCCTCAAGTTTCGGGTCACCGGGTATTAGAGGATCGAATTCAAGCCCAATCAAATCGTTCTTGTATGAACCCTGCAATGTTAAAGTGTTAGAGAGACCATGGATACTCTGAATCATCATTACTCCTCTACTGATTCCGCATGCCTGTGAATGAGTGTTACAGAATGTACCTGCAATGCCCAGGCTGAGAAACTTAGATACGAAACGGGGTAGCGCCAGAACACCTTGGGAATATCCGTGAGCAAGCGGAAGAAACCGGATGTCATCATCATGATTCCCTGTACCAAATGAGGACAAGTGACGAGGAAGAAGCTCAGCCAACCTTCATCAAATCATGCCAACAACAAACTTGAAAGTGCTAGAAAGTATATGTTTCTTACAATGAATCCGGCACCAATAACTATCCCCATCATATAGTTTGGTACAAGTGCAGCAATCACCATCATGCAGCCCTCTACTGCAGAAATGCATCCAAAGAGACTGAGGCAGTAGTACACAAAGTGGGAAAATTCTTTCCTGAACTTCACCATGTAATACGATATGGAACCGGTAACAAGTGACACCGCAACAATGTATGGGAATGATGAGATGTAGTTTGACAGAACGTAGACTGCAACTCCATAATAACCGTTATGTCTCTCTTTATAAAACACCTGTGTTCGAATGCAGTTATGGAACATCAGTACACCATATTCGAAGAATCTGATTGTTATCATTTTCTATGCTTACTAGATCCTGAAGTGCTACTGGATTATCAGGAGGAATGTTACTTGTCTTACCTTCATTTCTTCGATGAAGGACGGGAAGCCTCCAATCGACATAAATACCATGAAACCAGACACAAAGCCTCCACAAGCGCCCCGTGCCAAGATAGCAGAGTAAGAGGTGCCAATGTCGTAATAGATTGTACCAACACATATGGACACAATGATGTAGATAGCTATACGCGCCCAATAGTATCCTATGTCCCTTGTCATGTTCACGAAGGATCTCCTGGTCAATGTCAAAATCTGCTTCCACCAAGTTGCCTGGCTTCCTCTTTTCAGTTCAACTTCAGATTCTGGCTGCAAAAGATTTCCTTACATACTGTCAATCAGATACTGAATTACTCAAGAAAGCTTGCTTCTTGTTGCTGAATGTCAGCTGTGATAGCTTACCATTGATGAGATTTCTTGGATCCTAGTTCTGACACTTCGTGCGTATTCTGACCATCTGTACTTCTCAACCAGTGTAGCTCTGATCTGTGCTGTCTCCATGTTCATCAGAGGCTCTAATGTCTTTCCCATTTGCTGTTAAGTTAACAGCAGAAAATGTCATTAATAGAAGAATCAAAGAAGGCTGATGATAATAGAGATGCGAAGTTTACGTACGTGTCTTCCAATAGAGCCCTCTAATGTGGCTGTGACTTTGTCAAAGTCTGAGTTGATACATCTAAGGAAATGGTCAGATGGGTTTCTTCTGCTTGGACATGGAAACCCGGCTTCTGCAAAGAACTGCACAGGCATAGCTGTTGTAAGCAAGAAGATAACATAACACAACTATCAAAACTGGTGATAAACTTTGTTTTCATGGACAGAACCTCTATGGCCTTCTTTGCTTCGCCAAAATAGACAGTTTCGCCGCCAGACAGCAGGAAAAGATCATCAAACAAAGCGAAGGTTTCGCTGCTTGGCTGGTGAATCGAAGAAATGACTGTTTTCTGACCCTGAGCGATACTTCTCAGAATCTGCACCACGAAAAAGGAAGCCGCGCTATCAAGACCACTCGTGGGCTCGTCCAGGAACAGGACTTGTGGACGCGTGAGGATCTCGAGAGCAATGCTCAGTCTCTTCTTCTCCCCACCACTCACACCCCGCAAATGCCAGTTCCCAATGAGCCGATCAGCACAATCCTGCAGACCCATGTCAAGTATGGTTGCTTCTACGATGCCTTCAATCTCGTCTTTGGCCATCGTTGGAGGAAACCTCAAGTAGGCAGAATAAGTGATGGTTTCTCTTACTGTCAAAGTACCTAGCAGGACATCCTCTTGGGTCACATAGGCCTGACAGTGAACAAACAAATAGAGCTATGATGAGCAAATTACTCGACAAACCGCCTTTCTTAGACATAATCCGAATCACTTACCACGCCACCATAGTCGAGCTGCTGCTTTCTGCCATTGACAAGGATATTTCCGGTCATGACGACGTTAGCTGAGAGTTTACCTGTGAAGGCAAACCCATGAGGTGAAATCTTTGATAGTCATGAATCATAATTGTTAGGCTCTTCGGCTTTGTTTGACGCAATGTGTGAATTGTTTGTAAGGAGTCAACAACTCATTCCTCCTAAGCATCTTATTGGCGTAAACTCCTTATAAGCAATCAACATATTCGGCGATAAAGCCAATTTTTTTTTTAAAAAAAATCTCCCCGATTTTTTTTTATTATTATTGAAAAAAAAATTCAAAGTCAGACAAATCTGAACCTCAAAGGTCGACAAGTCGACAGACGGGAACCGTCTAAACAAACATAAAAATACAAATCTACTCATTAGTTACTGTTGGATTGTGAGATATATCTATATTCAACACTTTTCATCAAAAAAAAAAAAACAATCTTTGAAGCCATGTTAAACTGATAACTACACCTTGTCTACCACTTTCTTTTTTGGTAATGGGCATACTCATATTATATTGTTTGTTTAGTTAAATTTGGAAAGTAATAAATATGAACTAAATAGTATTCTTTATTCAACCAATATCTAACTGCATACAGGGTATAAAGTAAATAGAAGATCCTTTATTTAACTTTAACAAAAGTAACCCTTTTTTTTTTTTTTACATTTTTCAAGAATAAGATCCAAACTATTGAGACCCTTTTGCTCATTTTTAGCTAAACATTCAAAAATAGAATATGTTCTTCAACCCCATCCCCATTATAGGTCACTCTAGGCTTACACATATACAATAAACATTTTGCGCTAAACAGATCTAAATAAAGAAAATGGAGAACTTGATCTTAGCTATCAAAAATCATAAAAGCATCTCCAATAGATTCTTCACTTTGGAGTTTTTTGAGAATTATAAAACGTTTTTTGTTCAATAAATTTTTATTTAATAAAGAGGTTTCCTAAATATGTAGTATCTTAAGTTGGTGGGTTTGAAACAAAAATAACTTGAACAATATGTATTTTGTTTTTTCACCTACGAACCTGATAAGGAATCAAGAAGGGTGGATTTGCCGGAGCCAGAAGGACCCATGATGGCCACAATCCTCCCAGGCTGAGCGAACCCATTGAGCCGATTTAGGAGCCGCTTTGTGGGCCCACTCCCTATCTTGTTCGGAAGCACCACCGTGAGATCCTCCCACACCAAGTAGGCCCCCCTCCCACTGCCGCCTCCGCCTTCAATGTCGCCACCGCGGTGTCCGGCAAAGTCGCCGGTGGCGGCCGCCTCTATCTCCATGATAATAACCAAGCAATAGGTTACAAAATGTGCACTAAAACGGCGTCGTTGCGACCTATAATGTATGCTCCCTCCCACACACTTATCTTATAGTCTATACATATGTGAAATGAAATGTGATGATCTATATGAAGAAAGTGTGTATAAGAGAATATAAAGGGGAATAAATTGGCTGAGATTTTTCTATCTTTGTAAGTAAATAGATTTAATGAGAGTGATAAGGGGATGGATTTGGATGGGATGCCCATCATGGTTGCATACAATCTAATAAATGTGAGTACAGGTGGGTAGTAGAGAGAGCATTTAATGTGAGATGATGATGATGCACTTGTTAACAATTTTAAGTTTATCAAATTCAACGATATCAATTCGTCAAATAAGTCGATTTATGTTGTGAATAATTGAACTTTTGTTGAGTGGGGTTTAGTGGTATTGTTGGAGTTTGGGAGCTTATATAATCTTATTTTACTTATTACTAGTATTGTATTATTATGATATTGTGATAATATAAAAATGATATATATACAAACAAATACTTTCATGAGATATATTAAATATTTTTGGAGAAAAATGATGTGGAATTATATTAAATGTAAAATACATTAGTAATCAATATTATCAAATGTGAAAACATATATGGGGAGAAGAATTATTATATTATTACTATATTATTATGAGCAAATAAAACTACAAGTATCTATTGACCCATAAATACATTCATAATAATTTTTACATTGAAACAATGCAAATAAAATTAAGGGCAAATTGCAAAAAATAACATGAACTTTATGGGTGGTTGCGTTAGGTGACATTAACTTTTAAAAATTCTATAATAATCACCAACTTTGAAAGGTGGTTGTGGTTAGTAGCACAACAATTTTATTTTAAATGTACACCCCTTTATTAACATTTTATTTACAAAAAAAATCACATTTTTCCATTGTTTTTTTAAAACTCACTCACAATTTTCTTCTTTTGTTAAAAAAAACAATTTTCATGTTTATAAACTCAATTTCAAATTTTCAAAAAACATCATCTTTCAAAAAATATAATTGTGATATTAATTGGTATCTTCTTAAGACAACTTATTTTTCATTTTAAAGATATTACTTATTATTTCATTTTTTGAAAAAAATTGAGTTTATGGAGAAAATAAAATTAGTTCTTTTTTTTTAACTGGGTGTAAATAATGAGTGCATTCTTTTAAGAAAAAAATTTGAAAAGTAGTGTTTGTAAAATAAATTATATTTTTTAAAATTAAAAATGAAAATGGACTATTTTTAAAAATGAAATATGGGCATTTTTTTAAAAATTGAAATTTGGATGATTTTTTTTTCTACAAAGAATGTTAATAATAAAGTGATATTTCACAAAAAAAGAAAAACAATAGATGTGCCACTTATTGCAACCAGAACCAAAGTTGGTGATTATTTTTAAAATTTTAAAAGTTCATGCCATTAAACGCAACTACCCCTAAAGTTCATTCTATTTTTCACAATTTGCCCTAAAATTAAAAACATGCTAGTATAGTGTTATTGTTGGTCAATAGACAATAGCCCTCGTCGGAACATGTAGAAAATAGAAAAAAAAAATGGTAAACTTTTTCTGTACAGGTATGTAGGCCGAACTTGTTTCTCTGAAGTGGTGGTACCATGGTAGGCTACGGTAATCGTGGTTTGAAGGTCGGCCACTAAATGAGAAACATAATTATCCCCTACAGAGGTGCAGATCACATGCGAGGCAACATCCCCCAAGTGTTTCACTATCTTCTCTCACATTTACGTACACTCGAGGGAGAGAAGTTGGAACGGAAACATACACAAGGATGTGAAGTTGGAACGGAAACATACACAAGGAAGAGAAGTTGAAACTAAAACAGACATTCAGAACGGGAAAAAGGGTAGAAGAAAACTAGAAAGGGATAGAGGCAAAGTTGTTTTGTTGTATGTTTAAAACCCTAGCTCTTCGCCCCCTTATATATCGGTGGGATTGAGCTTGCTTAGTCCACAAGGATAAGATCTCCTAAAAAATCGACCACTATCTTTAAATAATATGATCTTATCAAAACAAAAAGATAAGATTTGTTTCAAATGATAGATATTCGCGAATAAGTGCTATAAAGCTTATTCGTAATATCTTTGATAGGGACGACAATGGTCTGGGGCGGGGACTTCTCGATCCCCGCGGGGAATCTTTGCCGTTGGGACGGGGATGGGAAAATTAAACAGGGACAGGGATAGGGGCTAAAGTAATTCTCCATACAGGGACGGGGATGGTGACGGTGATAATATTCCTCACCCGATCCCCGCCCCCAAAATCCCCATTTTTATTTAGATTTTAATCATCTTACATAAGTTTATAGTATATTTTTTCTTTCACTTTTAAAATTTTACCTTATAATTTACATTTATGAGATATTATATGTAATATTTATATCATATTTTTGACATAACTTTAATGATATCTTATAGTTTTCTATTAAATACGGAGAAACCGTGAATTTTAAACGATGGAGAAATCCGCATGAAACGCAAACGGGGAAAATTAAACAGGGACGAGGACCCGACGAAAATGGGGACATGTGTCATTTTTAAATCCGAACGAAGACGGGGACGGAAACAGGAGCCCTTTTTGTAAACGAGGACGGGGAGGGGAGGCTACTCTCCGCCCCGAAATCGGCCTCATTGTCATCCCTCCTAATATTTGGCCCCAAATAAATCCAGCCTTTTCCACAAAAGATAAACTCCAATCCAAAAACCCGCTTCTGGTGGCATTCTTCCAACAACCCCCACAAATGCCTAGAGAAGAGTTTCAAAACTGATATTTTAAAAACGTGTTATGAGTGTGGTAAGATTGATACTTAAATGATGATGTCTTTTGACTTGAATCATCACATAGTGAAATCGGTGATTCCTTTGTTTGAGGGAATGCCTCTTGAATTATTTAACTCAGGGATAAACCAACAATTAGACCTGAGCATGGGCGGGCTTAGGCCGGGTCTATGAGAATATATTGGCTCGTTTTAGCGGGCTGGGCTTGGGCTAGGCCCGGTTTTTGGACCAACTCTCTTGCCCAAGCCCGCCCACATGGGCGGACCGGGTAGCCCACCGGCCCGCCCATTATAATTTTGTAAAATATTATTTTTATTTTATTATTTTTGCGTTTGATCTTAAACTACACAAATGTGCTAAGTGTCTCAAAAGATTGAAATTTTATACAAAACAAAGGTATACAAGTTACACAAATATGAAATTACACACTATAATCTTTTTGTAGGTTCATCTCAATGAAAAAATCTTAAAAATAATATATTTATTACTATTGTACTTCTTAATTTATATGCAATGTAAATACTATTAGTATTTATAAAGTAATAGATGTAAAAGTTTAGATATTATATAATCAATATATATACTAAAAAGTATTTTAATACAAATATATAAAAATTAATATAAGTAATATATTGCCGGGCCGGGCCTGTCGGCCCGCTTGGACCATTTGCCTTACCCAAGCCCGCATATTTTACAGGGCGGGTTGGGCGGGCCGGACGGGTTAGCCCATGTCTGCTTAGGTCTACCAACAACACACATTTTCCTCGAATCCTGTAATGGGTTATAAGATCATTAAAAGCTCTAAAGCTCACGTTTCACATAGAGGGTTGTCAATTACTCACACTCACTCACGTAGGTAATTTCAATATATCTGTCTCTACGTAGAATACCCTCAATGGAACTCATCCTCTCATTCATCAGTCGGTGATCTATCAAGTTGTTGTGTGTTAATCTCTTTTCCTTTTATAAATTATAGCATTACTATTTAGATCATGTTACAAGTGGATATGAACGTTAGGAGTACTAGTTGAGTAGATCTTTAGTAATAGGAGGCATCAAATTAATCAATAGAGTAAGCCACCACCAAACTTCAACAGGACAACGGGACCCCTCTTCATCACTTCACATTTTGTTTGTATTTTGACCATTGCAATTTGTAAATAAATTGTCTATTTTTCGGATCCAGGCAATTATTGTAGCATCATACAATCTACTTTATTTTACAAAAAAAATATTTCTAAAAAATAAAATAGAAAATTAGGTTTGGTGGGATCTTCAAAGAGGGAGAGGAATTTTAACCATTAAAATCTTATTTATTTAAAGCACATTGATGCGAACTCAAAGAGATTGTTGTATCATAGACATATAGGGTGTGTATGGGTGCAACCAAAATAAACAGTTTATTTTTTAACAGTTTATTTTGGGTGTGTTTATTTTTTAAACAACTTTTTTGGTTGTTTGGATGATTAAAATAAACAAAAACGTGTTTAAAATTGTGTTAAAAAAAAGCTAGAAAATGGTGCTTATTTGAGTGTTTATTTTACACAAGTACTATTTTACCCCTTCTCTTTTATCTTATTTGGTTTGAAAGTACCACAATACCCCTAATAAAAACCAAATAAACTCCACCTTTTACAAATAAACTATTTTTCGTCTCATACGGAGACTATCTTGTTGTTTAAATTTTTAACTACTTTTACCAACAGTTTATAAATTTTACCCTGTTTATAATTTAATCAGTTTATTAACCCCGTCTCATACGAACCTTATATATATATAGAGAGAGAGGGTGGTTCATGGGTACTCATCCCTTATTGTGTAACATGAGAACACATCTGGACCGTTGATTGAATGAAATGGAAGGCTGAGATTAATGGACAATTTTGGATTTTTTAAATTAAAAAACAGTGTGACCCACGTCGTTTTTTTTGCCCACTTGCTGAATGGGGGCGTGTGTGGTGCACTCTCTTCAAATTATTCGACAGTATATCTAGATTATTCAATCGTATCGTCTGATTATGCAATGATATCGCCAGATTATTCGATCGTAACTTTAAATTATTCAATTGTATCGCCAAATTATTCGATCGTATCAATTGATTATGCGATGATATCGATGAACTTTTCTAAACGGTTAGCATCCTGAAAACGCCCTGAACTTTTATTCGACGGTATCGCTTGATTATTCGATGATATAGTTTGATTATTCGATTGTATTGATTAATTATTCGATGACATCTCTTTTAACTAAAAATTATTCGGTGGTATTGCTTGATTATTCGATGGTAAAGCTGGATTATTCGATGGTATAACGATATTATTCGATAGTGCAACCACTCGCAAAACCAATTAACAAAACCAATTGAAAGCATCAGGAACGAAAATGTAACTCAATTGAAAGCATCAGGAACGAAACCAGATCCAATTACAAAATCTCACACATATGGCTGCAATTGAAGCCGTCCGACGTACATTTTGAACCCAGATCCAGTGAAAACTATGCCTGACAACCCGGATTGAAAGCATTAGGAATGAAATCTTACCAGCACAACTTCACCGTCGCCCAGATCCCGCCTTCACCGTCGCCACCATCCCGCCTTCACCGTCGCCCAGATATGAGAATAGGGGAAGAAAGGCGCCGCCATCGCCGGATCCGCCTGCCGGAAAGACGAAGTCGATGCAATCGTTCCGTCCCGCCTTCACCGTCGCCCATATTTGAGAATAGGGGAAGAAAAGTGCCGCCACCGCCGGATCCGCCTTCCGGAAAGACGAATTCGATGCCATCGCCGGATTCCCGCGTTCGGGCAACCGGAAAGACGAAGGCACGATTTGTCTTCGATGGACGACTCCGCGTGCAAGGCGATCTAATTGAAGCCCGAATTAGAGGTGGGATCAACAAGGAGGAGCCATGGGAGCCATCGCCGCTCCGCCGCACCGCACGGCGTCTCCTCTTCAAGTGGCGCCTCCTCTTCGCCGGCCTTCAACTCTCACCGCCTCCCACAGTGTTGATGTTCTGCCTACTCCGGCCTACGCCACTTCACACTGACTGAATTGCCGGCCTACTCCGCCTCCCACTGATTTCGTCCGCCCGCCTCTGCACAAAACTCACCTACGATACCTGGGAAGACGGCGATTAAAAGAGGTGCAATCTAGGGTTTTATTCCTTCACACACGCCACGCGCTTCGCATAATGATTGGGCTTCTTTTTTCCAATTGTTTACTTAATACGTGGCACAATCTTGGCCCTTTATTTTCTCTAAATCAACGCTCATGATTTGCTCTCATGTTACTCAATAAGGCTTGTTCTCATATGATCTTCTCTATATATATATATGTTTCAACAATTATATGCTCATAACTCGTAAGTCATAACTCTGTATCGACCTAACTAGAGCACATGAAAGGCGCCCAAAGCCTTTGCAACCGCCACATCCCTACAATTCTACAAAGTACAAACCCTGGCTGTGTCGCTGCAAACCTCCACTAAACCTACCTAGCCCCACCCAACCACTATCCAAGACCAACACATGTCTATAATGATCTTCATTAATTAATATATATAGCCAACTATTGGGGTTCTATGAATTTCTTTATAAAATTTAAATTGTTTTGATAATAGGAAACTGTTGAGATGTGAATGGACAAAAATCATCCCACATCGAAAATTTAAACAAAATAAGCTAGATTAGTTGCTCCTCCTATGATCAATTGATTTAATGATGTAACCTTGTTAATATATTTAGTAAGGGGGCCGGAATCAAGATCAAAAATAGATAAGGACAACATGAATGCCATGATGAACCAAGAGATGATATCATTGAACCATGGCATCTAATGATATCTCTAGTATTTATCAATGGTAGGGACAACTTGTTAAGTGTTACGTACGTTATTTCCCATCTCTTTGTGTTTGGGATGGATGACAACGACATCAGTCTGGTTTTGAATATAGTTTTGGCTCGAGTGGTCTTGTTGAGTAGCGTAAAGATGAGGAAGGTTTATGTTATGCCTTTATCGGGTTGGTGCTTCGGTGGTGTTTTTTTGCTTTTGTTTGATTTTTGTGGTTCTTATGGGTTTGTTTCTACTTGTTTCTTGTATTATGTATTTTTATTCTGCTATCTTTAATCTATTATATATTGTCATATACTCTAAATATATCTTAGATATTTGAATTGATTTATTGATATTAAAAAAAAAAAGATAAATTAATAAATATTTTTTTTGGTGATAATAAATTACTTAAATAACTTATACCTACTTAACCTAACCATATTAAAATTTATAATTGCTAGGTTATTGTATGCCAATGCCACATTGCCACTTGGATTAATCAATTTGATACAATTCATAACTGCGGTTTAAAGCCTAAAGTGGGGACTATATTCACCATATTGACATATTGTCACGTCGGTAGTAAGTGGGGACATGGGGTATTCACTACTACTTCACTTTCCACATAAATGGGTTATTAATGGATGATGAGAGGAAACACCTCAACAATAAATTGGGCCCATACCCAATAGATGGGCTTGGTAATTAAGCCCATTTCAGTTACCTCGAGGCCTAATATCTGTTTTTTTTTTAAGTAAAATAATTTGGTTGACCAGGTTTGGGGATGGTTGTGGTCCTGTCTCTCAAAGTTCTACTCTTTGCTTGGATTGTGTAGACGGCAAGGCAGTGGCGGAGCCAGAAAAATTTCGGAGGGAGACACGATTATATATGTGTGATATAGTTTTGGATTAAATTTATATAAAGAATTATATATAATATGATAATATATGTTATTTTAAGATAAAATGTCATCGGTTTATGATAAAATGCTATCATTTTTTTCGCACCTAAAAAAAGAAATATAAATATATAAATGAAATATTCATAAGAAAAAAATGAACTAAATAAGTATAGGAACGCAATATAATAAACATTAAGTTAAGATTATGGTTGCTATATGAGCTAGGTAGCTAGAGCTTGTCTCTAGTTTTGCTCAATAAAAGCTGCTCGAGCATCATTTACAAAATGAGTCAATTATAATCACATTTTTATGCTCGATTCAAAGCTCGTCTCGGCTCGATTGAAACTCAAGTAGCACGAATTTTGTGAAATTTACAAATTTTGTTTTAATTAAGTTACTATGTCATGACTAAGTAAAGTTGCATAATATTTGGAAAAAAAAAACTCAGTTCAAGCTCGTTCATTTACTAAACAAATCGAGTATGAGCTCAAGTTCAAATATAGGTTCGACTCGAGCTTGATTTGTTTCTAAATGAGATAAATATAATCAAACAATACTAGACTTGTTTATCTTGAATAACAACTCTAGTTATATTATATAGAGTATAACTTGTTGCACTCATAACATATATAATGTATAACTAGATATAAAAAATTTAAACTTGTGTAACTTCGTATCTAATTTTCGAAATGATTAGTATAACCTTTCATTTTGAAACACTCGAGATGAATTATAGCATGTGAATGTCAATTTAAGTAAAATATAAAAGCATTATAGTCTATTGAAACAAAATTAAAGTAATTAATATACCTTTAATTTTTAAACATGTTTATAACTTTTTACTCAGATGTCGGATATATTAAGGCGTATATATATCAAAACGAAGCTATCGACGAGGAGAATACTAGGTAGCTCCTTGTGACATTGTGAGTAGGTAGGAGTACATGAGTTAGGAGGTGTTAGTGACTTTTTGGAGTTTTTTGGAGGGCATTGTGGGGCCAGTTGGGTATACGGTTCCTTTTTAGTTTTTACATGAGACTCTCTGTTTGGTCTCATACGTTCCTTTGTTAAAGGGATGGATTTTGGAAGTTTGTTCATGACTATATAGGCTATTTGGGAAAGTCGGAATGAGAGGATCACCGAGGGTACCCAATGGATTATTGAGAGGATCACCGAGGGTACCCAATGGATTGTTGGGGTTTTGTGTGGTCGAAACCGCATGGGGGGTGTAGTTAAGATTAGTATCGATGTAGCCTTGATGGAGGGAAGGAATGTGTGGTTGGGTGTAGTGGCTCGAGAAGATACAGGGCACATGTTATGGGCTACGGTAAAACACTAAAACGTTGTAAGGTTAATTGGGAAGTCAATATTGCTAAGATGAATGCAGCACTCATGGGGTCGGATAGGCAGTTACGAGGGGAATGAATTGTGTGCATTTGGAGTTTGGATTCTTTGCATTTGGTTAGAACCTTGAGTGCATGAGCGATGATCTTTTCTTACTTATGGTGGATGATGACATATTGGAAGTAGCAGGAAGTCTTTCTTCTTTCTCGTTTGGACATGTACGACGTAATGGTAACGTTTTGGCACATTAAGTGGCTAGATTTGTTCCACCGAATGGTGTTGATTATATACTCTTCGACCATTTTCCTCAAAGTTTGATCAAGCTTGCAGAGACGGATCTAATTTAGTAATATTTGTCACCTTTAACTTAAAAAAAAAGTGATAAAATATAGGGCCATAATGCTTGGATTTTTTCCCAATATAATTTATCATTCTTTAAAAAACTCATTAAATAATAAAAATTACTTATTTTAGATTGGAAGGATTATTATTAGTAGTAGTACTAGGGCTCGTTTGGTTGATTGAGTGAAGTATAAATTCCTATTAGGTTACATCTCAAAAATTAAATTATCGTGAAATATGCTTTCTGGTAATTGAAAAATGTTGTTTGCTTGAATTTTGGTATTTACTAATATGAATAAGAAAATAAAAAATTTACATGAAAGGGGGAAAAAGTTGAACTTATCCAGTCCTCTAGATAAGTGAACTTATTTCAATTTGAAGAAATTAAAATTTTTAAAAAGTTAAATTCATGAATTTTTCTGGAAGGAAAGTTTTAATCAGAAATTTATCCACTTTTTTTTTGTTGAACTTTGTGGATTTTTGGCTGATTAACCAAACGAAGCATTAGGCCATCTCCCATTGACTAAACCAATATTGGAAACATCTGTTAGAATATAAAAATAAAGTAAAGAGCACCAACCAATTGACAAAGAACAAACAAGAAAATCATATTATCATCATCCGCGGACAAATGTCCAAAAAACTCACTCAACCACGATCATCCGCGGATGAAAAAGAGCAAACACGTGGCAACCATGCCCACACCCCACGGGTATAACACGTGTTGAATGTTGAAAACCACGTGGCACCACACACAAGGCTGTCCAGGATCTATAAAAAGGAGAAACCTCATAAAGAACGGGGGGACTTTTTGGAAAGGAGTGAGGGAAGAGGACGGATCTCGGAACGGTGAACTCAGAGGAAGAAAGAACAAGAAGTGATCATACGCGTGAAAAAGAACCTGTTAAATAGAAAAATCTGCATTGTTCACTGCGCCGAACTCCGCGGACGAAAACCGTGTTCGTCTTTAGTGTAAATTTCTATTAAGGAAAAGACTATCGTTAATAGATTTCAAGACATTCAAAAACGACAGGTAAACGAACCAAGTTTCCAAATTGTCCAGAAAAAACTCGATAAGGGAATAGTCCTTCATATTTAGCTTAGATTGACTTCCCGCGGCACAGGTTGGGCCGCGCCGATTCTTTCGTCGCGGGTCAGGTAAGTCCGTTGGGAAGTTTAATCATTTCGCTAGGACGGTTCCCGGGCCCCACTAAAAATGGTGGCCTCTAGAGATCGTGGTCTTTTCACTGGCGCCGTCTGTGGGAACCCCCCCACACTAAGGGGTTTCCTTTTTTGATAAGGATAGACAAAAATCCTCAAAACTTCGAAAAGTTGATGTCCGCGTCTAAACTTAGAAATACAAGTTTTTAGATATTTAAAATCGAACTTTCTTATTGCGACAGATTCACGACAGCAGGAAGATGAATGATAGCCAGAACAATCCAACTCAGGACATGAGTCAAGGGGTTCACCAAGATCATGAGGCCTCTAGCATGTATATCCCGCTGACACCACCAACTAATCCTGATGGTGAGATGGGAGAACAGAACCTCGGTACTCCTCCTCATCATTACGGCAATCAGTATGGACTGGACGGAGGATTCATCCCGCAGAACTTCTGGTATTATGAAGCGCGACACGAAAAGCCAAACCCTTTTCAGCAGGAGCAGTCTCAGTACTTTTATTATGATCAGTGGGGGCAGAATCCGCGTCAACAAGGGAATTATCGACCAGAAGAGCAGTATGGAAATTTTGATAGACGTAACACTGCATATGATAATCCCAGCAACTGGAACTACGGCTTTCAAAATCAGGAAATACCACGCCAGACATGGCAGAATGATCACTGGCACCGAGAGAATAAACATCGACGCGGGGACAAATCAACAGACGTTTCCACCTCTACAAAATCTGACTCTGTAGAGAAAAGAAACGAAAATGCACCAGCGGGTTTCCCATCAGTGTTCACTCAAGAGATTTGTTCCGCGACAGTACCAAAGCGGTGGAGAGATGTGAACCTCATGAAATACGATGGAACAACTGATCCTGAAGACCATCTTTGTCATTTTGCTACTGCAATGGGGATAAACGAGTATAATGATGCCATGTTGTGCAGAACATTCCCTTCAACCTTAACGAAGATTGCGCTAACTTGGTTCACAAACCTTCCAAAGGAGTCCGTGACCAATTTTGCCCAGATGTCCCACATCTTCACGTCCCACTTTGGGAGTGCGCGATCAAGAAAGAAGACTATGCTCGACCTGAATTCCATCAGACAAGGAGCTGGGGAATCCTTGGGGCACTTTTTCACTCGATTTACCAGCATGGTAGTTCAAATCCCCAACTTCAATCATGAATCGGCTATCATCATACTTATGGGCAATTTAGCTGAGGGAGATTTCAAGACATACTTGTTTCGGAAGAAGCCAACTAGTTACGATGACTTAAGAGAGCGGGTTTCAAGACAGATTGAAGCAGAAGAAGCAACCGCGTCCAGCTCAAAAGCAAATACTGGGAATTCAGGTCTTTTTGGGAAATTGGCTGGAAAATTCAGAAAAGAAAAAGCCAAACCTCCTAGACATCATTCAGAAGCAATAGATTTTCATCCCCGCCGTGACGAAGTGCATATAAACTTGGAAAGGGGACAAGGATCTCGCCATTGGGAAAATCATCCGCGTTCTTATCATCCAAGAGAAAGTCGACACGAAAACCGTGATATGAGATCTCCACCTAGAAGGGAGAATCGACCCGATCACAGACCTCGATGGGAGGACCGGAATCCTAGGTTTAACGAATCTCGTAATCCACAGGAACGATTTGATAGGCAACAAGATCAGCGAAGAGATCTCCCATTCCACAACCGGGGAAGAGGGAGAGGAAGAAGAGGACGCGGAGGAAGGTACAATTATACGCCTGCAGTCCAGAGATCTGTCAACCAGAGAGAAGCTCAAAAGACAGAAGCAGGTCAAATACCAGAACCAGAGGGCTTCATCAACACCCTCGCAGGAGGCTTGTCTATGGCCGGGTCCAGTAGGCAGGAGAAAAGAAATTATGAAAGGGAAGGAAGACAGCCACCATCCGCGTCAAGTAGAAGAATTTCTCTCACACAACATGAGAATATTTCCTTCACTCCAAAGGACGCCGAGGAAGTAAGAATGCCTCACTCAGACCCGTTGGTCATTCACGCGCAAATAGCTGCCAAGACAGTAAAGAGAGTATTTATTGATACTGGATCTTCTGTTGACATCTTATCATGGGAGGCCTTTTCTCAAATGGGAATTTCTGCAGCTTCATTAAAACCGTATTCAGGAACGCTAATCACATTTTCGGGAGGAGAAGTACAAGTGGCAGGTACAATCGAGCTTACAGTTGTTCTGGGGACGTCCCCAAATAGACGTATGGAAAATATTGTGTTCACAGTGGTAAAAATTCCCACTGTGTACAATGCTTTATTGGGCCGCGTCTCGCTCTATAAATTCCAAATGGTAGTTTCAATCTACCACTTTTTAGGAAAATTCCCTTTGCCTGAAGGAGGAATTGGCGAGGTTCGCGGACAACAACCGGAAAGTAGAAGCTGTTATTTAACCTCCATCAAGAAGAACAAAGAAGTAATGTGTATAAGTGAAAATTGTGAATCAGTAGTCGGGGACAATAACTCAGCTGAGCTCTCAGAAGCTGAACTAGAGGTCAGGCCAACAGAAGTTAAGGTACCTACCGCGGACGAGAGAATTGCGTTTACACCCTTCCCAAACCTAGAGGAGAAAGTCTACTTGGGACAAGCACTAGAGACAGCAGAAAGGGTTATAGTCTTAGAAATCATAGCAAGGTCGAGAGACATTTTTGCATGGAATCCTCGAGACCTACTAGGTGTCCCATCCGCGATAGCTTTACATACCTTGAGGATTCGTCCAGGAACGAAACCCATAGTACAAAAGAGGAGAAAAATGGCTCCGGAAAAAGCTGCCGCGACGAAAGAGGAAACTGATAAGCTTTTAGAAGCAGGCTTCATAGAGGAAGTGGAAGACTCTGAATGGCTCTCAAACTTAGTTCTGGTGAAAAAATCTAATGGGAAGTGGAGGATGTGCATTGATTTTACTGATCTTAACAAATCCTGCCCGAAAGACAGTTATCCACTACCATCCATAGATGAACTTGTCGATGGAACCGCGGGAAACAAAGTCCTTAGTTTTCTTGATGCTTACTCAGGATATAATCAGATAAACCTGAACCCTTCAGACAAGAAAGCTACAACTTTCATCACCAATCAGGGGATTTTTTGCTACCGCGTCATGCCTTTCGGACTCAGGAATGCTGGGGCGACGTTTCAGAGAACAGTTGACCGGATCTTTCGTAATTAAATTGGCAGGAATGTATTGATTTATGTCGATGATATCGTAGTCAAAAGTGAAAGAGCAGAGGATCACGCAGCGGATCTACAGGAAACTTTTGATTCTCTTCGAAGAGGAGGTTTGAATTTGAACGCGGAAAAGTGTGTCTTCGGGGTTGATTCTGGGAAATTCCTCGGTTTTATGGTTAGCCATAGAGGAATTGATGTAAATCCTGAAAAAGTCACAGCAATTCAGAATCTTCAACCGCCGCGAACGATTAAAGAGTTACAATCTTTAAATGGAGCGGTAAACTATTTGAGCCGTTTTTGCTCCTGCTTGGCGGACAAGTCATTACCTTTCTTTGCTCTGCTCAAGAAAAAGGGGCCGATACGATGGACTCCCGAATTGCAGGAAGCTTTTGGAAATTTGAAACTTTTTCTGTCATCACTTCCTACCCTTCATCAACCTGAGAGGCAAGAGGTCCTCCATCTGTATTTATCAGTAAAAAGTGTCACCATCAGTGCAGTCTTGACGCGAGAAGAAAAATTCCCAGTCTACTACATCAGTCGTGTTCTGCAGGACGCTGAGACAAGATATGAACCAGTAGAGAAAATGATTATGTGCCTAATATTCGCGGCAAGAAGGTTGAGGCCTTATTTCCAGGACCATCCTATCCGAGTTATGACGGATTTGCCGATGCGACAAATCCTCCACTCACCATGTTTGTCAGGAAGAATGATGAAGTGGGCAGTCGAACTCACAGAATTTGAAATAGAATATACCCCGCGGAAAGCAACCCTCGCTCAGGCTTTAGCTGATTTCATCAGCGAAACAAGTTTCGAATTAAGTACTCAAACAGAAAGAAGTGAGTGGACACTCAGAGTAGATGGTGCAACTAACAAGGATGGGTGCGGAGCAGGGGTTACATTAACAGCGCCTGATGAACGACAGTACAATTACGCTTATAAATTGGATTTCCAGGCTACAAATAACGAAGCTGAATACGAAGCCCTGCTAGCTGGACTAGAGATAGCTTTGATTAAAGGTGCCAGGCAGGTATCAGTTTACATCGATTCAGAAGTAGTGACGCGGAAAATAACAGAGGAATATGAAGCAAGAACTGGATTAATGCCTGATTATCAGAGAAAGGCACGGGCACTATCCAAGGCTTTCTTAAGTTTTTGCTTAACGGCTGTTCCCAGGGACGATAACCAGCAGGCAGACGCGTTAGCACGGTTGGGAGCTGTTATGCCTGAGGAAGTAGGAAGAGAAGTGGTTCTTGAAAGGATGAGCAACCGAAGACTTATTCAAGAAGTCTATCAGGTACAAGAAATTGAGATGGAAGACTGGAGAGCACCGATCGCGGACTATCTGGGCAAGGGTATTCTACCTGAAGAAAGAACCGCCGCTAAAAAGATACTTGTTAAATCCTCTCGATTCACCATCAGGGAAGGAAAGCTATACAAAAGGGGGTATTGCCTGCCAGATTTATTGTGCGTATCATCAAAAGAAGGAAGTCTTGTAGTGGAAGAATTGCATGATGGAGTTTGCTCACATCACCAAGGGTGGAGGGCTGTTGTGGCCAAAGCAACCAGGCTATGATATTATTGGCCAACCATGAAGCGTGACGTTCAAAGTTATATCCAGAAATGCGATGCGTGTCAAAGGTTTGGAAACTTGAATCACCGCCCTTCTGAGACAATGACGAGTATAACCGGTGCTTACCCATTTTCTGTCTGGGGAATGGACATTCTAGGTCCATTTCCCACTGCTCCTGGTCAGTTAAAATATGCTTTGGTCTTGGTGGATTATTTCACAAAATGGGTGGAGGCCGAAGCAATGGGATTAATTACCGCGGAGAAGGTGAGGAAATTCCTATGGAAGAATGTTGTTTGCCGCTTTGGAGTACCTGACTCGATAATTACGGATCATGGACCACAATTTGAATGTGAAACAATCAGAGATTTCTGCGTCGGTCTTGGCATCAATCTTAAAATCTCGTATGTGGCTCATCCGCAGACAAACGGACAGGCGGAAAGACTAATCGGCAACTGCTGTATGGAATACAGAAAAAACTTGGCAACACAGCAAAAGGAAGGTGGGCGGAACTTTTACCTCTAGTACTCTGGTCCTACCGCACGTCAGCAAAGACTCCGACTGGGGAAACCCCGTTTTCTTTAGTCTTTGGTGTGGACGCGGTTATTCCAATCGAGAGATTGATTCCTTCGGCACGAATAATGGCATACAATCAAGACACCAATGACGAAGCATTGGAGTTCGAGCTCCATCTCATTGAAGAGCGCAGAATGACGGCAGCTTTAAAAGAGCAAGAATACAAGAGGAGACTCTCCAAGTATCGAGATAGATGAGTCTTTCCGCGGCATCTCAAGGAGGGGGATTTGGTGCTACGCCAAGCTACTTCTGGAGGAAAACTAGACCCTAATTGGGAAGGACCTTATGTGATCATTAAAGAAGTTCAAGAAGGCGCATACAAACTCAGCACCCCTGAAGGTATCATTCTAAATAAAACCTGGAATGCGGACAATCTAAAAAAGTACTTTGTGTAATCACCAAGTAGCTATATGAATATAAAATTTAGTCGCCCCCGCAAAAATGAAATAAAGCGGTTAGAGGGCGCTTTTTATCATGTCTTGCATCTAAGTAATTTTATAATAAGTCCTAGAACGCTGGAGCTTGGCTCCGCGTCGGGCCTCTGATCGAATCCGCATTCTCAGAGATGATACTTCGTATAAAGACCTAAGTCGCTGGAGCTTGGCTCCGCGTCAGGCCTCTGATCGAATCTGCATTCTCAGAGATGATACTTCGTATAAAGACCTAAGACGCTGGAGCTTGGCTCCGCGTCAGGCCTCTGATCGAATCCGCATTCTCAGAGATGATACTTCGTATAAAGACCTAAGTCGCAGGAGCTTGGTTCCGCGTCAGGCCTCTGATTGAATCCGCATTCTCAGAGATGATACTTTGTATAATAAGTCCTAAGACGCTGGAGCTTGGCTCCGCGTCAGGCCTCTGATCGAATCCGCATTCTCAGAGATGATACTTCGTATAAAGACCTAAGACGCTGGAGCTTGGCTCCGCGTCAGGCCTCTGATCGAATCCGCATTCTCAGAGATGATACTTCGTATAAAGACCTAAGTCGCAGGAGCTTGGTTCCGCGTCAGGCCTCTGATTGAATCCGCATTCTCAGAGATGATACTTTGTATAATAAGTCCTAAGACGCTGGAGCTTGGCTCCGCGTCAGGCCTCTGATCGAATCCGCATTCTCAGAGATGATACTTCGTATAAAGACCTAAGACGCTGGAGCTTGGCTCCGCGTCAGGCCTCTGATCGAATCCGCATTCTCAGAGATGATACTTCGTATAAAGACCTAAGTCGCTGGAGCTTGGCTCCGCGTCAGGCCTCTGATTGAATCCGCATTCTCAGAGATGATACTTTGTATAATAAGTCCTAAGACGCTGGAGCTTGGCTCCGCGTCAGGCCTCTGATCGAATCTACATTTTCAGAGATGATACTTCGTATAAAGACCTAAGACGCTGGAGCTTGGCTCCGCGTCAGGCCTCTGATCGAATCCGCATTCTCAGAGATGATACTTCGTATAAAGACCTAAGTCGCTGGAGCTTGGCTCCACGTCAGGCCTCTGATTGAATCCGCGTTCTCAGAGATGATACTTTGTATAATAAGTCCTAAGACGCTGGAGCTTGGCTCCGCGTCAGGCCTCTGATTGAATCTGCATTCTCAGAGATGATACTTCGTATAAAGACCTAAGACGCTGGAGCTCGGCTCCGCGTCGGGTCTCTGATCGAATCCGCATTCTCAGAGATGATATTTTATTATAAAACTCGGAACACTAGAGCTTGTCTCCGCGCCAGCTCTCAAAACATAGCTAAACATTCCGAGATCCAAACTCCACGATGGATCACTATTAAAAGCATTACAAAAAAATGTTTTTTGGGACTCCCGAAAGTTTCATAATTTTCGAAGGAAATCATAGCGATTAATCCATAATAAAAGCAAAGAGCAATCAAGGATAAAACATGACACCATGATTAAAGGGGTTGACAATGCCAGATAAAGAAAAAACAAGCATCCATTAGCTTATATCCGCGGAGCACGAGCAGGGATAATACGAGTTCTGCCCTGACTTAAGCGAAATCCATTTGAAGGAGGACCTTCTGACTCCGAGAGGGCCCACTCCGCGTCTACCTCATCCCCTACAGCGTCTAAGATCTGGACGTCAAAGCGATTTCCTCCTTTATAAATAAAGGTTAAAGAGGAACCAATATGGACGCTGTGGGACTCGGCAAAGTCATTCCAGCCGCCCCTCAAAAATGGAACCCTATAATCTCCGCGCATAACCTCCACTGGGAAATCACGAAGAATCCTGGTTGACAAAAGTATGCTCCAAGGAAGATCTGGCCCAAGTCTATCCTCAAAACATAGTGGCAAAGACTAACAAAATTTTTAAGGGGTGTTAATAGATAAACTACTCAATATAAGGAAAAATCAGAAATAAAAAAAAAACTAACTAACCAGACGGAGAAGTTGCTCAGGAAAGCTAATCCTCTCAAAAAAGGACCAAGGTGAACCAGCGGAGGAAGGCATCATGAAAGCACACAACGAGTCTAGTGGTTTTTTCCTCATACTCTTTTTATATAGCACGAAAAACAAATCTGGACATGTGTCGAAGAACAGAAATATGGAGCAAATAAATTTGAAAGGTCAAATCATAGAGACAAAAACCACATGCACCATGCATGAGATAAACAGTAAGCACTGTTACTGGATTTCTCAGAAATCCCGTGAGGAGAACATCATGACAAATGGACCTCGAAAGACTAAAAATCAACATACATAACAGGGAGATCCCCAGAAACAGTTGTCAAGGGCTGGATAAACAACAGCATTACGACTAGAACAAATGGAGAGATCTAAAACCTTATTCCACTAAGAAAAGAACATCTTAAAAACCATTCGAAATTGTTTCATGAGGAGCAAGATCATCATTATTTCCCCCACGCGGATCCACCACCTGAACTTCAAAACAAGCCTCACCCATATGAGTGAAAATCATAGAGGCCCCCTGCTCAAAGCCGTGTGACTCTACAAAGTCTTTCCATCCATGGCCAAGGTAGAGAAGACCACCGTTACGCCGCTCTATGCAAACAAGGAAGTTGCGCAGTAGATGAGAAGAAAGTAAAACCTGACCAGGAATAGCGTCCGCATACTCCTCAAACCGAAGTGGAAGTAACTAAAAAATAAAGAAGTGTTAGTTAAAAGTAAGTTCTCTAAAGATTTTCAATATAGTTAGCTCACCAATTGCAAGAACTGTTCTGGATAATCGATTGCTTGAAAGAAAGCCCATCGGGTTTCTGGCATGACAACCCCGTCTGCCCTAAATGACAGGGGAGGAACTATAATAGATCCCCGCATCTCGATGAGATTAGAGAAAAAACAGTAAAAATCCCCTTACTTATCAGTCACAAGGGAACAGTCAAACAAGAAAAAAGAGGAGCACATGCATGACATGCAATGGGTGACACAACCACCAAGGGCACGCGTCTCTCTTTTTCCGAGAAAAAAGTTAACCAGATGTTGAACCTTTTCCCAAGATCAGTAAAAGTAAATTATAATAAGGGAAATTGAAATTACTTGTTGGTAAAAAGCGACGAAACCAATGACAGGAAAACCTCATAAGGCGAGTATAAAATATGCTCAAAGTATCCATGAGTAATGAGCAATCCTAAAAACAAGATGGATCCAAATCCACAACCTAGGGCTTTTTACAGAGTCATTATGAGGGAGGAACAACTTCAAACCCTTCGCATCCCCCTCATGTATGTTCTAATCGACGAAGACGCTCATACTCAGGCCAGGCTCTGGTCCCGCTCCAACCAGGAACACGAAGTGAAGGTAGACAAAGATGAAGATGGCCTTTTCTGGCTAACCCAAGGATGGCACGACTTCACGCAAGCAAATCGAGTCAATGTCGGGTCCGCGTTGATTTTCACCTACATGGGTGATTCTATCTTTGAAGTCGACGTCGTCAGCCCGGACAGCGAAGAAAATAGAGAGATAGGCCATCCTTGATCTCCTAATAAATTCTTCGCGTCAACGATGTAACAAGCTTAGAGGGATCCAACCCCTGTGAAAGGTTTCTGTACGCAGTTTCTATTATTAATAATAAAGGATCCCTCCTTTTATTTCAGTTCTAGAAAACACATGAGTATAATAAGGAAATCATGGATTCCCTTTTTTCTTTATTTTATTCCACGAAAAAGCTTATATCAAGAGACAAGCTTGAAAACTCCAAAAGTATAACGCGGAAATAACTCAATTAGAACTGCACGATGAAGAAATCGAGTCCAAAGTAGCCTCGTGTTCATCCTCGATTTCACGACGCGGACAAACTTGGAAGGAAACGTTGCCCTTATGAAAAAACATCATGGCACTTCCTATTCCCAGGTGATGAAGCATAAGGAATTCATCCCAACCATTGTCAATTTGGAAAAGACCGTTCTTACTCCAAGATACAGCCACTGGAAAGTCGCGGACGAGATACGTTGAAAGAAAAGCCCACCGAGGCGGAAGAGGTCCATACTCAGCCTCAAACTGGGGAGGCATGACCTACATGTTAACAAAATCAAGGCCTAGTTTAGGAAGCTCAAACTCCGATTGAAATAAAATTAAAAGAAACTCACTAGCCGGGAAAGTTGTTCCGCATTCTCAATCTTTTGGAAAAAAGCCCAAGGATTAAAGTTTCCTGGAGACATGATACTTGCAATAGCACGACCGGTTAACGCAACACAGGAGACAGCAAAAAAGTTGGAGATTAGGGCCTTAAGAAGAAAAATTCATCCTAAAAAATGAAGACAAGTGGTGAGGAATTTCGAACACCAGGACTAACCCATTCAACACTTGGAGAATTTGGAATATAAATATATAAATATTTACTACAAATTAAACATGCAAACAATACCAATGTTTTGACCAGAGAGATCTTCAACCCATATTCAAAACAAAAGAAGTATCTCAATGATATACCAAAAATCAGGAAACCATATACCGGTTCCCAATATCCTTAAAAAAGTTTCATCCCCCACAAAAAACCAAAAACCAAAGTCTTTTAAGGAGTGGCTGTCTTCTCAACTTCCTCCTCCGCGTTCTCATCGTCGTCATCTTCAGAATAAGAATCTTCCGCGTCCATCTCCTCCTTTGAAAGCCCCCAGTCGGCACTCTCCAAGCTAGGCTCAAATTTTTCCAGAGGAACACCTGGGTTGTTTGATGAACACGTAACACTCTGATTGATCCCTGCAACCATTCCCTTCCGAAAATAGCTAAAGCACTTGTCTTTCAGAATACTAGAACCTTTTGAAGTCTGGAGACAAGCTTTCGCCACGGAGGACAGGAAGGAGAGACCAACCTCAGTTTTGATCCACTCAGAGGATAGATAGTTCAAACCTTCAGGACTCTGAAGCCATTGGAGGGCCACGTCTTGATCTGAGCGCGCCTTAACGGTGTCAAGCTCCTGTTTGGTGATGGACAGTTCTTCGCGAAGGATGGAGAAGTCCTCTTCCATTTTATCAATGGTAGCCTGTTTAGTTTGGAGGAGCTTCCGCGAAGCCCCTTCAGAAGCCTCTAGCTCTTTGACGTGGGAAACAGCAGAATTTGAAGAAATTTTTAAATCATCGTATTTTTTCTGTAAAGCAGCCATAGCCTCTTTCTGAGTTTGCACCTCCTCGTGAAGGTCAGCCGACCTTTTCTTAAACTTTTCCACTGAGGCTGGATCCCCCACTGTATTCCCCAATATTCGAAGCTGATGATTTAGTTTTTTGATTTCTTCATCTTTCTTTTTAAGATCTTCCTCTCCGCATACCATACGTCTCTCAACATCTGGTTGAATTACCCTCAACTATAAAAATCAGGGTAAGAGAAAGAAAATTTGAAGATAGAACGCGTCGAGAAAGACAAAGAAAAACGAGAAAAGGATTTTAACTTACCCACTGAATAATACGATCGAAGTTAGTTGAAAGGGTGACGGGGTCCAAGCGTCTGACATATCCTTACTCTGGGAGACAACGCTTCTTGGCTGGAAAAGCAAGGCCTTGTAGGTCAATCAGATCAAAGCCTGGGATAGGAAATTCACGAAGGGTCGCCACACCCTCCAAAAAGAGCCCCTTTTTATCTGAAACTGATGGCCCGACAGCAATGACAATCTTCCTCTTTTTAGATTTCGAAGTCTCGGGCGCGGACGGACAAGTGCGTTTCTCTCGAGATACAGGAACCAATGATGAAGATTCAACTAAAGCTCCAGTCTCGTCCGCGACACTTACATCAACATTTGATGTCACTTCTAAGGCCTGAGGAGGAATAGGAGGATCATTGGCTACCGAACTAGATTTCTTCTTCTTCCCAGATTTGGCTTTATGCCGCTTCAAAAGTGCATCCAAATCCATTTTGTCTAGACACAAAATACATTTCCTGATAAGTTATCCATTTAAGAAAGATAAAACTTAAAAACACAAATTAATAAACAAAGAAGCCACCTAGTCGCGGATGAGGCATGCTCAAGCCAGCCATCTCAAGATGAAACGCGGATAACATTTTATCCCACGGAAATCTAGGAATATGAGAAAATGATAGCTTGAACTGAGAAAGATTGGAAATTTTCGGTTTTGACACAGAGCAAAAAGGCCCTGGGACCGTTCGACAGTTAAAACCTTGCCCAGATCTGTCGCGGACCAAAAACCACTTGTATTTCCAATTCGGCTTACTAGACAACCTCTCCATATACCTACAACTTGAGTTGCATTGGTAAAATCTTGAATCTTGAGTCCCCTTTTTTAAGGAAAAAATACTGAACATCAACTTCAAAGAGGGAGCAACACCGATCTCCTTGCATCTCATAATAAAACTGGTAAAAAACATCCAACCATTAGGAACGATCTGAGCAGGGCTCAAATTATATTCCTCCAAAAACTTCGAGAAAAAAGGATGTAGAGGAAGTCGAAAGCCATGAGATAAGCTAGCTGCATATACGACCAAACAATCTTCATAAGCGTCCAAACAACCACCCACTTCCTCGGGAAGACAGAATTCAACACCCGCCGGCCATGGGAAGACTTGCGAAAGAGCGTCAAGATCTTCAAAGTTCAAAAGAGTAGTACAACCCCTCAATTTACTCACAGGGGACCTCCACGGATGAACCCTATCAGGCACAACTGGTGGACGACTGATTGGAGGTGGAAGAGGTTTGAAATCTCCCAGGAAAAGACAAGTATCTAAATCCCCTAAGTTATATACTGGGGTGTCCAGGTCACTCAAGTTCTCCTTAGAACGAATTACCTTTGGGCTTTCTGCTAAACCAATTGGAGGAAGCTCATAAGGAATCCAAACCTCCTCCGACCCTTGATCCGCAGACTGAGATACAGACGAAGCCCCCGCGTCCACAGAAGAACTAGCACCTGATTCATCCACGGCCCTTGGATTTTCATCTTCCGCGCATTCCTTCGAAGAAGAAGAAACTGAGTAAGGTGAAGAATAGTAATCAGGGTCAGAACGCTTCCGGCGCCTTCTCACCTTAATAGGACTACCAGTAGGACCAACTCGATCCGGGGTAGACGCGGATGTGGAAGAAGATGACTCCGACGAGGAATCATCAGAGTTGGAAGAGGAACTCCCAGAAGAGGAAGAAAGTGTCTCTGGGGACGGACGCGCTTGAGAGGATGAAGCGACGCCACTCCTCCATCCTTCATCCCTCTCAAAATCTTCTAACGAATCACGCTCCTTGTTGAGACTAGCCATTTCTAAAGAAACTAGAAGAAAATTGTATGAAGTTTTACTCACACAAAGCAAAATCTCATCCAAAAAACACATTCGGAGACAATTTCACACCCAAGTTTACGATCTAAACGTCAGGAAATCAAAAAACTCAACAGAGAAAAATCAAGAACAGCTTAGAACAAGAAAAAATACCTTGAAGAAGTTGAAGAAAACCACCAGAAACCTCGAGCAAACAACCGGAACCCTAGAAAACTGCCGCCAGAAAACCAAGATAAGAATAAGGATTAAATTTCTGGAGAAGTAGAAGAAGACAAGTGTTGGGTGAAAAAGAAAATGGAACGGGGTAACTTATAGGAAAATTACTGACGTTTAGACTTCCAAGCCTAAATGGGCCTAATGGGCCCAAATTGGGCCATAACCCAAAAGGGGAAAGGCCCACCAACCCTAAATCAGAACTATAGCGGTAACAAAGCTACAGATGTTTACCTTTTTTATCGATCCGCGTCAATCCCTAGACGGAATCAACACGGCCCGAGGAGCTGTGACTAAACCAATATTGGAAACATCTGTTAGAATATAAAAATAAAGTAAAGAGCACCAACCAATTGACAAAAAACAAACAAGAAAATCATATTATCATCGTCCGCGGACAAATGTCCAAAAAACTCACTCAACCACGGTCATCCGCGGATGAAAAAGAGCAAACACGTGGCAACCATGCCCACACCCCACGGGTATAACACGTGTTGAATGTTGAAAACCACGTGGCACCACACACAAGGCTGTCCAGGATCTATAAAAAGGAGAAACCTCATAAAGAACGGGGGGACTTTTTGGAAAGGAGTGAGGGAAGAGGACGGATCTCGGAACGGTGAACTCAGAGGAAGAAAGAACAAGAAGTGATCATACGCGTGAAAAAGAACCTGTTAAATAGAAAAATCTGCATTGTTCACTGCGCCGAACTCCGCGGACGAAAACCGTGTTCGTCTTTAGTGTAAATTTCTATTAAGGAAAAGACTATCGTTAATAGATTTCAAGACATTCAAAAACGACAGGTAAACGAACCAAGTTTCCAAATTGTCCAGAAAAAACTCGATAAAGGAATAGTCCTTCATATTTAGCTTAGATTGACTTCCCGCGGCACAGGTTGGGCCGCGTCGATTCTTTCGTCGCGGGTCAGGTAAGTCCGTTGGGAAGTTTAATCATTTCGCTAGGACGGTTCCCGGACCCCACTAAAAATGGTGGCCTCTAGAGATCGTGGTCTTTTCACCCATGGTAGGCTAAAAATTGGGTTTTGGCCTAATTTTGCTCCCACCCTAGGCCAAAACCCAATTTGACCTTTTTGTTTTCGGCCTATTTCCAAAAGAAAGACCAAATTTGGCGTACTCTATTGGAAGGCCAAATCCTATATTTTATTTATTTATTTTTAATCGTTTATAAATCTTTAAATAATACAATCATAAATCTAAATATTATATAATTATGATTTTTAATTAAAAATAAAAGTTGTAGTACTGTAAAGATATTCAAGAGTTATTCGATATGATTGTAATATTTGACCTATTTGAATTATCATTGTATAAATAATATTTTTAGAAAATAATATTAATTTTTTTTTAATTATAGATTCATCAAAATTATAATAAAAAATAAAGATATGATCGAATGATGGAAATGAGACGTTAAAGTTCATTATTACTTTAGTATTTATAGGAAGTTTAGCCAATCAAAATTGGCATACGAGAGAACGACAAAATCGTAAAATAGGCTAAGAAAAAATATTCTATAAAATATTCTCTTTTGGTAGTCTATTTTAATATTTTCCCTGGCCGTTATGGCTTACGAGGGAAGATCCCTTATCAATGAAAAATCAGAGTGCTCGTTTATTCGGTGATGACAAACCCAAAAAATGGCGCGCACAAACTTATCAGCCCTTTTCCTTTTTCTTTATTATTTTTATTTAGGTGTGAAAAAGTAACCGACTTTAGACCTTCTAGATAACTCCCTCCTCCACTTCAACTTCAAGCGGATTATCCAAACAGTTGCAGGACCAAGGTATGCGTTAATGGCGGATTCGTACTGTTCGGACTGTAACCGGAACACGGAGGTGGTGTTCGACCACGCCGCCGGCAACACCGTTTGTTCGGAGTGCGGCCTCGTCTTGGAGTCCCACTCCATCGACGAGACCTCAGAGTGGAGAACCTTCGCCAACGAGTCCGGCGACAGTGACCCAGTCCGTGTCAGCGGCCCCACCAACCCCCTCCTCGCCGACGGCGGCCTCTCCACCGTCATCTCCAAACCTAACGGCTCCACTGGCGACTTCCTCTCCTCCTCCCTCGGCCGCTGGCAGGGTCGCGGATCCAATCCCGACCGTTCGCTCATTCAGGCTTTCAAGACCATCGCCACCATGGCCGACAGGTTATATGCTCTTTCCCCCTCTCGCTCTCTCTCAATTCGAATTTCTAGAAATTTTATTTATTTTTTGGAATTAATGTATGACATTGCTCGTTGAATTACTGTGCTTTGACTTTGAGTTCCCCAAATTGAGGTATCCGATTACGATTTCTAGGGTTTTGGCACCTGAAAATTGAAATCTTCGATTTGAAGATTGGAGTTCGGAATCGGATAATTGAATTTCACTGGGAGAGGGAGGAAACCCTAGAAAACATAATCGGCAACCCAATTTGGTAGCTATGAATGAACTGTGTATACTTAAAATCACTTATTTTTTGCATGATTGATCAATGGTTAACTGAGTAAGCTTACTTTTGAATGCAGGCTGGGTCTTGTTGCTACCATCAAGGTTGTTTGTGGTTGTAGTCATTTTGAGTGTTTACCCTTTGTCATGTTCCTTCTGTTTTGACGTGGCGTTTTCCCAGGATCGAGCAAATGAGATATACAAGAAGGTTGAAGACCAGAAACCTCTCAGAGGACGAAATCAAGATGCAATTTTGGCTGCTTGCCTCTACATTGCCTGTCGACAAGAGGACAAACCTCGAACGGTAAAAGGTATGGTTTGGATGTTAAGTGTGTAAATTTGAGTCTGTGTGAATTCTCTCCTCTGGTAATTGTTTAATACCTGCTTTCTGGCTAGAGATACGTACGGTCGCTAATGGAGCCAGCAAGAAGGAAATTGGTCGCGCAAAGGAGTTTATTGTCAAGCAGCTGGAAGTCGAGATGGGTCATGTGGACATCAAAACCATTCATGCAGGCGATTTCTTGTTCAGTTTTATTGTTAAGTAGCTTAAGCTTCTTTTGTTCAGTTACCTGCAACGGGGCTAACTTATTCTCTTACTCATTGCCCATCTGACATTTTGTAGAGGCGTTTTTGTTCGCATCTGGGCATGGCGAACCAAGCAGTAAAAGCTGCACAAGAAACTGTACAAAAATCAGAGGAGCTTGATATAAGGTACATAGTTTCCTTCTCAATTGCAGCAAGTATTTTGCGTTTAGTGCTGAACGAAAATCTGATGTAAATATGCGGTTGCCTTAAATACATCATATTAGGAGGAGCCCTATTTCAATTGCAGCGGCTATCATTTACATGATTACGCAACTCTCAGGCGATAAGATACTTCTCAAAGGTGAGAGGCTCTTCTCCCTCACTTTCACAAACACCCATCTTTTGTAGTTGTGTGGATCCTAAAGGTAGTTGTGTGGATCAGGGGAAACGCTCACTTGGGTTTTACAGATATTTCACTTGCTACCGGTGTGGCAGAGGGAACCATCCGACATTCGTACAAGGATCTATATCCCCATGCTTCAAGGATCATACCGAACTGGTACGCCAAAGAAGAGGAAATCAAGAACATGTGCAATCCTTAGATTAAAGACTTAAAGTCATGTTTAGCATATTCACAAGTTAGGGTAGGAGCTTGTGCAAATTAGTTGTCCGGTAATAGCATCTTGCTCAGCTTAGACTGATTAAAAAAATGTAGATTTATCCGTAGAGAACATGGTGATCAGACAATGAACTAGTATTAACATAATCCCATACACCTTCAGGTTTAACAACTGCAGATGTTTAAACTTAGTGCCTTCTGATCTATTAAACAAGTTCAAAAAAATTCCATTCCGATTCAGCTAGGAGGAACAAAGAAAAACTTTGAGTCATACATCAATTCTACCAGTTCACATGTCAAGAATCAACTTGGTGCTGGGTATAAGACTATAAGTGGTAATGTTCACTATTTCGCAGATATAAGGAACGCAAAACAGTTCAGTTGATTGAATTTGCCAGCATTAAGTTTCAGACAGAACTTGATACAGAGAAATTACAGGTGTCGTATAACTCAGGGGAAACATCACAAGATCCAGTGGGGAAGCAAGCCGATTTAGAGTATCAAAATCAAACACTTGTAATGATTTTAATACAGCCGAAAAGAAAACCTAGCTGTCATGAGGAATAAAAAAAAAAATCTTCACCCCAATGCAAGATGCACACACAACTTGGTTCACGAAGAGAGGGAATTGTCAAGACAGATTGTAAAGAGCACACATTGCAAGAATGTATGGATGAGGGCACGATATGATGGTACCACGAGACCAATTTATACTTTCCAACTCAGATCTTCAAAACCTAAATCAATATATGTCCAAGGCTGTGTGAGGCTTCAGTTTCTCCTCCTGGGACTTCTCGATCGACGACCCCTAGGTGACCTATTGTAATATTAAACACAATCAAGTCAGCCTACAATGCACAAAGAAAGATTATACAAGAATTTTTTCCAGAAATGACACAACTGAACTGTATGAGGAACAATATAGAAGACCCTAATCAATCCACTAGTGTGTAACAATCTACTAAGACCAAACAGTGAAGAGTTTGAAATGACAAACCTCCTCCTTGCACCCCTTCTCTTGTAAGGGCCATTGCTGAAAGCCCAGTCTACATTGATTGTTTGAGTAAGGAGCTCGCCCCCATTCATTGATTGTATAGCTGCTTGCGCTTCCTCAAATTTCTCATACTCAATCAGTGCATATCCCTGATGGGAAAATTTTCATCAAAGAACCACATTAAACAGGCCAACAAGCATCTCTAAGAGTAGTTTGTTTCATTCTAGATAAATTACAATCAATATAAGTTACTGCACCATGTCACCATGCATGATAATACAGTTGCTTACAGCCCTCATATCTTCCACAAAAACCTCATCGAATACATGTGACAGCTAACATAGACAAAGTTAGACCCTTTCTACAGCCAATACCTGTGGCTACTAGATAATTATTATTCCAAAACCATCTTATTATGGAAAGGATAAATCGCCCTATGCCTTGATTTCAGGGGAGTTTCTTTCACTGTTTAACATAATAAACAAGTCTTGGGTGCAGGCTAAAGTGTCTTGGGTGCAGGCTAAAGCAAAAAACACACCATATACACAAATCACCTTATCAAACAACCAAATATTCACCAACGAAATCCAGTGACAATCATGGTATACTTCTGATAAGATTGGCTGCGCAGATTTGATTCCAAGCAAACACAATAACAAATGGAAAAAAAAAAAAAAACTCTGGCACTCCTAACTTAAGCCAATTTACAAAAGGTTTACAGAAGATAGAGGCATTATTGAAAACAAGTTCTAAGAGATGGATAGATATCGGTTGAATTCTCACCTTAACGAATCCAGTACGACGATCCAGATTCAAATGTAAGTTCTTGATTTCCCCAAACTCACCAAAAGCATTTTGAAGGTCATCCTCCCCTGCTTCTTCATGAACTCCTGTGACTAATACGATCCAACCTTCAATGGCTGCATAAGATATTAAGAAGCAACAGCCACTTCAGTATGCAGCTATCTCCATTTCCCCCAGTGATTAAAACAGGAATACCTTCAGAAAGCCCAAACCTTGTTTTTAATTAAAAGCTTATAGATATCACATCCTAAGCTACGGATAAATTTAAGCAGATAAGCACTTAATTGCAACTATTGACCTAAAATTAGCTAATCTGAGAGCCAATACTATCCTCGATCAAACGAAACTACAACAGGGAACAAGGACTCACCAAGTCCAGTTCTATCCGGAAGGTCAAATGCATCACATGTCAAATCTAAAATCAAAACCCTAGGAAGTTGAAACTTTCAGACAGATAGCAAGATAAGAGAGAAACTAACATCGCTGAGCACCAGGCCCGTCTTCGGAATCGAGAGAGTCGAAATCACGACCGGCCAAGCGAGCGGCGCGATCGGCGTCGGCTTCCTCCTTGAAGCCGCGGCCTTTGGTCTTCCTTGAGGCGGCGCCAGCGGAGCCACCGGTGATGGCTGACTTGAGCTTGGGAAGAGGAGCCCTAGGAGAGGCATCGTCCGCAGGTACTTCCTCGTCCATAAGATCGTCCTCCTCCGGCTCGAAGTCCAGCGCTTCCACATCCACGGCCGCCATTGTTCTGCTGTCCGTCCTTCGCTGCACCCCTCTCTCGCTCGTGAAGGATGGAAGGAATTCGCAGAGGCTGAGATTGAAAGCACGACTGCTTTGTATATTTGGGTTGGGCTTAAAGTGATGTTAGGGTGCGTGTGGGCCGTTGGACCGAAGTCCAGCCCATTTTGCATCCGGTGCTATCCGAGCGCATCATTTTGGATGAGATCATAGAGACGAGGGTATTTTTGAAAAATATTTCTAGGGGATTGGTGGCAAATACGTACAATTTTGTCTGCCACTAAATTGCATCCCGAAAGATATGTTGGAGGAGATACAAGAAAAGGACATTGTGTGAAAGATGGCATCTGAGAGTATTATCGCGATTTTCTACGGGCATTGCCATTTTCTAGTGATAGAGTTGATAATAGTAAGTGAGTTACCTTCAATTTCAATTTGGGTAATACTAATTCCTTAGCTCTTTTGATTCTTTTGAAGAGAGCAAGAGCTTCGATCTTAATAGGGGATTGGATTCCACATTTTTCATAACCAATATTAATTGTTTCTAAATCAATTGCACTTTCATCATTATTTAGTGTAGACCCGTCAAAGTTAAGTTTTGTTTCCCTCTTGGTGACTTTTTCCATTTAGTATCTTCTCTCCTTCTTTTTGTTGTTGTTGGTCGAGATCTAAATCAAGCGGATTCCTCATCTTCACTAAGACCATGTTTGACAACGGGATGAATTTTAGTGAATGGGGATAGAAGGGATGGAGATTATTTTTGTGGGTGGACGGGAGGGAGATTTTTGGTAAAATTAATCTCATTTGTGTTTCGTTGTATTTTGATTGTTTGAATGATGGAAAACCGGAAAAAAAAAAAGAGTCCAAATCGCTCCTACTAACCCACCTAAGATGACGAAAATGCCTCTCCCAAATACCCTAAAAACTCAACTTCATCTTCTTCAATCGAATATCCCCTCTGTGAATTCCTTTTGAGTCCACCATCCTTAACACGTTTAATCGTTTACAGTTGAACATTCTAGATTCGATGAGAGTAATTGAGTTCAAATTGATGGAATATGGAAGAAATCGACGGAGATTGGAGTGATCAGAGGAGCACCTATGCATTCGCCAAAATCCTCTTTGGATAAGAGGTCGGATTTGGTGAGCTTGTCGAACCAGGATTCCACCTCCTCCCAGGAATCCGAATTGGTCGCTTGCTGATGAACCGACGTCCTTGCAGCGCGCGCTGCGCGCAGGACCACGCTGGTTCAACCCGCCGGCGACGCTAGGCGGCGCCGAGGTTTGGAGGTTGCGGAGGGAAGACCGGGAGCATGTCGGCTTCGTTCCGGCGACCGTCCTCCGAGGCCAATTTCTTCATCGGACGGAAGATCGAAAGATCGCCGGTAGTGTAACCTTCTTGATGTGTTGCTTCTCACTGGAAAGGCCGCATTTCTTCGTTGTCTCTCGTTGGGGCATTTCGGGGAATTTCACCTCCCCCATCCCCTCCATCCTCCTCCAACAAGGTGGGAAAATCTCATGATTCCACCCCGCTCCATCTACCATTTCGCATCCCCTCCACCCTGCCCATCCCGTTGCCAAACACGCGGGCACGCTTCCCCAAATCAAACCCCCATCTTCTCCACCCCGCCCATCCCGTTGCCAAACACGGCCTAAATAATTATGCTTCCTTCTAACTTTGTTGTTGTCGTTGCGAGCAATTCCTTTGCCCCAATTTCCTGCCCCGTCCCACGAAAATATTTTACCTCTAAATTAAAATTAAACAAAATTAAAAAAAAATATTTTGGTTCTACATACTTATTATAACATATTTGGAAAAAAAATCTTAAAAAATCAACTTACAAAAATTATAATAATTCAAGAGAGATAGAAAGATATTTTTAAGTTTGAAAAAGATGTTACTTTACTATATGTTTTAAAAAAAAAATTATGATTCGGTTTTTTAAGATTTTTTTTCAAATATGTTATAATAAGTATGTAGAATCTAAATATATATTTTTATTTTTTTTTAATGTTAATTTAGAGGTAAAATATTTTCGTGGGGCGGGAAATTGGGGCAGAGGATTTGCTCTACATAAATAGTTCTACCTCTGGTGTGGATGAAATTGAAAACAATTTGATTTGTAGAATAGTTGGTATACATTTTAGTCATTTTCTTAAAAAAATTATAAATTTGTATTAATATTGGTTGCTACATTAAAAAATTGGTCTAAATCTGTATTGAAATTGATTTAATATGGAAAAATATGTGTATCTCTTAGTAATTTTAAAAGTCCATATCAATATTGATTAATGGTGGATAGTTGATACTTTCTCTTAATAAAAATAGAGTAATATGAAAATTCACCATTGAACCAATAATAATACTCCATCCGTTTATTAAAATTTGACATTTTACTATTCACGTACGTTTTTTTAGATGTTAAAAACTATATAAAATATTAACTTTTTAAATAATTTTTTTAATAATTTCATACTTATTACAATTAAGTATGGATTTATAAAAACAAATGTAAAAAATGTTAATATTTTATATAGTTTTTATCATTCTAAAAAAGCGTGGATGAATATTAAACGACAAGTTTTAATTAACAAAGGGAGTACAACTTTAAAAATTATAAATTCTTATACAAAATATTTAAAAAAAATAAGGCTTGAAAATGAAGTCAAATTTTGAGTAATTAACATGGCAATCGAAAAAGTATTTGAAAATTCAAAATATCTGACGCGTCGCCAAGCCAATATATTGACTTGTTTAGGCATGTAATTTTTCGGTTACTACATTAGCATTTTAATCAGATTCTCTACCATAAAAAGAAGCGACACTAGGAAAGCAATATTACGAAAAACTAAAATAATTTAAAATTGAAGAATCTTTCCCGATTGAGGGTAGAAAATCCGATAAAATAATTGATACAAAATTTAACTCTTTAATAATAAATAAAGGTTAAAAATTTTATAATTTTTTTTCTAATAAATAGTAAAATGAAAATTTCGCGAGGTGATCCTGTAATTAAGATTAATTCACATGGCAAACTATGGTTTTTGAAATTTCGCCGGATAACCCTGGGCTTTTGAAAAATATTATCTCGTGCCCAAAACTTTTGTTTTGGCAAAAAAATCATCATTTTGAAGGTTTATACTTTATACGGGTAAATAATGTAATATTAAAAACACTTGTGGAGCCTTTTCACAAATATAAACACAATTTCTCTATGGAAAGGAGAACCATAAACCGGTCACGAGGCGCGCGACAGAAGAAGTGAAGAGGGAGGCTCGGCGGCGGCTGGTGGTTCAGACGGCAGCAACGGGAGAGAGGGGCAGTGGACAGTTGCAGTGTACCTGGGCGGTGGCTGGCTGGCATTGGTGGTGACGACAGTAGCAAGCTGGTGGTGACTGAGAATTGAAGGTGAGTTGAGGGCAGAAACTTGTGTGTAGGTACGAAGTTTCAGTTTAGTTTCTCAAATCAGTTCTTATTGATCGGAACGAGTGAACTAGGTGCTAAATTGAGCCCAAATCATGGTTTGGACCTTGGAATTTTGAATTCTGAATTTTAGGGTTAAGGGGTCCGGAAATTTGGGGCTTTTTTGTTTATGGTTTGTAGGGATCCGAAATGTATGATCTGATAGAGCATATCTTTATGCGAGTATGATAGAAATATAAGTGTTTAGAATGTGATGTCTAATGACAGTGATGGTGGTGAATGTAGCCTAGGCATTTCATTTGTGGATCATGCTGATTGAAACGTGGGGTATTGGAAGTCTTATTTAAGAAGTTAGATTCTTGAAATAACTAATTGGATATATTTATTTTTGTCATAACTCATATCAAAATCTCTTGATTTTGTTGGTTCTCTCAGCTCTGCTCTTCACCATGGCTGCACCTTTCTTCAACTCACAGTTTCAGCCCTATGTTTACCAGGTAACTCCCTCTCTCTAGCCCCTTCAATCTTGCTCCAGATTCTCAGGAATTGACTTTCTTCAAATATGATTTTGATCTGTCTATGGTACTGGTTTGATCCTGAATTCTGTTGGAATGTTAATTAAGACTTCTAATTGTCAGGAAATAGATTTCTTTCTAAACAAATTACTAAGTTACTTTGTTACCATGGGATTGGTTATTGCCTTTTCAATGTGTTAAGTAGGAAGTAAATTCGGGTTTGGTGGCTCGTAAATTGGGATTCCTTGACCATGAAAAAAAAAAAGAAGGCATGCTGGGGTTTAGGAATTCAATGAGGCTATATTTCCAAAGGACATGGATTTTCATCTAGCGGAGAAAAGGTGAGAGACAGAATATGAGTTGGCAATGGAGTCTTTTCATGGTCAATGGGGCTCTATTTTGCATGACATTTATCAATATAGTTCTGTTAGGACTCTGTAAGAATATAGGATGAAGCAAGACTGATGTATACTATATTTACCAAATGAAGTTCGTATGTCCTGAAGCAATTATGAATTATTACCATGTATCTCTGGGAGCTTTTGAGTTGATCACAAATAGATCCGTAGCAAAGATGTTGGCTAAAATTTTAGTTTGTTTATTGAATATTTTGGCCTATTAGCTCAATATAGATAGAGCAACGTGCTTAGGCACGAAGACGTGGGTTCAAATCCCACATAGGCTATCTAGACATTGCATTATTACTTGTTATCTTAGTTGAAAGTCTGAGTTAATTATACTTGATAGGGTTCAATTCAGTCTCACAACAACACCCTAAGAATATAGATCAAGTTGAATGGCTAATTTGAATGCATGCACACATCCTACATTTATAAATGAGTTTACATTTACAAATGAGTTTTGGTAATCTTTAAATCTTTGAATACTAATCAGAATAGGGGGGTCTTAAATTTAATTGGAAATTAGTCTATGCAGGATTCAAGCCTGCATTTTGCACATACGCACATCGCTCTACCACTCAAGTTAATAGGCTTACAATTTACTAAAAATATATTAACGATAGGTGATCACAAACCACACCTAGACCAAAATTATATCCATGTGACTTTGATTCTGCTTCAAAATATGACTATATCAGCGGGTCTCACTACAAAGTTCACCTCAATCTCATTCACCAAAAGTTAAATATTAAACACAACCGACTAAAAAAACTCGGCTTGTGGGGTTCCTAAGGCCTAGATGTGAGTCCTTCATCTAATGGCTTGTATGCAGTTGCTTCTCCTCTTCTTTTTCTGACCATTTAATTGCTGTTATTTGCAACCTTTATACTTGAACTGTCCGGAACTCAATGACTTGAACATGAACTCCTGTACAAATTTGCATCCAGGTATTACTTAATTCCTTAGTGAGTAACTATGCTTAATATGTGTCTTTTAGTTCTTAGTTATGCACTTGTGCTCCGGTTCTAGCTGTTTTTATATCTTAAAAATCTTGCTTCCATTCCTAATTTTTTCTTTGCATCAACTAGGTAGCTTTGTTCCCACAAGTTATCTATTGACCTTTGTAGCTTCTCTATTTTCAATTTATTTTTCTGCTCAATGTATATGTTCTGCTCAATGTATATGTAGATTCAATACAAGAAAACACCCCTACTTGAGAACACTGAATGCACCCACCCAGATGACATCTCCTTCAATCCTCAACAATTTCAGTTTGAATGACTCAGATTCAACCCAAGAACAAACAAAATTTTCGAAACATGAAACCTTAAATTTCCTAATTCGAAACATTAAGCACCAATTGGCCCCGATTAGTCTTAATCAATTTCAATACTTGTCGAGCGGTCCGAATCTCCCGTTACACTTTTCGTGTTACCTTTCATGTTATAACTCTTAAATTGATATGAATTATAAATAAAATTGAGAAAAAAATACTCTAGATTTAAATTTATAAACCCTAAGAAGCTAAAACATTACAGTAAAATTTACACAATTTTTTTTATGGATTAAATACTTAGGATTTATACATAAATATAAACCTAAGATTTCGTATCATAATTTAATGCATAGTTATCAATTTAAGAGGTATAATAATAAGACCATCTTTAATGGTGGTACTATGGGTACCATAGCTAATTTAAAAAATACTCCCTCCGTCTCATATTAAATGTCGTTTGTCTTTTTCTGTACGCTTTTTAAGGAACGAAAAACTGTATAAAATATTCATTTTTTAATTAATTTTTTTAAATATTTTTATACAAATTACTAATAAATATCAAATTATATAAAAAATTTAATTAAAAAAATAATATTTAATAGAGTTTTACGTTTCTTAAAAAACGTGTCGAAAAGCAAAAAGACATTTCATTTGAGACGGAGGGAGTAGAAAATAAAATTAAATGTCAGAATTTTTTATTAAACCAATACAATTATGTAAGAGTAGTATCACTATTATATATATGGTACTCACTTTATTGGTTCTCCCCCACTTTTATATTTTTTATTTTTTTAATAGTTTATGATACTCTAGTTGTACCACAAGTAAAGATGCTCTAATAATACTGTAATACATTAATAATAATGATAGGCATTATTTTTTGATGAAATAGTCTAAAAACACATTACACCACCTAACTCTTTCCCCAATGAGTCACATTTTGTCCTTTTCCACAAAGACAATCCCACTCCCCAATAAAAGAAATTCAAACACACACTATCACACTCACATTGATTGAATTAAACAAATAAAAATAAAAATAAATAAATAAAAAAATGTTTTAACACTCCAAAGCTGCAACTGCACTGCAGAAACCAGTACCAGCCTGCAATCCAAGAGGGTGTGTGTGGTTACTTCTGACACCCTCCAGTTTTTCAAATCTCCCCTAAATTTCCTCTCACTCTCCCTCAAATCTCAATCTCAATCTCACTTCGTATGGGTAAAGATACAATCACAGTTTCTTAGCGATTTTGCCAACCAAAACCTTTCCTCCGAGCGCCATGGATTCATACGAAGCATCAAGGGCTGTGTTTTCGAGGATACAGAGCATTGACCCAGACAATGCCTCGAAGATCATCGCCTACATCCTCCTTCAGGACCAGGCGGAGAAGGAGATGATACGGCTGGCATTTGGCCCGGAGAATCTCATTCGCTCCGTCGTCAATGTTGCAAAGTCTGAGCTGGGACTTTCGTCGAACACCTCGTCTGCACCCAACTCCATTTCCAACCCCATTTCCATTTCGAAGCCCAACAACCGTCGCTCGCTCTCTCTTCCCTCCCCTCGCCTAGCCCACGCCGGGTTCCACGCTTCCTCTCCCTCCTCGCCGTCGATTTGGTCGGTTTCCAGCCCGGACTCCAACCACTCGCCCTCTTACGCCGCCGTCGTCAACGGCTCTTTGCCTTCTCCTCTCAATTCATCCTCCCAGGCGCTTAACCGGGCCAATTTCGGTGATGATTACCAACTCCAGGAGCAAAATCTCTCCTTTCTGAATGACCAATCGTTTGAATTGGCCTCCAGCCCGAGCTGCAGGAGCGATTCTCTGGTCTACCCGTACTGGGAGGACGAAGATCAGTTTCACCGGAGGAGTGCCGGTGTTGGCTCTCCGTGCAAGTTTGATGGCCTGGAGCAGTGCCAGCAAGAGCTTATGAGATCCAAAGCTGCTCAGCAACAGAGATTGGCTACTGCTCAGTACATGGCTGGCCTGAATTTCCCTTACAACAAGTTGAATCTTCTTCAAACTGAAGCTCAGAGGTATACTTTAGGCTCTGTTTACTTGTAAAATATGATAATGTTAAACCCTCGTTTGGTATATATCAGCTTGATATATGATTAATTTGAGGCTTTTGGGGACTCTAGATATCAAGATATCAATACCAAAAGGTGTTTGTTTTTTGAAATTGCTATCTGATGACTGTTTGGTTTGTCGAATATGGTATATATGTTAGCATTTAGTGCTCTTATTGGTAGCATTGATATTGATAGGGTTTCTTGCTGGTGTGTTATTTGTATCAATCTTGAGGTGTGAATTTGGCTGCATTGTAGATCTGCTGCAGCTGCATTGATGATGGGAGAAGAATACCACAAACTGAACCGCTGCCGGTTCGGAAGGAATGATTTATCCGGGTTGGGTTGTGGGGACTCAAACCCGGGTTCTAGACAGATTTACTTGACATTCCCAGCAGACAGCACATTCAAGGAGGAAGATGTGTCTAATTACTTTAGGTATGATCCCCACTTGCCTAAGGAATTAAGTGGCAACAGCCTTCTAAATTTGATTCTGATGATAAGATGGGTCTTGTTTTTGAAGCATCTATGGACCGGTTCAAGACGTGAGGATTCCGTATCAGCATAAGAGAATGTTTGGGTTCGTTACATTTGTGTATCCAGAGACGGTGAGGATCATTCTGGCTAAGGGGAACCCACATTTTGTTTGTGATTCCCGGGTTCTGGTTAAGCCTTATAAGGAGAAGGGGAAACTATTGGACAAGTATGTTCGTCAGCTCTTAGGAGTCTGATTCTAGTTTTATTCAATACCCCCATATTTATCACCAGATTTCATAAATAGGTAATTTCTTGTAGGAAACAACAGCAACATCAATTGGACCTGTCCGAGTTTTCTTCTGGTAGCCCGTCTGGTCTGGATTGCAGGGAGCCATTTGAGATGCATGTTGGTATGTAACTAGCGCCCTTGTTAGCTAGTATTGATCTTGTCGCGTTGGCTTTAAAGCTTTTGATTCAGCGTAAATTGCGTAATCTATTGTTTTCTAGGACCCCGAATGTTTCACAGCAATCAGGAGATGATGTTGAGGAAGAGGCTTGAGCAGGAGGCTGATTGGCAGGAAGCGCTTGAACTTCAAAGCAGAAGACTAATGAGCCTTCAACTCCTGGACTTGAAAAATCATAACCGTTACCAGCAGTTTGTGCCTGTCAGATCTCCTCACACGTTGAATCAGAATATCCCTCCTGCTGGCATGCCTCATGATGCTTCGGAAGGTTGGTTGAGCAGTGTAGATCCTCTTAAATTTGGATTGTTCTTAGCATCCCAAGCTTTGGTGATCAGACTTACTTCTTAATGTTGTAGATAGCAATCTAGGTAGCCCGAATGGATCACCTACTGGACAGCTGCAGGAGGAGGCGAATGCTATTTCTGGCGGCATCAATGACATTATCAACGAAGATTACCCCAAGCATGAAGGATCTGACTTGCGTGAAAGGTGTGTATATAACCCTTTGCTTTATTAAAGGCTATATGGTCTTTTCGCCTTTAACGCACGCCCTTAGTTTTCTCATATGGGCCTTTTTGTTTTCCTTGATTCTAGCATGGAGCACAACCTTCCTGATAGCCTCTTTGCTTCTCCGACCAAATTTGCTGCTGAGCAGCAAATTTGGTCAGACTTCGCCTCCAAACCTGCAGCTGTGGACAATGCAGTTACTGCATCAACTTCCATGGCTCACAATGACTCTATTATCCCACCAACATCCACTCTTAACATACCTTCCTTCAAATCATGTTTCCTCGAAATTCCAAGGTTCGCCTGAGTTCATCTAAATCCCTCCTACAATGCAAGTCCTTGTACCTAATACTGTTCTTGGGTCCTCCAGGATTTCGTCTGGTCATGGAGCCATTGGGACTTAGACGTTACATTCTCAACAGCGAGATGAGGATTCAACTAGCATGGTGAGGGGATCACCAACACTCTTTGTGTTCATTGCAAAGATTGCTGAACTTTGAGTTAATCTCACTTCCAATTTTTACCAATGCAGAAGGTCTATGCACAAACATTGCCAAGTCAAGGAAACCAGAAATGAAGCCCTTGAATCTGTCAGTTGAAACCGGAACAACCCACATCAATAGCGAGATCTTAGAAGGGTCTCAAGAGGTCAATTTGATCACCTTCAACCAATTAATACATACAGTACTATTTAACAAGATTAGATAGAGGCATAAATGGGTAGTGAACAAAACTGGATTTGATGAAATTAGGGTCATTTTTTTGTGTCTTTGTAGTTTGTACCACTCTCTATGTAGGTGTGTACTGGGCCACCACAGAAGAACCATATTGATATAGCAGGAACAGAGAAAGGTTACTGTAGCAGTAGTAGTGACTTTCAATATTGTAAATTGCAAGCTCTTTTATCTTCTTACCTCACATTTCATCCTGCATTTTTTTTTTTTTTTTGACCTTGTGGTGAAAGGTAAAATTGATTTCATTTAAGGGGCTTCCTTTCTTGTGGACATAGAAAATAAGAAAAGGGAAGACCGGCTTGCTATACGCATAGTTCTATATCATCAAATGCATAGTGGTTTAAAAGGTTTACCGACATAAAAAAACTAGTGAATCGCCCCATTTGATAACATACAAAACAAATCACTTAGTGGTTTTTCGATTTAAATTGGATATCTAGATCCACTTTGTATATCCGACTAACCCCATAAGGCTGGACTATATGTCATATTCTCGAGCGAAACTCTCACTTACCATCCTCAGGGTTTTTTCTCTTAGTTCGAACCAGCTGAGTCATTTACGAATGGTTTCTCGTAAAGAATTCTCCCTGGAGAAGAAGTTATAAGCACTTGTCTAATGAGGGAGAGAAGGGTGGAAAAGTTGTAGAGAAGGTCTCTCCCTTGCTTTATGTGCTTTTCTTTGTGTGGTTTGTGAAAAGAAAAGGGTGATGGAGAAAGGAAAGGTAAAAAGAAGTAACTTTTGCACAATTAAATTCTACTTTGGAGGGTGGAAAAAAAAAACATGAACTTTGTAGGACTCCTATCCCTCATTTAGTCATTTGGAGGACATGAATATAATGGGGGGAAATGGGGCCATATGGCCCATATATCACATGGGTGCTTAATCTATGAAGCTATTGGCAATGGATGCAGCTGCAGTGGTGGACATATCAATAGCTTTACCTATCAAATATTTTGGTATTTTCCCCTTCTTTCAAATCATGAATCAAGTTTAGATTTGAACTTATTATTACCAATGATTTCTTGTGACTCTCACCAAGAGTTTTAAGGTTAATATCTCACTAGTAGCGTTTGTGCTAGATGGATACTTATGAGTTATGACCTACTCCCTCCGTCTCAAAGCAATATCTTTTTAGCTCGTGTAATTTTGTCAAAAATACATGTCTTTTTAGATTTAATTATTACATTTAACCTACTTTTACATCTAATAATTACTCTAATTTTTACATCACCCCTATCCTTCTCCTCACAAATAAAAAAAAAAGAAATAAATACTCCTATACCAAAGTCTAATCATTACACTTAATCTACTTTTTACATACGGAGTATAATTATTACACTTAACTTACTCCCTACTTCCCGTGCTCCATCCTAAAAAGACATGTATTTTAATACGGAGAGAGTAATAGATAATTAGTTGATAACCTCATAGTTCACACTTTATCTTAAAATAAATGTTTAGATTTGAACTTGGGATAAAGTTATAGATAATCAATTACTATGTTGAGTTTTACTCCTCTTGTCTCACCCTGAGTGACTAATTACACCACCAATCACCCCTCTACGTGCACATATTTACATGTTTGTTAACTCTATAAATTTTATCTTAAATTGAATGTCATTCTAACTCTATTTCAATTTACAATGTAAACATTTGTGTATGATTTATATTTTCAAAATAACTTTTATAACTTCTCTTTTGTGCTTGGTTTTGGTTATAATTTTGGCGTGGTTATCTTATAAATTTGGATTTATTTGTATATTGTTTTGGTTCCCGTTTGCGTTTGGTTTTGTGTCATGTGTTTTTTCGGCCCTTCAATAATTTCAAGTTTGTCCAACTCATTGAACTGCTTTTTATGGTTTTCAAAAAAAAATCCCCAAGTGTGAAATAACATTTTTTTGGTTGATTTGGCTTCATATACACAATCAAGCACTAGGGCCATAAGTCCATAACATACCTCCAAAACCAACATCCGCTTATAGAGATACTTATAGATTACTCACCAACATTACCCCATTCGTTAGCACTGAGAATCAACCACATAACTTTTTGATATAAAATTACACATCCTTATAAACCGAGACAACAAGTATTAATACAAGTTTATTTAATAATACTTATGCAACCTCCTAAAACAACATGCATTGATGTATATAGACATAAGTACTTTAGCTGTTTATTATATACTCTTTCTTCTAAGCAAAACATATCATTTACTACCTCCATCCTAAAACACATGGACTTTTAGCCCTTTGCACAAGTTTTAATAAAACAGTTCACTTTTAAAAAAACTTCATCATTACACTAACTTTTTCATAAATTTTATTATTTTTTAACACTCACTACACATTTTAACCAATCAAATTCTTTTAAAAAGTCAACAACACACAAATCAATACAAATCATTACAATTTCCTACCTAGAAAACATAAAAGTTCATCTATTGTTGGACAAAAACTACCCTCTAAAAACCCATGTATTATTGGACGGAGGGAGTACTATTTATGCAATTTACGTGTGCTTTTTAAGATAATAAAAATTATAGAAAACATAAATAACATAAATAACTAGAGCATAAATAACTAGAGCATTTTTTTTATAACAGAGTGAGTACACTTTTGTGTCTTGCATTTTTACTAGTTCAGGTTTATGTATGATTTAGTTAATTGCGAAGATTAGTTTATACTTAGGGCTCGTTTGTTTCTATATCTAAGAGGGAATGGAAAGGAAATGTATTAAATTTTATGTATAAAACATACATGATTATCATTTTTTTGTGACTTTAGAGAAGAGGGTGGGGGAAATGATTAGACCATCCTAGAGTTAATAGTTATCCTCCTTAAAATCAGGGAATAGAATGTGGGAAAATGGGAGAAGAAGGTAAATGATTAGAATAATGATCAATGAATCTTAACTTAAATATGGACTATATTCATAAAGATAATCATTACACAATTTGTGTAACTAGTGGGTGCTCAAGCCTTCATTGGCTTTGGTGAGCTTGCTTGGTGGCTTGCCGCCTTGCTAACCGGTTTGCGTCATTTGTAGGCTAGGGCTCGGACCCATGGGAGACTAGTCGATAACCTCGTAACCCCCACGTTACAAAAAAAAATAAAGGTAATCATTAACTTTTTCTTCATAAAAACAAACGGGGGGTTAGTGATACTCTTCGACATGGTTATAACTTTAGTGGGTGGATCTATACATGCACTTAACTAGGGGCGGGTTGAGATCTGCTTCAGCCTGCCCCATTTTTTAAAAAATAAAAAAATGGGTAAAAAAATAAAGAAAAATTAATAAAAATTTATGGTTTTTTTTATTAGAATAAGAATTTTGTTAATGGAAATCATGAATATATGAAAAATTTAGCCTATTCAGGTCATCCAAATTTTATTTTCTGGTTCTGTGCCTGGATTTATAAGGATCAATGCATTAAATTTTTTTTTTTTTTTTGAAACAAGATAATAATTCAGTTATCTAGACAAGCCTAGAGAAACCGAGAGACCGGACAAGCCAGTAGATGGACTAACCATCATGTACAACCAAATCAAATAACAGAAGCAAATGACAGAAAGGAAATAACATGAAGCAAATAACAGAAAGAAAATTGCAAAAATACAATACACATGCAAGTTATTCTACACTGTTAAGCAAAGACAATATGACAAACGAATCAATCTACCAACGGAGGACGCACACAGAGAACTCTAGAGATACTAGCGGACATCACAGATTATGGACTCCGAAAAGCCATCAGATATCGATCGCAAATCCACGGCGTCTTCAGATACAGCAAATCAAACACCGTTCACAAGAGGCCTGCATCACAATAAGAACAACACAGCACACCAAACCGCAAAACCAACCTCAACCCAAACCATTGTCCAATAAAACTCCCAACCTGTCTCAAACCCTTAAAGGACGATAGCAAGATCGTAGAAGACTACTAGGTAGTCAAAATAGAGGCGATTGAGACAGAATAGAAGAGCAATTGACACAACAATACAAAGACATAAGGAAAGTAGAACGGAATGGAACCCTAAAAGACAACCGGCCAGCAACTCGAAGCGACAACGCTGGGCGTGAAAGAGCACCGAAGGCAGAGGCGAAACCACGGAGGGGCGGTGACCAACAAGCAACAAATAGTAGGGCTACGAGGAGAAGAAGGGCAACGGGTGGGCGGAGCCGAGGAGGGCGGGGAGCCCGTGAGTGATAGTGTACGGAGTAGGATATTTTGTTGATAAAAGAAATTAAAGAAGTGTAAGTGTCAAGTCATAAATATTTGGTCCCTCGTATCCCTTTCAATTCAAATGGGAGGATCTTCTATCACTATCAAGTATCAAAGCTAATGCCTACTTTTTTTCAAGACACTAAAACCGCATGTTCATTATTGCACGACTAATTTGTCGTCAATTATATAGCATCAATACCGACTTTCAGAATCGATAAACATTTTTTTTTTTCTGAAAACACCCTGCTAGTACCAACTTTTGAATTTTATCAACTCAGAAAGCCAGTGTTGGCACATTATTTACAAGCAAAATGTCTACCGATTCTAAAAGACGGTGTCCACACGGTATACTTAGCGAAAAATTGGTTGTATTGTACGTATAGTATCCTATATCACCGTTTCGTGGCAATTTTGATTTTTTCCCCCCCATTTTTTGGGTGCCCACTTGTGTTTAGGTCGTTTTAAAAGTTTTAAAAGCTCCCACTACTGAAATTCATTGAGACTCAGGACTGTGTGTATGGGTGGTCGACCCATATACACGACGTTAGTGAGTGTATCTATAATGATCAATGCATTAAAATGCCTTATATACTAGCTAAACTTGTTTACCTCTCAATGGCATTGGCGCAATGATCCTGCCACTCAAGAAAAAGGAAAAAAAGTAGAAGTAACATATCAACCATTCAACCCACACTGGCCCATTAAAAGCTACTAGGCCGAAGCCCATGGGTGGCCCAAATTTTAGATGAAAGGTAGGCCCAATGTTAAAGGTGAACCTAAGCTAATAGTAATATTAAAGAGTTAAACAAATTGGTCTTTGGCCCTCCGTTTTCGAATCAGGAACCTTTGGGTACTGTCCGTAAGTTCTTTCCAGCTGAACCATTTCGGAACGGTTACAAATTTGTTTCTCATCCCCATTAGACTTGCATATTGCTAACGATATGTCTAGTTTTTGTTTTTGTTTTATTATTATTATATCTCCCCAATGTTAAAGGTGGACTCTATTTAAATTTAAAGCTTTTGATTTTAATATTATATAGTACTCCCTCCGTTAAGAAAAACATGTCGTTTTAGAAGTAAAATCTTGTTAGGAAAAACTTGTCGTTTTAGGTATTTTGGTGCTCACTTTCCAAAATTACCCTTGTCATGATTAGATGTTTGTTAGTTGTAGTTTTCAATAAAGTGGAAAAGTAAAGTAATGATTAGGGGTATAAGTGTATTTTTGTTTGCTTTTATTTGCTTTCTTAAATAATGTGCAAATGTCTAAAACGACATGTTTTGATTAACGGAGGGAGTATAATTTTAGAGTTAAAAACTAAGATTGGGCTGTAATTACTTTTATTATGATGAAAACCTACTCCCACAAGTGTATGGGATCGATTGTAGTATATCAATGTGTCAAACTCAATAACTAAAGGATTACTAATTGAATCTTTGCAACTAGCCTGATTAAGCCAAAATAGTAGGAGAATTGAGGTCTTATGCTATAACTAATAAAAACAAATAAATGGAAGTTTTGGAAAAATATGGAGAAGACATTCTAGAATTGGGGAATTGACAACTATACGTCGTCGATAGAATTAGGGAAAAAATGGGGGCCTAGCGGTATTGAGTGGTGTTCTTCTCTTTTGTCGACCGCGAGAGGTCGTGGACGTGTTCGAAACCTGAAGGCTCGTTGACTGAGTCCAAATATGAGATTTCCACTTAATTCCCCAAGGATTTTCTGCGCAACATCTACCAACAAACTAAAGAGTTATCGCATACTGCTACTGTTCTTTCTTCGTTTGTGCTAGACTACGTCTGTAATTGCGCCCTTGTATTTTGGTTTTTTTTTTTTGCTTTGTTGTTGCTTATGTTTTAATTAGCATGTTTGACGGTTTATCCATCACCGATTTTTCGGCCTATCGACTCACCGGACGTCGAAATAGAGTGGTAAAATGAGAAGGTAAACATCTTAGTCGATCACAAATATTCAAAGTATCCGTACTCTTTTCTACCTTTCTAGTCTCCATTCCATAGCTCCAATCAATAACCTAAAAACTAGAGTGGGAAAAGGAGAAGGTAAAAATAGGGATCGGATGACATTGACAATGGCTTTTATAGGCTCACTATACAAGGGAGATTGGGAGGAGAACATCATATAGACATCTATATAACCACACCAAAAAGAGGTTTTGCCGGCCTATGTGTTTGCAGGCCCCATCAACCATCTTCTACAATGGGCCCGGTTGTGGTTATGGTGGTGTCACACTCACCTCTCTCATAACTCTCATAATGCATCTCTTCAACCTACACTTGGTCAACGCCAATATTACCACCCATGCTTACACCATGTGTTTTGTGTGATAACCCATTAAAAAAAAAAGGGTGTTTGTCTATATAAAGTATAAACACTAATCCAAAAGACCAAAACTTATTGATTTGGTTGATCAAACTAGAATAATTAAATAAAACTTTTAAGATTTCAGTTTACATTGTTCTAATAGGCCTAATGATTCTAGCAATGAAGGAAGTAGCTAGACTCAATTAAGAATTAGACTAAAATCAAGTTTGTATTGGTTTCATCCTGGTCATGGTCATGGATAGATCACCCAGATTCGGGTCCATAAGCAGTGACAATTGCCCTATGAAGACCCTCTTTTGCTACGGCTCCAATGGGTTCCCTTAACCAAGTCACTGCCTATGAATCGTCGACTCATTCTTCAACAGGCATGCGATCAGAGCCCTATGTACTTAACTCCTAACCAATAGTTTAGGTTGATGGTTTTAGATGGATCGTGTTAATCGAATTGAAAACTGGCTTGATGTGTATCATGGATTCGCAACTTTTCTCTGCAAGCGGTGCGAATCAATCTGCTTTCTACATGTGAGTCTACAACCCGATTACTTATCAAAATTCATGACCCAAAACCAAATTCATCGATCCCAATTTGAGTTGACCCAAACCTCTATATATATATAAACAAGCCTAAAATGATAGGACCATAAGCTCAAAAATTAAAATCCATGATTTTACATTAATTTGACTTAATTTTTTTTCTAACTCGTTCCGAGATATAATGACTTGACTCTTATTTCACTTGAGAGTGACATGTAACCCGAATCTGATCGAGTACTCAATCTAAACTCAATTAGACACTAGAAAGGCATTCTCAAGCTACACGCATAACATTTTTTTTTATACTGACTCATTCTATTAGCCCTATTTTGCAATATTTGATATACGAACATCAGTTCTAATATTTAAGTGTAATAGAATTCAACAATTTATGGCAATTTCAAATATTTTCTAATCTTCTTAAAAATATGAATTTTATTTTGATAACCGATTGCCTTTAAATAAATAAACTATATATGTCTTTTGATATATTCTAATCATTTTTAACTAATCAAGATAAATAAACTATGTAATAAACAATAAAAATGGATTAGAGTATCTCCACGTACCGATCAATTATAGGCATACATGTTATATAGTACTCTCGTTTTATTAAATAAAACTTAACTTTACACATGAAATTAAAGTAAAACTTGTCGGCAAAAAGTAGATCTAGCTTCTTCATTATTCCAATTAAATTACGATACAATGTTGAGACGTGGATTTTGGATGATTAATAAATAGGATAAAATCTTACAAATTAACTAAAATTTTATGTTAATAGGTGAATTAACCTTCTTAGACACTCAACGACTAATTTCATATATAATCCCTAAATTATTCTCATTCAGATTAAAGAATTAATTAATAAGGAGTACTTATTTGTGTCAAGCCTTGCTAGCTGATAAGGATGAGAGGTAGTGATTAATAAGTCACGCGTTTGAATCCTCATTCTCATATTGTAATGGCGTAAGTATCAACCTATATATAAAAAAAACTTATTTGTACACTATATATCACTTGTTGGGTAGTCAATTATAAGTGAGTATTTCTTGCTAAGAAAGTGTACATTCGATCACTTATTTTGGATGTATATATGGAGTGGACTCTGTTGATCATTGTGGGATTGTGGGATAGATCCCACGCTGTTTAAAAAGTGAATCTAATTAAGTCTTATACATAAATGAGTGGGTTACTCCTCCTAACACTAATTGGTTTTAGGATGGGATTCCACTCGACTTGTGTGCTCGGCTGCTTGGGCGTGTATGGCCTCCACATCGTATTTCAGTGTTCTAAATATCGGATATATCGGCCGATATATCGGCGATATATCGGGGATATTTAGAATCCGCTACGATATCGGCATATCGGGTGAAAAATATCGGTCAACGCCTTATATCGGGCCAACGCCGATATATCGGGTCAATATCGGCGATATATCGGGTCAACGTCGATATATCGGGCTAATATCGGTGATATATCGGGGATATTTAGAACTGCCAACTTTGATAAGTTAACTTTAGCCTTTATGAATGAAGTTGTTTTTATTTTATCAAGTTTATTTAGTAATTCTGCAATTTAAATATTATTTTTTCATGTATATTTTTACATTTTGAAGTATAAATATAGTACTTATAGTTAAAAATTAGTAAAATCGACAAATCCGATATATCTCGATATATCCCCGATATATCCCCGATATATCATTTTTACTCCTAACCGATACGACCCCGATACGCGATATTTAGAACCTTGGTCGTATATGACCCCACCGTTATTTTAACACTCTTATCCGCGCATTCGTCGGTGCCTGATTAAAGGATAATCAAACTAAAATCATAAATGGTTTTTCTAACTTATGGAGTATTCATTTTTTTAAATATTTTACTTTTTTTTTTTTTGATTAAGTAAAAATTCGACGCACCGGACAAGCCCGGTTGGTCGAGAGGCCGTAGAAACGGCGACGGAAACCCGTCATACAAACAGATACAAATAAAGTAAAGCAACCCTGCAAAACCGAGAAACAAAGATGCAACAAGGGCAAACACTAGCACTATCGAACCATGAACGAGCATGCAATGAAACCACTCCAACGCCGGAAAGTAGAGGCAACTCAGGAACACCTGGGGAACTTGTGGAAACCTCAGATATGGACCCGGGCGATGGCGAGCCTTCAGGTTTCGATCACGTCCACGACCTCTCGCAGACGGCAACGGAGAGAAACACCGCACAAAAGCCGCTAGTCTTCAAACCAATAGAAAGCACCGTCGGATTCGATCACAGGATTTTATTAAAACCCTTTCGGGATTTGATCAAGCCCTTTCGGGATTTAATAAGGCCCATATAGGTGGGATTATAAACTTTTTCTCTTTTTTTTTCTTTTTTTTTTGTGGGTTGCCTTCGGGCCCAAGGACAAACCTTGGGCCCGAAACACAAGTTTTGGACATCCTCGGGCCCAAGAAAAGTCCTTTGGGCCCAAGGAAAGGGCACATGGGCAAGCAGGGCACAGGGATGGAACTAGATGGATGAACACCGAAGCCGGCGGCCACCGGCAAGGACCACCTCGGGGCATATTGAGAAGGAGGGTGACAAATCCAAACCAAAACCTCAAGAGGGAGGAGGTGAGATGGGGCGGAGGATGTTGTCGAGCCCCCAAGGAAGAGGTCGGGATCCACTAAGGCGACGCCGAGTTGACCAGACCCAAATTCACCCAGATCGGAAACCACACGGGCTCCAAAGAGGGAGGAAGAGAAAGATCTAGGGCGGGATGATGCAGAGGATTCGAAGGGGGAGGCCGGAATCACCTCCGACAACCACCCTAGAGCAGACAAAAGAGGAGGACTCGGATCCACGAATTAGGACAAAATATAGATAGGTGCAGCGATTCCGAGGCCGGGATCGAAACCGCCACCACCAAGGAGTACCCATCGGGGACTAGGATGAAGAGAAGAGGATAAACAAGGCCATCGATGAAGCCAAATCGAACACCGGAAGCAGAGGTTTGACAAAGAATGATGAAATCCTTCGTAGATGGAGGCGCGTGGGGAAGCATCCCCAGCGCGTACTTTTTCACAAAAATGGGTTTTTTTTGTAAATATTTTACGTTATTCATTAATTTAGTCAATTTTAAAATATATTTAAAAAAGTTAATCTATTTATTTTCTAATAAAATATACCTAAACATATGCTTTTGAAATTAAATTAATAAATTTTACTACGTAATTGCCAACAAAAATTAAGTTGCCAAAGTTAATTGAGGAAGGTTGACTTTTGGAGGAGAGGAGTCGTTAGACTAACTCCAAGGATATGATGCAAATGATTAAATATACACATTTTGATGTAAATTGTGCTCTAATGGTTATTTTTGAGTGTTTAAAATGTGCATATTTGCACACAAAATGCTCAAATATAAGCACATCACCTCTCTCGTGTGCAAAAACTTTTTGTCACTTTTCAATAAAGTAAAGTCATTTCTATTGGTTGTTTTTAAGTTTTTTCTTTTCCTTTTTAATTTAATCATATTACTTAAAGATAAGGTGTGTATAAAATGCACATTTAACCAATGGAGTAAAACATCAAAAAGTGATGTGCATTTTTAAACACCCTATACAACCATTGGAGTTAGTATTAGCGTTGGAATAAAATAGAAGTGGAGTAGAAGTTGAAAAGGTGCTGCTGACGTCTGCTCTTACGCCACATTTAACCTACCTCTATTCCTTTCCCTTTCCTTTGCCCAGTGTGTTTCTTCTGCCCCAAATCCCCGCCCCAAGTCCCCGTCCCACGAAATTATTTTACATCTAAATTAATATTAAAAAATTTTAAAAAAATATATTTAGTTTTTACATACTTATTATAACATATTTTTAAAAAAAATCTTAAAAAATCGAATTGTAATTTTTTTTAAAAAATATATCGTAAACTCACATCTTTTAAATACTTAAAAAATCTCTCTATCTCTTAGGAATTATTATAATTTTTATAAGTTGAGTTTTTAAGATTTTTTTTTTCAAATATGTTATAATAAGTATGTAAAAACTAAATATATTTTTTTAAATTTTTTTAATATTAATTTAGATATAAAATAATTTCGTGGGACGGGGACTTGGGGCGGAGATTTGGGGCAGAAGAAACACACTGTCCTTTGCCACCCAATTTTTTTTTTCTTTTGCCACCCATGACCCACCTTTGAACGTCACATTGACTTCCTTTTATTTTACTAAATTTTATTTATTTATTAATATATAAAAATATTAATAAATAAATTGATATTTTTATGTAGCTTTAACTTTCAAAAGGTATATTAATCAATAAGTCAAATAACAAATACTTTGAAAAAAAGAAGTATTATATTTGAAACTTTATTTTGATATTCTAGTGTTTCGCACATTTTATCATACTAACTAAAGTTTTTTTTTTCGGTTTTATGTTAAAAGTTTTGATATTTCACATATTAATCTCAAAGATTAATACGGAGTATTTTTCTTCTTACCTCTATTAATTAAAAGTTGTTATTTTAGCCTCTTATTTTTATATTTAAAAAGCTGTTATTTTAGTTTTTTAGGTGATATTTTTTGTTAAATTATGATATTTGTTATTAAAAATGTGATATTGCATCTTTTGAAAACAACTCCTTTTTTTCATTTGTTAATCATTAACTTTGTAATTAAGTTTAGGTTTTTATTCACATCACCTTATATTACAGAAGAGTTTATTATTCATCTTTTAATTTTTTTAACAAAAATATCTTAATATAATTCATTAATTAGAAAGAGCCATCAAACTCAAATTTATCACCATGTTTTTTTTATTAGGAAATAATTCAAGAGCCTGACATACCTGACAACTCAAGAGACCGACGAAGTCGGCAGACGGTGAAACTGTCACTATATATAAAAAGGTGCAACAATAACAAAGTGGGAGGCGTAAACCCCCGATGAGCAAGTGAGCCAAACCCGTACATGCTGGAGATAACGTAGACTAGCTAAGATCTGATGCCAAGCATCACCAAGCAGCGACACCGTTGGCCAGCGGTATATCAGGAGTCCAGTCCTGTGGGCAGTGAAGACGATCCTCCAAGGAATTTCCTACACGCGGAGTCGCCTCGATACACACCGCCACGACCCCAGCCAATCCCGACACCGGCTGCCAAAGCTCCAACACGGAAAAGGAACACCAAGAGCAATAGAGATCACAACCAAGAACCACCCTTGAAGACGCACCTTGAATCCCTTTCAGACGAAAGGGAATTTATTCAAACCCTAATGGGATTTTCATGCCCTTGCGGGATTTAGGCCCTTTCGGGGTATACTCAAAGAAATGTTTCAACCCTTTCGGTTTTTTTTTCTTCTCCCTAAACCTTGGGCCCCAAGGAACCAAAACTTGGGGCCCAAGGACCCGAAGCTTGGGCCCCAAGGATCTGAAGTTTGGGCCCCAAGGACCAAGGAGGAGCGGGGGCATCTCAGCCCTGGATGCCCATCCAAACGGTGGCGAAGGCGGCCACCGGAGAGCGGCGGAAGCCGAGGAGTAGCCGGAGGACCCGCGACCATGACGGATTGATTTTGTTTCGGTATACGGTGGCGGAGGCTTGTTGAGGTAACGATGGTGAGGGGATGGTGGTGGTTAGGCGTTAAGATTGATAAGAGGCGGTGGTGGTGGGGTGGCGGTGGTGGTGCGGTGGTGGGGTGGTAGTGGTGCGGTGGGGGTTGCGGTGGTGAGGTGGTGGAGGTGGTAATAGGTTAGGGGTTAGGTTTTTATCACCATGTTGTTGATCATAATGCCCTTGCTTCTTTTTTTTTTTTTTTTTGGTAGGAATGCCCTTGCTTCTTTATTTTACTTTTCTATAACTTATTTTTTAAAATTATTCATTAGGTCTGTATACACCAAAAATTTTATATCTAATTTGTAACGGAATTTTTTTCATATTTACGTTAAGATTTTTCCAAAATAAAAAGTTATTTTATAGGTGTTTTTGTGAAAAGTGACTATATAGTAGGTCTATCCACGTACGGGTCATGGACTTGGCGGATACGGGTTAGATGGGTCAAGGGTCGTGGCGGGTCACGCCGTCACGGTGCGGGTTAGGGTCGAGGTTTTTGTGGAAATGACCCGCCGGGGTGACAATTTTGTTTTCTTTTTTTGAAAAATGATGTTTGTTGGGATTAAATTTTAAAAAAATCGATTTTTTAAAAACGGGTCGACCCGTGACCAGTGGCGGAACTAGACTCCCGGTAATAAAGGGGCCGAAATTTTACATTATTTTTTTTGTTTATCAAGCACATTTTTTTTAATCTCTAACTATAGGTAGGAAGGCTTGAATTTCTAATCTCCAAATTAATTAAAGGTTACTCTTTAGACATTAACAACTAAATTATTTATTATTTTACTCTTTCACTATTAATATCATATATAATTACCTATACAAATAATACTAAATACGTAGTATATAATTACATAAGTTACAAAAATATTTGTGGGGGTCAGGGCCATCCCTGGCCACCAAAGTGTTCTGCCACTGCCAGTGACCCACCAGATTATCTGAACCCGTCGACCTGTCTCTCCACGGGTTCGGATGCGGGTCATGAGTTCTTGAGCCGTGACCCACCGGATCCGATCTGTCGACCCGGCGGATCCGACCCGTGAACAGGCCTACTACATAGTGATTTTCTATAATTAACTTACCCTCCTATATTTTATTTTCCGAACTTGAAATGTATGCTATATAATGTAAAGAGTACTATGTAAGGTACACAAGTAGGTGTTGTATCGCCGACAATTTTATGCACTATATATATTATGGTATATATGAAACACGTGACCCCGCCGTATAACTTGCATGAGCTCATATATATATATAAATAATTGGTACATATATGATTATATGAATGCGTGATGTATATATAGGTGACTGCATTTATTAACGACCTAACTCATTCAAACTTAAAGTTAATTACTTCGAAGGTGACATGATCGATTTATTTGATGATACTGCAGCTTCTGCTTACATTGACCGGCCTCTAGTATATCATCATGTCATGACCAAAGAGACAATACATTATATATATATATATATATATATATATATATATATATATATATATATATATATATATATGTATATATATGGGATTTAGACTATGTTTGGCATTATCAGCTAACTTTATGAAACTTTTGATTTTGATATTGTATAGTTTTAAATGAAATAAATATAAGATTTTAGGTTAATTAGCTTTTAGAAACGAAGTTTTTCAACAATTACTCACCCAAGCTCTTTGCAGCAGCATACGGAATTCTTTTAACTAGTTGTCTTGTCAAGTACCAAATTCTTTTCGGTTAAAAAAAATACTCCCTCCGCCTCGCAGTACTTGTTGTTTTAGCTCTATGCAGTATGGACACTTATTAATAAAACATATATTTACTTTACTTTTATAGGTTAAAATACCTAAAAACCGTAATTATTACATATAAAAAAGAGCAATTATTACCTATAAAGACAATAACTATAGCTAAAACAGCAAGTTTTTTTATACAACTTAATACTCTAAAACAACAAGTATTGCGAGACCGAAGGAGTACATGTTAGTTTGACTTTTTAAAGAAGAATTTTTCACCAAGTCCAAGTCTAAAGGGTGGATTCGTATGGGACGGGGTTAATAAACTGACTAAAATTATAAACAGGGTAAAATTTATAAACAGTTGTTAAAAGTAGTTAAAAATTTATGAAAAAATACAAACTCCGTATGGGACAAAAAAGTGTTTATTTGTAAAAAAAAAATGGTGTTTATTTGGTTATTATTAAGGGTATTATGATACTTTTAAACCAAGTAAACAAATAAACACCAAAATAAGCTATCACAAGTAGCTTTTTTTTTAAACACAAAATTTAACCAAAACACAAGTTTATTTGCTCCCCATACAACCTTTTTACCTATTTATAAAATAATTAGTTGTTTCTACTTAATTTTTAAGTGTTTATTTCAACACCCATACATATTTTTTAATTATTACTGTACTAAAAAAAGCATATATATATATATTTTTTAATTATTACTGTACTAAAAAAAAATTACAGCTCACACGTACTAGCTAGGGCAAAAGAAACAAAAGAAAAAACAAAAATACAAAAAAAAAAGAAAAAAAGAAAAAAAAAAACAGTGGAGGAAGAGGCATCGAGGAATGAAGCAAGCTGTTTCACAGCTGTATAGTCCAATCAGATTCGATCAGATGTTGGGAAAAGTAAGGGAATGTGAATTCATGCAACCCTACCTCTCTTACGGTGCACCCCTTCACACCGTACCCCCCCACCCCACCCCACTATTAAATCCCAATACCTTTCACGTGTTGATTTTTCAACTTTTGTCTCCCTCTTAAACGAAATTGGTAAATAGGTTAAATTCACCACTAATTTTTACTATTTACAACGCTAATCACCGTAGCTTCTTACGATGGATTTAATGGCGGATTAGGGAGGCCATTGCAGCTGAACTCTACCACAACAATGCGGTGAGCATGTATATAGTACCCAAGCCACCACAACAAGATACGGTGGGTACGTATACGATACTCAGGACACCGATGTATGTTGCAGTGACCTCTCTAATCTGTCATTGAACCCACCGTAAAAAGCTATGGTGATTAGCGGTATAAATAATAAAAATTAGCAGTGTAGATATTGTTTTCATTGATAAATACACGATTAAATTGCATAACAGGTGGTGTGAAGGTGAAGTGTGAGTGTGTTGTTAGATGTAAACTCGTAATGTGAGTGTGCATTCTGTTGGGATTGTGGGAGTCCCAAATTGAAAAATAAGGTGAAAATCAAACCAAAATATAAGGAAGGATGAAGCCTCTACACAATGGCTTAAGCTTTTATGTAAAGTGATGGATCCCGACCTTATAACCAAAAATAAGATAAACCCGATACGACTCCCGATTTGATACGACCCGACCGGAATTCTCGGATTCTCACCATTCAGAGAAGAATAGACTGAATGCGCAGTCACATGTCATGTGCATGCTGTAAGACACTTAAATTTTAGAGATTTTTTTAACCAAATTTGTTGGTTAACCTATTTATTGTTATTTCAACTATTAATTAACTAGATGCTATATAAGATACTTGACGTTTTGAACCTCTTTTATTTATTTATTTTTAAAATGCGATTCTTGCTCATTTTAAAAATCAACAATAAAAAACTTTTTACATTTTAAGAAATTTCATTTCTCATTTAAAATTATTTATGAATTTTTTCATAAATTATGGAGTACTATTTGAAAAGATTTCACTCCCCTCTACAAACAACCGATCAAAAGTGTGTAAAAAAAACACAAATCGATACCCATCAATACAAATCAATACCTAACAAAATCTAAAACATCCTATACTCCATATTATTGATCAAACTATACTTTTTAAAACATCTATCTATCTATATATTACTTAAAACCAAAGCCTTTTGGCCACGTGTCGCATCCTCGCGAGCCGATATTTTTGGCAACATCTATTTTATATATTTAATACATTTTTCAACCAATCTATATCTATATCTATCTATATATTACTTAAAACCAAAACCTTTTGGTCACGTGTTGCATCCTCGCGAGCCGATATTTTTGGCAACATCTATTTTATATATTTAATACATTTTTCAACCAAAAGGATTAATTCAAAACTTTTTACAATTTTCAACCAATAGGATTAATTCAAAACTTTTTAAAATAAGTTAATACTAACTATATAATATTATTTCATTCTATATTTATTATACAATATCATTTCAAGCTATTTTCTTTAAACAATGGGATGAATTTAAAAAACTTTTTTAAAAAATATATATTGTACGTTCCAAATATATGATTTTTTTAGCAACCAATCTATATATATAATGAAAACTATTTTTGGTTTTATAATAACCTTAATTTTTTTGAATTTCACCCACCAAGTCTAATCTATATAAAATGTCAAATGATAAATGATAAAAAATCTAAACATTTTTTTAACCATCTATATCTATATCTATATATTACTTAAAACCAATGTCTTTTGGCCACGTGTCGCATCCTCGCGAGCCGATATTTTTGGCAACATCTATTTTATATATTTAATACATTTTCAACCAATCTATATCTATATAATTACTTAATTTCGTATACTTTCCGCTGACGTGGCGCACTCTCCTTATTCCACTCCCTTCTAACCAATCACGTTTTTTCTTTTAATTTTCATTTTTTTACTCATTTACTAACCATCTATATAATTACTTAATTTCGTATACTTTCCGCTGACGTGGCGCGTTCTCCTTATTCCACTCCCTTCTAACCAATCACGTTTTTTCTTTTAATTTTCATTTTTTACTCATTTACTAACCATTGGGTTTAATTTAAAATATCTATCGATATAATATCTTAATTTATAATATTTTTGATGATATGTCAACAACTCCTTCATTGGGTTTAATTTTTTACCCATTTACTAAACATTGGGTTTAAATCAAAATATTGGATTAAATCTAAAGTCTACTATTAATCTATATTTAAATCTTTATACATTACAATACTAATAATCTATATCAACATAATATCTTAATTTAAAAACCTTTTCATGGAGCCTAACTTTATGGTTAACATTTTTACCATTTTCTTAAAGATTTCAAGTCTACCTTCATTATTTTATTTAGTATTAAATATCTCGAACCTGTCTTATGCTTTCAAATCTGTTTTATCTGTTCAAAATCTGGAATCTGTTCGCACTTCCCAGTTGGTGTTCGTAACCATAATCTGTTATCGTTCGATAACAATATTGTTGTTTTAAAATTTCCAAACATTTGTTTATGTTTTATTTGGTCATTCCTTATAATAATTATTTTATATTGTCATTTTTTATTTCCATCGCAACCGCGCCATGGCGCGGGTATTATACTAGTATTACTTAAAACCAAAGTCTTTTGGCCACGTGTCGCATCCTCGCGAGCCGATATTTTTGGCAACATCTATTTTATATATTTATCTATCTATATCTATATATTACTTAAAACCAAAGCCTTTTGGCCACGTATCGCATCCTCGCGAGCCGATATTTTTGGCAACATCTATTTTATATATTTATATTTATTTATTTAACTTCCTATTATGAGAGAGCTACATTTTTGGCAACATCTATTTTATATATTTATATATATTTATAATTTTATTTTTCATTTACAAATCACATTTTTTTGACCAATCACATTTTTTTTATCTTTTTTTTTTCCTTTTTCCAAACCAAAATCCTTATTCACAAGAAAAGGAATTTTAGTCGCCTCTTTCCTGCATACGCCTCCTTCTCCAAAGAGTTTAGAGTTTCAGTCGCCTCTTTCCTGTAGACGCCTCCTTTTTGCTTATTTCGCTCGCCATCTTTGTCCAATCGCACAACGAATCTTTTTTTTTCCGCTTTCATATTGAGAATTCGCCATCTTTGCTGCTCAGACCGTGGATTCATCGACTTTCAGACCGGGGATTCGTAATTGCTGCCGAGGTATATATTGTCATTCTCGATTCTTCTTTTTTAGATTTTGCTCTTTTTTTTTTCTCTATGAGCTGGAAATCGATTGGAATTAGTTAGATTTAGAACTTGATTGGAGCTTTGATGATTTTGCTGGTTAATCAGTCGATTCGTAGTTGCTCAAGTTATCGATTCATCTTTTTTGGACGTGATGACTCTCACCATCATGCGTGCTCTGCCTCGTGAGGTGAATTTAATATCTCTGTGGAGGGCCTTCTACCTTATAGCCATTGCATTACCTTCAATGTAAGTGTATGTTGTTGCGATTCGAAGAGATTATTGAGAACTGAATTTAGTGTGCGATTCATTTTTGGGGGGTTTCAAGTACAATGCGAAGTGCAGGCACTGACGTCGAACCAAGCTTTGATTCTAAGCTGTTCCTCTAGAATCTAGCGTGCATCGCTTTCTGTTTTGTTCGAATTTAGTTGTTTGTTTGTGAGAGACAGCTACATGAGTTGTATGTTGATTAACGATTTCTCTTTGGTGCTCTGCTCTACCCTTATGGATTGTGTTTAGTTGGTTTTACATAATAATATTAATAATACTAATATACTATCATGAATAACAAGTACACTACAAGTGTTTTCTATCTACTATTATCGGGTTATACAGGCATAAATATGATTTTTTCTAAAAAGCGATATGGCGCGGGCATGTGACTAGTCTTATATTTATAATAGGAGGTTAAAATTTACCCGAAAAAAAAAATGAATAAACTAGTCATTAGTCAACCACTCTAATAATCGTACGGCCCTCTCTAAAAATAAATAATCGTACGGCCCTTATTCAATTTCCTACCCATATAGCTTTGGCCTTTTGATGGACGGCTACGATGGGCCCAATCACCACTACACCCTCCGCATGCGCCTCATGGCTGATAGCCTGATACTCCTCTACACCTTTTTTTAGTTGATTTTTTTTTTTATTAGATAAGAATTCGAGTTCAGAAGGCCGGACGAGCCGGCAGATAGAAGAGCCGTCTAAAACCCCTAACATACAATAAAACATATCGGTGCAAACATAGACAATAGACTCTAAAAAAACGAAATCACAAGATCTAAACTAAACTGGATGTGGTTGAAGACGATGGACGAAATCAAGCCCTACGTACACTGAAGCAGAGCCGTAGGTCAGTTGATTTTTCATCTTTTAGAATCTTATACACATCCTATATTACAATTCATTATTCATTTTCTAAAACAACTATCATCTTTTATATAGAGGAAAGAATTCAAAATATCAGACAAATCTTTACCTGATAGATTGAGTCATTGAGAGGTCAAACGACAATAGCATCGACCAACATAACAAATATATATATTCGACGGAACAACTGTAAAATAAAATTGAAAGAGTTATCATGTACATCTAAAATAATACTCCATTTGTTCAGCAGTCTAGATCATTTTAGATTTTACAAGTTTTTAAAAAAGTTTAAAAAAATCGCAAAGTATTATCTTTTTTATTATTTTTTGTTGATAATTTGACACTTACTTATTAAATAAGTATCCATTATTTAAAAATTCATTACCAAATTAATAGTTTATTATTTTTTTTTAACATTTTTTAAAATTTATAAATTCTAAAATGGCCCCCTTTTTTTTCCCTAAAACAAAATAAGAATTTGAGACGTGTTAGACACTGCTGATCCACCACCCAATAATAGATTTTATAACAAGGAAAATGCCCTTTGGAATTTGGATGAGAGACGATTGCATTTTTTTTTATAAGGTAATAATTTGAGATCAGATATACCTGAATCTCGATGGCCGACAAGTCGGCAGACATACACCGTCAAGACATACAAACGAAAACAAAAGTAGTGCAATACAACAAGTGAAAATGCACCCTACAAGAAATGAGCCAAGGCAAAACTAAATCTAACACGATGGGGACGCAGACTACGGACGAAAGCCAAGCACCATCCTACAACAGCACCGCTGGTCGACGATACATCAGGACTCCCTGTGGGGGGTGAAGACGAACCTCCAGGAAGCTCCTTCCTGTACACGGAGTCGCCCCGTACACACCACCTCGATCCCAGACAGACCCGACTCCGACTGCCAGAACCCCAACATAGAAGAAGAACGCCCAAGCCGCACCAAAGAGAGACACACGCTACTCGAACAAACCACACCACGAAGGACCGATCACAACAGACGATTGCATCTTGGTCCACTACATATCGATGTTGAGCATATACTCTTTTTTAATAAGTAAATATTTCGAATGACAATTAAGGATGAGTCCTTTGCCAACCGAAAACATCTTGACGAATGAGGTAGATGAGACCTAGATGATTCTAATTAATGGTTCCAGTAGTCTGGTGGTAAAAATGTTCAACCTTAATTATTTGTCACCAAATTACATACTACCTGAAAAAAAATCCAAGGTTAGCTAGGGAGTCAGAGATTATCATCTAAACAATTGAGCATTTATTACTTAAGGGAGTACTCCCTCCGATCATAAATGTAAGACTTTTTTCACTTTTGTGCACATGGCTCAAGGAGTTAAAAAACTATATAAAATTTTTTTTTTACAACATACATTTAGTAATACTTATTAGTAATAGTATTAAATTTTCTTGTTCATTCGGAAAAAAAACATGTCGTTAACTATTCACACACACTTTTTTATAATAGAAAAAAAAATTATATATATATATATAAAATATTCATTTTTTGTTATAATTTTTTTAACAATTTTATACTTATAATAGTAACTACGAAATTGTTGGAAAATTTTATAAAAAAAATAGATATTTTATATAGTTTGTATCATCCTAAAAAGTATGCGTGAATACGACATGTTTTGCCGAATAGAGAGAGTAATAAAAATAATATTTTATATAGTTTTTAACTCGTTAAACTACATGTGTAACAATAAAAATATCTTATATTTATGATAGGAGGGAGTATCTATTCCTAGTATTTGGCTAAAAAAGTATAATTTGAAAATAGAAGGGTGAAAAAGTAGAATACTTTAATCGCACGGTCCTGGAAATAATTTTAGCTTCTTGAGGAAAAAGTGCTTAGCTGGAAAATAGAGGAAGATAGCTGGGCAGCGTACGATCGGGCGTAGCGCAGCTGCTGCGAACGACGTCGTTTGGATTGTGGAGAACTGCAGACGCGCAACTTGCCAAGTTTCATTTCATGCGTTCTTTTAGTTGATTCTTTTTGTTCCTATTTTACCCTTCATTCATGCACATACTCCCATTTTGTCCCTACGAACTCTTTTTTTTTTTTTTCAATCCTTTGAATAGTTTTTTTTTATATAGAATTTGAAAAGTAAATATTAAATGGACCACCCTACCTATAGTGGAAATTCATGGATGGGTCGATTACAATTACACACCCATATGGACAAAGGAATACCAAGTCATTAATTTACCATCAATACTTAATTTTTTTTTATCTATTTTTTTAAATAAGAAATTACTATTGAATTTTTTAAAAAAGTATCATACAAGCCTACAAGGTATCAATTTTTCTATTAAAATTATTTTAAATTTTTTTACTTATTAATTATCACAACCCTTAAAAAAAAAATCGAAAACACAAATTCAAATTAAAAAACCTCATAACTTACCACAATTAAACTTTAAAATATCAACCATTTTTAATCAAAATTAACATACTAAAATATCAAATATTTCTAATCGAAGTATAAAATATACTCCGTAATATAAAGTTTCAACATCATGTACATGCAATTAAAATGATATAAACACACACATAAAAGCAAAATGCCAAAATTATAAAAGTAGTATAGGACATTTAATTTTTTCCAAATAACATATAATTGCTAAAAGTAGCAATAAATGGGACCTAATCAAACAACAATCCTATCTTAAAACGCATTTCCATTGGATAATAGGTCTCAATCACTTAGTAGTCAACATTAACTCATCAAACTTTTCTCTCTTTTTTTCTTCATCTATCCATTGATCCCTTTGAAGAGCTAATGGCAGAATCCGTAAATACCCTACGTCTTTTCGCCCTTTTATAGAATTATATCAAACAAATGGTATAAATAAAATTCAAATTGTTTAACCTATATCCTTAAAACATATGTTAAATATACCGGTTTAAAAAATATTCAACTATGTTAACTAATTTAGCTAATTTTAAATATTATTGAAATCTTATGTTATTTGAATGAAGAATCCGTCTGACCTAAATGTTGATGAATTAAAACTATCTTAGTTTGGTTTGCGCGCTGTGTCGAAAAAGATGTACGTCTTCCATTATTTTTGAATATTTTCAGGGTATGAAAACTCAAAAAATGGATTAACCCGACCTATATATCATCGAGTTCAACTATTTAGTACGTAGTATAGACGATAATTAGAAATGATAAGCTTTTTGCGGATAAAAAAAATAAATAAATTTATAAGCTCTTTGCAGTAGCAAACCTTGTAACATTTGGTGCTATTTTGTAATATTGAACACTTTGTGGTTTTTATGACTCTTTTTTCCCTGTATTTTTGTTCGATACTTTTATACCCCTTCTCAAAACATCCTAGCTTCGCCATTGATACTCGTTATCATCTAATCTTGGATATGGTTCAGTTGGACAACTCCAAAAAAAAGTAAATGTTTTTTTTTACTTGGGTTGATCAAGTTCATTTCGTTATTCCGTTATTCCGTTATTCAGTAACTTAATCAGTCTATATGTCTCCAGATATCAAGTAACAAAAATAAATAAAAAAAGTTAAAAAAATTGCTTTATTTTTCAAAATTTACAATATTATAAAATAAGTGATTATAAAATAAATTAATCACGCATGATTTTTTTTTTTATGGATAATTTAAAGGCTTTGTCTAATACTCCCTCCGTTTAAAAACATAGGTCTTTTTAGGTTTGGAATTTTGTTTAGAAATATAAGTACTTTTAGGTTTTCGAGGCATTGGGATAAAAGAAAAGTAACTTTTTGAGTTGTTTTGTGAAATGTTATTGATTGATAATAGTAGTGGATAATTAATGAGGGGTATAAAAGTAATATTTTTAGACTTTTCTTAATATGTGTGCAAAAGTCTAAAATGACTTATAATTTTGAACGGAGGGCGTATACCCTCAAGTAATTTGAAAGAGCCCTAAACCAGGGTCAAAGATTGGACTAAAAAGCATAAGAAGCAGTCAAACACATGATTATTTGAAATTTTTAGAAGAGCACAAATTTCAACACTAACGAAAAAAGGAAACATCAAACGTATCCGGTATTTCGTGGTTTCTACGAGGGCAAATCAGTCATTTTACTCCCTGTATAAGTAAGGGCGAGTTCAGTTTCCAACACTTCCTGGCGCAACCCCTGAAAAAGACTCCCCCACCTCTCCCTTCTTCCTCTCTGGGGCAATTCGTCGAACACCTTACAGGCACCGCCGGTGAATCGCCGGCGACACAACGGAGTCGGAAACCAGGCACATCGGGCTCCGAGAAACGGCTCTTCCCCGTGGTTCTCACTTGTTTTGCTCGGGATGGTTCCGTCGGCGGGATGAAAGGCGGTGTATTTCCTGGCGATTAGAGGGATTGGGAAAGGGGGATTCGGAGTTCGGTGAGGAATTGGAGGCGATTTGAGATGGGGAGGGTGGGGTTGGGTGTGGCGGTCGGTATAGCGGCGGTGACGTGTACAGTAGCGGCGGTGATGGTTGGGAGGAGGGTGAAGAGCCGTCGGAAGTGGAAGAGAGTGGTGGCGATTTTGAGGGAGATGGAGGAGATGTGTGGGACCCCCGTCAGCCGGTTGAGACAGGTGGTGGACGCCATGGCGGTGGAGATGCACGCCGGATTGGCATCTGAAGGCGGTTCCAAGCTTAAAATGTTGCTCACCTTTGTTGATAGACTCCCCAATGGGTATCTCTTCCGTTCTCCCTCCGTCGTTTTCTGTAGATTCTTTACGCTTTAGGTTATGCGACGACGCGTTTCGTCTTCAGTTTTTTTTGTTGTTTCTTCTTCTTTTCTTGCTTGTGGGCTTCCCCATTTAATACCCCCTCTCTCTCTAATGTAACGTCTTTTCGACTGATTTCTGCGGTTGATTTTGTGAGGTTTGTGTGTTATTTTGATTATCTGTTTGTTTGATTGTTACCAATTTCATTTTTCCTCTGAAAATTTGCTGATTTGTAGTCTTAAATTCCACTTTTCAGGGGCTCGTTTGAGACTTTGAGGAGTCTAGAGGTTGAATTTGAAGTGTATCTTCAGCTTGCATTCTGGTTTTGTGAATTGATTTTTCTTAGTTTTCATGTCTTCTGTGTAGTTCTTTGTCCATTGACAAATTTCTGAATTGAATCTCCTCGAGGAATCCTCTAAGGATCGTACGAATGGTATAAATATATCGTGTTGGAATGTCATTCCTATAGATGATGCTCGGTAAGCTTCTAATATATTTTCGGAATCATCCAACCCGAAAGTGGAAGTGGGTATGAGCTCATGTTCTAAAAGTTGGGAATTTCATTCCTAATTCGATTCTTGATACCCATTCACTAGTGGGTTCAATAGCATCTGTTTCCCCCTTCATATCTCTTAGGAAAGCCACAAAGAAAACCATGGTTTCTAAATTGGAATTCATCATGTGCTATCTCTGTGAAGAACATTTTTTTTTAATCTCAAGTCAATGTCTTGGAACTGTTGGCGTTTATCAGTTTATGTGTGTTCACTTAACTTTGTGTTCTTCCTTCCATGGTCTATTGGGAGATCACTACTGGTCAGTTTATAAGTAAACAACACTTGCATTTTCTGTTTTGAAGCTGTATAATGATTAGGGGGTTATGTATGTTTTTCTCCTCGATGGTGTGCTTCCTCTTCCATGATCAGTTTCAAAGTTTATATTTCCAGTGTGAATGTGTTTCATTTCAGATTTGTGATTAGTTACTTTCTTCTTTTTGTGCTTTCTGTCCCTCGTTTCTTGGCTATGATATAAGCGAAGGAGTTGAAAAGAAGAAAGACTCGAATTTAGCTTTATGTAACTTCATCCTAAATGTGAATGTGATGATTGATTTTGTTTTCGTCTTCATAGGAGTGAAAAAGGAACATATTATGCACTAGATCTGGGAGGTACTAATTTCAGGGTCCTGCGAGTTCAACTAGGAGGAAGAAGATCTGGCATCCTGAGACACGATATTGAAAGGCAGTCCATATCAGAGGCATTGTTTTTAGGCACAAGCAAGGTTTTGAGAGTTAATTGAACAGTCCTTTCAGATCTGTTCTATAAAACTTCACGCATCCTGATTCATCTAGAGTGTATGCTATTATATTTTTGCAGGATCTGTTCGAATTTATAGCCTCGTCTCTGAAGAACTTTGTGGAGAAGGAAGATGAACAAGATTCCGAGCCTTCTGTGTCACAAAGGGAACTTGGGTTTTCCTTTTCCTTTCCTGTAAAACAAATATCTGTTTCGTCTGGCACCCTTATCAAATGGACAAAAGGGTTTTCAATCGACGACATGGTTAGTCAATCTTTTCATCAGACGTTTTAACGAAGCTTTTATTAGGTGGTAGTGCTTTAATGTCTTGACTGTCTTAATACTCACCCTATTATTTGTTCAATGATCTCTTGTTAGATTGGGAAGGACGTAGCCAAGTGCCTACAAGAAGCAATTACTGAGAATGGCCTTGATATGCATGTTGCAGTTTTGGTGAGGGCTCTTTTTTCTTCTTGGATTGAGTCTTCCTTTTGCATTAAATACTTGATTTTTTGAAGAAAGAAGTTAAAGATACCTTAGCTACTATGTAGTACCTTCTTCTTCTTCTTATCTCTTCTCTTTTGTGCTTGTTGTTCACCTACCACCGTTACTTAGAGACCGGTCAATTTGCCTTCAATGCCTACTTTCGTAGGCCTAATTGATGGATCCAATTGTAATGCACTAGCACAAGGTGGTCGATGATGGGGCACCAAAAGAGCACTAGTAAAATGGGATGCAACTTTTTAGCATTCTAGGATGAGTTGCTTACGTCTTAGACAACACTTGTGAATTCATTGGTACTTTGATTTAGGAATGGCGTCAATCATTTACATCATCTTTGAGGCTTTGACTGAGTTTCTTTTGATTTTTTTTTCTGTGTGTTTAGAGACATAATCCATGATACCCATGTGACTAATGACTATTCTAAGAGACTTTTACCGTTTTTGGTGAACAGGTAAATGATTCTGTTGGAACATTAGCCCTCGGCCATTATAATGACGAGGACACTGTTGCTGCTGTGATCATTGGTACAGGAACTAACGCTTGCTACATGGAACGGGCAGATGCCATTATAAAGGCTCAAGGCCTTCCTACAACGTCAGGAAGGATGGTATTTCCCTGTCATTCACCTGCCATCCTAGTAGTTTCAAGAGAACCCTTTCGTTCCTCTACTCATCGTCAAATTGTTCTATTTGGATTTGATTAGGCGATCAACATGGAGTGGGCAAATTTCTGGTCATCTCATTTGCCGAGGACTCCTTATGACATTGAGCTAGACTCTCAGAGCCCCAATCCAAGTGAACAGGTAGTTTCATAATTCATTTGCCCGAAAACTCCTTGCAAACCACATCAGTTTAAATAGCTGAAGGACACTTTACTCTTTCCACAGGGTTTCGAGAAAATGATATCAGGATTTTATCTTGGCGATATTGTAAGGAGGGTCTTACTTAGGATGTCACAGGAATCCGATATATTTGGACCTGTTTCGTCAAAATTGTCTACACCATTTCTCTTGAGGTACATCATTCAATCACTTTCATCCTATCACACCCCTTTCTTGTGATTGATTGCAATCAATGGAAGCAGAATCTTTTAGGTATACGCTAGTAATCGACTTCCTGCTTCTTCAGAACACCTTTGATGGCTGTCATGCACGAGGACGAAACTCCAGACTTGCGAGAAGTAGCTAGAATTCTAGACGAAGTTCTCGAGGTTTGTAATCTAACAGGAAAAAAAAATTGCAATTGAGATCATTTTTCATCCTATTGAAAGCTGATTTATATACACTCCTACAGATAAGAGACATTCCCTTGAAGGTGAGGAAGCTCGTGGTTAATGTATGCGACATTGTTACACGTAGGGCAGCCCGTTTAGCGGCTGCAGGCATTGTCGGGATCTTGAAGAAGATCGGTAGAGACGGGAGCAGTGGGGTCACAAGCGGGAGACCCAAGGGGACCGGGGCGAGCAGCAGTGGTGGGGCCAGTGGCAGCCCAAGTAGGACTAAGATCAGGAGGACGGTGGTGTCGATTGAAGGGGCTGTATATACAAACTACAGGTTCTTCAGGGAGTACCTGGAGGAGGCTGTGGCGGAGATCTTGGGGGAAGACGTGGCGCCTTACGTGGTGCTGAAGGAGGTCGAAGATGGGTCGGGATTGGGGGCGGCGCTTCTCGCCGCCACTCAATCCTCCATGGGATTGGTGGTTTGATCAGTGTTCGTAGGTGGTTGCTATAATGCAAAGAATATATATGTATATAGGCATATAGCTTGTATATGCATATATTTATATAAGGATTATATATATAGGCTTGTATACTGTAGAATTCATTTATCATATTCAATTTATATTAGATGTATAAAATGTGTTTGATCAGCTATACCCAACTCTCTGCAGTTTCTTTTAGTAAAATCTTTATTTGTTTATTTATTAATTATTATTGTGGTAAATGTATTAATGAGGAAAAAGTAGTTACATGAAAACTAGTTTCTTCCTTCTCAGAGTGCATGTTACTTGATGATTGTACCACTTTTCTTTTTTCCTGTATTTTCGATTTTTGTTTGTTCAACGGTTTATCCATCTGTCGACTTATCGGCATCTCGAGTTTCAGGTGTGTCTGAGCTCAAATTTTTACTTAATAAAAAAAAAAGTTACATGAAAACTATTAAACCAAGAAGTATAAGACCAATATGCAGGAAACATGATCTTGCCATTGATTGCATCACAAACTGACAAGACAAAAGCTTAAAAGCTTTTCATGAAAGTCCCAAAAAGGAATGGTGAAAGCGGATCACCCTGTCGAATGAGGATGGAGAATGAAGTGGACGAGAGTTTCTTCGAAGAAGACTCTGTTGTGATGTGTGGATAATCCGTCCCACATCGAAAAACACGGAACCCCGGGCCTAGTATATAAGTCAGTGGGCCACTCCTCCTATTGCCAATTGGTTTTAGGATGGAACCCCGCTAGTCTTGTGCGCTCGGCTTGGGTGCGCATGATGCGCTCGAACGTGTGAACCCCCCACGTCGTATGCTCGGGCCTAGTATATAAGTCAGTGTTCCACAACACGGAACCTCTGGTCTTGTGTACTCAGCTTGGGTGCGCATGACATTAGCAATTTCCAGCGTAAACCAATAGAGTTTTGAGCGCCAAAGAAGAGTCTAGTTTTTGCAAGCAAGGATCTTAGTAGTCGTCTTGAATACAATGTTGCATCAAGAGATGTGTATGGACTATATGGAGTCAGTGGGAAAATATGTATAATCTTATGGATGAGGTGCATTAGCCATAAGTTTATGAGTCGATTCTCGTCAGGCCGTTCAATCAATTTTGAAGGTTCACTTTATAAGTTTATTTGTGATTAATTATACCAGAAAATGAGAATTCTTCATTTCATAATGTAATAGCCTAGATATTCGATAAAGCAAATAAAAGAATCGAAAAACAATCAATGCTAAATAGTAAATATTGCCCTTGAAACTCGGTTTTGTTTCACAATATTTGTTATTCTAGGTATATTTAATGTTCAAACATTTCAAATGTATTATTCCTTTGTCTATTTAATAGTTTTAGTTCCTAAAAGTTTCTTATACTACTCAAAATATTCTTCTTCTTTGATCATCGGCTCATTTTTTCTTTTAACTCATTTATTTGTTACATTACACTGTATCCCTTCTTAGAGTATGGGATGGGTTTTAAAATGTACTCCCTCCGTTCCTTTTTATTTATCATTTTACTATTTAGGCACGTTTTTTAAGGTGATAAAAACTATAAAAATTATTTATTTTTTTAATATTTTTTTTTAATAATCTCATACTTATTAGTAATAAGTGTAATATTATTAAAAAAGATTGAATATAAAATTAATATTTTATATAGTTTTTACATTCCTAAAAAAACGTGCAAATTAGAAAATGTCAAATATTAAAGAACGGAGGGAGTACACTATTTCTCAAATTGTGTTGAAAATGTGTTTTCAAGTGATCTACAAGAGTCTTACACAAAGACAGGAAAAGGAAAATAGGAAACAAAGACAAACAATCAAAGAATAAGCAAAAGACAAAGAAAACCAAGATAGAGCAAGGGAGAAAATGATGGGAACACAAAAAAATAGGTAGAACCCTGAGTAAGGATCACTTGGTCTACTCGATTTTATGGTCCGCTTGTTTTAATTGGTGGATAATTATTAAAATTCAGTATTAAACATTATTTTTTAGGATTTTTTTGGTAACCGTCCAAAATAAGGGGGCTGTTTTGCAAAATGTCCATTTTCATAGTGGCTTTTGCAAAATGTCCAAAATTGACATTTTTACCCCTAGCTTCAATACCCTCCTATTTTTTCCTATTGCCGAACGGCAATTTCTTCTGATTCACGGAACGACGAGGAGGAACGCGAGTTTCTTCACCAGGCCTCCCCGATTTCCCTGATTTCGAAGATTTCGATCTCGATCTGAAGCAGGAACGCCAATTTCTTCATCAGGCATCGTCGATTTCGCCATCAGTCATCAAACCTGAACGAATTTGTGCTCAGCTATAGCACTGTAATCCCGAATTCAGATTTCAAAAGAGGTAAATATCGAATTTGCGCTCGTTTGTTGTTTGATACGTGAATATTGTCATTGATTTTGATCTTAGTTGATGATTTTCATTTCAGTAGCAAATTTGGTGATTTTTGTACTGTAATCCCGAATTCTGTTTTTGATACATGTGTTTGAATAACACTGGATGCCTGTCATCCCAGTATCTAATTGCAATTTGATTATGATAGATGTGTTTGAGTGAAATTGGATGCCTGTCCTCACAACATCTCAGTTTGATTTTGGTCTTAGTTTGAATAACACTAGATGCCTGTCATCCCAGTAGCTAATTGCTATTTGATTATGATAGATGTGTTTGAGTGAAATTGGATGCCTGTCCTCACAGCATCTCAGTTTGGTTTTGGTCTCAGTTTGAACAACACTGGATGACTGTCATCCCAGTAGCCAATTGCTATTTGATTATGATAGATGTGTTTGAGTGAAATTGGATGCCTGTCATCACAGCATCTCAGTTTGGTTTTGGTCTCAGTTTGAACAACACTGGATGACTGTCATCCCAGTAGCTAATTGCTATTTGATTATGATAGATGTGTTTGAGTGAAATTGGATGCCTGTCATCACAGCATCTCAGTTTGGTTTTGGTCTCAGTTTGAACAACACTGGATGCCTGTCATCCCAGTAGCTAATTGCAATTTGATTATGATAGATGTGTTTGAGTGAAATTGGATGCCTGTCATCACACCATCTCAGTTTGATTTTGGTCTTAGTTTGAATAACACTGGATGCCTGTCATCCCAGTAGCTAATTGCTATTTGATTATGATAGCTGTGTTTGAGTGAAATTGGATGCCTGTCATCACACCATCTCAGTTTGATTTTGGTCTTAGTTTGAATAACACTGGATGCCTGTCATCCCAGTAGCTAATTGCTATTTGATTATGATAGCTGTGTTTGAGTGAAATTGGATGTCTGTCATCACACCATCTCAGTTTGGTTTTGGTCTTAGTTTGAATAACACTGGATGCCTGTCATCCCAGTAGCTAATTGCTATTTGATTATGATAGTTGTGTTTGAGTGAAATTGGATGTCTGTCATCACACCATCTCAGTTTGGTTTTGGTCTTAGTTTGAATAACACTGGATGCCTGTCATCCCAGTATCTAATTGCTATTTGATTATGATAGTTGTGTTTGAGTGAAATTGGATGCCTGTCATCACATCATCTCAGTTTGAACAACACTGGATGCCTGTCATCCCAGTATCTAATTGCAATTTGATTTTGATAGTTGTGTATTAAGCTTAAGAGATGTCACCAGGGAACAGGTATAATGGATGTCAATCTGCTAACGGTAAAATTTGGAGGAGAATGGAAGATGGAAGAAGATGATTTAGTGTTTGTTGGGGATGTGTCATCAAAAGTGATTGTCATCAATCAACCTATGAGTATGTATGAGATGAGGGATAATCAACAGATTCATCAACAGTGACAGTTTGGCTCCTAATCTTCAATTCAGCCATTTGCATCCTTTCAAGAAAACTATGGAGCCTTTTTTGATTGAGAATGACAGTGATTTGAGGAGTTTCTTTCAAATGAGTGAAGTGAAGGAAGTGAATTGGACATTGCCTTTATATGCTACTGTTGTAAAGGAAATCATTGAAGATCGTGTTACACACTCCATGAATGATGAAAATCAGTTGGTTTTACATGCTGACAGCTATTTCAAGAATACATATGTGATGGAAGACAGCTTCTGTGTGCAGAATGATGATGTAGACTGCATAAATAATTCCAATGATACATATGATAATGGAGATGATACCGAGATTGAGAGTGGCATCAGTAGCACTACAATGTCCACAAATTATTCAGAATCTATAAGTTCAAGAAAAGGGGTCATTATTATAGCCGTGGGACAACTGTTCAAAACAAAAGAACATCTGAAAGATGCTATTGCATTGTTGGCTGCACAAGAAACGTTTGCTTACAGGGTGAAAAAGACAACACCAAGTTATTACAGAACAGTTTGTGTTGATAAGAGCTACGATTAGAAAATTCACGGTGCCATCTTAACTGGGTCAACTATATTTCAAATTTTGAAATACAATCAAGAACATAGTTGCAGTTTGGAAGTAAGGATTGGAAAACGTCGCGCTCCTAACTACAAACTTGTTGCTGAAAAGATCAAACCAAGGTGAAATATACTGTAATTCCTTCCTGTAATCACTCCTCTGATATTTTATTGACTCTTTTACATCATATGAACAGATATGAAGACATCAAAAAGGGGCCAACTCCAAGTCAGATTAGAAACATCATAAGAACTGACTTGAAAATAAATGTGAGCTACTGGAAATCATGGAAAGCTCGTGATGCAGCAATAACGATGGTAAAGGGGTCATCAGAAGGAAGCTATGAATTATTACCAGCATATTGTTGTGTCCTAAAGCAACATAATGCTGGAACTGTCACCTTCATTCAAGTTGACTCCCAATCAAGGTTCAAGTATTTGTTCATTGCATTTGGACAATGTATCCGTGCATTCCCAATTCTGCGAAAGGTACAAATTCTTACATTATGATAGCTGGGTTTGATTAATTTGTATGCCTGTCATCAATGGATTTCTTAGATTTAATCATAACTGCTACATGCCTATTATGTAATCTCGAGTACAATTGTTGTATGAGATGGGAATACTATCATCAATTTTGATATCAGTATCTATATTACATGCATGTCCTCAAACGTGAGCTTGATTACTGTAACCAAATATTTTCCAATATTTTTTAGATAAGTTTGATACCTGCAAAACTGTAATCAGACTCAATATGACAGGTACTAGTGGTAGATGGTACATTTCTAAAAGGAAAATACAGAGGGACTCTTCTCACAGCTTCTGCACAAGATGCAAATCATCAAATATACCCCATTGCCTTTGCAGTGGTTGACTCAGAAAACAACGCCTCTTATGAGTGGTTCTTCAACAAGCTAGCAACAGTCATCCCATCAAGTGAAGAGCTGGTTTTTGTTTCTGACCGTCATCAAAGCATTGCAAGAGCATTAGAGTTGGTTTACCCAAATGCTAAGCACTATTACTGCAGATGGCACTTGAAGCAGAATATAATGTCAAAATTCAAGAAGAAGAGTCTGTGTGAGTGGTTTGAACAAGCTGCAAACAGTTACACAGTATTAGGATTCAACACCTATTTTGAATGCATTACTAATGCCAACAGCGATATGAAGAAATTTCTTGAAGATCTGAAGTTTGAGAAATGGGCAAGAGCTTATTCAAAAGCTGACAGGTACAATATGATGACTTCAAACAATGCAGAGACAATCAATAGTGTATTCGGTGAAGATAGATCATTCCCAGTTGTAGAACTACTGAATGCAATCAGAGAGAAACTAACAAAATGGTTCAATGAACGCAGAAAAGAATCTGAGGATAACAGCTTTGATCTTCCAAAAAAAATCAGTGATACAGTGTACATAAGATGCAGTGAATCAGGAATGTACACTGTCAAACAACTGAATGACTTCCAGTTTGAAGTTGTTGGTGGCATGAATAGGGTTCTTGTTGATCTGAATCAGAAATCTTGTACATGTAAGGTATTTGATTACGACAAGATACCTTGTGTACACGCGCTTGCTGTCATCAGAGAGAAAAAACTGGCTGTTTTGAGGTATATTAGCACTTATTACACAAATGAAGCTTGGACCTTGGCTTATCAAGAGACAATATATCCAGTGTTACAAGAAGCAGAGTGGATTGTGCCAGATGACATCAAACAGCAGAGATGTCACCCACCATTGGTGCGTAAAAGATGCGGCCGACCTCAAAAAAAAAGGAAGCCTTCAGCTGGAGAATATAGATGAAAAGGATCAAAGAGTCATCAGACCAACTAGACAGTTTATGCTACATTGAGTTTTAGTACATTTTATGTTTTTGTTCTTCTTATATTGAATACAATGTTAGTTGTAACCAGTTTCTTACACTGTCACCAGCTTTTATATAAACTATCACCAACTTTTAGTTTCTGTTCAAAATGAAACAAATTGATTCAAGTGTTTTTCAGTACATATAATCTGCCAACAAAGCACTTGAGGTGTAACCACAAGCTCTGTCACCACAATTGAAAAAAGTGTAAAGGAGGCTGTCACCAGAAGGACATGTGGTATGTCACCAAATAAATGGTGTCACCAAAAGAACAACCCTATAACAAAGGAAGAAAATACCCAAAGGGGGATAATGCTAAACAAAAATACATGTGGTTTACAATAAAAAAAATAAAAAAAAAGTGGGGAAAATGGTGTCACCAAACTGAAAACAGTTTCAAAAATTCTGTCATCAGAATGGAAGGTGTCACCACAAGTAATGGTGTCACCAAAAGAACAAGGGAAGCAAATACCATAAAGGGCATAATGCTAAGCAAAGCAACATGTGGTTTAAAACATAAAAAATAAAAATAAAAAAAGTGGGGAAAATGATGTAACCACACTGAAAACAGTGTCAACAATTCTGTCATCAGAATGGTTAGTGTCACCAAACACTGTCACCAGGGTAAAAACAGTGAGCCTGTCACCAGAAATCATCAAACTTTGAAAGTAAATTATGGAGACTTAACAAATATAAAAGGCATAATACATAAAATGATTAAAAGGAACATAGATATTAATATGAAAACATTCATTCCAAAATACAACAAACTTGGTTCAAGTATTTCAAAGTGTCACCATGCAACTTACATCAACTAAATATCCCATAATTAGATAAGTAAATGTATTTAGGAATTTCAAAGCTACACTGTCCCAACTACAGAAACTTATGTGATAAACTAAACAAATGTCCATTGCTTGGCGAAGAGATCAGCTGCAATCCTCTCACGATAGGCCTGAACATAGTCGTCATTGATAAGATCCATATCACCATCAAATACAAGGTGCTCAATGTGCTTTATGGTGTAAACCCCACAGCTACCCCTAAATAATAAACACACAAAGAAAAAGTGACCAGATGTAATCTAATGAAACAGAAAATAAATAAATAAAGAGAATAAAAAGATGGCAAACAGAAGGTACCCTTCTTCATTTTGCTTCAAACCCGATACTCTCTCAACAACAAAGGGAGTGTCATCAACATCAGGAAACACACCACTCTTCATCATTAGAATAGGAAGCATATGGCAAGTCTGAGCAAGCTTCTGAGCTATAACTTCCTCTTTGTAGTAATTACACTGGGAGTCATACACAATAATGTGCTTCGAATCCAACTGAATCTCAAGTGCAACCCAATGCTTGTTATCAATATTAAAAGGGGTGTAGACCTTCTTGACACCTTCCCAAGACTTCCCACAAGGAGGAGAGAGACCAATGAAATACTTGTAGAAAGACTCATCAATTTTAGGGTGCTTTCTAATTAAATCAGGATCGTACGCCCCAATCTTGGTAATAAAAATGGTGTCTAATATAAGACTGCTTGAATGTTGATCAGGAAAGTCATGAAGGCGCTTTCTCAAATGATAAAGTGATTCATCAATATGCTGTGAAAAGAAAAAGAATAATTCCTAACTGTCACCACACTACTGTCACCAACTGTAATCAACAAGAAAAACACATGTACATAGGACCAAATAACACAATTATGAACTTACAATATCAAGAAGCCAGCTGCCCTTCCCCACCAGCTCAGTGAAAAACGACTTGTTCATGTCAACAGTAAACCCATAAATCATTCCATCACGCCTACAAAAACACAAAAAATATAAAAATAAAACCAAAGATAAATAAAATTATAATAGGAAGTAGAAATATAAAAAAGAGAAGATAGATACTAAAAAAAAACAGATAATTACCCAAGAGATCTAAAGCCAGTATAAAAATCAGTACGAGCCTCTTTGGTTAGAAAAGAGTTAGTCGGTTCTTTTGGCAGGCGAGGCTTCTTTGGTTTACATGGATTTGTATAAGGAGTTTGGACTGCAGGGGCAGTTTTCCCAACCCTATGAGAACGCCGTAACGGAACCTCTTCTTCTTCATCTGACGGTACGAGCTGCATAAAATCAGTGATGTTATGAAGTATACTCTCTGTAGCAGAAACATTAACATCAGCAGCAACACTTTCATCATTCACATCAGATGAATAACCAAGAATGACACCAACACCAGAACTGTCATCAACTCCATCATTTGAAGCACCAACAGCAGTATCATCACCAACAATGTCACCAACCACCTCTTTTGCCACAGTACTGTCTTTATTGATCTCAAGTGAAGAAAGAACAACAGTAGGAACAACAATGTCACCAGAACCAAAACTGTCATTAATTTCATCAGTCGAAACAATAACAACAGTATCACCTCCAACACTGTCACCAGGCACATCTTTTGGCACATTAATGTCAGCAATGCACTCCTGTGAAGAAAGAACAACTTTAGGAGTAACAAAAAGACCAATATTGGTGGAATCTGATAAAATAACTTCAGTGGGAGCAACACTAGAATCATCAGTTCCATCTGTTGAGATAATGACTAAAGTAGGAGTAACAAAGCCACTTTCATTAATTTCATTAGTAGAAGCAGGAGGAGAAGCTTCAATTCCACCATGTGACACAACAGTTGGAGGCACACCACTGTCAGCAGGAACACCACTGAGATTAACCTTATCATCTGAAACACCCATTGCACTTGAGACAAACACAGAATTAACAGGAACATCAATGTCACCAGCTTCAGCCAGAGAAGCAAGGACTTCAGCAGTAGCAATAGCACTGTCAGCAACAATCTTATCAGGAGAAGGAAGTACATTGTCATCAGCAGAAGGAAGAACACTATCATCAGCTTTCTCTAGTGACTCCAGATCTGTCCCATCAACATTGCAATCAACATCACCATCTATTGAAGTTGACGCATTATTTGATGATCGAACACAATAATCTGCAGGGTCAGACTCAGTGGAAGTATCGTTGTCATCCGTTTCATTTAAACAGCTAAAAGGATACCCATGCTGAGAAATCTGAGAGCAGTTCTCCCTAATCGCATCCATTTCAGGCTTGAGAGATGCATCCAATTCTTCACGAAACTTTTTTAGAGCGGCTTCACTGTCATCATTAGAACGATGAGATTCTAGTGAAGCAATTCTCTGCTCAAGTCCAATGATCTTAGAAACACACTCCTTCAACTGTGATTCAATCTTCTCAAAGGATGCCCTAAAAGATTTGATAATTCCTTCAATAAATTCAGCTTTTCCAAACAAATCTTTAGCCCAACCAGGAAGATCATCACTTGCGGGAATAGAAGAGGAAGGCAAATCAGGTGCAGACTCTGACTTAGGGGCACTAAACTTATCACCTGTAGGAGGAACAGGTCTAGGTAGCTTAAACTTGGATTTCTTTGGCTTGTCTGCATGAGTTGGAACTTTGTCAACCTTCTTTGCTTCTTCTTTACTCTTAGAGGGAGATTGGCTCTTTGAAGATTGTCGAGATGGCATCACTCGTTGCTTCTTCTTCATAGGCTGATCAACAGCAACAGAGCTTCTCAACTCTCTCTTCTTCACCACAGGAGAATCACTGCGCTTGGACCGTGTAACCACTGCTTGCTTGAGAGGAACAGGACTGGCAGCAGTGCGCGTGGACCGTGTCACACCTGCCTTCTTGAGAGGGACAGGACTCTCAAAATCAGACGTAGCATCAGTGGCAATTAACTTCTTTTTCCCCAATGGTGACTTTCTGACTAAGTCCTTCTTTCGAGTAGGAAGTTTGAGAGAAGGGAGAGTAGCTTCAACTCCACCATGAAATATGGGACCACCTGATTGCCTAACAACATGAGCTTCAAGACGTAACTTTCTAGCAGATACTACATCACTGTCATCAGTACCCAACAAAAGATGAAACAAAGGAATCAATGGCGTCATCAGAGACTTCATCAGAAAACGAGAGTTGAGGGCCATTCATAAACTCAGCATAAATAGGATACACAGCAACACCCTAGCAAGAGAACAAGAAACAACATTACACAATGACAGTTAGGAAATGGAACAATGAACTGATATAAAAATAATAAAACACAAGAAGAAAAAGGATGCTTACCAAATCTTTAGAAAACAATTCAGCACACTTGTCATAATTAATGCAGAAATCAACATTTTCACTATACCAAACAATAGAGGCAGGTAATCCTTCACAAAATGCAAAGTTACAACATGTCATCGAAGCAATTTTAGGAATTGCTTCTAAAATCCAAACCTGAGATCAAAACAACAATAAGGACAAAAATTAGAATAAAAGAACAATAATATAAAAATAATAGGCAACCACAATAAAAATTGGAACTTAAAAGTAAGTAGAAGGGAACTACCTGAAATGCCAAGGGATAACCAAAAACATTGTAGCCAAACCTCTCACCTCTATTGGCTTGTTCTGATCGCATGCCTTTCTTCAAAAAAGACAATGTTTCCAAATAGACAAGACGTCCAAAAGGATACACCGATAATCTGACCAAATCAGAAACAAGATCAACATACTGTTGACGGACATAATAGTTTTTCCTCTGGGGGAGCAAAACACCCTCAATCAGTAATAGGTATGCCAAGGATAGTTTCTTCGGAGACACCTTTGGTTCCTTTTTAAAAATTGCAATAAGACCATCCAAACTGCACTCAGAAACACCCAAAAACTCCTCCATATCAACTTGAGGAGAGGTAGACTTATCTGAACCATTATCTTCACAAACCAACCCAGTTACACAGCAAAACTCAGCAAGCGAGAACCTTAACAAATGTCGTCCAACTTTAAACCACATTTCATTCTTTTTCTTAGTCTCCACTTCATGTAGCAGCATCTGATGGACAAGTTGAGAATAGAAATACAGGCGATCACCAGCACGCACAATTGCCCCAAAACAGCCATCAATGAGGGCAGCCCAATCAGATGAAGACAACCCCTCCCGAATGATATCAATAACAGCAGGCTTTGAGTATACATTAAGATGTGCACGGAAACGCTTCTTCTCAGGGACAATGAACTTAAATCCAGCAGAATCAAGAGGAAATGATGTCTCCAAAGGAGAAGGTTCACTAAATAGCACAATATCTTTACCTGAAAAACATATCAAATTCAAACATAAATAAATAAAAATGAAATGTCACCATATGGAAGATAATGTCATCATAACAGAAACATACCAGACTGTAACCAAAGAGATAAATTACTACCACCAAACATGAGACTTATCAAATACATAAATAGACAAAAGAGAAAGAACAAGGGCATATAACAGACTGTAATCAAATAGATAAACTACTGTCATCAATCATAAGAAATATATCAAATACATAAATACACAAAAGATAAAGAACAAGGGCACCCTAAACCCTAAACAGTGTAAAGAATACTGTCACCACAAGGACATGTGGTGTACAGTATGGTTTAGGGTTTAGGGTTGAGTCTTTAGGGTTTAGGGCCAAGGCCCTAAACCCTAAAATGTTATGTACAGTACTTCATTAAGAAATTAGGGGTTTCACCACACGAAAAGGTGTCACCAACAGGACAACCCTATGACAAGGGAATCAAATACCCTAAAGGGGCTAATGCTAAGCAAATACTCTGTCAGCAGGAGTAATGGTGTCATCAAAATTAACTGTGTCACCAACTGGATACCCCTAGGACAAGGGAAGCAACAACCCTAAGGGGCTAATGCAAAGCAAAGATACATGTGTGGTGGAAAAGAATCCTGTCATCACAAGGACATGTGGTGTACAGTATGGTTTAGGGTTTAGGGTTGAGTCTTTAGGGTTTAGGCCCTAAACCCTAAATCCTCAACCCTAAACCCTAAAATGTTATGTACAATACTTCATTGAGAGATGAGGGGTGTCAGCAGGAGTAATGGTGTCACCAACAGGACAACCCTATGACAAGGGCATCAAATACCCTAAAGGGGCTAATGCTAAGCAAATACTCTGTCAGCAGGAGTAATGGTGTCATCAAAATTAACTGTGTCACCAACAAAGATACCCCTAGGACAAGGGAAGCAACAACCCTAAAGGAGCTAATGCTAAGCAAAGCTTAATGTGGTGTAAAACATTAAAACAGTGGGAATATATGGTGTCACTAAAAGAATAATTCTAAGCAATGAATGTTCTCCCACCATGAACGGACATAGAACAGACTGTAACCAAACATATAAACTACTGTCACCACACTTGAGGAATAGATGAAATACATAAATACTAAATTCAAAACAAAATCAGTCCAAGGAAGAAATAAAGCATCATATCACAAACCCAGAAACCTTATAGAAAACAGAAGAATCACAAAAACAGACAGAACAATGGCTTACAACATCCTGGAACCAAAAAGGGAAACTACTGTCACCATGCATATCAAATTGATCAAACAACTGTGCATAAATGCTAAATTTGAAACGAAATTAGTTCAATAACCCTTACATACAAATAAAAGCAAAACACAAACCCTAACCGGTGATTAACAGGATAAAATCACAAAAACAAACCCAAATTAACCAACAAACTGACGACAACCAGAGAAAAACAAGCAGGAAATGGACGGAGATGTCCAAATGCAAACAGAAATTGCAAAAACCCTAAACAGAAACCGAGTTCATTTGAAACAACAGTGAGCAGTAGTCCAGTACCTGATGACGACGCCATTAGAAGCACGAAGATCGACACGAAATCGAACTGGGAGAAGACAGCAGCAGGGGAACCGGCGAAAACCAGATAAACGGTGGAAGGAAAACCGCCTGGAACCGGAAATGGCGTGGAATCGTCGCGGAGAAGGAGTTGCGCCTGGAGCAGGAGAGAGAAGACGGGAATGATGATGGAACCGCCTGCAACTGACAATTGGAGAATTATAAAGGTAAGGGTATTATGGGGTTTTCGAAAATATTTTGGACATTTAGCAAAACCGCTTTTTAATTGGACATTTTGCAAAAGGATGTGGATAAAATAGACATTTGGCTAAATAATTTCTATTTTTTAATAGAAAAAAATATTCAAGAATTTCATTTTAGTCAATTAAAATAAGTGGACCACAAAAACGGCTCAGGTGATCCTTACCCGAGAACCTCAAACAATCCTAAACCATGCGTATTATCCCTTCTCTACTCTGATGACATCTGTTGATCATGCATACAACAATAAAATAAGGACTAATCGATTCTTTCCAACTCTGCTTAGATCACCCTCTACTACGTCGAACATTTTCTATAATAAGTTTTTGCTACATTTAAAATGAAAATAACTTTTAAAAAAATATGAAAATGGGTGGAATGAAAAGTATTTTAGAATGAGATAGTTGACTAGAAATCTATATTATAATACTAAAGGAGAAGTCGCCTACGACATGTGGCGGCTTCTCCTTTAATGTAGCCTTTTTTTTTATTTTTTAGATTAATCGAATTATTTTAATGGTTTTTTATTTTTAATTGATTTATTTTAATTGTTTGTTATTTTAATTTTTAATTAGATAAGTTTAGATCCTAACCAAATCTTAGTGTAGATCCTACCTTATCTGAATAAATAAATAAACCGAATTTATTTATTTATTTATTAGAGATCTTATCTAAATAAATTAATAACCGAATTAATTAATTAACTTATTAGAGAGATAATGTTCTACTACCTGTTTAGGGTTTTTCCGTGTTTATTATGGGTGTTTCTTTTGATGTATTATGTGTTTGTATTTCTTTCAGATATTCGTGATCTCATCCTTCGGTATGCTCTCGGGTTGAATAACCACCACCCGATTTTTTTCCTTATAAAAAAATAAAAATTTGCAGGATATATACTAGATGATGAATACTTGCTTGGTCACTTTTTAGATGCTCATGGAGGCGCGCCTAACAGGTAGAGATGGGGAATGCTTGCTTGGTCACCTAATTAATTAATTAACTGATTATTTATTATAAATCAAATTACTAATTTAAATAGGTAATTAATTAATTCATTCATGTTTCCCCAAAATCTTAACCGATTTATTTTCTTTTTAAATTTCTTTTTATTAATTTTATCAAAATTATTTTGAATTGGATATTATTGCAATTTTGAATTTTGAATAACAATTCAGATAAAATTAAATAACTAACAAAATCCAATTGGTTTTATTTTTATTATTTATTATAAATCAAATTACTTATTTAAATACATAATTAATTAATTCATTCATTTTTCCCTAAATCTTAACCGGTTGATTTTCTTTTTAAATTTCTTTTTATTAATTTCATTCAAATTATTTTGAATTGGATATTATTGCAATTTTGAATTTGAATAACAATTTGTATAAACTTAAATAACTAACAAAATATATATAAGATATCTTCAAAAAGATTCGTATACAAAAATATCTTTGTGTCTTCAATTCTATAAATTCTACCATCTCTCCAGCAGTGTTGTCTTCCTCTTTGTAAGTTTTTATTGATCGAACTAATTTAATTTAATTTCTTGCAATCTTGTCATCGATCTAATTTTTAGCATTTTATCTTTCTACTTTGTTTGTTTGTTTGTTTATAATTTATTTGAATTGGCTCTTAATTAGTATGTGCATGAATTGACCTAAAAAAAAAGTAAAACTTTGAGAATCGACTTTACCCCAACTCAATAATGTTATAGTTTTCGAGCTGAGTAATGTACAAGCAGGGACGGAACTGGGGGTGGGCTGGTATATCTACAGCCCACCCCAGTTTGCTAGTAATATATACAATATAGGTATAGATTTGTCATATGTTTTGAATGGCCCAGTGGTTGAGAGTGAAGAGAGGAGTGCTGTAAGCCCAGGTTCAATTCCCCTCTCCTCCAATTTTTTTCGTGGCTTCCAGTTCCCGCTTCTGCACTTCCATTGGGTGGTGGTGGCCCACTGCCACGCCCTGTACACTTCCATTGAGTGGTGGCCCTCCCTGATCAATTGCATACTAGCCATTAATTTTTTTTTAAAACATGGATTAATTTCATCTGGTATTTGACATATATAAAAATTAAAGAATATTTGATAAATAAATATTTTTATTCTTGCTAATTTAAATATATATATATATATATATATATATATATATATATATATATATATATATATATATATATAATATCTAATTTTTTTAACTCAATAGATATAATGATAAATGGTAAAAAAAATTAAAATTATATGCAAATTCAGCCTACCCAAGATTGTAATCCTGGTTCCGTGCCTGTGTACAAGTTTCTATTCTCTAATTATAATTTACAAATTAAACTATTAATGTCTTTCTATGCCTTTTTAACTTAAGAGGGTCGGGTTTTATTTCTCTATTGAGATAAAATTTCCCTATATTTTTTAAATCTTAATTCTTTTTTCATTAAAATAAATGTGTTAAAGATGTTATAGGCAATCCAATTACCAGTTGTCTATTCTCTTGCACTCACATTTATCTAAAAATTAATATCTATATGTTTGTAGCTTGCCGTTGTTGATGTGAATTAGCTCAATTCGATTCCAATTATTAAAGTTTCTTATTATTATTTAGAATTTTTATATTTTTTTCATTATTCAATGTGTTAGAGAATGCTTATTTATTTGTTACTTAGTAATACTTATAATATTTATGTCAACAATGATAAATGAAATTATATAAACATATATTTTTAAACAATGATCCGTGCAATGCACGGGGTACTAAGCTAGTTTAGAATTATAAGATTATTTACAGATTTAGGGCTTGTTTGGAATGGGTATATAGATATAGGCTATGGGTATAGAAAGCCCAATATCTATATACCTTGTTTGGTATAATCATCCAAATTAGTATATAGATATGGATCCTATATCTCCCATCTACTTGTTCTAGAGTATTTCTCCCTTTTGGATATCTGATCAATTTGGGGGCTATAGGAATAGAAGGAGGAGCGACTGTGCAATGAGCGACTAAAGCCCTTCTTCTCCTCTTCCTTCTTCTTCTCTAGAGATCTGCTCTTCTGCTCTACGATGTTCAATTATTCTTGCATCGGTTTGAATTTATGCTTGCAACAGCGACTATGTCTTTCGAAATTTTTTTAGGGTCAATTTTTTTTTTCTTCCGCTTGCACCTGTTCTTCTCTATGCTTGCATCTGTTGTTCTTTGCTGTTCGAAATTGTTGTTCGAATTGCTGTTCTTCTCTATGCTGTTCGGACATTGCTGATCGAAATTGCTCTCTGATATTGTTGTTCGAAATTGATTCCGATCGAAATTGCCGTTCGAAATTGCTTCTGTACAGTTCTTCTCCATGCCGTTCGAATGTTATGGGGTGTGAAAACTTCTATTTGAAAGTCAAAATTGCTGTTAGATTTGTTTTTATGCTTGCGTCTGTTCTTGTCAAATTTGCTGTTCAATTTTTTTTTTATGCTTGCATTTGTTCTTCAGTTTGAATGTCACCTAGATGCTGTTCAATTTTTTTATACTTTGTTTTTATTCTGATATCGATATACCTTTTCCAAACAACAGATATAGGATATAGATATCAATCTCATACCCATACCCAATACCGATAGCTTGATATCTATATCTCATACTCATAGCCTATATCCTATATCTATATACCCTTTCCAAACGAGCCCTTAGATTATTTTAAACATGGGGAAAATCTATTGATTTTGATTTTTTTTTTTTTAAAAAAAAAAGGAAAGCTGGTAAGGGTTAGGTTAAGCGGCTGGAAAGAACCAGTGAATGAATCACATAAAACTAGCCGTTGGAAAAATAGAGTTAACGTTCGGAAATTCACAGATTTTGGAGCGTTGAGATTCCAAACCATCTCCTTTTAAATACATCTCTTACTTCTTCAACTCCATAGTCTCCCCCTCTCTGATTCTGTGTAGATCTGCGAAGAAGAAGAAGAGATCCTAAGCGCGAACCTATTCTCTTCTTCTGTCTCCAGATATCTCTGCGTTTTGATCACAAAGTTCCAATTTTCTTCATCTCTGTCAATTCAAATATCCCCCAATGGCAGCTGTTAACGGAGTATACCAAGACAACGCTCCGGTGAACTCCGCGCCGAAACAATCCCTCGCTCCGGCTAAGAGTGTCGACGCCCAATCTGTTCTGAAAAGGTAATGATCCGATTTCGTCTCGATTTCCGATTTCTCCGACAAATTAGGGTTTCCAATTTCATCGGAAATTAGCATTCTAATTCCCTTCTTCTCTTATCTTTTGTTCGCTGAAATCAGATTGCAATCGGAGCTCATGTCTCTCATGGTAAGATCTAGAAAAATCTACGAGAGTTAATTTGTAATTTTGCTGGATGTGAATTTGTGTAAAGAGTGGTGAATTTGGGGATGTTTTCAGATGAGTGGAGATCCAGGGATATCCGCATTCCCGGAAGAAGACAACATCTTCAATTGGAAAGGGACCATCCATGGAAGCAAAGACACGGTCTTTGAAGGCACCGAATATAAGCTTTCGCTCGCTTTCCCATCGGATTACCCCTTCAAGCCTCCGAAGGTCAAGTTCGAAACCAGATGCTTCCATCCCAATGTCGATACCTTTGGAAATATCTGCTTGGATATTCTTCAGGTAAATTTCACAATCTTGGGGAATAAAAAAAAGATTCAAACTTTATAATTTCTGTAAAAGTTAGGGTTTTGAGGATTGATTTGGGGGTTTTGAATTTCGCAGGACAAATGGTCTTCTGCCTATGATGTAAGATCAATTTTGCTGTCTATTCAGAGCCTTCTTGGAGGTATTTAATTACTTATATCATTTCCTGATTTACTGAACTTTTTTTATTTTCATCAATTTGCTGCTAAACTGAGATTGTGTTTTTGTGAATTGAAGAACCAAATATCAGTTCACCACTGGATACTCAAGCAGCTGCACTGTGGGGAAACCAAGAAGGTTGGTTTATTTTTGGATTGGTTGTATGATCATTTGGTTGGTAGTTCTTCTGTGGTTTTGATGGTGATTTCGGGTTGGATGTTGCAGTGTATAGGAAGATGGTGGAGAAGCTGTACAAGCCGCCAACAGCAGCACCGTGAACGAATGGGATTGAGGGCTGTGACTCTCGGGGGAGAACTGGTTCGACTGTTGGACGAACATGAGAGAGATTGGATTGACTGAGCAAATGTTGTTATTCATAGTTGATAAAACTTGCTGTTGTTATTTTTGACTATCCAACAACAACTACAGAAGAGAATCATCTGGCTGGGCTGTTAAATGGAATCACAGTTTTAATTGTTTGTTGTTGATGACATCTGTCTCTTTCATACTCCTGAGTTTGGCTAGTCCAGAATGGAAGAACTCTAATCATCGAAACATTAAAAAATTTGGTTCTTGAAAAAGAAACGGCTCGAGACAGTTCAATAACTGTCCGAAATGAATTTGTGTAGTAGAGCAAAGCAAATTTCCTGAAATCCATTTTGGGGGATGGCTCTGATCAACGATGGCTTTTTTCTATGAGCAGCAAACTTATTTACATCTTGCACTGGTGGACTGGTACAGTTCTAATATGAGATTATTCAATGCATCTTCCACACTTATCCTAATCATCCTTCACACTTTTCTTGCCAATTAATGTCATTATTTTTTCAGATTATTTAATTCAGTTTTTCTTACCCTTAATTTTGTATTTTACACCTACATGTTATGATTATTCATACTTGACATTTCAGGGTAGCCAAAGTAGGGTGTACGGGGGATAACTTTAATGGTGCTCCTAATATTGACCACACCCAACACTTTGTTAGAAAAGACCTTATATATATATTGGTTGGATGAGGTGGTTGCGTAGTGTTGGTTTTCAAGATTTCTGCTTTGATTTTGCTCACTAGTGCTTCCATTTCCTGAGATAGACAAATTGAAATTTAGTTATTCAGCAAAGTATGTGAAGGAATATATTGAAGGTGCAAAACCAGTATTCTCTGTTGGAGAGTATTGGGATTCTTGTAACTGTCGGGGTGGGCGTCTAGACTACAATCAGGGTATGTACCAAGAGTATTCTATGACCATTTTTATGATTGGGGCACTTCCATCCATGACCAAATTGTGAAGCTGGTAATTAAAGATGACTGCATGATGCACTCTCATTGGAATTGAGTGATCAGTATCTTATGTGCAGGTACACACAGTCCGCTGAGTTCTACAAAATGGCTTCCAAGGCTCTGACGGGCGCGAGCTGTGTCCACTATGAGATTAGCGGCTATGGCAAGGATGGGTTTGAGTGCAAACACAACAAGGGTTATTCGGAGAATAGATTCTTCTACGGATTTCGTCTAGGTTCAGCCAGTTATGCCGATGGACTAAGGTTTTCAAGGCCTAGGAGGATGAAAGAATACGCGGGATTTGTCCAAAGCTTGGAAAATGGGGAGACAGAGCAATTGAAGAATGGTGACGGTGCTAATCAGAAGGATAGAGCCATATATGGATGTTGTAATGTTCTCTCTGAGAACATCGAGAGGTCTAGAATTGAAGCCATTTAGCCGAGCCTTTGGAGCTCCACTTGCAGTATCTCTTTGTCAAGCCTACTTGCCATATGTTGAGAGTGGGCATGTTCTTTGCTTGAATGAGCATAGGAAAGTCATAGAAGCAAAGGAACTAAGCTCCTTGTTAGGTGATGATTTTCTGCTGTCAAATGATCTGATATCTGTCGCCCTGGGCGTTGTTGCTCCTTGAATAATGAATTCTCCATTGAAGCTGTTCTATTTGTGATCAATTGTTGGATGACTTTAGCATATGATACAGACATGTATACATGTGAAATTACGAATCACATTTTGTGTATGAGTTCAAGGTTGAACAAAATCCAGCTACTTGTGCTTGCAAAAATGACAGCACTTTATCCTGCACAAACAAAATGAGGCTTGTGTTTCTCCATGTAACTTCGTTTTACATGTATGAACAAATCCATATTGTTTCTAAATGTAATTGACCAAAAGACTATACGAAGCTATATATGTTTCAATGTGATTGACGTTCATTTTACAGTCTTCTATCTCCTAAGTTATCTTCACATCAGTCCAGGAAGGAACAGCTGATTACCATGGAAGTCAAAAGGTGTTTCAATGCGATTGCTCGTCTCAAGTTCCTGCTTCCAGATGAGACCAAGAGCTTCTGAATGGAAGAAGAAAATGACGTGCTCAACTTTAGGTGTGGTTAGAGCCCCTACCAGACACAAGATACATGTCAATTATCTGTCTACTTTCACAATGCATATTTAGCAGTCGAACTAACATTCTGAATGACATTTCAACATGATTAACTGTAAAATTACCAGTTAAGATGATTTTGCTTTCCTTTGAAACTTTGTTATTCGCCTTAGCTTCTGGACTAAGAAACCAAGAGCAATGATTGTGAGGGATTATTTGTTGGAGAATAATTTTAGTTTAGGAGGGGAAAGATAGAGGATTACCTATGAATATGATGCAAACAAACAATTACATAGAATAGCGGAAGAAGCATCAAAGTCAGGATTGACATAGTCAAGTACAACAACACACTGGGCTGTTTCTGCACATCCAAATAAATTTAGCAAAAAAGGTTAGAGGAGATGCAGATCATTTTTGTGAGCCAACCATTCAAAACTTAAATCTCATATAAACATCTAATGCAGAAGACCTTTATGTTTCAAATTTGAAGAAGCAATGCTAACTAACCCGTCCACCTCTTGAAAACGGTTTGATTTCCCCAGAACAAGTATGAGCTTCACAGAATTGGTTCATAAACAATTCTATTCATTGAAATCAAACCAAACGAAAAGGAAATTAGAAGCAGTGACAAATAGATTAGAAGACAGAAAAAAAACCAAGGGATTAGACAGTCCCAATTGAACATCAAGTAGCACCTTTTGGGACAGATTTTACAGAGTTCTGGTTGGCCCTTTTAACAGCTACTTCCTCTTCTGTAATTTTGTTTTCAAATATTTCAGGGGTGGAAATATGTTTAGAATTATATGCATAAGTATTTTCCTTAAAAAACTTAAATTCAGCAATGTTTCACAAAAAATGTTATATAAATATAATATCTAGTGAAGCGTAGAAAAGTAGGAAGTTTAAAGATGAGCCACAGCTTTCCAGAATTGAGCCAAACATAAGCAGAACCTCAAAACTATAAAGATTTAAGTTGGAAGGAATGAATTGATTTTCCAAACATGGTGATGGTAGTACCATGAAGACGGATTGTTGATGGTCCTCCGCTGACTGGAAAGCAGCTGTGTGCTAGTTTCTGCATTTCATATAATACCAATTGGACAAAGTGGCTTCTGAAATTGGAAGTAATAATAACAAAAGCATGAATCAGCCAAACACTTGCCTTGACTCTGTAGTCACAAGCAACTATCATATGAGAATCCCCTTAAATAGTACCTTCTTTCTTAAATAAAAGGCTTACTAAGCATATACTGCTATAACATACAGGTTTAAGACCAATAAATCTATAAAAAAAATGCAAACAGCTAAACAAGTAAACCACAGATTGCACTCACAATATTTAGAAGCCTTCTATGTCTGCTATCAAGGTGCTGGTCAAGGAATTTCTCAGACACGAAGCTTTTCTTACAATATCCACAGCGCCATTCATTCACATCTACATTAATCTTTTTCTCCTCCTGATCTCTAAACAGATCATTATCTGGATGAAGCCTGCAACTCCTTGGAATAGCATATTTTTCACGCTCCGCAAAAGGCATCAAATACTGCATATTTTCATTTGTAAACTTGTCATAACCTACTAAAGGGTAAACCTGAAGAGTAAAGCTAAGTTATCTTATCACAAACAAAGCGTTAAAATGCAACCTCCTCAATGATATTCCATGCTGCTGTACTCCTTTCTCTACAACAGTGCACTTCATGGGTGTGATCTTGCTCTTGCTTCAAATTTCTGTACACTTAAATCAAAGCTAAGCTAGCAGCTAAACTGACAAGTAAATCTATAACATTCACGAATTGCAGAAAAACAGTTATTGATCAACTTTCAATAACAAAATTTTGAGTTTATCATATGGTGTACAAGTAACCACCCCTTAAATTCAAAATTACAGAAAACTACCCTTTAAAAGGTAGTGAGTTATGAACAAATATCATTTAAATGGTGATTTCATATAATTTTAAATTTAAAGGGTGGTTAAGTGAAAATACTCATATTTAAAGAGTGATTTTCGGTAAATTTCCCAACAAAATACGGAGTATATATTTAGGAAATGGATTGTGTGGACACCGACCGGGACACGTATATAGAGTGGAACCAACATCCAATCTGATGGCTTGTATTCCAACACCCATACACATCTTGCTAGCGAGCTTATTACTTACCAGTGTCAATAATCTGATTACATTTCAATTCAATCCAAACAATTTCTAAGGCAATCTCCCTATTCACGTTTTCTTTCTTTATTTTTTGAGGGAATTTGAATTTTAAAGGATCTCTTAATTTCTAGTCTATCTATCTATAACACTATAAGACGGTATCGTTTTCCCAAGTACTCCTCCCCTTCACCACACAATTCCGGTGCTCCTTCCATCCCTCCACACCACACGTTTACACCCCCCACCCCCACCCCCACCCCTCTGGATACTCAAGCAGCTGCACTGTGGGGAAACCAAGAAGGTTGGTTTATTTTTGGATTGGTTGTATGATCATTTGGTTGGTAGTTCTTCTGTGGTTTTGATGGTGTTTTCGGGTTGGATGTTGCAGTGTATAGGAAGATGGTGGAGAAGCTGTACAAGCCGCCAACAGCAGCACCGTGAACGAATGGGATTGAGGGCTGTGACTCTCGGGGAAGAACTGGTTCGACTGTTGGACGAACATGAGAGAGATTGATTGACTGAGCAAATGTTGTTATTCATAGTTGATAAACTTGCTGTTGTTATTTTTGACTATCCAACAACAACTACAGAAGAGAATCATCTGGCTGGGCTGTTAAATGGAATCACAGTTTTAATTGTTTGTTGTTGATGACAATCTGTCTCTTTCATACTCCTGAGTTTGGCTAGTCGAGAATGGAAGAACTCTAATCATCGAAACATTAAAAAATTTGGTTCTTGAAAAAGAAACGGCTGGAGACAGTTCAATAACTGTCCGAAATGAATTTGTGTAGAGCAAAGCAAATTTCCTGAAATCCATTTTGGGGGATGGCTCTGATCAACGATTTTTGCTCACTAGTGCTTCCATTTCCTGAGATAGACAAAAATTTCAATTGAAATTTAGTTATTCAGCAAAGTATGTGAAGGAATATTGAAGGTGCAAAACCTGTTGGAGAGTATTGGGATTCTTGTAACTGTCAAGGGGTGGGCGTCTAGACTACAATCAGGGTATGTACCAAGAGTATTCTATATGACCATTTTTATGATTGGGGCACTTCCATCCATGACCAAATTGTGAAGCTGATAATTAAAGATGGACTGCATGATGGATGCACTCTCATTGGAATTGACTGATCAGTATCTTATGCAGATTGACATCCGAAAGAAACAAGATATTCATAGTAGGTCATCGATCTATAAGGATATTGGAGGCTCAGTCTAATCTGTATGCTGCAACTATTGGTGAAAAGGTAAGCATGAAAATTGGGGATGACAGACTCGTGGTCTCCTCAAGGAAAAGGTAAGATGGATGGATGTAATCTGAAATTGAATAGACCTGGATCGAGGAGAGATCCAGCTAGTTAACTTCATCACATAGACAAAAGAGCAGAGAAAAGTGAAGCAAATTCATTGTCCCAACCCTGGTTGCACAATAATCAAGCTGGAAACGAACATCAGAAAATTCTCACCATGGAAATGACAATCGAACATAAGAAATTGAAGAAATCGAACAAGCAAAATCAGGAAAGGACGAAATCGAAACCCTAACGATAGCAGATTGACAGCAACAACAAGAACAATCGAAACCCTAACGATTGCAAAATCATGAAATGAAGAAATCTCCCAAATGCAAGAATGATAGCGACGACCATAACAATCGAAACCCTAACGACTATAGATTGCAGATTGAAAGCCTTTTCGAGTGAAGAAGGAGAGCAAACTCACCTGGTTTCGACGGGAAATCGAACGAAGAAGAACTGTCAGTCAGGTGCTCCAGTCGCAAGAAGCAATCGCCCCCGAAGGTGCTCTGCGAAGGTGAAGGCCGATCTTCAAACTGGTGTGACCAGGGGCAATGGGGGAAGAAATGAGGTTGTGGAAGACAACAATCCCCGGAATCCTCCATGGCAAGGGTTGGATTATAGCCTCCTGAAAGCCCCGATTAATCTCCAGCTCCTAATTTCTCAACCCCAAAGAAGCCCCTGCCAAACGAACCTACTGCCGAGCACGCCCTAATCTGATACAAGCTAGCTGCAAATTAATTGAAAGAAACAAAAAAAGTGCTAACAGATAGAGCACCTTCTTTCTACGGAGTAATAAATTAAAATTCCCGTGCTTGGCCATCGTTTCCCCAAGTACTCCTCCCCTTCACCACACAATTCCGGTGCTCCTTCCATCCCTCCACACCACACGTTTACACCCCCCACCCCCACCCCCACCCCTCTAATATTCCTCTTATTTTTCATTTGTTTTATCACCCCCTAACCATTCACCTCGCCTACCATTGTTTATTAATTGTTCAACCCTCCTCCTGAACTCACCGTCTTCTTTCTCGACCTCAACTACCCTTGCCCGCCGCCATAGTTGCTTTCTCTGTCTCGCCTTCTCCTCACCGAGCCCCTCTCCTCTCAGCCAAGGCGAAAATCAGACGCCTACCACTAGCCCAGATCCGGCCCCCACCATCCGCAAACGTTTTGCTCAGCCATGGCCACCGCAAACGCTTTGCTCTCCTCCAGTTTCGGAGTCCAAATCCATCCCGCCGTCCGCTCCAATTCCCTGAGGAAAAGGTTTTTGATTGTCAATCGCACCCAGAAACCCAATCCCCCAACCAATTCTAGTTCTACCATAGCAACTGCTGCCCTAATCCTGTCATCTGCACTCACCGCTCAACAAGCTCTAGCAGTAGACCAAGTTCAACCACAGCCTCCTCCTCCTGTAGATGTAGATGTAAGTGTAAATGTAATCGAAGCCCAACCCACTAAACCTAATTCCTCGCCCTTCTCCCAGAATCTCCTCCTCACAGCTCCAAAGCCTCAGTCCCAGTCCCAGTCCGACCTCCCAGAGGGCACCCAGTGGAGGTACAGCGAGTTCCTCAACGCCGTCAAGAAGGGCAAGGTCGAGAGGGTCCGTTTCACCAAAGACGGCTCCATGCTCCAGCTTACCGCTATTGATGGCCGCAGAGCCTCCGTCGTCGTCCCCAACGACCCCGACCTCATCGATATCTTGGCCATGAACGGGGTCGACATCTCCGTCTCCGAGGGCGACGGTGGGAACGGGCTCTTCAATTTCATCGGTAATTTGCTCTTCCCGATCTTGGCCTTCGCTGGGCTGTTCTTCCTGTTCCGTCGGGCCCAGGGCGGGCCTGGCGGGCCCGGTGGTCTTGGCGGCCCTATGGACTTCGGCAGGTCCAAGTCCAAGTTCCAGGAGGTGCCTGAAACAGGGGTGACCTTCGCAGATGTAGCCGGGGCTGATCAGGCCAAGCTGGAGCTGCAGGAGGTGGTTGATTTCCTCAAGAACCCTGACAAGTACACGGCGCTTGGGGCGAAGATACCCAAGGGATGCTTGCTGGTGGGCCCGCCGGGGACTGGGAAGACGCTCCTCGCGAGGGCGGTTGCCGGGGAGGCCGGGGTCCCCTTCTTCTCGTGCGCCGCCTCGGAGTTCGTGGAGCTGTTTGTGGGGGTCGGGGCTTCCAGGGTTAGGGACTTGTTTGACAAGGCCAAGAGCAAGGCTCCCTGCATTGTGTTCATCGACGAGATTGATGCGGTGGGGCGGCAGAGGGGGGCCGGGCTTGGCGGCGGGAACGACGAGAGAGAGCAGACCATCAACCAGCTGCTTACGGAGATGGATGGTTTCTCTGGGAATTCAGGGGTCATTGTCTTGGCTGCCACCAACAGGCCTGATGTCTTGGATTCTGCTCTGTTGAGACCTGGCAGGTTTGATCGTCAGGTCACGGTTGACAGGCCCGATGTTGCCGGTAGAGTCAAGATCCTTCAGGTTTCAATTCCTCTTCTTTGTCATCTACTTGTTCAGATTTCTGAAAATAAACTGTATGTTGTTACATTACATGATGAGATGCTTTGCTTTGCTTTGCTTTTTATAGTTTGCTAACTTACAAACTTGTGATGAATAATGAAATAGTGGTATATGATTGTTTTGTTTGGGGGTTATGGTAGAGCTGAAATTCACATCATGACTATTGACTAGGCATATAATGTTACTTCATCTGCTCAATGTTATTTGCATCCAAAATGGCTGGTCACTCTACTTGGTTCAGCAATATACAAGCATATTACCAATAGCACAGGTTTTTGCAGCAGCTTAGTCTACTCTTTGACAGGTGCACTCCCGTGGAAAGGCACTTGCAAAGGACGTGGACTTTGAAAAAATCGCAAGGAGAACACCAGGTTTCACTGGAGCCGACTTGCAGAATTTGATGAACGAAGCCGCCATTCTGGCAGCCAGGCGTGACCTCAAGGAGATAAGCAAAGATGAAATTTCGGACGCTTTAGAGAGAATCATTGCTGGGCCTGAAAAGAAGAATGCAGTTGTGTCTGATGAGAAGAAGAGATTAGTGGCTTACCACGGTTACCTTTCTTTCATTAACTAATTTTCACTAGTAATTAGTCTTCTTTTGTTAGTGAGCTGAAATGATGTCTGCACTACAGAGGCTGGTCATGCCTTGGTCGGTGCTCTGATGCCTGAATACGATCCTGTGGCAAAAATCTCAATCATTCCTCGTGGCCAAGCCGGGGGACTCACATTCTTTGCACCCAGCGAAGAGAGGTTGGAATCAGGGCTCTACAGTAGAAGCTACTTGGAAAATCAGATGGCTGTGGCACTGGGTGGCAGGTTGATTTTTAGTACCATGTATCTTCAGTTGTGTTTTGAGCACTCCTGCCTATATCATCAATAGTAGTGAACTTAACCACTGATTTGGCATTTGATCGCAGGGTTGCTGAGGAGGTAATATTTGGACAAGATAATGTAACTACAGGAGCGTCCAATGACTTCATGCAAGTGTCTAGGGTGGCTCGCCAGATGGTTGAGAGATTTGGGTTCAGCAAGAAAATAGGGCAGGTTGCAATCGGAGGACCTGGCGGGAATCCCTTCTTAGGCCAACAGGTTAAAGGGGCAAAGATGATATCATTCATATTATTACACGAGTATGACCCATTTTGCCAGTTGAGAATAACTAGGTTTGGTCTACTGGAATTTTGCAGATGGCAACCCAGAAAGACTACTCTATGGCAACAGCTGACATAGTCGATGCAGAGGTGAGGGAGTTGGTGGACAGAGCCTACACAAGGGCCACACAGATCATCACTACCCACATCGATATCCTCCACAAACTCGCACAGCTGCTCATCGAGAAAGAGACCGTTGATGGTGAAGAATTCATGAGCCTCTTCATTGACGGCAAGGCTGAATTATATGTTACCTAAAATGCCTTATCATCATTGTCTCATCACACTGACAATGCATTTGAATGGACCCTCCGCCTCTTTTGTGAATTCCCTAGGAGCCTTTGTACTCCTACTGCCCCCACCACACACACACACACACTCCCTCCCCAGACCCTTTGGGATTCCTCCGGAGCTGTATAATCTATGAAGGGTAAAAAAAATTTCTTCCTGTGTTCACATACCGGCCTTCAATTGCTGTTTTCCAAATTTTATTCTATTAAATTTATATCTAATACATCATACAAAGTGAAGAAGGCGAATATATTCCAAGGGAAGATTAATTCCTTTCAATATATAGAATGTGGTAATTTAACATGAGATCTTAAGGTATGAATTAAAAGACAACTGTGGTAATTTAACATCCAAGCAAACTACAAAAGTCCACAACACTGAAAAAAACACAAACATTCCATATCTAACTAATGTCTAGAACATGAAGCATAGCAGTATTACAAATGCAAACTAACTATTGTTGTGTTCATGGTCTCTGTGAGATGTTTGGAGAGCGAAACTCATTTCTTTCTCAACAGAAACAGCACCTGCATAAATGCTCAAGACTGATCTGAGGTGAGTTGTCTCAGGTTGTACTTGGCCAGCTCCTTGTACTTCTCTACCACTCCGATTAAGCATACAGTCTGGAGGAAATAAAATTTAGGCAACAAGGCCATGTGGAACTTAAGGTGAGTATAAAATAGGCAAGTAAAATAGTAAAACTTCCTCACCTTGACAATCTGGACAACAATGCTCTTCTCTGGATCTTTCAGGTCGACTTTGTGGTTTTTAGGCACAGATTTTGCTACTGCGTCTATGATTTTCATCCTATCAATACCAGTGTTTGCTCGGGCATCATATTGCACGGCAAACTGAAAGGGGGGAAAAAAGAAAGAAAAAAGTTTCAGTCCCTAGAAAGGATTTCAGCTTCTACCAGCGAACAGAATAATATTCTCTTTAGGCCAAGAAAAAAAGTGCTAGGATTCAAACAATGATGTATTGCCCCCCAAAATACAAAGTATACAAACATCGTCACAAATTGAGATAAGTCTACGCACTGTTTCGTAACTCGGGAAGCTTTGCAGATTATTCACAGGCTAAGGTCTTTTTGCATAGTGTTGAAATTGACTGATCATAAATAAATTCAATAGAGAACAGAAACAGCTGTTGAGTAAAACTTCAACAAAAAATAAGAAAACGAAAAAAGACTTGCAGCCATTCAAAAGTAACAATCCTATATACATGGGGAACATGTACTATAAAACACCCAAGAAGCCTACTCCTCTTTGATCATTAATCCATGTGTTACAATGTGCATATTAACTGATCCTGGTAGGCGGTAGCCAATACTGCCATTGACTTGTTATCATTCGATAGGCAAGTTTAAAGGCACGACAATTATCAAGAGAAAAATACCTTGATTGCAGTTTCGCTTTCCTCAGGAAAGTTCTTGGTGATAATGGGTTTAATAGCTCTTGAGATTTCCTCTTCGGACGCGTAGCAAGAAACTTCAATCGGCAAAATTCTAAGCAGATGCCTACAAACAGAAAGTCGTAAACTTAAAAAGCTAACTTCAAATACAGATGGCAATGCAACACCGAATAGCTCATCAGCTATATGATTCCATGGAGAAAAGAACCAGGAAGCCCAAACCTTGACATGTGTTTCCTTGTAGACGCAGCCGTTTCCATCAAGCGCTGCACAATTTCTTTTGGACCAGGCTCTCCTTCCCCTCTCCTCATCTTTATGATAACAACGCCATTGCAGCCAGATTCGAGTTTCAAGAAACGCCTCTGTTACCACATGGGCACAAGAATTCAAATTCATAATGAGCCTAGAGATTTTCATTAAAATAGCAACACCACAACATCCCCTATATTTCCACAAACATCAACATTGAATAAATCAAGAACAATATTTCCACAAACATGAATAAAAATAAATCCTATAACAAGTTGGAATATGAAAGATAAGCAAAGTGAGAGCAATATTTTCATGGAGTTGGGAAGATGAGTAGATGAATACAACGCCCCCTATACACAGGAGAATGAAAATCATAATAACAGCAAGAAAGGGTTTACTAGGTCAATTCCCAAAGACACGAAAAAAGAAAAGTACATGCTGAAAAAACATGCTCATGGCCTCAATATCTTAAAATGACAAACCTTGTTCTTATCAGCTAGCTCTGCAATTTCAGCTTCAATTAGCTTATCAACAGACTTTTCAGTCTTATCCAGGCTATGAATTTCACTATCAAAGCATTGTTTTTTTGCCGGTGGCTCCTCAGCCTTTTCGGACTTATCTCTGTCATGCTCTTCACCTCCTTCGTTCTCAGGCATATTCACCTTTTGTTGAGTCTCCTCTTTGAGATCCGGTTTTCCAGCAGCATCGTCACCAGCAACAATTTCTGGCTTCTTCTCATTATCCTCATTTGCCTCTTTATTTTTACTGTCATCATTGCTATCATCCTCGTCATCATCAGCTTCTCCCTCACTACCAGAAGAATCTGAATATGTAAATGTAATCTTCTTATTCAATACTTTCTTTGGTGCCGCCTTATGCTCAATTGCCTTGGTATCATTTCCATCAACTAAATCTTCAAAAAACTACATAGAAAAGCCCCAAACCAATTTCAGACAGAAGTTAATTGACAGTTTAACACTTGCTAAGCAACAACCTCCTTTTTGATCGACCTAACCAAATCTTCTTCAAAGTCGACATCAATTCACACGAAGTAGTAGGAGAAAATGAAAGCAAATTGAAAGATGGAGCAAACATACGGAATCGATGACGGAAATAGCTTCGTGAGCAGCTTGGTGTTCCCGGCCACCGTCGCAGGTGATGAAGAAGCCTTCGACGCCTGGTGTCAGCGGATACGCCCCCTTCTTCTTCACCGGTTTCTGGTAACCGAATCCGATAGTAAGCAAGTAAGAAGAGGATACGAAAAGGCACAATCCGAGAAGAGAGAGAGGCTTACATTGTGAGGACGATAACGTTGCTTCCTCTTTGTGCCTTTGGAGTTAGCTTCGGATCCAGGCGCCATTGCTGGCCTTCGGTTTGAGGGAGGGAGGGTGTAACCGCTGAGGAAGAGAGGGTTTCTCGGCAAGGGTTTCTAGGGCTTCAATCAGCTTATCGGCGATTCAGCGCAATGGAAAAATGTTTTCCCTCCCGGAAACGATATTTTATTTTATTTTATTTTTGAAAGAGAGATTCGGTAAAGTGCCGAGGAGATGAATTTGATGTTCATCAAATTTGTAGTATGATTTGGTACATTTATTAAAGTTTGAATGGTTGATTGAGAAATAAAGGATGGAAAGATATAGTGATTTTTTTTTCTTATGAATATGAATAATTGCATTGGAATTTGATTTTTAACATAGCTAATCATGTTTAAAAATGTGTTTCAATGTGATATTGGGACCAACAATTTTGTTGTTCTAGCTACAGCTTGGTGGGTCATGTGGTTCTTTAGAAACCAACTCGTTTTCGATCATACTAACAAGGTAACTATCAATGAAATCTTGCTGTTCCACAGCACAACTAGTCATTGTTAGAAACAGTCAAAACGTTTAGACAATGATCCGACTGGTCCGTTGATCCCTAATCATCGCAGTCATAGTGGTACGGACAACCAGGCTATTAGGGGTTGTGCTACGAAAACCAGGGCTCAGAATAGGTCCGGAAAGTGGGATAAACCTCCGCCGAACTGTTATAAGCTCAATTTTGATGGTTCGGTACTCCCAAGTGGCAACTCGTCTTATGGTTTTGTAATCCGTGACTCTGCGGGTTTAGTGGTCTCTGCTGGCAGATCTGTTTGTACAAATATCTCAGTGATTTATGCCGAAAATCTCGGTCTCGTAATGGGTTTATTACGTGCAAAAGAGTTGCAACTATCTACACTTCTGATCGAATGAGACAACCTACTGGTGATAAAATCTCTACTGAGGGATTGGAAATGCCCCTGGACAATAGAGATGCTACAAGCTGATATACGGTCTGATATCTCGTCCTTTACTTATGTTGCTATTCGTCATATTTTCAGGGAATCGAATCTTGTGGCTGACTACCTTGCTCGTAGTGCCCACGTTTCCCCTGCCGACGTCTGCTGCGAGGATGATCCAAAACTGCTAGTTCTCGTCCGGAAGGATGCGCTAGGAAGGGCCTCTGTTGCGGCCGACACGACCTAATTCTTATTTTGCGTCAAAAAAAAAAGTGCTTCAATGAAAAAGAATCTAAATGTTATCTATTTTAATGTCAAAAATTGAAATTCTAACTTTTTTTTGGGTCGAAAAATGAAATTCTAACTAAATCTAAATAAGAAGTAAACATAATTGTAGTTCTAGTCATATTTTCAGGAAATCTAATGTTGTAGCGGACATGATTGCACGTCTGGCTTCCAGTAACCTGTCGGTGATAGTTGTTTGACTGATCTCGTCTGTAAGGACGTGCTAATAAGGCTCGCCGCTCAACTCTTCACCCTTAACCAAATATTTAGGCTGCGTTTGCATATCCAGCTTATAATGTCATTAATGTTTATTTTTGAAAAGGTTTTATTATATTGACAAGTGTTAATTTATGATATAATTAATTGCGTAAATATGTACAGTATTTGATTGAATCAATTGTTCGTAATGGATTTGCAGCTCTTCATCTCCCCCCACCAACAGCCGTGGTAGTCTGGTACACCATCAAACCCGTCGCTATTCGCCTTCATACTATATCCTCTACCGGTCGTCGACTATCGTCTAAATCTCCGATGTCGATGAGTGATGCTTATTTTTCTTCTTCTTATTCGGCAAAAATCACCCATCCCAAACCCTAATAGACCAAATTCAATTTGGGGGTTTTGAAATTGGGACCCGAGATTCAGAATTCAAGAAGAATTAAGGTTTGCTATTAACCTTCAAAAGCATAGGTTTGGAGATGCTGGCGATTGAGGGTAAGAGATGGAGCAATTGTGAGGGAAATTGGTGGGAAGTGTACTTCCAAAATAACATAGTTTTAAGGCAAGAAGTGACGAAGGCAACCGAAATTGGTGGCGAGACTCCGGCAAGAGGCGATGAAGGCTACCGGATCTGGTGGAGAGACTCCGGCAAGAGGCGATGAAGGCTACCGGATCTGGTGGCGAGACTCCGACGAGAGGCGATGATGGCTACCGGATCTGGGGCTGAGTTTTGTGTCAGGAGGATGAGTTGGGTTATGTGAGTGTGGAGTAAAATATTGTGTTGATTTAATTTTAACATTCCAAACACCCTTGCCAAACAGTAACTATTATAAATCAAAATACAAAGTTTATAAAACATAATACTGCTATGCAAACGGAGCCTTAGAGCATCCCCAATGGTGGGGTTCCTCAAAATTTATCTCTCCATTTCTCATTCGTCCACCTCATTTTTCACTAACTTTATTATCAACCCTCTCTAATTTATTTTTCATCCTCCACAATGGTCGAGTTCCCCAACAAATCTATTTCATCACCATTTCCATACTCTACTATATTTTCTATATAATTTCAAATATTAAAATAATTGGATTGTTTTAGCAAATAAAAAAATAATTAATTTAATTTTATAATTAATTTTAATAATTGAAAATCTTTTAACGAACTTGTTAATAAATTCGACAATTGAATACTTTCTATCACCAATTTATTTTATATCTCAAAAATCTTATATGAATTCAAATTAATTTAAACTAGTAATTCACACAAGTGATATTAAATATTTTTTTGAAGCAGATGATATTAAATATTATACAAATTACATTAAACATCCATTGTCATTGAAAAAAATGAAAAATTACATAACTAGCTGGAAGTTAAAAAAAAGCTGAAAGTTTAAAAAACCAAATAATGAAAAGGGCTGGAAGTTTTTTTTTAAAAAAAGGCGGAAAGTTTAAAAAAAAAATGAAAAGGGCGCTGGAAGTTAAAAAAAGGTGGAAGTTTTAAAAAAAATAAAAAACTGAAGTTGAAAAAAAATAATGATGAAAAGTTAGAAGTTAAAAAATGATTTATTTTATCCTGGTATAATATAATTGGTTCCGGATTTGGGAAGGTTCTCAATATATTGGGGCACCCCAAAGATCGGGAGGTTGTCCACAATAGTCGGCTTGCCCAAATGTCTCGAAAATGTAAGATGGGGAGGTTACATCCCCACCAATGAGGATGCTCTTAGAGTTAGAATCCTAATAATAAAGTACTTTTATGTAAGGGAGCACTTTAACTCCCTTATTGCGAGGTGGACTAAACCACCGGTTTCGACCAAGAAAAGAAAGAGAATATTTTTTATTATTATTAATAGGGGATAGAAAGACTGAGGATAAATATTAACTTAACAAAAAAACTTAGACCTCTAGCGAGGTGGACTAAACCACTGGTTTCGACCAAAAAAAAGAATTTTTTTATTTATTAATAGGGGATAAAAAGAGGATAAATATTATATCATACATTAACTGAACAAAAAAAATTTAGATCAAAAGGCACGACAACACTCAATACAATGTGAGTATCTGTTTGGTCTGCTAGGTTGTATCTTTTGCAGAGTTTGTTAGCCTGAGTTTGCAATACATAACTTTTATGTTTTGGTTTGTTTGATTGTATGTTTGACGGTTTATCGTCTGCCAATTTTATCGGTCTCTCAATGAGTCAGATTTGTCTGACCTTCGAATTATTACCTTATCAAAAAAAAAATTGTGACTATCTGATACGTTAGAAAGTTAGAAACTAAATCATTTTCAGGCAAGACAACGTCACAAACTTTGGCTATTCTAAATATTTATGTATAAGAATAACATAAATTTTGATGCAAATGGAGTATTATATTAAAACATAAAACCAAATCAGCTCAAACCTTGATCAAAATCAATCTCATTACTCAATTACATTAAAAAATGTTTGCAGCAAGACCGAAAGATAGCTATGATTGCACTTGTTACAATTTCTACCACGACCTCATCTTAATTGAAACTCACAAAAAGCCTCAACTTTAACACTGGTATAAACATTAGTAATATTTGTTTAGATGTACATGAAATCATAAGAGATTTAACGTACTTATTGGTAACAAGCAAACACAATTCAGTACCATCGATAGGTCATATAATCCCGCCACAACAAAAGAATTAGATCAAATTAACATAGTGTCGAGTTGCCTTGACCCAATCTAGGCGGGTTAGGGCAATGTAGTTGGCCAAAGTTTAGGATCGAGCACAATCCCTTTGATGTTCGGTTTGATGAAGATATATATCATAGGAAACTACCTGACATGGTGATGCAGATGTCGTATACGACATATGTGGATTAAACAAACCTAAAGGGTTAGGGTAACGAGCAACTCGAAAATTCAAGATTTCAGATTCTTCAGCAGCTCAATTGATGCCCATCTATACTAGCAAATGACTAAATTTTCTCTGCTGACAATTTGACATGCAATCACTTTTCTGAAGAAAACCGAAATGGAGGACCCAAAAACTACATTTCTGAAACTCTTGTAAAATGTATAATCAAGGGAGGCAGCACCGCAGCACAGCTTTCCTTGAACCAGAAATTACAATAGCTAGTGAAAGACAAGCTGCATGCAATGTGATGGAGGCAAAAGGTGCAGCTTGTGAAGGTATTGACACTCACTTTGTGCTAACACTCACTTTCTGCAGCTTGTATAGATATTAACATCAGAATATCAATTGATAATCATCACAAGCTAAGCAACAGCTTTAATTCATGATTGAGCCAAAGTTAGGCAAGGGGCAATGTATCTTCCCCGATCAATTCCAGCATGCGTGTCTGCTAATCCTAATCCAGTACAAGTGTACAAAAAAACATATACTACACCATGCCAAGCTTACCACATATTCATCACCTACAGGTCCTACACTATGTTATTTTAACTTCTCCAAAAATCAATTGAATGATCAACAATAGAGAAACTTCCACCTGAATCAGTGCAACAATCTCTCATTCCCTAGAAGCAGATCAAATCACATTGCAAAAGCTGAGCCATTAGGCCCCATCCATAGGCCAGGCATACCGGGAGCAAAACCAAGTTCAAGTGTTCAACAATCCTCCCTTCATCTTAGCTCTTCCAAACTAGCCCTTGCCTTTGTTTCTTAGATTCTTGATGCAACTGGTTTTTCCCATTTATGTTAAGAAATTAGTTCCATTCTTCGTTCAGCAATATACCACAAAGGCAGCCGCTTTCAGAAGCCCGGTAAAAGATATTCTATAGAATCAACACAAGTGTACTAACCCAATAATGCAACTTGAAATAGATGTGCCTATTCCTATAGAATGGTAGGGAGATACCATTGTAACATAGAAAACGTAACAGGTGATAAAGCATAAGAGTATAAGACTATAACACACAGCAGCTGGTAAAGCATTACCGCTAACACTCAGAGAAGTAAGAAATGGTAAGAAAATGAAACAAATCTTCACTTATGCAAACAGCCTTAACAAGCAAATGCTCACCAAAATACAAACCAATTCAAAAATGAAGTCGCTAAAGCGTACCATAAAAAATCACAATTAGACGAACAATCTACCTCTATTTGTTTCTATGGCAGAAGACGCGATGAGAAAAGCAAATAAAACATCAGAACAAGTTATATTCCATTCTTGGATGAGCAACAACCCACAAAGCCAGCCAAGCCCTTGTCTAAAATCAACACAATTGCACCGAATATGTCTATCGCACCAGCAGAGACCCATTGCATCCCAATTGCACCAAATATGTCTAAAGGATAGCTGATTCCCAAATCACATACTCACCATCTCAACAGTCTATACAGCAAATTTCATATCTTGCCACTAAATTGTTCCCATACACACTGAAATTGATAGTTGTTAATTGTGCAGAAAACAAGAAGATTAAAGCAAAATATAATTATATTAGAGCAACATAAAATCCTCATTGTCGGTAGCATTCAACAATACTAAACGTAAGCTAATTCAGGCATCACAACAGCCAAATCTCAACACTTGTCCTCAATCATCCGTGGCCTAAAAACGGTAGACTAAATCAAAGGAATCAACGGAGGTAAGCTGGGATCTTAATGCGAAGAAACAACATACTCATCACATACGCAATCACGACCGACGAAATACCAGCGGAGGCGTACGAGACCCTAACGCTCTTCGGCCGGTTGCGGTCGACAGCAAGGTCCATGAGCACGATCCCGATCCCGCCGAGCACGAACATGAACCCCGAGGAGAGGCCTTCGATGATGTACTGGCCATTGACGCGGCCGGAGAGGAAGACGATGGGGCGGACGGCGCCGGTGACGCGATCCTGCGTGGATCCGATGCCCGGAGGCTCGACGATGACGTCGTAGATGAATCCGGAGACGACCAGGAAGTAGGTGAGGAGGACGAGAGAGTAGACGGTCATGGCGGAGGGTAGGGTTAGGGTGGGGAGTTTCAGGCGGAGGCGCGGCGGCCGGAGGAAGGAGTAGGGGACGAATCGGAGGAGGTGTACGATCGGATCTTGGGAATCCATGGATTCCATTTCGTAGCGAATTGAAACTGGATTGGAATCTCTCCGACTCCGATCTGATTCAGAGTTTATCCCTCTCCGATTTCAGTCGACATTTTTCACATTTATCGGTCAATTACTGAGAAGCTGACTTCCTTAATGTTTAATGGGCTGGGCTTGATATAACCTTTTGGGCCGTATTCGGCCCATTGTTGAGTAAAATGGATACAAATACGACGCCCATTGTTGAGTAAAATGGATTCAAATACGACTAACGGGTCAAATACTCAAGGGTGTGTTTGGATTGCATGCATTATTATGTTATAATTTAAACCTCTAAAAGTGCATTCAAATTCACATTATTTTTTAAGTGCATTTGTTTTTTTGACACCCAAAGGTTCAGCTTATTCATCGCTATGAGAGTGGAGTTTCATTTATGTATTTTTTTCCTTTTTCTTTTCATGGGCAAAAAATAAAAATTTAGATCACTTTGAAGTTAGGGAAAGAAAACAATACATATTTTAAAGAACCTTAGGCTCTTTTGTTATCTATATGTATCAAGATATCAGATATCAGATATCAATGTTAATATATGATATCTAGTGTTTGGTATAATCTAATGTCGATATCACCTGATATCTTCATATAATATTTTTCCAATTTTTTGGCCTATTTGATATACTAATTTGGAGGGGAGTGTCACTTGATACCAAGATATCATTCGATACCGATATTGATAACAATATCTAATAACTAGATAACAAGATAACAATACCAAACGAGGCCTTAGTAAACTATGGTTGGAAGGCGACACTTTGATATATATATTTCTCTCTCCATTTGGCAAAAATATGTCGTTTATTATTCATGCACGTTTTTTTAGTATGATAAGTATATTACTATCAACTTTTTAATATAAATTTTTAATTAAATTTAATTACCTCGATATTTTATATAGTTTTTGACATCCTAAAAAAATGTACGTAAATAGTAAATGATTATAATTTACCCATTTTCATTCTCATATGGTTTCAGGGGTGGAAATGGGTCGGGTGATGGATGGGTGGACCCATTTTTTCACCCGACCCGTCACAAAAAAATTTCACCCGACCCATCACCCACCCGTTTAAGGTTTCACCCATCACTCGACCCGTCGGGTGAATCGGGTGGGTCGGGTGGTTAATCGGGTGATGGAATTAAAAAAAATGAATCACAAGACATACCTAAAAATCATTTATATTCGATAATTTTATAAACCATGTCAACATATGAATCTTACTAAATTAATAAAAAAGACTTATTCATACATTCACTATCCTTCACTTACAAAATTAGTATTAGAAGTTTAATATCAAACTAAATGAGATGAATTTAACTCGGTTACTAGACTCAATATAAAAAAAATGGTATAGAAAAACTATGTCTTTAGAAAACAGACTCATGTGTCATTTCTTTAATATCTTGATTTGGTAATTTCTTTAATATCTTAATTTGCATTAAGAGGATTATTGTTATGAGTCTCATGAAAAATTGGGAAAATATGATTTGGTTAATCATGTATTAATACAGTAAATGCTAACAAAGTCGTTGGAAAGAGCCAAATTGCATACACTCTATCGGTATATGCAAAACAAATAAAAGACATTTTATTATTTTAAAAAGACATGGAGTTAAATAATGCAAGTTTTTTTACACCTTTTTAACAAGAACACTTGGAAAATGGAGAAAGTAGAGGTAGAAAAGGAGAAATATGTTAGTTATGTTAAATTATACGTAGTATTATTTATATATTGGCCTCTTTTTTTTAATAATAATCGGGTTGGCTAACGGGTGGTTAAGCGGGTCGGGTAATGGGTCGGGTGATGGGTCGGGTAATGGGTGGAAAATATATCACCCATCACCCGACCCATCACCCATTTCACCCGTCCATCACCCATCCGTCACCGGGATTTTTTCGGGTTTTCACCCTAATAATCGGGTCGGGTGGGTCGGGTGAGTCGGTCACCCACGGGTGATTTCCAGCCCTATATGGTTAAACGGATGATTTTTTTTTTTTGGTAACAAAAAATGAAGTCAAATATGAAATAATAGAAAATTAAGAATCAATGTATAGACATACTCAAATTTGTTTGGTGCCTTATCCATTGAAATGTCACTAACCTGATTATGCAATCTAAAAACCCATGTTATCTTGGTCCCACCAAAAAGCCATGCATGATATCGTAGATAATATGGCTTTTAATTTTATTTATTCTCTTAACACAATTAATACATAAAAAAATATCTTAAAAAGATTCAAGCTTGTTATATAATTCCAATCCAACAACTGGACACAATGTTATCATTAAAACAAAATAGTAAACAATTTTTTGTTACTAATTTTAAGTAAGAATTCAAAATATCAAAAATATAATGGATATTGCATAAAAAATACACCCTCTTTTCCATAACAAAAGTCATTTGACTTGTCAGCACATAGTTTAAGGAGATAAAAATTCTATAAAATATTATTTTTAATGAATTTCTTTTTTATAAGTTAATACTTATGACTAACTAGTATGAAATGATTAAAAAAAATTATAATGTTTTTACCTCCTTAAAGCGTGCAAAAAAAGGACAAACGATATTTTTTTATTAGGTAAAATTTCAGGTAGATCGAGCCTACTCGATAACATCCTTTCAAATGAGGTCCTGCAGACCTGAATCATTGAAAACCTCTCGCCTTTTGGACAAGCGGCTAAGATATGCAACCTTATCCCTCACTTTATTACCATCACGGGGCACATGAGAGAAATATATATTTTCAACTCCTTGAATGAGCAATTTAATATCTGATATGAGAAATTCGATCTCCCACAAGCAGCGAAAATTATCTCGCAGACGTTTGATTATTATTAAAGAGTCTTCTTCAATATGAAGTTTTGAAGTATGAAGCCGTCTGACTTACTGCACCCCTAACAACAAATTTCATTTATTTTGAATCGTAAGGAGTAGTAATTTTAATACTCCATATTAAATAAGGCAACAAAAAAAGAGGTGTGTGTGCATGTGAGAGAGCACATGGAAATGGCTAAAAGGGCCCATCCCTAATTCCCTCACTCCATGTTCCAAGTGGGCCCATTTGGATGTGTAAATTGAGCCATACAAACTGCACCGTTAGTCCCCACCTCCACCACCCTATAGGCTCACAGGGGCAGTTCTCTCCTGCCATTATTAGGGTTTCGCGGAAACTAAATTCATCGCAAATCACCATGTTGATTTGAACATGATGTTTTTGCGATGTACTACTAATTCTAATTAATGATTAAAAAGCTTGATTAAATAAAAATTCTACCACGTTTTTTTTTTGATCAAGCAAATTCTACCACGTTGGGATGGACGTGATTGCACGATTTGTGGTATATCTAGCAACACCCATTAGGTTTTATCCTCACTTATTGAGGTTAGTTATGCATGATGTAGATATGCCTCCTTTACAAGTAATGGTAGGCCTCCCTTGGATTCTCCAATGAATTTCCTAGATCTCATTAGGCCATGTACACCCCTGTACACTTCTCCACTGTACTTAACTCACTTTTTCCCCGCCACATCAGCACAAGTACACTCCTTCAATCTTTTATAAATTCTCCCTACATTCGTGTACTCTAATAATAATATTAATTATATTATTATTTAAACATTATTTTTATCATAATTATTTAAATTATTAAAAATAATATGCCACCTTAAAAACACAACATCAAAAGAAAACACACTTCAATTAACGTAAATTGTACTTAGTTTATGGATAATCATATGCAAATTAATTTTATCCAATTTTTTTCAAAATATATACAAAATGTATGTCTATGGGTAGATAAAATTAATTCTGATATGAAAATGATTTTTGTAGTTTTTAATTGTTTTTTATATGCTCGGAAATTTAGTTTTGAGATATGTTATACCTCTCTTCGCCACGTGTCAAAATTATGGTGGATGGTGGTGGTGGAATTGTGTGTCCATGCACAGTAATAGTGTGCTATGCCCTGTACTCCTGCAAGAACAAAATTTGGGTGTACTTCTTATTTTCCTTTTTTTTCTTTTAATTTTGTCTAGGTGGCATCTAAGAACACTTCAAATGCACAGCAATGTGCATGACCTTACCCTTCAAAGACTTGTGAATCTTTTCTCATTCTAAGTTTGGTTATGTTATGTTTGTGTGTTGGTTTTCGACCCGATCCAACCATTAATCCAACACGATCTAACCTAGTCTAGATTACTTGAATCTGACCCGAAGTAACCTTAAAACTCGGGTGCCACCGGGAGCGGTTTAACCGTACCATTGGGTTCGTTCGGCGGAAGTTCTAATCGTACGAACGCTATCTTTAATGCAAGTAGGCTCAAAGAGCAGTAAATAGATAGACCTAATAATTGAGCAGGACAACAAGTTGGTTATCAAAAACTCGGTGACGAGGACCACCAGCTGGATTAGATCTAGCCTCTAGGCGGTGTCGATTATAAATACACATACCTTCATGCTATGGCTCAGTACACTCAGAAGTACCACACCTCCTCATTTACCTTTCTTTGTAACCTTGAAACAGTCAGGTAAGTGTAAGAGGTACTTCCCATCTCAGCAAGGAACAATGGCGTCGAAAGCGTGCATTGCTTTGCTCTTGTTCGCCTTTGTGCTTGTCCTCCTAGCACAGGAGAATCAGGTATACATAATGTTGTATTGGAATGAATGTAATACCTGATGCTAGCTGGTTATCATGATTCACAGTCTAAATTTCTCTGCGCTTGTAGGCGTCTGTTGAACAGTTCTCATCAGCGCAGCAGGAGTACCAAAGCGGCCACCACCAGGGAGTACGTTCATCATTTATATACTATTTCTCGTCTTCGTCAGTAAAACTTACCTAACCAGAATACGTTTTTCTGTATCTTCCTTGTCCAAATGTCCAGTCTGGTGTGACACAAGGCAGTCTTCATCCTCAAGGTAATTAGTTAACACATTACAACACAGTAACTCACTTTGTAAACCAGGCAGCTGTTTTAATGGTGATAAACTACTTACCTTGCAGAATGTGGACCGAGATGCACAAGTCGGTGCTCAAGTACTGCCTATAAGAAGCCATGCCTGTTCTTCTGTCAGAAGTGCTGCGCAAAGTGCCTTTGCGTTCCTGCAGGTACCTATGGGAACAAGCAGACATGCCCGTGCTACAACAACTGGAAGACCAAAAGGGGAGGCCCCAAGTGCCCGTGAAAGGCTTCGAAAGGCCTCTCCAAGATGATCTATCTGTATAATATTCATGTTCAATTCTTGGGCAGCTATATAATCAGCGTCATCCCCGATCCCTAACTACATTCTAGCCCTCCTTATAAATTGGTCAGGGCATACTATAGAACAAGAATCAAGAAATGTTGATTCATTTCGGATATTCATTCTATGTCATGCTATGTATGAAACATGATTAATCCAACTGGGTAGCTGCTCATGCCTTCCTTTCTATTGATGATCCAAAAATCAATTATATCTTCTATTTCTCCATCAGGAAGCATGTTCTTATCCTACAATTCCTTGATGAATCAGAGGCGAAAAACAATTAAAACATTGCTGTATAGCTTGAAGTTTGAACACAGCAAGCATAAAGAATACCATGACATTCTCATATATCCAGCTTTGGGCTGTTCTAACTGAATTTCATTGCATAAACATAGTGTTGTATTGATCAAAAACAAAAAAAAATTCTGTGCAAAAGGAAATGTGACGCAACAAAAATTCTTCTGCTATATTTATTAAAACCTTGTAAAAATTAAAGGGTTTGAGGCGTGCCAGATCCATGTGGTAGGTCATGGGCAACCATATCTGGATTGGAAATATATTAATATCACCCTGCAGAAATAGGCAAGATATGCATCATCAGATGAACTCCACATCATCGAGTTTCATATTACTACAGTCAAGAAGTTCAAAAGTTTCGAGCTTTTACCTTCAATGACCATGCCGACGCATTTGAGAAAGACAGAAAGCAATCCTGGAAGCAACTGCAGCATTGTTCTTTACGAGAGCAATGTCTAGTTACAGGTTAAAGGAATTGCATTAAAACACAGTTGGTCGGATACAGAAAAATTGGTAACTTTGCAAGTTATATATGGCTTATATGTTTAGTCATTCAATATCCTCAGCATGCTGTTATTTAAAGAGAATAGGACTAAAAGGTTCATATCAGAAAAAGGATACTGGAAGCTAGTGATGCTCCTCCAGTCAGTTCGCTCACTCTTTTGAGTACAAAAGGAGTTTCTGCACTTCCATATATATTCTTCTCCCTGAAGGTGCAAATTGTCGAAAATTGCAGGAATCAGGTGTGGATAATGTAGATTGAACAATTACTATGTCATCCATTACAGCCAATTAGCCAAAGCTTGTGGAAGAAACATATTACCTTGCTTCCTGGAGAGCTCTTTGTATTGCAGCTTCAACTACGCTCCCAGAAGCAGAATGCTGTTTTGGAATAGGAACTGCGATTAGGATGCCATTCCCTAGCTTAAGCTTCATATTGGCATCTGCAGTTAACACAAATTGTGAACCGGGCTAAATAAGGTAATGAATTGAATACAAAATCACAAACCCAAACAATCAGATATTCGAAAAGGGAAGAAAATTCTTCAGTCACCTATTAATCGAGCACAATCCTCTGCAGAATCTACACGGCAGGGAGCCTGTCACATTTTCCGGAACCATTAGGGGGTAGCTAAACAAAGGATCTGATCTGCATTTCTCCACATATATCAAGGCACACATGCCACTGTCTTGATAATGTTAAGCTAGATCAATTACCCTTTTAATCTTTGTTTATTGCTATTTACATTATCCAAAACAAAATGTAGTACAGTACGCAAGATGTTCAATCATCAAACACCAGCTATACCAAACAGATGACTCCCCACTTCAGGTTCACAAATATTCAGATGGCATGGTTCATAGCAAAGGGCCTAATTCACCGGTTTCAAATTGATCACAATGAAGAAGTTACAAAATGAAATCAGAAAAATCATTAAGAAAATTCAACTTACATGGAAGCCACTCTTTTCTGTAAAAAAGGCAGGGAACTCATTTGTCCCATAAGCGGCAACACAAACCCCCTGGGTCTCCTGCATTTAAGAGTGTATAAGCAAATTAGACCACCATAAAATCTATTCAGAAGCAATAATTAACATGTAAGCAACTAATGTCAATACCAAATACTCGAGTGTTCTGCCAATATCTAGAATTGATTTAACACCCGCAGACACTACAGCCACTTGCGTTTTTCCTAGCTCTGTGAGATCAGAAGATACATCCATCGCTGCAACGGGTAGAACAATAGAAAAGAAAATATGAATATGTCTATTTCAGCCAATTTCATCATAAATAGAAGGCATGCATAATGGTCTCAAGATAGCCTTACTTTGCTCCCCATGTTTGTGTACTCCTCCAATACCACCAGTAGCAAAAACTGGAATGCCAACCTGCCATCCACTCTCTAACAGTGAGGAAAATGTTTTGAAACAACATAAACAACACAGCTACAAGTTTCTTTTTGTTTTGATTTTATTCCAGGCACAAACATAAGGAACAGAGAAATTTCGGGAAAGAACATATACTGACCATAGAAGCAAAATACATGGTTGAGGAGACAGTTGTGGCACCATTCCTCCTCATTGCAACCTTTAAAAACACAGGTCCAATAAGTAAGTTTCAGAGACCTAAAAAAATACCCAACAACTCAAAACTATAAAATGTAGAAAAGTATTATTCCTTGATGAATTCCAGGTAGTAGTACTATACCATACAGAAGTAGTAATAGTAGTCAAGAGAGGCAATAAGAAAAAGTAAGAATGAAGAACATTAAATCAGTAAACCTTGTAAAATCAAACCTTTCTTTCTTTCTTTTTTAAAGAAAGAAAAAAAATCTGAAAATGCATTTTTCTTCAAAGTTCATATTAGTTCTACCATGGACTGTTATAGTCTTTTTGTTTTAAGGATCAACCCCGATAAATAAAAAATGCCTCCTTGCAAGAAGTGGAGAAGGAAAGGCTCAAATTCACTCAACCACATGAACACCATATCTAATTCAATCTCCACTCACAACATATGCAATGTCCCGACGAGCCGTCTTTAGAACTTGAGTCCCTAGTTTCGCAAGGTTCTCCAGCTCTTCATCGCACAGACCTATTCATGGAAACTATAAAAGTAAATATTGGATGCAAACATCTGGACTGCAAACTTATGATCACACACCAGTGCTTCTACTTTAAGCGGTTATTTATTATCACTTATCTATGATCAAAGCAGTTGACATCTGCAACACCACTGAAACATCATCTGAATAATTTATAAACCTCATCTATTGTTTTTGTTATTAACAAAACCCTACTTGATGCTAACTTGTACCGAGCATTTACAGAAGTAATTCAATGGAAAATCGGGATCAGATGAATACCTATGCAAGGAACACCATCCAAAATTGCAATTGTTGCAGGAACAGCCCCATTGTTCCTCACAACAGCTTCAACTTCCTTCGCAGTTTCCAAATTCTGGGGATACGGCATTCCTAACACAAGCACACAACTAATTTAACGCACTTTCAAGAAACATCACAAAACGGCATAAACCCTAGAATCTCATACCATGGCAAATTATGGTCGATTCAAGAGCAACGACAGCGTCTCCCCGCGAAAGAGCCTCGGCAACCTCCTGGCTCAGTTTGATTGGAATCTCCGGGCTGAAACCGCCGCCCTGTGAGCCCTCGGAGAAGAAAATTATAGGAAAAAGCCAATCGAAAATCAGATTCTGCAACTTGTTGGAAAAAGGGATGAAATTCAGAGTGGGAAGATGAAGGATACCTTAGTTGGGGACATTGAGAGACCACCAAGGTGTCTCTGAATACTAGCCAGTCTCGTCAAAGCATTGGAAGCCATGGAAGATGCTCTCTCCCTCTCTCTTCTTGGTTGATCTCTTGCGAATTGAAACTGACTTCCGTACGATCGGCGTCTGCGAGTGACTTCGCCGGCGGCAGTCTTAAATCACGACCCACGTCACGTAAGTGATGACTGATGAAAATTTAGATTTTTTTTTTAATTTTTAATTTAATAATTTCCTCCTTTCGAATCACAAAATCAAATTCCAATCTGAAGTCATTTCCATTTCCAAAATCTCGTGAGTATCAACTCCTCTGAAATTTTGGAAATTGGAGATAACTCAAATCTAAAATTAATTGTTGAGATTTTTTTTTTTGATAAACTAACTGCTGAGATTTAAAATTAAATTATTGCGAATTGGATATATATCTATGAAAATTTGGTCAAGTATAAATGTATAATCCATTATTTGAGTATAACTCATTAAAATCTCATAATTGGTTATATATCCATAATCCATCAAAATATTACTCCAATATTTTTTTATTTGTTCATAATTATTAAAATGTAATTAAATTTTAAATAATTATAAAAAAGAGTCATTGATTTTAAATTCTCTCAAATCAGGTAAGTTTTGAATATAATGCGATTTTACACAAATAAAATATACTCCGTATATATTTTAATATTTTCCTCCTTCACTATGATTTATGGTCATTTTAACAACTTGATTATTTTAAATTTATACATGAAACTTTATATTCTAAATAAAAATCATTGGATAAAAAATATAATTATAATTATGTTGAAGTTAAAATTTTATATTAAAAAATTTAATTATGTTTTCTATCCAATAATTCTAAAGTGATAATTTTTATAATTATTTGAAAATTATTTAAGTTTAGTATATAATTAAATATTAATTGCATTTTCATTCAATAATATTGGATTAAATGTACAATAAAAAAAATGGTTTGATGTGTATATAAATAGTTTTGAAGTTTGATGGGTAACTAAATACCCAATTAATCAATTTTTCATGGGTATCTATATATAAACTCTTAATTTAGAAGAGTTTATGCTGAGGTGTCAACATTAGAGAGATTTTAGGGGTTTTAACCAATTATAATTTTCTTTTTTCTCTTTAATCTATTTTTAATTCTCCTTTTTTCTTCTTTTTCTTTTAATTCTCTCTTTTTTTTCTTTAGTCTTTCTAACTATTGGACTTAATTCAAAACATTGAATTCAATCTAAAATAACTATTGGGCTTAACTCAAATTCATTTACTAACTATCTATATCTATATATTGTATTAATTTATGTCTCATGTCCTCTCCATGTTCAAAGTTATTTGTGAAAATATTATTTACATAATATCATTTTATTATGGTAACTATATTTTCTAATATTATTTTTTTTGAAAAATATTCTAATATTAATTACCCAATATTATTTGATGTTACATTTTTAAACCAATGGGATTAATTCAAAACTTTTATCTTTCACTATTTATTATTTATTTTTCTTTTTATCTCTTTAACCCAAGTGTATTTTTTTCTGTTATTTTTAACACATTTACTAATCAATGGGTTGAATTAAAAATATTGAATTAAATCTAATGTCTATGATTTATCTATATCTAAATATTATTTATAAAAAATCGCGTCATGGCGCGGGGATCGTACTAGTATATATGATTTCGGTGGAAAAAAAAAGTTTATAAATTGTTAAATTCAATTTTTTAGAGTTCAACCTTATGTTAGGAGTAGATTGTTGATCTAATTCATCGAAACTCATGTTACAGCCTCACTTATAGATCTCTAATTCATCAACACTCATGTTACAGTCTCGAATTTGATCGATTCCAACGTCGCATTGTGAGTTTGCTTTGTCATTCATGTTGTAATGGATTGCAGTATGCAAATATCACCTATTCACCTCAAGTGTGTTGAACTAAAATGTCTTTCAAGGCTTAATGTAAGATTGAGAATTGCAACTCATATTAGATATGTTGACATCTTTGCCGAGTCTTCATCAATTTCTTAAAAATAAATGACATAGTAGGAAGCAACGAGAAACATAAAAGCACGAATTCTTAACAATATAGGGTTCATAAGTGTCGAAACGCTAGAAAATAGGTCTAGCATCCACCAGGAGATAAAAGAGGAAATCATCTAAACCAATAATATGATTAATAATCTGTCATGCTTACCAGGTTTAAATAGAAAAGAAACCTTAATTATAATTTGTGCGTAAAAAATGGATAAAAGGATAAAATATTAAAATTGACTAAAATTATTCTGAAAATATTAAAAAATAAAAAAACCCTAATTTGACTGGCGAAACGTGCTATTCTTTAATTTTGATAAATAGAGAGCGATCATCTGGATTCGAACTTGGAAGCGATCATCTGGATTCAAACTTGGGTACTACCCACAAGTCCTTTTCAACTAAATCATTACAGAATGGTTGAAATGTGCTCTTCAACCAACACAACACTCGCATCGACAAGACAAATCGAACACGCAACCCCAACCTTGTAGGGTAAAATGTCTCATCCTTACCAACTAAGCACATTCGTCACCTAAAATTGAGATTGTTTGCTTGTGTGGGGAAAATGGAGTTGGTCATCTGTAATTAGATCACGCCTAAACATACTAAGTGATGAGTGCACTGAAGGAAGAAAGTCAGACAACAAACTGGCAGGACACAGATAGCCAAATTCAAAACCATAACTTACCCTAAGCTCCCCAACAACTATGAATCAAATTGCACTCAAGACAGAAATAGACTGCACAAATCTAGGGTTTGTAGATTGAATAGATGTGGTAATCAGCCTTGTTTTGCCCCACTCATACTGATGAATCCTCTGCTGACTGAGAACATATGAACTCGAGAATGAACATGTGTTGATGATAGGAAGACATGCCCTGGAGCTTCTGTTCAAAATGTGAAACTCCAAAGGTGTATACCTGAACTAGAACAACTGCAGTTCAGCTTAAATCAGGCTCAGCCAATAAACTCTCCTCGGCTATCCCATGGTCGCTGCTCAAAGGATTTCCCCATGATGCTACGCTTGTTGCTTACCTGTCCGTTTTCTAGACGATACTCGGGGAAGTAGTCTACGAAGCTCTTGCTTCCCAGCTCATCAACTCCATTAAAAAGGAAGTTTCTGAGCAATTCCTGTTGGAATAGCAGCAATTAGTTAGCAGAAATTGATTGATCATTATCCTTCCAGATTAAGATTTGAAGAGAGTTTTTACACCTTTGCATGATCCTCGCCGAGCAACCTCTTTAAGAGTTGATGACCCGGGTCCTGTTTCAAAGAAATTTACTTAGAAATCACTAACCACCATGTCATATGCTTATACCACTTAAAAGGCACATGATATATAAGGATATATGATATAGATGATGCATTATATAACCAAATTCCGCTCAATTCTCCCTTCTAGTTTCTTCCTCTTGAGATGTCAATTCACCGGTGAGTACTTGAATTCACCAATTGTGTTGCTCAGATCTCAGGACAAAATGGTTAAAGGAAGCTCACATAGCTTCCATGAATAAAAAGTAGCAAGTGACATCAATTTCAGTTAAAGGAAGCACGAGGCATGGCTGTTTCTGTCGCTAATGGGAGTAAGATGTTTAGCCATCAACTATGTCCATGATTTGAGTGGAGTGTGCAAGGGCAGCAAGGCAGTGTGTTAGTGTACAATAAGAGAATACTCAATCTTGAGAGTGGACGGCTACAGCCCCCTGATTTTCAATTTCAAGCAACTCAAGATTTCATTTGCCAAGGGAAGTAAGTAGAGCTCAGAGGGGTGAAAGACGAGGCAACCCTCAAAATGATGAAAGGGTACAAACTGCAAAGGCTAAAAAAAAAGAAAGAAAAGGAATCCATGTTTTATTGCTCATATTGCACAGCTTAGGATGTGTTTGAAAAGCCTAGACGGATGCCTCCTATTAGGGGACATGAGCATAGTGTTCCCTTCAAACCTGGATCCCAAACAGATAGACCCTACAGGTAACCTTACTTTCAAAGGGCCTCCTATGCACAAGCCACTCACTGATGACTGATCTGCTGTAAAGGGATACATTTACTTGGGGAGGTTCAGCTGAGCAAGCTCTTTGAAAGTTGAAAACATCATGGCAACTGCTTCTGTGTTAGGCCTACCCAATTTTTCCCAACCTTTCACCCCGGGGACCGATGCAAGCGACAAGGGGATAGGGGCTGTTCTAATGCGACAAGGCAACCAATGGACTATATCAGTAAAGCACTTGGTGGAAAATATTTACTCTTCACCACCTATGAAGAGGAGTAGGTGATTGTTAATACACTGACAAAGTATGCACATTTTTTAAGCTATTTATCATCCATGTACAGAACCTAAAATTGCTAAGGAATTCGTGGAGAATGCGATAGGGTAGAAAATCAGGATACACAATTCATGGAGAATGCGATAGAGTAGAAAATTAGGATGCACAACTAGATAGGATTAAACGCACAAAATACCCAAAGAACACAGACTTGGGGAAGCCAGAAACATTTTCCACTAAGCCACCACTACCACCATCACCAACAATCCCAGTGTGTCCCGCTGTATGCAGAGTCCGGGTTCAAGTTGTACGCACCCTTTCCACTAAGCCACCGGATGAGATAAATCTCAAGCTGGCCACGACAGAGCCAATGCTCAACTGCCCAAGGAGGCTAAAGCCTTTACAAACTGAATTTCCAGATATCTACTGCAGGGTTAGAAACCGCTTGCTTACCCCAGGTTTAAGTCATCAGCTTTAAGCGAACAAATTCCACCTCACAGTCAGTTAACCTAGCATCTCCCCATCACCACCAGCTAGCCGTTTATCATATCAGCATATGGCTCTTTTCTACGGGAATAATCTAGCCTAAATCCCTATATTCTTATAAGGACATTTCATTGCCCAACAGAATGTGTATATGATATATGATGCAGCCAGAATTACTGCATATATAGGGGCGTTATTCAGTACTCAACAATAATGAAAGTGAAACTATGCTCACGGCAATGCCATGATTATACCAAAGCTCTATATTCATGCAAATATATCTATGGTTCTTTGTTCATGCTAATTATAAAAATTATGAACAATGTAAAGAAAGTGAAACTATGCTCATAGGTTCTTCGAAAGCAATAAATAAAGCATACCTTCTCTGCCCTCCATGTCAGATATCTATGTTGTGCTTCACGATTGCACATGATACGAGAATCATTAGTCTCCTGCTCTGCATGCTCCATCAACTCAAGCCATGCCTGCCAGTTGCACACAAACAAGCATCAGTGTTAGCATGACTGGAAGAACAAGGGTGTCCAATCCAAAATCAAGGCATAATGCTTTCAGGCCATTGTACCTTGAAATAGTCCTTGAACGCAGCGAACAACGCGTCATTCTTATCTTCGCATGGACTAAATCTTGTCCAGAGGACAATGGGCGAGAAGAATCTCATAGACTCACCAGTAATCTTTCCTCCCCATGGCAAAAGCTGCAAGAAATCTGTGTTATTTTCAGAATGGCATAGGAATGAACACATCATAGCCGCAGAAAAATGATTCTCCTTCTTCAACCGAATAACACATTCTTACTTTTGAATACTTAAGGCCCAAATGCATTAGACTTCTGTAGTATTTGTTCTTGTACTCCGCATTACTAATAACATCATAGAGAGGATTGAGGTCCCTGGGCATCGACCATATCAATTTCACAATTTGCACATAAAAGCATCCAAGCAAACAACATTTACTCAAGCAATTAATCAGTGAAAAAAGATTAAAAGGATAACTCACAGAACAACTATACTTAAGGTGGAGTTGCTGAAGAAGTTTGCACAAAATATAGGCAAGTCATATTCTATCTCTGGGAAGATTCCAATATCTAATACCTGAAAGATTCGACCAAAAGTTACAATAAGATTGAAGATTGATCACGCAACGTGGTAACTGGTAAGTGACATGCAATATTAGGGTCAGAATTACCTATGTTTACCTGCATTTCATCACTCCCATTAATGTGCATGCTTCGGAGGAGTCTAACCTTAGGAGCAGTAAAAGAAAGTAAATTTAACTCTGTCTTTCCATCTAAGGCAAGAGTTGAACCGAATTTACCCTGGTGGCATAAACCAATCGTTAGGATGAGAGTCCTGGTATATAAACTTATAGAACTGAACTGAAATCACATAGAGGTTTGTTCACGTTGAGTTCGAGATTCACTTTATCAAAGCAATACAGACTTCAAATTGTCAACGGAAACTGTGTTCGACGTGGTAGCATTTTGCATTTCAACAAGTGATTGAAATATTGTTTGGCGGCTTTGGCCACCACTAAGGGAGTATTAAACCGCTTGGAAAGACCAAACATGCAATAATACTCACAAACTGAACTTACTAACAACAGTTATCACAACAAGAACAGGTTTATTGGATTTCAGAAAAAGAACTATGAGATAGAACTGATCAAGATTGTTACAGCTGACCAAGATTACCACATACCACTTGCACAGTTGCACTTGAACTCACCAATCCACTACTTTTAGAAATGCTGAAAACACCCTTATAAGCTAGAACATTACAACAGAGGTAACAACAGTCAACAGCCAAAAACTTACATTTATCTGCAATTACTAACATAGTATTATTGATCAATTAAGAAACAGTTCATAACAAAGTAAAGTTCACAAATGCAAGATAATCCATATAAAAGCCCTTAATTGTTAGAACGGGAACTGGAAAGAAACAACAAAACCAGATAAACAGGAAGACCTAGATGGACAAATTGAATAAGGAAATGGAACTTGAGAACCCTAAACAAACTAGAAAGAGAGAAGAAGACCTGAATTGGAGAAGGAGCGAGAAGGGTGCGGTGCTTGGTTTCATCCAAAGCAAAATCGACAAACTTCTGATAAGAAGAAGCTGAGATTCCAACAGTAGATTTGCTCTTGCCCTCCCCACAGGTGATAATCGGACAACTGCTCTTTGAAATTGGAGGTTTGAGGGTGAAAGAGAGAACTGAACTGAACCCGAAAGAGCACATCGAGCAGGAATAAAAGTAACCCTATACTAGGAGATGGTGATTCATGGTAGGAATTCAGCCGCCATTACCCAATATGGACGCCACATCTAAATACCCTTTTCCCCAATTATTAGGGGATGCAGTGAAGAAGCTCCTAACAGCTAATACAGTATCAATTTCCAAATCTCGTCCTTGTTTTCTTCTTGCATCAACCAGCTTTTTCCTCTGTCGAAAATCCAGACAAGCAACAGCAAGCAAGGAAAATTGTGATTCAGATAAAAAAAGGACGATGGAAGAGGGAAGTCGGAGTTTTCGCAAGATTTTAGATTTCGGTGTCTGCCACCATCTCCACCGCCTCTTTCAAAATTTCTCTAGAATAGGAAACAAAATACACATTATTCATATTATTTTTGTTTAAGATCATCCCCCAACGGCTTCTCTAAAATTTCTCGAAAATGGAAAAGCAAAATATTCCGTACAAATTCTTCAAATTATTTTTGTTTAAACTCCAATAACTTTCTCATTTAGAAGATTTAAAGAATCATTGAAGAATGCTACAAATTTAGGGAATAATTCCTTAAAATTCTCCAAAATTTTCAAAATCTCTAAAATGAGAAAACTGTTAGAGATGCTCTAAACTCCAACCGCTTCTTCATTTTAAAGATTTGAATAATCATTTATTTTGAAAAATGTTGCAGATTTAGTAATCCTCTTTGTTTTTATGTTGCTTCTCCGTTTTGGTTGGGCGAGGTCAAGAGATTGGGAATCAAAAAGATTAAAGTATAAGGGTGGTGGAATGTGGTTGTCTCACATCGGTTATATTGAGAATACTTGAACAACATATAACGTTGAAAGGCTACTCCTCTCATTGCCAATTGGTTTTGAGATGAAACCCCGTTCGGATTTATATGTTGTTCGAGTCTCCCGTATGTGGGCCCGCACACACGATCTCTCCCTCCAGCGTCTTGAGCCCAGCCGAGTTAACAAAGGGGCTATCTTACGATAATCAATTCACTTGATGGAGTTTGTAGGAGCCCTTGGAAGATCGGGATGTTGATCTCAGGCTCCCTCCTCATCCTTTAGTCTGGTTCAAATTTTCAATGTTAGCTTCACATTCAAAGCTTAAAGCTTCCATCCTAAAAGATATACTTAGGTGATGGTATAAAAAAGTCTGACACTCTGACGCCACCCAATTTTTTACAGTTTATCAAAAACATAAATGATTGTGGTACCACAATAGCACGACAAGAGAATATTCAATCTTGTTAAAGGCGAGAATTGATTCATTTGCTAGGGGCGAGAATTGATTTCGTACTCCACTAAGATAGATCTTGCACAACAAAGAAAAATTCGTAAGACATCAAAAAATGACAAGGAGTGAGTATTATCTTACACAAAATGCGGGACGAAAGGTGTGAACCTTTTGGATTCGAGTCGCACATTTTTGCAAAATGTATTTCAAACTATATAAATCCGCATAAGTTTTTTTTTTTTTTTTGAAATTTTTGACATAAAGGGGAGGAATATTAAAGTTGTCATTTATTCATGTGAAATGTAAGCAAAAATGTCTCACATGGTTGTAAAAGTGTATTTTTACACACAGGCCACAAGTACTTAAAGATTTTTTTGTAGACAAACAGTGGATTTTAAATAAGTGATTTAGATTTAAATAAGTTTAGTCATTTTTTAATTTATTTTTTAGGGTCGATAGATTGCTATAGGGTAATCCTTTTAAATTTATGGAGTTCAACTCCACGGGATCTTTACCGGACAACAGTAATATAATTTTATATTTATTACTAATAAATATAAAATTATATTAAAAAATAATATTTTATATAATTTTTAGTTTTTAAAAAAATATGTCAAAAAATTAACGAAAGGAGATATTAATTTTTTTTATAAGAGTAAAAATTCAATATCCCTGAATCTCGATAGATCGTAATTGTTATAATCTATAAAAATGATACTTCATCCGTTAAGAAAAACATGTCGTTTTAGGATGTAAATCTTACTGAGTATTGAGAAAAACATGTAATTTTAAGTAATTTTTCATCTACTTTACAATATTATCCTTGTAATAATTAGATAGGTGTTAGTTATACTTTTCAAGAAAATAAAAAAAGTAGAGTAATAATTAGGAGTATAAGTGTATTTTTATTTATTTTATTTAAAAGTGTGCAGATTTCTAAAATGAAAAGTTTTAATTAACAGATGACTATTTTTTTAGCAAGGATTAATACTCAATAAATTTGATTATTTTCTAATTAATTTTTTAAGGACTCGATTTCATTTAAAAAAAAATCCGATTCAAAATCCTGCATCCCCTCTTTGAAATCAAGTCGTTCCACTCTTGTAGGCCGAAAAAGGGCAAATCTGGTTTGGTAGCCTTGAAGCTGGACATGGAAAAGGCTTACGACTGAGTGAAATGGTCTTTTCTCTTCGATGTCATGTCTAGATTTTACTTTAATGACCAATTTATTGGATGGATCAGAGAGTGCGTCTCAACGGTTTCGTATTCTGTATTAGTTGACGACAAACCTACCATAATTATTGAACCCTCAAGGGGACTGAGACAGGGAGATCCTTTCTCATCTTTCCTGTTTATTCTAGCAGCTGAGGTTCTTGCGAGAATTTTGCAATATGAGTCTTTCCAACAAATATCCCGTTTTTGGTAGGCCGAGAATCAAAATCCTGTTTTTAGCCTTTGCGGATGATATCCTGATTTTCTGTAAAGCATCTCAGTCGGTGTGTACATTGGTTTTGGCCATTCTTGACCGGTTTTGTCTTATCTATGGTCAAAAAGTAAACTTACACAAATCCAGCTTCCAAGCCTCCTCTAACACTACATCAACCGCTATCAATGCTACTATCGTTGTCCTTGGCATTCCACAGGCAAATAATTTCGATAAGTATCTTTGTTGTCCCATAGTCAATGGGAAGACTAACAAAGAGACTTTTTACTGAAGTAGTTCTTAAAACCAAACAACAACTTACAAGATGGAAAGTTTCGTGTCTTTGAGCTGAATGACGCAAGGTCATCATAAAAGCCAACTTAAGTGTCAAACCGCTCTTTTTAATGCAAGATTTCTTACTGTCGTCTCATATCGGCCGTCACGAACGGGACAAGGTTTACAGACAATTCTTTTGGAACAAAAATTCGATTGCACCTCCTCTTATAAGATGGGACTATATCTGCGCCGACTCTATGAAGGGAGGCTTGGGAATCCATAAAGCAGAGTCTATGAATATAGCACTACAAATGAAGCTGTTATGGAAAATTTTGGCTGAACCAGACAACATCTGGGTACGTATTGTCTCTCAAAATTATCTCAAAGAGGAAACCCTCCCGACTTATAAAACCAAAAATAACTCTTCATGGCAATGGAATCGTCTTATGTCCATAAGACACTTATTTCAATCATCCATTGAGTGGATTGTTGGTGATGGGAACTCCATCGATTTCCGGACTCATAATTGAGCATTTTCTACTAGTTTGGACACTAGAATCCTTCGGCCAATCCCAGTTGACCTGCTGGATATCAACGTTTCTTATTTTCTTATCACAAACCTGAAGTGGAACAAACCTTTACTGCTTTCGACATTAACCAATCTTCTTCCTTTGGAAGATATTAATCATCTCTTAGGAATCATTTTGCCAAATAACCCTATCAAGGACTGTCTATATTGGGGTCTTAGTAACAATGGTTGGTTATCCACAAGTTCAACAAATTCGTTACTATAAAAAACAAAAGGTTTACAAGATTTTAACCGTGGATGAATTTGGGACTTGGATGTCCCACCTAAAGTTCATCACTTTATGTGGAAAATCGCTCGCGACGGTCTACCTACTTCTGAACGACTGCATAAGGCTCATGTTTCTGTTCCTTCAGGCTGCCTCTTCTGTGATAATACCAATGAATCAGCTACTCATCGGTTCATAGAATGCCCTATGACCATTCGTCTGCACAGGGCGTTACATATCCGTATTCCAAACCCTTGGGCCACTTGGCCCACTTCTGCAGGGGTGGGTTCGCCTTTACTTCTCAACAATATCAAGGTGGCGTTTGGCTGAAATTTTTTTGGGCAATTAGCATGCTCTTGGTGGTCTATTTGATTTTTTAGGAACCAATTAGCTTTTGATCACACAGACAAAGTATCCATTACGGAAATGGAAATTTTCTACAACCTTCACCCAATGTTGGAAACAAACAAAGATCTTAAACAAGGAGGCGACCGATGGGGGCTGCCCTGTTTCTCCGGTAATATATCCAAAACGACATCTCAGTATGTTCCAATACATTGCGCGTGGCTTCGGGGCGGAACATTCATCGATCTGGGCTATGGGTCAAACCACCAACGGATTGCTACAAGCTAAATTTTGATGGATCTATAAGGCCGGGTGCTTCGGCGTCGTAAGGATTCGTTATTCGGGACTGATGAGGTATTGCGGTTGCCTATGTCGAAAAATCTCGGCCTTAAGATGGGCGTTCTACGGGCCAAATAACTAAATATTAAAAACCTCCTGATCGAGGGTGACAACCTTTTGGTTATTAAAGCTCTGCTAGGGGATTGGAAACGCCCCTAGAATATCGAGTTGCTCGTCCTTCTCTTATGTAGTTATTCGTCGTATTTTCAGGGATTCGAATGTTGTGATTTACTATCTTGCTTGCAGTGCACATGCTTTCCCTGCCGACGACAGCTACGGCGACGATTCAGAACTCCGTGTGATCCAAGGATGCACTAGGAAGGGACTAATCATTATCTTGCGTCACAGAAAAGAAAAAAAAAAAACCGGAAATTTCGCGAGGTAACCCTGAGGTTTCGCGTAATTCGCCCGGTAAACAAGGGTTTTTGATATTTCGCCTGGTAACCTTGAGGTTTCGATAAAATTTGTGTCGCGCCCAGAAAGTTTACTTTGGCCAAAAAACCTTATTTTTAAGTTATAAGCGGGTGAGTAGTGTAATATTAACACAACTTGTGGATTATTTTCACAAATATGCACCTTTTTCAATTAGATCTGAGAGAAGAACGTGAGCAGATGGAGAAGGGAATAGCAGGTCAGCGGCTCCAACGGCGGTGACGGGTGAGAGAGGGGCGACGGCGGCGCGGGCGGTGGCTGGCAGTGGTGTGGCGACTCTGCGCAATTCTCATTGATTTTAATGGAAAAACTAAATAATTAAATCTGTAGTTTTGTTAGCCGATGACAACGAACAACGCCCAAATACCAGTGTAAAGCAAGCAGATCATTTCTGTCAACGAACTTCAACAATGGTCCTAAAAAATCCATAATTCATCAAAAAAAAGTGTCCATAAAGGATTAAAGGTGTACTCCTCCACAATTGAAATGAAAACCTAATTTACATCACTCACTGCAATCCAATTCAAGAAAATGTAGAATTAACACGGTCAAGGAGTTTACAATTGTTTATACATCAATGATTAGGGTTTATAACATGTAGAATGGTGAGAAATTAGAATATTAAGAGACAGAAAGCGGATCTTTTCTCGCCACCGGTACAGTACTCCTGAGGGGCGTCGGAGTCGCTATCGGAATCCTGGCAGGAGGGGCGACTTAAATTAGCAAGGGTGCGGATTCTATCGCTTCGGTTGAAGGAAGGTTTCAGAGGTTTCTCGTCCTTGGACGCCATGGATGGAAGGTTTCAGAGCTTCGGATTTCAACAATTCAACTCCCCCAATTTCACATCACCGATTAGAAACCAAAAACTACGATTTAAGGTGTCACAGCTTAAATCGTAGCCCACCAGCACCGATCGAGTCGCCACCACCGCCAGCCATCGCCCTCGCCGCCGGCGCCACTCTCTCACCCGTCGCCGCCGCTGGAGCCGCCAGCCTGTTATTCCCTTCCTCGTATGCTCACGTTCTTCGCTCGGATCTAATTGAAAAAGGTGCATATTTGTGAAAATAATCCACAAATTGTGTTAATATTACATTACTCACCCACTTATAACTTAAAAATGAGGTTTTTTGGCCAAAGTAAACTTTTTGGGCGCGAGACAAATTTTATCGAAACCTCAGGGTTACCAGGCGAAATATCAAAAACTCTCGTTTACCATGTGAATTACGCAAAACCTCAGGTTTAACTCCCCAAATTAGTCTCGTTCCTCGCCGCCGGCGCTCAACTTCCTCCCGTAGAAGCTTAATCGGCAACTGATAGTGATGATTCCTTTCCACTTGATCCTCAGCGTCTCCTACAAATCGAACGTTGAAAGGTATGTTTTTGCCGTTATACACTCCACTCCACTGTTTCAATTACTAGTTCAGTTGTTCATATAACGCGGGATCAAACAGCTTGGTCATCGCTCCGCGGTTGATCAAATATGAGGCTAGATCATCATCCGTTCGACTGCGAATCGTGATTCTTCACTCTGAAGGCCCCGACGAACCAGTCTACCTGCGTTACTCACTGCAATTTTTCACCATACTCGCTGCGTCTCGTTACGTCTTCAATGTGGTTCATCATTCCTTCATCCTTTGTCAAATTTGAATCGATTGATTATCAATTCCGCTAATTTTGGCACTATTCGATGCGAAATCATTATCCGATTGATTGCAGGCCATGATTCTTCACCGAACATGGCGTTTTGTGTTACCGACTGCAATTTCTCACCAGACTCGAATCACTCGAACTATCTATCAGGTATCATAATCACGAAACCTAGCTTGCCGTTACTCCAATTTTTCTCAAGTTCAGTTGTCGTTTGGATTCGAATCCGGAAAGAAAGTAAAACTTTGAAACTCAGCTAGGTCTTGTGAATTGAATTCATGCGGGCTAGGTCTGGAACATATGCGACAAGAGAAAGCATCGATCAACTTGTCTGATTCGGGGTAGGTGACGATGAAGAAGAGGGGGGGCCATAGGATTGAATAGTGGGGAGAGTGAGGACACAAAGATGAAGGAAGAATCAGCCAAAAAGGTAGGGATTGTGTGGACTTTGGCTTTCCAGGACCTCCTGTGGCTGCTAGCCCTTACATTATCAGTTCATATTATCTTTATCTTGCTCTTTATCTACCTCAAAAATCCCCCTGATTCTATATGTGGCTTGCTTTCTTCCAGGTTTTCTCATACTGTTTGTTTGGCACGATGTGCTTATTGTGTTACTCATTTGTGTTAAGAGAAATACTTATTGTGAAGATAAGGTCTAAGGACTCAAAACAAACCTCGGACAGTAAGGATTTCGGTAGGTTCACCGTTGTTATTTATATCAACCTAGGACATCCTTTCGCATGAGAACATGAACTTATTGACCTTAAAGATCTCCCTATAGGAATTAGACATATATATACAGTCACTAACTTACTGTGTAATGTAATTTGTTTGCCCTCTCTTGTAAGATGTTGATAAGATGTACTTTTGTAAGGCTAAGATATTGGGGTTAATGTTGTTATTTTCTTATTTTGTATTAGTTCCACTTTTTCTAATTTATTTTGTAGATAGTTATCTGCCACACGAGCAAGGAAACAGTGATTGGTCTCTGTCACTCTTATATATATTAAAACGGATCCTGTGTCTCTTCACTGATTCTTCTTTTCTTATACTCCTTAGCTTTGAAGAACAAAGTTCCTTGGAGGAAATCCTCCTCCACTTCTCTCAAGGGTAAGCCTACTTAATTCCAAATTCCGAGTTTGGCTTCTGGTTTTCATCAATTCTTTATGATCATGGCTGTACTTTCTTCTTTTGCTTGGACTAGAATCCGATTTGGTGCTCTCGTGTCCTTGTCTTTTTTCCTAAAATTTTCGGAGTTCCAAGATAAAAACGTCATTTTTTTGAAGCAGATGACTTGAATGTTTAACATAATTACTGCAGATTAATATAAACTTTCAGCAGTGTGCACTTCTATTTTTTATGTGTTTGTTGTTCAGTAAACAAAAATCACTCTCATGTTTTTATCTCTTTTTATTTCTCTGCACTGCTTATATCATCTATTTTTGTGTAGGGTTGCTTTCTGTTTTGTAATATGTCATGAAAAAGCCCTCGAGTTAGTCCCATGCTTTTAGTAACTGTTTTTTGTTAGGATAAATGAATGATTGATTTCTTGCTGACGAAATTTGGACTTCCTAATAATTATCAAGGCCTTCACTTTGAAACATAATTGCTAGATCAAGAAATATTGCTATATATGTGATTGATTCACTGCCTGAATTATGTGTAGCTAAAACAAGTGAAGAGTTAAGAAGGGAAAGATGGACAATTTTTACACCCCTGGGAAGAACCATTTGTTTGTTCCTGGACCTGTCAATATCCCGGATCCTGTCATCCGTGCTATGAGTCGGAACAATGAGGATTACCGCTCTCCAGCTATTCCAGCACTCACCAGAACCCTTATTGAAGATGTCAAAAAGATCTTCAAGACTACAACTGGAGTCCCGTTTCTCATTCCTACCACAGGTATTGCCACTAACATTGCAGACACAAGTGTGTTTGGTAAGAGTGTAAGACATCTTGTAAACCTCGCTGATAAGGTAGTTTATAAGGATAATATAAGGTGGTAGTGGGCTGGTACTGAATTTTAATGGAGTAAACAAAAAATTTTCCCTCTTTAATCCGATTGCTGCAACTAAGTGTCCCCAAAATTAGGTGAATAAAATGTTGAAGTTCCATATTCCTTAATGGTTTTGTGCTTTTTCAGGGACCGGGGCATGGGAAAGTGCACTCACAAACACACTATCCCCTGGTGATAGGACCATATCCTTCTCAATCGGGCAGTTCAGTTTGCTGTGGATTGACCAGCAGCAGCGCCTTGGCTTTGATGTTGATGTCATTGAGAGTGAATGGGGACAAGGTGCCAATCTTGAAGTTATGGCATCAAAGCTGGCTGCTGATACCGCCCATACCATTAAGGCCATTTGCATTGTCCATAATGAGACGGCAACTGGTGTCACCAACAATTTGGCCTCTGTACGGAGAATTCTCGGTTAGCATCATGTTTCTGGAATCATTCAGCTCCAAATCTCAGTTCCTTTGCACTGCTTTGGATGTTGACCAAAATTCCTTGATCACAAGCAAAGAAGTTTTTGTTTCCCCAATGAATTTGGAAGAAAGTGTTGCTTTTAGCTTCAGTTTTGAGCTGCTTAACTCTGAAATATCAGTGCACTGCATTAATTAATTAATTGCTTCATTACCTTATATGATGTATCTCTATGGAGGTGGATTATTTTTAATGTTCCAGCATTTTTATTTCAGACCACTACAATCATCCAGCTCTCCTCCTGGTTGATGGAGTGTCATCCATATGTGCCCTTGATTTCCGTATGGACGAATGGGGAGTAGATGTGGCTTTGACAGGTTCTCAGAAGGCTCTTTCTCTTCCCACTGGGATCGGATTTGTGTGTGCGGGTCCAAAAGCTTTTGAGGCAGCCAAGACTGCCAAATCAGTCAAAGTTTTCTTTGACTGGAACGACTACTTGAAGTTCTATAAGCTGGGAACAATGTGGCCATACACTCCTTCTATCCAGCTCCTGTATGGGCTCAGAGCTGGCCTTGATCTCATCTTCGAGGAAGGGCTTGACAATGTCATTGCAAGGCACACGCGTCTAGGAACAGCAACAAGGTAAAAGCTAATTCTCCATACCAATTTTAACTTACAGAAACAAATACGCGCTTCTATGAAAATGTCGCATCATGTTGAGATGTATGCAGACTTGCTGTGGAAGCTTGGGGATTGAAAAACTGCTGCCAGAAAGAGGAATGGCACAGTGACACTGTAACTGCTGTGTTAGTTCCTCCCTACATTGACAGTACAGAGATAGTACGACAAGGATGGAAACGCTACAACCTTAGCTTAGGACTCGGCCTCAACAAGGTTGCCGGAAAAGTCTTCAGAATAGGTCATCTCGGCAACCTCAATGAGGTAAGTCAACTTGCAAAATGTTGATATGCTGTCGGAATACTACTTAATTTGTTTCTGCATTGCCAAATGTATAGTATCGTCGCACCTGAAGTTGCTTGACATGTTTGGATGTGTAATGTGTATGTGTGCTGTATGCAGCTGCAATTGCTAGGCTGCCTTGCTGGGGTGGAGATGATACTGAAAGACGTCGGCTACCCAGTCAAGCTGGGGAGCGGGGTTGCAGCTGCCTGCGCTTACCTGCAGAAAACGACTCCTCTGATCGTTTCTAGGATCTAATCGGGTCCGCTTCTTGTAATTACTTTGCTCTACTAGGGCTTTGAGTGATGTGTAAAGAGTGTGTGAATTCCATGTTTTAAGTTCTCATAAAGCACATACACATACCAAACACCACCTGCTCTGTAGACTGTACTTGTGAGCTCCTGCAATCAAACTTTGGTCTTCTTAAGCACAAAACTATATGGTTTGAAGTTAACTAAATTTACCAATGGTTTCATGTAGTTTCCTATTTTATGGAAAGTTTGTGAAAATCTCACTAATTTTGAGGGTTTAGTAAGAATTTGAGATCCGATAGGTCTGATTCTCGATAAGCCGACAAGTCGACAGACATAGGCCAATAAGTCGAAGGACGAAAGACCATCGAAACATACAACAAAAATCGGGAAACGGAGCAATGAACACATAGCCCGCACTCTACAACATGACGCATTAAGCAAACCTAAAACTAGCAAGTTGAGGACGTATACTAAGAACGAAGTCAAGCACCACCCTGAAGGAATCACCTGTGGCCCTATGGGCAATGAAGACAAATCTTCAAAAAAGCTCCGTCCCGAACATGGAGTCACCTCGTACACACCGCCTTAACCCTAGCCAGTCGTGACTATAGTCGCCAAAATCCCAATGAAGAAGATCACCGAAAGTCCGAAACACATCGGAAGCAAAACCGCACACCGTCCAAACAAAACTAAAATATAAAAAAAAGCCTAAATGGACACGGATTTTGAGGTGGATACGTGCAATTTGCCCTCATTTTTCCTTTATTTATTTTATTTTATTTTATTGGTTTATGTGTCCTCAACCAACAAGCTAGTGTATTATATAGTACTAGTGGTGAACCGTGCTTCGCACGGTGGGTATGTGGATGTTAAATGAATATACATGATTTTAATGAAGTAAGCGCAGCCAACGATCCCAGTCTAATGGCTGAACATTTGAAGAGATCGTCAGCCACCACGTCGAAGGCGTCGTCGAGATTTCTCACAAATCTGCTGTTCTTGCCATCTGGTGTGCCCTGGTTTACTGATGGGGTTGCCACCATGGATGACTGAGCCCTTATAGATTTGGTGGATGGGTTCCTTTGGCTGCATTTGCTCTTCCATTTATAGCAAACTGGTATAATTAAGGCGTGTTTGGTTAGTATGCTCATCTCCGATAAGAAGCTTATATGTACTGATAAGATGCTTATTGTAAACTGTGATATACCAAGGTAACCAAGGGAACACTGACAAGCAAATCATGCACATTCTCTTTGACAAGAGCAATTTAGTTCAAGTAAATTATTTGGAAGAGTACATATAAGTCTCATTTAATTGCCCGACTTCATAACTCCAAAGCAATGTTAAATCTATGTTACACAGGAACGAAAATGGATATGAAACGGTACAATTAAGGTGTGTGTGGCCAATAAGAGGTTTATTTGTGCTGATAAGATGCTTATTGTAAACTTTGGTATACCAAAACAAGCTAACAATGACAAGCAACTGATGCATCCTTTCTCACAAGAACTTGAGGTTCAAATTAATTATTTGAAAGAGTACATTTAAGTCCCATTTAATTGCCCAAAATCATAACTCCAAATGGTAAACCAATGAGAAATCAAAAACTAACAACTCTAATTGCTACTGAGCTGTGTAGTTGTTATTACCTTGCACCTCAAAGCAAAGGAATTGAAGTGAGATTTGGCGAAATCGGAGAGAGCCACCCCCAAAAAGTTTGATTCCTTGAAGCATGCATTTGTTTTTCCCTGCAATTACATTAAAAAAAAATCGAAATTGGAATTTAAAATGTCAAACTTCAGATTCAACTAACAAGCAAGAGAAAATAGTTAAATTCAAGGGAACGCACCTCTTTGGGGATGGAGAAATCAGGATAAATAGACACAGATGATAATGGTTTCAAATTTTGGTTTGATCCGACGTTTTAGTGTACCTTTACCAGAGAGGTGGCTATGGTGAACCTGATGGCATCGGCAGCAGCTCCTGATCTCAGATAATACATTTCCGGCTTCAATTCCTTTTAAGCAACAATCGATGAATCATTTCCATTAGTTGATATAAATTTGCATATTTTGGGTATTGAGTAGATGATGATTTTGAATAATGCAGACTTTACACCAGCCATGGAAGTGCAGAGAAGTTAACCGAGGTTGGGTTGGTTCATACTTGTAGACTGCTTTAAGATCTGCAGGATCTTTGGGTATTTTCTGAACAGACCCGTCCTCGTATATGATCCTGTTCTTCAAAGCTGGAGACCAGAGATCCATCTCAGTCAAGTCAAGGAGAAGATGTTTGTTAACCACAACAAATTCACTGCTGCAGTAACATTTGACAATGTTAGGATTCATCATGATCAGGCACAGCTTTGAAGAGTTGTAAATAACAGGCCGTAGCAAACCTGAGCACTCTGTGACTGTAAATGTTGGAAGTGTATGGCTCAACGCACTCGTTGTTTCAAAGAAGCTGACTCGTTGAAGCAGCAGGTATCGCATGTGCTGCTATCATCTCCCTCAGTGTACCCCATTCCCACCTGTCAGAAGGGGTAATTCCCCACATTTTTGGCTGAATAATTTGCTCCAACTGAAAAACAGTTAGCAGGTGCAAGTAGATAATGTTGAATTTCCATATACTTGCGATACACGACACCAATCAGTATACAAACATGAGAAATTGTATACCTTGCTCACAGGACTGCCTTGATATGTCTCATATGGCCCTTCTTTAGTTGGCAGCTTGCAGGAAGCCTTCAGGGCATGGTAGTAGATGGTCTCAAATATATCTTTGTTCAGCTGCTGAGCCTGCAAGAGAAAAAAATGTCATCAGACTGATATATGCAAGCAGTACATCAGGATTACTATTCACTTGAAGAAATGACTTGAAAATAGGAGAAATGACCGTGATATGTCATAAAAATCGCTTATGTTGTAGTTAACAAAATATTCTTAACAACACCTCTATCATTATGTGAGTGATAGGTCCTCGGTGATATGAGGGTTGAGTTAACCCTTTATTTTTAAAGGAAAAAATTGTAGCATTACCAGGAACAGTGTAGCTATTGTCTCCTTTTAACTTCCAAAGCAATCTCATTGCGACGCAAATTGGTAGTGTGAATGGAGAATTGTACTGCAAAATCATTCACTGAAAGTTATAATCATATTTAACCAAGTTAAAAGATTTTCCTCCCAGTTTATCAGGCAGGTGGAATAAGAATGAGAAAACTCATATACCTGCGCAACTTGTACTTCAGCTCCTTCCTTAACTTGGAATTCTCTGTCACTCTTCAGTGCCTTTCTCAGAGTAGACTCTCTTCTTTGAACATCTTCATCTGTAACAAAACCTGGTTTTACATGAAAACATAATGCATATTGTGAGGCATGTTTTGAACAGAATATATACTTTATATGTTGACACACCAGGTAATATCTTCAAAAGAATTACCTGAAAAGGCAGCAACTGCCACTGTTTTCTTTGGTATCTCAGTGATCCTCACAGATGGATTGCTTGGCAATGGTAAATCAGCACCATATTTGGAAGGCAAGATAAAAGACATCTGCCACTTTTCTTGATCCGTTGTATGTAATGTTCATGACAGATATGATAGTATTATAACTCTAGAAGACTACAATCAATAGGTGAGAAGAAGAAGAAATGCGAACAGTGTGGTTTTGTTGCTGCTAAGAACCAAAAAATCTATATTATAATACTAAAGGAGAAGTCGCCCACGACATGTGGCGGTTTCTCCTTTAAAGTAGGTATTTTTAATTTAATTATTTATTAATGGAGTTGTTTGGATAATTAAGTAAGTTTAATTAATTAATTAAATCTAATTCGGTTAAGATTTGGTCGGTTAAGATTTGTGGATATATTTGATATTTTAGTTGGTTAGTTTTGATATTTATCGGATAAGATTAAAATAAAATCATATTTATTTTAATAAATCAAATATGACTTTTTTTTTGTTTAGATTTTTAATTGTGTCTCTTCTTATGTATGTTCACCATCATTTACTATATAATCACCCTTCTTCTCACTTCCTTTACATTTTTCTTCTTCTTATCTCTACCTCAAGTTTTTTGCATCTGTTCAAAGGATAAATTCGTACAATCATACTAATAATACTAATCAACAATGGTGGAAATTATTGGTGAGACTCAATTTGATTTCTCGCTCTCTTTTATTTTTGTATTTTTTTAATTTCAATTTCACATTCTCAATGTTAGATTTGTTTGTATTCATAACTCTATATTGTAATTTATTTGGTTAAGTATATAAGTCATTCGTTCATATCCCTTAGTTGGTACTTGGTACTCATGTTTTATTAGTTCATGGGTAATTGATACTATTTTATTTCAACCGATCCGCTATACGTTTGATCAAACTCTATGGGATGAAACTGATTAAAAAATATAGTAATGAAATATCTTAATTTTCAACGAATGAAGACAGAATAGTTGAACGATGTATATCGGGTTACGATCTCCTGTGAGAATCAAAATTTGACTTTAAGTACTTGGATTATTGTTTGTAGGAGTTACTTGACTAATTATGAACCATAATGAGTATAGTCACGAAATCAAATAAAGTGATAATCAATTGATCGACCGTTTGATGTTAATCCTTAAAAATTAACTAAGTTGATATTAATTTTTTAAAATTCTAATTATTAAATATAAAATCGTCAATATATGTGATTATATATCTATATATTATGCTTTTGTAAATAAAAGTTTTTAGGTTAAATCCCATTAATTAATTTTGTTCCAGTTTATTTTAGTTAGTATAATTCACTTATTATATAATTTTTAATCTAAACCTAGACTCTTTTTTATTATATTTTTCTTAATCTTATTTTCAAATGAAAAAAGAAAATGAATAAAGATTTGAAAAAATTAATATTTTATTCAAATCAATTAGAAGATGAGTGATTCAATTATTTTTATTTTAATCGCATGTAATGATATGGTTTATACTCATCGTATAGGATCATAAAAGTTAATAAGCTAATTTATGACGGAGGTAAATTAATTAATTATATTAATAGTATCACAATTGAGCTGTTATTTTCAAATGGCGTGCCTCCCATATGGTAATGCTATTTGCGCAATTTGATTGATTGAATATAAATGTTGACACCTTATTTAATTATTTTTACACAGTATTATTTGAATTTTCAATTCAATCTATTTTACTTAAAACCTAATTTGATTTTATTTGTTAAATTAAAAAAATAAACTCAAATATTTTTTTATTGAGAAAAATTTAACATAATCGGTTAAAATCTTTGGAGTTTTGTTGTTGTTAAAATTCAAATATGAAATAACTAATAAGACATTGACCTAATCCTAACAATATCTTAATATTGTAATTTTTTTTTTCAAATTTACAATCTTAATCACGATCATCCTAACAATAGCAGAGATTTTTTTAATATCTAGATTTGAAAAAAAATGATCAATTTTATTGTCTTATAATAAACACTTCTGCAAATGAAAAGGCAATGAAAGACAAACTAACTCATTTCACACAAATGAAAAGGCAATAAAACAAAGAACTAAAATATGACATTTATTAACCTACTATAGCCAATTATAGAGAGTTAAAAATATTTTTATTTACAAAAATCCCGCATAAGATGCGGGTTACTATACTAATATAATACTAAAAAAGAAGTCGTCTAACCCATGTGTCATCTTTTCTTTTAATGTATGGATTTTTAGTTAGGGATATTGATTATTAAGTTATTTTACAATTCCAATTAAAATTAAATTAAAATATATACAATTATTAAAGATAACAATTAATAGCAAACATCCACACAAACGTTGATTGCGTAAGGATATAAGCAAATTTGCATATTTGATTGCACAAAATTAGTTGAGATAATCTCTACATTATGATTGGTTGGTTTAGATATTCATTCGATAAAATAAAAATTATAATATATTTATTCATATCTTTTTAGTTAGGATATGGTTGATTTCTAATGTTTTGTTTCTTTAAAAAAATACAAATTTATAAAAATACAAATTCAGGCGCATACATTATGTAACATCATTAATGTATGATGTATCTATTCCATTAAATTGTATTTTTTCCTAAACTTATTCATTTTTTAAATAATTTTTTAGGTAGTTGATATTTCTATAATCAAGAATGGTGGAATGGATATTTAATTTCTTCATGTAATTATTTTTATATTAGTGTGATTCGTGAAGAAAATCCATTCCACCACTCTTGATTAACGAAACATCATCGACATGAAAAAAAAATGACAAAACATTACCACCATTACATATACTTTGAGCTATTTGGAAGACTCAATTTTTTTAATTACCTCAATGGTATCTCAAATGTATTCTTTAGTTTTATTTTTTACATTGCCTTATTTATTTAGTTTCATTATTATTCTAATATTTATTAGCATCATTTTGATACGAATAATATTTACAAGCTTTACCAATATTTGCATAACTTTATGCTTATATTTGATTCTAATGCTTATATTTGGTATTCAATATGTTAGAGAATCTTTATTTTTTATTACTTTGTTTGTGATACTTATAATATTTATGTAAACAATAATAAATGATATTGTATAAACATATAGGAGTATTTTAAAACAAGATCCGTGCAATGCACGGGGTACTGAGCTAGTAAAGAAATAAAAGGCGTGCAAACCATGACACAGCTCGAAAGTCAAACTTAAGAATACTGGATTTTCAGAATAGGTTGCTAAAGCATGAAAGATCAAACCATACACGTGCAGCTAGTACATTCAATTTTTGAAGGTACTCTTCCTTCAGCTTCTGAGCACCAGCCCCATATGTCGATGAAATGCTAGAAAGGTTATTTAAAAATATTAGCTACCAGGTTCGTAATATCATGGACCAAATAACTTACGCTTTAACGGATTCATAGCAGGAATAGGAAGAGACAGAGAAATCAATAATCTCAGCTCACCTATAATCTATCCCTATAATTATATACTTCAAACTCAAATCCTCAATTTGGAGCAACTCAAGGAAAGGTAACAATTAAACAAAATTAATCCAATTCAGACTAAAAGATGTAACATACCTGAAATGATTTTCGGTCTGGGAGTATATAAATAAGGCCACATTTGTTTACAAAGAAGCATCAAGAATATAAGAAACTCATTTTTGGTTACCAAATACTACTACATTTGTGACTATCAGGTACCTGGAACCAGCAAATCATTTGCCTCACACCAAGGGTGAACGGAAGAAGGGCATCCTCAGGGGTCTGACCATCCTTGGAGATACCAGTAGTTATGGGGTGTTTGTAGCGCCCATTCACGACGAAAACACAATGCGGAAATAATATATGAATCAAAGCAGAGGTAATGTACATAAATAAAAATGCTCCAGAACCAGGTATAGAGGAAGGGGGATTGAAAAGACATTAGCCGTTGGAGGAAGAAATCTGACTCTTTGATCCATGTGCACCGCAGAAGTAAAAATATAGAAAACTGGTTTCACTTTTTATGTAACGTATTTCATACAAGTTATTGAAATGGGAAAATGAAATCCCTGCACCCAAACAAAAGCAAACCACACAGGCAGGGAGCACAACCAGAGAAGAGCACACCATATCCGGACTGAAGCATCCTAAACTCAAGATCATACCACTGATAAGATAAAAAATGAAACAGAGACATGGCAGGAAAACACCGAAAACAGCGTAGCTGCAGGCGAGATTAAACAAATGCAGCAGAAGCGGAGCTCATAAAATAAATGCAGATGAGAGTAGTCAGAACATCAATAAAGGAAGGATTGCAGTAATGAAGGTAAAACCCCTGTATGATTAAAACTGAAGCCATCAAAGTAAACCGGATTGTAGGTAAGATCAAAACTGTGTGATTGTGCCTTATAACGAAGCAAATGGTGTCATAGTGAAGTGGTGGTTAGTATTCTGGTAATTGATCAAACTGTGACAGGAATCAAACACAAGAAGATACACTAAAAGAGGTTTATTAATATACAAAAATACACATGGGGGCATAGCAAGCCCAGGGTAAACAACAACAGAAGGGGGGTTGCACAAGCAACAAAAGGGCAGACCCCATCCCAAGGCTTGGTAAACACCAGGTAGTCGACACTCGACTTAAAAGTAAAGCGTTGGACAACAAAACTGAACATAAAAAGTCACCCAAGTTGTATTTGCATTAGAACCAGAGTCATGGGTGAGAGTCGTACAACAAAATGACTCTTTGGTTGTATCCCAATCTAAAGCGTTTAGTTGCCTTCAATATACTTGAGCTCCCACTCCATATCTCCATTTGCTAAATGTAATGCATTTGGTGTCAGGATTAGAGCAAGCTTCTTCGGTCCCAAGGTCTGTAGAGCATGAGAACTGTAGGATTCTTTTTCCTGTGAACACACAAGTATTGATGATATTTATTTTATGGCAAACAAACAATGGAGTTGTAGGAAAGACCTCGTTGTAGGTGGCAAACCTTGGTTGACATGTTGTGGAAGTCCAGGGCTTTGATTTTAAGCATCTTCTCTGCAGTCTTTGTCATGGCTACTAAATCTGTTTTCTTGCCGTCCTCTTCAACCGTGAAATCCAGAAACATTCTGATACGCAGGAGGTGGTTATAGTTTCCTATTATAATATTTAAGTTTTTTTTGTTAGGTGGTTCATTCTTACCTGACATTGCATAGGGTTGGATCAGTGCAAGTTTGGCATGTTTGGGTTGCACTTGCTTTCCCGAAGAAAGGAGTGAAACACCTAGGACATGAAATGCGAGTACGGGGGCTGGTGTCTCCAAAAGCTGAAACTGAGGCAAACACCCTGATGTTGGTGCCAATTTGGGTTTCCAGTGGTTGTAGGTAAGCAGACAAGGTGGTTAAAATCAAAGTGTTTATAAAGCATTAGTAGGTAAACAATGCTATTGCAAATGGAGAAAGTATGTATGAAATTTACATCCATATTCAGTGCTTGAGTAAGAGTACAAGTCTCAGCCTTCAATTTGCGAGGTTGGATATCTGCAATACTGAGCTTTCGATCAAGAAGCATGTCTTTGTTTGATTCAGCCCTGTATTGTTCATATTTATTCAATAAGAGATTACGGAAAACTCTGTGAAAGTGAATTGGATGTAAATGAAGACAGCAAATACCATATTTTTAAAGCAGTGGGTCTCTCTCCATTTGCATTGACATCAATTTGAGTTCCAAAGGTGGTTGACAAAGTCAGTTTACCTGTTAGAACGAAATACAAATTGTAAATGGTTACGAATAAAAATGCACTAAAAATTAATGGAGAGGTACCTTCATATAACATAGCCCGAACATCATTGAACACTATGATATCTCGAGTTATATTCCATTCGGGTATTGCCTGACATTGATGAGCATATGTCTTCCATGCCGTCATTTGGATGGTGTAATCAATGCTGTACGAATTGAAAGATAGTCCTATAATGAAACTCTATATTATTGGAAAATAATGGTGAAGAAGATTAGGAATAATGAACCTATCATCTGTGACAAATATATAGGCCAAATCCACAGGATTGCCACTGGTTTTAGATGTCAGTTGATGTGTTTCATCAATCCGGACAACTGAAACAGCAATATCTACAAAGCATAACAAGTGTATAGGGGTTAGATATAACAGTACGAAATAAAATTGATACGAAGTACCTAATTGGTGAAGAAATTGTTGTACCGAAGCTTGACTGGTGAAGTTGAGAGTGTATTTCAGCCAATGCAACATAGCGCGGGGTGAAAACTGGATAGTTCACAGATGGTTTTATATGCTTGACCAAAGTGCTTCCTGAGAGAACAAGTTGTTTCTCATGCGGATACATTGAATATTCAACCACAACTTCTCTGTAGAGTGGTCTTGTGATCTCATATGCTTCACCTTCAACGAGTAATTTATTTAAGAAAGAGATTTGACGACCAAACACTCCAGCACGCCTCCGAGTACCCTAATTTCAAAATATAATAGGGTCATTACTATATTGGAAATACATGATATTATTGAAATATATAGAGAGAATAATACATACATGCTCATCCATAAAAGTGAAACTCTGGAAGGTGGGTTTCCCTTCGTACTGGGTTGCTTCCTTTTTTTTGACAAGTTTGAGTATGACAGTTGTGTTGATGGGTGTGCTACTGCAGACAAGATCTTGGAGGTATGTTTTGGGACTTTCCATTGCCACGTTGTTTTGATATCTGTAAACAAGATGAAGTAAAAGAGAATGTCAAAACATATGTATAATTTAATATAAGCATAAATCAGAAGAAGAAGACTGTACATAAATGTAGGGTATAGGGTAGTGCAACAGCAAGGTCATTTAAATTTGGTGATGAGCAATTTAAAAAAAATTGTGCTCTGAGCTTTTACCTGGAGTAGAAATGAAAATTTAAGTTGTGCAATCATTTCATGGCTGCCAGATACTAATACTGTAATATCAGTTGTAGTAATGCAGAGATAACCCAGAGTTCCACCTGATAATTATACATTCTTGTGTCCTTCTTGCTTAGTGCTTATTCTACAAATGCCTCCAATTTCTTAAAAATTGGAAATTAATTTGGTCTGGAATTTCCTATAAACGTATATATTTTGCAAGAAAGAGAAAATAAGTAGCAGTTGGTATAGCATTCAAACATCAAGCAATCTGTATATATAATTGTGACATGGACCAATTCATCTCAAGGCAAAATACGAAATACATAGCATAATTGTATTAGTTAGTGACTAAAAACATTATTTCTAACAACTAATAAGTTGAGAAGGGATATGGATTCCAATTATGTTAGCCCAGCATATTTGGTAAGATTTGCATATTCTCTTCATGCACAATGTGCCGTTTTTACTAATCAAATAGGCAATGCCAACCAAGTTTCGGGTGAAGATTTGGTGATAATTATGTGTATAAATAATTAGTATGTGAAATTATAAAAACCAGCACAGATTATATATAAATTACGAAGCTTAGAAAAAATAAAAAATTACCAAGTTTGAATAGGTTTGTTGTTGTAGCAATTGCTGGTATGATTTTTCTAGCAATGAATTGAGCTTCCAGCTTATCGAGTTCGGGTATGCCGTAGTTCCTGGCCCTCGTATTGGCAAGCTCGGTCTCATATCCATGTGATATTTGGTATCATCATCCTGAATAGAAGAATGGGATAATTAGAACTCCAAGGTTGGGGGTTCAAGTGGGTAAAATGACAAGGCATAAATAATGTCTAGGGATCAAAGAAAGGTATCTTAAAACACTTGTAATGAGAAAGGAAAAAATAATGTTAGGAAAACTAAAAACACCCTAAAACTAAAAATACAGGACGGCTCAAGTTAAGGTTGCCTCTCATGGTCTTTCTTCCTATTTTAGAGCCACCCTTCCTCATCATTGCTGCAAACTCTCCATAGTCTATCCGCCCATCCTGTCAAAACCGATAAACATACTCTAGTCATTTACCTCCTCTGCCTATCTTTTCAGTCTCTGTGGTATGTATAATTTGTATAAATATATAAAATCATATGCAGGACGACAAGGTGTCATGCGCTTTTAACGAAGATTTTTAGCAACTTCTTATCTCATTTAGCCTATTATGAACGATTCCTTCAATTTCGCAGGTTCATGAAAATGATACCACGGCACATTGAGGGTTTTTTTGGCTAAATGCACAGCAGGTAGGGTGAAACAGAGTGTTGCAGAAAGTGATATTGAACTTACATTGTCCTGATCAATCTCTCGAACAACCTCATCAAGATGAACATCTCTGAGACAAAAGTCTGCACTCCCCTGTTGAAGCTTGTCGATGGTTATGTAGCCACTACCATCTTTGTCAAAGTCAGAGATGGCTGCCCCCAAGTTATCTTCCTTCTCAATCTTGTTGATGTGCAGGATGACAGCAATAAAATCACCATAATGAATGCTTCCACTGTTGTCGATATCAGCCTGTGAAATAAAACCAAAAAAAATATAGTACAACTGTAGTGATCTAAACCATGGCTCTTCATAATAACGGGTCGTCAATGGAACTACAGAAATGCAGTCGGAAGTTCATGTTACCGCATCCATAAAAGCCTTGATCTCAGACTCCCACAAATCAGAGCCAGCTTTTGTCAATCCCACTTTGAGTTCTTCCAATGTTGTTGTCCCACTATTGACTGTGTCAATCATCTTAAGTAACTCCATTAAACCACCTATTTCTTCCTCTGAGAGTTTTTCTGCTATGACCTACAAAATGAAATGAAAGGGGTAAAACGCAAAGTGTTCGTCGTTTACTGTCTCACAAAATGGATTAACATTGTAACTCAGTGAGTATAAGAGAGCTGTTAAGAGATGTAAGGCTTTCAATATTGAAAAAAAAAATTGAACGAAACAATGAGAAATCAACACATGTTGTATATTAAGCCAAAAGGATGAACAAAATACAGAAATGCAGACAAGTTCTACCTTCATCATGCTCATCATCTCTTCAAAAGCTCCAACTTACAAAAAAAGGACCAATGGCTTTCTTAGGTATATTCTGCACCTTAATCTTGTAAAGGATACCAAGGTAGAGAAAGCATAAGAATCATAATACATGACCAAAAACAGTAAGTCCAAGTGCTTCTTTACACTCTTTTCAAGCTTTGTAGTATCTATCAGCTTGCCACTATACAATCACCACAGAGAGATATATGACATCCTAACCTGACAAGATTTTTTAATAGCTCCCATGTGAAATTGACACCACACAAGAAAACACCATATAATATGCAAAAGAAGCCTAGGGAGACACAAACTAAATCAACTTGGGCATATTATTCAACCCAGTAGAGAATAACTTACTCCACAAGAGATGGTGGAAGATGTTCACCTGAGATGTTGGAGTTGAGTCCCAACCATGCTTCCCAATCTGTACATGCAAAAAAATAGGGTATGAAATACGAAACTATGACGAACGAATTTTAGAAGTCTAAAAAAAAGGTAAAAAGTAGACAAAACCAAAAGACGATGGGAAATTAGCAAGGTCATAAACCTTGGAGAGGCGCTGGAGTTGCTAAAGCGGTGACTTCGAGAAGTAGGTGGTGGAAGAATGAGACAGGGACGGAATAGGTAGAAATGGAGAACGGTGGAAAGGAAGCGGCTTAAAAAAATTGAAACTCCTAGGTCCAATGACAGATCCAGTAAGCAAATCTCCAGTAATAACCTATAGTTTATTCAAGTTATGTGATGCAAAATGGAAAGAACTAAGCAAAATGGCCCGAACGGCCTAAACTGCAGCAAAGAGATAATTGTACTGGTTGTCCAGCATAAGCAAAAGCAATGCCACCACATGTTGCAGAGACAATAACAACTACCAAATCTGAGAGGAGTCTGCAGAAAAAACAGCTTGAACAATCAGATTGTAAAACACACAGTCTGTTTGACATTATGGACTGATTGTTCATAGAGTACTTATATGTGGCAAGTACTGATGTCTTTAAAAGGAACTTATCTCAGGAGATAAAGGTTAGAGAAAGAGGCTGGTAAGCAACAGAGAGAAAGAAAGAGGAAGCATGAACAGGTATAGGCGATGAGAAGACGACGGAGGTAAGAAGAGAAGAAAGTAAAGAAGGGAGGCAGGAGGTGGGCCGGAGGTAAGAAGAGAAGAAGCAGGAACTGTATCTGATGAAATGGCCGGAACCAGAATGAATTTGGACCATAGATAAAAACACAGAGTAAATTCACAGTTAGGATTGCTCAAACACTCTACCATACTTATAGGCGAATATGAGATAATATGCGCACTGTGAACTAATAAACTGCCATCAGATGTGCATCCAATCTTTCTAGGATCTCATGAGTCGCATTTAAAACATCTTCCCTTTGTGTCAATGCTTTCTTACTTGCAAAAAAAATAGGTAAAGATAAGTCAACGGTTTGAGCATCCATCCAAGGAGGGCGGCTATGACTTGTAAACACTTCTGACTCCAAGTAGAGGGTAGTTAGAAAATGACCCTGCAGAAAGATAGTATATATACCTGGCTTTCCAACACAGTATCGCCTTCAATTTCTTTAAAGTTATTCTCTGTTAGTGTTGTCCCACAACTTACAAGATCCAAAATGGCATCAACAATCCCCATCTGCAAACAGAAGGCCAAATTAGATTATTGTCGAATAGGTATTGGAAAGATATAAATTATCCATACTCAGACTCAGATAGCTAAATCACTTTGTGTGCTTGGAACGGAAGTGGAATAACCGAAAGCACTCAGTGTCTTTCAGTTTAGCTCCTGTTTTGTCAAGATTTTTCCTAAGTGATTCCTTTTCCTTAAAGAGTGAAGATGATGATAAAGAAGATATTATTGTTTCCAGAATCTAATAAAGGAAACCACTTCTAATTTCCTGGCACCATGTTGTTCTGATCATGCTCATATCCTGTTTTCCATTCCATGGTATCCTATTTAAAAAATAATGACATTCAACACCACAGTTGAGGCAGGGGCAATGAATAAGCTTTTAACCATCATTACAATATGTGAGAATAAACAAACTGTTCTATCATTAACCATATTTAGCGCACAAACCTTGGTTCTTGGACCAACATTTGGATTTGAGATTGGTTGATTAGGATTTGGTGGGGCATCATTTATGTCCTGTAAATATGAAATGGTGAGGATCCAGGTTGAAGTCATTGAACACAAGAAAATTGGCACGATTCAATTATCCGTGTCAGTAGCAAGCTTACTCTGACATTAGGTGGTCGCTCCCCTGCCTGAACCATGTCCATCATCTGCATTGAAGTTCAAAAGTGAATGAATGTTAAGCTGAATGCAGGTAAGATATCAGAACTTTTGAATGGGGGAGTGTTGGTGTTGATTGTGTCCATAAGGATACATGCAAATGCTGTTCTACCAAGGAAGAGGTAAAAGTGTATACCTCTATGCAAGACTTTGGATGAAGAGGTTGTGAAGAGGTCGGGAGAGATAAAGACCTTACTGGATCAGAAATTTCAGACACGTGATTTGTGAGCCCAAATGATACAAAGAGACAAAGTAAAACACCAAAACAAACAAGATAAACTTGAGGAAATCCAATCAAGAGTCAATCTTGTAGTTGCAACATTTTAACTTCCGTAAATGTGATCTACATAGAGATCCTGCAAACAGCCATTACTACTGACATCCTTTTGTATATATTAAGGCCAAATAGTGATCCTTCATCTGGCGTTAGAGCGATTCACACTTAAGATTTATCATAAAATAGGTCTGTGGTAAGTCATTTAATCTAAAAGTATCCGGCTGAAATGTGAAGTTTACATACATATAGATTTGAGGTATTCAAAGCTTATCCTACCAATAAAAGTTTATCATCAATCTTCAAATACCATATTCTAAAATAACTCAGGAATTTTTATTTATAAAAAAAGCCAAAAGTTAGCATGATTCATTCAGCCACCATTTTTTGTCAAATAAGATTCAATCCATATAGCATAAAAAATTTCGTGATTCAGCAATTGGGAGAACACCACGTCTGCAGAAATCAGATAAGAACTGCCTCAACCACAACAGTAGCAGCTGAAAATCTCCATTTTCCTCACCTTATATTGTTTCAGATAAACCATGAAGGACAGAAAACCTAAATTACAAACGAATACCAGGCGATACAGCTCTATACAGAATCACCTATAGGTACTTAGGAGGACCTAAATATAAAATGTAAAAAAATACTCGGTGAAAAATGACTCATTAAAATGTACCTTCCCGTTCCAAATGTTTCCACTGCTTGCAGCACACTCTTCAATTCTGACACAGTTAAGGGCCTCCTTATGCGACGCTGGCCAATTTCAGAGTGGCGGAGTTTTGGACTCATGGGAACTACATTTACAGATTCTGCATTATGTAGAATCGGGACAAGTGCTTTGGAATATGAGAGTGGCTTGTTCTGTTGCTCAGGGGTAGAGAATGACACCAGATCCTGTAAAATTCTACTTGAGTCACCTGACTTAGTCACCGAAGTTCTGTTGCTCAGGGGCCTGTATATAGCGAAACAAATAATATTACAATCTATGTACTGATCAATACAGTCAGGTTATATTTATGGCATCTATATAACAGACATACAAATACAAAACAAAATAAGGTAAGAAAAAGCAAGTCTTTACATGAGGTTTGGGTGAGTGACATGCAGGTAGAGGAGGATCCCAGGTCATCAGCAAATTTTTGTTTGTACATTAATAAAAACAACCTACTTGTCAAAATCTATACATTATTAAAGGCTATTATGTATGTTAATCATGTAAGAGACAATACACCGGCTCTGAGTAAAATATCCAAACAAACAATATTGAGGACTTGCTTTTGAGTAACATCAGTCGGTAAAGATGTGGGTAAGAAAACTTGTAATGCATCACGATTCCGTACTCTTGAGAAGGCAACATACAACTGCCCATGAGAGAAGCAAGGTTCATTCAGATACACACAAACTTTTTCCAATGTTTGGCCCTGGGATTTGTTAATAGTCATTGCAAAACACAATTTGATTGGAAATTGTTTCCGTTCAAATTGGAAAGGATAAGTTCCTGCGGTAGGTCTCAGATTGATTCTTGGGAGTAAGACTTGTGTACCTTTGTAATAGCCACCTGAGATCTCACATAGGATGACTTGGTTTCGAAATTGTCGGCATATTAATCTAGTACCATTACACAAGCCATTTGCAGGATCTAAATTACGAAGAAGTATTACCGGGCAATTGATTTTCAATACTAATTCATGGGGGCTCATTCCCGAACAACACAAAGTATGTAAAAATTCAGATGGATATAGATTACAGTTATCATCAACAACAGAATCAAAACTTGTGTACACGTGAGAAACACCGGGGAAGGTTGAAATAATGGAACGGTTGATGTCGTCAACACCCTCATTAGTAGGAGTCAAGATTGCACGGCCACTAAATATACAAGGGTCAAAATCAGGCAAGTTTATTTCAGGAAACATTGTCTTTGTTAATATGTCAACAGAATCAGACTGAATATAAAAACACTTTATAAAATCAGGGAGAACAACCATCGAAGTGTTTGGTGTTTGTAGGTCTCCATTTCCAAGGTCTAAGAGAAATTTTGCAAACTCGGGGTCATCTTGTGCTCTCATATTGGTACATAATCGATATTTCTTCAAATGTGGCCAAATATAAGAACTGACCAAACTGGAATTTACCACTTCTGCTTGCGATTTATTTCGAACAACCGGTAGTACTTGCCGGAAATCACCACCAAATATAACTATTTTCCCGCCAAAAAGTAGTTCACAATCACATACATCCTGTAGAAGGGCGTCTACAGCTTCAATGTTCTCTTTTTTACCCATAGAAGCCTCATCCCAAATAATAACTGTAGTGGCCCGTAACAAAGCAGCCAGGCTACTCTGTTTTGATACACTACAAGTCATACCGCCCGTGTCTCCCATAGGGATCTTGAATCTAGAATGTGCCGTCCGACCAGTGGGTATATTTGATGCAGCGATACCAGAAGATGCGGTTGGGAGCACAATTTTGCCCATTCCTCTAAGAGTAGCATAAAGGGCACAATATAAAAAAGTCTTACCAGTTCCGCCGGGACCATCTATGAAAAATGCACCAGGAAGATCATGTACAACATGGTGCATAATAATATCATATGCAGCACGTTGTTCAATGTTAAGGCTCGAACATGCATTAACATATTCCGGGGGGATGTTGGCATCAAGAGCGTCGCTAATGTCTCTCGTCATTCTATTCCCTATCATATCAGGAAGGCTAGGAAGTTGGAGATTATAAAAAGCCATATTTCGACCCATACTTTCTAAATACTTTTCAACCTCAAAAAACGTCAATTGTAGAACTTTTGCAGACTGATCCTTGTTTTTATGTGAGAAATCCTCAGATAGGTAAGGGTAGAATTCATCCCAAAGTATTTGAGGGTGAACCGAGGCACAGAAGTTTAGTAAGGTTGCAAATAGGCGACGCAAAGCACAAGGCATCTGGACTTCCACAGCTTCCCGCATACAAGCAGCAACATAATCATCCTTCTCCAATAATAAATGTCTTTCAGCAGATTCTTTGAAAGTCTCACAAATAACTCCATCAACTAACAACAAATCTTCAAATGATGTTGGCCCTTTCACATTAATCAACAAAAGCCTTAAAAAGTATCTTTCACCTTCACATGGGTTAACATACGTCAATCTACCAACACATTTAGGGCCTTTTCTTTCTTTCCATGTTTTCAATGCACTATTCCAAGTGAAGAACTCGGGGAATTCAGAATACAAAAAGTTTCTTGCCTTTTCAAGTGTACGATTAGCAGTGAAGAATTCGGTTAGCATTGTTACATGCCTATATTCATTGTCAATGACATTTTGCAAGTTCTCTCGCTCACTAAAGTTAACAAGATGCATATGAGGTAAATGTACTTGCAACGGACAAACAGAGGGTGACATTGAATACAAGGGCAAACCAAAAATTCTCCAAGCTGATTCAGGCGGACTTATCCATCTTCCTGACTGGTAAGATGTTATTTCATTTTCAGCATTGTTTCTTGTCATATTAATATCGAAACGAACTTTGTCATGGCCTTTATATACATATTTGTATATATATTTAACGGCCTATATGGTGGAACATATTTCAACATTCATATGACAGTCAAAAGCAGCTAGAAGATAGGGATTATACGGAACAACAGATCGATTATCCAATTCTGCCCGACGTACCACCACAACATCTCCATTATTACGTCTTCTGTAAATAGGATATGCATCGTCTGTCCGTGTAGTGACATCTGTAAAACACCGGGGATAGGCTGCTTTACACTTTGTAACAAGTCCAATCGTTTGCATACATGGACAACTGGGATTCTTATCACCACAAGGACCATGCATCATATGTTGGATAACCAAACACCTTAAATGAGGGAAATCTTGTGATGGTAACTCTGCACACACATACTGATCAAAACAATCGGCTGATAGTATCTTAGAGCCCGGTGCAAAGATAAGCAGCATGTGTAAATGGGGGAGGCCACGCTTTTGGAATTCAATAACGTCGACACTTGCTGCAACAGGTCCTAAAACATTGTCCTTCAATATTAACTTTTTTAGGAGTCTTACCTTTGCACAAAAGATGCGTGCAATTAGATCAGGCCTAACCTCAGGTGGTTCACCAGGAAGAAGATTGTTTTTTATCTCAGCCCAATTAGGGTTACATGTCATAGTCAAAAAGATATCAGGCTTCCCAAATTTCTGAACCAGAGCCATTGCATTCAAATATCGAGCTTTCATGTCTCGAGGGCCACCTATAAATGAGGCAGGTAGTATTACGCGTCGCCCAACATCAGAGGCTGTACAATGCCCGTCGTTGACGCTGTCTACTATGCCTTGATAAAGTTCACTTCGTAAAAGCACCTGATTACGCCTGATAATATCTAGTCTTGTATTCTCCATTTTGACATACATATCAACAATGTATTGCAAGAATAAACGGCCCGCATGAATAAGGAAATTGGTCACACGGATCTGGAACCTGAACGCATAGTATTGGCGACATGAGACCTCTCGGCCTTTTCTTGGAGGTGGCGCCGCCGATGCTATAAATGATATATATTTCAGACACATAACTAAGGGGAAGAGCAAAAGAAAAGAGGTATGGAAATAGTAAGTCAGGCTCGTACCATTAGCCTCACAAACTAAAAGATCATCAACATTTTGGCGGCCAACGTCAGAAATTGGAAATGGTGTGGTATTACAACATTGGTCACTATCAGAATTAACAAATTGGAGGCCCTGATGCCATCCAGATTCCCCTCTATTAAACAGAAGTGGATATTGGAGAGGGTCATAGCAGCCGTAGTAATGGAAGATTCGGTGCTCATGGCTAGACTTTCCGTACACTAAGATATGCGGACTGTTGATACGATCTGAAGAATAGTCATCAACAATAATCGCAGCAACTTCATCAGAAGTTGGCAAATTGTAAACGCGCTGGTCTAAAGTAGGAGATTGGAAGATCCTAATTTCCGTATGGGCTGTTAAAGGAATGGTTCGTAACGATCGGAAGAATGTTGCATATGGATTGGAAGACGTTACACCAATTAAATGTTCTATTATATCTGGTCGAAGATCATCAAAAGTACTACAACGAGTTTCATATTCAGATGCGCCATCATAAAAATAGAGTTGGAGAAATTTAGGATGGTCATCCGTAGGCAAGAGATTTGGTAAGAAATGATAGATTTGTCCTTTTAACACAAATGTGTAGATTCCTTTTGAATTGTCTTTCGTGAAATTACCACCTAGACAACTAAAAGCAAAGAAACTATTGTACGCTCTTGAGTATTGACGGGAGTGCTCTCCAATGGAATCGGTTCGAGTAAATAAATCATATAAATCGGGACGTAGCTCTGCGTTTACCAATTTGACACGACCATTATTGCAGCAAAATGTAGGACATTCAAATGCAAATTTAATGGCACCACAATATTTGCATTGCGAGGGCAAAGGCAAAGAAATAGGCATAGGTAGAAGATTACACATACCTAATCCAACCGTAGGTTGAGCACGATGAACCGAATATGATTTAGAATAGGTAGAGACGCCGGTAGGTGCAAATGCAACATCAAGCTGAGGTTGACATAAAAATAAGTTTAAATTAGCGTGTTTTTATAGGGAGTATAAATTATACTGGGTATAAATGAAATTTGAGGTACTGATAGCACAAACTACAGTGAACAGTAAAGAAATTACCTCAAGACGAGTGCGTCTTGGACGAGGAACAGTACGGGTGGGTACTACGTCAGCAACCTATAAACAAACTCAACTGTCAGGGCTGGAAATAAACCAACAAGCATACCAAATGAATATTAGAGTATTACCTCGGGTAGTGGGCCTGTTTGCGTGCTTTCTGTAGAACTCATAGGATTTTCAAAAAAAGAAGGCGTATTAATGAAGTTATTTTGGATGACATGAGGCTGCAAATCAGCAACATAAGTTAGAAGTTAGAAACACGTATTATATTCATTATGAGCAAAATAAGAATAACATTATATAAGCATGTTAATTATGGAAGAGTTAATTGTATACCGTGAACAAAAAATAATATAAAATCTATGTAATATACCTCAAGACTCACAGAAGGAAAAAGTGGTGATGTAGAAGGAGGTATAAGCATTTGTTCAGCAGAGGTCATCTGGAAATGAGTAAATGGCAACATAAGCTATACAACCTAAATGAATACAATCTGGGGTAAAGTAAAAGGCTGATTCAAAAACTTAGGAAGAAAAAGAGGAGGGTACATATAAGCAAGGAAAAGAGATAAAGTTAACACCTGAGCTCGGGTTCTTCGTCGGCGGCGAGGTCGGTGCTCAACGACCTGGAAAATATAGTGAAATGTATCAAAGGCAGGAGAACCAAACATGAAACAAGAGGGAAATGAAGTCGGCAGTTTGAAAATGAACACAAAGTAAACATAATGTTAAATGGAGAACCAGCCAACCTTGTCAGGGGGAGTCTCAGCAACAAGTGATATAGCCTCATTTCCAACATCTATAGAATCACTTGTTACCTATATACATTTGAAACGTTACCTATAAAATAATTAAAATAATAATTATATGAAATAAATTGAGAAGAACACATATCAATAGAATTACCTTAGTAGTAGGGTGGCGTGGCCTACGAGCACCACGAGAAGAGGATGTTAAGGGCAGAGGATTCGTTGCAGTTGAGGCCACATCCATAGTCATCTACAATTCATCAGAAATAATGGGTTACAAATAGTGTGAGAGAAGAAAAAAATTAAATAGCTGAAGATACAAACTTCTGCACGGGTTCTGCGGCGCCGACATGTGATGTAGTCAGTATGGACAGAAGGTGAGGCTCCAGCTGCAGCATCGGCAGCAATCTAAAACCACAACAAAAGCATAAAGTAAACAATTTAGAATATGGAGATGACATAGACAATAGATAAATCATAACCTGAGCATGGCTTCGCTGTCGACGGCGGGTTACGAACTCTGGCAAACCAGATGAACCCATAGTAGGAATAGAGGTAGAATCAGGCACTCGGGTCTCAGGAGTTGAAGAAGAAGCAGAATTGGGAACTTCAACCTCAGAGCTTGCATAAAACATTTCCAAAGCATCTTCAATCCTCCACTTCCCTTCCTATAATATAACATTCGAACATAATGGAATAATAAGAATAAAAAAATGAACCATAACATAACATAGGCGGATGAAGGAGGAAGAACCCAACTTGTAGAAAATGTGTAGCTGTTGAAATGGGTGCACCAAGAGCTATTTCGTTAAAAGAGATTATCAGAGCATGCATTTCTGTCGGCGAGGGAATAGAGTCCATGATCCTATATATATGTAGAGTTTAAAGGAACATCAGTTAGTTATGTTAGGACAACAGGTATCTCAGTACACACAAACGCACCAATTAAAATCCAAACATAATAGGAGGTAAATCAATAAACACAAAACCACCTACTCAAATCCGGACATCATAATAGAATAGCCACAGAAGACATGAGAGAACAGTGAATTTATCATCTTCTCATTATACATGACGAATGTATTTATTGGTATAAAGGAGACATCAAAGCCATTTTATAATGTAATAATTAGCAAAAGCATAAACCTAAATATGCTGAATAGTAAACAAGGAGTAATCTTCTATAGATTGCTCATGGGTTATGGAGCGTGCATTATGGAAATCTAGGTTTCAACTGCTTCCCTTACTTTTGCTTTCCAAACGAATCATAGCCGTTCACAAGTTAGGATTCACTTTGTACATCACCACATGTTAGGATTCACTTTATACTACTATAAAGACGAGGGAGAGTGTTTGCAATCCTGACCGTTGATTCGCTATATATGTTTTTATCTACGGTCTACATTCATTCTCCATTTCAGCTGCTTTTCCTACTTTGGCTTTCCAAATTGATCATAGTCCGTTCATTGTGATTTTCAACGGTTTAGATTAAAGATAGAGTGTAATGTCTGATTTATCCCCAAAAGTATGCATTTAAAATTATTTATTTTTTTCCTTCGGTGGGTGTTTCCGTCTTTACCTAATTACGGCCGCTTTTCTTCTCCCTCCTTCGTCCCTGTCTCTCTGTCGTCACGCTTCTACCGCTTCATGCCTTCATCTCTTTCTTTGCTTTTCGATTTTGCTTTCTCGTTCTTCCGCTCGGTCCATCATGCTCTCTCGCATGTATGACGTCCCTATATGATTATCCTCAGAGTCGATTTCTCCAACAGCCGGTGCCTCTCAATTTAACTCTCAAAGGAATCCCAACCAGGTCAGTATTTCTTTGCTCCGTCCTATTTCTTTGCTTCTTCATCACCTTATGCTTCTTCATCGGCATCGAAAAGCAGCAACCTAATTACAGCCGCTTCTCCTTCATCACCTCCTTTGCTTTTCGATTTCGATTTCTTGTTCTCCTCTTCATCTCTTTCTGCTTCGTGTTTCTCACCCTTCTTCTTCATTCTTCTCCATCTCTCTGTCATCACGGTTCTTCGATTTCTCCGACGAACGCTGCCTCTCAATTCAATTATTACCCACTGTCTCCACCCGCATTTGTTGGGGTCTTCACCTTGATATTCAATGGCCATCCCATGAAATTGGGGATTTTTTACGGCAGAGTGACCCCGACCTGAACATTGCCAGTCGAGTTTTCATCTCCAATTCGACCTATTCTCTCAACGTTAATCAACTGGAAGAGACCTTCAACGAATTTGGTCCTGTACATCTCTATTTCGTGGTCACCGAGAAAGGTACTCTCCCTTTTCTTATGCGTGGGACATTTATAATTTCTAATTGAACCCATGTTTGTTGCAGTTATAGACTTAATAGTGCTGATTGACGTGTCTTCGATTTATTTTGTTCGGGCATTTCGTTGAACATGTTGTGGGTTATTTATATTTTAATGTGCACTGTGTTGACTGTCATAGAAGTTGATTCAATCCTGGGAAAATCTTGGTCCTTGACCTTTAATTACTTGAATTCGCTATAACAGCAGAGAGTTTGACGGTCCTTTTTCTCGAATTTAAGTGGAATTCCTATGTATCTTTATTAGGCATCTGTCTTCCCTCTGAACTAAATTGTATGGGAGCAATTACGGAGTCTGGAATTATTTGCTAAGTAGACGGCTAAGTAGACAGTGGGTGAACACCAGTGGCTAGAATAATATATGGTTCAATTTAATAATACCTACAGTTTTGAATTTGTAGTTGAGATTAGGAATCCCATTGATTGAGAGTAGTGATGCACTTGTGATAGAAGATTGGTTAAATCGGGGTTTAGATATTCAGACTTAGTGTTTGTTTGATGTTGAGCCTTCAAGGTGTTCGTAGAAATGTTTAAGAGAGATTTTGGGTTGATTGGGTGGATATAAGTTTACAAATTTGTATTTTTTAGTTGTTCTTATTCAGGAATTCATATTATTGATTCAATTGTTGTTCATTGTCTCCTTAGTCCCTCGTTATTTCCCTCGTGTTATCTGGGTTTGTGTGATTGGAATTGAGAGCCTTGTCTTCCTGTGTTTGCCTTTTTGTCATTTATAACCCTTGGTTGTCGCTTTTTATTCCTTTGAGAATTTGTTGATTTGATTTTGTTAGTCTTTTAATTGAATTGAATGTTTGGCGATTAGTTGAGTTGATATCGATAAATGAATTGAACTGGTTTTGTTAGGTTAAGGCTTGAGATTTGAAGAGTGATTTGGGTTTTTTGTTTCATTGGTTTGTTTAACTATTTATGATTAGGGATATCTGTTAATTATTGTAATAGACAATTGCATCTGTAACCGTAGGCCCGTACTCTAGCCGAAATCCAGGTTCAACAACCTCTTGCTTTCTCATGAGTTTTTTTCCCCGGTTTGTTGTTGTACATGATCAAGGGCCCACTGGCCACTATAAGAAACGGTTGTGGGAGACTGGTTTCAGTCCCAATAGGATACCCGTTCGATTTCCGGCACTACTTTCTGTCCAATTGCCAATTTGTGTCTTCCCCTACCACATTCTTACATCCTGTATTCGTACTTGTCCGTCTCCCATCTCCACCGTCAGGTACTGTCTTCCCTTCATTTAACGTGTCTTCTTCACTGGCAGTAATATTCAACCTTACATCCCCTCTTTATTGTTGTTGAGACTTGGGTTTGTAATGTTTTTCATAATGGGTTGAACTTATAGTTCGAGTTTTTTGTGATAAATTTTAGAGGCTTGGTCTGCAAAATTAGTTGTAGATTTTGACTACGGTCCAATAAATTAATACAACTCACTTATTCTCAGCATTTTTAGGGTTTAGGTGACTCTCCGTTTCTAAAACAGTTTGTTTATTTAGTTTAGATGAATTTTTTTAAAGCTTTAAAAATCTTATCCTGCCATTAATGGTGGTAATTAGAAGTATACAATTACCAAACTACCAGCCAAATGATTTTGCCCCCTTCTTTGAATTACCACCAGAAATGGGAGAGATAGAGCAACTAATTTCAATAGGAAATTTTATAAATTCAAGGGTTTCCCATTGCTAAGGGGAAAGAAGAACTACCGGCGAATATTCAATCATTGGATCTTATCGATTACAATCGTAGATAAAATTAGAAAGGAAAAACTATGAACAACTCTCCCAATTCATTTCTGTAGTTGTGACATTGTTGGGGTTGTTGTTGTAGAAGTACACATGGAATTTAAATGTCTTTAATCAGTGGCGGATCTAGAATTTTGTTTAGGGGGGGGCTAAATTTTTTTTTCGAGAAAAGAGACTTTACAGAAGTACACAACTATAAGAATACAAAATACAAAATTTAATAGGAAAATAGATTACAAAAATTTTGAGTTCATTGAGATGAACAATAAAAATATATTTGGTTTTAGACATATAGTTGGCTCATGGCTTTGTATTTGGATTTTGGAAACAAGCTCCATCGTTCCTTCTTTTTATTTAGATATATAAATTAAATTAAATAATTTTTCAAACTTGCCTTCCCCATCCCCTATTTTGTATGAAATATTCGTTCATTCCTCTCTTCCCCTTTCAATTGGATTGTACAGTTTCTCGACTTCGGAAATAACCCAATCTTAATCTCCTCAGTTTAAGTTGATTATCAGTCTATTTGTTTTTTACTTGTGAAACAAAAACTAGGTTTTCATGGGTCAAGAACAAAACAAATCCACAAATCACAATTCCTATTACAAATCACAAATTCATTTATTTCTCAAAACCATAAACCACAATTACAAAGACAAAGCACAAATTCACATATTTATTTATCAAAACCACAAATTCTAACACAAACCCTAATCAAAATTTCCCAAAATTGATTCTCAAATCCACAATGTCTAATCTAAATTGATTCACATCTCAATCAATTGACTTAAAAATAATCAAATTAAAAGGAAGAGGAAATGTAACTGACCGGTCTAGATTGAAGGAGTGATTCAAGTGAAGAAGAAGAAGTGGTCGAAGGGGCTGGGTGCGGTGGCCGGTGCGGGAGGGAGACAGCAGAGGCCGATGGGCTGGGTGCGGTGGCGGTGCGCCGGCGCCAGGGCTGGTGGGAGGTGGAGGTGGCGGCTAGGGTTCGCTGTCGCTCAATCTCACTTTTCGCAGTCGCTCGGGTACTGGCTTACAGAGAACAGAAGTGGAAAAAAAAGGAGGGCTTTTGAGGTTTTGGAAAAAAAAAGGTGGAGTGTTTATATTAAATGGGATTCGAACCCGTGTTTGCTCCCTCAGTTTTTCAAAAGCCTCCATAACGTGCCGCGTCTTTCCGCTGAGCCAAACTGTTCTTGTGTTACTTATGCTACTTTAATTATATATATCCCTTTCTAGGATAGGGGGGGCTTCAGCCACCGCGAGCCCCCCCGTAGATCCGCCTCTGAGAGTTGTATATGCCATTCACACAGCATTCACTCTTTTAAAAGTTAAAACTAAAATCATACAAGATGTATATATCTACCCTATCGGATGAAGTTCAATATGAATAAAGGCAAGTGGAAGAAAAAACAGGCTCAAAGAAACAAATAGAAAACAAGAAAGTGAGCTGAATGCAGATAGATGACCAAGAGACAACCTCATGCAGGAAAGCACAAGGCTCGGGATCGTATCAATGAACCAAGAATCATTCCATTGATAAAATGTTAAAATCTATAACTTTGGAATCAAACTATGCTATGGAATTTTCGCCTTCATGTGGATTTCCAGAGTGCTGAGTAACTATGTTCAGTATAAAAAGGATATACATGAAGTCTCACAAGTAGTAAACGTGTAAGTGGATTGTAGAACAGAAATAACTTACCAAATTGTAAGGTAAACCTTATCCGTGACTTCTAGGGTCAGCAACTTGGTGAACCTTTCTGAATTCAGCGCTGGAATATCGTCCCACAACACGGGCATGAGGAATTGAAGCTTCGCCACGTGCCAAGGCATCCACATTCTCCATAAAGTACTGTTTCGGGAGCCTGCCAACCACATTTCCTTCCTCGTTTCCATCTTTGTCTAAGAAGGCAAAATGCGGGATTCCTTCTACGCCAAACTCGTCAAGCTCCTGCTCCCACTTTGTGTTGTCAACATTCAGCATAACAAAATTGACCTGGTCCCTGAACAGCACAATAGGTACCATGGAGTAAGACAATCTTTCAAAAGAATAACAGATCATTTCTGAAATAAAGTGAATCACAGACAAAACAAGAAACCAGTAAATGGGCATATGTTAAGAGCATTGAATTCTTTGTAGATACATAAAAATACCACCAAACAATAAATATCACCCTCAATCCTCAAAACCTGAAAATTCTGATGGAGTCAATCCTCAAAATCAGAGGTCGTAACCCTCAAGCTCAAGAATATCACCCTGAATTCAAACTCCCCAATTACCCGATTAAAGGTCATAGGACGTAACCCTTATTTTCACAATATCGATTCTCAATTTAAAGGGCCTCATCATCCATTTGAAGGCCTTGATTTTCAATTTTAAGGCCATATCCCGAAATTTGAAGATCGCAAAACTTAAAAAACATAAATATGAAGGTAGAACTAAAAAAAATAGTAAAATTCTAATGATATATGATTCAAGCACAACTTTAAACTGAGATAAAAATTAGTACACTTTATAATTAATATATTTTCGACTCCAAACACAGAATTTATTCATTCCCTCATCTATATATGTATAATTTTTTTTCCCTTTGACAAGGCAAAGATTCAGCAACATCCCAACTGAACAGATCTTTTTAGATTAAAACATCAAGGCCTAGATGCGTCTCTGTCTCTATATAATAGTAAAAATTTGCAGTTTAGATGGTTTCCTTGTATAATAGGACATCAGAAGGTTTCATCCATTGATGGCAGCAACAGCTGGTGTCAACACTTTTGATCCCTTCCATACCTACCAAACCAACCCAGCTTTACATTCTATTATGATCTCCTACAGAGTTTCATTGGGATTTTATCTAGAGGAATATGGTCATACCTATTTCCACCTAGGAAAACATCTTTACCTTACCCAAAGGAGGAGGTGAGATGTTCAAAGTTCAAATCATGGAAACAAACCGAATACTGAAAACCAAGCCTCTGAAATTAAGCACAAACAATTCAAAATACAAGTATAATCCAGTAAAGAAACTCAGGATATGAGAGCTGGCAAGGAGGACAAAGGACGAACTCACCAGATCTGTACACAAGGAAGTACCAAAGCAGCAGTCGATGAAATCTGAACTAGAAGGTCTGATATTAGGGTAGAAATCTAACCTGAACTTGGCTAGAAAAAACAAATGCAATTGCAAGTAAAAAAGAATAAAAATATGTACCTGAAATCGAAACAAAGAAGACAACATGTGATGGCACTGTTGGAGGTGTTTTCAGAGATGGGCAGTTAAGACTGCAGAAAAAGGTTTCTTCTTAACGAGAATGAGACCTTGTAAGACAATTAAAGACAGAGCATTTGTGTGTGAAATGGTGAATGTAGGCGGCTCTAATTCGTTGAATCATTATATATGTTTATATCTATGGCCAGTATTCACCCTCTTTTTTTTTTTTTTTTGTCCCAAGTGCGGCACTGCGCCAGTTCTGAAAATCCATCTCGGCCCTTCTTGTGCAAATCTGAGGGCTCACAGCTCTTCAGCTTTCAAATCTCTTATTTACCCCTCAAACATTGAATTTAAAATTATTTATTTTTTTGTTTTAATGCCCTTTTCCGTCCTTTCATCTAATCGCTCCTCTCTCCTCTCTCCTCGTGGTCTCTCCTCTGTGCTCGCCGATCTTCATCTCTTCAGGAAGAAGGTTCCCATGGCTGGTTCTTGCTCCCCGACTTCTTCCGCTCTAATTCGTTGGCGACAAGTATGGATTTTGCGCTTGAACCTCCATCTTCTTCTGGCTCCCAGTGAATTAGAATTTCAACAGTTAAATTCTCCAAGTTGAGGCACCAATTGGTGGAGAAATCAACATCCTACTCAAACCCTCAATCATGGCTTCAGTTGCAGGTGTATTTCTGTTCTCTATATGTTGCTTATTTCAACTAGATTTAGGGCCCTAATTTCGGATTTGGTTATGAGAAGTCGCTTCAGTCGCTTGGGCTGCTGTATACAAAGTGAATTTCGCCCCCACATCACTCAGTTCTTTTACTTTTCTGTCTTCTGTTAGGGTTTAGTCTTTTTTTTCCCCACTTATTCGATTTCTACTTCTTAATTTCTTGTTGCGGTGTTGATTGCAGTTTCTTGCGTTTGTATAACCATCCCGACATCGATTGGATTGGATTGGATGACCGAACTCGTACAAGGCTGTGCACCACCCGCCGCCATCACCGCCTCTTCCTCTGACAATTTGATCTTTCCTTTCAATCGTCTGTGTTTGCCCTCCTCGTCGTCTCTTCTTTCTGGTCCGATTACCTCCTTCGAATCGTCTGTGTTCAGTCTCATGCTACAGATGACCTTGCGCATCCGTTGCTCTGCCAGTTTGTCTCCTAGGTGAGCTCTAATTCTCGGTTTATTGTCAAATCGGATCTTTGTTTACTCCGAATTGAAGTTAGACTTGGACCATAATTTTTTGTTTTCGTTTTCATTTTGCTGCACTTGTTTCCTTAATTGAATTTTGTTTTAATCAGATTAGGGGTTTTATTTCTCAAATTTGACCTTACTGTTCATAGGTTGTACAAATCTTGATTAATTGCCTTACGAGTTTTCAATCTCATTTCAGGCTTTTCTTTTCTGGGTTTGAATTGGGTGAATTGGGCAAGCCTAATGATGGATCTCAATTTGGTCGGTTGAATTGTGCCACCGTATCCTCTTTTTCTCCTCCAATCCATACCTTCTGCGAGACCGGAGGTGAGTTAGACTTTTTTCCTTTGTTTTCGTAGGTGTCTGCGCTGCTTTACAGATTTCAGAGTTTTGCTTCAATGGAGTACAATTTGACATATTTGCATTGCTGAATTTGTTAACGAATTTTTTTCGATAGGTGGCCCCTTTAGTTTGTGATTAGTGTTGTAAATGACGAAACTGATTTAGCTATTTGGATTAATGTCCAATGAAGCTCAATGTCATAGTTACTCCAAGTCTTACTAAAACGAAGCAGCAACCACTCATTGTAGTCTGTACAACATTTTAACCATTTTAAAAGTGTATGTTTTGACATTTTAATTCTCTTTTCTTGCAAAAACAATACATTCTATATGATAATTAGGTCTATTTTTTAAAGAAGGTACTATTTTTTTTTTTTTTTTGTAAGGCAAGAAGGTACTATTTAAGGAGATTCTCTTTTGTTAGTTGCTTGTGGCTGCAGAATCAATTCAAGGCAAATGTGTAGCTGATCCATGTGAGGGTTTCCGCTGTCACCGTGTTACGATGTCAAAATCATCCAAAAGCATGTTTTCAAATTAAAGTAAAGATATAAGTTTTTTGTTCCAAGTATTGTATCGAATTTGAATAAATTGTATATATAGGAGCAATCTCATGTATTTGGTTTCATTGACAGGAGTGCAAAATCCTCAAGTTCTCGGACTTTATGTGGAAATTGTTATCATTGGTTATGGAGTTGGCAGCTATCATTGCAACTGCCTTGGCCAATGGTGACCACAGCCCACCTGATTGCCAGGACTCTATCGGCATCTTAACGTCGCTTTTTCATCAACTCGATAATCAGATTTATTGAAGAGAACAACGATAAGAATGATGCAGCAGCTCTTATGGTGGGTCTTGCTTGAAAGACTAAATTAAGTAAGTAGTGAATGGATCATTTTTATCTTTTCTTTGCTTGTCCTTCATTTGTTCATGGTGTTTGATATTTGGAAATTGGCATCAAATCTAGGTTCTTCGTGATGGGCAGTTAAGTGAGGAAGAAGCGGCTATATTGGTGCCAGGAGACATAATAAGTATCAAACTAGGAGACAGAGATAAGAAATAATTAATTTAATAGTTTGTTTGCGAAGAAACGAATAGAACTTTAAAGCCTCTTCTCCCTCAAATTTGATTGGAAATTAGGGTTCTTTGTAATTCAACTTGTTTTTGGTATGCGTATTGTCTTGCTAGGTTGCAAAGCTGCTGCAGGAGATAAGAATTGAGGGAATTGATACTATTTTGGTCATGAAGGATCCACAGAACAAGGAGCGCAATCGTGGTTATGCATTTGTCGAATTTGAAACCTGTAGAAATGCTCTGCTTGCTTTTAAGAAACTTCAAAAGAAAGATGTTTTTGGCAAGAATTCTAAAATGAAAGTTGCTTGGGCTGAGCCATTGAATGTGCCAAATGAAGCAGAAATGCAGAAGGTATGTGCCGAATGTTACGGCGTTTATGTATGCTTATGGACCTATGGTTTATGAGGCCTTGATTTAATGATGACTGGCGAGCTAGCCTGCAATATGTTTTCCAGAAATATCAAAGTGCCTTGTGCTTGTCTCTATAAATTTTGCTTAGATTGTTGCTGAAGCTGCTGAATGTGACTGTAATGACCCAAAGGTCGGATAGAGAAAGCTAGGGCTTTCAATGGTGGATTTGAGGAGGATAGGGGAAGAAGAAAGATTAAGAGAAAGAGAAGAAGGTAGAGGAAAAGGGAAAGGGTTTTGATTATTCATTGAATGATTTCCCCAATTACAATCAAGGGTATATATACTAATAATACCCATATCACATATACCCTATACATGACAATACCTACCCCTTATAAAAGCTTTGTCATCAAAGCTTATATACAAAAATACAACTATAATACTACAATTAACAAAGCTACTACAATCACCCGAATAGAACAAAATATAAGTCCTACTTATGTATTAAAAGTAAAAAAAAATCCATACATGATGCACATCTATGACATCAAGTGTCGTGTACCATACAGTGTTGGAATAGTGGAACCTTAAAAGTAAGACACCACTTGCTTGCACCACTCTGTAACACCTTCAAATGCCTTTTAAGCTGCTGTACCAGGAGCATGGTATCACCCTTGGCAATTATGACAGCAAACCATAAAATGAAGTTTGGGTAGTAATGTGATTTTGAACTTTAGCTCCCTTAACCACAAACCCACGTACTGCAGCAATTTGAATAGCTTGAGGCCCTGCACCTTTCTCCAAGACAACAACAACATGATACATATGAGCACCTAAGCACCCAGCCCCAAGCAAGGGTTCCACCCGGATCAACTAGAATCAAACTCTTGTCCCTGTGTGATATCACATATACCCCTTTCCTGTTTTGACTCCTAGTACCATGATAACCAAGGTCCTCAATCCTCCTAGATCGAAAACGAAGGCAGCAGTCAAGCCCTGTTTCATCGCTTGAACAACACAAAGCCTGCTTCCTGAGATCTGCTCGCCCTCTATCAAATGGCATCATCTTCATACAAGCTCGAGTGAATTGACTGGACAAAATAACACCTCTTTGCTCAAGAATCCCATTGCTAACCCTTTGACAATTTGAAAGCAACCTCCAGGTTCCCAATGAACTGGGAGCATCAGTTGATGGCAATTCCTAAGCCACACATAAGCTCCTCCTGGATCAAACACAACGGTTGTATACAACTCACATTGAGGCAAAAGTTCATCAGGTTTAGTCATCATCTCATTTGTAGATTCAAGCACTTCAGTTAACACCTTGCAAGCATTACTCACCATCCCATTTTCATGGATCAAAATCCCATCACAATCAATCGGCTCCCTCTTTTGCTTCTCTCCTCCCGGATCAAAAATGTGACTTCCAAAATCTAATTCTTTAAGCTCTTTAGTTCTTGGCTTTCTAAGGATATCACCACTAGTCACTTTAGTTGGAAGAATAGGTTCAGACAATTTGTCGAACAGCTTATGGGCACCATTTTTAACTACTAGTTTCTCCTTGTTTTCAATCACTTCCAGGCATCGAAAACTTCCAAAGGACACACACAATGCATTAATCGGGCTATCAGACTCGCTAAATGCTACATTCTCACGCAATTCCTGATTATTAAAGATTGGAAATTCACCTTTGCCAGTTGCTCGTTCTTCCAAATCTTTCTTGAAAGAGTGAACGGATTGCTGCCACTCCCCCTTGAAAGATGAACTCAACTGTGAGTCTGCCCCTGACTTCGTATCACTAGAACCCTGTGTTGGATGCGCCGAAGACGGTGACAACAATGGTGGTGAAGATGAGTCTATTGGAGGAAAATTCGAAAGAATAGGGTTCCATGGATGTGGTTCTTCGATCTCGCCGATTTCCAGAGTGAAGTCGTTGTCGCAGTTCTTCTGCGAGTCCCCGTTGTTGATTTCAAGATGGCCTTGATCGTCTTCTTGTGGCTTGCGTGGTTGATTTCGCTCGCTGCTTTTCACACCGTCGCCAAGAATCACCGAAGGGATCGTCTCTTTCATCGTCATCCCTCGAATCTGATCGGACAGAATCTTGAAGTTCTTCCGGTTCTCCAATCGTGCTTCTTCTATCGATCTTACCAATGCTTCTGTCGCTTCGCCATATCGTCTTGCAAACGCCTCCGCCATTGTCTACTTTCTCTGCTTACGATTGTGCAGATTTGGAAGGGGAAAAAAAAAATTGCGAAATTGAGGATCAACTTGCTCAGATACCAATTTGTAATGACCCAAAGGTCGGATAGAGAAAGCTAGGGCTTTCAATGGTGGATTTGAGGAGGATAGGGGAAGAAGAAAGATTAAGAGAAAGAGAAGAAGGTAGAGGAAAAGGGAAAGGGTTTTGATTATTCATTGAATGATTTCCCCAATTACAATCAAGGGTATATATACTAATAATACCCATATCACATATACCCTATACATGACAGTGACCTACTTTTCTTCACTCGATTTTTTGCGGGTGAAAAGTGTTTATGCACAGTTTTAGCTAGATTTAACAATTAAAAATCCCAATTCAATTTACCAAAGCAATATCCTAAATTTTATAGGTCATCAAATTGCCTAAAGATAAAATGAATGAAGGGAGAGACAGAAAATGCCAATGCAAATATAAGACCCTAAATTCACATCAACTGGGAAATCAATATGAATATCTAATTTTAAAATGAAATCCATTAACTTGAGAAGATGACAAACCAGTAGCAAAGAGCTTCCCCGCTCTCCTATCTCGTTCTTCTCCCATTTGCATATCCGGGTTTTCGGTTCTCTGTTCTTAGTCGGTTGCTGTTTATCCTCCGAATTATATACTGATTCAGTTTGCTTTATGACCATCATTTCTTACTTTTTATTGCCCATTTTCAGTTTGCAATCCCAATTTTAGCTTCGAATTTTGGTCTTTCATGGTGTTCAACAGATCCAAGGAAAAAGGGAGCGAGCTGCTGGTCCATCTGTAAGTTCAATACAGTATGAACATACCTCTTCCTCCATAATGCATAGCAGATCACTCTTGTTCAGATTTCATCGACTGCTGCTTTGGTACTTCCTTGTGTACAGATCTGGTGAGTTCGTCCTTTGTCCTCCTTGCCAGCTCTCATATCCCTTCTTAGTTTTTTCCTGAGTTTCTTTACTGGATTATACTTGTATTTTGAATTGTTTGTGCTTAATTTCAGAGGCTTGGTTTTCAGTATTCGGTTTGTTTCCATGATTTGAACTTTGAACATCTCACCTCCTCCTTTGGGTAAGGTAAAGATGTTTTCCTAGGTGGAAATAGGTATGACCATATTCCTCTAGATAAAATCCCAATGAAACTCTGTAGGAGATCATAATAGAATGTAAAGCTGGGTTGGTTTGGTAGGTATGGAAGGGATCAAAAGTGTTGACACCAGCTGTTGCGGCCATCAATGGATGAAACCTTCTGATGTCCTATTATACAAGGAAACCATCTAAACTGCAAATTTTTACTATTATATAGAGACAGAGACGCATCTAGGCCTTGATGTTTTCATCTAAAAGGATCTGTTCAGTTGGGATGTTGCTGAATCTTTGCCTTGTCAAAGGGAAAAAAAATTATACATATATAGATGAGGGAATGAATAAATTCTGTGTTTGGAGTCGAAAATATATTAATTATAAAGTGTACTAATTTTTATCTCAGTTTAAAGTTGTGCTTGAATCATATATCATTAGAATTTTACTATTTTTTTTAGTTCTACCTTCATATTTATGTTTTTTAAGTTTTGCGATCTTCAAATTTCGGGATATGGCCTTAAAATTGAAAATCAAGGCCTTCAAATGGATGATGAGGCCCTTTAAATTGAGAATCGATATTGTGAAAATAAGGGTTACGTCCTATGACCTTTAATCGGGTAATTGGGGAGTTTGAATTCAAGGTGATATTCTTGAGCTTGAGGGTTACGACCTCTGATTTTGAGGATTGACTCCATCAGAATTTTCAGGTTTTGAGGATTGAGGGTGATATTTATTGTTTGGTGGTATTTTTATGTATCTACAAAGAATTCAATGCTCTTAACATATGCCCATTTACTGGTTTCTTGTTTTGTCTGTGATTCACTTTATTTCAGAAATGATCTGTTATTCTTTTGAAAGATTGTCTTACTCCATGGTACCTATTGTGCTGTTCAGGGACCAGGTCAATTTTGTTATGCTGAATGTTGACAACACAAAGTGGGAGCAGGAGCTTGACGAGTTTGGCGTAGAAGGAATCCCGCATTTTGCCTTCTTAGACAAAGATGGAAACGAGGAAGGAAATGTGGTTGGCAGGCTCCCGAAACAGTACTTTATGGAGAATGTGGATGCCTTGGCACGTGGCGAAGCTTCAATTCCTCATGCCCGTGTTGTGGGACGATATTCCAGCGCTGAATTCAGAAAGGTTCACCAAGTTGCTGACCCTAGAAGTCACGGATAAGGTTTACCTTACAATTTGGTAAGTTATTTCTGCTCTACAATCCACTTACACGTTTACTACTTGTGAGACTTCATGTATATCCTTTTTATACTGAACATAGTTACTCAGCACTCTGGAAATCCACATGAAGGCGAAAATTCCATAGCATAGTTTGATTCCAAAGTTATAGATTTTAACATTTTATCAATGGAATGATTCTTGGTTCATTGATACGATCCCGAGCCTTGTGCTTTCCTGCATGAGGTTGTCTCTTGGTCATCTATCTGCATTCAGCTCACTTTCTTGTTTTCTATTTGTTTCTTTGAGCCTGTTTTTTCTTCCACTTGCCTTTATTCATATTGAACTTCATCCGATAGGGTAGATATATACATCTTGTATGATTTTAGTTTTAACTTTTAAAAGAGTGAATGCTGTGTGAATGACATATACAACTCTCAGAGGCGGATCTACGGGGGGGCTCGTGGTGGCTGAAGCCCCCCCTATCCTAGAAAGGGATATATATAATTAAAGTAGCATAAGTAACACAAGAACAGTTTGGCTCAGCGGAAAGACGCGGCACGTTATGGAGGCTTTTGAAAAACTGAGGGAGCAAACACGGGTTCGAATCCCATTTAATATAAACACTCCACCTTTTTTTTTTCCAAAACCTCAAAAGCCCTCCTTTTTTTTCCACTTCTGTTCTCTGTAAGCCAGTACCCGAGCGACTGCGAAAAGTGAGATTGAGCGACAGCGAACCCTAGCCGCCACCTCCACCTCCCGCCAGCCCTGGCGCCGGCGCACCGCCACCGCACCCAGCCCATCGGCCTCTGCTGTCTCCCTCCCGCACCGGCCACCGCACCCAGCCCCTTCGACCACTTCTTCTTCTTCACTTGAATCACTCCTTCAATCTAGACCGGTCAGTTACATTTCCTCTTCCTTTTAATTTGATTATTTTTAAGTCAATTGATTGAGATGTGAATCAATTTAGATTAGACATTGTGGATTTGAGAATCAATTTTGGGAAATTTTGATTAGGGTTTGTGTTAGAATTTGTGGTTTTGATAAATAAATATGTGAATTTGTGCTTTGTCTTTGTAATTGTGGTTTATGGTTTTGAGAAATAAATGAATTTGTGATTTGTAATAGGAATTGTGATTTGTGGATTTGTTTTGTTCTTGACCCATGAAAACCTAGTTTTTGTTTCACAAGTCAAAAACAAATAGACTGATAATCAACTTAAACTGAGGAGATTAAGATTGGGTTATTTCCGGAGTCGAGAAACTGTACAATCCAATTGAAAGGGGAAGAGAGGAATGAACGAATATTTCATACAAAATAGGGGATGGGGAAAGGCAAGGTTGAAAAATTATTTAATTTAATTTATATATCTAAATAAAAAGAAGGAACGATGGAGCTTGTTTCCAAAATCCAAATACAAAGCCATGAGCCAACTATATGTCTAAAACCAAATATATTTTTATTGTTCATCTCAATGAACTCAAAATTTTTGTAATCTCTTTTCCTATTAAATTTTGTATTTTGTATTCTTATAGTTGTGTACTTCTGTAAAGTCTCTTTTCTCGAAAAAAAAATTTAGCCCCCCCCCTAAACAAAATTCTAGATCCGCCACTGATTAAAGACATTTAAATTCCATGTGTACTTCTACAACAACAGCCCCAACAATGTCACAACTACAGAAATGAATTGGGAGAGTTGTTCATAGTTTTTCCTTTCTAATTTTATCTACGATTGTAATCGATAAGATCCAATGATTGAATATTCGCCGGTAGTTCTTCTTTCCCCTTAGCAATGGGAAACCCTTGAATTTATAAAATTTCCTATTGAAATTAGTTGCTCTATCTCTCCCATTTCTGGTGGTAATTCAAAGAAGGGGCAAAATCATTTGGCTGGTAGTTTGGTAATTGTATACTTCTAATTACCACCATTAATGGCAGGATAAGATTTTTAAAGCTTTAAAAAAATTCATCTAAACTAAATAAACAAACTGTTTTAGAATCGGAGAGTCACCTAAACCCTAAAAATGCTGAGAATAAGTGAGTTGTATTAATTTATTGGACCGTAGTCAAAATCTACAACTAATTTTGCAGACCAAGCCTCTAAAATTTATCACAAAAAACTCGAACTATAAGTTCAACCCATTATGAAAAACATTACAAACCCAAGTCTCAACAACAATAAAGAGGGGATGTAAGGTTGAAGATTACTGCCAGTGAAGAAGACACGTTAAATGAAGGGAAGACAGTACCTGACGGTGGAGATGGGAGACGGACAAGTACGAATACAGGATGTAAGAATGTGGTAGGGGAAGACACAAATTGGCAATTGGACAGAAAGTAGTGCCGGAAATCGAACGGGTATCCTATTGGGACTGAAACCAGTCTCCCACAACTGTTTCTTATAGTGGCCAGTGGGCCCTTGATCATGTACAACAACAAACCGGGGAAAAAAACTCATGAGAAAGCAAGAGGTTGTTGAACCTGGATTTCGGCTAGAGTACGGACCTACGGTTACAGATGCAATTGTCTATTACAATAATTAACAGATATCCCTAATCATAAATAGTTAAACAAACCAATGAAACAAAAAACCCAAATCACTCTTCAAATCTCAAGCCTTAACCTAACAAAACCAGTTCAATTCATTTATCGATATCAACTCAACTAATCGCCAAACATTCAATTCAATTAAAAGACTAACAAAATCAAATCAACAAATTCTCAAATGAATAAAAAGCGACAACCAAGGGTTATAAATGACATAAAGGCAAACACAGGAAGACAAGGCTCTCAATTCCAATCACACAAACCCAGATAACACGAGGGAAATAACGAGGGACTAAGGAGACAATGAACAACAATTGAATCAATAATATGAATTCCTGAATAAGAACAACTAAAAAATACAAATTTGTAAACTTATATCCACCCAATCAACCCAAAATCACTCTTAAACATTTCTACGAACACCTTGAAGGCTCAACATCAAACAAACACTAAGTCTGAATATCTAAACCCCGATTTAACCAATCTTCTATCACAAGTGCATCACTACTCTCAATCAATGGGATTCCTAATCTCAACTACAAATTCAAAACTGTAGGTATTATTAAATTGAACCATATATTATTCTAGCCACTGGTGTTCACCCACTGTCTACTTAGCCGTCTACTTAGCAAATAATTCCAGACTCCGTAATTGCTCCCATACAATTTAGTTCAGAGGGCAGACAGATGCCTAATAAAGATACATAGGAATTCCACTTAAATTCGAGAAAAAGGACCGTCAAACTCTCTGCTGTTATAGCGAATTCAAGTAATTAAAGGTCGAGGACCAAGATTTTCCCAGGATTGAATCAACTTCTATGACAGTCAACACAGTGCACATTAAAATATAAATAACACACAACATGTTCAACGAAATGCCCGAACAAAATAAATCGAAGACACGTCAATCAGCACTATTAACTCTATAACTGCAACAAACATGGGTTCAATTAGAAATTATAAATGTCCCACGCATAAGAAAAGGGAGAGTACCTTTCTCGGTGACCACGAAATAGAGATGTACAGGACCAAATTCGTTGAAGGTCTCTTCCAGTTGATTAACGTTGAGAGAATTGGTCGAATTGGAGATGAAAACTCGACTGGCAATGTTCAGGTCGGGGTCACTCTGCCGTAAAAAATCCCCAATTTCATGGGATGTCCATTGAATATCAAGGTGAAGACCCCAACAAATGCGGGTGGAGACAGTGGGTAATAATTGAATTGAGAGGCAGCGTTCGTCGGAGAAATCGAAGAACCGTGATGACAGAGAGATGGAGAAGAATGAAGAAGAAGGGTGAGAAACACGAAGCAGAAAGAGATGAAGAGGAGAACAAGAAATCGAAATCGAAAAGCAAAGGAGGTGATGAAGCAGAAGCGGCTGTAATTAGGTTGCTGCTTTTCGATGCCGATGAAGAAGCAGAAGGTGATGAAGAAGCAAAGAAATAGGACGGAGAAGAAGCGGTGACGAAAAGGCGGCTCTAATTAGTGTAAAGACGGAAACGCTCATCAAAATACAAAAATAAATAATTTTAAATTCATACTTTTAGGGATAAATCAGACATTACACTATATATTTAATCTGTACCGTTGAAATCATATAAAAATCAGAGTGAACGGCTATGATTCGTTTGGAAAGCAAAAGTAAAGGAAGCAGTTGAAATGGAGAGCGAATGTAGGTCAGACATAATTACTTCCCTTACTTTTGCTTATCAGTCTATTTGTTCATACTGTATTGAACTTACAGAAACCCAAGCCTCTGAAATTAAGCACAAACAATTCAAAATACAAGTATAATCCAGTAAAGAAACTCAGGAAAAAACTGAGAAGGGATATGAGAGCTGGCAAGGAGGACAAAGGACGAACTCACCAGATCTGTACACAAGGAAGTACCAAAGCAGCAGTCGATGAAATCTGAACAAGAAGGTCTGATATTAGGATTGAGGTCTTTATATGTACTTACAGCTGATGAAATCTGAATTGGATGGTAGCAAATATGTACTTACAGCGAGTGTGTACATCACCACAAGTTAGGATTCAAACCAAATTGTTTATGCCCCTTCAATTTTGTTGCATCAGTATTTTATGCAGAGTATGTTCAAAGAGCCACAATTAAGGGTAAGCAGATGAGAAACAAAGGGATTAAACCATCCAATCCAATAGCAGAGAAAAGGAGAACCAGAAGAAGGTAGCAGGTTTGTAACTAGTAGTCTAGTACCAGTAAGAAGCATCAACTTCTCATTGATTGCTTTCGTATGCAGTATGTGTGAGACGTAGTAGCATTCAAATTTCAAAGGTTCTAGTTAGTACCTGTGAGGTACAGATGTACAGAATATCATGCAGCAGTTCCCTTGACGAGGAAGCGCTAGAATCTCACTGCTTCATCATTATGATGCTTATTTCCCTGACAATAAGAAAGGAAGGAAAACATTAGTAGAACGTGTGCCGTATTTGAAACTACCTTGAAAGAAGAACAGACATTTATGATTGAAAAAATCCTTTAAGTTGCTGCCAACTAACAGAACTGGTATGCGTGTCAGGGAGAGACTTTTACTGCATCAGCTGGGTCTACAGTTCTGCTTCAAAGCTCCATGGAAATTAACCTAGAAGCAAGATTCTGGACCTGGCAAAGGTATCATCATTGTCAAGGAAATTTGCATTTTGTTCAAAGAGTTATAAGCGAAATAACCAGAGCTAAAAAGTGACAGGCTATTATGAAAACGAAGAGCATCAGAAGGATATTTTCTGGTCATGCATGGGATCGCTAAGTAGAAGAAGCTTGTTGTTAGTAACAAGAACTCGCACAAGCAATTCCTTTCCCTCTTCTTGTTTCTTTCTCAACATGCTGCATATCTGCATAAAATGGTATCCCAGGTTATATGCTGATTTTTTAAACTTTTGTTCAGAAAAGGTGCTTCGTGATCAAACTTTTGCATCCATGTATTAGAAATAGGGGTTGGGGTGGATATCATAAGAAGAAAATCATTCAGCAATACAAAGTAGCACGAACTCTCAGCTAATGTTGTTGTAGAGTTTCAAATTTTGATTTGCACCCTAGAATGCAAGTTATCAATTTACCAATTCATTAAGGAACTTTCCAATTTTTTCAGAAGCTGACAGAGCCAGCAGACCAGGAAAGGTATCAAGAAATATTTGGAAAGCAAGAGTAAGCTGAACTAAACAGGCAGAAAACCCAAGGATGAAAATTGAGCAGACTGAACAATCAATGAAAGAAGCAAGTATTTTTTCCAAGATCCAGCTAAATAAGGTTCAATAAAATGATGGAGACTGCCCTCCATGAGATGGCATTGATAAGGATAGCTAAGAACTACCATTTTCTTTACTGGAGTTCTGTTGTTCAATCTAAAAGGAAAGTGTAAATTCAACCTTTCTAATAACCTCTGTACTTGACCAATTTCACATGTGTCAAACTTTTATTCAAGATTAAAAAACCCTTTTTGTCTTCTTTACATTTCCATTGTTTTTTCCATGTCCAACTGTCCAAGTTCCCTGACTAGTTATATTTTAGCATGGGTAAACACTTACCTGATCAAGCTCTTTTCCAAAGGCCTCAGCCTTCTCAATAGTTTCATCATTTTCCATCGCAAATTTCATCTCATGAGGAACCTTGAATGCTGATTCTGGCTTTTTGTCAGAGACACTCTTCAAGCTACAGTCCAGGATATTCTTATGGAGACCAACCTGACAGACATGTCAAGCAAGCACATTAACACTCACAGTAAAAATGCTTCTTTTTCCCTCCTTGTTTCTCTATAGAACAAGAGGTTTTAGCTATTACTATCTTCAGGCTTGTCTTAGAGGTTACCTCAGCTTGAGCCACTCCATCTGAATCCTCTTTATAATTTCTGCAACTTCAATGAAAGATGGTCACGAAACTACTACAATTAGAAAAATGTTATGCACAAACACTGGATGGTATGAAAATACCTGCTTTGATATGGAGAGACTCGTTTTGATGGATGTAACACTATTGGAGCTGCATCAGAAGCCTTCAGACAGCTTGAAATAGTTAGCAAAATGTTACCACAGTTCCATAGAGGAATACATTGATCAAAAGCAAAAATGGACAGACCTCAGCAATCTTCCGTTTTATAGACATGGCTGGAGATTGTTGTTTTCCTGACCCAGCTAGTTGGACAGGCTTTGTGGGCACATTCATGCCGTTGTTGTCCAATTTTTTTGCAGTAACTATTTTATCTTTAAATGCTGGAGAACTGAACACCTCAACAGTATTTAGACAAGATGCATTAATCATCAGACTTAGCATCATTGGTAAAGGTTGTACAGAATCAAAATACCTTGAAATCCTCAGGCTAGAAAAATTAGGCATCTTCTTGCTAACTGTAAGAGTTGAAAGCTTCCCCACAACAGTATCCATCTTCAGCTTACGAACCGATTGCAAGCTTGGAATCTTTGGCTTTAGGTCCTCAGAACCTTGGTTATTGCTTTTACTAGTGCTACCAGGCAACAATGAAGATTGCACTCGGAAACTGCTCCAATTTCAAACACATTGCCAAATTAGGATATCTTAGGATAATAGAAATGTCATAGGATTCCTTGAAGTATTTTGTGAGTAAAAAATTTGCAGTGTTTTCATAAAAGATGTGAAACCTTGAACAATGAAGTTTACAGCCATCTGAGCACAGAAAGTTGGTGTTTCCTTAACCAGAGGCTCTACATGATTTTAAAATAGTAAAAATGTCCATCTGTCTATTCATTCCTGTGAATATATCTAGTGGCAAGCACAATCAAATTGTTGTTTGCCTTTTAGATTCAGGAAACATAGATGTTCAAAATTTAAGCGGTCAATCACAAAAGTAAAACATTTCTAGGCAACCCTGCCATACAGTGGCTCCCTATACAAGTCAAATGGCTCAAATTGTTTGCATCTTCCCCTACTCTCACACATATATTCAGCAATGGAACTATGGAAGCCAGTCATCTTTGGATGGAAGTGATAGTTCCTAAATTAAATGTGAACGGCTCCTGAAGTAATTGTGCATTTAATATAAGTATATTGTATCAGGAAAACATCAAGAAAATATTTGAAGATCTAAAAGATTAGGTTCCTAGTTTGGAACATTCTAAGGATATTTTCTAATGGAGTAGATCACCTTCAAAACCAACAAGGCAAGGCAAACGAGAGATACCTTATGAGGATAAACGGTCAGAAGAATGACTGCAGTCAAAGAAAACACAGATAGGGAATCAAAAATATACTATGTCTCACCTTGAAGGTTTAGTATCCTCTTTTTTATTCTCGGAAATTGTTCCTCTCTCTGCTGCTTTAACATCATTTGACACCGATAAACCACCCAAGTTATTTTGCCCTTGAGCCTCCATAGCATCACAGTGTTCCTTTTCCCTGTCCAAACATTAATGTGTAAATAATAAGTATTCTCAATCTTGTTTATTATATGTACCATGAGTGCTGGACATGATACAAGTCAGCTTAAAAACTGTAAGTTGAGCCAACTTTATAAGCACAGCTCGCTTACCTAACACTTTGATCACTGACAACCTTCATGTTGTTGTCTGAAACTATTGTTTCTTGGGTAAATGAACCTGAATTTTTATCCAGGTTGCTTCTGCTCCGTGCATTATGAGTGCTGTGCCTATAAGAAACACTGCAACATCATCTTTCATTGAGATTGGAAGACCTAGCTGCTCAAAATTTATCATGATAATCCATCACGACTAACCTTGCACCAAAAGGACTTGGATGCAAGGAAGATATTGCATTTCTGCCAAGTGATACAAGATTTACAATAGTAGGCAATGCTTGAGTAGCTGCAGATGTTTTATCTTTCACTGATGACGGCTTCAGATTAAACCTGCAGCATAAGATTAGCTTATAAATTTCACTGATTTCTACTTGGCAGGGCCAAAACTTGCAGAATATTAATCAACTAACCAGAACTAGAACACATTCAACATATCCAGACAAAGCAAGATATAACAGCAGTAAGGATCCTTTGTAACACTAGGCGTGCCATTTTTTCACTTTTTGTACTGAAAAAGTGAATTCTTGAAATAAACATTGCATCAATTATGGTCCAAAAATATAATTGCATTGATTATAGTGTTACAAAGGATCATTACTCATTATGGTAACGCCCCAGCCAACAGAGATGCATAATTAAATGTGAAATGGTGAGGATAGTAAAAAAAATATCAACCTGGATGCATTTGAAGAGACAGCTTCCATAAATGCCTTTTTCCTTCCAGAAAGGGATTCTGTACCATGAACTCCTAGTTTTGAGAGATCAACAGAACTTTCTTCAGCATTTGGTACATTTTCAGCTACTGTTTCTCTAGCCATGTCTCCTTGCATAACATTACAACTCTTGGGCACATTTTCCTCTCCATCAGTACTTTCCAAGTCTGCCTCAGATATTTTTTCTAAATGCATACTGTCATAATGTTGCGTCATTTCCTTCACTGGAAACTTTTCATTTTCCAATGTCAAAGGCGGATCAAATCTAGCATTCAGAGCTTGCATTTTAGAATCCTCATCACCTGACTTGTTAGCAGCTGAGTTGGCCTCCATCTGTTTTGAAACATCAAGTGCACTTATCTTGTCCTTGAAAGACCAAGCAGATTGATCCTGCACTTTTGGCTTTTCATATGACTGATTGCAATATTTTTCTAGTTGATCACTTTGTTTGTCTGTTCTTTGGGTATGATCAATGATTTCTCCTGCTGAAGCTATTTGGGCTGGTTTTGAGTTTGTTTGATTTTGCACGGTTTGAACTGATTGACTCTGCAGTTGTGGCTCTCCATATGGTTCATTACAAGCTACCAGATTCCCCTTTGAATTACTTGCCGTCACCAACAATGACATATCTTGTCCATCATCAGCATCTCTAGCTTCACCATCAGCCAACTGTATTTTTGAGCCATGATGCTCAAGTTTATCAGCAGAGTCAATCTTGACCCCTCTGTTCCCATCATCCTTGTTCAATTCCTTCGTGCTTGTTGGCAAGACTGCATCCAAGTCAAACTTGTCTAACCTGAAAGCAGACATTTTGTTTCCAAATGAGAAGTTTATAAGAAGGATATTATTTTAGCACCATTACTACATTAAGAATTTACAAGTGCAAAAGTGATCCATCTATCTTACTCGTCAAAATCAAAGGAAAAGGCAAAACAGTCTTCCTTTCTTTTGTTGCTCTTCAAAGACTCGCCTTCCGATCTCTCCTTGAACTTTTTGCCCTCTTTTGGTGGAGAAGAGAGGTCAAAATTTGTCTCCTTAGACTTTGTAGAAGTCTTTGGTGGAGAAGAGAAGTCCAGATCTCCCATGTCTACTTTAAATGAATTCATCTTGCCAAAGTCAACATCAAGGGAAAAATCCATATCCCTGAAAGAATTAGTTTCATCATCAGTTAAACCCTAATAACCAAAAAATTCAAAGCAAGTGTACCATCTAGAGCTAATTGCGCGTGGATATTTAGGGAATGCCTCAAGTTAGATCGAACTTGAAGACAGCAAAATTGAATAGGATACATGCCTAGTTCTGAGATTTTCTCTTTTGCCTTGCTTGATGCAGCAGTTACTTTATCTGATTCTGCCATCAATCTGGACTGGAGTAGTTGATTTGATTATACCGTTTCTGTGCATAGGATACATCAAGTCACAAAAGTTTAGGCCACTGAAGTTGGAATATTCGTGATACGCCCTGACATTTTCCATAACGGGAACAACGAACCGAAATCGTTCGGAACTCGAACCAGATCGATGATGGAGGCGAAACAGGGCGAGAAGAAAGATTAAAACCAAGTGAAGAACGAAGATCCAAGGAGAAGGAGAAGAATGACTTACAGAGAACAAGCGAACAACGGAAGAACGACGAGGATCTCCTTCTCTCTGGCTTCCGCTTGAGGGAGAAGATCGGAAGTTCAGGACTAGGGTTTGCAAATCGATACAGCTCAAACGAACCCGCCAAATTTGCCCCAATTATTTGAATCAACCTCCACTCCCACCAGGAAAAAAAAAATGCTCCGTATTTGATTTAAATAGGTTTTTTTATTTTTGACTTTAAAATGAAGTACTAAAATTGTAAATTAAGATGCAAAGCAGTAATAGTAATTGCTTTGGATATATGGGATTCACTGGATTACATTGATTCATTCATACGGTAACAGGCCCTTTTTAGTAACAGGCCCTTTTTATTCTATAAGTACTGTATATCTTTTAGATCGAGTAGAGATCGATCACACAACTTCTCCATGTCCTTCTCCAACCGGCATATCGGTTTGTCCGTCGAATGGAAACGCCTCTATTGGCTGTGTGGCTTCCAAGAGTTGTTCAATCGGAATCTTGGGCTTCGACGCCTGTAGTGGATCCACACGACGGCCGTATCTTGCAGTGTCCGAGCAAAGCTCCTGATCAGCATGCATTTTCGTCGTAAATGATCTAAAAGTCTCGAACTTATCCTGTTGTTGCAGAAGCTCATCGGACACCCGAAGGTATGTCAATCCTGACATCCTCAACTTCGGCTTGCCTCCTCTATTGACACCATTTGGCCTCGCATTCAGGAGCATCTGATCATAAGCTGCGCGGTCATACCTTGGCAGCGCGTTTTCACCAGCAACGTCGATCTCCTCCCTCCAACATCCACTTAACACCTGCAATTTCAGATTGAAACATGGATTATATCACATCACACCTTAATGTATACATCAGGTCAAGTTTTTGAAGTTTTTGCCTGCTTCACCAGCTCTTCGGGTGCGCTTTTAGCATAGCCAGGATGCTCATAGTTTCTCATCTCTAGGCAAGTAAAATCCAATGTCGCGTAATGCCTGGATAGAAGCCTCGCGATGGGTCTGTATCCGTCCCTTTCTTTCAAGTTATAGTATCCTGCAGTGAGTTCCGCGGCATGACTGTCATAAGCATACCACCAATGGATTCCGGAAACCTGCTCAAATGATCAAGCAAACAAGTGAAATGATTGATAGAGATACTATAGCTATATATATTGATTGTCGACGAGGAATGTACTTTTACTGCTAGCTTGATTCTGCATCAGTTTGTGAATGCCATGATTTTTATATGTTTGTAATCGGACATGAGTATCTTGTCCCCTTTATAAATTATATATATGTTTTCTTAACCGTGATTTTTAGTTTGGTCTATCATGAAGAATACTATATATAGATAGATTATGGTGTGTATAATTTGTCATTTATTGATCTTAAGAAGCTCATCGGTCTATAATGTTAACGTGGTTTTCAATCTCTTGCTGGTCTAGGTAGGTTGTGACAGACTTGGCCCCGACGAAACCCTTTGTCCATCTTATTCTTTGCAAGATGGGGAGGCAAGGAGGCGAGCCACATCTTTGACGGTCGACCTAGCTCGGAGAGTTAAAAGGGTGATAGCTTAAGAATGAGGGGGAGTAGTGAACACTGTACATGGAGAGAGAATGAACAGGGCAAGAAGATGCCGCCTGGATCCAACTCATGGAAGGCCACAACCATCTGGTTGACGGTGTAGAAGGTGAGATTGGAGACAAAGGAGGAGACTTGGTCGACGAATTCGAGGCTATGGGCGGCACATGATCGAGTCTAGGTTTAGTTAGGTTTTTTTTAGCAACTTTTACTTGGGGTTAAATTGTGGGAAATTATAAATTTAGTTTCCTATTTTTTAAAAGGTTATATTATGAATAATATGATAACCGGTTACACTGATACAATTTAAGTTTATGCTTATGATATTATGTCGGTTTATTATTTTATAATAAACTAATTATATTTTGAAGTGAACTGCATGTAAATAGTTACAGACATATACATTCAATTCAATTAGATATGGATGAAACATAATTATGAATCGATCGTTTTATCTCAGCACGTTTCACAACAATGGTGTGAAATAGTTAATGGCCATGAAACACATTTTTAATATCTAATACATTATGAATATAAAAACCTACAAATTTGTTGTCGTTGGATTACATTTGGAATATATGGACTCCCATGGTAACATGCCGGCTGCCGCACCTTAAAACCATCACAATGATGAATCCATAGTTTTATCTCAGCACGTTTCACAACAATGGTGTGAAATAGTTAATGGTCATGAAACACATTTTTTAATATCTAATACATTATGAATATAAAAACCTACAAATTTATTGCGGTGGGGTTTTGTAATAACTACAGGGGAACTTTTGCGAAAAGCAATATATATAAAATAAAAAAATGTGTATATAATTTTTTTTTTTGTGTGTGTGTGTATAGTGGAACTTTTGTGATAATTAGAAACAGAATGTAGATTAAATCAGAAATTCCGCATAGCTCACTTGGTTATTTCAAAGGGAAGGAAAATGTGGCTAGAACTAGGACCCGAGTCAAATCCCCATCACATCCCGATTTAATTTGACGTGTCGAATATTTTGTACTTAATATGTCAAACTCGATCGAAAATATTATGAAAACACCCGAACAAGGTTCGGGAAAAGTACTAGTATAATTATAAATTTAGCAAATTAAAAGTATATAATTATTTATAGATACAATCCATTTAAATTTCGCACATGGCCCTCAAAATGATTGGCACGGCCCTGCATAGATCGATCAGAAGAAATCATCGTCTAATAAATCGCGCTCCATGAGCTTCCAAGACCCATCAGGTTGTTGCACCATCCCTTTGTTCTTGATAACCCACCAAGAAGCCGGCACTTTCAAATCCGCGTTGAGAAAGCCGGCACTTTCAAATCCGCGTTGACCCATCAGGTTGTTGCACCATCCCTTAGTTAATTAATTAAATTAATTAACTAATAAGGCTTAATTACTTTATAATTTATAAAATAAAATCATTCCAAAATGAGTTATTAGTTCAAGTGAATATTTTTTGAACTTAATTATAAAAGTTAAGATAGAATTATGATGTTTTATTTATCTATCTATATTGATTTAACATAATTAATTTATATATTATATCAAATCATATCAATTTTTCTTATTAATATTTAAAAATAATTATATTTTTATTACTGGTAAGTAGACATGTCCACGGGTCAGGGTTATGGCGGGTCACGGGTTCGAGTTAGGGTCGAGAGATTTGTAAAAATGACCCGCCGGGTTGACAAATTTTTAATTTTTTTTTTGAAAAAATGGGTCGACCCGTGGACATGCCTACTAGTAAGTGTGAAATTTTATTTTCTTTCTATATATGATGGGTGAAAATGTGAGGTAGTGTCATTAAATTCTATATAAGAACGAGTGAACATTAAATTATAGAGATCGACTTCTCTTCTAACAAATTTAGAGTTTTTTCTCCTCTATACAAATTTTCTATTTTAAAGATGAGTTTGAAAAAACCGTTTAAAAGAAAAAATTGTTTTTTCCTTTAAAATTTCTCATTTTCTGTATTTTACCAAAGCCGTTGAACGGTCTTTCAGTTATTTTTTTAATCCAACCGTGCTTAAAATTCTCCGACCACGCTTTATTTATAACCGTTCTTATTAGTCGAAGCGCACCGAACAATCCAGATTAAATAAAATAAAAATAACGGGAACGGACCTGATCTCGGGCGCTAGTCTTGTTGAACCGGGAACGGGGATCATGGGGCTCATGAGGATCATCGGAAGTGTAAACGGAGTACCAACCAGTGGCGGATCTAGAATTTTGTTTAGGGGGGGGCTAAATTTTTTTTTCGAGAAAAGAGACTTTACAGAAGTACACAACTATAAGAATACAAAATACAAAATTTAATAGGAAAAGAGATTACAAAAATTTTGAGTTCATTGAGATGAACAATAAAAATATATTTGGTTTTAGACATATAGTTGGCTCATGGCTTTGTATTTGGATTTTGGAAACAAGCTCCATCGTTCCTTCTTTTTATTTAGATATATAAATTAAATTAAATAATTTTTCAACCTTGCCTTTCCCCATCCCCTATTTTGTATGAAATATTCGTTCATTCCTCTCTTCCCCTTTCAATTGGATTGTACAGTTTCTCGACTCCGGAAATAACCCAATCTTAATCTCCTCAGTTTAAGTTGATTATCAGTCTATTTGTTTTTGACTTGTGAAACAAAAACTAGGTTTTCATGGGTCAAGAACAAAACAAATCCACAAATCACAATTCCTATTACAAATCACAAATTCATTTATTTCTCAAAACCATAAACCACAATTACAAAGACAAAGCACAAATTCACATATTTATTTATCAAAACCACAAATTCTAACACAAACCCTAATCAAAATTTCCCAAAATTGATTCTCAAATCCACAATGTCTAATCTAAATTGATTCACATCTCAATCAATTGACTTAAAAATAATCAAATTAAAAGGAAGAGGAAATGTAACTGACCGGTCTAGATTGAAGGAGTGATTCAAGTGAAGAAGAAGAAGTGGTCGAAGGGGCTGGGTGCGGTGGCCGGTGCGGGAGGGAGACAGCAGAGGCCGATGGGCTGGGTGCGGTGGCGGTGCGCCGGCACCAGGGCTGGCGGGAGGTGGAGGTGGCGGCTAGGGTTCGCTGTCGCTCAATCTCACTTTTCGCAGTCGCTCGGGTACTGGCTTACAGAGAACAGAAGTGGAAAAAAAAGGAGGGCTTTTGAGGTTTTGGAAAAAAAAAAGGTGGAGTGTTTATATTAAATGGGATTCGAACCCGTGTTTGCTCCCTCAGTTTTTCAAAAGCCTCCATAACGTGTCGCGTCTTTCCGCTGAGCCAAACTGTTCTTGTGTTACTTATGCTACTTTAATTATATATATCCCTTTCTAGGATAGGGGGGCTTCAGCCACCACGAGCCCCCCCGTAAATCCGCCTCTGAGAGTTGTATATGTCATTCACATAGCATTCACTCTTTTAAAAGTTAAAACTAAAATCATACAAGATGTATATATCTACCCTATCGGATGAAGTTCAATATGAATAAAGGCAAGTGGAAGAAAAAACAGGCTCAAAGAAACAAATAGAAAACAAGAAAGTGAGCTGAATGCAGATAGATGACCAAGAGACAACCTCATGCAGGAAAGCACAAGGCTCGGGATCGTATCAATGAACCAAGAATCATTCCATTGATAAAATGTTAAAATCTATAACTTTGGAATCAAACTATGCTATGGAATTTTCGCCTTCATGTGGATTTCCAGAGTGCTGAGTAACTATGTTCAGTATAAAAAGGATATACATGAAGTCTCACAAGTAGTAAACGTGTAAGTGGATTGTAGAACAGAAATAACTTACCAAATTGTAAGGTAAACCTTATCCGTGACTTCTAGGGTCAGCAACTTGGTGAACCTTTCTGAATTCAGCGCTGGAATATCGTCCCACAACACGGGCATGAGGAATTGAAGCTTCGCCACGTGCCAAGGCATCCACATTCTCCATAAAGTACTGTTTCGGGAGCCTGCCAACCACATTTCCTTCCTCGTTTCCATCTTTGTCTAAGAAGGCAAAATGCGGGATTCCTTCTACGCCAAACTCGTCAAGCTCCTGCTCCCACTTTGTGTTGTCAACATTCAGCATAACAAAATTGACCTGGTCCCTGAACAACACAATAGGTACCATGGAGTAAGACAATCTTTCAAAAGAATAACAGATCATTTCTGAATATGGCTGTAAAAAGTCAAAACATCATTAGAAGGAATAGAACCTGTACTGCTGCTCTACTCGGTAAACATCTGGTGCTAATTCTCTACAAACTTCGCACCAATCTGCATAAAATTCCAAAACTGTCGGTTTTCCATTGGAAAGAGCCTGTGGAGCCATGAACAAATGGAAAGTCATTAGGAGGAGGCACACAAGCCCATACAAATTATACAATGACACTTCTGATCTGACCAAATAACTCTATCTTCTCAAACTATAAAAAGATGCATAGCAATCTGGCCAACTACCATGAGCTGAGTTTTTAGTTAATTCTATTCATGTGAGCAACAATGTCATACACCTATGCAATCAGTAATCAATGATTTGATATCTAGCCATTTTGTATACCCTTGGCCATTCATGAAACAGAAGCGAATAAGTCAGTATTATAGAACAATAGGTACTATACTCGAACAACTTCTCATCAGCACGCTCTAAAGATGCCACAATCCTTGTTAAACTATTTTCTTCTGCATACTTACTGTCTATGAAGGCACACGTTATCTTACGTGTGCCTTCATAGACAGTAAATATGCAGAAGAAAATAGTTTAACAAGGCCCACGTTATCTTAATCATTAGTTTAAGTTAAACTAATGATAAGAAATTGAGTATCATCAATATCTATTCAAATGCAACTTATGCTTCCTAAAGAGAAAATGGTAACTAGTAAGATAAGCCAAAGCCCGATTATGCTCGATGTAATAGTTTTGATTTTATGTTAATTTAGCTTCCTCCCCTCCTCGAGGGGCTTTCCCACCAAAAAAAAGTAAGATAAGCCAAACCTCTTCATATGGTAAAGCAGACGCCGAAAGGTCTTTCAAAGAAACACCAAGATCTAAGCGTGCGGTCACAAAAAGGCCAACTGCGCCAATTGTCGAAAACAAAGCTATCCTCCTGTTGAAATCTTTGTTGGGAAGTTCAGGAATGGTGGCATTATCAGGCGAAGCTGAACCTTGGTCAGCATCATTATTGACTACAACAGGCTCCACCGGCAGCTTTTCCTGAAGCAGGTGCACAGGGTTGAGCAATATAAGCCTTATAAGATTTCATCTCCCAATAGAAATTCGAAAGAAAGATGCAGTAGTATAGTAGATAACATTTTGAAAGAACACATAATTGTCAGAAATGAATTGAAAAAAAAGTTCAAACAGCAAAGGTGTCCGTGATGGCAAATCGAAATCTAAGACAATTCCACAAGAGCGCGCAAGTCGGATCAACTTATAACTTATTTCCCCAAATTATTCGAACTCGGAAATTTCAGAGCGATAATAGAATGAAGAAATGCTCATTCTTAATTAGAGAACAACAAAATTCAAATTGAGTAGCTGATTTGCTGAATAATGAAGCTCGCGATTTCAATACGGAGGACAACAAAATTAACACACGAACTCTAATAAACAAAGCACTGAGAGAGAGGTACAGATGATGAAGGGGCTTTACCGTAGCGGAGGAATTGGAGTTGTTCTGGCAAGCAATGCTTCGAAGCCTCGGTCTTTTGGATTGGAACTGGAGAAGAGGAGAGTTGAGGTTGAATTGGGCAAGAAACACGGAATGCGGCGAACCATGGACGGAAACGGAGTTGGGAGGTACACAGGCCATTTGCGAAACACCAAAGGTGCAATTTTCGCGAAAGAAGTTCAAAGAATCGTCGAATCAAGCTACATAACAGAGAAATTCATCATCGCATAACAGAAAACCGAGAAAATGGTGCTCTAATTTGATTTTGAAATGGAGGAGATGCAGATAAAGACAGCGAGAGCAGAGGAGGAGTGCAAGCTAGAACCAAGCATTTGATCGAGCAACAGTGGCGGATCTAGAATTTTGCTTAGGGTGGGGGCTAAATTTTTTTTTCGAGAAAAGAGACTTTACAGAAGTACACAACTATAAGAATACAAAATACAAAATTTAATAAGAAAAGAGATTACAAAAATTTTGAGTTCATTGAGATGAACAATAAAAATATATTTGGTTTTAGACATATAGTTGGCTCATGGCTTTGTATTTGGATTTTGGAAACAAGCTCCATCGTTCCTTCTTTTTATTTAGATATATAAATTAAATTAAATAATTTTTCAACCTTGCCTTTCCCCATCCCCTATTTTGTATGAAATATTCGTTCATTCCTCTCTTCCCCTTTCAATTGGATTGTACAGTTTCTCGACTCCGGAAATAACCCAATCTTAATCTCCTCAGTTTAAGTTGATTATCAGTCTATTTGTTTTTGACTTGTGAAACAAAAACTAGGTTTTCATGGGTCAAGAACAAAACAAATCCACAAATCACAATTCCTATTATAAATCACAAATTCATTTATTTCTCAAAACCATAAACCACAATTACAAAGACAAAGCACAAATTCACATATTTATTTATCAAAACCACAAATTATAACACAAACCCTAATCAAAATTTCCCAAAATTGATTCTCAAATCCACAATGTCTAATCTAAATTGATTCACATCTCAATCAATTGACTTAAAAATAATCAAATTAAAAAGAAGAGGAAATGTAACTGACCGGTCTAGATTGAAGGAGTGATTCAAGTGAAGAAGAAGAAGTGGTCGAAGGGGCTGGGTGCGGTGGCCGGTGCGGGAGGGAGACAGCAGAGGCCGATGGGCTGGGTGCGGTGGCGGTGCGCCGGCGCCAGGGCTGGCGGGAGGTGGAGGTGGCGGCTAGGGTTCGTTGTCGCTCAATCTCACTTTTCGCAGTCGCTCGGGTACTGGCTTACAGAGAACAGAAGTGGAAAAAAAAGGAGGGCTTTTGAGGTTTTGGAAAAAAAAAGGTGGAGTGTTTATATTAAATGGGATTCGAACCCGTGTTTGCTCCCTCAGTTTTTCAAAAGCCTCCATAACGTGCCGCGTCTTTCCGCTGAGCCAAACTGTTCTTGTGTTACTTATGCTACTTTAATTATATATATCCCTTTCTAGGATAGGGGGGGCTTCAGCCACCGCGAGCCCCCCCGTAGATCCGCCTTTGTCTTTTAATTGTCTTACAAGGTCTCATTCTCGTTAAGAAGAAACCTTTTTCTGCAGTCTTAACTGCCCTAATATCAGACCTTCTTGTTCAGTGCCATCACATGTTGTCTTCTTTGTTTCGATTTCAGGTACATATTTTTATTCTTTTTTACTTGCAATTGCATTTGTTTTTTCTAGCCAAGTTCAGGTTAGATTTCTACCCTAATATCAGACCTTCTTGTTCAGATTTCATCGACTGCTGCTTTGGTACTTCCTTGTGTACAGATCTGGTGAGTTCGTCCTTTGTCCTCCTTGCCAGCTCTCATATCCCTTCTCAGTTTTTTCCTGAGTTTCTTTACTGGATTATACTTGTATTTTGAATTGTTTGTGCTTAATTTCAGAGGCTTGGTTTTCAGTATTCGGTTTGTTTCCATGATTTGAACTTTGAACATCTCACCTCCTCCTTTGGGTAAGGTAAAGATGTTTTCCTAGGTGGAAATAGGTATGACCATATTCCTCTAGATAAAATCCCAATGAAACTCTGTAGGAGATCATAATAGAATGTAAAGCTGGGTTGGTTTGGTAGGTATGGAAGGGATCAAAAGTGTTGACACCAGCTGTTGCTGCCATCAATGGATGAAACCTTCTGATGTCCTATTATACAAGGAAACCATCTAAACTGCAAATTTTTACTATTATATAGAGACAGAGACGCATCTAGGCCTTGATGTTTTCATCTAAAAGGATCTGTTCAGTTGGGATGTTGCTGAATCTTTGCCTTGTCAAAGGGAAAAAAAATTATACATATATAGATGAGGGAATGAATAAATTCTGTGTTTGGAGTCGAAAATATATTAATTATAAAGTGTACTAATTTTTATCTCAGTTTAAAGTTGTGCTTGAATCATATATCATTAGAATTTTACTATTTTTTTTAGTTCTACCTTCATATTTATGTTTTTTAAGTTTTGCGATCTTCAAATTTCGGGATATGGCCTTAAAATTGAAAATCAAGGCCTTCAAATGGATGATGAGGCCCTTTAAATTGAGAATCGATATTGTGAAAATAAGGGTTACGTCCTATGACCTTTAATCGGGTAATTGGGGAGTTTGAATTCAGGGTGATATTCTTGAGCTTGAGGGTTACGACCTCTGATTTTGAGGATTGACTCCATCAGAAATAAAATGTTTGTAATGACTCTCCCTGTTGGTTTTAACTACTTTATTACAAGGTTTGTAGTTATGGCATTTATTGAGGAATCTTGTTTCATCATATCACATCTGTCAACCTATGAAAAAATTCACCAGATGGATTTCTAAGTAAAAACAAATGGCAAAATACCCTTTTCTCCAAATCACTTCATTTATGGGATTCAAATCACAATTATTCAGTAGCACATCAGTATCCGGCAATCAAAGAACCTCAAAACCTAAAGCCATGATTCTTGAATCCCAAATTGAATGACAGAGTCACAATCCAGTTTTGCATTAATGAATGAAATAATGATTAATAGCAGTAAGAAATCATATATTTCTACACCTGAGAAACCTGAAAAGACAACCCAAGAACAATAAAAAATGAAGATTTCGGAATTAGGATTTACATTTATGGCCCTAACCTGCAATGATTTTGTTTCTCTCAGGCCGGCTCATTCCATCACAAGTTTAAGCGCTTCTGTTTGCTTGTCTGTTTCATGATGACAACGGGCTATGATTTAAGTTCCAATTTGGGGGTTTAGGCTCCAATTACACAGAGAATGTAATCGGGCTATGATCTAAGTTCCAATTTGGGGATTTAGGCTCCAATTACATACACAGAGAAACGCAGCAGGGAATTCGACGCGAGAAACGCAGCAGGGAAATCGAGACTTAGAAACCGAAGCACGAAACAAGTAGAGCTAAAGTAGATAACTGAGCATAAATTAGGGTTGAAAACAAGCTCGGAAGATAGAAATGAAAGCGTAAATTAATAGAAGCGTCGTTAGGTTACCTAGAGCGGACCGGAGAACAGTTAACAGGGGCGGGAAAGCGCTAGGCACCGGAGGCCACCGAAATGGAGAGGAGAAAGGCAGAGCGGAGAGCAGGGAGAGACGAACGCAGCCCTTGAAACGGGATCAGAAGTCGGAGTATAAAGAAGAGGGAACTGAAAGTAGGAAAACAAATGCAAGTTTGAAGTAGGAAAACAAGAGAAGAGAAGCAGGCATCAAACCGTAGGGCAGGAACGACAGTCGGTGTGAGGTTGTAGTGCGAACGCCGATTCAGATCTCAGCACCAACAGAGAGTGAGCGGAAGAACTGATAGGGAGGGTCCGGCGATGGAGAGCAGAGCGCAGTGGAGGAAGAAGAAGGCGAGAAAGAGAACGAAGAAGATGCGGTGACAACTTTTGAGGCTAACATAGACATTACCTCCTGCATTCGATCTGAACCTTCAAATTCAGCTAAAACTTTACATAACTTTGAGTGAAGGGCTGCGATTGAATCTGAGGAAACAAAGGAAGGAAAGTGGGTGGATAGATAAAAACACATATAGGAGATGAACGGCCAGCATTTCTCCTACTCTCCTTAAATGACGGAAATTAAATTTCTAATTTAGGTTTAATTTCTTTTGAAATTATCCTCAATGTCTTATTTACCTCTTCTTTATCTATGGTTCACATCTCTTCAAGTATGCAATGCAATGTCTTATTGCTAAACAATAGCAGTTATCGAAATCAGATTGTGACTCGATAGAATGAAGCCCAAATCTTACCCACAATCTCAAATTGCAACTCAAATTGAGGGACACAAGAAGTAATCAAATCAAACCCAATTGAAAAGGTATTCAAATAGAGGGACACAAGAAGTAAACCTCAAAACTCAATTGAAGAAAGCAATTGCAAAACAGAAGTTAGGGTTCAAGTGTAACTCAATTGGGAGTAAACAAAATCCAATTAGAAGAGGAAAAGGCGCAAAATCGAATTCACCTCTGGTGTCGCAGAAGGGATGGACTGGAGGAAAAAGAGAGGAGGCGGCGGCAGATGAAGAGGATAGCAGACCGTAGTAGTCGTAGCAACGATTTCAAAGACGGCTATCGGAGTGGAAGACGACTAAGGCCAAAGGCAACACAAAGAGGAGAGCCGCCAAGGGCCACGAGGGAGTACGGGAAGAAAGCGGCCAAGGCTGTGTAGACTACAGAAGCAAGGAAAAGACGGATGCACCCACAGAAATAAAAAAATACTTAAATAATTTCAGATGCAAACTATGTAGGGCAAATGAGTCATTTCACAACAGAAACGATTAAAACAAAACTATACGAGTATGGATATGGCTATCTATACAGTTAGAGCCTACAGTATTGCTTTTTTAAGTAAGCTAGTTTAGGAGTTTGTCACGTAAATTTTTTCAGTCGACGCGTTACACTTGAGATATAAAAATCAATTTATTAATGGTAGGACATTTTTATTAGATCACTTCTAAAAGCTTTTGTGTGTTTTGTTAATAAACTATATATTAATTATATTTAAATTATTATTTATTAAAGTTTATGTGAAGATTAAAACATTTTATTTGAATTTTTTTTAATAAAAAATTTTCAAGAAATAATAAAAAAGTTGAGAATTAATATAAATATTTTGACGATAAGATTTATTGTTCAATAGATAATTAATTGACATTGAAATCTTATCATTATGAACTAAAATAATCAATCTTAATGACTAAAGATAAAATAATTTAAGGTACAATTTTTATAAAATAACTCATGGTAAAATGATATATTTTGTAACCACTTCATATACGAGAAGGACACATAAGATAACATGTGAATAAAATAGACGATGTCATTGTCTAACGTGACTTAAATATATTAAATAATCGTTAATTGATGTGTCAAAAAACTCAGATCAGATTTCACCAGATAACAACATATGCGAATTTCATTTTTTTTAAATTGTTGAAAATAATCTTAGTTTATACAATACCCTTTTTTTTAATATTTGACATTTGATGATACACATTAATATATTAATCATTTCAAATTATTCATTTGTTATCCCTTTTTTTTCCCTCTTTTATTTTTAAGAGAAATGCCCTTATGATTTTTGATGTACCTAGTTGAAAAGAGCTAAGATGTGATAGTTAACAGAAGTACCCAATTATATATCAACTCAATTTAATTACCTCATTTGGGAGAGTTGTATAGATCAATTTAGTTGCATATGATATGAACATATGATGCTTCCTCCTTCTACCTAGCTGTCAAGTTTTAAATACACCAAATTCATCAAATCGGTGGGTGCAAAAACCATTTTCCTTTTTCCTCCTAGTTATGGATAATGAATAAGATGGGGGTTCACTTCAATCCATGTAAGTTTATATCCAAAATTGTTAATTAAATTACTAATTACAAAAGTTTGAATGGGAATAAATTGTAGCCTAAGAAATTGCAAGTGGGTTGGAACTTAATTAAGGATGCACATGTCATTAATTATGTGTATTAATAATGTGCCTAACTTTTTGGGTTTTTTTTCCTAATTATAAAATGAGGTTTATCCATTGAACCCTTGCTTAGGAATTAGGATAAATCCTATTTAATTAATTACTAGAATTATACTACTAGATGAATGAGTATGCAATTATATATAGTACTGTAATTGTTAATGTATTAGATGAATGAACACTTGATCACTTTTGAGTGTACAAAGTGAGTGCAATATGACACATATAATGGCACAATTAATTCTTTAAGTACTTTGACTTCTCCTTACAAAAATATTCCTTTAATGCCGACCAAGTTTGACTGTTACTATGCCATTCTAAATGTGTTTTACCATATATAAGATGTCGGCTCATATAAATTAATGGATAAGTATGTATTTAATTATAAAGAAAAAAAACTTGTTATTGGGATGGTATATTTTAAATAGACATATATGGTGCATTTTTGGACTTTCGGTGTCAGTAAAGATCTAGTCGATATCGGTTTTCAGAATTAATAAAGCTTGATGCGGGTTTTGTGTGAACAGAAAAATGGGATGGGTTGGTATTTATATGAGGGAAGTGAGATCTCACCGCCACCTTGGTATCGACAAGGGTTTGTTAGGCATCTTTGCATGGGCATCTTATAAGGAATTTCACCGCCACAGGACGTCGGTATCGACAAGGTTTGTCGAGTATCTTTGTAGGGGCATCTTGTAAGGAATCAACAACATGTCGAGTGATCGGATATGCCAACATTATTATTGGGTGTCGGACCGTCGGTGATGGAGATACTGGAAGTCGATGGTGGTGGACTGATTGCTATGATCGGTGTAGGCTAGTTGGGCACTTGTCGACACTAGTTGGCTATGTCAGTGAAAGTTTTTATCGACACTAACCCTCAAGAACGGTTGATTTTTTGTCGATACCCGATGTCAGAGACATTCTGTAAATTTGACGAGATAATCGTTGTCCCTATAGCAACCACCCGAAAAAATTGAAGATTAATGATAGAATTGGATTCTAATATTTCCCTTCATATTAAAATATTGTAAGTCACTTTATCATGTTTATAATATTTAACTTTTTTATATTTTTAAAAATAATTTCACTTATTATATATATTAATAAATTTGAAATTATTTATGTATCATCATGTGTGTATGTGTGTATAAACACAACGTACTTTATAGATCAAGGAAATTCTTCTAAGAAGTTAGGATTAGACAAAGACATATAATACTTTTACCAATTAACATGTTAATTGGTTGCCGTAATCGCGTGGTCTTTCGATTCAAATCAGGCTAAATTGATTGGAAAATCCCTTATTGAAAGAAACAAGGATCCAACTCCAATATTCTTTAACTTATGCAGATTCACGATATATATAAATATCCAATAAATTATTGGATATCCAATAAATATCCAATAATTATATATAAATATCCAATAAATATCCAATAATTATATATAAATATCCAATAATCACTCACAACATTCGTTCATCTGTATGGGTTGAATATGAATAAAAAGTTTACGGGTTACTCATGAAATGATTATTAATTAAAATGATGTTTTTCATTCATAAGACTATTCACAATAGTTGAGTGTAAATGTGTAAATATATATTTTTTAATATTTTTTAGCTCCATTGATGGTTTTGGGTGTGTGCAAAACTGCAAATGTACACAAAGCAAGACAATTTCACTGGTTTATTTTTTTATGATTTTATTTTACTTTTTGTTTTAAATAAATTGTATTTCAATGGTGTGTAAAAACTGAACATTTCACCAATGAAACAAATTACTAAAAAGTAATGTGTATTTTTACACATCTTGTACAAATGTGTACATTTTACACAAAATCATTATGGATGGTCTAATCTGCTTACTCATTAATTAATCAAATAGGATACATATATTAATTAAATTTAGTACTCATCATTAATCAAAAGCATATATAGATCTAAAGTTGCAAAGGTCTAAGGTCTAAGGTCTAAGTTAAGTGTGGGAAATCATAATTTTCCTTTTTTTTTTTCTTGGTTCATGAAATCATAGTTTTCTAATTTAGCTAAAGCATGACAATAACATTAGCCTCACATCAACTTTAGGCATGGGAACTCACACTTTAGGCCTCTACAAAATAGTAACAAAAAGCATAGAAAAGTCTACAGTCAAAACTACTTTCCTTTCTCATTATATAATATTTTACTATATAGTTATATTTTTGGTCAAATTAATATAGATGTGTTTTTTTATAAGTGAAAAATATTAGAATGATCCCTTTTTATTCTCAAATAGATTTCTATAGTTTTGTCTATATTTATCATATGTTTATAAAAAATTAACAGTATATATAGCGGGTATAGATTGGTGTTTTTTAGTCCTATAACAACTATCCTTAACTTTAATACAAATTAAAAACTATATTTCACATAAAAAAAATTATGTTTAGGATATAATTCGTCATAATCTTTTCCTTTCTTTTTTTTTAAAGTTGGAAAAAATGTTAAATACAAACAAGTATGATATTCCATTGAGTTATTTAGAGTCTTTTATAGGTAGTAAAACTAATTTTGTTTTCATAAATTCAAAGAGGTTTGAAAACGTGTTTTTATTTTATGGTTTTTATTTTATAGAATATGCATGATTATTTAAGTTTGAACAAGTCTCACAAGTGTTACTATAAGATTCGCAGTTCAAACCTTGTGAATTGTGAACTCACACTTTATGTAAATGGACTACTATTCCTATACAAAGGGAAATTAGAGAATTTAGTAGAATTAGACAATTAAAGTGTAAAAGTGTAATAGATGAAGGACCATCCATTCTAAGAAGTAAGCCTAAAAAGCGTCACTTTGTTGTCTATATATGCAATAAGTATGAAGTTCCCTATCCATTGACAATGTTGTGTTTCTTGATGGGGAAATATGAAATCATCCTTTATTAATCTTCTATATAAAATTTAAAATTTCAATGTTAAGATTATCTGGAAAAAAATATAGGAGAATTAAGAAACTAATTACAATTCGAATCTTAAAATGCTATGCTTACTTATGTGAAAAGAAGCATAAATTAAAGACAGACGACACGTAAAATTACGTAACGTTTCTGAAAACTGAATAACCGACAACTTTTCAAATGCAGGATAGAAGGCGAGCAGTATTGTGTTTCTTAATGGAGAAATATGAAATCTTTTATTAATATACCTTCTATATGAAATTTGAAATTTCAATGTTAAGATTATTTGGGAAAAATATATAACAGAATAAAAAACCTAGCAATGTGAATCTTAAAATGTTAGGATAAGTGCATTACTTATGCGAAAAGAAATATAAATTAAAGACATACAACACGTAAAACTACGTGACGTTTCTGAAAACTGAATAACCGACAACTTTTCAAATGCAGGATAGAAGGCGGCCAATATTGTGTTTCTTAATGTGGAAATATGAAATTTTTTATTAATCATTTGAAATTTCAATCCGGAAAAAAAATATAACATAATAAAAAAACTAGCAATGCGAATCTTAGAATGTTAGGATAAATGCATTACTTATGTGAAAAGAAACATAAATTAAAGACAATAGACTACAGGTAAAATTCCGTAACGTTTCTAAAAACGGAATGACCGACAATTTTTCAAATGCAGGATAGAAGACGAGCAATATTGTGTTTTTAATGGGGAAATATGAAATCTTTTATTAATCTTCTATATAAATTTTGAAATTTCAATGTTAAGATTATACGGAAAAAATAATATAGCAGAACCAAGAAACTAGCAATACGAATATTAAAATGTTAGAATAAATTAATGCATTAGTTATGTGAAAAGAAACATAAATTAAAGACAGACGTCACGTAAAATTACGTAACGTTTCTGAAAACTGAATGACCGACAACTTTTCAAATGTAGGATAGAAGCCGAGCAATATTGTGTTTCTTAATGGGGAAATATGAAATCTTGTATTAATCTTCTATCTTTTATACATATAAAATTTGAAATTTCAATGTTAAGCTTATCCGGGAAAAAATATAACAGAACCAAGAAACTAGCAATGTGAATCTTAAAATGCTAGGATAGATGCATTACTTATGTGAAAAGAAACATAAATTAAAGACAGACGACACGTAACATTACGTACGTTTCTAAAACTGAATGACCTACAACGTACTTTTCAAATTCAGGATATAGAAGGCGGGTAATATTGTGTTTTTAATGGGGAAATATGAAATCTTTTATTACTCTTCTATATAAAGTTTGAAATTTCAATGTTAAGATTATCCGGAAAAAATATATATATAACATAACCAAGAAACTAGCAATGCGAATCTAGGATAAATGCATTACTTATGTGGAAAAGAAGCATAAATTAAAGACAGACGACACGTAAAATTACGTAGCGTTTCTGAAAACTGAATGACCGACAACTTTTCAAATGTAGGATAGAAGGCGAGCAATATTGTGTTTCTTAATGGGGAAATATGAAATCTTTTATTAATCTTCTATATAAAGTTTGAAATTTCAATGTTAAGATTAATCTGGGGAAAAAAAATATAACATATATAACCAAGAAACTAGATTCGAATCTACGATAAAAGCATTACTTATGTGAAAAAAATATATAAAAAAAACATAAATTAAAGACAGACGACATGTAAAATTACGTAGCGTTTCTGAAAACTGAATGACCGACAACTTTTCAAATGCATGATAGAAGGCGAGCAATATTGTGTTTCTTAATGGGGAAATATGAAATCTTTTATTAATCTTCTATATAAAATTTGAAATTTCAATATTAAGATTATCCGGAAAAAAAATATATAACATAACCAATAAATTATATTCGAATCTAGGATAAAAGCATTACTTATGTGAATTTTTTTTTAAAAAACATAAATTAAAGACAGACGACACGTAAAATTACGTAGCGTTTCTGAAAACTGAATGACCGACAACTTTTCAAATGCATGATAGAAGGCGAGCAATATTGTGTTTCTTAATGGGGAAATATGAAATCTTTTATTAATCTTCTATATAAAATTTGAAATTTCAATGTTAAGATTATCCGGAAAAAAAATATATAACATAACCAATAAACTATATTCGAATCTAGGATAAAAGCATTACTTATGTGAAATTTTTTTAAAAAAAACATACACGTAAAATTACGTAGCGTTTCTGAAAACTGAATGACCGACAACTTTTCAAATGCATGATTGAAGGCGAGCAATATTGTGTTTCTTAATGGGGAAATATGAAATCTTTTATTAATCTTCTATATAAAATTTGAAATTTCAATGTTAAGATTATCCGGAAAAAAATATATAACATAACCAATAAACTATATTCGAATCTAGGATAAAAGCATTAGTTATGTGAATTTTTTTTAAAAAAAACATAAATTAAAGACAGACGACACGTAAAATTACGTAGCGTTTCTAAAAACTGAATGACTGACAACTTTTCAAATGCAGGATAGAAGGCGAGCAATATTGTGTTTCTTAATGGGAAAATATGAAATCTTTTATTAATCGTCTATATAAAATTTGAAATTTCAATGTTAAGATTATCCAGAAAAAAAATATATAACATAACCAAGAAACTAGATTCGAATCTAGGATAAAAGCATTACTTATGTGAAAAAATTAAAAAAACATAAATTAAAGACAGACGACATGTAAAATTACGTTGCATTTCTGAAAACTGAATGACCGACAACTTTTCAAATGCATGATAGAAGGCGAGCAATATTGTGTTTCTTAATGGGGAAATATGAAATCTTTTATTATTCTTCTATATTAAATTTGAAATTTCAATGTTAAGATTATCCGGAAAAAAATATATAACATAACCAATAAACTATATTCAAATCTAGGATAAAAGCATTACTTATGTGAAATTTAAAAAAAAACATAAATTAAAGACAGACGACACGTAAAATTACGTAGCGTTTCTGAAAACTGAATAACTGACAACTTTTCAAATGCATGATAGAAGGCGAGCAATATTGTGTTTCTTAATGGGAAAATATGAAATCTTTTATTAATCGTCTATATAAAATTTGAAATTTCAATGTTAAGATTATCCAGAAAAAAAATATATAACATAACCAAGAAACTAGATTCGAATCTAGGATAAAAGCATTACTTATGTGAAAAAATTAAAAAAACATAAATTAAAGACAGACGACATGTAAAATTACGTTGCATTTCTGAAAACTGAATGACCGACAACTTTTCAAATGCATGATAGAAGGCGAGCAATATTGTGTTTCTTAATGGGGAAATATGAAATCTTTTATTATTCTTCTATATTAAATTTGAAATTTCAATGTTAAGATTATCCGGAAAAAAATATATAACATAACCAATAAACTATATTCAAATCTAGGATAAAAGCATTACTTATGTGAAATTTAAAAAAAAACATAAATTAAAGACAGACGACACGTAAAATTACGTAGCGTTTCTGAAAACTGAATAACTGACAACTTTTCAAATGCATGATAGAAGGCGAGCAATATTATGTTTCTTAATTGGAAAATATGAAATCTTTTATTAATCGTCTGTATAAAATTTGAAATTTCAATGTTAAGATTATCCGGAAAAAAAAAATATAACATAACCAAGAAACTAGATTCGAATCTAGGATAAAAGCATTACTTATGTGGAAAAAAAATTTTAAAAACATAAATTAAAGACAGACGACACGTAAAATTACGTAGCGTTTCTGAAAACTGAATGACTGACAACTTTTCAAATGCAGGATAGAAGGCGAGAAAATGACGTAAAACGCGGTATCCAATCCTATTATACCTTGCAACAAAAACTAGCAACATTCAATGTCTCTTGGCATGAGGTTGGTAACGTCAACATGCAACATTGGCATGAAGTGTTATTGAGGAGTTTCATGCCTACAAGCTTCCTATAGTTTCTAACCTCCAAAATGGTAATGTCTATCCCTTCTATATTCACAAAACCACATACCCAATGTAGATGTTCATATATGGCCAAATAAGTGCAAATTAAGGGTTGTTTTAAATACCCTTTGTAAGCAAAATACAAGATATTTTATCAAAAAAATTAATCACAAAAAATTGTCGCCTTCATGCTTCATATTTACAACAAATTTCTATATTATTAATTTGAGGACATTGAGAAATGCATGAAAAATTAATGCTTCGAAGCACATTTGATCCTCGGATTATATATACAGATCAAATAAAATATAAGTCCAATGTACAACAACTCATTAACTCATTATTGACCGATGCAACTCACATTATAATCAATATTAGCAAGAATTGTCTAAATTTATCCAACATTATGAAAGAATCAAAACAATATAAATATTATTATATACTCAGATAAAACATACTACTATTAATTGAAATTGTTAGAGTAAGTTTATTAGTGAACCCCACCACATTAGGGAAAAAAAAAAGGAATAACCCGTCCAAGAGGCTCATCTGCAAGCCTGAGTTTGCACCTTTAATTTATGTATTATTGTATGTTTGCTTTTTACACGATATTTCCGTCTACCGACCTGACCGACCCTCGAGTTTCAGATGTGTCTGAATTCGAATTTTTATCTAATAAAAAAAATCTACAAGCAACGGGCTCATATGTACGTTAGCCTTTAAGGGCATTGCCCCAGTGTAATTTTTTTTATACAAAAAGACACCCAAAACGATATCGTTTCTCTCAAAAGGAGCGAAACGCGATGTTTTACCCCTAGGGAAAAAATACATCTGGGGCTGTCACACGACCCAACCAGGACGCGCCATGTGGTAAAAATCCAATTTTTGCCATTTTAACGTAAAAAAAAATTGAATGTAATTTATTTTTATTTACAAATAGACACACATATTTTATCACTATATACATATCCCTTGGGAGTTTTACCGATTACTTTCTCTCTACAATGACAGATATTGTCTCAATATATATTCTCTTCAGATGAATAAATAATATATAAGAATTCAAAAAATCCAAAACATTCCTTGTGTTTCAATATGTAAATTCTAAAATTTTTATTTAAAAAATGACTGCTTCTACTAAAAGAGATAACCTTTACCTATCAATTCCCTCCTACATCATTCAGGAGTTTTGTCTCGTGTTCTGCCTTAAGTGATGACTACTTATGGACTAAGGCCCACAATAACAGAATGAAGCTATAATCCTAACATGATGCAGGTCTATCCTAGTGGCCAATCAAGATAATCAACAACAGATAAACTATATCAGAACAAAGAGAATCGAAATAATCATAATGCATAACTCATGAAAACATAAAGCAACAACCCTCACATATCCTTAACCATGTCTTAAAATGTAAGCAAAACTATAAAAGGAGGTTAGCCGAGCCTAGCTTACCTCGGAAAAGTAACAAAAGGTGAAAATTATGAAATGTCTTTGAGAGTTACTGTTGTGTATGAGATGTGTGTAAAACCCTAGAACTCTAAGGTATTAATAGGTGGTGTATATGTTTAGTCATGTTTTGTTATGTCTTTTTGAGTCATTTTGAGTCTTTTTCTTAGGTTTTGTGCTGGGTTTAGTGTCGTTTGAGTAGGTTTTCGTATTACTTGAGATATGAAGGTCTACACAAGCATTAATTGTGTTTTACAGGGTTTTAATCTAATATGAAGCTATTTTGGAGCATAAGAAGTTGTGGAGGAAAGTTAGAAAAGTGCACGCAAAGAATGGAAGTGAAACGAGGCGAAGCGAGCGAAGCACATGACAAACCGAGCTCCAGAAGGTCTACACCGACCACTAGAATAAGCCAGGTAAAACCAGAGGAAAACACAGGTCATACTAAGCGGCCTATCGAGGGTGCCAACTCGGTACTAGATCTAGTCTATACAGTGACAGATCTATATAATGACGAATCTAGGGGGTTCGTGGGGTGACTAAAACCCCTCTTATTTCAGAAGAAAAATCGATTTTTAGGGGTTTATTTTGATAATTTTTAGAGATAAAAGAGTTTAAAATGAGTTAATAATCACAAAGAAAAATTTGTAACACGTTTTTTTAAAAGCTAAAACTCTATAAAACATTAATTTTTTATAGTTATTTTTATAATATATTCATACTTAATGAGTATGAAATTATTTTAAAAAATCAATAAGAAAGTTGATTGTTTTAGAGTTTTTAGCTTTAAAAAACGTGTTATAAAGTCAAACAACTTATATTTTAAGGCGAATAGAATACTCGTACTTATTAGTAAAATGTGATATTAATTTTAAGAATTAATATTTTATATAGTTTTAAACTTATTAAAACATGTTAAATATTTAAAAAGATTTATAATTTTAATGGAGGGAATAAATTAGAAAAATCGTATTATTATTTGTTTTTTTCCTGGAAAAAAACCTTCTTGTAAACGTGCTAAACCGTGTCCTTGAAAGATGAAACCACTAAACACTTTCTTACCAAATAAAAAATCAATAAAAAACCACTTACCAGTTACCACTTACCACTGCCCCCCCTCTCTCTCCACCCCCCCCCCCCCCCCCCCCTCTATATAAACAAGCAGAGGCGGCACCGCCCAATCATCTCTAATCTCTATCAACTCAAACCGCCATTGAAGAAACCTTTCAATTTCACCATGATTCCTCCTCCCATCTACCCATACTTTCTCCGGCCCATCCCTCCCCCTGATCCAGAGCCCGAATCACAGCCAGAGCCCGAAGAGGAAGTAATCGAAGGCGATGACTACTTCGACCTCTTGCCGGATCCAATCGTCGGCGTCATCCTCAACGGCGTCCACGACGCCAAATCCCTCTGCCGCTGCCTCCTAGTCTCCAAGCGCTTCGCCTCCATCGTCCCTCAGGTCCATTCCGTCTCCGTTGTGGCCAGGCCGAGGCTCTCTCTCCTCTACCCGGCCGCGCCGAAGAGATGCTATTCCGGAAGCTTTCTCAAATCGCTCTTCCGGAAGCTTATCTTCCCGGCCGGTTCCAATAAGAAGGCCAATTCCAGGCCCAATTTCATCGGTCCCGCCGATCTCAGCCAGTGGATCTGCAATTCCATCAGGAATTTTGCCGAGATTCGCCACCTGCGAGTCCAACTCCCCGACAATGGCGGAATCGTAGGGTTTCCCGACACCGGCGGGATCCTGAAATGGACCGCTGAGTTCGGGAAGGAACTCGAGCGGTGCGCGGTCATCGGAGCCACCGCGTTCGAGAAACCAACCGCCGGAGGCGCCGTGGTTCCGGATCCAGATCCGATCCAGGATCAGAGTCGGCAGCTATTAACGGACGAGGAGCTGAAATCGCGAGTTGTCTGGATCCTATCATGCCTGATCGCGGCGTGCGCGAGGCACGGCGTGGTGAAGCAGGCGCTGAAGGAATGTCCCGGCCTTCGCAGCGCGGCGATAATGGACTCTCGCCGGGTAGGGAGGCTGTCGATGAGCGAAAAGCAGATCAAGGAGCTTAACGAATCAATCGATTCCTCCTCACCGACAGCGGAGGCGGATGCTCCGATCTGGAAGCGTACAACAGTGCCGAACGTGATCGTGAAGCTGTGGTACGCGCCGGAGCTGGTGCTGCCGAGATCCGGATACGTGATGAAGGGAGCGACGGTGGTGGCGATCCGGCCGGCCACCGGGGGAGACGACGGCGCCGGTGAGAGGGAATGCGAGTCGCTGTTCGGCGGGGGATTCGGCGGTGAAGAGGAAGAGGAGGCGGCGATCGGCGAGGCCGTCAGGGAGATTCTGAAGAGCAAGTGGAAATTGATGTACAAGCTGGAGATGAATTCGTTCTAGGAAAATCTGGGGTTTGTTATTTTGTTTGTGAATAGCATATAGAGTCATGAATGTGTGATTAAGCTAGTAAGTAGTTCGAGCTTTGAAGTGTTAGTGTAAATCATATATAGTGATGGAGATTAATTATATATAAGTAATGTACATTTGTACTTTGGAGTTCCTTCATAGTATGGTCTTGATCAATCATAAATACTTTGGTCTTAATCCAGCATAGTTCCATTTATATACAGGAGAGGCCCTAGGGTGGGGTGCGCATAGGCCCCAACGAGCCCTTGGATTTTAGAAGAAAAAAATAGTTTATCTATATATATGGTATTTTTCTAATAAATAAAATTAGAATGGATATAGAATCAATTAATCCACTAAGCTCGGTTGGTAAATAGAAAGGAGATGAGCTCATTTGGTAAATGAGAAGGAGAGGAAATTAAATGATACCAAAAGACTTGGGTTCGATTCCCACTACTCCCCTTCTGGTTCTATTTATATACCCTTCGATCCGTTACTTGCATCTTAGTTTTGTTTTGTTTGGTTAACCATTATTTTTTTCATTTATATACCCTTCGATCCATTACTTGCATCTTAGTTTTGTTTTGTTTGGTTAACCATTATTTTTTTTTTATTAGGAAAAAATTCTTCGATCCGTTACTTGCATCTTAGTTTTGTTTTGTTTGGTTAACCATTTATTTTTCCATTTATATACCCTTCGATCCATTACTTGCATCTTAGTTTTGTTTTGTTTGGTTAACCATTAATTTTTATTTTTGATTAGGAAAAAATTCGGGCGAGCAAGCTCTACCCGGCAGCATCTTTACGGATGAGGTCTAGGAGACCAGAATCGTTGTAGATATCGACACCCCAGGTAAAGTGGCAAAGGTGTGCAACTTTATCCGCCACTCTATTGCCTAACCGGAGAACATGAAAGAAAGACACTTCTTTCACAGTCGATAAGAGGAGTTGAATATCTGATAAAATCAGTTCGATTTCCCACGGACATTTAGCTCTGTTTTTTAGGTGGTTTATGATTATTAAGGAATCACCTTCAATGTGAATTTTGTCATACCGAGTTGTCGAACATGTTGTATTCCCAGTTTAAGAGCAAGAGCTTCCGCTCTCAAAGGACTTTGTTTACCAAGTTTTTGATAGGAAATGTGTATAGGGCGTCCATCCCAGTCCCGGATTACGGCTCCAGCCGAGCTCTCATTATTTGCGATTGTGGATCCATCAAAATTTAGCTTGAGGGTTCCCCTCGGGGGTTTGCGCCATGTAGTTTTGGCATGCTTTACTTTCTTCCTTGGGGGATTGGAGTGTCGTGCTTGTATGGGGGAGTCCTCGTCTAAATTATACTCTAATCGGGAAGTTTTGGACCAATTCTCCTTATGAGTTTTAATAATGCATAAAGCACTATCTCTATGAGGTACAGGGACCTGTTTAAACACACATTGGTTCCGGATGTACCAGACCGTCCACCAATACAACACAAGCTCTGCCTTGGACACAGAGGAAAGGTTGTTTCCAATGAAAGAGATGATTGGTTTTATATCTCATGAATGATTTATCATGCTAGATATTGTTGAGTGTAAGCGTGTCGGTAAACAGAAGAGGGAATTTACATACTGGCATTCTAACAGAAGATGAACATCGTCTTCTACAGCGCAATTGCATAAGCTGCAGGTGGAGGGAATAGAAGTCCCACGTTGAGCTAACCTAGATCCAGTAGGAAGGCCATCCTGACATATTTTCCATAAAAAATTTATAACCTTAGGTGGAATATCCAATTTCCAGATCCATGCATTAGGGTCTAAATTTTGAGCAGATTGAGACGGGAAGTGACTAATTTATATGCACTAGACGAGAAGTGGAATATCCTCAAAGGGTTGACCATTAATTATACCTTATTGTACACAATATTGATTATAATATATCAATATATATAACTTTTAATGTATATATTATATATTTCCTTTAATACAATATTATGCATTATAAGTTATGTATAATATATGGTCGTCCCACCCCAAGCAGTCGGGGTGGCTCACTGGTGGGGAGTAGGGGGGGATGTCAGGAGGTCTCGGGTTCGATCCCTACCTCCACCTCTTTCCTTGGATGAAAATCCAAGATTTACCTTGCTCCTTTCCATTTGCCACCAAAGGTGGGTTCCTCGTCATAAAAGTTATAATGGTGGGTCGTCCATTTCCTCGTTAAAAAACTATATATATATATATATATATATATATATATATATATATATATATATATATATATATATATATATATATATATATATATATATTAATTCGTTATGCTTTTGTGTTTTACTTTGGTTAATATCATCATTCCATTAACCAAAGTTGCCTTTGTAACAGTGAGGATGAAGATACTCACCGTCTCTTTTTAAACTGTCAAGTAACAAGATCGATAATTAGAAACTACGAACAAGTAACTAGTAAATCCTTTTTACATCTCCAGAGAAGGAATCTCTCAATTGATGATATTGTGCTACTAAGGAATCAAAATACAAACTTTGAAGAACTTTGTTTCATTTGGCAGATAGTGTGGGAAACAAGAAACAACATTATCTTCAACAGCAATAAACTAGACAACCCATCGACCCTAGATATATCAAAGAATCCTAAATGATATTGCAAACTGGGAAAGGACAAATGATGAAACAGTAAAGACAAACCCGAAGAATAAACGACAAAAGGCAAAATGGAAAAAAAAACCCGAATACAATAATTAAGATAAACGTTGATGGCTCAGTGTGCCCCACTGGCAGTGTTATGTGGGAAGGGTCATCAGGGACTCCAATGGTCATATTATTGATCTTTTTCATCAGGAGATAAGAGAGAGTTCAATTCTCCAAACTGAGGTTTTAGCTATTTGCACAGGTATGCAGAAAGCGATCGAGAGAAGTTTCAAGAAAGTCATAATTGAAGGAGACAATCTAGAAGTAGTGAAAGCAATTACTAGCTCGACAACAATAAATTGGGAGATCTTGCGCCAAGTTGAAGAAGGCTTCTTTCTAATTTCTTTGATCATATTGAGTTTAAGCAATGTTATAGAGGAGATAATAGAGTAGCAGTTTTCATTGCTAAAAGTAGAAGAAACTGTAATATGTCTACTCTCCCTTTGAATCGGGATCTTTGTAACATCATCCTTCAGGATGATCAAGGTTGTGTTCTATTTTCCTAAGTTTCTAACAGAACCTTCATAATGTTTGTCTACTGTAAAAAAAAAAAAAGTTATATAATTTGTTTTGAAAGTTTCAAAATGAATAGTCATATCATATATTACTCATTTCGCTAAACCATATATGTTTTTAATTCTATATATATATATATATTCACATGAATGATCATATTAAGAGAAAAATCAATGAGGCTATAAAAAATGTTTTATTCGGGAGTATAAACACAACAAAAGCGTTTCCGCTTGTTGTATTACACTTCTTCTGTTTTCTGATTGTATGTTTAGAGGGTCTCCCGTCTTCCGACTTGTCGCCTATCGAGATTCAGGTAGATCTGGTCTCGAATTCGTACTTAATAAAAAAATAATTAAACACAACAAAAACACAGGGCAATTTTGTGTAAAATAGTTTATTTAAAGGGCAGTTTTCTGCAATTTGTTTTAAAAAAAAAAAACAAATACGGAGTATACATTGTTTCTCTCCCCCGGAGACCAAGGATTGTGTATTTGGGTGCGTGACTGGACAAGTAGTATCTCTTTCGTATCCGCTCACAGTTTCCATCTCGTTCTCCCCACCTTCCTCGTCTTCTCTCTCGCTCAATCTCCGCGAACCGCGATGGATGCCAAATTCAACAAATTCTTCGAATCTGTCGGCAATTTCTTCAGTGGCGGCGATCAGATTCCATGGTGCGACCGCGACATCATCACTGTAAGCGTCTTCCTCTCATCAATTTAGTTAAGGAAATTGGGGGTTTCGTTTCGTTTCATTTCATTTCGCCAGATATTCCTCTGATCGGCGAAGTCTTGAACTAATTCCACCCGGAGGAATTGCAGTGTTAGTTTTCCGATTCCGTTTCTGTATTCCTCTGATTCATCTCTGTGTTTGACCTTCTATTGCGATGATCAGGGTTTATTTGAACTACGCGGTTGCTTAGGTTACTGCTAGGGTTTCTCGAATTAGGGTTTCTTTGAAAATTACACGATTAGGTGACCTATTCATCAACTACGAATGATGAACATGGGGATCGGGGAACTCTAGTTGTCAAATTCGAGTGTGGGCTGAGACAGGGTAGCTTAGAAAATCCAATAATCCAATTGGATGGGTCTGGCTACTGCTAACTATAAACAACTATTTGTGGACTTGATTGAACGTGAATCTTTTAAGTTATGCTTCCTGGTTGTCTTGAATTGCTATGGGAAAGGCATGAAAATACCAAGTTCTTCAACTTTCAGAGTTGAACTTGTTTCACTTTACATATTCTGAATAAGAAAAGCATTGTGGAGTCTTTTTTCCATCCCAAACTAGGTTTCCAACTTTTCATAGAGTAAATTTTGGTACTTACCTAATACTAGGCTCTTAATGAACACTTGAAAAAAATGAAAGGCAATCAATTCATTTTCAATATATCTGCAGGGTTGTGAGCGAGAGGTTAATGAGGCGGAGAAAGGCTCGACTGAGGAACACAAGAGTGAATGTTTGATGCGTCTGTCCTGGGCTCTTGTTCATTCTCGACAACCAGAGGATGTTCAGCGTGGCATTGCGATGCTTGAAGGTATCTAGAAACAAGCTTCCCATACATATAACATCCCTCATTTTGATGTTAAATGCTAATGTAACCCATGGATTTTCTTTTTGGTTGCAGCTTCTCTGTCTCATGTCAATAGCCCACTGCAAATGCGAGAACGGTTTTATCTCCTTGCTGTTGGTTATTATCGAAGTGGAGACTATACCAGGAGCAGGCAGCTTGTGGAAAGATGTTTGGAGGTTTGTCTGTTATTATCTAGCTGTTAATCTTCTATCCATTTGCCTTTTGGTAAAGTTTTTCGAATCCTGATGGAGATTCCACTTGTTTACCAATTCAAAATAGTTCTAGTGAGTTGTATAATTCTTCTGAACTAGCTTTGCTTTGGTACAATGGTGGATGATAAGGCGTTAGTTGTTATATATTAGGTACATTGAATAGAACATCTTTCTTTTGAAATAGTATCGACTCAACAAGTAGCTTCTTATGTCCTAATCTCTGATTTTTTGGAGTCTGCACTTGGCTATTGCAGATAGCTCCTGATTGGAGGCAAGCCCTGACTCTTAAGAAGACTATTGAGGAGAAAGTCACTAAAGGTGCAAACACTTGTTTGCTATTTTTAATTTGCTTTCCTTCCCTTTTATACAGTTATGAATTTGACATTGCTAAATGTTTGTGGGGAAAAAAAACAGATGGGGTCATAGGCATTGGCATAGCTGCAACTGCTGTGGGGCTTGTAGTTGGTGGACTCGCTGCAGCAATTGCTCGGAAGAAGTGATAACCTTCACTTGACCGCCTATCTCGTGCACACATGTTTGTGTGTTTCAGATTTTCAGTAATGGATGTTGCCCTTGAAATGTGCTTCTATATCTGAATTTTGTTAGTGAAGGAATGGTTCTCCACTTTTACATGGTTGTGAGACATTTTCGCTTACAATTCCATAAATGAACGAATGGTTACTTAGTTTGTGCTGAATTGCCCCCAACTTTGCTATAACTGGTTTGATTTACAAAGTTGGCACCTCATATTTTTCGTATTGTAAAGCTGATATTGCACATTGTAACTTCTGTTTGATGTTCATGTTAAATTTCTGTCCGCAAGAGTTTCGACAGTGCTTAACTTTCAGCTGAATGACAAACTGTGTGCGTCTGTTACTTTAATTATTACCTCTGTTGTAAGAATTTTCAAAGGTAATTTATTGATCTACATAGATAGTGAACTACTTCTATGGATAACTATCTTAGGGGAGTTCTAGATACCCTTTAAAGTTCTGGCTACTCTCCAACATGTAAATAGAACACCCAAGCGAGTTCGAAGTTGACGCAGTAGTTCAAAGTTGACGCAGTAGTTCAAGGCTCTTAATTTCCCAGCAAGGCCATGAGAAAATCTTTATAATCCCCCGATGTATCCCCAGCTACAGCATCATCAAGGGACTCGTCGCCTCTCTTCAGGTATAGTTTCTTGATCTCCTTCAAATCAATCTCTGCACGTGTTATGATTACACGGCTAAGTGCATCTTCATCTGTTCCTGCACCTTTGATTGCGTTGCGTAAAGCCTTCATGCCCAGAAACAAAGAAATGAGCTCTTTTGTGTTCATGTTGCAAAGAATTAGTTGAAAACGATAAGAGTTGTTCTCTATATACGTGTCATACTTTTGCATAGTATCTTTGAGGGTTTTTGATGCCCCGGATGGCCACTCGCAGCACTGTGAAAAACTCGTTTGTTTGATCTCCTTGCAGATCCTGAGTTTTATATTCATGAAACATGAGTGCATTGTTTAATCTAAACTCAGATGAGACAGAAAGATTTAAGAAAAGAAATTAAACTTGCCTTGCTGATTGAAGTTCCATGGATGTCCTTGAAGTGGCCAAATGTAGCTAGAAGCTGTTGCCTGCTCCTTGTACTAATGATTCTGATAACCTCCTCATGGTTTGAGCTTCCATTTTGAATCTCTTCTTGCAGGATCTTTGCTTCATGATATGCTGTAATATCGTCGGTCTCATTTCCATGGTACTTGTAGACACTCGCCAAAGCCACCAGAAGCTGCAACAAACAAGATACAGTGATGATTCCAGGTAAGAAAATTACTAGACTTATGATGTGCTTGGTTCGGTTTTTGCCTACTTTCCCAATTTTTCCAGTAGTATATGATGCCACATCTTCCTCAAGTGCACGCTTGTATCTCAACTGATACGCACGCTTAACTGTAAGAACTTCATCGGGTGTTTTGGTGCAGGCAATCTCAACTACAGTGTTGTAATCTGGAATTAGCTTATTCAATGCTTGATTCACCAAGACAGCGTCACGATCAACTGGATCTAGAACCCAGAGGCACATAGCTTTCTGCCACCCCCATGGGGAAAAAAGAGTAAGAGTGATTACTTATATGTTAGCTAAAAACATGCTGATAAATTATCATAATGCCACCTTTTTTTTAAAAAAAATAAAATTGCAATCCAAGCATGGCCTTAAAGATAATTTGAAAACCTCAAAGTCCCCAGAAAGCTCAGACTTTAGCTGTCTGAGAAGATCTTCTTGGTACATCTCCTTGTAGGCTTGCCAGATATCTTTGATTTGGCTCGCGTTCCTGCGAGCCAAAACTGAGATGATCGCCTTCTCATCGGTCCCAAACCCTGTCGAATGTATACTCTACATGATAACGAGAACAAGATGAAAATGTCGAAAGGAAAAGGGATCGATGGGAGAGGAGATTTACCAAGACAAGCCTTTTTTATGGCAACTGCATCATCAATAGGGGAAGCTTGTGCAGGAGCAAGGAGGGTAGCCATTGCAGTTTTTGATTTTTCTATTTGATCATTCAGAATCAAAAAAATTGTTGGTGATGAAACTCAACCAGGTTGATTTTTGCTCTTTATAGAAGGTGGGTTATTGACCGTTAGATGTATAGATTTAAATGGGTCATTGCAATTAGACGTTTAACATTGAATTACCATATTAAAAACCTTGGTGTTATACTTGGTCGAGATTAAGATGTGGTTAACTGCAAGCTTTTATTAGATGCACTAAATTTGACAATTTAAAGTTCCTCTTAATGTTTTGTCAATTTGCCTTTTAATTAGGCTCAATTGTGTAACTCTCTTCTTGGTTTTAGAGGCTAGGTTGAGTTGTCTTTTGGATTGTGTTTAACCCTAACCTTGATTTTTAGGCTTGGTCAACTATGCAGATCCTAATCTCATCTTCGTCATGTACATCCATTTTCATTGCTTTTATTTTGATTTTTTTGTTTGGTTTGTACGTTCTAGAGTTTTTCGGATACCGATGTTTTAATCGCTAGAGTTATAAGGATTGTCTGATAATCTCATTTTCCCATCAAATAGCGGTTTGTCTTCCCTCATCCACCATAAAGCGTTCGTCCGTTTGTCTTCCTCCTCCATCAAATAGCGGGTCGATCGATTCTCTCTCTCGTTCTCAATTCGACCCCCCTCTCTCTCTCTCTCTCTCTCTATAATAGGACAGAGGAAGATATGGCGGCGGAGGTGTGTGGGGATTTGTCGGAGCTTCAGGGCACTGTTGAAGGTGGGGAGCACCTGCTGGCAGCCGAGGCGACGGAGAGGTGGTGGTGGGAAGCAACAGTAGCAGGAGGAGGTGGTTGAATCGGATGTGGTGGTGCAAGATGGTGTTGGTGGGAAGCAGGAGTAGGGTGAAACCGAGGAGGATGTCGCATGCCTCTGAAAACGACCCCGACGAGAATCGACTCTTAATGATGAGGTACGAATGTACAATAGTTTTGTTATTTGTTTCGATGATTCGCTAAGAATTTTTTTGTGTGACACTATAGAGTATAGAGCCCCTGATCATCCACCATGTTCGACTCATCACCGAAACTAGCTTAATTATTTTGAGAGGAACCTATTATGATATTGACAAGATATAATGAATATCAGGTCAGGATGTAAAATAAGAAAATGTAGATGTACGAATGTGCGATACGTTTGTTAGGAATGTGCGATACGTTTGTTAGGATTGAGATGAATGAAATTGATTAGGATTTAGTTGCATTTAATTTATGGCTCAAAATAAGTTAATTTTCAAGTTCAAATTATAGAAACATCCATATTTTCTATACATATGGACGAAAGTTAAATTTTCAAGTCAACCACAGCTTACCTAATTCTTAGCCATAAATTAAATGCAATTAAATCCCAATCAATTTCGTTCATCTCAATTCTAACAAAACACATCGTACACCTCATAATTCTACATTTTCTTATTTCATATCATGACATTATATCATGTCAAGATCCTATTATCTTCCTCTCAAAATAATTAGGCTAGTTTCGGTGATGAGTCGAATACGGAACACGGCAGATGATCAGGGTTATAGTGTTACACACCAAAAAATCTTTAACAAATCATCGAAACACATAACAAAACATATTGTACATTCGTATCTCATCATGCAGTGTCGATTCTTGTCAGGGTCGTTTTCTGAGGCCTGCGACATCCTCCTCAGATTCACCCTGCTTCTGTTGCTACTTCTCGCCAGCACCACCTTGCACCACCACCTTCGATTCAACCTCTTCCTACCGTTGCTTTCGACCACCACCTCCAAGCACCTCGACCGCCAGCAGGTGCTCCCCACCTTCAACGACGCCTTGAAGCTTCGGCAAATTCCCACGCACCTTCGCCGCAATGTCTTCCTCTGCCCCCATTCGAAACTACGAGAGAGAATCAAGAGAGGAGATATTGAGAGAGAGAGGTCGAACTGAGAGCGACCGCTATTTGATGGAGGAAGATGAACGAACGATTTATGCTGGATGGAGGAAGACGAATCGCTATTTGATGGAGGAGGAAGAAAAAACCGCCATTATGGTGAAAATTTCAAACGGTTAAATTTTAAACTGCTATTTGATGTACATTTTCGATTTCACTACATCTATGAACTTGAACCACCAGCCCCCGTCTTCTTTGCATTGTAAAGGCGAGGGTTTCGCAACTTTGCCAAAGACGGAGACATCCTGAAGACTAACTCAAACTGTATGAATACAAGCTCCGAGTCTCCCACATGGCTGACAAGTAACCAGATTTGCTCAATGCTTTTGGAAACGAATACGGTAAGCTTAAGGATTGGCATTATCTCAAAGACGATGCGCTCAATCCCAGAATCTAAGTCACTATCGAAACATGAAGCCTGATCATCTAGCTTCCCATCTTCAAAGCTGCTAAACCTTGAATTTGGTAAATAAAGAGCGGTCATCCGGGGTTCGAACCAGGGACCTTTGGGTACTATTCGCAAGTCTTTTCCAGTTGAACCGTTCCGAAATGGTTTCAAGGCTAAACCATCGTCAAGCTTACCACATAAGTCTAATGTAGTTTCAGCCCAAAGTCAATTGTCAATGAGCGGATTAGTCCACAACGAGAAATGCTACCACTTCAATTGAGGTTCATATGTGACTCCTAACACAATGTACATAAGTTGTAACCTTGTTCGTCCTCTCGTCAAAGAGAATCTAGTCATAGAACAAGGCTAGCTTCACATTAGCTTCAACACTCATCTTGGTACAACCATTCTTCATATTGTCAAATATGGGTTGATGGGCTTTTTTTTGGGCCATTAAAATGGGCCAATGTCTTAAAACGTTTGTGGGTTGAGAATCTAGACTAGTTAGGGGAGGTGTAAATGTGTAATCACTAGAGGACAAAGTTAGAAATGGTGTGTATCTTATAATGTGATTGATCGAGTATAGGTGTCTCGAGCCCTTTGCATTTTTTTTTGATAAAATAATTACGGATTGACACAACCATCCTCCTTCAACCTCATCCATCATCTTAGATATAGTTGTATTTAGTGTTTTTTTTTTTACTAAAATCAACACCGGTCTATCACTACAAAGGTTTGCTATCCGATATAATGACAAAATGTCATTGATTTCGGGTGGAATCGATATAGAATTGGGGTTTTAAAATTTTGGCTGAAAATTTAAAACCCGAAATCTCAGTCAATTTTTGGTTGTTTTGAGATATTTTGTTGTGTTTTGTTATTGTTATTATGATAGGAGTGTTGTATTCAGAGGCGGAGGGAGAAATAAGTCCGGGGGGGGGGGGCTTGGAAAAAAAATGTAGGAAGAAGGCGAAATAGGGGAATCGAACCTTGCATCTACTCTCACCTATTCACAGCCTGGAACCAACTGGGCTACATAGTTTTCTTGTATCATTACCACCTCTCTAACTATATATACCAAACCTTTTTTTCTCCAGGGGGGGCTTGAGCCACCGCATGACCCCCCTGGCTCCGCCCCTGGTTGTATTTGCAAGTTTAAGGGTCAATGTGGGTTGAAAATATTCGATTTAGATGGATTTTCAGGTTTGGATAACCACTCGACAAACTAGATTCGAACTTCATGCCTCAACTCAGTGAATCTAGCCGAGCAAAAAGCTTAGAGGCTCGGTGAACTGGGCCGAGGTTATACATTCAGCTTGTTGAAACATTTTTTTTTGTTCCTCGTCGTCTCTCGAGCAAAAGTTGTAATTATTATTTTCAAATAAAAGGATATACTCTCTCAATAAGAAACATATGTCGTTTATGAGTAAAATCTTGTTAAAAAAATATTTCATTTCAGGTATTTTAATATTCACTTTCCAAAACATGTCATTTTAGGTATTTATTAGTATTTAGTTGTAGTTTTCAATAAAGTGAAGAAATAAGAACGTAATAATTAGGGATATAATTTTATTTTTATTTGCTTTTATTTCCTACTTTCAACCCTTCGCTTTCACCAGTAGGCTTGTTGAGAATATAAGTTGAGTTGTGGGATAAGGATCCCACATTGATTAAAAATTGAATCCAAGCCTTGCATATAAGCCGGTGGGCTACCCCACCTAACACTAATTGGTTTTAGAATGGAACCCTACTCGGCTTGTGTGCTCGGCTTGGTTGATGCGCGTAATGCGCTTGGGCGTGCGTGGTCCCCCCCACGTCGTATATTACCCACCGTAATTTAACATGGTATCAGAGCCGAGGTTCGGCTAAGTGCGGGGTGTGGTTTGAATTCCTGGTCTTTAATTGGCTGGCCGGCCTTAAGGCTTAAGTCGTCAAGTGCAACTGGCAATAATGCGTGGCCAGACAGTTGCACTTGAGAGGGGTGTGTTGAGAATATAAGTTGAGTTGTGGGATAAGGATCCCACATTGATTAAAAATTGAATACGAGCCTTGCATATAAGCCGGTGGGCTACCCCACCTAACACCAATTGGTTTTAGGATGGAACCTCACTCGGCTTGTGTGCTCGGATTGGTTGATGTGCGTAATGCGCTTGGGCGTGCGTGGCCCCCTCACGTCGTATATAGGAGGTCCCGGGTTCAATCTCTGCTTCCGCCCCTTTCCTTGGGATTTCCATCCAAGGTTTACCTTGCTTCTTACCAGTGGGTTGAGCTGGTCAACGCAAGCCGGTTTACCTGGTATGTGACTCTTCCCAGCTGAGTCACGTGCTCGGGATTTGCCACCAAATGTGGGTTCCTCGTCGTAAAAAAAAAAGATTTAATTTATGTCATTTCTCACTTTACTCACATCCTATACGATAGGAAATCTGAACTAACATACGATCCGATCCACTGATTCTAGGGGGGGCCACGTATGAGCCTTTGAAGGTCACAAGCTTAGATCCAATAAGAAGATGCCACGTGGGGAAATATTATGTCGACCACACTCTCAAAAAGGCAATTTTTGACTTGGTCTGGTCACCAATGTGAAACGATTAACAAGTTGTTTTCCACAAGTTTTTTGTGTTCATTAAATGGCTTCTAAGAGCAACCACATCAATGATTTTAGTGGGTTTTTAAAGGTAAAATGTCAGAAAAAGTAGGAGAGAGGTAAGAGTTGAAATTAAAAACCCATAGGAGAGTTTTGTACTTCCAAACTCCCTTAAAAACCATGAAATGGGACCCACATGGAGCAAAGGCCGGTTTTTACAATTGTTTAATATGTTTGCATGGGGCCCACTACACATTGTTGAATTTTGATGTTTGGAAGTGGGGTATTTATTGATAGTATTAGGCCATTTTTATATTCTTTTATATTTATTTTAGCTAGTTTTTAGTCATTAAATATAAAAAATAAAAAATAATCTTTTTATTAAAATTCATAATTTATTTTAAGCTATTAATATACACCAATATTATATATGTTAAAAAAAATATAATACATACATAAATAATGTACAACATAATATTTTTATGCATATTGTATTATAAAAAAATTCAAAATTATTTTAGATATTATTAAAAAAATTATCTATTTATAGACACTAACATAAAATTAAATAAAATTGTTAAAGATGGTACAAAGATGTGAAGTATTTTTTTCCACCGAAATTGTTAATTAAAGATGAATTTATGAAAAAATAAAATTAAATAATCTATTTCCCTATAAATATGTCCATCTCCTTCTCTTCTTCCACACATCCATCCACCATCTCCTCAATTCTCAACTTCCCCTATTGAATCTCTACAATCTTGAGATGGATCCAAATGACCCACAACACCCGTACACCTTCCGAAATTTTTTTACTAGTATGGAGAATTCCTCAACATCTTTCCTACTCTCCAGATTTTTCCAACTTATATTCATCACAATCTCCCATGACCCATCACTCTAATGCTCAAAACTTCTCATCAAATCCCAACTTGTATTCATCGCAATCACCTATTACCCCTACATCTCATGGGAGCTCTTATGGGGTGAATATGTGGAGCCAAGCGGAAGGAGTGGCAAGTCTTGACGATATTCAAGATTCACCCCTAGAGGCTAACCATGCAAGAGGCACTCGTGGGGGAGCATCTCGTGGGAGGGCCACACGTGGGAGAGGGGCTCGTGGGAGATCCGCTCGAGGAAGAGCCACTGGTGAAAGGGGAGCTAGAAACTCATGGAGCAAAGGTGAAGATTTGTTACTCATTAGTGGTTGGATTAACACAACCACTGATGGTCGAACAAATACTCAACAAACAGCAGGGGCTTTTTGGCAGAGAGTTGCTGATTACTACAACACCAATAGGGATGAAGATTGGCCAGAGAGGGTTCTTTCGACGGTTAAGCCAAGATGGTATATCATTTCCTCTACTGTTTCCAAATTCGTAGGGTGTTATGCGAGTGCCAAAAATCGCCAAGGCAGCGGAGAAAACGATTGTGATGTCATGAGGAATGCACACACTATCTACAAAGGCGATCATGGAAATGACTTCCTATTCGAGCATGCATGGCGTGAGCTCAAGACTGAGCCGAAATTCCATAGGTGGGTTGCAGCAAATGCTACTCCTAATGAAGGAGGCTCGAAGAGGACCAAGGTTAATGAATTTGGATCATACACATCAACTGAAGGGTCGGGTACCCCTTCTAGTGTTAGTGGATCCGAGAGTACTCCAGTGCGACCTGAAGGCATAAAGGCAATGAAGCGAAAGGGAAAGCAGGTGGTGGGAAGCTCAAGTGATTCTGCCAGTAGAGAAGCTGAAGAGGTTGTGAGGGGATTATTTGAACAAGGAGTTCACATGAACGCCCAGGCAGAATCCGATAAGGCAAAAGCTGCACATGAGTATGCAGTAGCACAAAAGACTATCTTGCTTAACAAGTTGATCATGGAGCCGAACTTAAATGATGCACAACTATTCACTAGGGATTCACTCATTAAAGAATTGTTCGGCGAAAAATGAGAATCGAAGGCGATCATGCTTCTGGCTATTGATGTTGTAGTGTCAAGTGTTTATTTCCCTAAGTGAAGACTAGCTTCACATTGTTACATGTTGGTTGTTGTCACTTTGTTTTAAATTTCCCTAAGTGAAGATTAGCTTCACACTATTATGTATGCTTTATATCAATGCAATGTTCAATTCCCATTAAAATGGTTAGTATGTGATTGAAATGTTTTATTAGTCTTATGCGACAAGAAGACGAATTGCTCTGCTCGAGGGTCTGCAAAGATGCTCTGCGACAAGAAGACGAATTGCTCTGCTCGAGGGTCTGCAAAGATGCTCTGCGACAAGAAGACGAATTGCTCTGCTCGAGGGTCTGCAAAGATGCTCTGCGACAAGAAGACGAATTGCTCTGCTCGAGGGTCTGCAAAGATGCTCTGCAACAAGAAGACGAATTGCTCTGCTCGAGGGTCTGCAAAGATGCTCTGCAACAAGAAGACGAATTGCTCTGCTCGAGGGTCTGCAAAGATGCTATGCAAAGTAGTATAAATTAACTCAAATGTCTACCATTCAGTATCCATCTCTTTAGTTTCCTCTAATTTGCAAACACAAACCTCAAATGGATCCCCAAGAAATGTATGACTACCTCACCCAATCTTCAGGTCCATCCACTGATGAGCTAACCCCAGCTTACGCCAAGTGGTTGTATCTATCCACAAAAAATAAGTCAAGCGTGGAGGCGGGAAGTTCTAGGCCAAGGAGACCTCGAGCTTACATTGAAAGAGAACGTGAGAAGGGTCACGATCAGCTTGTCGCGGATTATTTCTCAGAGGACCCACCGCCAGTGTACCCAGATGCAGTTTTCAGAAGACGGTTCAGAATGCGAAGGCCATTGTTCTTACGCATTGTGAACCAACTCTCAAGCGAGGTCGATTATTTCATGCAAAAGCCCGATGCCACTGGTAGGCTTGGCCTATCTGCATTACAAAAATGTACCGCGGCTATGCGCATGTTGGCGTATGGCGTAGGTGCGGATGCGGTTGATGAGTATCTTCGATTAGGAGAAAGTACAGCCAGGCTATGCTTATCCAATTTTGTGGATGGTGTCATAGCTTTGTTTGGTAATACATACCTTCGGAGACCAAATACAACAGATATACAACGCCTTCTTCATGTAGGAGCACAACGCGGATTCCCGGGTATGATCGGTAGCATCGATTGTATGCACTGGGAATGGAAGAATTGTCCGACGGCATGGAAAGGCCAGTTCGAAGGCAAAGATGGAAGACCAACCATCGTGTTAGAGGCAGTAGCATCATATGATCTATGGATTTGGCATGCATTTTTTGGCACCCCAGGTACGTGTAATGATATCAATGTTCTTGATCGTTCTCCTGTATTCGATGATGTGCTACAAGGGATATCTCCACCAGTTAACTTTGAAGTCAATGACCATCAATATCATTTAACCTACTATCTAGCTGATGGTATTTATCCAAACTGGGCGACTTTTATACCATCTATCAAGCTCCCACAAGGAGAGAAGGCTAGGTTGTTTGTTCAATACCAAGAGGCTACTAGAAAGGATGTAGAACGAGCGTTTGGAGTCTTGCAAGCCCGATTTTCCATAGTTAAAAACCCAGCACTTGCATGGGATATTACTTTGGTAGGGAGGATAATGAGAGCTTGTATAATCCTTCACAATATGATAGTGGAGGACGAGCGAGAGAACTACATTCTTTCCTTTGATTTGTCGCAGTTCGATCAAGTTGAGGATACCGACACTTCGTATTCAAATAGGCGACCCGTCCCCATGGAGAAATACATTGAAAAGCGAACGCAACTTCGGAATAAAATTACACACTATGCACTGAAGCAAGATCTGGTTGAACACATATGGCAAAAGTTTGGAAATGGCTCTTAGGAAAATTAAAATTTTCTTCAAGCATTTCATGTAAGATTAAGAGTACTCTTTGTATTTTATTTTTATTACTTTTGTATTTCGATGATTTTCCATTTCATGTATGATGGAGAGTACTCTTTGTATTTTATTTTTATTGTTTTTGTATTTCGGTGGTTGTTTTGTTCCAATAAAGTTGTTTGCATTAAATTTTATTATCTAATTTTACATTTTGGATATTTTTAAAAAAAAATTATTATATACTATTATTATATTAATTAACGCAAAATATAATACATATATATAGATAATATATAACATATTATTAATATGTTTATTTAAATATATAATAGATAATAATTGGTGAAAAGTAAATTAAGAAACTCTAGAAACTTATATTGATGTGGACGAAAAAGTAAGATGGGGTTTTTAAGGAGAGAGAAAGTGATAAAGTGATATTAAGAAACTCTAGAAACCCGCATGGATGCGGATGGTCTAAGTTAATACACAAGTGGTTGAACTTTATATGTGCAATGTATAGACTTAAACGATCGATAGTGAGTGTTGTTATATAAATGTTTGATCTTATCTATATAGTGATAAATGTGCCTAGTTGTGTCACGGATGAAATTAACCTCCAAATTAATTAAGATTAATTTGAGTTTATATTGTGTCAATGTCATTGATGTTGAGACTTGTAACACCGTGTAAGAAAGATATAGAAGTTGTTAATTGATAATTCTATGGTTGGATATAAAATAACTATGGCCGTTACCTTGTTTTGGAATGTGATTTTAATTAGCATATGGTTGTCATATATACAAATTTAATCATAGTTTGTCCATCAATCGATTCATCTTTCTTGACCGACGACACCTTAACAAAGATACTTCTTTTATTTTGTTCTTTTAAATATTTTGCGTCCAATATAGACCCAGGCAAATGCAGGCTTATTAATTCGAATCGAGTTGCTAAGGATAAAGATTAACAGATAAAGTACGTTGTTTTCATCTACACTAAATTGATTTTCTCGCACGTGGTTGCTTTTCGTTGCATCAGACGATTAGATCGCTTTTTGAGAGATATAAAAGGATAATTGTTCTGTATGGGAAACATGATCCAAACCTAGTATATAAGATCGAATTAGGTTTGACCATACATCTGTTGCATCTGCTTGTATGAACTTGTAAACTTCTATGTTATATTGTTGGCCCATCGAAATTTATCATTAGTATAATTGATTCGGATTTGCTCAAGTCTAAGAAAAATTATTAAAAGACAAGGATCAAATACAAAGGAGTTATATTCAGACTGATTGATCAACAATTGTTGAGAGATATGAAAGAATAATTGTTACATATAAGAAATGTGATCCCAGCAGCCTAGTATATAAGGACGGTGACTTTACTCATATAAATAATTGATTTAAAAATAGAATCTCAATGAACTTATGTGTTAAATAAGAGTTAACATACATCTGTTGTATCATGTATGCGTTTGTATGAACTTGTGAAATCCCGCGTTATATTGTTGTCCCATCCAAATTTATCACCATTTTTTTTTATCAGAAATGAATTCAAAATACTAAATGTAAGTCTGATAAATCGAAAGGGCACACAAAGCGCCATATAAACAATCGTCATGATACAACTTATAAACACAACTGTGACGAAAGAACTGATATTCGAACAAATAACAAGATCGACACACACAATTTATCGTGGCTCACCAAATTGGCTACATTCACACTGAGAGATTTCATTAAGGAGCTTCCCGAAACTAGACGGGGATTACAAGATGTGTCACCCACACTGACTGATAAACGATAACCCTGTAAACATAGAATACCGTGACTGAACCACCACTAGCCCGGACCCTCTATTGGTCGGGGCCTTGCCCCCTAAACCCATGACGGTTACCAGTCACTCAGTCAGGACTCAACTTAATTGTGTTCAATACTTTTAGGGCTTTGCCTATAGGAGATTATATAACTTAAAATAAATCTAATCATACTAGGATAAATCTATCAATAAGGCGCGAATAGATCGATAAACCTAATTCTATCTAAATTAGGTTTATCAATAAAGCTCAAATCTAAACCAATTAGATTCAAGACATTCTAACAAATCTCCACCGTGCCTTGAATGTTCATAGATGTACCGAACGCATTTGACAATGCTATGATATACTAGAATCTCCACATTGACTTGAATCCTCTCAGATGTACCAAATGCACTGTAACGCTAGATGTACGAGATGCAATGCAATGTAGATGTACTGGATCCTCATCAGAGCTCTTAGTGATGACACCATTTACAAGACACACCATAATGGTAGAATACGTCTTCTCCTCCAAATCGGATGCCTCAACGCTTTCTTCCAGATTCCTCGACAGTTGCCTCTATCGGCTCTATTGCGAAAACAGAGTCCGCATCTTGATATGCCAAAGACTGAAACTGCTCCGCCTTCTCCATTAAAGTGACCATCTCAATAGTTCCGCCCTTGCTCGACAACGACCCCATAATCCCCGTTGCCTTTGATCTGTTAGAGACTAAAATTGTTCCTCCGTGTGAACTTGTCAATCATGATGTTCAAAGTAGACATCTTTCTCACCGGATAACGAACCCCGAAACCTTGCTCTGATACCAGTTTGTTGTAACGAGAATAATAAAAGATAAGAAAGACACAAAGATTTACGTGGTTCGACAACGATGTGTTACCTACGTCCACGGGTAGAGAACCTATTTTTTCGTCTACTCTAATACAAAACTTGTACGTTTCTACCCATGAACGTAGGTTACAACGTAAATCTCTGTGTCTTCCTTCTCTTTTATCATTCTCGTTACAACGCAACAATTAATTCGGATTCACTCATCTGTAATAAAAAAAATCATTAAAGAAAAGGGTCAATATAAGAGATTCAAACAGCTGATTGATCAAACGCAAATGGGTTGTTGAATTGCATATAATCATATTCATATATAATGTTAATGTAGCCTTAATCCATGACCAACATTCAAATTAAGAACACACCACAACAAAAATCAATGAATGATGACACTCTTTAATTTGTCTGGTAATTGATCACAATTGGCTTGGATTTCGTCATGCCTTATCTGCTTTCTGATCATCATCCCAACACCACTTGCCCAATCTTCAATTAAATATATTAGGGGTGGGCATGGGACGGGATGGGATTGGGGTGATTCCGCGTCCCGTCCCGCGTATTTTTTGCGGGACGAGATCGGGACGGGATTGGATTATTTTTTTTCAAATCCCACCGGGTCTTATCCCTCACGGGACGGGACGGGATCGGGACGGGACGGCATTTGTCCCTCATAAAAAAAATTAAAACACAATAAAAAAATAACATAGAAATGTGTAAATTAAAGTCATAATAATCCCATTACAACAACAAAATAAAAAAAAAACAGTAGGAAGTGGCTTGATTATATACATCTAGCTTTGATTAAAACAGTAAGTAGTAGCTTAAAAACTAACAGTAGGAGTAAAAAACAGTAGGTTAAAACGTATTTTTATACAGTATGTTTTTATTTTAAATTTTAAATTTTGAGTTTAAATAAATATTAAGGTATAATATAAATATATTCATATATATATTTATTAATTTTAATTATATATATATATATATGCGGGACGGGACGGGATTTGCAGGATGCGAACTCTCCGTCACGCGTCCCGTCCCGCATAATTTTTGCGGGACGTACGGGATTGAGATTTTTTTCTCTAAATCCCACCGGGATCGGGACGGGATCGGGACGGAATGCGGGACGGGACGGGATTTGCGGGATTTGTGCCCACCCCTAATATATATTAACATTGTTTTTTTTTTAATTACTTAGTTTAATTAATTCGCCGTTTTAAAAAAACAAAGATTTTGCCATACATTATGTGCTATTGCTTCTTACTATACCTGTCAAAACACAACCCGATCCGGTGACCCGAGTCGAAAAATTTCCGATTCGAACCCGAAAATTTTGACTTGAAATTTTTTTTCGACCCGAACCCGAAAAACCCGAAATTTTTCGGGTAATCTGGGTTTCGACTCGGTGACCCGATTGACCCGGTAATTTTGACTCGATTTACCCAATTGACCCGGTTGATTTATAATTATATATAATTAATTTTTTTTATATATAATTAAAATTTATCACAAAATTATCAAATTATGATTTTTTTAATTTAAAAAAGAAAAAATTGACAAATCCGAAATCGACCCGAAATGACCCGAAACCCGGTCAAACCCGGGTTCGAGTCAACCCGAAAAACCCGGAATCCATTTTACCCGAGACCCGTTTTACCCGAAATCGACCCGAATGACCCGTTTTACAGGTCTACTTCTTACTGTATATTATTGTAATTGTCTTGTGCACAATCTATTTAAATATAGGGAAATTCCGTTTGGTACCCCCGAGTTTTTGACAATTCCGGATGGTGTCCCACATTTTTTTTTTGTCCGGATGGTACCCCTGAGTTTTGTCAAAAGTCCGGCCCATGCCCAAAACTCATAGTTTCTTCTTTTTAATGAATAAAACCACCCATTATTTTTATTTTTTCATAAATATGCCCATTTACTTTTAACATTGAACAAAACTACATATTAATTAACAAAATTCAACACAAAAGTGACAAAACCAACTTTATTTTTTAAAATTTTACAAAATCACATATTATTTCCAAAATTTTTATTGCAATATTTGTAAATGTGATTGATCAATATTTCCAAATTTTTTATTGCAATATTTCCAAAATTTTTTATTGCAATATTTTTAACACATATTATTTTTCAAAACAATATTTAACTTATATCTCATTAACTTTAAACATTTGTAAATGTGATTGATCAATTTAACCAAATGCTTGATTATAATTTTTTTTAAAAAGAAAAGTAAATTTTATTTATTTATTTTTCTTCTTGTAAAAGAAAAATATAATAAGAGATTAATCATTCTTATTTTATTAGGTTTTATGTATTCCAAACAAAAGAAATGAATAACGCCTTCTTTTATTACACAAGAAATGATTTTGTGCATTTTTTAAAGCATAAAGGGTGGTTATACACAAAGTATGGTTTTACAAAGTATTTTTTTATAATGTATAGGTTAACAATTTTTGTTCACATAATAAGATAGTGGATTTGTGCAAAATTTTGTAAATAATGGGTGATTATGTACATGCAATATTTGACAAATAATGAGATTTATTTTTTATAAAATATGAAAAATATGTAACGGATCTTTTGTGTAATGTCAAAAATAATAGTTGATTTTCTTCAAAAAAAAATTTGGAAAGAATGGGTATTTTTTGCTACAACTTTGGCAATAATGTGTGATCTTATTAATTTTAAAAAATAAAGGTGATTTTGTCAATTTTGTTTTGAATTTAGTTAAATGATAAGTAGTTTTGTTTAATGTTAAAAGTAAATGGGCATATTTATGAAAAAATAAAAATAATGGGTGGTTTTATTCATTAAAAAGAAGAAACTATGAGTTTTGGACTTGAGCCGGACTTTTGACAAAACTCAGGGGTACCATCCGGATAAAAAAAAAGTGTGGGACACCATCCGGAATTGTCAAAAACTCGGGGGTACCAAACGGAATTTCCCTTAAATATATACTGATATATGATCAGAGTCGACGACAAAATTTAGTGTCTAGTGGGTTTAATTAAAAAACAAATTAAAGTCAAAAACTTTTTGGGTGGGTGATAATTAGATTGTTTTGGATCTGCTGGGCTGCTGCATATAATCTACTCGATCAACAACACGTGCTTAAACATTATATATTTGTGATCGATATACATTGCAAAAACAATCTCTTAGCCGTCAAAAAGTTATGACAAATTATATATAAAAAGAGTACAAAAAACAAATTTTAGTTCCGTGCTAAATGATGATGAAAATGGGATTCAAACTTGATGTACATTTTGGGAAATGACATGTTCAACTGCTAATTGTTTTTATGCCATGCATTAAAGAATAAAGACTATTCATCACCGTGTTTACATCTGAATCGAATGCTATATGACCCATTTAAGGGGTTGACCCTCCCACTCACAAGCGACTTTATGTTTCCAAGAGGATTCAAACTTAGAAGTGGCCTCTTGACATGAGATGTTAAGTAGCCCCACAACAACTACACGAACTTGTGATATGATTGGTTTTCGATTTAATTAGTCATAAGAATATACGTACGTATGGTGCAATTAGCAAATTTATACATATCTTTGCTAACTAGGGAAATTAAAATCATTCAAATGAGTCATTTTCATCCTTAATTGGGATTAATTGTGATAAAATAAAACAACCAAATTAAAGATGATTTCAAAAAAAAAAAAACCAAATTAAACAAGTTATATATATCGAATCGATACTTATATATATATCCATTGACTTTGACCAATTCAGAATTCAGATAACACACATATGCAATCAAATCAAATTCAATTTAGACTAATCCCTTTGATAAATTCCCATTAATTCACATCGCAATTCACTTGAAATCTGCTGCTCGTACTTGTCTAGTTGGCAGGAAAAAAGGCCTATTTCGACCCTTTCGAAATTGGTTGCCAAACTTAGCATCAATTTTGAAGGTTGTGGAAAATATTAAAAGTCAGTTGTGGATCCCATTACAAGGATTGGGGGTGGCTACATTTTCAGGATAGAAATTAATATTTTAAAACGTTAATTTGTCAGAAATTCAAGAGTATATTTTCTTTTTGGAAAATGTTAATAAAAATGGTTTATTTTAACTACAATTTTATGTATGTCTTCAAAAAAAAAAAAAAAATTTCATAGATGACACAAAAAAAAAAAAACTTTTGATTTTTAATTTCCCCAACTTGCAAGTAGAGGTGGCAATCGGGCGGGTCGGATCGGGTTCGGGTTCGGTTAGTCGGGTTTCGGGTAATTCGGGTAATTCGGGTTTCGGGTCATTCGGTTTCGGGTAATGTCTAATAATTTGGTCATTTGATTGGGTCGGGTTCGGGTTTCGGTTGTATCGGGTTTCGGTTGTCTCGTGTTTCAGTTATTTCAATATTCATTTTGAAAAATTTACTAGAATGTATCTTAAAGTTCGAGTTATATCGGGTTTCGGTTGTAACGGGTTCAGGTCTTAATGGGTTTCAGTTGAATCGGGTTCGGTTTATTCGGATTTGGGTGAGTTTCGGTTATCGGTTATTCGGATATCGGGTCCAAAATGGGTCGGGTTGATCGGTGTTCAAAACAATCGGTTCCGGGTCGACCGGGTCGGGTTTTCGGGTTCTGGTCGACTTTTGCCAGCTCTACTTGCAAGCCAAATGGTCCAGGTCCTCCAAGATCCACCACTAAATCAAGTAATGAGTCGTTTAAAGTGTTTGTTCTATTATTTGCAACTCATTTTTTATATATCGAAACTAGTGGTTTAGGACTTGTTTGTTTAGATAACTAGAGAATTGAAAGATAAGGTATTAAATTTTACACATAAAATGTATATGATCATCATTTTTTGTGAGTTTGGAGGAGAGAATGTGGGATTATTAGCCCATCCTAAATGTATTAGTTGATTATGGACTATATTCATAAGGGTAATCATTACCTTTTCATTGATGACAACAAACTACTGACCAATTCATGAAACCAAATAAGAGTTGGGACAAAGAAAAATCAAGTAACTATCTCCCATCGAATATTGTGGATAAAATTCTAGATGTCTATATCCCTTCCAATGAAATTGAAGATAGATTATATATACTGAAAACCAAGTAAAAATGAGTGGTTCTCTACCGCTAGCGCTTTAGACCACATCACGAGAACCAGAAGGATTAATTCCGACTTACTAGACTCGATTTGAAAAATTGATTGTCCGCCTAAGATAAAAAATTTCCTCTGAAAAAACCTACTAAACGGAGCCCCGACAAAAGTCAGATTGCAAGGTAAAGGAATTCATATGCCTTTGGAATGCCCCTTTTGCTCCTATCATGAAGAAGATAACACATATCTCTTTACAGAATGTCAGATCTCCTTGTCTTTCATTGGGAGATTAGATAGGCAAATTGAACGTATGATCCGGAACACTGACAAAGAAAATAAGTTATATAAGGATATAATCTCGGAAATATTCCACCAATTATCAACAAAACATAAATCGATCCTTGCCGTCGCTCTTTGGGGTATATGGTCGATGAGAAACAAAATAATTTTTGACAACAATGATATCAGAGCGATGGAAGAATGGATAAAAAATATAAAACAATATAGGATTACTTGGAGAAGAGCACAGACTGCGGAGCAAGAGGACGAAATTGACACATTAAGACCAAACTCCCAAAAAATGAGAAAGCCAAAACAAAAAATAATTAAATAGGGAAAACCTGCTGATGAGTTTGTTAAACTTAATTTTGATGGTGCTCGGACTAGTTCGGATCGTGCTGCTTCTAGTTTTGTTATCCGTGAAGACCCTGATAGTCATGGAAGGGTTCTCTCATGTGGTGCTCGTAGCCATGGTATGGTGTCTGCTGTGAAAGCAGAATGCTATGGTCTCATTGCCGGTCTTCTGGAAGCTTCGAACCGGGGATTCACTCGGCTGGTGGTTGAAGGCGACTGCCTGACCGTCATCAATATCTTGTGAGGACTTTGGCAGTGCCCGTGGGAGATCGAGATGGCGATTTCGGATGCCCTTGGACTTTGCGGATCTTTCGAGAGTGTTACCTTCGCGCACATATTCAGGGAGGGTAACCGGGTGGCTGATCGGTTGGCGCATATGGGCATGTCCTCGCATTTCGTCGCCGATTGTGTTCCTCCTGAGATCGAAGAGTTTGTCCGTTGGGACTCTATTGGGCGGTGGATCAATCAAAATTGATCATCCCCAAATCTTTGCCTTGTATAAAAAAAATAAAAAAATTACATTTTCACACCAAAAAACAAACAGGTAAATGCTTCATCACAAGAAGATACCCTGTTTTCAAGATTCGTTTTCCGAATCTTAGGTTAAGAGTGAAGGATCTCGACCAACTTACCAGTTACTACTTACTACGCTCCTTGTGGGTATTTGCAACTCATTTTCTAGTTGTCTTTCCTTTTTTACAACTTAACCTTAAAAGTTCGTTGTTGAGAGAATGAAATATGTGAAGAGACCAAAAAGAGTCCCACATCGATAATATGAACAAAGAAGCCTTAATATATAAGCTAGTGAGTTACTCCTCCTATTGTCAATTGGTTTTAGGATGGAACCCCGCTCGACTTATGTATTAGGCTATTAGTGCAAGGGCGCATGTGTGCACATGACCCCCGATCCCGATTCCCAACGGGCTTCAGTAGTGGTATTTTTCTTAACTACCCGTTAAATTTCACAAATATATGTTTAGTGTGTAAAGCTTTTAAGGGTGAGTTCATATTGTTTACCTCAAAACAGTTTGGAGTGGATTGTGGTCCTGTGGATGTATTCAACTTAGGGTTTTTCTTATAGTCAAAACCTCACATGTTTGGTGACGCTCTATAAAAGATTAAATGAGAGGAGAGCAAAGGCCTATTTTGTCAAAATTTGAGATATAATTTGGTAGGCTTAATTTGTGCAATGGAAAACTCCAGTAGAGTTATGAAAAAACTCAAATCGGTAATTTTTTTTTTAATTTTTTCTCACAAAAATCGAGCTAAAAGAAAAAAAAAAGGAGAAAAATAGGATTCGTGGAAGTAGGGTTATTAAATCTTTATGTCCATCGATTTTTAAATAAACTGACTGAGTTCTTCTCAACTCTACCATTACAATTTTTTAAAAAGTCTAATGGAGCACAAATTTAGGTTAAGCAGTTCCAAAATCATGCATGCCCTTAATTATTTGGTCCATTTTGCACAAATTAACCTTTATTAATTTTGAAAATTACATTTAATCACTCCTTAATTATATGTTTTTTAAATATAATTCTTCAAGTTTTTAAAAATGTATAATACAAGGGGTGAGCAAAAATCCCAGTGCCATCTATCCTGACCCCAACGCGACTTTGGAACAAAAATACCAACTTTGCGGAGGCCGGAAACAAAGGTCGGAAGCTGTTTTCATCTCTGCAAACGTTGTCAGAGAGAGGAGATAAGAAGAACATAAGGAAAAGGGAGAGAAGAATATAGGAAGAGGGAGAGAAGGGAGAAAAATGAGAAGTCTAGATTTGTGTACTTTGGACTGCCCGATCATGGACATTTGCTTAATTTAATTTTTCCGTTGACATTTGTTTAATTAAGTTAAGAAATTGAGCTTATTTCCTCAATTTTTATCCCTCCATATATTCTATATTTTATGTTTTATCATATTATTTGCTAAATTCAATCTCTATATATCCATCAATATATATGGTCCCAACTCCCAATTAAGCCATAATCATGATTAAATTTTATTTTATTTAAATGGGATGACTTTAAATTAAATAAAAATTTTATTTATCCAAATATCCTATCAATTTTTTTTTGGCTAATTTTAGTAGGTGTGTTAATAAAAAATTGATTTATATCAAAACAAATTAAAATAATATTGTATATAAATTGATATCTTCTTCTTGTGTGATGGACTATTATTTTTATGTTAATTAATTAGTTTTAATCAAATCCTCACACCTATACACATATTTTATAAAAAAATATGTGTACAAGAATGCAAATACTTTTAAAATTTACGCAGAAAATAGAGTAAATTAAATTTACGATATTGTATTAGAATCTATTTTATATACATAAAATAAATTATGGACGGACACCGTATTAGTTTTAAGTTCACAACCACCTATAAAATATATTAAGGGCATGTTTGGCATGCACATTTTTTAATCTAGCTTAAGATTATAATCTAGATGAAGATTGTAATCTAAATGAAAATTGTAATCTAGCTTAAGATTATAATCTAACTTAAGATTGGACATCTTTTTTGGTATGACAATTGATTATTCAAGCTTTTTGGAGATTAAATGATAAAATTACCAAAATGAGTATCAATAAATGAAAGAAAAAAATGAGTCTATTTTATCATATGCATGAGTTTACAAACAGTCATATTTGGCTAGGGCTATAAAGTACTTTTAAAAAGTAAAAAATACATGAATTTAATTGGTAGATAAATTTGGGATTTATTAAAATCTTATAAATTAATAATGAGTAATTTAATTTTCTTACATAAAGATACTTTTATAAATTGTGGATTTCAAATTAAGGATGAATATTGCTTTGAATATATTGAGACGAGCATGACAACTTTTACGACATTTTATAAATTGTGGATTTCAAATTAAGGATGAATATTATTTTGAACATATTGAGATGAGCATGACAACTTTTACGACATCTTTAAATTAAATAAAAAATTTGAGTTGCATTATGTAATTTAAGTAGGTAAAAATTTTATAGTTCGAATAATAGCGGGCTAATTTTATAATTTCTCATAAATCATAATCTAACCTAATCCTAAAACTTAAAAAGCCCGTATAAAAACTAAAAAGGGCTTCCTCCTTTCACCCATGGCCGCCCCTCTCTGTTCACACATCTCCAGTTCTGCTTCTCCTTCAATTCAGCATCAAACCCGAAACACACTTCCTCCCTCCTCCTTCCATGGCTCCAGATCCGGAGGGGACGCCGCTGGCTGTCCAAATCTCGCCTTGTCCACCATGGGTTGTAGAGAAATTGAAGAGAGGAGAGGGACAATTTCGTCCTTTCCAAGTTTGAACGCTCTTCCATTTCATCTAACGCTTTCAACCGGGAGCTGCAGATAAACCGCTTGCAGAGCGTCTGCAAGAGATGAAGAGATGGCGTTTTTGAAACGCTGCTTTACTGCCAAACATGAAAATCCGAAGCGTTTTGAAAACGCTATACAAAACGCTTTATCCAACCCTTTAGAACGCTGTTGCCAAACATGCTCTAAGTAGTAATATTTGCTAAAGTTAATATTTATGCCACACTTTTGGTGTGGGCGCCGAAAATGTTAAAACAATTTTCTATGAATAGTTTCCACGGTTGATGAATATGAAGGTAATTAATTAATTAATTAATTATGCATACATCTATAGGTTGAATTTTAGTACATAGTGTGATCGATCTTTAACAAATCAGTGCAAGAATTCAACGTAATTACGTTAGGTTGAAATAGTAATTTTTTAAATTAATGTAATTCAAGTTTATGTCTTCACGTAAAATTAACAATTTTTTTTTACGGAGACGTGTACGAACTTTGCATTCATAAGGTTTGCTATATCAAGAAAACATTTTTTTTTTTTGACAATAGGCAAGAATTAGATCGATAGAGCGATCTCGAAGTCATCAACAGATGGTTTGAACGACCCTACAAAGAGGGTCACCAGTCAAAAAAGAAAAAAAGCAGTAGCCTAAATCTACTATTACAGTTACAGATAAAGATAAAATTAAAACATCTAAAACTTGAGCCTTCTTCTTGAGATCAAGACTGGTCTCTTAGATGGTTGCATGCGTTGAGTTTAACAAGGTTGGCTTAAAAAGCAATGATGGTTGCAATTTTGATTCCGGATTTGGTGATGACTTAGCACGAGGAAGGCTCCAACCACGGAAAGTCCATCACCAAGTTGTGGCTGCCATCTGAACAAATACTGACAAACAAAAAAATTAGTTGTAAACAATACGGAGTATTTGATAAAGAAATTATGGGTTGTTTTTATAGAAAAAAAAGTTAAAAGTTGTATGAGGATTTGTAAGTGGTAGTCGTACAGACAGAAGTTGATTTTGAGATTGGATGAAAAGTTTTATTTGGGATTGGAAAACTGTTTTTTTTTTTGTGTGTGGATTTGTGGCTCAATCAGAGGATGAAAACAGAGAGGAAGGAGGGGTGTTGATGGAGGAGGGGGAGGGAAGGAAGTCGCCGGAGAAGGGGGAGGGCAGTCGGCCAGGGAGTCGAGGAGGGTCGACTGTAGTCGGCACCCCATGGCCCATCGCGGTCAGGATCGGGAGCCTCAGGCAGCCAAGCCATCGCATGCAGTGGTGGAGGACGGACGGGGGCGGTGGGGATATATAGTTGCACCAGAATGTCGGAGGAAGGGAGAAGCGGTGATGGCGGGGGCTTGGACAGGGCGTCGCTGTGAAAGAGAGTCAGAGGCAGTGGGCTGTCTTGCGGACCGTCAAGGAAGAATCCGATACCCATAAACTGCAACGGCGGCGGAAAGATCTGGATGAGTTGACGAGGAGGGAGATAGGTGCTTTTGAGATTGTTGCACAGACCATCGGAGTGGAGAACCGCTGGAAGCGGCGGCGATGGCGGCTTGAGCAGGGGTGGTGAACGGAGATCCAAAAGGGATGGGTTTTGGGTTTTTTTTTTGGAGGAATTATGGGTTAGGGTATGTTTTGTGGGTTGTGCAGGTGATGGTGGAGTAGTTGGTGATGTGGGTCGCGGCCGGCCGGGAAGGCAGCCGGAGATGTGGAGAGACTACATGGGGTGGCAGATATGGTTTACTCATAGAGAGCGTTTTGCTAGCTAGAGGGCCCTTAGTTGTCTAGTTATCAACCCTCAAGAAAACAAATCTTGAGGGGTAGAGGTTGACCGGTGGATATGTCATATGAGGCTTTTTTTCCCCCAAATTGCATACTTCAAGCGACTTGATCAAAGTTACTTCATGAGTGTGTTTGGATTTCATTGCATTTTAATTATAATTTAATTAATTTACCTCGTTTTATCTGAGCATTTGATTATAAAAATAAAAATCTCATAAAAATCGAGGTAAAACAGTAATTTAACTAAATAATCACATAAATTGAGATAAAATAATTGTATTATAATTAATATATTGTGGAATCTAAAAACATCATAATTTAAACACCTTAAAATTGTGTTAACCAAACACCGCCTTATCATTTTGCATTATAATTATAATGCATTTGGAATCTAAACACACCCCACATTTGAACCAATTAAGGGGAGATAATTATCTGTCCCCTCTTATGTTCTCGCTCACAAACTCTTAATTAAAATTAAAATTAAATAAAATATAAAATAAAATAAAAAAACTAAAAAACTAAAAAATAATGAAGAATTTTATGAGTAGGAAGAGGGAGATAGGCTAGGAAAAGACCGAGGACAGAGGATTTGGACCCAGGTTTTCTATTGTTTGTTCTTTCTTTTCACCGTTGACAATGAGCCATGAGTCCCATGACCCCCTAAGCTTAGGGCTGTTACTTGAGCCGAGTAGCTCGAGCTCGGCTCGGGCTCGGCTCGGAAAAAGCTCGACTCGGGCTCGCTCGAATTAAATATATATGAGCCAAGCTTGAGCAAAATTCTAAGCTCGAGCTCGGCTCGAGTAGCTCGTATAACTCATTTTATGGGTGAAATTACAGTTCTCCCCCTATGTTTTATTTAACCCCATGTAAATAGGTTTTATTTAACCCCTTGTAAATAGGGCGTATATCTCGTTTCGTAGGTGAAATTACAGTTCTGTCCCTAGGTTTTATTTAACCTCTTCAACTAAAGAATCTGTCAGCCGCTTTGCCTTTTGGACTCCATTCAATTTGAATCACAGATCTACATTTTGTGAGTAGCTCGAGCTCGACTCGGCTCGGCTCGAGAAAATGAGGCTCGAGCTCGACTCGGCTCGGCTCGAGAAAATGAGGCTCGAGCTCGACTCGGCTCGGCTCGAGAAAATGAGGCTCGAGCTCGAGCTCGGCTCGTTTGTAAACGAGCCAAGCTTGAACACCCACTACACGAGCTCGTTAGCTCGTATATCAGCCCTACCTAAGCTACACTAAAAGAGCAAATGTTCATGAATCATTTATTTATTTATTATTCACCCTTGACAAAGTATATGTTTTTTGACTTTTCAACACGTATTTTTAGGAGCTAAAAATATATATAATATATTAACTTTTTTTTTACAATTTAATACTAATTATCAACAAATATTAAGTTGTAAAAAAATAATTAAAAAAAGTTGATATTTTATATAGCTTTTAGCTTCTTAAAATATGTGCTGAAAAGTCAAACGACATGTATTTTGGATCGGGGGGAGTATTTACTCTGTTCCTTATTAAATAACTTTTTACTATCTATGCACATTTTTTAAGGTGATAAAAACTATAGAGTATATAAATATCTATTTTTTAATATTTTTAAAATAATCTCATACTTAATAGTAATAATTATAATGTTATTAAAAAAATGAATAAAAATGATATTTTTATATTTTTTACCTTTATAAAAAAACGTGTATATATGACTTGAAAATGTCAAATAAAAAGGAACGGAGAGAGTATTGATAAAACAAAAGATTTGAATGAGGTCCTAGCTAGTCTGAGTTGGGGCTCTGGTGTATGGTGTTGGGTCTGACTGGGGTCGAGGCGGTGTACATCGAGGCGATCGACTCCGTGTTTCGGAAATTTCCTTGGATGTTCATCTTCATCAGCCACATGGACTCCTAATGTTGACCGCTTTTTGTATTGCACCGTTTTTTATTTTTCGTTGTATCTTTTACGGTTTGTCGTCTGCCAACTTTATCGATCTCTCGAGGCGTCAGATATGTCTAATCTTCAAATTATTACCTAATAAATAAAAAAAGGTTTGAATGAGGTGGATCTCCGCTAGACCACTATGAAACCTCCAAAGGAGAAAGCTGATTGGATCAATTGAATGTTGTATCATACAACTTGTATGTGATCTTGTCAATAATTCAACTAATTTCACAGAAGACAGGTAGACACAATATCGCCTCAACAGTTAACACGAGGAATCAATACTCGGTTATTCAACTCGAATAATTAAAAGCCCTAGAAATTGCCCACCGCAAATTGACTAATTAGCTTGATTAATTAACTAGTTTGTGGTTTCACCGCGGGTATGTATAGTTAGGGGTGTTATGTGAACACGAGTAGCTCGAATTCGACTCGTACTCATTCGATAAAAACTTGACTCGAACTCGTTTATTTTCTAAACGAGTCGAGTATAAGCACATTTTTAAACTCGGTCCAAAGCTCGACTCGTTTGAATTAAACTCGAATAGCTCGAATTTTATGGAATTTCTAAAATTTTCTTTAAGTTACTGTATAATGAGCAAGTAGAATTGGCTAAAGCTCGAAAAAAGCTCGGCTCAAACTCGCTCATTCCCTAAACGAGCCGAATATGAGCATATTTTTAAGCTCTATTCAAAATTTAGGCTCGGCTCGAGCTCGTTCATATTCTAAATGAACTGAATATGAACAAGAATTCTAGTAGTGTAAGGACCATAGAACTTGGAGCTGAGCTTGACATTTCTTCGAATTGCAACAGACGCCTGTTTGTAAGGTTGCAGTTTGACGAACACCCAATCTCCAATATTGAATGATCTATCAATTCTGTGCGTATCAGCAAAATTCTTCATGCGAGCTTGGGCTTGTTGAAGATGATCTTTCAATTGCTTAACCACCTGCTGGCATGCAACTAACCAATCATCAACTGGCGACCTGGATGCAGACAAGGTAGGAAGGCCCAGTTGGCTCGGAGGAAACCCATACAGTGCTTCAAAAGGAGTCATTTTGATAGCTGAATGGGCAGTGGTGTTGTACCCCCATTCTACTAGAAACAACCACTAACACCACTTCTTCGGATTGCTCGAAGTCATGCACCTCAAATAAGTCTCAAGGCAACGATTTACACGTTCTGTCTGCCCATTAGACTAAGGGTGATAAGTAGTGCTCATGTCTAAATGAGTGTGTAAGGCCTTGAACAAATGTTGCCAGAATTGACTGACGAAAACCTTATCACGATCAGAGACAATGCTAGTAGGTGTGCCATGGAGTTTATAAACATGTTCCATGAACAAGGAAGCCACCTTAGCTGCCGTGAAAGGATGACATAGAGCAATGAAATGTGCATACTTAGTAAGTCTGTCCACCACTACCAGGATAGTGTCTTTGCCCTGAAAATGAAGTAAGCCCTCCACAAAGTCCATACCGATGTGGCTCCAAGGTTTCTTATGTATTGGTAAGGGCTGCAACAAACCTGGAGAAGGCACGGATTCAGTCTTGTTTCTCTGACACACATCACAGGCTTTGACAAAAGAAGTAACATCTCTTTTCAATCATTGCTAGTAGAACAAACTCTTTAGTTTGTTATAAGTAGCATGAATCCCAGAATGCCCTCCCACGGGTTCTTCATGTAGAGCTGTCAACAATTTCCTTCTCAAGTCAGATGCAGTGCCAATGAGCAGTCTTCCTTTGTATCTCACCAACACTTTTGAGATAGTAAAAAAGCCCGGATCACTAGATAAGGCTTGAGTAATGGCTTCCTGTGCTCCCTTGTCATTCACATAACCCTCCAATATCTCAATAAGCCAAGTAGGTTGTACCACAATCAAAGCAGTAGAAGAACTAGATTCAAAAATTCTTGAAAGAGCATCTGCAACTTTATTCTCCACTCCTTTTTTATAAGCAATCTCATAATCCAATCCTAACAATTTTCTCACAGCTTTTTGTTGTACTTGTGTTGACAATCTCTGATCAAGCAGGTGCTTCAATGGTTGATGATCAGTTTTGATGATAAACCTATGTCGTTCCAAATAATATCTCCATTTGTCTAATGCAAGAAAAATTGCCAAGAGCTCCTTTTCATAAACTGCCAACAACAAGTGCCTTCTTTGGAGAGCATGACTGATGAAGGCAATGAGCCTTCCCTTCTGCATAAGCACAACTCCCACCCCAGAGTCACAGGCATCAGTTTCTATCACAAATGGAGAAGAGAAATCAGGCATGGCTAAAACAGGTGGAAAACATAAAATCTCCTTCAATCTGATGAAAGACTGTTCAGCATCTACTGACCAAGCAAAATTATCTTTCTTGAGCACGTCTGTCAATGGTTTGGAAATACACCCATAACCTCTAATAAATCTCCTGTAATAGCCAGTGAGTCCCAAAAATCCTCTTAAAGCTTTGATATTTTTGGGAGTAGGCCATCTCAACATAGCTTCCACCTTCTTAGGATCAGTAGATACACCTGAAGAAGACATAATATGCCCCAAATATTCCACTTTTTTCTGGGCAAACTCACACTTAGATTGCTTGGCAAAGAGTCTGTGAGCTCTCATTACAGACAACACTTCCTTCGAATGCTTGGCATGCTCAGATACAGTTTTACTGTATACCAATATATCATCAAAAAATACCAATACAAATCTCCTCAAAAATTTGCTAAAGACATCATTCATCAAACTCTGAAAAGTAGCAGGTGCATTTGTTAGGCCAAATGGCATAATCCTGAACTCATAGTGGCCATGGTGTGTACGAAAAGCAGTCTTAGCTATGTCCTCTTCCACCATTCTAACTTGATGGTAACCAACACGTAAATCCAATTTAGAAAACACATAAGCACCACTCAATTCATCCAGTAAATCCTCTATGTGAGGGATAGGAAATTTGTCTTTGATCGTAATGTCATTTAATTTCCTATAGTCAATACAAAATCTCCAAGTGCCATCCTTCTTCTTTACTAACAATGTGGGAGATGCAAATGGACTATGGCTAGGCCTGATTATCCCACTAGCAATCATTTCAGAAACCTGCTTTTTTATCTCAGTTTTTTGAAAATATGGATACCTGTAGGGCCTTGTAGCCACTGGGGTAGCACCTTGCTTTAGTTGGATCGAATGCTCGTGGTCCCTCACATGAGACAGGTCCTTAGGCTCCTGAAAGATGTCCCCAAACTCAACAAGCACCACTACAATCTCAAAGGGTAGGTGGTCCTGTGTCTTGCTGATGCTGCAGACCTAAGCAACCTGGACAACTAACAATGAATGATCACTATGGCAAAGCTTACTCAATTCCTTCCCCGTCAACATTTTAACACAAGCAGTATGTGCATCTTTATCCTCTTTGAAACCCTTAATCACCACTTTCTTGCCCAATTTCATAAAGGAAATCTGGACCTCTATGAAATCAAACAACACAGGGTTGTATCCAGCTAACCAATATGTACCTAAAATCATGTCACACCCTTCCATTCTCAATAATCTGATGTCATGCTCATAACTACTGCCCTGCATTTCCCATACAAATGCTTTGCACACCTTGTTACTGAACATAGTTCCACTAATGGTGTTGACTTGCATGATTCCAGCTTTGCAAGCTTCAAATCCAGCTTCCTTTGCAACTCTTGAATCCAGAAAACTCTGTGTGGCGCCATTGTCAATGAGGATTGTCATCTATTTTCCTTTTACTGATCCTTTAACTTGAATTGTTCTGCCAGATTCATCACCAGTAAGAGCATGAACATACATTTCATCTTCTTGCTCATCATCTTGGCTCCAATCTTGCCCCAATTCGTCTGTCACAGGTTCTCGATCTTGCACCTCTTGTGCAATCAGACTGAACAGTGATTGAGTCTTGCACTTATGACCATGAAAAAATTTCTCTCCGCACCTGTAACACAGGCCCTTATTTGCCCCACTAGATCGCCTTATGCTCAACTCTGATGCGGCAGGTGTGGGTCCCTTGCTGGTGTCACCTGTGCCAATGGCGTTGCTCAAAGGAATCCTGGAATCCCCTTTAGAATTTGAATTCCGTGACCATGATGCACTCTTGCTCCCACTGAACTGAGATACCCCATTCAAATTTCTCCATGGCATTCTTGAAACACGAATTAAAGCTTGAACAACTTTGTAGTGAAGACGAGCTTGATCAAGAACTTCTTCCATTGAAGTTGGCCGTCCCGATTTCACCAAGGACTGAATCTCATTCTTGAGTCCACTAATGTAACTTGACACGAAATATGATTCTGTAAGTTGCGGATTGAAGGAGAGCATCCCCGCTCTTAATTCTTCGAATTTCTCATTATATTTCTTCAGATCCTCTTGCTGCTCCAATTTTTTGAATTTGCCGACTATCTCTGCTTCCCGGCGATCCCCAAACCTCATACAAATTGCATCACATAACTCATTCCAACTCACACTTGGATTCTGCATCATATACCTTGCAACCACGTATCTACTTTATCCGTGAGATACATCGCAACGATTTCCACTTGTTGCCTCGCCGAAATCTGGAAAATGCCAAAATATTTTTCACATTTTCGAATCCAATTCCGCGGTTTCTTTCCATCTAATCCCGGAAAATCGAGCTTAGGAAGTCGATTGAAACTGATATCTGTCCCATTGATTCTTGAATGATCAAGGCCGCCATTAAAACTTTGATGTCACCTAGATCCTGGAATTTCTTGATCATTCGGACCATTTCCCATCAGAGAAGCACTTCGTTGACCATTTCTTGGCCCTGACGCACCTACTCGCGAACTACCTCCCCTTTCTGGCCCCGAATGCTGCTCTTGGTGTTCGCCAAATTGAGGAGGATGACGAACGAAGTCCGCCAGTTGCTCCATCCTCTGGTCGTTCAACCTCTTGAATTCCTCAAATTGCCTAGCTTGCTCTTCCTGTATCCTTTGCAAATTTGCCAAAGATTTCGATGTAGACGCCATGTACGCCTTTGTGTCATCACGGAATTCTTGAAATTGCAGCTCCATTGTCTTCGATCTTGTACCTTCCGCCATGAAAACGCGCCTAGGAAAGAGATCTGATACCAAAAGTTGTTATGGCCCAAAGGCTTAACAGATTTTCTGTTGTTGTTGCTGTAACGAGAAAGAGAGGGAGGTGAGAAGTGTAGAATAAGGTGAGGTGAAGAGAGAGAGGTTTAGGAGGGAAGATATGATTTTATTTTTTAGTCATACCCAATGACTAAAATTAGACCATAACATACAGTTGCACAATAAACTACTAAAATAAGAGGTTAGCGGTGTATATAACTTTTTCGAATTAAAACCGTACCAAAATAAGAGGCTATACATATAAAACTATAGGAAGAGTATTTCTACGAGAGTATAATTTTAGAATATTTCTAATAGAGTATAATAAAATAGTTAATTATGAAAAAAATAATATGTTGTATACTTTATGCATTCAACTAATCTCAAATTTAATAAATTAAAGAGTATCTTAGTGTAAATTAAATACTTGCAATTTACACATACAGACAACAAAATGCCACTCGAGTAGCATCCGCATCCAGTAATTAAATGTGATTAATAAATTTGTATATTGTCGATCTTCAAATTCGTATTAAACTACCATGGATGACATTCTTCACCCTCAATTTCTCTGGTTAGGTGTAGCTACTCAAGACTCAAAAACTCTTAAACAAGGAAATATATAAACTATACATATCGATCGAATCCAATTCAAAGAGGAAAAAAACTATATATATAAAGATTTTTTTTAATTAACAAAACAGCTTTAGTCGCTTAGAAAATCAATAAATTGCGAGAATTGGAGAGCCAATGCACTATCATGGAAGAACAATGCTAATAAAAACAATTATTTTGACATTAGAATTAAATTATCTAATGCAAAATTTTATGATTCTTACAAATGTGCCCAAAGGGTACGTTGGATCAGATTAACCAATGATTCTTTTGGAATAAGGACAGAGCTATAAGCCCTTAATTGTGTGCGATAAAATATGCATGACAAAGAGATGCAGGGGCCTAGCTAAGCCAGTCTCCACAAAACAATAGATACTGTAATGCATATAATTCTCCTACTTTGTATTATGTAAGTGTAACAAACTATATCTAAGGCAAGCTAGGTAGGCAAAAGTGGGCTATGACCAGATTTGAGAAATGTAAGCCTTGGGCCATTCAAGCCCAAGCCAGAAGCCCGGCCCAACTCACCTCTCCTTCAGATCCATGTGTATGTGACACTGAGTGTGGAAGCTAAGGATGTCTTAAGTTGGAACGCTGCGTTTCAACTTAGTCCACCTCTATATATGCTCGCTTCCTAACCCTAGCTCTCACTACTTGGCGTCGTCAGTTGAAGGTAAACCCTAAATCAGAGAGAGAGAGCGAGGAAGCTCAGAGGCGCTCAGGAGAAATCTCCATTGGAGAAGTCGATCCGATCTTCCCTCCATTGGTGATCTGAAGATGAAGGTCCTGCTAGAAGAAGGAAGAAGACGAAGGAAGAAGACGAAGTCGGAGCTTAGAAGTATAGACAAGGAGAATAGAAGCATAAAACCTATCACAATAGAGATCTTTCAAAATATCACGGTGGAAGATGTGGACAAGGAGAAACAAGATACTTTTCGAAAACCAAGCAATAAAAAAAATAGACGCTTGGGCAGGAATTATAAAAAATCATATAACAACTTGGAATAAAATAAAAATAACAGAACAAGATGAAGAAGAGTTAAGTAGGACATCAAATTCACTTTTAAGGATATGCAAAAAAGCTCTCTTTTCTTGGGAGAGCCCGTACGTGATTTCTCCTTCGAGAGCCTAAACCTCCTCTGGGAGCCACCACCTTTCCTCCTCGGCCCTTGTAACCTCCATATCATCACCATCTCAGCTTGCGTGCATCCGGATTCCTCCAAGGTGGGTTCTTCGTTGCTTCTCCCTTCGTTTGCGTTTGGTCTTGTTCCCTTCGTTTCTAAGTCCTCTGTCGGCCTGGCTCCGGCCGCCTCAACACGAGCCTGGTCGCATCCGTGTTGATGTCTCTCCGCCAATTTGTTATCTCGGTGTGGCTCCTGTTGGAGGTCGTGTTCGTTTATAACCCTAAACCTGTTAATCCATCATCGGATCTCTCGTGAGACTGATTTTGAGTTGGGACTTTGGTTGTTTCCTTGGTCTCCTTCTCCATTTCTTCAATCTCCCGGGTCTAATTGGGGCTAAACATTCAGGTTTCATTTACACATCATGTGGTGTTTCTCTCGAGCGTGTAATCGGCGTCGTCTTCAACCCACCCTCTTTGGAGGTCATTCGGCCTTGGTTCCTCCCTCCCTCTCCATTCGCCCTCTCGGTGGTGGGTGGTCGGTGGCTTGGACTATGGGTCTGGCTTTTGTCGGGCCCTGAAAACCCTTGTATCGGAGATCTTCTATCGTTCCCATATTCTTTGGAGTCCCACATTCTGCCTTGTTCTTCCCTCCCTCCCGTTTCGTCCTCAGTGGCGACCTAGGTTGTTTTGGAGGCGTTTTCTTCAGTGGAGCTTGCCGGCTCAGTCGGCTGCCGCTTTCCTTTATTCGTCTCCGTCGTCTCCTGTGTTGTCTGCTCAGCTTGTTTGGGCATCTTGGCCCATAGGTAGATGCAGGTTGCCAAATGGGCCTATTTTTGTGCTTTGGGCCCAAAGCATCCCGAACGAGAACAATAAAGAAAGTAAAAATAAAATATAATTAAATTAAATAAAATAAAAAAACTATATATATTTATACTTTTGTATTTTTATATATAAATAACCCCTTGCTTGCAAGGCTAGATAACCCTCTTTTTCGAGGGTTAAAAGTCGTGTCTTTATTGGTCGGTTTTTCGGGTGTTTTCTTCAGTTAGCGAGTGGCTCTGTCTTTAGTGGTCCTGTGCGGTCTACAACTTGATTGGGTGTGCTGAGTCTAGATTCGGGACAAGTTGGGGTCGTGGTAGTGTGCAAGGGCGACTCCGTATCCGGGAGAATGGTCCTTGGAGTTTCACCTTCACTGCCCACAGGAGTGGAGTACGTTAGAGTCCTGCTCTATCACTAACCTGCGGTGCTTCCCCGTGGTGGTGCTTAATTAGCTTCGTCGCGCCCTCAACGTTTTGGTTTTAGGTCTGCTAGGTTTCTTTCATCTCAGAGTGCTTGTTACGTGGTGTATGCACCCTTTTTTCTTTTCCTGTATTTCGGATTTTTTGTACGTTTGACGGTCCTCCCGTCTGTCGACTTGTCGGCCTCTCGAGTTTCAGGTATATCTGAGCTTGAATTATTACTTAATAGAAAAAAGTAGGATACTAAAACCAAAGAAAAATGAAATAGGAAGAATGTTCGATAGAGAAAACAAAAGGAAGGTTTCTTTGAGCTCGAGTTTGATGGAGCGAAACTCCCGACAAATCCGACATGTGTAGGTTTCGTGATTAGGGAAGATTGTGGAAGTTTGGTCACCTGCGATGCTCATAGGTCTGGCTACGTTTCAGCCCTCTATGTTGAAGCCTTTAATGAGAAGTAAAATGACGTATCTATATTATATATACATGTACTAAAACCGATACTTAGCGTCTATGGGGTAAATTGTAATTGATTATAAGAAAAAAAAATTAATAAAATAATATATTGTCATAGTTTATCGAAAGTTATATAAGTCGAACACACACACACACAATAAATCATATGCACACATCCATTATATATGGTGTACTATGTTAAAAAATCTAGACCATTAAATTAAGAAGATCAACAGATGAGGTTAAAAGTAACTTTTGATTCTTCGGTGGTATTGGGAGATTATTTGTTGAATGAAATTATTCGTGGTATTGGGGGATTATTCATTAGAATAAACTTTACATTTTTTCACATTCTTTGTACAACTAATAAATATATAATTATATATGAATAATCATGTAGAAATAGACGAATAATTTTTGTGTACACGATAAGGCATGTGTACACCGTAAGGGCTTTGTACACTTGAACCAACCTATATATATATATATATATATATATATATATATATATATATATATATATATATATATATATATATATATATATATATATATATATATATATATATATATATATATATATATATATGAGATTCAATTAATGGTAGATTTAACAAAAACTTTTACCCTATAAATGTGAATTTAATTTATATTTTGGGAGAATCTAATTAAATAAAAGATATTTATATTATATATAATCGGTTGAACTAATTTTATTTATATTTATATTACTTTTTGGTGGAAAAAATGATTTATACTTAGATTATTATTATTATTATTATTCATTAAAATATTCTAAATTATTTGTATTAATATATTATCTCTACATGGGAGGGGACATACACTATTACAATAATAATTTCTTAATTGTCTACATATGATTATAGGGCATCACAAAAATAGGAAGATGTACGTGCAATAGCTTTTCCAAAATTTATTCCGGTAGGATTTTTAGGGTAGCCTTTGTATTTATGAAGTAAGGTTTCTTTTATTTATTTATTTCAATGTTAATTATGTATATAATTCAACAACAACAATAATTAAAGCAAGTACAATATTAGAGCATTACTATAATGTATATGACAAAATGTAGATCATGTCTCTACACAACGTACTTATTCTACATTGTGTCACATTACATCCATGACCTACTTTAATAATTATAGTATTATATATGGAAAATCATTAATCATTTACCCTTTCTAATCTTTAAATAAAGACTGGTCAAAATCTAAACCCACAAACAATATACAATAAAGTGTAGTAGTTGCGATTTAATTACATCTTGGCCTAGTCGGACCCCACCCACCTTCCAAATATTAAAATCCCTATTACCTACATGTTCTACAAATCATCCAAAAATTAAACCACGGTAGATCCCTATATTAATTAAGCTTGTACTCCATCCATACTATAATAAAATGTACAAGTAATTTGACTTTTTTTAAAAAAAAATATATAAAATTTAAATAATTTTTAAAATAATTTTATATCCTTTACTAAAATATAAAAAATTTAATCAATTTTGAAAATTAATTTCATATGCATTACTTATGAGTATAAATTTAAAATAAAAAATTATTATAAATTATATGTTATAGAACTTTTAATTTCTTAAACCCCTTTCAAAAGTCAAATGATCTATATTTTGAGGCGGGGAGTATACTATAATTTAGTTTTCATTGTTAGTATTATTTTTTTATTAAATAAATTATAAAGACTTTTTCCCATAATTTTAAACTTAAAAATTTATCATAAAATTTTATAGTCTTCTACATTTACGTAACGAATAAAAAATGATTATATATAATTAATATTTATTAAAATGAGTAGATGTAATCTATGGTGGATCCTTATTATTATATTAGATAAATCATAAAAATTATCTATTAATTACACCATCTCGAACAACTTCTGCAAAAAAAAAAATTCAAATTGGGAAAATAAAAGACATTTTTTTCTAAAAATATAGTTATGATGAATGCTGAAGATTTGGAGTAAACTCGCTATTTTTTTATGTTGTTCCTTATTTTGCATAATGAGATAAAAAAAAATAGTAAGAAAAAAAAAACCAAAAACTTTAAGGGTCCGTTTGGCAATGCATGTAACTTTTCAGAACTTTTAATTTTAATATCCTATAGTTTTAAATAAGTTAAATATAAGATTTTTGTTTAATTAGCTTTTGAAATTAGTTTTTTCAACAACTACCCACCGCAAACTTTTCAAAACTCTATTTATTTTCTCCTATGTCATCAGCTCATTTATATCAGTTACTCTATCAGCTAATTTACCAAACACCTCATTAACTTATAAACACTCTAATTCAACATATATTTAACACACTTAATCTATCAACTTAAGCTACAATAGAACAAAATTTGGAATCTAAATAGGTATGATCTTCTAATAAAGCCATCAAGAAAATATTATGAATAGTTTAGAGGAGAAAATATTTTCATAAACTCAAGATGGAGACACATACCAATACGGTATTATACATATAAATCGATTTAAATTTAATATGAGTACAGTACAGAGATTTAAATTAAGTGATAAATAGCTTTCAAATTTAATAGCCATAGCCGGCATGGTTGACCACCGACCCATTTTCCCCTTGCATTCATCTCAAGCAATTTCCTCCAAAATTTAAAAAAAAAAAAAAAAAAAAAGTCAAATTCAATTATCCCCTCCATGTATTTATATCCCCTCCCACCCCTCATTTCCCTCTTGTAAAAACTGCTCAAACACCCCTCCAAATCGGCCCTTTTCCACCGCCGTCCGATCATGGGCAACGCAATCACGAGCTACCCATGTTGCGCCATGGCGTCTTCTTCAAAACCCATAACTCTGATTTTCAGCCAGGGGCCCACACGGTCCCTCCAGGGGGGCAAAAAGTGGGTCGCCGGAGAGGTCATGTTCGAGTTCCCGGAGTGTATGGTCTGCAATGCCGACAGCTTCTTCATCGGCCAGCCGATCCCGGCGCTGTCCGTCCACGATCGCCTCGTCAAGGGCAAGACTTACTTCGTCATCCCGATTGACCGGCTCGCGCCGTCGGATGTACTCTCGGCGGCGAACCTCTCGAGCCTCAGCCCGAAGCCGGGGCCGATCAAGTTTGGGAATTTGAGCCCTTTTGAGTACCTCAAGGGGGGCGATGGAAGAGTTCTGATCAAGGTGGCGCCCGAGTTCATCACAAAGATCGTCACCGGAGATGAGATCGATTATCGGATTAGGGTTAGTGGTGGTGGCGATGGCGATGGCGGTGGTGGTGGTGGCTGTACAGGGAGTAGTCCGCCGTTGATCTGTAGCACGCCGGAGCTGCAGAAGAGGTATGATCAGGTGGTGGTGAAGCAAGTGTGGTCGCCGAAGCTGGAGACGATATCGGAGCACAAGATTAGGTTTTCGCCTTGTAGGTTGATAGGGTTGGAGTGGAAGCACAAGGAGAAGGAGAGGTAATATGGGAATTTATAGATGTACCAAGGAAATTAATGAACTAATGTGTTGATATATAGAGAGTTAATTTATATATATATACATTTGATAATTAGGGTTTAGTTTGGGGCAAGATTAATTTATCTTGCTCATGAATACTATAAAGTGCCCCTTAAAGTACTCTTGTACAAATTAATACATGATTAAACTCATTCCCTAGCTAGCTAGCTATATTCATCATGAAATTTCTTTTAGCACTATGCATTGATTTGGTCACCTACTCACATACATTCAGAGGAGGCAACATATATATGGTACGTTGCTAATCGGGTGGTGCATCTTGGCTTGGATGCGGATTTTCCGAGTTGGAGATCCCATACAGAGCTCTCGATGCTCTCTTCTGTGAGGAGGCTCTTGGGTGATGGTACAATAAGGGATTCACATCATCCAAAACCTCGCCTTGTACAAAAAAAAATGATGATGGCTTTGCAGTGTGGGGTTGTCTGGATAGGAGTTATATCCTTTTTATCGTTATTGTTATCATTTTTTTTTCCCATTATTTATTCTCCTTCTTCTTCCATGCCCTTTCTTCGGGTTTTTTTTATTGTGCCGGTTAATGTTTTTGTTTTGGTTGTGTAACGTGTTTGTGTGGATGCTTTTATGACACTCTTGGGTATCCAATTCTGAGCAGGATATACTGGATTTGTTATTATATATATGTTAATATCTCATTGGAAACTTGATATATACACGAATGTGTGGAGATCGATTTATGTTGTACCAATCATATCAATGAATAGATTTGGGAAATCCATTTGATCTAATTATTTCATAATGTCGCCCGGTTTCTCATTTTGGTAAATACAGACCGAACAGCCATATTCAAGAGTTGAACCAAGGACGTTTGAGTACTACCTTGAGATCCTTTCCGGCTCGACTATCTCGACATAGTTTAATGTAGCCCACTTCATCATCACGTACAGATAAAGCACATCAGATTTAACTGCCATGACATGCATTTGTGCATATATGATGTATGAAAGAATATTAGCTTTATCCTCGTTGTCTAATGAGACTACTATACATTTGCATTGGTGATCAACTCAAGTGTTTGTGTGATACATCATGTAGGAATTAATTCGGTACATTTTAATTTACTTAACTAAATGTATAGGAAAATATATTTGATTTAATACAAGCCATAAAACTTTTTCTATAAAAAAAAACTAGTGTGGTACAGACGATAAAGGGGTTAAAATGATCCCTTGCAAAGAGTATCTAGATACTCCCTCCATTAATTAAAACTTATTATTTTAATATTCATGTACGCTTTTTTAGGTATTAAAAACTATATAAAATATTAACTATTTTAATAATTTTTTAAAATAATTTCATATGTGATACAATTAATTATGAATTTATAAAAACAAATGTGAAATAATGTTAATATTTTATATAGGTTTTATCATTCTAAAAAAGTGTGCATGAATAGTAAACAACAAGTTTTAATAAATACTAGATGAAGTATTTTATTGTTAGGATTCAAACTCAAATCTCTCAAATTTAACCAAGGGTGTCACTTCTTAATGATACCTTACGATCTTATTCCTCATCGAAAACTATATAAAATATTAACTTTTACACGGATGTGGTTCTATATATACAAGTGTTTTGGTATGTCAATATCAAAACACTTTTTCTAATTAAAATTTTTACATAAAAATAGTTCCTTTATAGAAAAACTCAACATTAATAATGAAGGGGTCTAGCTTCAATGTTTAGAGCGTTTTGATTTAATATAAAACCAATCATGTGGTCAATAATGAAGGGTCGGGCATATGGGCCTAATTGGGTTAGGCCCAATTGTAGTACAAGCTCGTGGCGTGCCGGGCCCAACAGGCCTTTGGAGAACCAGTAAAAGGCTACTGCCTGCTTGGGACATCAAATAGGCCCCACAATTCACAAACCATACTCTTGAGACCCAAAATCATCTTCTACAACTTTGGACATTTTTAACATAACTCCAGTTTTCCCATTTTAGAAATTTTAAAGTTTTTCCCATTTTAGAAATTTTAAAGTTTTTGCAGAATTTTAAGCAATATAATTTTTATTTTATTCTCCAAAATAGAGAAGCAAGAAAAAAATAGATAAGCTTTCCTAAATATGTAGTATTTTTAAAACTAAATGATTTTTCAAATCTTCAGAATGGTAAAGTTGTTAGAGTTTGAGTAAAAATAATTTGAAAATTACAGAAATTTTTGGAAATTAAAGTTGGTATAAATGATCTTAGAACACCTTAACAAATTCCCTATATTATGAATTTTGGGATTTCTTTTGAGAATTCTAAGCCTTTTTGTTCAACTAGTTCCTATTTCATTTCCCAAAATAAGGTAGCAACAACGAAAATAGGAAGTCTTCCCCAAATCCACGGCATTTTGCCAAATTAAATGTTTCTTCAAATCTTCCAAATGGAGAAGTTATTGGAATTATGGAAAAAATAATCCGATTTCCAATTTAGATCCCTTGTAACACTTTATGTGTTACACTCGGCGTTATACGTAATTATTTCAGGTATAAATTCACATTAAAAATTTTAAAAATTATATTTATACTCTATACACTTATATTAACATGTCTATAAACTTTTATTATTAAAATACATGTTTTAAAAAAAATATAAACAATATTTTCTAAAATAATAAATTTTTAATCATCCATAATTTTTAATAATAATTTTTTGTTATAAAATTTTATAAACATGTTAATATAAGTGTATAGAATATAAATATAATTTTTTAATGTGAATTTATATCAAAAATGATTTCCATAATTAATTAAGGATGTTAGACCCCCTTTCCTCCCCATCCTCACATACCTAAATCATGGCTTGTGAGCCAAAAATGTACACTTCTTTATCACATACGTATCGATCAAACATACATAAAGGGATTCTTTACTTTTTCATTTTTCTTTTTTGGAGGGTTGGGAATGTCAATTGACTAAAAGAAGAAAAAAGACAGAGGGGAAATGAGGAGGAGGCAGGAAACAAAAGATACGGAAGCATGGTTTCAGGTGGTAGAAAGCTGGAGCCAAATTACAATTGTCTAATTGATTGTATACTTAATTGTAGGGGCGGATCCTTTAAAGGGCCGGGGATGACAGTCGCCCCCCAATCAAAAATAAAATTTAGTATACATATTCCTCTCGTCGATAGCTTCGATTTGATATATTATAAGCTCAAATCCGATAACTGAGAAAAAAGTTATAAACGTTTTAAAACTGAAGCGATATAAATTATTTTTCACATCATTTACCAAATTAATACGCTTCTATCATGCTCATCATTTGTTAAACTTCATAACTTAATACTATAATTAAACCCGAAAACTTCAAATATTGATTATTTTTTCGAAAAAAAATTAGAGATTAATTTTTCGCCCCCTCAACTAAACGCTTCAGGATCCGCCACTGCTTAATTGAGATGTTTTTTTTTTTATTAACACAATAGTCTAAAATTATATCTATTGTCTATAAAAAAACATATTAAAAATATGAAAAAGATAACAAATCTGAATTACAGTGTGAGAACTAAACTAATAGCGATTAAAGTGTGCGGAAAATATAAAGAATTAATTCTACCAAAAAGTAATCAATTTCGATATAAATATTGTAACAACTATCAAATAATCAATTTCAATATAAATAATTTATTCCACAAAAAAAATCTAGATATAAATAAAATAAATTCTATCAATTATTTATATATTAATATTTTTTTTAATATTTGGTTTATAATTTTGATTTTTTTTCCAAATATTCATTGAAAAATAAAATTTTAACAGCATATTCAACAATTTAACATATTAAAAGCTGAGCACCGAATCAGAAAGTTATATTGAAATATTCTATAACCATTCAATAAACTATACACAATTTATGTTTTTTCTTCTAGTTGTACAATATTGAAAAAAATTAATCTCAATAATTTATCGCCCCCTCAAATAAAAGGTTCAACATCTGCTACTGATAATAACATTATTGTATCCTCGTTATTTTACTACAATGATTCTTTTTAGAGTTGCAAACGTTTCTGCTTTTAAGAAGGGTTGTTTTCTTCTTGTTTTTTCATGTTCTATCACGGTTTTTTTCCTCCTAAATCGTTTTTTATGACGAAATCGAATGTACTTTCGTCTATTTAGAGGTTGGATCTATTAAATTTTAATTTGACGAATCCTATTCTTAATTTTTGCCATTTTATCACATTTGGCATTTGGTAGGGAATCTTTTCCAAATTAGGACTATATCCTATGCCCTAACACAATAGGATATAAACGTGGTCACGGGTTACGGAAATATATTAACACAATAGGATAGAAAGACCGTACTTAATTAAGATGTTTCTTGTTTGTTTTTTTAGTTTTCTTCTATATATCTCTAACTAGTGTGTGTTCCACATTCACGGGAATATATTAACACAATATTTTTAAAAATTACATCTATTCAAAATGAAATTATATTTGGGTTTCAAATGCCAAATGGCAAATGTGATAAAACCCTTTCTTTTTTTTTTCTTAGGAAATAATTCGAGGCCAGACAAACCTTGACCTCGATGGCCGACAAATCGGCAGACGAAAACCGTCAAAAAGAGACAAAATACAACGAAGGTGCAAGAAACAAGCATAAGAGCTCTACAAAGAGAAACAAGCCCCACTAAACCGGACGAGATGCGGACGTAGACGAACGAACAAAGCCAAGCGCTACCAATGGCAACACCGCAGGCCAGTGGTACATCAGAAAACACCTGTGGACAGTGAAGACGAACCTCCAAAGAAGCAACATTCCGGAAAAAGGAGACGACTTTATCGTGTACAACAAATCCCTGAAGAAAAGTATTTTCTTATTCAAAATGAAATTATTATTTTTTGTGTGGAAATTCAAAATTAAATTAGAAAATACTTTTAATGTAAGCAAACAACCAAAGCAAACTGTAGTGTAGCTGTGTAGGTGATAAAAAAGTAGGGAAATAGCAACGTGATGGATTCATTTGATGGGATGGGATGGCAGTTGCCAACCCCTTCCCTGAAATTCTTCAGTTTCTTGTTCCTCCAAAAGGACCTTCAATCTATGCAGTAATTCTTCAGTTTTATTTTACAGTATAAATTACTGCACAGGATATACTGTAGTATATAATAAAATTTCATGGAATCGTTTTGAAATTAATGACAATCCTAAACAAAAATAGACAAAGTCTAGAAAAAAAAATATTTTAAAATGGGATAAAATGGTGAATTATGAATGAAATGATCAATGAATTTAATTAACTCTTTCTCCCTAACTCTTACCTTTAATTTACTCTTTCTTTTACTCCCTATACATGTTCATACATAATTAACCTCTATATCCCTAATTCATCACCTTTTTTCCCTTAATCTCTTCTCTAATCTCTATCTTTCCCTTTCAAACTCATAATTCCACTTGGGACATAACAATTGGTATCCAGAGCCTTGATTTTGGCAGTACAAGATCTCAATGTTTTTAAACTATACATCGCAGTTGATTAACTAACCATGGTAGTCGAGGAATGATATCAACGGCGTCGAGAGGAAAATCAGCAATTCATGAAAGAAAATCACTTGTACATGGACTCTTTGTTGTTAACTTTTCACTTATAAGAAAGCTAAAATTATGTGATTAATTAATAAGTAAATTTTCCAAACTCTTTGGTGTTGAATTAATTTTCACTTATTTGGAAACTACCTATGCCAAATATAGGATCCAATATTTCCTATGCTTGATTGCTTGTGGTGTGCTTTACTTATGACTTTTCTTGAATGGTAGTATCAAAGACATCTTGTTTATATGATTATGAGGATGAGACTTTGTCTCATATGTTGTGACTTATACCTGGATTCTTTATATTATAACAATGTGAGATATGTATCATTTCACATCTTCTACAATTAGTTTTTATTTTGCTCAAGTCTCGCTCTGACACTTTTATCTTCCTATGTTACTCATAATCTTGGTGTATAGTGCCAATTTGCAAGATGCATAACTTTGGAGGCTTTTCAATTGGTTTAGATGTATGGCTTCGGATAAAGGTTTTTGCAAAGTTCATGATAGAAACTTCTCGATTGGATCGATTAGTTTTCAACATGTGTATTAGGTGGATAAAAAAGTTGCAAACACATTAGAGGATCTTTATCTATGGTACCCAATTCAAGTATCATATCTTACATTTTTTTTCTTGCCACCACATCATTTTAAGATACTTGAATGCACAACCATGATACTCACAAAAGTATCTTATTTTTAAATCTTGGTGGGTGTAGGAAAAAATAAAGAGTTGTCCCCACATGGTATTGTTCGTTAGATAAAACTAATGATATTGTGTAAGAGTGAGTATCATCTAATGATAATCATTTGTAATGACTGCCTTATTCCCACCACAAGTCTTACATTTATTTATATTTTTTATTTAAAAATAGGGTTGTAGTACGTACTCCAAGTATCACCATTAAAGATAATCTTACTATTATTAAATTTACCTTCTCTCTTGTTTGATAATCAAATTTCTGTTGAACATCCTATGTAATTTCATTTTCATCTATAATAGCTAGAGAGTTTATCACCCACCTTTTGAAGAAGACATAAAGAGTGAGAAAGTGATGTTTAATGTTTAAAATTATACTTTATATTTTTTGTTTTAACCATTAAGTTCAATATTTTTTTTTAAATAATGTAAGGATTTATGAGAAGCGTTAGACCCTGTTGACTCACCATCATGACATCCTTTTTAACCAGGGAAAAAACCTCCTAATGCGACATCAAGTTTGGTATCTAACACTCCAGTATTTAATAAACGTACTTCAAATTAAATAACATCTCGATAAAATATTAAAATGGTTGATTCTAAAATAAAAAGGTGTAAAATTCAAAGAAACATTGTACTTTAATTCCTCCATTTCTATGTGAAATTATAAAATAAGAAAGGGTTTTTTTGGTGCATTTTACTAGGGTGGTTCCTGGCTACATTTTCGGTTGACCTTGGCGTTCCTCTTCTGAGTTTGGGCTCTGGCGTCCGGTTTCGGGTCTGGCTAAAGTCGAGGCGGTGTGTATCGTGGCAACTCCACGATACGGAAATTTCCTTGGAGGTTCGTCTTCACTGCCCACATGGACTCCTGATGTACCGCTGGTCAACGGTGTCACTGTTTGGTGGTGCTTGGCGTTGGCTCTTAGTCTATATTGTCCCCATCTTGTATTGATTAGGTTCGCTTGTTCGATTGTATCTATGTTCTTTCCACCAGTTGTACTGCACCTTTTTTCCTGTTTCTTATGTTGTATGTATTGATGGTCCGCCGTCTGCCGACATTGTCGGCCTCTCGATGAGTCGGGTCTGTCCGGCCCTCGAATTATTTCCTAATAAAAAAATAATAAATAATAAATAAAAAAAAAAATAAAAAGATACTATAGTTTATATGTTTTTCAAAAAAAGATATTAAATAATGAAATGCAATTAAAAATAATAGATGGAGAAGTAAATAAGGTGGACCGGTGGAGTAGGGCTAAGAGCTAGGTAGATGAGTGACCTACCTTAGAAAGCAACTTGTATGGTCACCATCAAATAAATCGTTATATACCCTTTCCTAAAAACAATTTCTTACCTTATTTTTATCTTTTTATATTCTTCCCACATTTTTTTGTAAAAAAATGAAAAAGCAGACAAAGAAAGTGGATGTTTGGGTTCTTCACCAAAGGAGTATCGTGTAGGAACTTGACCCAACTCGAGAAACTCGACTAATCGAGGATCTGAACCTAGATCTAGCCCAACCTGAAAATCTAGTTTAATGCGCAACTCGAACCCCAACCTAGTCCGGGTGTACGTGTTTGGATTTCAACTGCATTATGCTTATAATGCAAAACGCGCGATAAGGTGGTGTTTGGTTATCACAATTTTTAAGGTGTTTAAATTAGGGTGTTTTTAGATTTTCCATGATGTATTAATTATAATACAATTATCTTATCTCGATTTATGTGATTATTTGATTAAATTAAGGTTTTACTTCGATTTTTATTTTTACAACCAAACACTGACATAAAACGAGGTAAAATAATTGCATTATAGTTAAAATACAATGGAATCCAAACACACCCTCCATTTTGACCAGATACTCAAATTGGCCCGAACACAAATAAACCTGACCCAAACAAGACCTGACTCATCCCGTCATCCTTATAATCACGATAAGTTTCTCATTTTTAAACACACCACTACGCACTAGTGTGTAGTTCAATTAATATAAATGTAGTTCAATAGTCAACAATTAAAATAAATAAATAATAATAAAAATAATCACTTTATAATAAAAATTAAATGTGACCCTTCCTGATGCGATTCAACCTGAAAGCCATTTTGACTTAAACTTATCCAACTCAATCCAATTCGATCTGAATATATAAATATACCCAGTATCGATCGAACTAGACAAGTATCACAAAGAACTAGCTATTGCCTCCGCTAAAAGCACGCTCTCCTCCATCTCCTTCACCGCGAACAACACAATGGACAACAGTCCATCGCAGTGCCACAATGTGATTGGTATTATCATATAACATTGTTCCTTCCCTATTTGGTATGATTGCGTTACATCGATCAACTTGTCCCGTATAAATAGCGATGGGGTTAAATTCAATTGGATGGGAGTAGGATTGAAATTGTTTAAACTCGTATCGGGGGAATTTGAAACGTTGGATTAGGAAAATCAATGGATGAAATTTATAGAAAAAATTTAAAGAGAAAAATATTTATAAATAGAATAATTACATTATATCAAACAAATAATTATGTTATTACATATAAAATAATCAATCTATTCACAATTTGTATAGTAAGAGGGGTTTACATCGGAATTATCCCATCTATTTAGTTAAATGATTAATCTAATAATGTTAAATGATGATTAATTAACTAGTTATATAGTTGATTAAAGCAAAGTGAAGAAATTAATCTAATGTGTGTCATGTGTATCAAGGGACATATATTTAAAAAAAAAATTGTTTTATTAATTCAAACATTATACATGAAAATAGAGTTGACAACTAGGCTGATCGAATTGGGACACTAATAGGTCCAGTCAGTTCGGTTAAAATGTGAGGTCAGGAATTGGTCAGATGAGATCGGGTCGAATCTGATCAAAATGAATTTTAGACCAGTCGGGTATTAGGTTGAATCGGTCATGCCTATTCGGACTTCGGGTTAAAGTGGGTTAGACTCGTTTGGGTTTCGGGTGAAGAGACAGGTTGGTCTCGTTTGGATTTCGAATCAAAGCGGGTCTAGTTTGTTTGGATATTGGGTCAAATCATGTTCGGCTCGTTTGGGTAATCTGGTTGATTCGGTTGAATATGTAATTCACGTCACTTATTTATTTAATTATTTGTGTATTTCAAAAAGTATTTTTCAAGTAAAATTAAATATAAATCAAGGTATAATCTACTCATTATATCCATCTTTGATTATTATCAAAGTCCGACTCGAACCGATGAATGGGGGTCGTGTGCACGGGTGCACATGCGCTAGTAGCCTAGCACACAAGCCGAGTGAGGTTCGATTCTAAAACCAATTGGCAATAGAAGGAGTAGCCCACCGACTCATATACTAGAGCTTGATATGTTCAACTTTCCGATGTGGGACACTTTTGGTCTCATTCACATCTCTAACACGCTCCCGCAAGTCCAACTAGGAATGACCATCTAGTTGAGACTTGGACAACTGGGTAACACAGACTAGGATCGACACGGGCCGTTAGGCTAACCGCTCTGATACCATATCACAGTCCGACTCGGACCAATGACCGGGGGTTGTGTGCACGGGCGCACATGCGCTAGTAGCGCGCCTAGCACACAAGCCGTATGGGGTTCCATTCTAAAACCAATTGGTAATAGAAGGAGTAGTTCACCGACTCATATAGACTTGATATGTTCAACTTTCCGTTGTGGGACACTTTTGTCTCATTCACATCTCTAACAATTATTGAGATTTGGAATTCAAGTCGATTCATACTTTCATATTTTATAATGCATGACATAGTTGTAGGGAAATCTGAGTCAATTGTATATTTATTAATATTATAATAAAAATATAGCAAATTATAATGTCTCATAATGTTTTCCATTTATATATTTGGGTCGGGTTGAGTTGAGAGTTGTGTCGGATCTAGATTGGTCGGATTAGATTTGTTTATGTTTGGGTCTATTTCGAGTTGGCCCAGATTCGGTCTTGAATTTGTATTGTCAATTTAGGGATTTCACTTTTTCAGAAGCAAATAAGAGAGATAGGAAATTAACTGTAGAGGGGTCAACGGTTGATCAGAATAGTACTGCCATCCAACGGTCCTGATCTCTCGCCCTCCCTCTCCTTTATTACATAGATTGACTTTTGATTTCACAGAGCCCACCACCACCACGATATATACAGAGTATAGTGCTGTGATTGGCCAAACCAAACCCCTACATTTGAAAACATAAATGTAATTAATGTGGATTAATTAATTAGCTCCAAATTAAAGTTTCGAAGGTTTGTAAAACTACTCGTATTAGTTAATGGAAAACTAATTAAAATACCACACGTATTCAAATGGTAAAAATATATCATTAACTTTCAAATGTAATAAAAATATCCCGACTTTTAAGGGTAGTTCTCACGAGTCAAAAAGGCTGATAAGACAGGCTGCATGGAAGCATTTTTACAAATTAGCCCTAAAATTGGGTTTTCTTGAACGATCTCCTTAGAAAAAAATACGCCGAACACAAAATTAAACCCGAAAAACGAAATTGATTCAACCAAACAACTAATCCGGTCAAAATTGCCTCAAATTAACACAACACGACTATTCCTAACAACAAACCAACAACAAAAACAAAGGGAGAAAACAAAACTTACTCAGTCAAGTCCGTGAACGAATCAAAGAGGAAGAAGATATGAGAGAGACATCTCAAGATAGACGACCACGAGGGAGGAAGGTTGTCATTGAAGAGGAACTATGAGCTGCTCAGAAGACCTGGAAGACAATTCAAGATGCGATCATGGAAGAAGATAGGAGGAAAGAAAAGATGTTGGGTATAAACCCGGTCAAACTCTTTATTTTTTTCCTAAAAGAAAATCATTCCAGAAAACCATTTTCAAAAAAATCTACGTAAGTTGTCTTGTCAGCATTTTTCATATGTGAGAAAACTCATGGTAATATATTACCAATACCCTCAAAAATTGAGATATTTCCATTGTATTTAAAAGTTGAGAATATATTTTTACCATACCCACAAAAGTGAGGGTATTTTAATTAGTTTTTCTTTAATTAATTTGTGCGAAATTTTGCGTCGCTAGTTATTAGTTAGAGGATTTGACGTCGGTTCTTAGTCTACGTTGTCTCCATTGTATTTGAGTTTGATTCACTTGTTCTCTCGAGATTGTACATGTGTGTCTACCACCGTATTTGAACACACCCAATTAAAACGAGGAGGAGGGTAAACAACTAAACATTACACAAATGTGAACGAGAATCGAAAAAAGGGGCAAGAACCGGCGGACCGGGTCCACACAAATTAAATAAAACTGGAATAAATTAGGCAGACCCGGTTTAAGTGTAGAGGAAATATTTGCACTTTCACACAGAAACCCTAGAGAGACTGAGAGGGACATCGTTTGGGCATCAACATCTGTGCCCCACGCGCCGACCAACCCACCCTTAGCCGGTGACTCTCACCACCCATTAAAGAAGCTTCACAGACAGACCTGGTAACTTTAGTCAGCTCAGCCTCAGCCTGATAGAGAGAGAGACACTTGAGGGATGAAGAAGAACAAACAAATAGGGAAATACCCCCCTTCTCTCTTTCATTTCCTCATCCTCTGCACTTCCAACTGTACTATTTATGCTCTATTATAGAGAGTGTGTTTGTGTGTGTGGTGAACAAAAGAGTACTATATATTTGATGAGTCCTAGTTGGTCATACGGTCCGCCCTTTGATCGATTACAGGTTCTTAATTCATTGATCGGTTCCATTAATCGAAACAAATCTCACTTAAGAAAGTCTGAAAAACTACTAATATTTGAAATCTAAATTTGCCTAGACCAATATCCATTAGATCATCCCAGTATTAGTACTCCTTTGTTTGTACTCCATGTGTGTGTATATCTATATATATACACACTACAGTAATGTTTATGGTATGAATTTTGGTGAATATATAAACCCAACCCCACCATAGACAAGAAGCACAGATAGACAGGTGTTTTACTGCATCTGATCTCTCTCTCTCTCTATCTGATTGCTGGATCCTACTGAGAACTGACCCTGATCTGATCACCTGTTTCCCTTTTTCTTACTCTCCAATCTCCATCCATCTGTTTAGATATGAAGCTTCTTTTGCAGGCTACTGTTTGCTGCTATCCCAATTAGCTTGCCCATTCCCAAATTTCCCCCAATTCGAGATACTACATAAAGCCCTAAATTCCAAAGATTCGATCTTTAGGGTTTTTTTGGGGAAAAATTAGCAGCGGTGGCTAACGCACGGAGATCGGCGCTTTCCGATGCCGGCGCTTTCACCGACTGGATTTCCTCCGCCGCCGACAAGATCAACGGCCCCAATCCCAACGATCTCTCCCTCGGCTTCAATGCCGCCGCCGCCGGTGCCTCCCATCCCCACCATTGGCATCCCGCCGCTGCCGCCCGCTACGGCCTCCCTCCCGAGCTCGGCATGTTCGTCGCCGACCCTAATTCTCTCCTCTCCTCCTCCGAAATGGTTCCCGGCGATCTCGCCGGACACCGCCTCCGGCCGCCCGGTGCAATTCACCTCTGGCAAGGCGGCAGCCAGCACGCCCAACCTAGACCAGCGAGCTTCGAGCAGAGCGGGCTGAGCTCCGACGGCGTCGGCGGAGGGGCGACGATCTCTTGCCAGGACTGCGGCAACCAGGCGAAGAAGGACTGCAGCCATAGGCGGTGCAGGACTTGCTGCAAGAGCCGCGGCTTCGACTGCCGCACCCACGTGAAGAGCACGTGGGTCCCCGCTTCTCGCCGTCGTGAGAGGCAGGCGATGGCTGCTGCCGCAGCTGCCGGGGCTTCTTCTGGCTCCACCTCCGGCTCCAAGAAGCCCCGGCTTATCGACACCACCACCACCAACTCCCACACCTCCACCTCCAACACCCCTCCCGGAAGCCTCGACACCACCTCCAGCCACCAAGGTTAGTCAGTCTTTGATCATTTTGAAGGATGATTTTACAAAGCTCCCTATGATTTGATCAATATATTTATATATATACAGAAGCGGGCTTCAAGGGGTCATTGCCGGGGCAAGTACGGGAGAAGGCGGTGTTCAAGTGCGTAAGGGTGACGGCGGTGGAGGACGGGAAAGACGAGTTTGCGTACCAGGCGGCAGTGACGATAGGGGGCCATGTCTTCAAGGGCTTCTTGTATGATCAGGGGCCCTTATCCGGAGACTGCCAGCTTCCGAATGTCTCCGATTTGCATTTGGGCGGTGGCAGTGGCGGTGGTGGAGTTGGTGGTGCAGCTCGAAATGGAGGTTCGTCTTCTACGCCGCTTCTTGATCCCTCGGACGTCGTTTATGGTGGTGGCTCCGGTGGAGGTTTTCTTGGTGGTTCAAGCTATGGTAACACAATAAACTAAAACCGGGTAAAAGAAAATTTTATATTTTTTTTTCTCGATATATAAGTTGGGAAATCGAACTCGTGACCTTCCACGGAAAGGAATGTTGTATTTTACTCGGTGTATCTCTAAGTTAATTTAAAAAAAAATTATAAAAATTCCATTTATATTTCAAACATCTATTTTCATATGATTGTAAAATTATCTTGAAAAATCATGTTCAAAATTTTTTTTGATATAATATTTAGTGAAAAAATCACACTTTCTATTTTAAAAATTCTAAACATGCTTTTTCAGGATAAAAACTTTTTTTTTTTTGGTGAGAACATAATTATTTGTTTGATATAATGTAATTATTCTATTTATAAATATTTTGCTGTTTAAATTTTTTCTATAAATTTCATCCATTGATTTTTTTTCAGGATAAAAACTTTGAAATCTATTTTAAATAGATGTTTGTAATGTGAATTTAAATTTACTTAAGTTAAATTGAGACTTATATAATTTAGTGATACACCAATAAAACATTAATTAATTAATTACATCTTTATTGCCTAATAAAATCACTAGGGTTTTTTTTTTGTTCCATAAATGTAACTCTTCACAATTATCACCTTTTTTTTTCCAATTATTTATTTCCTTTTCCTTGTCAGTAATACCATTATTAATTATTAATTTGATAGATCCAAGAGTAAATAGAAGCCACAAAAAAAAAAAAAAAAAAAAAAAAGGCTTGCTGAATGTTGGTTCTTAAGCTATACTATACCCCATGATTTCTTTCATGGCAGGCCTTATGTTTTCAATCATATTTTGTATTTTGCCCAGAAAACAGATGATATCAACATGTATACAATGAGTGATGATATATAGTACATAATTGCAGATCAACTTACTGTACTCCAACCTCCATCTTCAAGAGAGGCATAATTAATTGGGCAATGCACTTTTTCTTCTGTTAGCTGTCACTGATATGGTCTCATGTGCATCTGATCTTGGAGTCTTGCAAAATCACTGTAAATTCATCTTGTCATGCTCCTGAAGAGTTCAACTTGGAGGGCATAATACAGTATTAATTGTGATGTTCTTGGCATGGTATGATCCGTGGGGTTGTTGTGAAGTCGCAGTCATCGATACATGTTGCGCGGAGAAAATGGACATATGCAAATTGGAGTCATTAACATTTCTCCGACGACAATATATATATATCTCAATTCATATATATACATTCATGGCCAAATGCTAATTAAGGTGTGTTGTTTTGCTTTTTTTGGATGCATAGAAAAAGGATGAGTGAGTGGTGTCTTGTTAGTGATACAGTTGCCATTTGCTACATCATTTTGTGGTGTACTGTGCTGATCATTTTGGCCATCTTTACGCGCAAATCTTGATCGCCAATCATCCAACAGCTTCCATGGATTTCGACTTTAAGGACGCTGTCTTTCGGAGATGGGCCATTCCCATTTGTGATTGTTATCAGTGGTTTTTTTTTGCTGCAAAACTAAGCTGTCTTCTAATGGCTTCCTTCACTTTTGACATTTCAATAAATCAATTAAAAAACAATAATGCAGAAAGATGATTCTGTTGCCTACTTATCCTGCTTCGGAAGCTCGTATCGATCGATCGATACATCGGGATTTTTGTTGCAGAATCTTAGTGTGCCCTTTTCATGCTACCTCCCAGCTAATGTGTATATATAGTATATACCATAATCAGCAATTAATTTTATAAAATTTAAAAAAAAAAAAGAGGGGGAAAATCCTATAATACTGCACTAATCATTCATAGAATTTTACTTTTAGGGTTAGTGGGAGAACCAAAATAAAGGAATTAGGGCATCTTCATTTTCATTCACAAGTGCTCCTAGGAATGTTTCAAAGGTGTTGACATCTTCATTGAAATCCAATTTTCAAATGCAGTGGTTGGCATTCATAACCTTTTGATTTCATACTTTAATTTGTTTAATTTCTTTCTGCATCAACCTTAGGAAAAAAAATGTTGTCCACTTTCGAACAATGGCTGACTCGGCATCATCGTTGTAATCCCCTTATTGTGCGAAGTAAATTACACTATTGAAATCTGTTGAGATGTGAATGGAATTAAAAGTGTCTCACATCGAAAGTTGAACATAACAAGTCCTACTATATGAGTGGTAGGCTACCCTTCTAACGTCAATTGGTTTGGTTTTAGAATTGAACCTCATTGTTTTTTTATATAAAAGTAAGAGATTCAATACAACCAGACATGATTGAGGGGTCAAACAAGTAAGCTGATGGACGACGACAAATATAGAATAGTGTCCCGAGTAAGGCATTTTTGGTATCTCCTTTGTGAGAGCTCAAGGTTCTAACTAAGGGAAGTCTATTTATGAATTTTTCTAATGTGTGGCCATTCACACTCATTAAATCAACGTCTTGCGGGGCCTTTGACGGTGCTCGTGGGAGATTGAGATGACGATTTCAGAAGCTCTTGGTCTTTGTCGATCGTTCGAGAGGGTCACCTTCGCATACATCTTCAGGGAGGGTAACCAGGTGGTAGATTGGCTGACGCATCTGGGTTTGTCCTCGCATTTCATTGCTGACTGTGTTCCGACAGAGATCGCTGATCTCGTCCGTTGGGACATCATTGGACGGTGGGTTAACCGCCGTTAACCACCTCCAAATCCTTGCCTTGTATCAAATTTTTTTTTTTTTTTAAAAATCCTATATTTAGAAAGATTTCTGTAGAAATCCTTTAATTTTTTTAAAAAAATACTTATTAGCTCCTAGAGTTTGTTTATGCATTTAAACATGATTTTCCTTCTCTCTTTTTTTTTTTAATAATGTGTGTCCAAAACCCCATTAACATATAATGCAATATTGCAGTTTCAATGGGCTGGCTTTATAAATCATAATAGCTGGTTTCCAAGTGAACCATTATAGTTTCAATGGGCTGAAGGAGGTTGCTCGGCAAATGATGAATGGTTCATGGGCTCTATTGTGGGCCGTTCCTTATTGGGCCAATTACATTATATTATACTTCAAAGCATAGCAATCTATATATTCTTTTATCATATCAATCATCAATATATATTGTAGGTAGGAAGATCGTTTTTATTGAGACATTGATATAAACTTCACTTTCACCTTCAATTTATATACATTTTGATTCAAAATGTATATACATAACCCTATTTTAACTAATAATTTCTCCATTACTAGAAGAATTCAACATCCAAACCATAATACTACTCGACTTCATACTATATCGGAATACGAATAAAGGTTGATGTATAGTGATGGAGCCAGGATTTCGCGCATGTTTTTTTTCAAATGTTTTTTTTTGTATAGGTATAATTAGAAGAATATTTTTGAAAAATAATATAGAAAAAAAAACATTAAAATTGTTATGTAAATACGTTATTTTTAATTGAAATAATTAAAATAATATAAAAAACAATTATATATATAGTCATTCACTATTTTATTAAAAAAATGCGTCATGCTACGAGAATAGTACTTTTTTATATAAAAAAAATAGTAAGTGCTTTTTATTACGGAAGTTATAAAAAAAAGTGCAATTACAAGTTCGGATTTTCTCCACTGTATTTTTCGAATTACTTCTGAGACTAACTTGAAGGCTTTCAAAAAAAAATTACTGTAAATCTTTATTGATAATTTGATATACTCCAGTATAGGGGTGGAATTGGTACATTACCAATTTATTTTTTCGTTTATCATGTATCAATCAATTTGAATTGATAATTGTAAAACTCTTACTATTACCAACCACCAAAGGAGTTGTACCAATTTAATTAGTTACCAATTAAGTTGGTTGGTACATGTTGGTAATGGTAATTTACCATATTTTGTGTGTTGAGAAAAAAACATACAAATACAATACAACTTAATTAAAATTTAAAAGTTATTGCAACGCTTAGGTTTTCGTCTAAACAGACAATATTTAAACACTAAAGTAGCATAAAACTTATAAGCGATTACAACGTATTTAAGCACTAAAACAACCTAAAATACAAATAGGCCTGACAATATTAAAGTTGTCCACATGAGAACTTCCTACGAACACTTAGATTTTCGTCCGAACCAAGGTCGAGTTAGTATTTCTCCTTTGATTAAAAGCATTTTATTCAAAAAAATATATAAAAGAATTAAATAATAAATTTTAAAATATGTATAAAAATATATATATATATATATATATATATATATATTGGTAGGAATTGGTTGATATTACTGTTACAAACCAATTTCAAATCGGTTGGTAATGGTAATACCAATTTTTTAGTTTTCATTACCGTTACCGTACCAAGTTTCGGAACTTGGTTCGGTTGGTACGTGTTGGTATGGTTTGTCGTGGTACGTTTTCCCAAGCCCTACTCCAGTGCATGCATTATATTACACCCAATAAATATTCATTTATTGCCCTTTCAAATTTGATATAAAATAATACATAATGAATTTATAATATGCATGTCCACAAGAGCATTTCCTTCTTAACCAAAAATTATTGATAAGTTTCATTTTAATTTTTCATAGTAAAATTACTATATTTAGTATTAGACAACTGTTCAAAGCCTCATCTCCAACTCAGAGTTATCTGTCTCTTCAAATATAATTACAAGATTTACAACACAATCAACTTATATAGACATGAACTCCATTTTTAAACTAGAAACCCGGGTTAAAATTTTGAGAATATAAACTTTTTAAATTTGTAAAAAAACATGAGTTTATTCGATAAAAAGTAAACATAACCCACTTCACCAACAAATTTACCGCCATAAAAGCTTAATCAAATACAGTACCAAAAGCAAAGGAACATACCCTCGTCGAGATAGATCTTGCAAAGGTCTTCTAAACCTAATTTATAAGGATGATATCGAATAAGAACAGTCTTATCCGAAATCGACATATATGTACTATTTCTTCAGTAATATCAAGAGAATGTTTTATATGACAAAAAAAAAAACACAAATGGATTTAAACCAAACATAGCAATATTGAAGTACAAGTTTGCAACCATGGATCTTACATACTCTGTATTTGGTAGTATAAATTTATCTAAGGAGAAACGAATCAAACGGTGTCATCAACTGAAACGATGCTAGATAATAAACGACACTATATGTTCTTTATATAGAAAAGAAAAGCTCTTTTAAATTCAGTTTCTTATAGCAAACATCGATTCAATCTATCCGATGAACTCACTCTTCATCTCAATATGTTCGAAGTAAGAAAGAGGGACTCCCAAGTCCCACCAATCCAACATATCGACTTTTTCGGTATCTCGATCTGTATGAGGTAAACATTTTACATGGATCGAAAAACTTAACTTTTATAAAAAAAAATTAAAAAAAAAAAAATTACATCTCCTCCCAAACAAGGCCTTAGTAAACTTTACACAAACCGGCCCCTATTATAAAAAAGGACCCCCTTGTCCTTATCTCCCTCCCCCAACCCCACCAAATCCACATTCATCCCCTTCCTCTTCAACTCCCCATCCATGGCTGATTTCACTGCCACACAGAGCCTTTCATCTCCATCCTCCTCCTCCTCCGAAGACGGCGACGGATTCGGAGTCGAACCTGAACCTGAACCCGAAGAGTATGAAAGCCAAGAAGCAACACCCACCTCCCCATTCATCTCCCCTGTTCTTTTCCCAAATCCTGCCACCACCACCACCACCGGCGCCGCCAGTCGCTCCGGCCGCCGATCCAATTCACGCGCCGCCGGCATCCTCTCTCCTCAGCCGGTAGCATCCTCCGAGCGGAAGCCCCGGGGGAGGCCGCCTGGCTCGAAGAACAAGCCAAAGCCACCGATCTACATCACCAAAGAAACAGAGCCCGCCCTGAAAACGCAGGTTCTTGAAATCCCGGCGGGGTGCGACATCGTCGAAATGGTCCAGAAGTTCGCAATCAAGCACCGCGTCGGCGTCCACATCATCAACGGCTCCGGCAGCGTCAGCAATTTCACGCTCCGGCACCCGGCGATCACCCTCTCCGGATCCTTCAACCTCCTCTCCCTCTCCGGGACCTTCGTCGGCGCCTCAATCAGCTCCTCCTCTTCCTCTTCCCACTGCGGCTCGGCGCCGTCGCTGGCGATCTTCGTCGGCGGGAATGCCGGTGAGGTCTTCGGCGGGACGGTGGCGGGGAAGGTGGTGGCGGCGTCCAGCGTTTTGCTGAACGTCAACACCTTTACGAACTCTGAGTATCACCGAGTGGAGCCATCGGAGTTCGAAGAGGCGGAGGAAGAAGAAGAAGTAAAGCCACAGGAAGGAAACAGAGGAAGGCAGGGCGGCAAACAGAGCACCCGCTCCCTTCCCCCCGCCGCCGCCGCAGGCGGGGCCGCAATGGTCCCGGTGGGCTTCGCAATTCCGGCGGAGCATCTCAATTGGGCCCCTCCAACTGCTCCCACAAGGTCACCACACCATCATTTCTAGGGAGGATACTCTGTTTTCCCCTGTTTTACTCTGTTTCTTGAAGAGATTTAATGATTTATGATTGCCCTTCTTTTTTTTTTTTTTAAGTTCAATGTCTTTTTAGACTTTTTAGATTTATGATGGTGATGTTGTTGAGATTTGACAACATTGATTTCATGTTTAAGTTGGTTGATCACATTGTTTCAATTTGCTAGGGTTTTTAGCCTCTAGATTTAAGTTTTCATTGTTGTTTTCTAGTCAATTTGAATTTTACTAGTATCCTCATTTTATGGTCAAAATGCTTGTTTGTTTGTAGTAGTGCTATGATGTTTAGGTCAAATGTTTGTTAGTCAAAAAGTCGATTATTGGATGCATCAGACTGAATCTTCGCGGGCATTATTCTTTGATATTGTTTGTAGTTTGGGCATGAAGGCCAAACTATTATGCGCACGCCATTTTTTCGAAATTGTTAGACGCGTTAGACTGAATGTAACTGCGCGCTATTTTTCGAAATTGTCGACGCGCACTTAAATTCAAATGTGATGTATTACATTGGAACTTCCTTAAGGAGAGGAACTTGCTAGATTGAGCCAAACTTTGTATAAGATGTAACTTCCTAAAGGGGAGGAACTTGCACCATGTAAATTGGTTAATGATTGATTATGATTGGGTTAATAGGTGCTTAAAATAGGATGAAAACTGAGATTTACAGGAGAAAGAAATGATAGAGAGGGGGGAGAGAAAGTGATGAAATGTCAACATCAGTTATCTCTTTCTACTTTCAGGAACTCCATGTCAGACCCTCTCTCCCTCTTTCTATTCAGATCTCTCTGGTTTCAGTCTCACACTTCAGACACACACACACCCCTTCACCTTGGGAAGGAACCATTTTTTCCATCTTCCAATGTCTTCTTTCCCTGTCTGTGTCTTCCTCAGGCAGGAAGATGATGAAAGCCTGCAAAATTACATGATCAATTCAACCAACCAACACCATTTATCACTCCCTCACTCACTCCACAGTAACATCAAATCTGTCCCTCCTCAACTCATCACCCTAATCCATTCTTGCCCCCAAAACCCCAAATCCAATTTGAATAAATATTTGATCCTTCTTATGTAATGGGTCATTATTATTCTTCAAGAGTTTGTTACCCCGTGTAAATAAGCTCCTTATCAGCGAGTAAATAAGCTCCTTATCAGCGATCAACACGTTGAATAAAACAACCTTAAACTTCTTAGCTGCAATCATGAAATGATCATATATATATAATCATTCTTCTTATGTAATGAATTCATTATCCATAGAAATAAGCTCTTTATCAGCAATCAGCACAACGAACGAAACAATCTTAAGCTTCCTATCGGCAATCAACTCATTCAACTAAACGATTTTAAATTAGCGACTTGGTGTTTTAGATACTAGAGAGAATGAATGATGATGTTAAGTTTCTTGTCCACAATCAACTCATTGAATGACTAGATCATCATCCAAAACCCCAATCCATTCATACCCCTAATGTTATCCCATTCCATGAACAAGGTAAACCCAAATCCAATTTGAAAAAAAAACTTGATTCTCCTTATGAAAGTGAATTCAACATCCATAAAAATAGGCTCTTTATCAGCAAGAATTCAAATTAATGATTTCTTGATGGTTTAGTTAGTAGGCATTGTGGGTAGTAATCCCAAGGAAGTGGAAGTGGAAGTGGAAGAGAGAATGAATGATGGTGATGATGGGCATGTGAATGATGCCATGGAAGGGGGGAGACACAGGAAGACAACAGAGGAGTCAAAAAGGTTATGACAGATAAGAGTTTGGAACAATCTCTTCCATAGTAAAGATGAAGAGATGTAAAGAAGTTGTCAATTTCAATTTTGTTTTTTTAAAGTCTTGTTTGGTTGCAGTTAGAGGAAGCAGCAGGAGAGCAGATGATTAGCGAAGGAAGGGGAATGGGAAAGCTGGGAATTTAAGCTGTGTTTGTTTTTTGGGGTGGAGAGCACGCGGGGTCTGACAAGGCTGAGGGGGATGCTTACGTGGCTTCACTTTATTGGTTAGGTGTCCACGTCATCTTAGAAAAGTGCCAAAAAGCAAGCTCTCTTCATGTTTTGAATGAAGGATTGAGCCCTATGATGGGGATCTAGGGTTACTTTGCAAAGTCCTACTCTTTTGCTTTTTTTCCCCTTTCTTTGTTGATGTTACTGTTTGGCTTAATTTAACTAAGGGGTATCTAGATATCAAATTAGTAGATATCGAATATCAACCTCGATATCTGATATCTATTGTTTAATATAGATCACAATCGTCTATCTCCTTGTGACATGAAACCGATACAAGCGGAAAAAAAAAAACTTGGGAGGACTGAGTTTTTTCTCCACATCCTCAATCCCAAAAGGCGAGGAAACAAGTGTGTTTTCATGCTTTGTTTCCTCGCTAAGGGGAGATTGATCTTTAATGATGCTTGGAAACACGGTTCTAAAAATCTTGTTGTGGAGTGTAAGATAAGCAATATGATGATTGAATGTGTTGATTTCATTCATAGAGGTAAAGCGTATAAATATACATGAGGTAGAGAAGATTTGGGCCTATCGATGATACACCAAATCAACTCAAGATAATAACAAATATTACAAAAAGATTACAGAAGATATGTACTCTAACACGCCCCCGCAAGCTCATGTGGGAGCACGCACATGAAGCTTGACTGTCAATGAGTGGAAGCGATGATTGCCAACAGCTTTGGTGAAGATGTCAGCGATTTGATCAAGGGAGCGGACATGCCGAACAACAAGATCTCCGGAAGCAACCTGCTCTCTGACGAAATGATAGTCAATCTTGATGTGTTTAGAGCGCTGATGAAACACTGGGTTTGCTGTCAGGAAGGTAGCACTGAGGTTGTCGCATAAAAGGATTGGAGGGCGAGAAACCGGAAGTGCCATCTCCTGAAGCAACTGCTGTAGCCACATAAGTTCGGCTGAGGCAAAAGCAATGGCCCTGTACTCGGCCTCAGTGCTGGAGCGAGCAACAACATTCTGTTTCCTGGAAGACCGGCTGATAAGGTTGCCACCGAAGTAAATCGCAAAGCCGTGCTGAGACCGACAGTCGTCCGGATCCGAGGCCCAGCCAGCATCAGAATAGGCGACAAGACGATTGTCGGATGCCTTGTGAAGGGAGAGGCCGGCTGTGATGGACCCTTTAAGATAGCGCAGAATCCGTTTGACTGCAGTCCATTGGATGTCCGTAGGGTCATGCATAAACTGGCAAACACGATTCACCGCATAGGAGATCTCTGGTCTGGTGATTGTGACGTATTGGAGAGCGCCGACAATACTGCGGTAGAGATGCGGGTCGGAGCACGGATCACCAGTTCGGAGCAGCCGAGAGCCTGGCTCAGCGGGAGTGGCAATGGGCTTTGCACCCGTCATTCCGCAGCGATCAAGGATTTCAGCGATGTACTTCTGCTGACTGAGATGTATAAGGGAAGTGCTGCGGTTAACCTCGATGCCCAGAAAGTAACTAAGGACACCAAGATCCTTCAACGAGAAAGCTTGACTTAGACGGGCAACAAACTCATCAATGAAGGAGGCATGGGATCCCGTAATAATCAAATCATCAACATAAATGAGGACATAGACAACATCACGTCCATGAGATTTGATGAAAAGAGAAGAGTCGGAAACACAACCTCTGAATCCCTGATGAATGAGAGCATCATTGAGCTTCTGAAACCAAGCCCTAAGCGCCTGTTTGAGGCCATAGAGAGCCTTGCGGAGAAGGCAAACATGAGTCGGGCGATCAGAAGCAACAAAGCCTTGTGGCTGAGTCATATAGACGGTCTCAGCAAGGTCTCCGTGAAGGAATGCATTGTTGACATCAACCTGTCGGAGAGGCCAGGAGCGAGTGAGCGCAAGACTGAGGATCAGACGAATGGTAGTAGGCTTGACAACAGGACTGAAGGTGTCGAAGAAGTCCACACCCTCTTCTTGATTAAAGCCCTTTGCGACGAGGCGAGCCTTGTAGCGATCAATAGATCCATCTGACTTCCGTTTGATCCTGTAAACCCACTTGCAACCAACAATGTTAGCATCAGGAGGCCGAGGAACTAAGTCCCAGGTCCCATTACGCATTAAGGCATCATATTCGAGCTGCATAGCATGCTGCCAGGGTGGGAGTTTGGATGCTTGGTGAAAGAATTTTGGTTCAACAGTGGTGATGAGGGACATTGGGAGGGGGTATTTGGTGGCATGAAATGATTTGGGTTTGAGTGAATTTGTAGCAGCTCTGGTGGACATTGGATGAGTGGAAACGTCGGAAGGACGATACCACGAGGGGCCGGTAGGGGGTGGTGGGCTTGGGGAGGTGGTGGAGGCCGACGAGGTGGCGGAGGGAATGTGTTCAGCAGTGGTGGAACCGGCTGAGCTATGGGATGTGATGGTGTCTCCGGGCGAAGAAGCTGCAGGACTCGTGCTATGGGAGGACGCTGCTGGCGTTGATGGCAGGGACGCAGGAGACTCGAGAGGTGACTGGACAGGGGAGACGCTGGAAGAGTGACTCGGGGAGGACGGTGGGGTGACCGGAGGAGACAGCAAAGGTGCCGAGGGGGAGTAGGATGACGGGCCAACAGCAGCGGCCTGGTGAAGGATGCCGAGAGGAAGATTGGATGACTGAAAGGGTGACTCGGCAGGGGTAACATCGGATGAATAGGGGTAAAGAGACTCATCAAACACTACGAACCGAGAGATGTAACCACGTCGAGTGGGAACATGATAGCATAAATAGCCTTTGTGTTTGGAACTGTAGCCCAAGAAGATGCAGGGAAGAGAGCGGAATTCAATTTTGGAATGATTGTAGGGACGAAGAAAGGGGTAGCAACGACATCCAAAAGATTTGAGAAAGGTATAGTCCGGGGACTTGCCGTAGAGGGTATGGAAGGGCGATTTGAAGGCTAAATTTGGAGTGATGGTTCTGTTTGAGAGGTATACAGAGGTGTGGAAAGCCTCTTCCCAAAATTGCTGGGGCAAATTGGCATGGGCTAGAAGAGCGAGACCCTTTTCGACAATGACACGGTTCTGTCGCTCAGACGACCCATTCTGTTGAGGAGTGTAAGGACACGACACTTGATGGTTAATGCCAAGATTGCGTAGCATAGTTGAGACATTACGATACTCCCCTCCCCAATCGGTTTGAAAATTTTTAACAGTGGTGGAGAATTGTGTTTGAATGAGTTTCAGAAACAACTCAAAAGTAGAATAAACTTGGGATTTTGCAGAGATAAAATAAATCCAGACAAACTTGGAATAATCATCAATAAAACTTATATAATAAGAGTTTCCGTTTGTAGATAAATGAGGGGAAGGACCCCATACATCAGAATGGACAAGATCAAAAGGCTTCTCTGCAGTGACCGAACGGGCAGGGAGATGAAGACGATGACTTTTACCAAGCTGACAGGCACCACAGACAGTGGCCAATTTATTGGAAGAGACGGGAAGATGCTGACTCGAGACTAGACGACGTAAAACAGACTCATTGGGGTGAGCTAGGCGATGATGCCAGCAATCGAGAGTGGCACGCTCACCGACAAAAGCTACTGACGGACCCTGACACGAAGGACGAAGCTTGGACAGACGAGGAAGACGATAAAGGCCACCATCAACGAGTCCTCTTAGCAATGTTCTAAAAGGCGCTAGGCGGCCGCTAGGCGGCGGGTGGCCGCCTAGCGCCTAGGCGGCTAGGCGGGTGTCTAGGCGGCGCCTAGGCGGACTTAGAACAAACTTGATTATTTCCTTATATTTTGACGAATAACACTTGTCAATAATTCATATAATGTAATAATAATCCATAATATCACTCATAAATCCAAATTTGTAGTATTTAACTAACACTAAAGTAAATAAACGCAAAAGTACATGTCTGACTAACAACTCTAAACCTCCTAAAATCCAAAACTATAAGTTCGACTGAAAAGCAAATGCATCCCGTCATGGGGGATAAAAAAACCCTAAGTCAACTAATCATATGCTTAGAAGCTCAAATTGAATAATCGTTGGATTAGGCGGTGCCTAGGCGGGCCCAGGCGGCGCCTAGGCGGGACCAGGCGGTGCCTAGGCGGCGCCTAGGCGGGACTAGGCGGTTTCTGGACGAATTTCCGCCTAGAGGTCCGCCTAGGCTTAAAAATTCCTAGGTCCCGTGCCGCCTAGCGCCTAGGCGGCGCCCAGGCGGCGCCTAGGCGCGATTTTTAGAACACTGCCTCTTAGAAGCACTTGCCCCTGCAGATTCTTAACAAAGCAACAATCTTTGTGAAATTCGAGATAAACACGATTATCCTTGGTTAATTGAGACACACTTAGTAGCTGTTTGGAGATATTAGGGACATATAGGATATTTGAGAGGTGTAAAGGGGCTGCAGAAGCATGCTGTGTAGATAAAATAGAGTTGCCAGAATGAGTAATGGGGAGAGACATACCATTCCCGACAACCAGATTGTCGTTGCCAACATAGGGTGAGGAAGACTGCAGGCCTGACAGATCATTGGTCACATGAGCGTTGGCACCAGTGTCGACGACCCATGGATCGGGGATGTCCGACTGACAGCTGATGGAATAGGCGGACCTGTTGGAAGGTGGCGGGGCAGCATCTGATCGGCCGAGAGCAGCAACAGCATGACGATTTGTAACGGGGAAGTCATTGAGATTGAGACGCCCAAAGCAGTTGAAGGCCTCATGGCCCAATTTTCCGCAGATCTGACATGTGGGACGGGGAGAGCGCTCATCAGACGACGAGTTCCCAGAGTCACTGCGAGGAGGCCGATCGGTGGAGGAACGACCACGACCGTGACCGCGACCACGCCCCCGGGTAGAGGCGACATTGGCGGCAAACTGATTGGGATCGGTGAGGGTCTTGGTGTCCTCGGCGAGACTCTGTTCTTCCTGGAGGAGAAAGCCGAGTAACTGATCAGACGAGACGGGCTCCGTTTTGAGGGCAATGGCCAATCGGAAGGAGGCAAATTGAGATCCTAATCCGAATAGGATGTAGGAGACAAGGTCCGCATCAGAAACAAGACACATACACTCGGCAAGTTCATCGGCAATAGCGCGCTTCTTCTCGACATACTCGAGAACCGACAGAGAACCCTTCGATAGTGTCTGCAATTGATGACGGAGATGCATCTGGCGAGCGTGGGACTGGGCATGAAACATAGTGGCCAAAATCTGCCACGCCTCAGCCGCAGTAGTAGCTCTAGCGACATGGCCAAGGAGCGGGGTGGTGAGAGTCGACCTGATCCAAAGTAAAACCAGGCGATCTTTGCGAACCCACGCAAGGTAGGCCGGGTTTGGGGCAGGCGACGGCGCTGCGAATGCAGCGAGGGCCTCTTCGGGTGTGAGGGTAGAGGAATTGGACGGAGCAGGCGCGGGGATGGTGGCTGGTGGGGGCTCGGTAGGGGTGAGGAAGGAGGCAAGATCAAACGCTTCAAGAGCGGATCGAACAGTGCTGCGCCAAAGTGAGTAATTGCTCCGATCCAGACGAATAGCAAAATTTGGGAGATGAAAATTAGGGCTAGAGCCGTCAGAGGCGGCGGAAAAGAGAAGCTGGGTGGGGGAAGTAGGGTTGTTGGCCATTGTTGATCGATAGGATCGTGATTAGGCTGATACCATGTAAGATAAGCAATATGATGATTGAATGTGTTGATTTCATTCATAGAGGTAAAGCGTATAAATATACATGAGGTAGAGAAGATTTGGGCCTATCGGTGATACACCAAATCAACTCAAGATAATAACAAATATTACAAAAAGATTACAGAAGATATGTACTCTAACATGGAGGAGTTCTTGTTTTTGAGGTCTTCCGGGCCTCTAGTTAACATTTTCAACTCAGATCATGGGCTTGATCGCCTTAGATGACCTGTGATCACCCTTCAACACAATGATGATGTTCTAAAGACTATGAACCACCCTCTTTAATTGTCGAAAACATCCCTTGTTTTACTGATCCGTTCACTGCGTATTTCGGTTGAGAAACATCCTTGTTTTGTCGACATTGCTGCTTTTACGTACTCGAGCTTGTGTAGATTATGTACTAAAGACTAAGGTGTGTTTTGAGGCTATGTATGAGTTTTGTCTAGCTCTATGTTACATTTGAATTGTACACTAAAACCTCTCAAACAAATACACGAGTGGGTAAAGCAATTTCAAATATACAACATGGTAGAGAAAACAAAGTTTCATGATCATAATTGGTAGTATGAGAAATAAATTTTGATTTTGAGTATAGATGCAGGAGAAGAAGTCATAATTCAAAGGAATTGAAAGGCTTTAAAAAGCAAATGGATGGTAGAAACAAATAAATTCACAATATTTGGGAACATACTCCGCTCCATTCTTCTTTGATTCAGTTACTTGATTGTTTGTGGGTTGGGTTTTATTGGTGTTTTTAGTGTGCCTTTGATTTATTGTATTTCGTTTGTTGTTTGTGTATAGTGTGGATCTCGACTGGTCAGGGTCATGACTGTTTCTTCACGACAACTCTATTGTTCGAGAAGCACTTCCCTGGAGTTTCGTTTTCACACCATCAGGGGATCGTGCGTCCCTGTTGTGTCTGCTTTAAAGCGGTGTTTCTCTGGGAGTGCTTGGCTCGATTGCCTTCCAGTAGAGTCTTCAGCTGAAGTGATTCCATGGTTTCATTGACGACTTCACTTCCCGCTTCAGTCAACTTCTGATCGTCGGATTGTTGGTTTTTTTGTTGTCTTTGTTTGTGGCGGTTTTTCTGTCTGTCGGTGCTACTGACCTATCTAAAATTAGACATGTCTGATCTCGAATTTTTACTTTATCAAGGAAAAAATTAAGAGATTTTTCAATAGTTTGCATGTAACTCAATAAAAAAAAATACTCCCTCCGTTAATTAAAACTTGTCATTTTAGAAAATAAATCTTATTAAGAAAAACTTGTCATTTTAGGTATTTTGTCATCCCGTTTACGAAATTGTCTTATAATGATTAGATAGTTGTTAGTTGTAGTTTTTGAGAAAGTAAAAAAGTTTAGTGATAATTAGGAGTATAAGTGTATTTTTTGTTTATTTTCTTAATAATTTTGTAGATTTATAAAATGACAAGTTTTAATAATGGATTGAGTAGCTAGTTTGGATATAATAAGACACTAAATGGATTCCACTTCCTTCCCGCTTCATACTTTCGACACTATGAAAAAAAAACACCAACCACCTGGCTAGGGTGTGTTTGGATTTCATTACATTTTAATTATAATGTAATTATTTTACCTCATTTTATGTGGTTGTTTGATTGTACAAATAAAAATCTCATAAAAACTGAGGTAAAACAGTAAGGTAACCAAATAATCACATAAATCATCGAGTTAAAATAATTTATTAATACATCGTGAAATCCAAACACACACGAAAATTAAAGCACCTTAAAAATTAGGTTAGAAAACACCACCTTAATTATCTATTTGCAATTTTGCATTATAAAACAAATCGAATCCAAAAGGTGAACGGTGTGTTTGGATTCCAAATGCATTATATTTATAATACAAAATGATAAGACGGTGTTTGGTTAATAAAAATTTTAAGGCGTTTAAATTATGATACTTTTGGATTCCACAATATATTAATTAAAATGCAATTATTTTATCTCGATTTATGTGATTATTTGATTAAATTATGGTTTTACCTCGTTTTTTACGAGTTTTTTTTTATTTTTTTACAACCAAACGGACATATAAAACGATGTAAAATAATTGCATTATAATAAAAATACAATGTAATCCAAACACACCCGAAATTTCTCTCGATAAATTTATAACCGGTCTGTATCCAACCCAATACAGTGTTTTTAATCTTTGGGCAAACTAGAAACGATTGTACTGGGCCGTATAAAAAAAATTGGCCCAAAATGCAATTTAACTGAAATGGTTCATTTTCCCAAGTTTAATTGGCGGCTTGGCGTTACAAAATGTTTTTTTTTTTTTTTTTTTTTTTTTTTGTATAAGTTGGAGTTCGATCGGTTCAATCGTTCTATCTCTAGATCGGATATTGTGCGATTTGTTCGAGGAGTTACCATTTCATAGACAAGCAAGTTCATGTTTTGAATGAGCAATCGAATTTCGAATCTCTTAACATCTCCACCAACTTAAATAATATTCGTATGAAAACGCAATTTCTTTCAACATCGATTTTTACTTTTTCTCTTCATCTGCTTACGAGTTGCAACAAAAAGATGAGGCTTTTGTTTTGGTATGGCAACGGTAACATAAATAAACATAAAATGGCTTACAATTACATACACCGAAACGGCACCGTTTGACCGACCGTTTCAGACACTGCCAGTGACCGATACTGATACTGGATAAAATAGATACTTAGAACAACGCAAATATTATAATTTATAAATACGGAGTATATATTAAAAATTAAAAAAAAAAAAAGAGAGTAAAAACCAAAAGATGTCGATGCCGATCGAAGTTCCTTTCTTCTAGCTTTGTCGCTCATCAATTCGCGGTGGATCTGCCTGGAGGCGGCGGCTTCTTGGGCGCGGGGGCGGGGGCGGAGGCGGCGTCAGCGGTGGCGGTGCAGGGCTTCGGAGGCTGGTGATTGTCAGCGGCCGATGACTTGAAGGCGGAGGAGGACAGGACTTGATCGGGCGGTGCGGAGTCGAATGCGGCGTCGCCGGAGAGGATGTCCGGCGGGAGCACCTGCGACGATTGGCGGCGGTGGCGAGACATTTTGGCGGTGGATTGAGAGGGAGAGAGAGGGGATCGGAGGGTTGGGGTTTGAGAGTGCAATGTCGAGTGGTGCACTGTGCCCCCTTTTTATGCCAACAATTTCAGGGTTTCTTTTTCCTTTTTCTTTTCGGTTGAAATTTATGACAATTGACCCTCTTTTTTCCCCGGTCCAACTTTTTTTTTAATTGAGTATTTATGTTACCACTTTTTCTTTTTCTTTTTATAGATACATTATGTAGTATGTTGCCGACTTTGTCGGTCTCTCGAGGTCCGGGCCTGTCCGGCCTCGAATTATTTCCTTATAAAAAAATTAAAAAAAAAACTAGATACATTATATTATATTATATTACCACTTTAATTAAAATATTTCATTTTAAAAATTTTAAATATATATGAAAGCTAAATACGGAGTACAGTACAATGTTTGGAAGTAAATTACTTTAAAAACAAATGCAATGATGTAAATTTTAGGGGTGGGCACGGGACGGGACGAGACGGGATTGAGCCGGGACGGGACTCGTCCCGCGAAATTTTTACGGGACGGGATCGGAACGGGATTGACACTTTTTTTTCGGGACGGGATCGGGACGGGATGGTGTCTGGACGGGACGGGATCGGGAAGGGACGGGCCTTGTCCCGCATATAAAAATAATAAAATATTATATAAATTTGCAAAATGAAAAATGCTTTCATAATTTATTATTTTGTATAATATGTTGAATACGGAATTCTTCTCAACTATATTATTCAATAACAATAATAATAATAATAATAATAATAATAATAATAATAATAATAATAATAATAATAATAATAATATTGTTATTATTATTATTATTATTATAATACTATTATTAATTCATACAATGATTGTATAATTAATTATAATGTTTACATTATCTTACTAGATCAGGACGGAAAGGAATTGAGACAAGATTCACCAGATATTGTCTCATTATCGATTGATAGTTAGGAAGAACACCGTATTTAGCTATTTGCCTCTTGTAACTCTAAATGGGTATAATAATAATAATAATAATAATAATAATAATAATAATAATAATAATAATAATAATAATAATAATAATAATAATAATAATAATAATAATAATAATAACAACAATAATAATAATAATAATAATAATAATCCCACGTTATAATTAAAAATACAATAAAATAATATTACTTATTTTTATTGTTATTATTATAAAATAATTATACTTTACAAGAAAAAAATATAATATGATAATATAATAATATAATAATAATAATAATTTTATTATAAATTAATATTATTATTAAATTATATTATAATATTATTATTATTATTATTATAAATGGAAAATTATTATTATAGTTATAAATAATATTTGCTCAAATAATAATAATATTATTATTATAAACAAATATTATTATTATTATAAATGGAAGATTATGATTATAATTATAATTATAATATTTGCTCAAAATAATAATAATAATAATAATAATAATATATTATTATTATTATTCTATAATATTATAATATTATTATTATTATAAAAATTATTATTATTATTATTGTTATTATTATTATTATTATTATTATTATTATTATTATTATTATTATTATTATTATTATTATTATTATTATATGCGGGACAGGACGGGATTTGCGGGATCCCACCGGGATCGTCCCGCGTCTCGTCCCGCATAAATTTTGCGGGACGGGATCGGGACGGGATTTACTATTTTGTCCTAAATCCCACCGGGATCGGGACGGGACCGGGACGGGATCGGGATTTGCGGGATTTGTGCCCACCCCTAGTAAATTTTACTTCGTAGTTTTTTGAAGGAAAAAATATTCATATTTTAAATAACACGATTATCTAATGGAAACATATATTTTAAATAACTCGATTATATTGTACACTCATATATAAATGAGAAAATGGTAGTCTATATACCAAAATATTGGGATGTTAGCAAAACTAACCCCCCTTGCCTAAAATTGCAAAACTGTCAAAATGACCCAAAAATTTGCAAAACCAACCGGTGCCTAGAACCTGTAGTAGCCGGGTTAGAGAGGAGGGAGCCATCAAATCAAGGGTAAAAAGCACTCATTTTATTTCAATTGGAAATTCAAGAGAGTAGAGAGAGAACACCATTGAAGAACCTTCAAGAGAGGGGAGATAGAACACCATTGAATAAGGAATCGAAGGTTAGAGAGGAGGAAGCTAGTCAACCTCCATTGAAGAACCTTCAAGAGAGGAGAGAGAAAACACCATTGAGGAAGCAATCGAGGGTGAGACTGGAGCCACAAGAGAGGGAGAGAGAAGGAGGGAGGGAGGGACTAGGCAAGTCAAAAAGGGAGGACGACGAGTGTGCGAAGGGATTCTCTGGGTCGATAACAGTCGAAGAAGAAGAACCCCCTGCGAAAAGTAAGTTCTCATCTTCTCTCTCTTCTCTTGAAAAAGTTATTTCGAGGGTTGAATGTCTTGAATGTGGAATTGGGGACCTTGGGGAGAATGGGGTGAAATGATATACAAACTCTAACCTTATTGGTGTTGGGTGGTTTGAGATTTAGTTGAGAAATCACCATTGATGGAAAGTTTATGATGAAATTGAAGGTCCAAATAGGGTAGAAAGAAATTGAAAACCTCCATTACTGTTTCGAATCTGGATTCGGGAAACTTGAAAACCTCCATTATTGTTTCGAATCTGGATTTGAGAAACTTGAAAAGGGCAGGCAGATTCGTTCGTATGGCTTAGTGAAATGGTTGGGTGGCTAGATTTAGTAATCTGTGTTTTGCTTTTCGAATTAGCTAGGGAAGTTGTGAAGAGTTGGGTTTCAAATGATGTTGGATATAGTAAAGAGGAATTTGAGGAGAATGTGGAATTTGTGCTTATGAGTTTGGAAATTGGAAACTTTGGGAGAATTTGGAGATTGCGGTTGATTTGTAAATAGTAGCCTCTAAATATAATGTTCACATTTGGTGGTAGTTGTACATCATTGTAAGTTTTTGCTATATGTTGAAGTATGTTGTGATTCAAACGGTGCAAAAATACACTACACCACTCCGATGTCATTTGAGAGTATTGTAAGTTTGTGATATGTGTATTACATAAGGTTGTGATATTTGAGACTATTGCATATTTGTGTCATTTGTTGCATTCTTTATTCACGTGAGTTGAGCATTTGTTGAATTCTTTGTACATTGTTGTAAGTTTGTTTCTATGTGTTGAATTATGTTGTGATTGAAGCCAATAATGTTACACTGGACGATGTCATTTGAGAGTAATGTAGGTTTGTTTCTAGGGCTGTCATATGTGTATTACATAAATTTTTTATGGTTGACACTATTGTGTAGTTGTGTACTTGTGGTGTTTGTTTCATTCTTTATTAGTGTCAGTTACCATTTTGAGATTATTTGAACATGTGTATTTGTGGGACATATAAATATGTGAACATTTGTATTCGTGGCATTTGTGTAGTTGTGTCATTTATGTAATGTTATATGTTTTGGCAGAAAAATTATTTTGACTGGCTAGATATATGTATATATTGGCAAGGATTATTGCTAAAATGGGTATTATCTGAACACATGTATGACAGATTAAGGAGACAATGAGAAAAATGAAAGGAAAAAAAAATCGCGACGTCGTCGAACAACAAGGTATTAACTATTAACTGTAATCACTTCTCAGACAGATTAAGGGCCTTCTTTTTGTCTTGGTGATGTTAATAGTGTCGTGTCGTGTGATATTTGTGCGGTCAACACTAGTCCTTCCTTCGGAAAAGTATTTAAGAGGGAGGTCGAGACACTTCTCGGAGATGGGCTTGCTGAAAGGAATAGACGACGTCCTATCCGCGGCTGATTTGAAAATGTTGAAAGTCAGCAAGCTAGAGGGCATTGTAATGATCGGATCCAATGTGTCGTATTGCTGCGCCCTTATCCATTTCTTCATGGAGAGGCAACTGAAGACATTGAAGAAGTGTGAGACATGGTACGAGATCCAGGGGTGACTCCTTCGGTTCTCCATCAAGGAATTTTGCCTCGTCACCGGCCTGAAATGTGCCGAAAGGAATCGGGACTTTGAGAACGTTATCGGCTGATGTTGTTTTGTATTGAACGTTTTGTGGACTTATGTTGATTAGGAAATGTAGTTATTCGTAGTGTTTGGTTCACCTGCTAAACGTGTAATCATTTCCACCTTTTGGATCCTTATGTTTGATGACTGAATAGGTATGTTGTGGACACTTGGGGCCCGTTTGGTATCCAATGAAACTGGGAATGGGAATGGGAATAGATGATTCCCATTTTGATGTTTGGTATGTCAAAATCGGGAATCAGAATCATTACCGGTAATCATCCCATCCCCATTTTTTAGCCACTTTCACTACTAGAAAACTGCAATTAGACAACTGTTGTCAACCGATGTCTTTCAAAAAAAATTCCGATCTCTATGTGCGTGTAGTAAAAGATCAAAATTTTCACATCGGTTTTAAGCAGATGTCTTTTCTTAGTTAAATCATCTGTTTTATTTTAAATATAGATATAAATCAACCCCTCAATTTTGTTTATTACATGTTCAATTGTTATTAAACCCTCATCATTTTTCATTTTCAAGCTTTTGAAGATGACCGCACCAAGCCTAAATTTTACATTTACATCACTTTTTTTAAAATAACCAATGTATTAAAACAAAATAGGCATCTTTTTTATTATATTGATTACGTGCATATTAATTTCATATTTATAATTTGTGATTTTTTATTGTTTTCAGATAATATACCACATGAAATATGTGCACACCCGATGTATTAACATAATATAGACATCATTTTAGATTTTTATAAAGATGTTGTTGTTAGCAATATATATCAGTTTATATTAACATTGTGATGTAAAAATACATGTTACACATTGATTTAGATTATTTGGACGATGTCTATAAGGATACTAGCATCCGTTTTTATATAATGGTTCGATTTCCTAGTTATTGAGACACTACACTTTTCATCTCTATTTAGATGTTTTTTCGTTATATATACAACACCCTTTGCTCATAAAACGAGATTTTGCTAATGATGAGTAGTTTAATGAACATGTAGATAAATACAAAATGAACCTTTATAGAGTATAGGTACTTGAAAGATATAGTTTTACAAATGAAGGGGACATCGATAGTAGGACACTTTGAGTACATCATTTACTAGTCAATACATCATCTTTAATTACTTCCTTGCACAATGGACGGTGAAGCTCATGAGGAAGATCTCCCAAAGGTCGAGTAGAAGGGATTCCTTCCATTTTCTGTTCAAAAGCAGCCCTAAATCAAGAAGAAAAATCCATATAAACTTACAATATCCTCATTTATAGATGGTACAATTGAAACAAAGAGGCAAGAGCATATGCGCTAGGTTGTAAAACACCAACAACACCACTTGGCATTACCATTGTGTAAAATGCTAAATTGACATCAAGTCACTGCAATTAAAGGGTACATCTTGTATTAAGGCCTATTGAATCAAGGAATAGTCATGTTATATAAACCAGTTTATTCAAAATTCTAACCTATACACTTTGAAAAATGATGTAAATCATAATATATCAACACAACGAAATCACAGTATAATGCAAATAACCCAACAGCCAAGGGAGAATCTTTGACATGTCTGAATGTAGGCAACAGAAAAAAGAGGAAAGAAAGAAGATGAAACGGAGATCAAATCAGCCAAGGGAGAATCGTTCCTGTCAATGATCAGGGAAATCCAATCATTACGCAAACACATTGTTCTCGTCTAGAGGTTGAGTCATTTTCTTTCCTGTCACAAAAGAAAACCATGCTTGAAGAAATGAAAAAAAAACATTAAATATAACATAAGCTCATCAGCATGTGTATGGTTAAGAAACTTTTTTGCCTTCAAGTAATCAAAATGTATGGACATTTTCATCAAGATAAATGATAGAAACTACTCACTATATTGCCCGTTTTTCTTCCTATGTTTACAAAATGCAATAACAGTTTTCATTAAAGTGTAGCTATACATGTTGAAAGAAGAGCAGTAGACGAAACAAGTATTACCTCATCAACAATCTGTTTCAGAATTAATCTCTGTGATCTCGAAGAAGTTAGGTCCTACCATTGGATCTTTCTGCCAGCATCTTTCGAGCAGGTCAGCAAGCTCTAGTACCCTTTGGAAAAGGCGTGCGCAGATTCTGATTTAACAATTTTGGAATTAAATAGTAAGTACTTAATAATACTTTTAAAAAAAAAACTAATCATTTCCTGATAGGGTAAGAAAGATGTACGTATCCACTATTTATTTAGATTTATTGAAGTAACAAGAGAGTGAAACATTAAATGAAGAATTGGACCAAACATTTACAAGAAGATTACAAATTAGGTTAACTAAGAACTCATTACGAAGAGGGAAAGACAAGTGGTGAATCTGTTTGTTTGAGCTGCTGTACAAAACTAGAAAATGGGGATGAATGACACAAGAGAGACTGCATGAAGAAGGTTATCAGTCAATAATATGGTAGAGCTCCCCAGAAATGAAAGAGAGATGGCAAGAAACAAAGCAATCTGGATACAAGATAGATTCAAATCATACTCACAAGAATCCCATCAGAAAGTAATTGCATATTTGCATATAACATGTGAAATCAAAACAATATGGATCACCTGAAACTTTTCATATTTAAGAACCATATCTACACATGCATTATACAAAGATGATTAAACTTCGTTTTAATGTTTCAATATCTTATTTTATACATTGAACCATTTGGAATTTTATTGTAAACAAATTAAAGATATGAGAAGACAATCATAAAAAAACAAAAAACAAAAAAACAAGTCCTTGTGCATTATCAGTTTCTAAGAGTGCTCTTTATAGCTTTATAAGACCGAAAAAAAGCCTGAAATAGTTGAAATTAGTTAAACTCAAACACATTTTAACCACCATCATATTTATGTGAGCACTTTTTACCTTAAAAATGTCATGGAATGTGGCACAAGAATTTTAGAGAAAAGGTAATCATTTAGGAAGTAGTGAGATTTAGGAACAGAACGATTTCAGCAGCAAATTTGAAGGATTTTGTAAGGTGAATGTTTAACCCCTTGAAGAGAAAGATTTCAACAACAAATTCATGTAACTTGAACTTCCATTCAAACATATGAGAAGAAATTAAAAGAGAAACAATACCTTAACACTCCTTGAAATATCAACACCAAAAAATGGTCCAGGGTAAGTTCCTGCATCTGAAAACAATACCCTAAGTTAAAACCCTAAATTACTGAAAGAATCGAAATAGGCAAAACAGTCCGCAAATCTCCAATCAACTAAGCATAAAACTGAATATCGACTAGCAATTCACAATTCAGACACTTTCAAAAACAAGACCTATAAACCCTAAAACTCAAAACCAAGATCTAGCCCATTCTAGATCTAGAAAATAAAACAGTGAACTCATAAAACCATAGAGGTAGAGATACCAAGCTAGAAACCCTAATAAATCAAAGCTAGAAATCTCTAAAAGGGGAACTGTAAAAGAATCAACTCAAATTCCGTTTGGAATATAACAAGCATCTATTACCTGAAATATAGGAGCATCCAAATGCACCCCAGAAGGCTTCAAAATCTCCTCTCCCTTCTCTGTATGTTCTTCAAAATCATACCGAACTGAGAAAAACAATAGATCCGAGAGTCCAAATTTCAGAATCCGAGAGTCCAAACTTCATAATCTCAAGAAAATTGAAAGTAAAGCCATGAATGAGAGAAGTTACTGGAACCCACAAAATCAAACCCTAAAAAAATTCAATGGCCCTCGAAATCCAACCCTATCTAAACATTAATCAACATTTTGAATTGAAATGAAAAGGGTTTGAAGAGATTACCGGACAATGGAGATGTCGGAGAGATGAGAAAGGTGCTCAAGATCCGCTTATTTCGATGGTGATCGAGATCTATTTCTGTTGAAGATGCCGGAGATCTGACCGCAAACAAGCAGCGATTTATCCTGTCGAAGTTACGGCACCGGCGGACTCATGGTGGAGTCACCTTCTCTGTCAGATCTGGTGATGGAGAAGACCTCGACGATGAAGGAGGAGATGGTGCTCTGACTGGAATGGCGACGATGGTTTTGAGGGGGGTGAGAGATAGAGAGAAAGAGAAGTTGCGAATAAAAGGTCGATGCCGGTTGAGGAGATCTCAGATCTCAGATCTGCGAGAGGACGAGGAGTAGTGGAAGATTGATGTAGGGAGAGAGAAGAGAGGTGGTGGCGGCGGTCGTGGCGGCGGCGACGGGGGCAGAGGCTGTGGTGAGGACATCCGGGAGAAATGGTGAGAGAAGAGAGAGCGTTTTGAGAAACAGTCGGGAGAAGAAGAGAGTGAATGTGGAGAGAGGGAAAATTTGGTTAAGTGTTAATATTTTTCCCCAAATTTCGAAACCCCTCCATGTATTTCAATTCCGCTCATTTCAACTTTGAAATTTTAAACCCGCGCTCATTTTAATTTTTTCCAGAACCAATAATTTTATATCTGTCTAAATATTTGACCGTTGTATAAATTTTTTAAAACATCATAAAAAAAATTATTAATGTAAGAGATGAATTTAAAATCTGTTGCTTTTTTGACAGACTTAAATCATATGATGTCTAATTGCAATATTCTAGTAGTGTTTCATCCCTCTCAAAATACCTAAGTAATCATCCATTACCAATTTCCCACAAACCCCAGTATTCACCTATCTCCTCCCCGTCTCCACCAGTGTCCTTCGTCTACACCGCCGCCCAGAGCCGCCACCGCCATCGTCGCCGCCACCATTGTCTCCGCCACCATCGTGCAGATCTAAAGCTGCCACAACCACTGTTTACTCTCATTCATCATCGACCTCCATCCTCCGTCATCGCGTCCTGGTGCTCTCTCTCTCTCTCTCTCTCTCTCTCTCTCCGTCTGGATCTGGTGCGCTCGATCCCTCTCTCCTCCGTCATCCGCATATGTACTCCGTCACCGGCCTGGTGCACGCTCGCTCGCGCTCTCTCTCCCTCTCTCTCCGTCCTACAGATCTGGTGCTCTCTCTCTGCCCTCCGTCATCGGCTTCCGCCCTCCGTTGTGGTTGTCCATTGTCGGTCGTCATCGCCCAGCCTGGTACACCGTCGAATCCAGATATGGACTTTGAATCCAGATCTAGCCGCCCATGTCGTTCTCTTCTTTGGATGGATCAGGGTTTTCTCTCAACCACCATCCAATCTAATTTCATACTACCTCCGTTTGAAAAAACTTGACACTTTACTATTCATGCACGCTTTTTTAGGAGATAAAAACTATATAAAATATCTAGTTTTTTTAATAATTTTTTTTAACAACTTTGTAGTTATTATTAATAAGTACAAAGTTGTTAAAAAAATTTATAAAAAAAATGAATATTTTATATAGTTTTTATCGTTCTAAAAAAGCGTGCATGAATAGTAAACGACAAGTTTTGCCGAACGGAGGGAGTATTATAGTTTGTTAAAATTTGTTTATTTTCGTGATGAATTTATGAAATTGAATGTTGATTTTGTATATTTTTTATTCTTAATTTGAGATATTGAATTGGTTTGCTTTTGAATTTGATACTTGAATTTTTTTATGTTTAAATTGAATTTGTAAATTTCTGATTCCCAAATTATACCAAACAACATGCCTAAGTAATCGCTTATTCCGAGTTTTGATTCCGATTCCGATTTCCATTCCCATTCCGATTACTACAATTATACCAAACGGGCCCTTGGTTCTATTTATTATGGATGGTTGTTACGAATGTTGCGTTATGACACATTTCGTTTGGGTTTAATAGTTGTTGTTCTTATGTTGGGAAGTTTATGAGATATATAAAATATGGTAGGGGATTGTCTTTTATCGGCTTAGTCTTTAATGTTATTGGCTAGGGAAAGTCGTGTACTGGCTAGTAAGCAAAAAAACCCGTACATATGTCTTTTGCATCGTCGGTAAACTAAACGACCAGTTATGTACAAAATAAACGACCAAAATGACAAGTTAGTCTTTAATGTTATCCGGTTTTGCACCTCCTCCTTCGACTTCAACGACACCTCCTTGTGAAGGTTGATGTTCTTGCGTTGAGGGTCCCCTACATGCGGAACAACTTTGTCCAACATCTCCTCCACATCCTCGGTGGCCACCCCTTTCTCCCATGCGAAATAAAGAGATCAAGATAGTCTTCTCAGTATCGGTTGGGGGTAAGGAGAGGACGGGGAGAATCCATGTCTGTAAATTGAAAATGAAAACCATACTTACCCATGTTCGTTGATATATATTGTATACAAGTGCCACGTGTATCCCTGTGTACGTCTATATATATTATGTTAATGACTAGGATTTCCCTTTAGCTGGCTAGTAACTTAATTTCTGGGTTTTATTCTTCGAACTTCACGTTAATGGCATCTAGTACAGAGTCTGCTTTTTTCCCCTTTTATGTCAACCTGTCGAGACCCCCCATCTCCTTTTATTGTCTGGCTGCAACCCGTCTATTTTTCCCACCTAATTTCCCTCCATTTTATTGTCTGGCTGCAACCTGTCTATTTTATTGTCTGGGTTTTATTCTTCGAACTTCACGTGCATGTGATGTCACATGCACTATTTGCATTAAATTCTTTCATCTCTCTCCACAAATCTTGTCCTCTCACCCCTCTCTCTCCACTCAACTCTGCCAACTTCTTCTTCTTTTTTTAATTTTTTTTATGCCCAAATGGAATCACTTCCCCTGTCTCATTTTGACACTTGTCACCCCCTTTTTTCTTTTAACTTTGTGTGCAACCTGCTATCGGGTAAACAAATTTTACAAATATGACATTTTGCTACCCCTCTTTAATTTTTACCCTCCATTGTTATTTTTGCAAAGTACAAATTTTTTTGGTATATTCATACAAATCATCCTATATAAATTTAGATGATTTTTGTATGAAAAAAATTTGAAATGAATCAAAATGGATTAAAAAAATTGGATATTTTTGTTTTTTTTTTGGGGTAGAGAAAATTATGAAATATATAATATTATATGTAAGAAATATACATTTAATATAAAAACTTATAGGGATGATAAATTTAGTGTGTAAAATATTTTTGAGTAACGTGTGAAAATTATATCCATTCATGTCAAAATATTACGGAGTACGTATCATTTAATATAATTTTTGAAGATTATAAAAACTATAATTTAGAAAAAAATATCATTTATTATTTATATATGTTTTTTTAGGATGATAAAAGGTATATATAAAATATCTATTTTATATATAAAAATAATAATAACTACGAAAATTGTTTTAAAATTTTTATAAACAATTTTTTGGAACAGAGGGAGTATAAGTTATTAAATTATTATTAATTTATTTAATTTATATAATTTTATTCTTATTAGTAATAAGTATAAAATTATAATTTTTTTAAAAAGTTAATATTTTATATAGTTTTTATAATTTTTTAAAAATGTCTCATATAGTAAAGTTATAAATATTTTGAGATTGAAGGAGTAACTTTGTTAAATACTTCACCCATCGACTCCTCTCTCACCGAGCTTGGGGTGTATCCACTGCCATCTTGGCCCACTCCGCTGGTCTCTAACTGAGCTTGGGGTGTATCCACACCCATCGAGCCCTTCGGTTCCCCAAATCGTCGGTTCACCTCCAGAGATGTGCTTCTTCATTTGGGGGCGCCGGTTTACTCTCTCCGTGATTTCCACTGCCAGCATCTTCTTAGCGTTGGTTGTACGCTCTTTTTACCATGTTTTGGCGAACCAATCTCAATCTATTTTTCCGCCTCGGTTTCTTTTTTTATTGTTGTTCATTTTCTCTGCTTTGACCCGTTTTCATTTGCCTCTGTTTTGACTACCCAGTAGCCACTCACAATCTTGTTATCGTCCTTGTGGGTTTGTGATGAGTTTGAGGGTTTTAATGGACAATGGTTTGGCTTGGAGTCGGGTTTGCGGGTTGATGTGCAGTGTTGTGCTTGTTGCACTGCAGGCTTTTCTAAGCAGTGTTTGATTTGTCATGTTCGATGATGTCGTGGATGTGCGTTGACATATGATGACTCGTTTGAGTCCATAATCTGAGGTGTCCGCTGATGTTCCCTAGAGTTCTCGATCTGAGTGCGTCGTCTCTTTGACTGATCCTTTTGTTTCTCTTTGGCTTGTGATTTTCAGTGTAGGATGGTTTTTACGTTTTCATTTGCTTCTGTTATTTGTCTTTAGTTGTACATGATGGTTAGTCTATCCACCCACTTGTCTGGTCTCTCGGTTTCTCTAGGCTTGTCTAGGGAACCGAATTCTTATCTTGCTTCAAAAAAAAACTTTGTTAAATACCCCATCCGATAATTAAAACATGTCGTTTTAGACATTTGCACATTTTTTAAGAACGCAAATAAAAGCAAACAAAAATATATTGTAAAGGCCCGGATTTTTAAATCTTAATTCTCGGAAAAACAAATTAAAAATGAATTTAAATCGGGTTATTTAAAATATCTTAAAAACGAGTTCCGACATTATTTAGTTGAAAATTTAAAACATGCTTTATCCCGCTTATACATGCAAAAATTTAAAATAATATTTGGAGTTCCTTCTTAATCTCGGAATTGGAAATTTGAAAATTTGTTGAGTTGGGTCGGATAAGATTAGTAGAGAGAGCGGGTATTGGGATTGATTCCGGTATATTGAATTGTGATTTGTGGAACCACTTGAGACCCTTGTCTCTTTCCTCCCTTAGCCGAATAGCAGAACCATTTTCTCCCTCACTCCATTTCAGATTTGTACAATTTATCCCTCAGTCTATCTTTATTCCATTTTGAGCTAAACCAATTCCTCCTTTCTCCTCCCTGATGCATTGTGTACCATCTTTGGTGAAGATGTCAAAGAACCCCTCTCCCCTATGCCTACACCTCCCACGCCAATCTGCATCCCCTCTCTTGCCACCTTGTGACCAGCCAGATTATAGCTCATCCGTTCTTGTCTCTTTCCCTTCTTCTTATCCAAAGGATTCAGGAGCCAACCCCCCTCTCTGGCATACATCGTTTGTTTCCCAAGGACAGCAACATACCACAGCTCTCCTCCTCCCATTTTCTGATTCCAAAAAGAAAACCCACAATTCCTCTCTCCCTCTCTCCCGTTTGTTTCCTGCACACAAACAGAAGCACCCAGAAATCCCAATCACCACACCTTCACATCATCGAGAGCTCCGAGCTCTGTCTGCCGAGAGCGATACTGCAGCAGCACCATCACCTCCCTGCCGATTCACCACCAGCAACCACCCCTTCGCCACCGTCTCCGTCGTTGAAGAAGCGCAGCGGGCCGTCCCCTGCTTTGCCGAGAAGGGAGAGGCCGAGCCATCTTCGCCGAGCTCCCCTCCTCACTTCCATTAGAGTCACAGCTTCCTCAGTTTCCCAGAAGGACGGAGAAGAAGGAAGAACTCCCAAGCAAGCCGAGCCAGGAGCAACTTCGGAGCCCCATTCGCGTCACTTCCCTGTTTTCATACTCAAGAGGTCGGATTTTCGATTCGAATTCATTTGCTTCCAGATCCCACAAAAACAACCCTTTACTCACTTCCACGATTTTCCTAGGTCCATAACGACGTTGTCCCTCGCTAATTGCAGTCGGAATCAGCCATTGCCGCCGGAGAACCCTCCCGGAAACCGCGACTGTAAGTTCCGCCTCACCCTCCTTTTCATCGCATCGCTACCAATTCTGTGTGGATCTTGCTCGGAATCCCCAGTCTGTCGGGGTGGGGGCGATTTTGGGTTGAAATGGCCGCCGGAGAGACCCTGCGTTTCTTTTCCTTTGTTGTTTTCCGCGATTGAACAGACGGGAGGTTGAAGGCGGGTTCAGTTGAACCGGTTCCCCTCTTTTCTTTTCTTTTTTTGGTGAGCCGGCGGTTCAGGGTCTACTTACCGGTTCATTAAACTCAGACCTTGGGCCTGTTTTTTGGGCCTTGCCTCTCAGATCCGAATCTTTTCTTTTCTGATCCGGGTCGGGTTCTTTTGGGGCTTGATTTCGGACTGGGCTCCCTCCGGGTTCTTTCTTTCCTTGTGTGGGCCGGATTCCTTCCATGGGGTTGGGCATGTTTCTTTTGGGTTGAATTTAAAGAGTGTTACTGTTGTGTTTTATTTTATATGGGTGTGTTGATATATGATTTTAAATAATTGTTACTTAGATTATTATTATTATATATCTATTATGAGATTTTGTGATAAGTATAGTTCTGAAAATTAATTATATGTATTTTATACGATATTGGAAATTATAAAATGATTTATTGATTTTAATAAGGTTTTGAAATAAAATGCCGGAATTATTTCTACAATATGATTTGAGAAATTGTTTTAAAAATGAGTTGACTTAACTTGAGATTTAAGAGTTTGGAAGACTTTGGGAAATGAGTTCTGTAATATTATTTAATATTCCATATTAGAGAAGGGATTTGACGGAACTTGAACTATTTGATCTTGAGCTTGAAGTTATGTTAAAAGTGTCATATCAAATGTCGGGATTTTGTCTTGGCTTGATGGTGTTGGTTTTGAGAAGGAAATTGGAAAAATGATTTTGGTTGATGTTGATCATATCGGAAACGTTTTGGAAAATGGTTTTACCACCGTTTGGTTTTGAGTATATTGAAAACTTAGGTATCGTGTGTATGAATGTTGGTCCGGTAGCTTATGAAAATGGCTTGATGATAGGTGTGTATTGCGTTTGGATTGCTTTGGACCTGCATTTGGGCCCTTGCTTGTATTATCCTGCTGATCTGCATTTTCAGGTAAGTTCCCTAGGGTCTTACTCAGATTGGACATTCATGCCTGTTGTTGCATTTTATGTTAGGTGTTGCATATGCATAAAAGCATGCCATGTAGTATCCTGTTTAGGTTGCACTAATTGGATGAGCATCTGCTTACTTATTGCGATTGAAACAGAACGGCCGTTATCTGTGATAGTCCTAGAGTCTTTGCTAGGGTCATAGGGTAGCCTAGCCTCATCGGGTACCCTGAGTCAATCGAGTCATGAGCTTCCTTATATTATGATATGCCTGCGGGCTTTATTGTGGAGCGGGTTAGGCATGCGTGCCCCCCGATTATGATGGAATGCATTCACGAGCTGGCCAGTCTCCACCTATCGGAAGGGGTGGAGGTAGGAGAGGGATATGCCACTTGACATTGTCTTGGGCCCTTTACAGTATTTCTGCACATTATTATGAACTAGGAGCATGCTAGTGTGTTTGAATTTCGTACTGTATTAGAGCATCTTTATTAGGTATAGCGCATACTATGTGGCCTCAGCGAGGACTGCCGGTCCCGCATGAGTGGCTCGATCTGATTCCTTTCCCCGTTCTTTTTTTTAAAGGTATTCTCTGCAGATTTGAGTGCTCGATGTCTATATGACGGGGTTTCCTTTTGGCGAATCGAAGAATCTAGCTAATATCCTAATTTAGTAAAATGGTAATTACCCACTCATGATTTGGTTTTGACCGGCTTTGCCGTGACACTTGTATATATACCTTGCTTCCGCTTTACTTTTCGTTTGAAATGGATTCCGCGACATAGTCTTAGGACGGGTTAAGGGTACCCAATGGCCCTTCGAGGTTTTTAGGGTTTGAAATCCCTCTTTCTACTAATCTTAAAATGAGTTTGAAACCTCGACCCGTACCTGGATTGCAAGATCCGAACAAGGGGTTTTATCCCTTGAAACGTAACCCGGAAATCATAATTCTGGGCCGTTACATATATACCCCTAATTATTACTTTACTTTTCCACTTTATTGGAAACTATAACTAACAAATCATTAATTATTACAAGGGTAATTTTGGAAAGTGAACACCAAAACACCTAAAATGACATGTTTTTCTTAACAATATTTTACTCCTAAAAAAACGAAATGTTTTTCTTAACGGAGGGAGTAATGATTACTTAGTACGGAGTATAAATTTTGTTTGATTTTACTTTAAAGTTATAGATTGGTGTGACGATATATATTTAAAAGGGAAATATCAAATGTTACTTATATACTAGTTCTGTCAGGGGTCTCGATATTTATAACAATATAGGTTTTCAAGACCTCATCCGTAAGAATGCTCTCGAGTAGGACATCCATCCGAATTTATACAAAATGATGTGAATTAGATAATGATCATTATTCCTGTTTAACTTGTGGGAAATATGTCAAATTCTATAAACCCCCTCAATGAATACACTATTTGTAAAAAATTATCTTTTAAATTGAAAATTTTAGAAAAATGTTCTTAAAAAGTTAGATGCTTGCAAAAGACTACTCATTTCACCTTTTTCGTCAACATTGCTCTTAAATATGTAAAATTACCATTTTTCACTTATCCTTTTACGCGTTCCCTATATACACCGCAAATTAACGTCCAATACGACGTTGTAATTTCACTTAAAAAATTCGGATGTTGTAACAACGTTGAATTAGACATTACAACGTCAAATTGAACATTGCTAATACGGGTTAGATCGGGTTAAATATAACATATTAAAAAAAAAGATTTACAATGTCCAAAAGACGTTGTGTTTTTTTTTGTGTGTGTGGTTGTTGTGGATGTGTGATAAAATGTGTAATATTTACCCTAACAACGTCCGATCCGACGTTGTTAGTCCGATTCGTCCCGATCCAATCCTTCACTTCACATATTACAATGTTGGATCCGACGTTGTAATATAATTAACGCTACAACGTCGAATCCGACGTTGATTAGCGGCTCTAATCCATGGATTTCCTGTGTATATAGGGGCACCCTATTTTTAATACTCCCTCCGTTAATTAAAACTTGTCGTTTTAGACATTTGCACATTTTTTAAGAAAGCAAATAAAAGCAAACAAAAATACACTTATACCCCTAATTATTACTTTACTTTTCCACTTTATTGAAAACTACAACTACCAAACATCTAATCATGACAAGGGTAATTTTGGAAAGTGAACACCAAAATATCTAAAACGACATGTTTTTCTTAACAAGATTTTACTCCTAAAACGACATGTTTTTCTTAACGGAGGGAGTATATTTGATGGGTAAAAGCTAGGGGGTCGCCCTTCAACAAACTTTCGTTTCCCTTTGAAGAAAGGATCGAGGGGTGAATGATGAACAATTGAGAAAATCTCAAACCAACTAAATCAAGGACAATCAACTAAATCAAAGATGAAACATTTGAGAACCGTCAAGAGATGAGTTAGGATATTGGTGATGACGGGGGAAATTATTAATTTTGCATTTTTAACATCAAACTTAACATTAAAAGTGAGACGGATAGTCTTTTACAAACAAGTAACTTTTAAAGGGTGGTTTTCCTAGGATTTTTAACTTAAGTGGTGGTTTTATGCAAATTAGTTAAAAGTATGATTTTACGAAATTTAGCCTGGGAAATATTTTGAAACCAGACAAATTCGTCTACAAATGAAGTCTTATCAGTGTAGTCCAAAAATAAGTTGATCGGGTTGAGTTATTATTGGTTTGATTAGGCCCCGTTTGCCAACGGATTATTGAGAATCTTGAATTAGGAGCAAGGACTATGAAAATATAAGATCAAAGTGCAGCAGCAAGCAAAGAATGATCACAGATCATCTAAAATCATAAATGACATAGGACAAATTCATAAAGGATAATGAATGTCTTTCATTTGAGGCGGCTGCAATCCCCAAAACCCTACTAGAAAGGGAATGAGGCAGCACTGAAATATATATAGTCCTTCCTACAGCTGTACATGTGCCTTGCACATGATGAAAACGAATGGGACAAGCCCTTATTACACTACCAAACAAAGTAGAGCAACAGCTGTAATGACATAAGGAAATGCTGGTGAAATGAAATGAAATGCAGCTAAAATAAGGTGGTCCTGGCTATGATCAATGCCTTGTGGTTCTGGATTTGATCAAGGCCTTATTTTCTGGCTGGCAATGCATCAATACATGATGCACCATCATATAACTTCATATCCCCCCCCCCCCTCAAGTTGGGCTTGATATGAAGCCAACAAGTCCCAACTTGAGTGAGAGAAAAATGTGTTGCTTCTCTCCAAGAGGCTTTGTCAAAACATCTGCTATTTGCACACTAGTCCGAACATGTTGAGGCAAGACAAATCCTTCCTGCAACTTTTCTCTAACATAATGACAATCAATTCTGAGATGCTTTGTTCTTTCATGGAAAACTGGATTTTCAGCAATGTGAATGGCAGATTTATTATCACAATAGAGAGGGATAGGCATAGGTATGGATAGGTGTAATCTCTGTAAGACACCTTCAACCCATACTAGCTCACTAGTAGAAGTAGACAGGCTTCTGTATTCTGCTTCAGCTGAGGATTTAGAAACTGTCACTTGCTTCTTAGTTTTCCATGAGACTAGAGATTTACCAATGAACACACAATAACCTGTGAGAGACTTAGCACTGAACTGGCATGCAGCCCAATCAGCATCACAATAAGCAGTCAATATAGGCAATGAGTCTCTGGCATAGTGTAAACCAACTGATAGAGTGCCCTTCAAATACCTGATCACATGTAAAGCAGCATCATAATGAGGCTGTCTTGGTTCAACCATGAACTGGCTGAGATGTTGTACTGCATATGATATGTTAGGTCTAGATAAATTGAGGAAGAGCAGTCTTCCAACAATTCTTCTATACTTTTCAGGATCAGGTAAAACTAAGCCTGAATCAGTGGACAATTTCAGTCCACGTGGTAAAGGGAAATGTGCAGGCTTACAATCCAACATGTTGCAGTCCTCCACAATGTCTAGGATGTACTTCCTTTGATGTAGCAATGTGCCCTTTCTGTCATGCATTATCTCTAGACCAAGGAAGTACCTAGCCTTGCCAAGATCCTTGATGGTAAAGGCTTTGTGTAAGGCTTCCTTGGTAGATTTAATAACCGATTCATCATCACCTGTAATCAGTAAGTCATCAACATATACAAGTGCAACTACAATGCCAGAGGAAACTTGTTTGATGAATAAGGAATAGTCTTCACAAGATTGGACAAATTCCAATTTCACTAGAAATCTGCACAACTCTGTGTTCCATTGTCTAGAAGCTTGCTTGAGACCATAAAGAGATCTCTTTAACTTGCAAACTTGACCTTTATGAGCCAATGGATATCCCTCAGGAGGGATCATATACACTTCTTCTTCAAGTTGACCATGTAAGAATGCATTGTTCACATCAAACTGATACAATGGCCAATCTTTAATGGTAGCTACATCAATCAAAATTCTCACAGTTGCAAACTTAGCAACAGGAGAAAAAGTATGTTTATAATCCTTTCCTTTAATCTGATTATACCCTTTGGCCACAAGTCTTGCCTTATATCTCTCAATTGTGCCATCTGGTCTATATTTTATCTTATAGACCCATTTACTTTCAATTGCCCTCTGTCCAACAGGAAGATCAAAGTTCCCATGTGTTGTTTTCCTCAAGAGCATTGATCTCAGTGTTCATAGCATCTATCCATTTAGGATGTTGAGCAGCCTGTCTGTAAGTATATGGCTCTGGCTCACTAGCCATGCAAGCAAATGACTTCAAAATCTCAGGATGACTATGCATCTCATCTCCAAGACATTCAACTAGAAATGACTGAGATAAAGATGTCCTTTTTCTGTCATTGTTACAGACAAAATCTTGATACCTCCTAGGTGCTACATGTTCTCTGGTAGATCTTCTCAGTGGAGGAAAAGCATCTAAATCATTTAGAAAATCAACTGCTGTAACATCATTGTTCCCAGTGGAACTAATAGAATCTGCAACCTGTGAAGGCATGGATGGTGAGCTAAACTCAACATTCTGGTTTCCACCATGAGAAGAAGAATCTGTTTCTGTAACCACCAGAGGTGCCTGCAAGCAATCTTCTCCATCTGGAGCAGGATTCACTAAAGGTAATCTGATTTCAGTTGCCTTCTGACTAGGTGATTGGTCATCTAGTTTGTCTTTGAAGGGAAAAACATCTTCCCTACAGATGACATCTCTACTCACAAACACCTTCCTTGTTTCCAAGTCTAGGAGTTTGTAACCCTTTTGACCAAAGGGATATCCAAGCAAGACACATTTCCTTGCCCTTTCCTTCATTTTATCCTTTTTATCAGGCTGTATAGGAGCATAACATAAGCATCCAATCACCCTCAAATCCTCATAGGTAGCAGGTTTCTTAAATAATTTTTCATGAGGAGTGATCCAGTCTAGGATCTCTGTGGGCATCTTGTTAATCAAATGAGTGGCAGCTAATAAACATTCACCCCAAAATCTAATGGGAAGCCCTGCATGAATTCTCAAGCATCTTGCAGTTTCTACAAGATGTCTATGCTTCCTTTCCACTCTCCCATTCTGCTGAGGAGTATAAGGTACTGATCTTTGATGAACTATTCCTTTAGAAGCAAACAGCTCAGTACACTGCCTTTGTAAGAATTCAGTTCCATTGTCAGTTCTCACATTCTTAATTGAACACTCAAACTGATTTGAAACATGGGCCATGAAGTCAGTGATTGCATTGAACACCTGTAATTTGTTTTTCAACAAAAAGGTCCATGTGACCCTTGTACAATCATCCACAATAGTAAGAAAGTATGAATAACCATTATAAGTAGCAGTATGATAAGGGCCCCATAAATCCATGTGAATCAATTCAAAAGGCTTGCTGGCAATATTTAAACTCCTTTAAAAAGGAAGTCTATGGTGCTTAGACAACGCACATGAGTCACAATGGAAATCATTCAACTGCAAAGAGCTAAACATTCTTAAATGTCTTAGCTTAGATAAAGAACTATGCCCAAGTCTGGCATGAATAGTCTCAAGATTCACACTAACTTTATTACAACTTTTCAATAAAAACTGATCCATTGATCCTGCTGGAGCTGGTTCTGAGCAAATCTTATATAAGCCATGTCTTCTGATTCCTTTCAGCAACACTTCCTTAGATCCAGGGTCCTGGAAGTAACAATGAGACTTTGTAAATACAGCTATCATATCAGTGTCATCAAGAATCTTTCCCACAGATAATAACCTGTGTTTAAATTCAGATACATGTAGAACATCATCCAATGTGACATTCCCATTTAATTGTAACATTCCAACATCAGTCACAGATTTAATAGATCCATCAGGCAACCCTATATGAACCTGCTTATTCAACTTTCTCTTGTTGAACATGCTTTGAGAATCATAGGTCATGTGATCAGTGGCTCCAGTATCAATTATCCATTCATTAGAAAATGTTCCTTTAGAAGCTATATTGGCATTAGTAATAGAAAGAGTACCTGCAAAGTTTGCAAAAGACCCACTGCTACTCTCAGCTTGTCCTTTTCCTCTCATCCTCTTCAAAACTTCCTGATACACTGCATTGACCATAGCTGTGTCAACATTCCCATCTGCATTGTCCTCATCTAGAGGATTGTTTTGCACCTGGTTACCAACTGATCCTGCTGCATTTGCTGAACCTCTGCCATCAGTCCCATTTCTTTCCTTTTCTTTCAGCTCTCTAAACCAATCTGGAATACCATGTAACTTGAAACACTGATCAGCTGTATGTCCCTTCATGCCACAATGAGAACACTTAGAATTCTGCTTTATCCTTTTCAGTTCACTCCAGTCCTTCCACTCTTTCTTGATGGAGGATTGCTGTTATTGCTGTTGCCAGTCCTTGGAGGTTTGTACTGAAAGGAACTCCCTCCTCTATTAGCTGCCATGGCACTAGAGTCACTAGAGATCCCTGTAGAGCCAGATGTGCCATTTGATGCTTCATTTCCCCTCTCAACTTGCTGGAGAATGTAATAAGCTTTGTTGATACTTGGTAAAGGATCAGTAGCTAAGATAGAATTCCTGGCTGCATCATAGTTATCATTCAAACTCACAAGAAACTGCATCAATCTGTTCCTTGACTCAATCTCCTCAAATTTTCTTTTCAGATCACACTTACAGGCAGCAATAGCTCCACATGAGCACTCTGGTATATTCTCGAGAACCTGTAACTCATCCCAGTTTCTCTTGAATACATTGTATAGATCTGCAACACTCATGTTTCCTTGTACAATGTTACTAAGCCTTTTCCTGATCTGAAAAATAAGAGGAGCATTGTACTGGCCAAACCTCTCTAAAATCTCATCCCATAATCCTTTGGATGAATTAACAAACATCAAGCCTTCAGCAATAGACTTACTCATGGAGTTAAGCATCCAACATCTCACCATATAGTCTGCACGGATCCATTTCTCCAGATCAGCAGCCCCAGTAGCTGGTCTAACACAGGATCATTGATGAATCCCAGTTTGCACTTTGCTCCAAGAGCCATAGTGACACCTCTGCTCCATGTCATGTAGTTCTTTCCATCAAATGGAATAGCAACTAGTTGAGCCCCTGGATGATCAGAGTTAGATAGATATAAAGGATCCCCTGGATTACCTTGATTAGCCATTTCTTCAATTGATCCTTCTTCTATTCTGTTCCTTCCACCAGTAGTAAACATAAACTAAGATGCAATTACTTAAAGGAAGCTGTAAATCATCAAATAAAGCCCTCAAGCTCTGATACCATATGAAAATATAAGATCAAAGTGCAGCAGCAAGCAAAGAATGATCACAGATCATCTAAAATCATAAATGACATAGGACAAATTCATAAAGGATAATGAATGTCTTTCATTTGAGGCGGCTGCAATCCCCAAAACCCTACTAGAAAGGGAATGAGGCAGCACTGAAATATATATAGTCCTTCCTACAGCTGTACATGTGCCTTGCACATGATGAAAATGAATGGGACAAGCCCTTATTACACTACCAAACAAAGTAGAGCAACAGCTGTAATGACATAAGGAAATGCTGGTGAAATGAAATGAAATGCAGCTAAAATAAGGTGGTCCTGGCTGTGATCAATGCCTTGTGGTCCTGGCTTTGATCAAGGCCTTATTTTCTGGTTGACAATGCATCAATACATGATGCACCATCATATAACTTCATAAGGACAAAAGAGCTATTGGGTACAATCAATCGAAGATTGAGAACAAGGAGGTGTTTACTTTGAATTGGTAAATAAAGAGTGGTCATCCGGGGTTCGAACTGGTGATCTTTGAGTACTACCCGCAAGTTCTTTTTGGTTGAGCCATTCCGGAATGGTTAGGAGGTAATCTCCCACTAAAAGGATCGAAAGCAGCACATGAAGGACGCCGTCGCCGTCCACTCCTCCTACGTTGTCTCCATTAAGAACACTGGCGCCGCCCTCAATGATTTTGCCTCTGGTGAGTCATTGTTCCCCAACGCTCACCATGTTCAGCCGATAGAGAGATCAAGGACAAGAGATAAGGTCATTTATGTCTTTTTATTGTTAAATAAATAACCTTATACTCACCAATCACTCTATCGTATTATTTCAGGGTTATTTAAAAAAAAAAAAACTCAAACTCTTTCACCCATAACCCATACAATAATCACCGCCTCCCGTAACCCACTGACAAACACAATAATAACGTTGATTTTCTTTGTTTCTCTTTTTTTTTTTTTACAGTAGTCAAGAAGTAGGCGGTCCTTACAAAAGTAAGGTGCCACCATGATCATCCTCACAGATAATGTTACACAGATCCCTAAAGGTAGGGAGATTGCTAATCGTACAAGTATCTCTAGACTTAGCTATGAAATCAGCTGCATTGTTTGCTTCCCTGTAGCAATGTCTGAATTCTATGCTGTCAAAGCTCAAGCTAAGGTTCTTGATAAATTCCACTTCCCTCAAGACTTCCCATCTGACGTGACTTCTATCGTTAATGGTCTTGATTACTTCCAGGCAATCTCCTTCCACTATGACTCTCTTTAGTCCTCTAGAGAAGGCTAGGTTTACACCTGCACAAAATGCAGCAGCTTCTGTTTGGATAGGTGATGAAGCTGCCAAATTCGATTGATAAATATCAACCACAGATCCATTGTGATCCCTGATGACCACTCCCACTTGACAAGCGCCTGTGGGCTTTAGTGAACCATCTACGTTGATTTTGTAGATAGCCGTAGGTGGTTTTGTCCATTTCGAATTGCGTTTCCTTTTAGTGTTATGGTTTATTTGGGGGATCGTTTTTTTGTTTGCTGACCGCCAGTCAGCAGCGTCCGATAATGCTCAAAGTGCTATAATGTGAGGTGTTATCGCATTCTTGTTCCTAAATATTCGGTCATTTCTAGATTCCCATATTTTTTGCCAGATGAAACACAATTCCTCAAAGTCTTTTTTACTATGAATCGTGTTAAAGATATCATCAACGTTGTTGCAGTGACTTGGAAGCAACGGGGTGTGTTTGCCCACCAGATGCACATAGGCGGCGGCGGTAGTTCTTGTGAAAGGGCAAAGGAGAAAGAGATATGATGGTCTTTGTCTTCATTGCGATAGTCACAGAAGCAGCAATTCGATGGGACTCTATTGAAGTATTTATTCAATCGATCCTTTGTCCCAAGGCTATCTGAAGTTATCTTCCATAAGAGATTTTTTATTTTGGGAGGGAGATTTAGTTTCCAAATCCATCTTTGATTTGTAGTGTTGTTATGGTTGTTGTTGGAGGGGATTTGTCTTACCGATCTAGTCGAGAATTGCCCATCAGAATTGTATTTCCAAATCAGTTTGTCCGCAACATTCCAGGACGGGATTTTGATTTTGATTATATGATTAACAATGTTATTAGGGAAGATATCATGGAGGAGGTCTACATCCCATTCCTTGTTACTGTTAAAGAGCTGGTTAACCTTGAGGTCCGGATCAAGGTGTTGTTGGTAGCTTGATAGGTTGTGCTCCGATATCCAGGGGTCATTCCAAACATTTATAGTTTCACCATTCCCAACAATCCAGAGGAGACCTCGTGTGAATCTCTCACGTAGATGAAGGAGTCTGCCAAATTGCCATGAAGTGTTCTGAGCAGATTTATCCATAAGTCCTTCATGTTGGAGGTATTTTTCTTTTATAATTTTTACCCAAATGTTATTAGGTTCATTGCAGATTTTCCAGAGAAGCTTCATTTGAAGGCTTATATTCATTTATTCGGCCAGCTTTAGACCCAACCCTCCTTGCTCTTTAGATTTACAAATCTTGTCCCAACTGATCAGAGGTGTATATCTTTCTGATTGTAACTTATTCCAGAAAAAGTTCTTTTGAATTTGATCAATTTGATTTAGAATACCTTTTGGAAGAAGGAAATTTTGCATTAGATTGTTCGTTTTGGAGCTTAGATTTGCTTGGATTAGAGTTGTTCTACCTGCCTGACTAAGCGAGGTGGTCTTCCACTTGGAAAGTTGTTTTTTCAAGCTTTGAATGGCATCATTAAAGATTTTATTTTTAACCCTTCCCCTGACAATTGGGATACCTAAATATTTCTCAAGAGTTTTAGATATGGGGATGTTCATCTCACAAGCAAGTGAGTTAGCCAGATTTAGGCTAGTATTATCAGATACTTGAAGGGAACTCTTGGTATAATTTATAGTTAGGCCAAAGAGGTTGGAGAATTTATTTAGCATATTTTTGATCGAATGAAGACTTTTGTGTGAGGCTCTGGCAAAAAAGATTGTATCATCCGCGAAGGTAAGGAAGGGAATCGGTGTGCCATTTTTGGTCAGCTTAATTCCAACTAAGGCATCTTCATAGCTGGATTCCTCCATAAGTTCGCGTGCTAAGTTTTCCATAACAAGGATGAATATATAAGGAGCAAGGGGATCTCCTTGTCTTATGCCTCTGCCTGGTTTGAAAGGGTTGCCAGGTCGGTTGTTGACTAGAACCGAGAATGTTGTAGTGGTGATGCAATTCATAACCCATTTAATCCATTATAGGTCAAAGCCAAATTTGGTTAGAGTAGCTTTAATATAGTCCCGGCTAATTTTTTCGTAAGCTTTTTCCATATCTAATTTGAGGGCCATCCAGCCCCTTCTTCCTTTCTGTTTGTGGAAGGGCCATCAAAGCCAAATTTGTTTCTCTTTTTTTTTTTTACAGTAGGCAAAATATAGGTGTTCCTTACCTTGGTAAGGTTCCACCATGATCATCTAAAAAGATGATGTTACAGAGATCCCTAAAGGTAGGGAGGTTACCTATATTACAAGTAACTCTAGACTTGGCAAAAAAATCTGCAGCTTGATTAGCTTCTCTATAGCAGTGTCTGAATTCAATCTTGTCGAAGTTTGATCTCAGAAACTTGATCTGTTCCACTTCCCTTAAAATCTCCCATCTCTGATGACAGTTATCGTTGATGCATTTGATTACTTCTAGAAAATCCCCTTCTACTATGACTTGCTTAATCCCTTTAGATAAAGCTAGAATTAAACCTGCACAAAAAGCAACAGCTTCTGTTTGGACAGTAGAAACGGCTATCACTTCCGATTGTCGTATATCGGCTACATTACCATTGTGATCCCTCGCAATCACCCCAATCATGCTTTCGCCCGTGGGCGTGAAGGACCCGTCAACATTAATTTTCCAGAAATCTTTTGGCGGTTTAGTCCATTTGGAATTACGTTTTCTCTTCATGTTATATTGAGATTTTGGAGTTGTGTCTGTACCGGCCAAACGCCAATCCGCTATGTCTAATTTAACTCTAAGTGCTAATTGAGTACTGTTCATAGGGTGTTTATTTTTAAAAATCTGATCATTCCTAGTCTCCCAGGTTCTTTGCCAAATGAAGCAAAGTTCTCCCAGTTGTTTTTTGTCTTGGTTTTCCCATAGTAGATCTTTTAAATTATGGCACTGGTTTGGGATAAGAGGTTTGTTTTTTCCTACCAGAAGCTCGTAGGAAGAGATGATTGATCTAGTTAGGGGACAATCAAAAAACAAATGATTATTGACTTCATTGTTGTTGTTACAGAGGCAGCAGTTAGATGGTACTCGATTGTAGTATTTGTTTAGTCTATCCTTTGTAGCAAGATTGTCGGTTGTAATTTTCCAAAGAAGATTTTAATTCTAGGTGGTAGCTGCATTTTCCAGATCCAATTAAAATCTCCTTTGGAGTTGTTGTTTGTAGTAATCCTATCTCTTACAGACTTGGTGGTGAATTCCCCATTCGTGTTAAATTTCCAAATAAGTTTGTCAGTCGAATGCCAGGTAGGGATCTTTAAGCTGGTTATTTTGTTGATTATACCCTGAGGGAAAATTTGTTTGAGAAGAGGAACGTTCCATTCCTTATTTGTATTGATAAGATGGCAGACTTTGAGTTCAGGATCAAGAAACTGTTGCCAATCAGAGAGATTCTGACCAGGTAACCATGGGTCACGCCAAACATTTATATGCTCTCCGTTTCCCACAATCCAGAGCAGACCTTGTGCGAATTTTTCTCTTAGTTGCAGCAGTCTCCCAAATTGTCAGGAGGTGTTTTGATTTGATCTTTCCATTAGCCCTTCCTCTTGTAGGTATTTTTCCTTAATCACTTTTACCCATATATTCGTTGGTTCGTTGATGAGTTTCCAGAGGAGCTTCATCTGAAGGCTTATGTTCATATCCTGAGCCAACTTGAGACCAAGGCCTCCTTGGTGTTTTGGTTGACAGATTTTTTCCCAGCTAATCAGCGGTGTGAATCTTTCTGAATTTAGTTTATTCCAGAAGAAATTCTTGTGAGTTTGGTCGATTTGATGTAGATTGCCTTTTGGTAATAGGAAGTTTTGCATTAGATAGTTTGTTTTAGAGCTAAGGTTAGCTTGAATGAGAGCAGTTCGTCCAGCTTGACTAAGGGAGTTAGCCTTCCAGCGGGAGAGTTGTTTTTTAAGACTCTGGACCGCATCGCTGAAGATTTCATTTTTTATTCTACCCCGGACAAGTGGGATTCCTAGATATTTTTCTATATTTTTGGATACTGGGATGTTCATATCATGAGCAAGAGAGTTGGTTAAATTCGAACCTATATTGCTTGAGACTTGTAGTGAGCTTTTGTTTTAGTTTATGGTTAAGCCCGATTGATTAGCGAAATTATTAAGCATATTTTTAATGGTGTGTAGACTCTTGTGAGAAGCTTTCGCAAAGATGATTGTATCGTCTGCAAATGTAAGAAGGGGGATTGGTGTTTCATTTTTGGTTAATTTGATTCCAACCAGCGCATCTTCATAGTTTGCCTCTTCTATTAGTTGTCTTGCTAAATTTTCCATCACGAGAATAAAAATGTAGGGGGCTAGGGGGTCACCTTGTCTTATACCACGGCCTGGTTTGAATTGACTTCCCGGGCGATTGTTGACCAAAACTGAGAAGGTTGTAGTCGTGATGCAGGTCATAACCCAGGTTATCCAGCGACTATCAAAACCAAACTTTATTAATACTGCTCTAATGTAATCCCAGTTAATTTTGTCATAGGCCTTCTCCATATCTAATTTTAACGCCATCCATCCTTTTTTTCCTTTTTGTTTATGAAAATTGTGGAAGATTTCATGAGCTATTAAAGTGTTGTCTTGAATTGCCCTTCCTTCAATGAAGGCACTTTGGAAAGGATTGATTAGTTTATCTAGAAGAGGTTTTAGTTTGTTTGCTATGATTTTTGAAATAACTTTGTAAATGGTGGTGCAAAGACTAATTGGCCTATAATGGTTTATGTTTTGTGGATTCTCTATCTTGGGGATGAGGGCGATAAAAGTTTAGTTGATTTGTGCTAACATACTGCCCGAGTGGAAAAAGGCTTTGATCGCTTCACAAAACGATGAACCTATTATTTTCCAGTATGTTAAATAGAATTCTGGGGAGAACCCGTCTGGCCCTGGCGTTTTGTCCTCTACCATACTGCTGATAGTGTCCTTTATTTCTTTATTAGAAGGGATGGTAGTGAGGGTTGCATTTTCACTAAGCGTGATCTGGTTCTGTATGTGGGTAATCTGGTCACTTTGGATAGGGGGTTTAGATTGTGGTTTGAATCGTTCATGCATCTCCAGCGTGATTTGGTTACTGATTTCATTGGCATCATAGAGAACTCTTCCATCTTTGGTTGTGAACATATTTGTGTATCTTTTTGAGTTTCTGATTTTTACTAAAGATTGATAGTACTTGGTATTCCTATCTCCTAAATTAATATGTTTAATTTTTGCCCTCTGTCTCCAAAACTTAATGCTGAAATCCATGAGAGCAGTTCTCTTGGTTTCTAATCTTGTTAACTTCCTCATTTCGTTGGTAGTGAGATTTCCCCAAGGGAGCTGGAGTTGAAGTTTCTGTATGTTGTCTTCTATAATTTTCAATTGTCTTTGGGTATTATTACAGCTGCTGTGCTTACACCAAACCTTGATGTTATTCTTTAGCAGTTTCTGTTTTTTCATGAAGGAGTAAGCAAAAGATCCAGTTAACTTATTCTTCCATACTTTGTTCACCATGGTTTCCATCACAGGGTAACCAGCCCATGCCATTTCGAATCTGAAAGGCGTTCCTTCGCAATTGTCCTGGAAACCTAGTTGTATAGCAATTGGACAGTGATCTGAGGAATAGAAAGGTAGGTGCTCAGTTTTGAGAGTTTTGAAGTGGGTGAGCAGCTCATGGCTTGCTAACATTCTATCAAGTCTTTCATAAGTATTGTTTGGGATATTTTGAGGCTTTTCCTCCAGGTGAAAGGTGAGCCAGTGAAAGGGATTGTTTGAAGGTTGAGATCCTCTTTTAACTCTCTCAGTCTGCGGAATCTGGAAGTTAAGGGAAAGCTCCCACCAAGTTTTTCATTTCTGTGCTCTAGATCATTCAGGTCCCCTATGATTATAAAGGGGAGTTTATGTTTCTGCACGGAGTAGGTAATTTCAGACCAGAAAGCATCCTTTTCATTTTCAACTGAAGGTGCATACACAAAGAGTATAGCTAGATCCTTTTGTTCTATATTAACTTTGATCATGCAGAATCTAGGGTGTTTTTCTAGCAAAGTAGATTTATCTAGTGTTAGATGGCTTCTTAGAAGGATCCATATTCCACCTTTAGTACCTGTTGAGGGGATGCATAGAGCTTTGTTATAACCCGAGGTGAGCATCTGGTGATCATTTGGTGGTTCCCTAGTTTTTGTCTCAGTTAGAGCAAGGATGTCCAGTTTCCTTATGTTTGTGATTAACTTGATTTCCTGCCACAGAAGTGGTCTTTTCGAGCCTCTTATATTCCAGTATCCAATTCTAATCATAAGGGGGATTGATAGCTATGCTACATAGCTTTTGGTTGAGCCCGGACTTTCTTATCTGGCAGATCCAAACATCTAGCTGATTGGCAATGTTAAGATGAATTTCACAACTGAGCTTCTTAATTTGAAGTGGCTGATCAGTGATATGATCTTGGAGATAGTAAGAGCTGTTTTGGATACCTGTATGTGTATGTCTATTCCACTTGGTACCTCCTTGCAATGTAGAGCTTGTATTGTGTGCTTCTAGCTTGTGCTTGTAGCTGCTTCTGTAATGAATTTTGGTGCAAAGTTTGTTTGTGAATTGTTGTTGAAAGGTTTTTGTATGACTGTCCACCACTAGAAAACCAACAGAAGGTTTAGTTGGGATCTCAGCCAAGATTTGTTGTGAGTTTTGTGGAGAATACCTACAGTGGTTGCCTACATTACTCTTCGAGTGATCCAATGAATTCCTGTGGTTAGTATGAGGCAAGGCAATAAAATAATGACATAGCCATATAGCAATATAGTACAAATAATTATGGATAATATAGTTAATGGATTTAGTTGTTATATAATGGGAATGGTAGAGTAACCAGAAAGGACACAAAATGTGACTCCCGCCAGGAAAGATAACTGGGAGGAGCCACCAAAACCAAGTCCGCATCATAGACAAAGCAACAACATAAAACAAAGACACAACATAAAGTTCAGTAGCAGCAAAGTGGATGATCAGGGTGTTGGAGGCATGTAACAGCCTAGTATTATTCATGTGATTATAATCACTATGGATATCAAGCAAAAGACCCTGGATCAAGTTGGCCATCATCATTACACCTTCTTCTTCTTCGACTTCTTGGTAGCTGGTGGGTTATTTTCATTCTGCTCTTCTTCATCCTTTCTCTTGGTCTGATCAGTGGATTGTGACATCTCAGCATCTTCAGGGGATCTGATGATGATGCCCCCCATTTTTTTCACCATGGTGCTATCAGATTTGAGGGAGAGCCTTGATTCTTTAGATTGAGCTCCAGTATCTATCATTTTACCTTTCATTTGAGCTTTGATCAGGTCTTCAAAAGCAGTCTCAGTTATGAAAGTGGGAGCAGTGGTGTTGGAAGGGCCAGAGGTGTTCATAATGGAATGGAGGATGGAAGGGGCGATCACAAAAGGGGTGGTAGCAGCTTCAGCTGACAGTTTAGCCACATGAGCCTTGTTTCTCTTTTATTTGATAGCTTGCTTAGACAAGAGATGAGGGCATTTGTTGGGTTTTTTTTGTTGCCATCCATTCATATATGATTTCTCGATTTATTTAATGATGAGTTATCTAAAATTTATAATCATTTTCTAATAAAAAAAACAATCTCACAAAATTATTACTCTTTCGGTTAATTAAAACACGACGACTCGTTTATTATTCCTGCTTACTTTTTTAAAATGATAAAAATTATATAAAATATCAACTTTTTTTTATAAATTCATACTTTATAATAATAAGTATGATATTTTATATAATTTTTAATCCCTAAAAAAAATATGAACGTATGTTTTAATTATCGAAGGAATTAATTTTTTCTTTTTTTTGTTGTCAGCTTCAACTCATCAATATTTTCTTTGATCACTGTGGGGGCAGGCTAGGCAAGTTGTCAATATATATAGATTGGTACCATCGGAGTAAGAGAACCCCCTATTTGTTAATTTCCTCGGTCAACTGAAAACTGGCCGGAATGTATGTAATAAAGGTAATGCAATTCGGTGGGGTTAAAGACCTTGAAGTAGGCCTAGCTTGTTCTAACTCATATAAAAGAGACAAGTTCAACACAACCAGATAGAAATCCCTAAAAGATGGGATTTCTTATCTCGAGGTGGAGGGCGATTATCTGGCTGCTATAATTAACATCTTAAAGGGCGTGTGGAAGTGTTCATAGCCCGTAGAGATCGAGATTATGGTGTCGGATGTACTTATCGTCGGTCTATCCCTTACTCATGTTTCGTTCTCTCATACTTTCAGAGAAGGTAATCGGACTGCAGACTGACTTTTCCAACTTGGATTGGCCTTGAATCCCATTGATTGGAGATTTGATGCTGTGATCGACAATCTCGTTCGCATGGACATCACTCTTGGGTGGTGGTATAACCGCGGTTGACTATTCCCAAATCTTCGCCTTGTATATATATATATAAAAAAAAAAGATTTTACCCTTTAATATAAAATATTAAAATAAACGAGGTTTATCTCAAAAATAATTGGCTATGAAAAAAATTGACCTCCTATGTTATTTAAGACATCTCATTATTTCATCGTAAGACAACACAACCAGATAGATTTTACCCCTTAATATAATACTCTCTTTGTTTTCCTAATTGACATTTTATTATTTATGTACACTTTTTAAAAATATATAAATAAATTTTTTAAATAATTTCATATTTATTTTTAATATATATAAAAGTATTTTAATATTTTATACTCTACTGTCTCTAAATATTGGACGTTTGACTTTTTAACACGCTTTATAATAAACAAAAATAATTAATACTAGCTTTCTCAAACAGCATGTAAAAAAATTAATTAAATGATGTATATTTTGAGAGGAGAGATTAGTTTTTATTATTTTTTTCAAAAGATAGATGAATAATAAGTGTAAATTCAAAAAAAAAAAAAAAACTGAGGGAGTATCTTGTATTGTATAGCTACAAGCTACCCTTTCAAATTGCACTAAATGGAAGAATTGATGCCCATTTTCCAACCCAAACCCACCAATATAACCTAACAAGTAGTCACAACAACTAACTCCACAAGCTCACCAATCCTTAATCAGCCCATCTACCCTAACCAACACCTACACTTAATATGTCAAATCTAAATCACTCTATAGTTGTTCCAACTCCCCAAAAACCTCTTCACCAAAAGCCTTTGATACAGCCTTAAAAGAGGCCTTCAAAACACCCTTCCAAATCCAATGCAAAAGGCATTAAACCAACCATGACACCAATGTGCTTCAATCAGCCCTCTAGGGCAAGCCTTGAGCATGACTCCTCCATCCTCCTCTTCTCCACCTCCGACTCGTACGAGGAGTCCTCCGCCTCGTCCTCCACCTCCCGCTACCACTCCCCTCAATCGTCCCCATCGCAGCCTCCGGACTGCCCCCAAACCTACAACCTCAGTGTCGAAAACCTCTCCTACACCATCCACCGAAACAAGCCCCTTTTCCCCCTATTTCCGAACCCTAAGCAACACAACATACTCAAGTCGGTCTCCTTCCACGCCAGGAGCTCCGAGCTGCTGGCGGTGGTGGGTCCCAGCGGGACCGGGAAATCGACGCTCCTACGGGCCATCTCCGGGAGGGTGAGCGACCGAGATTTCGACCCTCGATCGATATCGATCAACAACCGCGGCATCACCAGCCCTGCTCAATTGAGAATGGTGTGTGGCTATGTATCACAAGAGGATGAGCTCCTCCCCTTACTCACTGTAAAGGAGACACTCATGTTCAGCGCCCAATTCAGGCTCCGAAACACGGATTCCGAAGACCGAGAGGCCCGGGTTGAGGCCCTCATCATGGAGCTAGGCCTCGCCCACGTCGCGGACAGCTTCGTGGGCGACCAAGACCACCGAGGAATCTCCGGAGGCGAGCGGAAACGAGTGTCGATCGGTGTCGAAATCATCCATGATCCTCCCATTTTGGCCCTCGACGAGCCCACCTCCGGCCTCGACAGCACCTCCGCCCTACAAGTAATCGAGCTCCTCCACTCAATGGCGAAATCAAAGCAAAGAACTATCCTATTATCGATCCACCAACCGAGCTTCCGACTCCTCCGATTCGTCTCCGAGTTCTTGCTCCTGTCCCGTGGCTCCGTCGCTCACAACGGAACCATCGAGGAGCTCGAAGATCGGATAGTCCGCTTGGGCTACCACATTCCCTTGCAGCTCAACGCCCTTGAGTTCGCCATGGAAATCATATCAAGATTGGAAGAATCACACCAAAAAGAGACCACCGATTCGGATCAATTCGAACATCGAGCTCAAATTCAACTCAATTCCTCAATCGATCACAACAATTGGGAAGAAATTTGTGTTCTTTGCTCGAGATTCTGCAAGATCATCTACAGAACGAAGCAGCTCCTCCTAGCTAGGGCAATGCAGGCGCTCGTCGGAGGGTTCGGGTTAGGAAGCGTGTACGTGAAGCTAAGCAAGGACCGGGAGGGGGTGTCGGAGAGGCTCGGGTTCTTCGCATTCAGCCTGAGCTTCCTGCTATCGTCGACGGTGGAGGCGCTGCCGATATACCTGCAAGAGAGGAGGGTGATCATGAAGGAAATAGCGACGAATTCGTATAAAGTGTCGTCTTACTTGGCGGCGAACACGCTCGTGTTCGTGCCATTCCTGCTCGTCGTCTCCCTGCTCTTCTCCATCCCCGTTTACTGGATCGTCGGGCTCAACCCGACCCCTGCAGCGTTCGGGTTCTTTGTGTTGGTCGTGTGGCTGATCGTGCTCATGGCCAGCTCGCTGGTGCTCTTCCTCAGCGCGGTCTCGCCGGATTTCGTCTCCGGGAATTCGCTCATTTGTACCGTCTTGGGTGCCTTCTTCCTCTTCTCCGGCTACTTCATACCGAAGCAAAGCATTCCCAAGTATTGGCTCTTCATGTACTATGTCTCGCTTTACAGGTACTTTTGGACGAGAATACGAAGCTCTTGATCGGTAAAACCTATATTAACATAGACTTTGTGTTTGTTATAATGCATTTCTGTTTGTCATGGTGTCGATTTACAGGTAGTTTCAGATGAAAACACGAAGTTCTTGATCTGTAAAATCTATAAACTTTATGTTTGTTATAATGCATTTCTATTTGTCATGGTGTCGATTTACAAGTAGTTTCAGATGAGAACGCGAAGTTCTTGATCTGTAAAATCTATACTAACATAAACTTTATGTTTGTTATAATGCATTTCTGTTTTCATGGTGTCGATTTACAGGTAGTTTTTCAGATGAGAACACGAAGTTCTTGATCAGTAAAATCTATACTAACATAAACTTTATGTTTTTTATAATGCATTTTTGTTTGTCATGGTGTCAATTTACAGATAATTTCATATGAGAACATGAAGTTCATGATCCGTAAAATCTATATTAACATAAACTTTATGTTTGTTATAATACATTTCTGTGTCCATTAATTTATAGGTACTTTTAGAAGAGAACATGAATTAAGTTCTTGATCCGTAACATCTACATTAACATAAACTTTATGTTTATTATAATACATTTCTGGTTGTCATTGTGTCGTTTTATAGGTACTTTTAGATGAGAACACGAAGTTCTTGATCCATAAAATCTATATTTACCTAACCTTTATGTTTGTTATAATGCATAATATTTCTGTTTGTCATGGTATCGACTTGTAGGTATCCCTTGGACGCTCTACTCGTGAACGAGTATTGGAGCGTCAGAGACGGGTGTTTCTCGTGGCAAGGCGAGGATCGATCACGGTGTTTGATGAGTGGAAGGGATGTTTTGATGGCGAGAGGGCTAGAGAAGGATTGTAGGTGGGTGAATGTGGGGATTATGCTCGGGTTTTTCGTGTTCTATAGGCTTGTTTGCTGGATCATATTGGCTCGAAGAGCTTCTAAGACGACGTATTGATCCGAATTTCCGACTCTGAATTCAGATTTGTGGCTGATCTTATGAATATGTTCGAGATTTATTGATAGTTTGTGTATATAATAATATAGTACATCTCTTCTCTAAGTTCTTTGTTACCTATGTTTAGGAGTTGATCAAATGATCTGAACGCGTCGTTTTACGCTTCATTACTGAGGAAAGCGCCTCGTTTTGCTGCGTAGTCCCATAATTTGGTTTGATACTTTGATGCTCTAAAGCCTAAAATGTTTTCTTATTGCTCCATTCATTCAACAAATAATATCGTTTCACTTTTTTATATACTTTTTTAATGAGTAAAGATTATATAAAATATAAAATTTTAATATTTTCAAACAATTTAACAATAAGTATAAAATTATAAAATAAAATAAAAGTAGTTATCGTTTTTTATATAGTTTTTAGCATTTTAAAAAAATGTGTAAAAATCAAATGTTGTGTTAAATGGACGAAATATTTATTTAAACCAAATCAGATCGACATTTTGAATATATGAATTTCTTAATGGTGTACAAAGTATGTGTAATTTAGAAATCCTACCATGAATTTGGTTTTATATTATGAGAATAGATACAAAAACCATTGCAGCAAAAAATTGAGTCAAATACATATTATGTGAATAAGAATTAAAAAAATTCAGTGTCTTATTGCAATAAACTTTGCACCTCCCTTTTGCCACATTCATAAAAATGAATTTATTTGGAAATATTAAATCACTTTGATATTTTTCCTTTCTTGCATTTAATTCACCTCCAATATCTGCATTCAGTACTCTAACATTATTATGGAGTTTAAACAACATAAAATGCCCTTCAATTTCATCTTCAATTACTAAGAAAAAAAATCCCTTTAGAAAATGAATTTGCATAAGAAAAACATGAGGAAAAAAACCATGTTATGGTGGATTATGATAGTTGTTGGGGTTTCCTTTGTCCCTTACATTATCATGTCTAAGATCAAACAAGCAAGGGTTCAAAGCCACAATGGGAATTCGGGTTTGGTTGATCCGGTTGCGACGAATGGGATGACCCGTTTTGGTAAACGGGTGGGCGGTTCGAACCCGAAGTTCCATGTTGCGGTCACGGCGTCAGACACGCCGTATAGCCAATGGCAATGTAGGATCATGTACTATTGGTACAAGAGGTTTAAAGATGGTGAAGGATCAGACATGGGGGGTTTTACTAGGGTTTTGCACTCCGGAATTTCGGATCATTTGATCGATGAGATACCGACTTTTGTTGTTCAGCCTCTCCCTAATGGCCTTGACAAGGTAAGATCATGAAATGCATTCATGTACTATTGCTTTGTCGTCGGTTTTCCTTGCTTTGAGTGGGATAGACTGAGAATGTTGTTGTTGTGTTAGATTTTGATGGGTATTTTTGTAGGGATATGTCGTCTTGAATCGGCCTTGGGCATTCGTGCAATGGCTAGCAAGGGCTGAAATCGAAGAGGAGTAAGTCCTCGGTTTGTATAGCTTTCGGATCTTCATACTATTCGGGTTCTTGCGATAACCATTCTCGGTATCAATGCAGGTACATCTTCATGGGAGAGCCGGATCACATATTTGTGAAGCCACTGCCTAATCTATCGTATGGAGGCAACCCGGTTGCATACCCCTTCATCTACATCCGACCCACCAAACACGAGCACCTCCTAAGGAAGTTCTATCCCGATGAGATGGGCCCTATAACGAACGTCGACCCCATTGGAAACTCTCCGGTCATAATCACAAAGGTATATATGCAGCTCTTTGCCCGTGATTGATGCCTAAATCCGAAGGCTGACGAGTCTTTGCTTGCAGTCTTTACTGAAGGAGCTTGCTCCAACATGGGTGAACATCTCTTTGCAAATCAAGAATGACCCGGAGACTGATAAAGCCTTCGGCTGGGTGCAAGAAATGTGAGTCGGAGGTTGTTCTTGGTTGCGGTTATTAAATGTCAGCACACTCGCGTTTTTTTGCTGACATTATCTTGTTTTTGTCAAGGTATGCTTATGCTGTGGCGTCTGCCTTGCACGGTGTGAAGCACACTCTTCGCGAAGATTTCATGACTCAGGTTCTTCCAAATGATTGTCAATTTGATGTCTCCTACACAAAAAGTTTCTTACCGGATCATTTAACGCAAATCCGCTTACATGACAGCCGCCATACGAGGACTCGCATAGTGAATTCATCATCCACTACACCTTCGAATGTGATTACACCATGAAGGTACACATCCCCTTGCAATGTCATGGTCGTCTACTCCTGCATCTATAGAGCGCTCATCTTCTCCCCGCGATTTCGTGTTTGATTCAGGGAGAGCAGATGCCATATGGAGAAAGAGGGGACTGGAGCTTCAACAAGAGATATTATCTTGACGGGCCGATGCCAAGGAACTTGACATTGCCACCACCAGGGGTCCCCGAAAATGTGGTAGGCATCCATTGAAGTCTTGTTTTGCTTGCAGTTCTTTGTCAGCATCTCATGTGCTTGTGTAATGGCAGGTAAGACTGGTCAAGATGGTGAACGAAGCGACTGCAAACATTGCCGATTGGGATTCACTTTGATCGGAAGAACGTTCAGCTTGAAGGCGTACAACAAACACACAAGACAGGAAAAGAGTACACAAAGTGAGAGCCATAGGATCAGAGGCATTTTACCTTCTTTTGATAGCTCTGTTGCACATTACCTGAACAGAAGACACACCAACTGTGTACATCTTATAAACCAGAGTACCGAAAAACGAACAACTAAGATATAAGTAACATAGCAGATGGAGAGTTCCTTATAGAGCCTTTCTTTTATACATAGTTGAATAAACTAGGATGAAGCAGGAGACTACAAGGGCACGGCGAATGGTAAAAACACCTCATCACGAATCACAAACCACACCTACATCACGGGGTAGATAGAAAGCAAAACTGTTTCATGATCAAAGAGATACCGGAGGGAAAGAGGCGAGATTTTTATGCTTTAATAGAATAGGGAAGATTACAGAGCCGTTACTATATGCAACAGAGTGCGCGAGGATGTACAAATGTGAGGAGAGATGCCTCTGACGAGGAGCGAAGGTTGTGGAGGGCTGGTATCAGCTCCAAGGTGGCGATGATGGTCTGTACACAAAGTCCTGAGAAGGCGCAGCTCCATAGTTCAGATCAAGGTTGTGGAGCTGTTCCATCAGTTGGGATCTCCTTTCCTTGAAGAAGTCGAGACGGGTAGTTAGTTCAACCAAAGTGGATGAAGCGGCTGTTGGGTGCCTAGGAAATTCCATAACCTACAAAGGATGGAAGTCAAAGACGTTGTTTATAGTCGAAGAAGAAGTTCTAAAATGGCGAGTTTTGAATAATGATCTCCTGATAATGGTTTTAAGTCTTACCTCCGCTGCCCTGGACTTGGAAGGGACGGAGGCAGGATCAACACCGCAAAAATCATCCATAGAAATACTAGCAGAAACTTCAGGGCTCTTTGAATCACTCGAGCCAGTTGGCTCTATAAATTGTTTGCGAGAAGGCTGCCTGCTGCTGGTGCCAGCAGCTAAAGCTTGCCCCTTCGTGTTTCGCCAATCTGGCCCAAGAAAACCCTCCTGCATGACAACACCATGAACCATTGAAATCAAATCTAGCAGGCAAAAATATTTGAATGACCCAGAATTCATTTATTTAATCGTTCCACTCGTTCCACAAGTTAGCGGGGATTGTAATGGAATACCCAACTCCATTAATCTGCTAAACTTGAAATAAGGGTTTATGGGCAACTTGTGCCCAGGGTAGGTACAACGCCATTGGCCACCACCAGCCCACCACCACCATTCAAATTTTAAGCTAGTCAGTTTTCACATCAATTTTCCAATGAGAGAAGCAGAACTACAGCCTAAAACTTCTTGAAATACCCAATTGCAACCCACAGATGAAGCTCCTTGATAACACAAGAAAGTGTGTGAAACAAGTGGACGGTTCCTTCAAGAAAATGCAACTTCACAAATGAAATATTGTTCCAGAAGTAGAAATCCTCTCAATCAAGCAAAAGGGAGGTAAAATATAGCGAAGAGATAACAGAAGAGCAGCAGATGAGAGACTACTTTCTGAATACCAAAAGATCAGGGAGTAAGGTAAGCACCTCGTTTCTTTGCTTTCTCTCATGATTACAGAAGGCAAGAGTGCTATCAAAGTCTTGTTGAAGAAATCTCCTGCACATAAAGACATGGCCAGGTTCACTTCATCTTCCATCATGTAAACAATCCACAGTTTAATTATCATTTGACATAAAATCTGCTACAGAAAAATCATGGCAAAGGGCAAACTGTGTTTGATATTCAGGTACCACGTAGCCATGTAAAGGTAATAGAGGACACTACAATCAACAATGCTCACATCCAAGATAGCCTCAAAGATTAGCACTTTCAAACTTTTATCCAGAAGAAATATTTCCTTACTTATTTCAAGGTCATTCTCTAACATACACCAAAGAAGCTTAGGGAAATATAACATTCTCTTAAATTCACTTTCTAACCATTCCAGCACTTGCTATTATGTTTGCTACATTTCTACAAAAATAACAGCATGGATCCACACCTTTACAGCTATAAATTAGAATAAAGTGATAAGGTTATCCATCATTATGCAGACAGGTAGCAAATTAAGTCAATGTTCATGATGGAAGGGAAGATAAATGGCCGTACACATCAGAACGAGGGCCAAATTGATGTTGCCTTTGCTGATTTAGTTGATGATGTAATTCAGCAACTTTTTGCTTCAGCCTGGCCACATCAGCTTCAGCAAGGGCAATCTCCTCAAGCTCGGCCCTAGTCTACAATCACATTACACCACCACATTGTTAGGGTTTGTCACATCATATTTCCATGTGTAGAAAAGTAATGACCAAAAGTAAAATAAGCACCAAACCAGGCACAAACCTTTGAATCCATACCGCGTGAACTAGACATCTGCCCAGAAGACATACTCAAACCAACCTCCAAAGCAGACCTAAGATCTCTTTCAGCTTGCAGCTGCTCTTGCAATCTTTGAACCTGGAAGTGTGTCACAGTCATAGAAAAATCAAACAAAGTAAAACATGTATAGCAAAGTTGGAAACAATTACGTTAAAGTATTATATGCATCTCGTCTCTTGAAGAATTATTAGTACGGTTTTTCTATCCTATGCCCTTAGGGCATAGGATAAGATTCCCGTTTTAGAAAAAATATATCCTTAATGAAAATGCATTAGCCAAATTTTAAATTAGATTCCCAGGGTCGTTTATTTTTGGTAGGGTATCTTTCCCAATTTAGGATCTTATCCTATGAAAGGCCGTTATTAGTATGCATGGAACTTATTCATCAGAAAGTAGCACTTAATTTCATAATTTGTAAATTTCCTAGAAAGAAGTCAGAATGATTAACCTAGAATATTTGTATTCATGTCATGTATTAGATCGAGATGGCTACATGATATGGAATAAAACTCAAAGTTACTGATCCAATAAGAAGTGTAAAGAAGATTATGAAGGAAAGAAGTACATCTTGTTCAAGTGCCAAGCGCCTTTCATGCAAAGCTTGCTTTCTTCTTTCCAAGCTGGCTTGTAAAATTGCATTTCCACGGGCCTACAAATGATTCAAACATAGCATGAATACCAAAGACAGTATTACAAGCAAAAAAGTTGTCTCGATGAAAGGCAGCAATCTACCTCTTTTGCAATTCTTTGCCGCAAATCATTTTTCGTAATCTCTAGCCTCTGAATAGCAAGTCTGCAAAAATAAGATAGGTTTCCAGTAAATGGAACAGCACTAAAACAGCAGCATGCTTACAAAGCAAAATATTTGGATTATTATGCCAAATTTATTTCAGAAAACAGGTCTTGTGTAATGATATTGTGTCCTCAAATGAAATACTTAACAGCGCTTGCAAAAAGAATTTTTTAAAAGCATCCTATTAAAAACTGGGGCCAGAAGCTCAATCATTTCTTGCACTCCATTCCAATAATCATAAAAAAATCAGTAACCAATAAAACTCTCTAATTTATTCAACAAGATTCCGTTTAATGAAAAATTCTTACTCTTCCTCTCCTGAAGAATCAACTGATTCCATAGACAGTGTCTTTCTTGCCTGCAAATAGATGGAAGCTATATTACAATCTGATAAGATAAGTGGGAAGAAGGAATGAAAAATACAACTCCGTGCATTTGCAGGGTAATAGATCCCCTCCCACTAATAGGAAAATTCAGAAAACGTAGCAGCCTGGAGCAATAATCCTTCTAACTAGCAATGGTCTAAAACCTACCACTATCAACTAACGATCACTTAACTAGAAATTTGAGCATTGATAAGTGGTGTGTTAATAAGAGAGAGGAAGAGAGCTTACAGAACTTCGACCCCAAAAGGTTGAGCGCTTAGCTCCAAGACTAGAACCTGAAAGTTTACTACTTGGCTTGTCAGCACTTGATTGAGCAGCAGATGCCAGAAGAGGTGGCCCAGGATCCATAGATGACAATATCTCTCCCATAGATTTATAAGATTCACCGGTAGGAGTAATAGGAGATTCAACTATATTAGTTGAGGTCTCAGTCATGTCAGTGGCCTGCTTAACTTGTCCGTTCAATTCAGAGCTTGATTCTCTGAATTTCGGAGAGTCTACCAGAGGCTTAGAATTTGCAGCTGATGCCCCATTAACACCAGTCAATTCTTTAGAACCATCAACTCCCAATGCTGGAATCTGAATGCGACAAGAAAAGTAAGCTGGGTAGAATTGAGATCCAAAAATAATTCACCATAAGGGATCAGCAATGATGACTGCAGAGTGCAGACAAAGAAAGGGACGAATAGCTTTCACTTTGAATGAAGTTCAATGAATCATCTCTCCCAAGTTCAAACCAACACAAGAGCCATTATTTGAAGAAACAAAAGCCTTCAGTCTACTTCTTCCAGGAGTTTTTTTTTTGTAAATATATTGAGTCGGTATAAGGAAGCAGAAGTGACTATGAAAATCATAGTCCAAGGCCCAAGCCTACAAAAATGGGTATAAATGCCCCCAATCCAAACAAGCCCTTATGCTCATCCAAAAATTACATAATCAATCCATCTACAATCCTAGCAACTCAATCCATCTACAATCCCCTAGATTACATGATTTACATCCAGGATGGGGAGTTGGTCGAGCTTGGAGCCTTGGAAGCAGAGTTCTAAATTCCTAAATACCAATAATGAACTTATGCACAACACAAATCCACTAAGAGACGTGACAATGCCGGAATTGTGACCTCAAAATATGCAAAAGACAGAATCAGAAAACACATTCCTAGATTGAAATATGTGGACTGACCATGAAACTGCACAATAGTTATCTACATCAAACACCTCCACACAAACTAAAGCGAAAATATATTTTGAAATAACAAGCATCTAGGCACATAAAAGGAAGTTTCTTTTCTTTCGAAAGTACGTAAAGAAAGGTGAGAAGAAACCTACCTTATAGTCATAAAGATCACTACCAGCATAGCCACTGCTCTCACTCAGTTTACCACTCAAAACCCGTTCATTATCATCATCTGAGTCCTGATCGCCTTCATTCTCAGCATCATGATACCCATTGACATTGATAACTGATTCTTCATCAGTTGAATCTTCACTCGCACTGTTCTCGATTCGCGAGTCAGCTGAAATGGAACACCTCTGTAGAGTATCATCCTGAAAAGTCAAAGGCCATTCCACACATAGCTAAGGGCGGAGCAGAAAGCACTCAAGAGACTCGTAGTAAAAAAATCATGGTTCATAAGATAAATAAATGCGAGTATATATGTAATGCGGTGACAAAGTATTAAGTTTAAATAAGAAGATGAATCTTACATCAAAGATGTTCTCAAATTCTTCTAAAAGAGTTGTGACAATAGCAGCAGCACTATTAGCTGCATTTGCAGCAGCCAGAAGCTGGGCAGAATTGTCACCATTTGTATCATATTCGTCATCCAGCTCACACTCACCTGCTAAAAGAGGTCGCAAAAGCAAAGGTGCCATACAAGTAGCAACGGCAGAAGAAGTCATTCGGTTTTCGGACGAATGTGAAGCAATCTTGTGCATCATTTTCAGGATTCTACAAATGGACAATAAGGTCAGGTAAGAATGCAAGATAACTTCGCTACAAATTGGACAGGGACAGATAAAAACGTATCAATAAGTATCATCAGAAACTTCAAAAGAATATGGAAGAAAAGGCCTAGTAAGAATGTAAGATCTCCACTTAAATAGAAGCTAACATATGCATGCAAGCTTGCTACGGTTGTACATCCGTTTAAAACTAGAAAACGGAACCAGTTTCCATCTTGTGGTTGTCTTGAAAAATCTTTTTTTTTTTTTGATGGAGTTTTATAAAGGGGATGCAACACGAGGACTTCCCAGGAGGTCACCCATCCTAGTACTACTCTCGCCCAAGCACGTTTAACTCCGGAGTTCCGATGGGATCCGGTGCATTAGTGCTGGTATGGTCGCATCCAAAAGGAAAAAGGAAAAAATCTTATATAAAATATTGCAAGATATGCTAAATAAAATTATACGGAATATATAATTAAATATTTTGAACAGGAGTAAATAATCGTCACGATTATTAGCAAGACTGGAAAAAATATTATGGAGTAAATAAGATTGGAAAACACAGTGGGATTCATGGGCACTAAAATTGTTAAAATAAAGTAATTATTTGTAAATGTCATTAATAATATCTCCCCGATCAAATTAGATTTTCATCAAGGGACTAATGTTGGGCAAAGGGTACATTTCTTTGCTCTAGATTAAACAAAAGGCACAATTCATATAGGGGTTAAACAGGTACCTTTGCAGCAACCTTCTGTTTGGCTCAGGAAAAGTTTCCAGTATTGCTGACCTCATAGCATTTATCCGAGCTTCCTTTCTCTCAATTTCTTATCCAATGAAGCAGGGAAGCAACAGAGAATCATGATCAGTCATGCATAATGTATTCATAAGTAAATGAATAATCAATGTCGGAGAAAGAATGGGATATCTTTTACAAATTGTAACATCTTTGAGAAAACATTTCATATCATATATAGAATATGATGCCCTAAAAAAATCCTTTGAGAAAACATTCATATCATATATAGAATATGATGAAAATTGTTACATATAATGGCTACAGGTTTAGTCAAAACTAATTCCTAAACACAAAACTAATGGTCTTTGCAGTCAAAAGGATCCTAAGCCAGAACTCAAAAAAAAATAAACCAACAAAGAAGTAGTAGCAACAGATATTTTTTAATGAAGTGCGTGCTAATGTAGCATATATTTTGAATGTACCATCTCCAAAATTTGTCTGAAAATAAAGTGGACTTACTATAGGCATCCAGCAGTGCAGCACAGCATGATGCTGGAACTGGTGAAGAAGGTAACTCCCGAAGAACATGCTGCATATCATAATATAGGGTGAATACCAAATTCAAAAGAAAACTAATACAACAAACCAACATCTACAAAGAAAAGATAGCAACCTTCACACAATCACCAACAACATGAGCATCCTCATCAGGACTAAATTCATTTTTGCCTGAAAATATAGACACGCTCAAGTTGGTAAAAAGATATATTAACAAACCAACAACTACCAGTAATTTGTTCCTATAAAAGAATCAATCTAGAACCTTGCTCATATTCCTGGATTCTGCGCTCCACCTCATCAACATTTGCGCATAGCCGCAAAATCCCTTCCACGCTATTTCCTGTCATTGGAAAAAAAGAAAAACATTAAACATAATTCACTAGAGAGTTAGCAGCGAGCAAACTATCACAGTTGCAAACATGATATTTCCAACAAACTCGATTTATCAGCTAAAGTTTCAGAAAGCTTCAAGCACAATGACAGGGTTGTCACTTAGGTAATACTTATATGCTCTACTTAGACTAAATCAATTTTTAGACGTATACCTTTTCAACAACAAGAAAAAGAGAGCATGTTTTAGTAATAATGATTAAAAAAATATACCATATTTCTCAAGGAATAGAAGGGCTTTCTCCAAAAATGATGGGCCACCATCAATATCCTCTAAGGCAAGCAAAATTGGTCGGCCAACAACCAAAGACTTAACTGGACGTTTATCCCTCCCTGGAAAAATGACAGGATTTGGAAGAAAAAAAGATTAGACAATGGGAAGTTACCACTATGGAACAGCTGAGGCAGAGATGAAGAGAAAAAAAAAATACATAAACCGACATTGTTGGAAAGACCCTTCTGCGGTATCATTTACATCACTGCGGAATATGCCATTATGACCCATGACAAGGGCAGCACTAGGTGCTTGAGCAAGAGCTTGCTCTAAGGCTGTCTTCCATTCATGTAAATCCTCTGATGTTTCAGCCTAAAAATTGTCACAAGCAAAAGGTGATCTAAGCATATACAATGACTATTTTTTCTCATTTCCGGAAAGGCTCCAGAGAACAGTCATGTCCAAGATCAATACAAGATAAAACAGATACATAAGATATCCATAACTAAACCTTAAGTGTAAAGGCACGGCCATCACGCCCATCAGGAAAAAGCACTGTTAACAGTTTCTTATCTTCTCTCACAACAACACTGCAATTACAACAACCAAATTAGGCAAGCTAAGGATGGCAAAACATATGACATATGTGATCATTGCATGAGGAGCATATTACCTTCCAGAATTGTTCAAGTCAATGCCACCTAATGTCAAATTTACTTCACCCCCCCTTTGAGGAAGAGCACTCTGCATGAACTCCATTAAATGCTAAATTAGCCATATAATATATCTACAGAAGTATATAAAACACGCTTCCCTCATTCCTTTTTGAGTTTAAAGTGTCATATATAATTATATATTAATGTTTCACGGTTTTTACCTTTTAAAGTAATCATTAAAAACTATAAAAGACTAAAATACCCCAATCAAACTCTAAAAAAAATTCATTTAATGTGGAATGAGAAATGAGATAGGGAAAATGATGGAGTAAACATGAGATGTAAATAAGGGTATATTGGATATTTTTCTGTATTTTTTCATTGGTTTCCCAAATTGATGCGCATGGATCAAATGATATTCAATACAGAGGGAGTTAATAACAAAGAAGTCCAAACTAATAGTATGTGATCCAATTTTGGAATAAGGAATTTTCATTTTACATGTCAGTTCATGTTAGCAGAATAAATCAATTAAAAAGTCTAAAACAGGTTTTCATTAAGAGACTTACAGGATCATTCTTGAAGAACACCAAAGATGTTCTTGTCAAAATAAACCAGCGTTTTTTCCAAGACTTCCAACCTAATCCTGCAAAATGAAAAGCTGCTCCATGAGATCCCATAATCATATAATGAGATACTAATACGTACATTGATGCATACAATGCAGAGCTTTTTAGAACATTTGAAAAGAGGGAGAAGGAAAACATCCACATTTTATCGGAGCAAGAAAAAGAAAACTAAAGAAGCACAAATCTCAGTCGGCTTTCGGTCTTATAAATCAGAGACTAGCAAATTAAGGTAGGTCTTAGTGCATTTAATTATGATCAACTAGTGCTCAGACTTGACAGTAAATCAGCACGGGGAAAAAATATATGAACAAAAGACGATAGGGTTATCAAGAGAATGTTACAAACCTTTCGAAGAAATGAAAAGTGGTCCACTCTTGAACACCTGTCAGACATTACATATATTAGAATCCTGAGAATATGAACTGTATAAGAGTTGAAGAAAGTTGTTTTCCAGTTGCTCCAACTGGACAGTTGTGTTGTGGCAGGGCTTGGAAGCAATCAAATATTATGCTTTCTTAACGAAAAAGCACACATTTAGAAAATGACATTCATAGCTTTCATTTCCCCATGGCCCAAGCAACCATAACAAGGGGGCCATTGTAGGTCAATCGTGAACAACAAACTCCAAGTAAAGGACATTCGTAACTTTCATTTCCCCCATGGCCCTTATCCATTTAACTTGTAACAACTAACTACATTATAACACTCCCATCCATTAGTAACTTCAAAGCATATTTTGGCCAAAGTTATCCTAATTCCCATAAAAGGTAATGCAATGCCAATGGTGAAATTCTATTCAAATAGAAAGCTTTAGCTTTTGTCTAGTCCAAGGCCAGCCATGAATTTGGTTATGCTCGGATAATAACAACCCATAATAAATGCCCATGGTTGCATAAGGGGAATGTTGAAAAGTTTCCCTGCTTTCCCACATAATAAAATAATGATTGTTTCTTGGAAATATTCCTCTATTACTAGTCTCTATAGAAGAGTGCTAGGCAAAGTTATGCTAAGTGCAGCCATTGGAAATTATCAATGATATAGCTTATGGATGATAGAAGGGTTGGGCATCATTAAGAATTTCCAGAATTGTATTACATATATTGTATCATCATACCATCTTAATTATTATCGACACAATAAAATCAACGATATGGTTAAGGATTGGCAAACAACAAATAACTAAGCGTATATGCCCGTGAAAGTGTGAAACCCTCGAATAAAATTATTTCCAAATAATTGCATGAATCAAGTAAAACATTTTAACATCAGGATTGAATTTTCTGAGAAATCAAGCATATACATATAAAGACATTGTTAAGTATAAATCCAATAAACACTGTAAATTTGGAATAAGGGTTGCACGATCAAGTAAAACTAACCCTTCACTACCAGACCAAATCATGAAACCCTGACAGATTAGTAATGAGACTCCAAATACTGTGAAACGCAGTGATTATGAAACTGAGGTAGAGAATTTCCTCAACTCGTGTTTAAAAAAAAAAGGAAAGGAAAGGCAATCAAAGCCACTCTCCCAGTCAATCCATTGTCAATCTTTGACCAAATCCAAGCAGCAATCCACAAATTAACAAATTCAGAAAACATTAAGAAAATCATACCGCATTAGTAGGGCCGGGCCTCGGACGCTCGAACGCCGCCAAGGAAGCGGACATTGTTTCGCATCCCCTCCCGAGAAACAGCCAACCAGAGCTCAAAAATCAAACACTACACCAGCATCCAAACCAAACCACAAACCGTGCAGCAAGCAGAATCCAGCACACAAACAACAACCTGATTCCCGATCCAAGTACAAAATCCGGATCCAATCAGATCCAATCCAACAAAAGCGAAGCGGAAGGGGCAAAATTAGGGTTTGAGCGAAAAGCGAAACGAGGATTGTTGAAGACGACAACCACCACCACCAGCACAGGCACTACCTCTCTCCTCTTTACTCTTTACCTTTCTCTCTCTACAAGCGTTTTGGGGGAGATTAGGTGAGTGTAGTGCGAACAGCAGTGGCTGTTTGTTGCAGTAAAATGGAAAAAAAGAAAAAAGGAAAAAGAAATTGAAATTGCCTCCCTGTGATGCTTTCTCTTTCGCTCTGGCCTTTTTGTTGTTTTTCTGTATTTAATGTGAGTAATTAAATTTAAATTTCTTTTTTTTTCAAAAAAAAAAATATTAAAAGGAGGGCGGGATTGGAGGAGGAGGGAGTCTTTGTCAAGTCCGGTCAGTTGACTGCAACTACTCAACTTAAATTCTGTCTAACTACAACTTAGGTGTTTTTGTTGGTATAATTATGTATAGGTTTGGTTAATTGGTTTGGTTTGTTTATTTTATTTAATTGTTTTAAGTTAAGATTTGGTCTTTCAAATGGAGGGTTTGAAGATTCTTGTACATTAAGATTAGTACATACTTTAAGCAACACTCAACATAGAGTATTTATTGTAACATTGAAAAGAATGAGTGTTTGATAGTAGTTGATAACATAACTATTGTTGAAAATTATAGTTTTTTTTTTTTGAAAGGTAAAGTGATTAGGAAAGTCTACACAAAAATCGATCCAACTCGAGAATCCGATTTGACCCACCCGAATGCGCACAACCCAAACCTGATCTATTTTGATTTGATACCCAAATTGATAGGAACATAGACAAACCCAACTCGATCTGATCTTGATCCAATCCGGACAAGACCCGACTCTTCCTTATAATTGCTTTAATTTTCTTATTTTTAAACACTCAAATAACGCGAATTACATATAATGAGACATAATATAACTAAATAAATGAATAATCAATAAAAATAAACAAAAAATAATAACCGTTTTACAATACAACTTAATATGACCCAACTTGACCTAACCAAAATCCGACCCAATCCAAAATTCATTTGATTCGAATTTACCCAACCCAAAAACTTACTCGATCCGATCCGAACTCGATCGAGCATATAATATACCTGACATATGACTCGATCCAACACATGATTAAACCTAACCTGATTAGCCCGATTGGCGATTGTTACCTTTATCCTAAACCGAGCAAGACATAAACATTGGAGAAGATCGAACACCCCCTATAGCCATGCCGAAAATGAGAAGACCACACATGCCGGAGTAATATTTTATATAATTTTTATCGTTATTTAAAAAATATAAATAGTTATATAGATAATTATAACTAAAAGTAAAGGAACATGGGTAGAGAGGAAGTGTGGTTAATTAGATGAGAGCTCTCATGTTAGCTGGGTATAGTGTATATTGATGGAGCTTCATTGTTTATAGATGTACATTGTGCTAACAACCATAATACAACACAAACACACTGCTAATTAAGCAAGGAAAAAATTAGTCATGACTCAACAAATCACAATAAAATTTTCGATTCGCATGAAAATCTAGAAAGGTCCGCAAAAGACTGCAAATACCAAAAATACAGGAGAATATAAGGACTCATACGACATCTTAAAATCGAAAAGACGAATAACAATAATCCACAATAAAAAATGACAATTATTAGAAAAGTATAGATAACAACATTTCTCCCGTCTAAATGAGAACACTTCAGTGATTCACTTGATCTAAAGGGGTATTCGATAGTCGATACTCCAACATTTGTACGGTAATAGTAAACATTACTACGGAATATTTAAAAAAAAAAACGAGGGAATTTTAATTTACCAAAAATTTCGAAAATCAGCTCTATAATTATGTCATCATTGCGAATTTGTCTTCTACGAATCCCAAATTCGAATGGTCACGCCACACGCGCCATGTTAACAGTGTTACAGTTCAGCCGCCCGTGACGCCACTTTACCGGTTCATGTCCACCCGACGAACCGGTATCCGGTCGGCTTTCCAACTCCTATACGCCAAGAGCTTCAACTGTTCAACAGCTGTCCCCAATGCCCCCACCACGTGACGGGCCCCACCACTCCTCTCCAAAACCCGATTTGCCCATTTTAACCCGACCCGACCCAACCCACTCAAGCTCGTTGACTTGACTATCGATATTCGCTGTGCACCTCTTGCTCTCGCTCTAATCGATCTCGCAGCTGCACTGAGGGAGAGGGAGAGAGAGAGAGAGGGATACAGCTTCTACAATGGTGATATTTCGAATTCGCAATCACAGTGTCCTTTCTCGTTCATTTCTCAGCACTCATCTATCAGTTGTGAGATTTTGTTGTCCAATTTCATCTCTTTCGTCCCTGTTTGCTGAATCTGAGCACCAAGAGGGGCCGAAAGATGTCCCTGCGTCCCGTTTTCCCGATTCAAAGCACAGAGAGGTGCCTGTGAAGGATATAGATCATGAAATAGTTTTCCAATGCGGAAGCCCTAGCCGTAATTTCACCAAAATCGTGGATCTGTTTGATCAGAGTGTTGAATTGGGCGTAATTCCTTCCAGGGAAACCTGTAATTTCCTTGCTTATCAGCTGCTCAAGTCAGGAGATTATCAATTAGGGTTAAAGGTGTATGATAGAATGATCAATTTGGGTGTTTCGCGGGGTTTTTTGGTGCTGGCTTCTTTGGTAGAGTATTATGTGAATCTAGGTAGGCCGGAATGTGGATTAGGGGCCATCGCGTCGATTTTTAAGAGTGGTTTTGTTGTTAATGTCTTCCTTATGAATCTTCTACTAAAGGGGTTTTGTGAAAAGGGGGAGGTTCGTGAAGCAATGGTTGTTTTTCGCGAATTGTCAGAAAATGCTGTGTTGCCGGATACTGTGAGCTATAACACCTTGCTGACTGCTCTCTTCAAGGCAGGGGAAGTGGAAGAGGCTTTGCTTTTGAAGGATGAAATGGCGGAGGTGAATTGCCCTATTAATCCAGTTACAATCGGTACTGTTGTAAATGGCTTAGTTAAGCATGGTAGAATGGAGGAAGCACTGCTTTTGATGGAGGACGCGAAAAAGGGTGGGTTGAAAATCGATGTAGTGATTTACACTGCTCTTATTAGTGGTTTGTGTGACAATGGAGATCTCAATAGAGCCAAAGAATTGCTTTGTACTATGAAAGAAGAGGGAGTTTCTCCCAATGTGATTACCTACTCTTGTTTGGTGCGAGGTTTTTGTCAGGCAGGGCATTGGAATGAAGCTGCTGCCATGTTGAATACCATGTCGGACCAGGGGGCTCATCCTGATACTATCACCTACAATGGGTTGATTGACGCCCTTTGTAAGAACGGAAGAGCTACCAAAGCTATGGAGATCTTCAATATGATGTTACAGAATGGCAAAGATATGGGCATCTTAGAATACAATCTTCTCATCAGCAGTTTGTATAGAGAAGGTTTAGAAAGGGATGCTCTTAAGATCTTTGAACTAATGATGGAAAAAGGGAAGCAGCCTGATGTGTCTACATATAGTGTAGTACTCAGGGGGCTTTGTAAGCATGGGAAGGTTGATGAGGCACTTCAGATATTTGATAGATTGTCTAAGGACCATCGATACCCTCAGCCAGATCTAATGTTGTATAATACCATAATGCGTGGTCTTTACAATGAATGTCTTTTTGAGCAGCTGTTTGAGATTTATGATGAGATGGTTGCTAGAGGAATAGACGGTAGCATGGTGACTCATTCAATGTTAATCGGGGCGTATTTGTCTACAGACTGTTTTTCTGATGCTATGTACCACTGGAAAAGGATTCTCGACTTAGAACCTACTCCGCCTTCACATACTTTAAGCATCATGATTGACAAGTTCTGCAAATCGCATATGGTTAATATTGCGAAAGGTCTCTTTCTGAAATTGAAATCATATGGTTTGGTCCCTGCTGTGACGGATTACAATGCACTGATGGGAATATTGGGCAAAGAAGGTAGTCGTGAGCAAACAAAGAGGTTATTTCTGGAAATGAAGAGAGCAAACTGTAAACCGGACAACTACTCTTTCAATATAATGATTTTGGAGGCTTCTAAAGCTCGTGATTTCAAATGTGTTAAATCGCTACTCGCTGAGATGTCTCAATATGGTTTGACCCCTAATGGGCATACTTTCTCTGTACTTATTGGTGGTTACTCAAGGGAGGGACTGATGGTTGAAGCCAAGGGTGTCTACCAAAACATGCTTGATTCAGGTTTTGCACCAAATATCTTTGTTTATCATTCATTACTGAAAGGATATTGTGAGATGGATGATAGAGAAGAAGTCATCAGCTTGCTTCATGAGATGGTTGCAAAGGAAGTCATGCTTGACTCAGAAACTATGTACCATGTAGCCACATACCTATGTGAGAGCACTGCAGATAATGATCTTGTTGAGCTTCTACCAACCTTTCCTCGTGAAAAGGAAAGACAGACGAGCAGTGAATTTGTGGTGAAACTTGATAAGTTTTTGTCCAAGTTATCTACCGTGCAGCATGGTACCTCTTCAACATCAACGGGGGCTGTAAATGCTTAGTAAGTGCCATGTTTAATCTCTTAGTAAAACATCACTGATATCATTTTCACTTATCTTCTCATAAGATTGCTAGATTGAAAACTAGGTATAGATTAGTTGTGACAAGCAACATATTACTTATATCATTTTCGTATGTAAATTATCTTTTTCAATGAGAATTCCCTAATGTCTTTTAGTTTGACAATACACCGCAACAAAAAATAATTTAAGGGCATGCTTGTGTCTTTTGTTTTTAATTTGTTTGTGTTGACTATGTGCAGAAGCTTCACATTGTGAACTTCCTTCACTCTGCCTGCATCTTCAAGCCTCTATGGAGGTATGGTTTCCTTCCGATTTCACATGTTAATAACCCTCGACTCTTTTTTCAAGATTTTAAAAAGTTCCATATTCAAATAGCTCAAATCTTCTCCCATGTTAAGCTAAACACGTAGAAGATGTCTTGATTTCAGCTTTAGGAGAAGTGCTGTAAACATGTAGAGATTGATAGTTGCATATTTACTATTTGGTTTAGTTCCCCTGTAGCCTTATGGACGATCCACTACAGGTTTTGTCTCGGGCCCTTAATTGGTTGAAATCCTACTATTGGGATCCTCAAAAGAAGGGCATTCCATTTCGAGGGGGTGAGAGTGGAGATGTCAGGGATGAAGTTAGATCTAATCTTCATCAGCTGGCTCTTTGCTTTTAAAAAGAAGCAAAGCTTCAGACTGTCTTTCTTCGGTGCCAAGGAAAAACGTAGGTGAAAATATCTTTTTATCTTTTCTGGTTTAATAAAATACTAGCATTGTAATTCTTCAGTGAGATTATATAAAGATATACAATTCTTGTTCCACTGGACTGAAAATTGTAGGATGGTATTTTCCCCTTATAGTATTTCAAATATTGTCTTTGGTGCATATTTTGACAATCTCTTTTTCTTTTCGTTTATTTTCCTGATGGACACCCACCTAATACTTTGGCTGATGTTTCATTTGACCATAGCTTTCCATGGGATCATGCGCTCATTAAAGCTTATTATTATTATTTTTATTTGGGAAGCCATTGACCTTGTGGATTTGTGAGGCTTTTGGTGGTTTGTGAAGTCTTTGACTTTGGTGGTTTGAAGCTATTTTCTCACATGCCTTTACTAGCTGGTTTCACATCTAGAACTATATATGCAGCAGTTTAGGGACATAATTTCTCTATGAGTGTCATTGTTTATTTAATCCATTTGGAAAATGTGATCCATTTTTGTGAATCTGTTTTATGTGATAAGTGATAACTAATGTATGTATAAACTACCGAGAGTCATAACTCTGAAAATGGTGTTTGTGCCTCTATGTCTGTTCTTCGTCATCTGATACAGGGGGGCAAAAGGTTCAATCAGCTTTATGGCGACAATAAGTTTTTGTCTCAATTGTCTAGCAATATTCAGCCTTCCCAATGTTCCCCCCAAGTCCAAGGGCATTTTTTTTCCATCTGTTTTCTTGTTAATTTGGTAACCAGGAGGTATTTGATTTTTGGTTTATATTTCTATTTAGCCATGCCATTGATTCTGTAGGTTTTCTTATACGAAAGGCCTCCAATCTAGAATTAAAATGCTCAGTAAGTCAGTATATATCCCGATAAAGTGCAAGTACTTGGGAACATTATTGGACGTACTGAATCCAATGAACATGGTGGAATTTCCCGATATTTTTAAAGATAGCATGTGCTCGACAAGCTATGACAGACGATATTGCTAATTTAATAAGACATTTAATTTATAATGATGGCTTCAATCCTGATTGTTTCCTATGTGGTTTTTCATGATATCATTCTGGTAAATATTGGGTCTTCTGTCACAACATATACTGATTTTGTCAAGCCCACGTGTCATGTGAATCACAGGCCAGACTTACCAAATCGAAGTCCTGTCATCTATGTTTTCATGGCTGGTTGATATTCTGAAAGCACAGGGATCTCTTTATTCTGATAATATTGAGAGTGGCAGTGTCTGGGAGGAAACTAGATCTAAACTGCATCAGCTCAGAGCTTCAGACGGTCGTCCTCTGATGTCAAGGAAAAACGTAGGTGAAAATATCTTCTTTTTTTCTTTTTTTGTATCTGTTCAGGTTTTAAAAGTCAATAGCAGAATTAATGCTGAATTATATTTTACATAGATATTGTATGCTTATCCCAATGGACTGAACATTGTAGGATGGTATTTTTGCCTTTCTGATTATTCCAAACATTGTCTTAGGTGCATATCTTGACAATCTCTTTTTCTTTTTGTGATTTTCCTGATGGAAGACAACCTACTAGTTTGGCTCATATTCATGACAACAGTCCAAGTAATGTTGACGACAGTGGGGAGGCAGTTCGTAAAAGGATTCACTCTCGAATCGTACAGTTTCCTGGCCATCAAATTGTAACTGTGCATAGTGATCTGATATCTGATTCTCAAGGAGCATGTGTGCCAGGCTGCCAGGGAGGGCTCTTACTCATAATGCGTCTGCTGCCACTGAGATCCGTAATAGGAGGCATTCTTGGACTATGGATGCACCTGTTCTTGATTCCTTTTGGAGTTAACAGAATTGAAAGCTTTTGCAGCAAGTTTCTGTGGAATGGTAATGACACTGGCAAGAGGTATATGGTGGCTTGGTATGTTGTAACTCACCCATATTCCCTAAGTGGCCTTTTCCAGATGTACAGGTCAGAATTACCGACGCATGGCCCTGGAACTGGAAGTGTGTTGTGCAAACGATGGAAGGCTTCAGAGCTGCATTACTTTCATTACCTCTCCCTAACGCTCCTCTGGACCGCACACGAATGTTGAGGTTGGATGATCTTGCTGGTTGGATCGTTGCGTGGAGAACACTTGAAAAAAAAAAAGATGTATACATATATATGTACTGCTTAAATGTGATTGTGTTTTTACAGTGTGTAGATGGTGTTGGATGTTTTGTTATGGAAAAAAAAGATGTACATATATAAAGAGTAAAGAATGAATTTAGGTTGTGTTTGGTAGAAGTGTATTTGTTGGTAGTTGTAGATGTGCGGGTATATAAGTTGGTATTTGTGTATTTATTGGTAGAGGTTTAAGTAGCGGACAAGAGAGATTTATTTTGTTTTAAAATCTTGTAAAAAATCTTGTTAAGTGTTTGGTATTAGAAGATTTATAGATAGATATGAAGGGTGAAAAGACCAAAATGGGCTATGAAAATAAAAAGGAAAAATAAAAGAATTATGTGGGGGGTGTGTCACACGTGCCCACAAAAATTACTCCCAATTCCATTATATGAAATTGCTCAACAGTTCTAACCTAAATACAAATTGCTTCCAAAAAGAGAAGCCGACAGAAAGCTCAATATCGGAGGCGGCCACCACTGTGGAGTTGCTTGTTGCCCAGATTGAACCGGTGGAAGGGAGTTTCGTGGGCGCGTCCATCCATTCAGGTAATTGAAGTGTGAGCCTTGATTTTATTTTCGTATAGAGTAACCGATTGATGGCTAGATGTGTTCATATGTGTGTTCGTCTACTTGCTTTCGATTCATCTATTGTTTCTTTGAATTGCAAAAACCTAACGGTAGCAGTGTACTAGTTTTGCGAAGTAGAACAATTTCATAGTTTGGACTGCACCTATCGAATTCCACATTGCTTTCTATTCCGCCCACTGTTGTAGCATCTACTTCTTTCACATGTTCTTGTTGTAGATACTTTGTTTGTATTGTGATATATATACACCATCTGATGGTGGTTCATTGCATTTTGGGACTGTTGTTTGTCCGGAGACAAAATTCTATTGTTAATCCTCTTTTAGCCCTCCTAATCCCTTGTCACAAATACATTATTCAAGCTGTTGTTTATACATCATGGTGTATATGAAGTAGTTAGTAATGTTTGTTGTTTTTATATAAGATTGAGTGGGCATTGATGGCTGAGGGTAGTAAGGCAATCAAGAAAGACAAGGCATTCCCTTGGAATGAAAACGTAATGAGAACGTTCATGGATATGCTCATTGAATATCAATTGAAATACGGTCGTGATCAAGCATTTAGTTGGGTTGATCTTACCACCGAATTCGAGGAAGCTACAAAGATGACATGTGGGGTGAACACTCTTAAAAATAAGCATGCTGGAATGAAGGAAAGGTGGAGAGAATGGAAAGAGTTGAAGATTGGATCCACCGGGTTAGGATGGGATCCGATAAAGAATCGTATAGATGCTCCGAGTGAGTGGTGGGACAAGAAAATACAGGTATTTAGGGTATCTAGAAGTTACTAAAGTGTGCTTTGATTGAGTTAGGAGGACAATACGTGTGTGTGATCATGATTTCATGTATTATGTTGTTGGATGTCAGGAGAATTCAGAGTTCAAGAAATATCGTAAGAAGGGTATTGCTCCTGATATCGAGACTTTGTGGGATCGCATTTATGGGGGGACGGTTGCGACAGGAAAGCATTGTGCAGCACCTTCAATGGATCCAGCTCGTTCAACAAACATAGATGACTCACAACACAACGATGACGAAGTCGAAGGGTTAGGGGACGAAGGTGTTGAGTCTGAGTTTGATCAGACCTTCGGAGCCCAGGCTCAGCCTGATCCAAACCGCTTGCAAAACATTGTTCGAGGCTTGAGTAGCACTGAAACTGACCCCCCTCATTCCACCCCAGTTGCATTAGTTCAGCGGGGAAAGAGAGCAGCTTCGTCATCAACAAGCGCACTCGGACGGAAACGAAATCTGCGCCAATCTGTTGGGTCTACCCTCTATCAACAACAAATCACTCAAACACGTAAAGACCAGCATAGAATGATGGCCATGTTAGAGGCAGATGCCTCTTCAACTCGAGCTTCGGTTGAGCCGAAGGATGATCCAAGCAAAGTGTTCGCTGAAATTCAGAAGATGTTGGATTTGGGATTACTTACCGAGGGAACACCTTTATGGTGTTATGCAGTCACCGTCATGGCATCAAAGCCTGAGCTACGGTCATATTTCCTGGCCATGGAACGCAATGAAGCAAGGCTATCTTGGCTTGAATGGTGTTTTAAATCTTCAGAGGGAGGTCAGAAGCCAATCTGCGTATGAAGTTTGTGTGAAATGTTAAGAGTGAATGCAAGTGTTCGTTAGTGATGTCAGGCTTGCTTTGTTACACTTGTCTTGTTTTGATGTTTGTATTATTTTGGCTTGTTTGTAGTGAACTTGTGTGGACCTCCGGCCAATATTTGCTATATTATATATGTTTGCCTGTCCTTCCATTTGTCCATCTTAAATCCTATAATGGAACCATACTCGCTAAATTGATGGTGCAGATTAACAGATTGTCATGTATTGATTTCGCATATTGCATTCATAACTCTTGATGTCATTGTCAGGTCCATGGACATATTACAGCGTGCGCGGAGGCGCAAGCGATTTATAATCACTCAAATGATGATGCAATCACAACAAACAATGTTGGTTGGCCATTACTACATGCATGTGCACAAGGTCCCTTGCTACACAAGTCGACAGAGTGGCATGGACTGGATGAATGAGGTGTTAGGTGGTAGTACTGAGGTTAGGTGTGTGGAAGCTTTTCGGATGGAAAGGCAAGTGTTTATGGACCTTTGCACTTTGTTGGTTGCCCATTATGGTCTAACATCATCATTGGAGATGTCTGTTGTGGAGAAGGTTGGGATTTTTGTCCATATGGCTGCATGTGGGGTTTCATATCGTCAATTATGTGAGAGATTCCAGAGGTCGAAACAAACCATTCACCATGCAATACACGATGTGCTCGAAGCTATAATCGGAAGGGAGTCTGGATTTAATGGCCTTGCTCGGGACATTATTAAGCCTCAGGACCCCCAATTTCATGATATCCCTGAAAAGATAATGAATGACTCCCGATACAAGTCATACTTCAAGGTACTCATTCTTTTCTTATTCTGTGTTTGAAGTATGTTGTAGAGAATACTAACTCACACATCTGTTCTCATAGCCATATACTAATTGTTACTCTTATCAAGGGTTGCATTGGATGCATTGATGGTACACATGTTGAGGCATGTATACCGCGAGGCAAGCAAACGCCGTACCGGGGTCGAAAGGGGAATTGCACGTTTAATGTCATGGCGGTTTGCGACTTTGACATGTATTTTACATTCGTTTCAGCTGGGTGGGAAGGAAGTGCACATGATGCAAGAGTGTTTGATCACGCGGTTTACACACCCGCATTTCATTTTCCACATCCCCCCCCCCCCCAGGTACGTAACATCTTTTACCTTTGGGAACCCTTGTATTTGGAATCATCAACCGAAGTTACTATACTCACATTGGGTATAAAACACTTGTAGGTCGATACTATTTGGTGGACAAGGGATATCCTGAGAGGGAAGGGTACCTGGTGCCATACTCAAAGACTCGTTATCACCTAGCACAGTTCATAGATGTTGCCCCTAGCGATGCACAAGAGGCATTTAACCGAAAGCATTCGTCTCTTCGTAGTTGTATTGAGCGCTGCTTTGGGGTGTTAAAGAATAGGTGGCACATTTTGAAGACAATGAAGAGCTACTCCGTGAATACACAGGTTGATATTATCCTTGCTTGCTTTGCCCTAAACAACTACATTCGGAAGGCTCGTGATGGACCAGGGGACGAAGAAAATTATGAGGTTGGCAGGGACGAGGAAGATGATGATGGGGATGATGAAGATGTCACAGAAGATGGGGATGATTCTGCAGAGGATCAGGAGGATATGAGTACCTCGGAATCTGAGGACGACAATCCCGACCCCTTTATTGAAGGCATGAAGGGACTTCGTGCACACATCGCGATGAAGATATGGACTGATCGTGGGCGAGGGTGAAAGGGCGAGATGTCATATTATTTGCTTTTGAATGGGTTGAAGAGCATGCTTTTGAGTCGGATAAGGAAACACTATCTACCATATAGTGTTCTTATGATATTCATATGATGCTTCATTTTGTCTAAACCTCAACCTTTGTGTCTACGTTTATGTATAATTAAACTAGGTGGTTTTAAAAGTTATTCAAACCTCAACCAAGGGCACTCACCAGCACCCATAGCCTCTGTCATTTATGTTGTTGTATTCATCTGATTTTTCCTCCTCAATCTCAGGTTTGTCCATCTTGCCACCGGATGTGGAACTTGAAACTGCCTGATATGAGTCAGCAAACATACCAAATTTTGTCCTTGTAATTGAAAATCCATTTGATCGAGTTAGGAAAGCACACAAATGCGAAACAGAACAGTTTCTCACCAACCAGCAAATCGCTTTGCACACAAGAACTGTGTAGAACTTTTCATGCTCATAGAAAGTCTTGAAGTGGCATGCTCATAGAAAGTCTTCCCAAAGGAAAGACACTTGAGGAGAGGACGTGGATTTAATGGCCTAGCAATCTAGTAGGATTGATGTAACAAGCTAAACCAAATAAACAGAAGAATGAAAACTACGGCTTAGAAAACATCAGCAAACAGACCAAATTTTAGATGAAGTATGCCCCAGGTATGAGTTTTTTTTATAGTCTGAACTAGATTCTTTGTTGTTGGCACTGATGTATAATAAACATGAAGTATCTGCTAGTTCTTGTTCGCCTTCTGGTTTTCGTTTTCGCTGACAGTACAGCTTGCTGTTACACTAGCGTCACAAACAGACGCATCACTCTTATCTCAATTGCTGGTTATGCATAATGTTTCCTAATGAAAAAACTTGGATGTGAGGTTTTAGATAAGCAATCAACTGTCATAGATTTGAATTTGATGGTCTCAAACTAATCTGATCAGACACTATATAAGACCTTACTCCTAAACATCTTCGAACAGACTGAAAAAGGGAAGCAGCTTGAGCTCGGATAAATTTCTTCCATGTCTTTCAGCAAAGTGTAAACTTACAGGCATAACAGCCAAGAAGAATAAACCAACAAGCTTAATTTAACAGTTCACATCGTTATTAATATTTATATAAGCAATCAGCTGTCACAAATTTGAATTTGATGGCCACAAAACCAACTGGCTTCACCAAGTTGTCATGGAGAATCCTGCTCAGCCTTTCAAGGTCCTTAATCATCATTTTCTGATGATGAATTATAGTCCTATCCATCGATTTAAGGGTCCTCGCCAAAGCAAACGAACATTGCCACGCAGAGCACCACTTTAGGCTTGAAAAGGGGTGAGAATAGCTTCATCAATTATGTATTTCTTCACAAGTCACAGTAGCTTAAACACTCGTTAAGGGAGACAACCATATAAACATTCTATATTATATAATCTTGCCAATTTCCTTATATTCCCAACAAGTACAGTCATGGTAGGCATGTCTTGACCACAAAATCATCCAAAACATGGATGGATGGGCAATGACTTTTACAATAATCAAACTATATGCGATACCTACAAGTCGAGCCTAGGTTAACTTACAAAATGGTAGGCTTCTCACATATGCTACCTAATAACAAGGAGGTTACGGGTGACATGAGTTACAAAAGGTGTGTTTACTTCATATGACATTCCCATTAACTTCAAAATAGGGATTGACCTACAATAGGGATTCGGTTGAATCTTTCTTCATCTCATCCTAGCGGAGATGATACTCCCGACAACACCAACGAATGCTACAAATACGAAAAGTACCCAACGGGTTATGTGGAGTGACCTTAGGTGGGCATCGGTCCTCGCTCTTGAGGCTGCAAGGTCCACACCCATGCAAGAGTTGAAGACAGACAGTTCAGAAACCCGCTCAATCAAGACCTCATTAAAGTCTGCAGTCGACCTCAATTCCTCATGGTCAGAAACGGCAGCCAACTCTAGCTCTTGGTTTCGGGCTCTCAACTGTCGAGCAACAGATTGGAGCGCAGCTTTACGGGTCATCATTGTGCTAGAGGCCTCATCAATGAGGTTGTTTTGTTCTTCGGGAATTATCTATGAACACAAATGAGGAGTCACACCTAGGAACAATGTTTTATTTTTGCTTTACAAACAAGAACAACCAATGTCAGCTAGATAGTTTACCTCGTTCGACCCGACTACCGGGCTCACTGGAGGGGTGGGTTGTGGATTGATTGGTCCATTAGTATACCAGTTTGCGGACATGATCGACTTACAAAAGACAACAACAATTGCTATAAGACATTAGAATCTCCATCAACACAAGTATGAGAACATTATATAACACTCTTGTTTCATGCTCATATAACACTCAACACAAGCTAACAGAAATCAACACAAGCACATATCCATGCTAGCTTATTGACAGAAAGAACATGATGTCAAAGTAAAATGAAATATGGCGATGATTATACAGGTGACAAAATGAAGCCCAACCAATACATCTAACCCCCAAATTGATGTCAAACCCCAATACTCCTCTTTTTAAACCGGAGAACTCATATCTTCAAATTTCCCCCATATACACACAATAGTCAGTGCCATACTGCCATTAACCCCCAAAATTAACAAATTCCCAATATGAACTACAGATTCCCGAAATTAAAGTTTATTGGGCAACCTATATACCCGAAATCAACATCAACCAAAGATTTGGGACCCATCATCGCACAAGATGCAGATGACAAACAAATCTGGGTTCAATCTGCCTCGATCGGCAAGGTAACATTGCCATAATGTTAAATATCTGATGAACCCTAGTTCCAATTCGTTTTGTAGGTTTATGAACAACAGAGTATTCAACCTATGAAATTTGTAGAGGTTTTAGGGAAATCATCTTACATGTGATGAAGAGGATGATTAGCGATGAATCTGTGTGCCAAGCTTTCCAATCGCGTTGATGGTGATGAAAAGAAAAAGGAGATGAATCATCTGCTAATATTGAGAAAGAGATATTTGTAGACAAATAAAAAGGAGGGTATTATAGGAAATATATTTCCCCAAATTTATACAATCTTGCCTGAGTAGGATGTTGATTTGTGCCCTTTCAAAGCTTTTCAAATTCCCATCTCCATCCCCATCTTCCTCCATAGCTTCTCCAACAAACGCTTCAAATTTAACAAATACACTATCCCCTATCTAATGAAATACACACAAAGCTATAAGCAAACACACGCTTAGATGGTGTTGGATATTTTGTTATGGAGAATTTCTTGTCATGATAATTGTTTGAAGAATGTTCTGTCACCACCTTCCTTTTTTGTTCCTTTGTTTGCTTGTGCAAATTTAGAAGCTACTGTCAAAAGCAACCAGGGTGGGGAATTTGACAACCAGGGCGGAAATAACCCACGGGTATTTAATCTATCGGCTCTATCTGCGTTAAATTTGTGGGCGAAAATCCATACTAAAGTGGGCGATGGATGGTGCGGGGTAGGTGAAGCGGGACCCATTATCCATCTCAATAGTCCACCCGTCTCAAATACCTTCATAAAGCTCGTAAAGTATATGTACTCCCTCTCTTCCTTAATATTTGACTTTTTTCAAGTCTGAACGTTTTTTTAAAAAGGTAAAAATTATACTCCCTCTGTTGCAAAATATAGGGTCGTTTAGAATTGAGCACGCTAATTAAAGTAAGTAGCATTATAGTTGGATAAAAATGGTACGAGTAATTACAATCCTAAATTTCCCATCATCATTAAATACTCAAAAAAAAATTAAGTACTTCAAACTTCAATGCATTTGAGCCAACATTTGAAAATTGGTGACCTTTCGTTTACCACATATTGATATACTCCCTCCGTCCTAAAATACATGAGTTTTTAGGCCTTGAAGTTTTGTCAAAAATACATGGGTTTTTAGGTTTGTAGAGTAATTATTACCCCTAAAAAGTACAATAATAACTAAAATTAAAGAGTTCCTATCTATATAAAAATAATGAGATATAGGTATAAATAGGTTTCCTTAATTAACGTGCAAATGTCTAAAAGACCATGTATTTTAGGACGGAGGGAGTATAATGCAAAATTGCTCATTGGAAACTCATCTTGGGAATTTAAATTAAATCTAAACGTACTCCAGAGGCATTCATCTACTCTAACGAGGTACCTCCGTACTTGTATGTAATCATTAGGGCTATAAACCCTTATATATTTTGCAACAAAGCATACCTCCTAAACGACCCTATATTTTGCAACGGAGAGAGTATAAAATATTAAATTTTTATTCTATCTTTTTTAATAATATTATACTTATTACTAATAAGTATGAGATTATTTTAAAAAATTGTAAAAAAATAAATATTTTATATAATTTTTATCGCTTTTAAAAAAACGTGCATGAATAGTAAAATACTCCCTCCGTCTCGAAATAGATGTCATTTTAGCCTTATACACAAATTTTAATAAAAACACTCATCCATCAATCAACATCATCATTCCACTAACTTTTTTCATTAATTTTATTACCCACTACATTTTTTAACCAATCAAAACCTTTAAAAAAGTCAACAACACACAAATCAATACAAATCATTACTTTCCACTACCTAGAAAACCTAAAACGACATCTATTTTGATACAAACCTAAAGAACTAAAATGACATCTATTTCAAGACGGAGGGAGTATCATTAGTATAAAGGAACGGATGGGATATATTTTTAATATTTTACCCTTTACATACCTAAACTCTAATCTTGACCACCACCTCCCTACATTCCACTTTGTTCTATCGCTATCATGGTATTGAGTCTCCGTATTCTACTTTGCAATTTCTACCACCACTTTATTTCACTCATTGTTACCCGTACAGATTAAATGAACAGACGTCGGGTAAAACAGATGAATTGGAGCTGTATACTCCACAGGTATGAGTGATATAATAACTTTATCCATCTATAACCTACCAGATTTCCACACCTACTTCCTCATCTAAATGAATGTTATGAAGTAAGCCGTGATGAAATCACTTACTAGTTACTATGTTCTTCTAATTATGGTTGATTGTATTTGTGGGACATGCTTAGAGGGAGAAATCAAATTCAACTAATCAAGTGGATATATTAATTTATTTAAACACATTTGAGTAACAATTTAAGTGCATAAGACCACTCATAGTCTAAGTTTTTTAATATTTATAAAATGATAACATGGGGTCATCATGACGAAAGTTGCAAAATGTATCAATTTTTGCCTTTTCTTGTGGAAGTCAAAATAATCAATAAACAATTAAAGTGCATCTGCATCAGGGGAAATAAATATCAAAGTAATAGTATACATCAAGAATCTTTAGGTTCTTTTTCCAGCTAATTGGCAGCACAAATTACTTACCGGTGTATAGTTTAATTTCTTACTCCATTAAGCTAAGGGCATATTCGTCTACCCATGCACAAAATTATATAGTAAAATACTATCAGAAACAAAAGAATCAACCAGAGTTATATAATATTGTACTCCTTCCGTAAAAAAAATTGACATTTTAAAAAAATTCATATTTTTTTAAGGAAGCAAACGAAAATATATTTATATTTCTAATTATTATTTTACTTTTTTACTTTCTCAAAAATTACAACTAAATTATAACAAAACAACTTTGTAAAGTGAATATCAAAATACCTAAAATGATATGTTTTTTTTAACAAAATTTCATCTTTAAAACGACAAGTTTTAATCAACGGAGGGAGCATTACATTTAAATTAAACTAAGAGAAAAAAAACCCATCTTTTTTAAAACTCCCATTTTGATAAAACTTACCAATATAAGCTTTATTGTTACAAAAAAATACTGTAAACTATGTATTCATGTATCATGTGGGAATACGGAGTATATCATCTTGTTTTGTGTCAGTTTTACTGCATTTTGTATAGGGGTGTTATGTGAACACGAACTGCTCGGATTCGGTTCGGATTCGACTCGAAAAACTCGGCTCGAGCTTGTTCACATTTGAAAAATGAGCCGAGTTCGAGCGGGTTCCCGAGCTCGAGTAGCTTGTATAGCTCAGACAAATTTACCCTTTTGCTTTTTTTTTTTCCCTTTAGTTTTAGGGTTTCTCTCAAATCAGTCCCGTTCACTTCAGACATTCGAACGAGCTCAGGAGTTTTCTAACTAATTTCTGCCAAATTTTTTTTGTTAATTTAATACGGATTATTAGATAGATTATTGTATCTAAAAAGAGAAGTTCTCTACCTAATTAAAATATAGGGTTTAATATTTATAAAAATATATCCAATTTAATCTATTCAATATAATCCTAAAGTGGTTGGGATTAGTTAAAACTCATGTTTTATCCTTTTTAGATGAAATTGAATATATTTATCTTTTTAAAATAAATAATCTATCTAATATATGGTTTATTATTAACATTCAACCTTATATCTAAATTAGGTAGAAAACCTATCTATGATTGTATATAAAATATATATGTGTGTATGATATATATCTCATAAGATTTTATGTTGAATAGATGATTAATTAAGTCTGTAAGATAGAATATTGTAGTTCCTATATATATAGAGGTTATCTACGAGGTACCCCCAAACACCAAACCCATTATCCTACTACGTAGCCTCTTCATTAGTTGGAGCATTTGCCGCAAGCAAATTTCAATATCGATCATCTAGCAAAGTTGCAATTTACAATTAAGGTATAGTAGTTTTGACAATTTATTAATCATATATAAATCATACTACGTGTGTGTATATATATATATATATATATATATCTAAAATAGCTTTATATTCATATGTTTATAAAATAAAAAAGAGGAATATGTGGAAATTACGAAAATGGACATATGATGTATGCCTGTGAAACACTTCACCATCTACGTGGTGGCGGGTGGCAACCGCCTGAGGCCGCCATTTTCCCATTAAAATTCCCAATTTTTTCCCTCAAAAAATCAGTTTCATGTTTCAGCTGCTTCCTTGATTTCCTCTCTCGCCTGAAATTTCCGCCATTGAAGCTCATTCAAATTTCTCCCAATTTCTCAGTTCCAAGTGAAATTGCCCTCCTTTCATAGCAGAGTAAGCTATGTCGGCGTGCACGCGCCGAATCACCTCCGGCGCCTCCGCATGGCGGTCGCTCCCCCGCCGCTCCTTCGACCGGCATCCGCCACAGGCCGTCGATTTACGGCGGCGAGGTCCTGACATTCTAACCGGCAGTAATCAGCGGAGAACGATCGTTCTCCGATCTCCAGGCCGGCTGAAAATCTGGTCTATCGATTCGGTGGCTCGTCAGAACGAGGTCTCCTTCAAATCGAGCGGCGAAGATGGCGATGCGAGCGAGAATGTCTCCTCCGCCGCCGCCGCCGCAGCCAGCGCGCGTCCTTGCGCGGCGGAGGACATCAAATTGAGAGCGAAATCGGTGGAGGAGAAAGCGGTTGTTAGCGGTGGAGGGGATAAGAGGATGGAGGTGCTGGTGGCGGCGGCGGCGACGGTGGTTTTAGGGGTTGGAAATCGGGTCCTTTACAAGCTGGCCTTGGTTCCGCTGAAGCAGTACCCGTTCTTCCTGGCACAGCTCGCCACATTCGGGTAGGTCAAAATTAGTGCTGAATTAAAATTAATTACTTCAATTTGCCTAATTTCCTCACATTAGGATCTCGGCACGTGTCTTGATCATCCCTGTATCATTTGATTGATCAACCAGGCAATCAATTCATCAATCTGTTGTGTTGCAGACTTGCACCATATCTATGTCAACGTGATGCGTTTTACTGTCTTCTTGTTGCTGACACTGGTGTGAGAAACAAGGGGAGTAAGTGAAATCAGTGACTAGTTCATTGATCTTGCCTGATTGGTAACTGAGATGCACATTGAACATTAGCGAGAGCTTGAATTAGGAGAAGGGATAAAGTAGATGAGGAGATCATATTGCATTATTGGCCATAGATGTCAACTTTGTAAGCCAGTAGTTTTTACTTTTTAGCTTGTCAAACATGATATTCTTTGATGCTTTAGGTAGTGTTAATGTGTTGGATTTTGCCACTAGTTGAGTTTTGATTCTTTTTTTGACTTGAGCAAATATTTTCTTTTGGCTTTGCTTTTTGCCTTCTTTTTCCCACCACAATGAATGAAAGAGTAGTTTATCCGAGATTCCCTCTTTTCCGTGTGTGCGGAGAACTATAGCCGCTGAACCATACAACTTGCCAATTTACTATCACCATGAACTGCTACTTTATGTTTTGAGCTGATGATGACTTCTGCGACTTACTTTATCAACATTTCCTAACTTACCTTCTTGTTGTTCTGTATGATTCGAGGTTATTGCTGTGGGCCTGTTTAGGCCTTGTTACCTATCTGCGTTTCGGGATGAGCCCTTGTGATGGAAAAGGACTTTTTGTAGTTGTTTTGCATACTTGTGTTTTTTCACTCTTGAAAATTTCCTATGTGACTTTGCTTACCAGTTTGTACTTCACCTAGGCCTATGGCCCAACATACTGAAAAAAAAATACTCATTCACTTGGGCAATCGATCTTGCTTATTATTTGCCATGGAGTACAATAAAACATACTGAGTAGTTGTTAGTAATCTCATGGAATTAGTTGACGTTTATTCCCCGTTAGGATAGCTGTTAGCAAGATCAGATATGGTCAGAGCACCTTGTTGTCCTCGAATCTGAGGCCTTTCAGGCATAGTAAATAGCCTGTATTTGAGATTTGGCTATAAAACAAAGGCTTTATTTCGAGTAGTTCTTCTTTTCATACACAATCTAATAATCGATGGTTGTCTGATATTGCTTTTTAATTACTGAAACACCCTCTTGAAATGGGTGCGTACACCTCGACCCCCATATCCTGCTCCCGTTTGTTGCTTTTGTAGAAAGGATGCCGACTTTAAATGCTTGCTTATAATAAAGGATGTATCCTTTGTGTAACCTTGATTTGATAGTTAATTGTTCATTTTCATTTTGTCAGGTATGTGGTTGTATACTTCTCCATTTTGTACATTCGGCGTCAGGCAGGGATTGTAACAGATGAGATGCTTTCCTTGCCAAAAGCTCCATTTCTGGCAGTTGGACTCTTAGAGGCTCTTGGTGCAGCTTCTGGAATGGCAGCCGGAAGTAAGAGTTTTTTTTGTTTTTTTTTTTGTCATTAGCAATTTAATATCTTGATGCTGTTTATTGAATGTCTCAATCCTTACTAGTGATTAGATCCTAACTATTAGGCTCCATATCATGTCCTTTCTCTTTCATCGGTCTGCTGATGTGTAAACGATGGGCTTTTTTACTTTCTAATTGGCTGTGAATCCTTCGGTTAATCTTGTTAATAATATTTCAGGGCCTTTGCTTATATGCTGTTTGATTGCTTGCATTCTGGTTATTTTAGCATAAAGTTGCTCCTTCTACTACTATTTCCTTTTACCTCTCATTATTCTTGTTTATTCATAGCCAGCTCCTAGTTAATCATAACACATATATGTATCTCAATATCACATACTGAATATCCGTTCCACAATTCATTTGAAACTAACAAGTTTTATTTGGTTTTCCTTTGCTGAGCAGCAATGCTTTCTGGGGCATCAATTCCCATTTTGTCCCAGGTAAGAAATTGAGATGAACAATTTACCTCCCTAAAATAATTACTGCTATTTGTCATCTTGTGCACCAATCCTGTCCTTTCTTCGAAAGTCGAACTCTTTATGCCTCTTTAAGAGGAATATACCGAGTTTAGGCTAACAGTTATTTTAAATTCTTTTGCAGACTTTTCTTATTTGGCAACTTATTCTGTCAGCTATTTTTCTTGGGAGGAGGTACAGTGTCAATCAACTGTTTGGTTGCTTTATGGTGGCTGTTGGTGTAATCATCACAGTTGCGAGGTAAATACTCACTTCTATATACTTGATGCCAGATTCCTCGTTTTCTCATATATAAACAACTATATCTCTGTAAATAAAAGGGACTCACCTATTGAACAGCTGTAAGCTTTACAGATATGAGGCTATTACATTTAGTTTATCCTCCTGTTTTTGTTATCTGTAGTGGCTCTAGTTCTGGTCTGTCATTGATGAAAGCCGGTATTTTCTGGAGTCTACTGATGATAGCCTCATTTTTGCTACAAGCTGCAGATACTGTGTTGAAGGTACTTCTAAATACAGGTTGCTGAAAATTGTTCAGACTCATATCATAGAATGTATACTTATGAGTTCACCAAAAAAAAGTATGTATACTTATGTTCTAAAGCAAAATCATATTTGCAGGAAGTAATTTTCTTGGACGCTGCTAAGCGATTAAAGGTATGTTCCATAGTCTGGATTTTGATCCCTTGACAGTTAATTCAGACTCTTCAGTTGTTAAGGTGTGATAAAGAACAAATTTACATAGAAGGGTCAAAATCCAAAAGCCTATAAATGGCTACAAGAATCAAACGATATGGGGTTGTAACTGGGTTTCTGCTTCATGGCCTCTTGGTATTAAATTTGGCATGTTTTTGTAGATTGGATTGTCTACCATTTAAGTTTATTGCTCTTCATGCTCACTGCCGTCCTCTTACATCTTGAGTGGAATTTATTGCAGGGACGTTCAGTGGATCTATTTGTTGTAAATTCCTTTGGATCAGCCTTCCAAGTAAGTATAGGGAATTTGCATTTTTTTGCATATGTTTTCAGTCTCGTTGAATCTGCATTTATTTGCATTAAATTAGTTGTTAGAAAAATCTAGAATTTGCCACTGCTGTGCATCATTTCAGTGCATTCTCTTATAAACCAAAACTTGAATAATTCTGTTCAATGTATTCTGCAGGCCCTCTTCATATGCCTCCTCCTTCCTTTCTTGTCAAGAATGTGGGGAATACCCTTTACCCAATTGCAATCGTACCTGAAGGATGGCGCTGCATGTTTTCTCAATATCAACACTTTATCGACCGGTAAGTTAACTAGAGTTGCTTCTTGCTTCATTTTAAAGTTTAAACATCTAAGCTCACGAGTCATGACTACATATGCCATCTTGTGCTCCTACCTACATTGAGTCTGACCATATTAGCTCATTCACTTCAGTTTTAGGTGATATCGAACAAACATTTGTAGACCTGTGAGTCCTTGAAACAGGACCTCCTTAGAAGTCGTAGACATCTGACAGTGTTTGTCGTGTTACATCGAATATTGTCCTGTGCTTGTTCTCTTATTAGATTCAACTTTAAGGGATCTTTCGAAGTAAAGGGCTGCAAGCGCGTTTCCCACTTCACTTGAAACACACCATGAATTAGATTGGTTTTATAACATACCATGAATGACAGTAATGCATAAGCTCTCCATTACATTCGACTGAGGAAAATTCATTGCTTTCTCAACCGGTTCTGCCATTACATTGCAAGAGAAGAATGTCTGACCTAATTTCATCCATCTGGGTTGATTCAGGATGTGATGGTGCTCCCCTCTTGCCTCTGCTGTTTGTCATAGTCAACATGGGTTTCAACATATCCTTGCTCCATCTCCTTAAGGTCTCTTCCGCCGTAGTTTCTTGTCTCGCATCCACATTTTCAGGTAACAACATAACATTGCAGTACATCCATCAATCCCCACCTATCGGAATCCGTAAATGCCAAAGTACTCATGCTTACTATATTGCCTTTGCAGTACCATTATCTGTATATATATTCACATTGCCTCTTCCCTATCTCGGCTCTGGCACTGCTCTTCCTCCTGGCTTCGTGGCTGGCGTGGCAGTCCTAGTCACAGGCATGCTTATTTATGCATGGAGACCAACTGTGGAGCCTGCAAAAGTGCAAAGGGGCCTTCTACATGAAGACATGTGCGAAACACCGTTAGCTATTGTAGCCACCAAGGCGACACAATTGTCGCGACAAAGTATAGGGAAGGAAAGCAAACAAGTGTAGCATAGGTTCATCAAGAGCTCACTAAGCATTCAGCTCGGGGTTTCTCGCATCCAGAGTACTCTATTATGATCCACTCACCTGGCAATAGCAGAACCTTTGTCTTCGCCTTAATGTAATGAAGTGAAAGCAAAGGAGGAAGTAGATCTTCTCCATTATCATCTGCTTCCATTTGCTTTCAAAGCTTCATCCAATGTACTCTAAACCCCAATCGCGACGTCTTTTATATGTACAATAGCTTTTTAATGCTTGAAGAAGCCTATTTGCAATCCATGATCACAAATTTTAGGGTGTCTATCTATCTATCATGATGACAGCAACAGGAAATGCCTCTCAAATTAGGCAGATTGCAGAGCCTGAAATAGATGTGTTTTTTTATTGATCAGTGTTTCAATTCCAGGAATAAAGATGCCAAAAATAGGCAAAAGCATCTGTGAACCCTCCAAATTACCTGTGATTATTTTTTCTTACAGGGCCTTCATGATGAAGAAAAGGAACCATTTGAGTTTCTTCAGCAATCTCTCCTCACACTACCATGGGACACCGTGGTGGGGTAAGCCTCTAACGATGCCCTTGTTTTCGTTCTCCGTTGATTTCGTATATTTTGTGACATCTGATTGCATTGTGCAGAACAAAGAACTCGGGGCTGTGCCCCAGTTCGGAGCATGGGATCAGAAGAATAATGCGGGAGAGTACACGAGCTACTCGGTGGTGTTCACAAAAGCGCGCGAGAAGAGGAAGCAGAAGAATGAAGGCTCAACTTCAAACTCATCTGACACCGAAGAGGAGTCTGGACCTCCTCAATCCAATGCTCGTGATACTTCTGATCGGTCCGAGGCCTTTCATCCTCCTCGGCCTCATCCCCATCCCCATCCCCGCTCCCATTCCAATCCGCCTCATCCCCATTACTATCAGCATCCCCATCCAGGCCATCCTCCTCCTCACCATTCGCACCACCATCAGCAATCTGAGCCTCCGGCTTACTATCCCGCGGATTCCCATTCGCCATACTCTCCACCGAGGGAGGATTATAAGGTGAGGCTCCTTTTCTGTTACACCTTCAACAGGCAGTCAGACACTTATCCTAATGTTCTGTATGGAACTCAATCTTTTTTTGTGCAGAAAAAGAACAAACTACTGCAATATTTCGGAGGATGTACGAGGCCCTGAATCGCGGGAATATCCAACGATGCAGGTCTAGGAGGCGAAAACGCCTGGATTTGCTTGTACCAAATAGAAAACAAACTACATGTACATAAGTTAAAGATACATGAAACAGAAGCTACTTCTTATTAATCAGAAAAATGGATTAGGAAAGTAACTGTTGATTTCTCCTAAAAAATTGCCTTTTTGTATAGTAAACATGAATGTTTCATCCTTACGGAATAGAACAGACAGAAGCTTTTACATGTCCATCTACATACATTAATGTCTCTTTCTAAGAGTTTTGCTGGTTCAACTACTCGGTTTTCTGAGAAATCGATACATAGCGAAACTATAGATCAAGTTGTTGATAAATTCTTTGAAAAAACTCTATAAGCAGATGACCCACAAGGAATTGTACCGAATTCATCAAATAAGTATCGGTAACACAGCGTTGGGCGAAACTACGAAAATTCATCATCAAAATTGATAAGCAGATGAAAGCAAAACATCAGACAAGGGGGTCTCCATTGGGTGTGATCCCCAAAACTTTAGGCCTGAATTTGCTTTCTGCGTGCTCGAAGGTCACCCCTGCATTCTTCAACCTGGCAATTCGACGCCTCATGTTGGACATTTGGTTCCGATTTTCTTCTATTTAAGAGGTTAAAAGGCGAGTTCCTGTTTCGTACAAGCGCTTGCTCACAAGACCCCCTGCGAAACACAAATAGAAGGAAGATTTAGGCTTTTGAAACCATTGATTTATGAATTGTTTCAAGAAAGAAAGGGACTTACTAGGGAATTCAATTCTGCACGACTAACTTTTTGCCGGAATTGAGGTGGCCAGGAAAATGTACCAAGACTCGAATGCGGGATTGAATCCTTTTAACCTCTTCTTCTCCAACACTTTCGAAAATTCCATTTACGAACAGCCGGCCTCTGGTCAAGTCAGTCAAGGTATCCTCCTCAGTGTCCTCAACATTACCGAGATTGTTTTCATGAGTATCAATGGCCCCCCGGTGCCTTTTAATAGGAGGGTTGGTCGATTCATCGTGGTTGGAACTGGAATCTCTCTTGACAACACCGTTTCCTGCTTCCTGGCCGTCTACGTTGCCAATAATCGAGACTAATCTCAGTTTCTCCTCGGCCATGGAGCTCAGAGTTTCATTCTCTTCCATTCTGGACTTGGAAACCAAGGTTTTCTCATGTTGGCTTTTCCAGTCGAGAACAGGCAGGCAACCTGATGAGCCTAGAGTACGAGGCAACATCCCTATCGGGCATGGTTTCCAGGATTCAGCTACAGTCCACTTGCTTTTGCTTCCCATGGTGGAATTTTTGGCTAGTGTAGAACTAGAATTCAGTCTCCTACGCTTTAGCAATTCCAACTTCTCGGATGCTTGCTTGACATCTTTCTCTTGGAGAAGGGTTTCGGGATTAACAATAGAGCTATTGTTATTATCTTCATCTAAAGAAGGTGATGAGACAAGTGAGAACTTCTTGAGTCTCCGGTTTAAATGACTATTTCCAATCACTTCAGCAAGAAGCGAGGCTGAGGTGAAAAGCGCGTTGTTTCCAGGCTCTGAGATGAAAAGACATCTACGAAGGAGATTGAACAAGATTGACTTGGGAAGTACGGAAGATGTTTTTCCAGTGGTGCTCTCAATACTATCAGAATAAAGAGACCCCATTGCTTTCAGAATTTCAACCAGCCAGGAAAACACAGACGACAGGACTTCGATTTGGCACGTCTCTGCATTATAAGCGGACAAACTGAAGTGCTTCTGGCCTGTGATTCACATGACAAGTGAGCTTCACAAGATCAGTACATATTGTGACAGAAGACCCAAATTTTACCAAAATGATACCATGAAAAATCACATAGGAAACAGCTGGGATAGAAGTCAACATTATAAATTAAATGTTTTATGAAATTACCAATATCATCTTTCATAGCTTGTCGAGCCTCGATCATATCTCCCACTGCATTTAGGAGGCTTAGTAATAGTTCTGGCTCTTTTTTGGAGAATTTACCTATCACAGGCTTCCATTTGTCAAATGCAGTCTGAGCAGCATCTAAGCGCACGCTATCCTTAAACTTATCTGGAAACTCCACCATGTTCATTGGATTCGGTACATCCAATAGAAGCTCCAACAATATGGAAATTACCTCAGTAGAGAAGAAAGCATACAAATTAACTAAGCTTTTCAGTGTTCTGGTAATCTGCTTTATAGCACCTGAAAATTGTAACATGAATGAAATTTAATCAACATTTAACCACATATTTGAGAAAAAGTGATCCATTTCAGAAAAGGTCCTGAACATTATAATTCTAGACTGGAGGCCTGTTGTATAAGAAAACCTAAAGAATCAATGCCATGGCTAAACAGAAATATAAAGGAAGAATCAAATACTTCCTGGTTACCAAATTAACAAGGAAACAAATAAAAAATGCCCTTGGACTTACGGGCACAGTGGGAAGGCTGAATATTGCTAGACAATTGAGAGAAAAACTTATTGCGCCCGCAAAGCTGATTGAACTTTTTGCCACCTATATCAGATGACAAAGAATAGATGCAGAGGCACAAACACCATTTTTAGAGTTATGACTGTAGGCAGTTTAAAATACATTAGGTAGCACATAAAAAGGATTCACAGAAGTTGATCACATTTTCCAAATGGATTTAAAACAATTACAATCATTGAGAAATTATATCCCTATACTGCTGCATATATAGTTCTAGATATGAAACCAGCTAGTAAAGGTATATGAGAAAATAGCAGCAAATGGAAGTGAATGATTTCAGAAACCACAAAAACCTCACAAATCCACAAGGTCAATGACTTCACTTCACAAATCACAAAAGGCTTTAATGAGCTCATGTCATGCAAATTTATGATCAAATGGAACATCAGCCAAACTATTAGATGGTTTTCCATCAGGAACATAACGTAAAAGAAAAACATATTGTCAAAACATGCACAGAAGACAATATTTGTAATACACAGAGGGGAAAATACCATCCAACAATTTTCAGTACATTAGGACAAGAATAGTATAGCTTTGCATACTATGCTAATATATATATATATTTTTTGGACCAGAAAAGGAAAAAAGATATTTTCACCTACGTTTTTCCTTGGCATCGAAGAAAGACAGTCTGAAGCTTTGCTTCTTTTTCAAGCAAAAAGCCAGCTGATGAAGTTTAGATCTAATTTCATCCCTGACACTGCCACTCTCACCCCCTCGAAATGGAATGGCCTTCTTTTGAGGATCCCAATAGTATGATTTCAACCAATTAAGGGCCTGAGACAAAACCTCTAGTTAGATCGTCCATAAGTTTCAGATGAACTAAAACAAAAGGTGAATATGCAACTATCAGTCCCTAAATGTTTACAGCACTACTCCAAAGCAGAAATCAAGACACCTTTTCAGTGTTTGGCTTAACATGGGAGAAGATTCAACGATTTTAATATGACACTTTTAAAAAATCTTCAAACAAGATTCGAGAGGCTAGTATTAACACGTGAAATCGGAAGGAAACCATACCTCAGTAGAGGCTTGACGAAGCAGGCAAAGTGAAGGAAGTTCACGATGAGAAGCTTCTGCATATATTCAACAAAAACAAAGTTGAAAAAACAAACAAAACATGCCCTGCACCTTATTTATGGCGGCAGTGCCATGTCAAACTAAAGGTACATAAGGAACTTCTCAAAAAAAAAGATAATGGGAATCCTATGTTGTTTATCACAACGAATCTGTGCTAGGTGTGAAAGAAAATATGTTTTGCAATGACGGAGATGGACTAGTGTTTCTTACCATGACGGATGTCAATCAGCATGCGTGGCATATTAATTTTTGCCGCTGCCTGGGCGATTGAAACTAATGTTCTGCGCCGTGTCTTTTCTATAAGCCCATTCACCAGCCTATATTTAATCAAATCAAACTCTTCAAGTCTATATTCTAGCATGGATACAACTTTAGCAAAGAATTTTGAAACTCATCACAAAATATTTGCAATGGCAGCAAATTAGAAAAATATTGATACCATATAATTAACATGTCCCTTGTTCTAAATCCACTTTAAATCTGTTTCTATATATCCTTCACCTTGGCATTCCCAACTAGACAATTTCACTTGTTTTACATCAAACAGAAATTAAGATAGTAATGACAAATTGTAATCCTTCTAGAGTACATCTTCAAAATGCAGATAATTGGAAACATTGCTTCTTGACCTTATTGAACATACACATTAATTATTAGCTTAGACTAGAGTGGGCAATGAACCTCATAATTGCCATACTATATAGCATAGCGAGTACTTCCTCATCTTCTGAAGCATCATTGCCCAAGTTCACCCTACAAAAAAATAGCACAATGACAGTCATTAACAAAAGATAAGAGTTGCAACATGGCAGGCGTAAATATCAAGTTATGACATGTATTCAAGGTGTTGGTTTATGTAAATAAAACTGATTTTTTAACGATAAGGAATTCGACAACACAAGAACCACCTGAACATACGATCTTTTTGCTGAATTTTGATTATTGAAGCAGTAACTTCGACAGTAACCGGCAAGCATCCACGGCCTCTCCAAGCCGCTATCTAATCCAATGACATCAGACAACAACTCCAGAATTAACTAATTTCCTTGGTAAAAAAAAAAAGGATCAAATAGCACCAAATGTGAGATATAAAGTAAGGGTTCTTACTCTATCAAGAGCAAAAGCAACAGAATCTGGCGAATTAGAGAAGAGGGATGCTCTGACGAGCTCCCATTCATCCCAGCTCAGCCATGGCACCAGCTTTCGGGCGTGCGATTTGTCTTCGACTTCGCTGGTCGTTTCTAGGAACCCTAACATGGATTCCATTGAAAGAACCGGTGCTATATTTTGTGCCTGTCGACATAGCAAATCAAAGCACATCAATTAAACCTAAAACCACGCGGCTTGCGAAGAAACCAATCACAAGCATAAATTGAACCAGAAGCAAAGGGCGTAATCAAAGAACGAAGTACAACCTTGAAAGCGAGCAAACAAATTCAATCAAAACCTAACAAACTACCTATCAATGAATCAATTGATAAAGAAAGCAAATCTGAAAATCGACAGATAGTTAGAGAGGCGACGAAAGAAGGAGGAGAACAAGCAGAAGAGTAAAAAGAGGTGATTTTTACCCCTCAAGTATGAACACGAGAGGGGGAGAGGGGGGAGGGAAGAGAGAAAGTGAGTGTGAATAAACGGAAGAAAGAGGTGGAAGAAAGAGGTGTGTTTGAGAGCACGAGTGAGTCAGATATCTACCGGAAGAGACGACCAGAGGAGGAGGAGCGGGAGCGGCGACGGCGACGGAGTAGCAGAATTTTGTAGGCGCGCTCTGGTGTGGAACACTGGACATGCGAATGAGGGCAAATTAATTTGGTAAAATTACACCCCCTATTGCTGGCCTCGTAATCGGCTGGAAAAAAGTTCGACACATTATTTTAAGTTCAGTTAAAAGCTCGATTAGTTGGATTTAGATTTGAATAGCTCAAATTTTATATAATTTTTAAAATTTTCGTTAAATTAATACTATGTCATGACCAACTAAAACTACTTGAAGTCAATCTTGAACAAAAAAGAAAGCTCGTTTAGAAATTAGGTTCGGCTCGGCTCGAGCTCGTTTAACAAATGAACCAAGTTTTAACAAATAAATCAAACTTGAATATGTCAATCTCGGCTTATTCGACTCAAATAACACCCCAACCTCAAATAACCAATTTGTATCCCCTGTGCCTATAACACTTTGTGTATTAAACCGGTGTTATACTTAATTATTTTGGATATAAATTCACAGTAAAAAAATATTATATTTATACTCTATGTACTCATATTAACATGTTTATAAACTCTTTTATTGGTGATGGGAGAACTTGGTTTCTCCCACATTTCTCATTCTGGCAATAAAATGGTTGATAAGGTTGTACATTTTTACATCTTTATCAAGGGACCCAACATATATAATGACTCAGGTCTTCATGACCTCATCCGCAAGAATGCTGGGTAGGTACCCTACCTGAATTCTTACCCAATAAAAAAAACTGTTATTTTGAAAATATATGTTTTAGAAAAAGAAAAAATATATTTTCTAAAATAATCAATCTTTTAATTATCCATATTTTTTTATAATAAAATTTTATAAATATGTTAATATAGGTGTATAGAATATAAATATATTTTTTAATTTTTTTAAAATATGAATTTATACTCAAAATATTAAGTGTAATACCGAGTGTAACACCTAGTGTTAGAGGGGATCCACACTGCCAAATAACAGTAGGTAATTATGATTAAAAAAATTATCATAAATATCTATCCTTATTATTATCATAACAAATTTAAGATTTTATCCAATATATCAATAAAAAATTTCTTTTTTTATATATACATATAAAAAAAATTCAATTTTTTTTTACAATTTTCGTTTTTAATTTTTTTCCTACTAAAAATGACTATTCAAATCATAAATTTAAGGTTTTTTTAATATATTTAAACAAAAAAATATATTTTTCTTACATACATAAACGCAAAAATAATTTTCTCAATTTTTTTTAGCCAAATATAAGGTTTTCTCCAATATAATTAAGCAAAAACTTTCTTTTGTTATATATACATATAAAAAATTCTCATTTTTTAAAATAATTTGTGTACTAAAAATGACTATTTAAATCATAAATTTTAAGTTTTTTTCAAATATATTTAAACAAAAAATTATTTTCATACATATATGCAATAAAAAAAAGAGATAATTAGCTAACTATCCTTTTTTTCAATTTTTTTATTGGTAAATATACCTTGAAGATTTCGTTTTTGTTAGTTATACTTTTTTTTAATGACAGATTTGTCTCTGATTTTGTCGTAACAAATCTCTAATTAATTCTCATTCCATTAACGTTCAATCCATTTTACGCTTCTTCAATTAATTGACGCTCCTCTTCCATTTCACGCTTCTTCAATTAATTGAAGCTCTTCTTCCATTGACGATTGTAGACACATCTTCAATAATATCATTTTGACAATAATTAGGTTACAATAATTCTTATAGCCCACTAATATTCCTCTGCCCTACAAAAGCACACTCAATGTACCTACAATACTTGTAACCGGCGCGGTCCACTACCATTATTACTTATTGTAACTAATTTATTGTAACTGTCATTGTAATCAATATTGTCACATTATTGTAACTAATTCATTGTAGGTGTTTCGATTGTTGTAATTAATTACTTGTTATAGTTTATATTGTAACTAACCTCATTGTTAAGGTTTTCCTATGTACATTGATTGTAGACACAATAATTGTTACAATAATTAGGTTCCTGTAGGATAAATAATATTTTTAAGAATAATGTTTTAACAAAAGTAGGTTGCTAGGTTACAATAATGCTCGATTTGCATAACGGTAGGTTACAACATGTTACAATAAAAGTAGGTTACAATAGGTAACACCAAAAGTAGGTTTACAATAGGGTACAACAACAGTAGATTACAACAGGTTACAACAAAAATTAGGAGAATTCACGAGATGACTAATTGAACAATTGATGGAAAAAGTAGTATTTCTTCCTCAAAACATAAAATTGGGAGAAATAACATCTTCCTTTTTCAATCCGTAAACAAATCTTATCAACAATTTTATCTATACCTAAATAATCTTTGGGGCATTTTGCAAAATGGCCACGAAATTGGACATAATTTGCGAAATAGCCGCGCTTTGAGACAATTTAGTGAAATAGACACAATCGAGGAAGGTCGAGCGAGGGCGAGCGAGCGAGCCGGATCCAGATCCGAGATCTCCTCCAGCGAGATCTGGACTCAAATCGTCGGCGTCGAGGAGGAGAGGCCGAGCTCGGACATTGATTCCTCTGGCTCGGCGGATCCATGGCGATCGAGGAAGGTCGAGCGAGGGCGGATCTCAGATCTGAGCCGAGGTCGAGCGAGGCGGAGCGAGCAAGCGAGGGAGGGAGGCGGTGGTGAGCGAGCGACGGAGCGAGGGAGGGAGCGAGCGACACCGGAGCGAGCCAGGCCGGTGGAGCGAGCCTGCGGCGGGTCGGCGTGCGCGGATCTGCTCTTCGCAGAAAGCGGGAGGAAGAAGAAGAAATTTTGATGAAATTACAAAAATTACCCTACAAATATGAGAAATTAAAAAAACTAGCTATATTTTATTATGTGATCCATAATCTATATTTTTATTTTTATTTTTGCACAAAAAAATGTTATACTTGCACAACATATGGTTATATTTGCACAAGAACAACATACGGTTATATTTGCACGACAAAATGTAAAATAAAATTAAAAAAAAAACTAAACTTGAGTCATATTTGCACAACTTACGGATATATTTGCATACCATACTCTTATATTTGCACGACGAAATGTTAAAGAAATAAAAAAATATAGATTATGGATCGCTTACAGTTTATTGAGAAAGACTGAAATTATATTGAGATAAAATAAGATTATGTTGAGAATAATTCACAAGTCTCGATTGTCGTGCAACTCTTAAAACAGAGTCGTGCAACTCTTAAAACAGAGTCGTGCAACTCTTAAAACAAGAATCGTACAACTCTTAAAACAGAGTCGTGCAACTCTTAAAACAGAGTCGTGCAACTCTTAAAACAGAGTCGTGCAACTCTTAAAACAGAGGCGTGCAACTGTTAAAGATAATGTTGAGCACATTTCCACCAATCCCCCATATTGTGCAGTTTTACTCTATCGATGAGCAAAAATAAGACCGTGTTGTGCAATAATCTATTAAAAAATTAAAAAATTATATTTACAAAAAATAAGATTATGAGGAGACACAATTTCACAAGTCTCGATTGTTGTGCAAAAATAAAGAATTGTTTAGCAAAAATAAGAGCATGTTGTGCAACTCTGTGTCATCTTAAGCTTATCCAAGAACTCAGTCAACTCTTAAAACAAGAGTCGTGCGACTCTTACAACAGAGTCGTGCAACTCTTAAAACAGAGTCGTGCAACTCTTACATCGTATGTTGTGCAAAATATAATTTTTTTTCCGCTTTTTTTTCATTTCAGAACTTTTTGTTTTGCAAAAATAACTTTACGTTGTGTACATATAACAATTTGTTTTGCAATTATACATTTATGTTGTGCAAATGTAAAATATAGATAGTTTTTTTCATTCTCATATTTCTATGGGTTAAGTTTTGTATTTTTACAACAATTGCTATTTATGGGTTAATTTTTATAATTTTACAAAAATTGCTTCTTCTACCTTCCTGCTTCCTTTGTGAACACAACCTTCGCTCCGCCGCTCCTCGATCCTTCGCTCCGGTCGCTCACTCGCTCGCTCGACCTCGGCCTTGCTCGCTCCGGTCGCTCGCTCGATCTCGCTGAAGCACAGATCCAGCCATGGAGAGATGCGCCATGCGAGAGAGATCCGGCGAGAGACAAAAACGAGGCAAGCCGGAGATCTGAAGACGGAGATCCGGCTTCGATTTTGCAATTGATGAGGAGGTTACACAACTCGGATCCACCTCTCCAGCGCTCGCGTCTCTCCTCCCCTCAATCGTCAGTTTCGTCTCGAGGAGATCCCTCGGGAGTATGTCGACGATGATCGCAGGCGCTGCCGGAAGCCGAACTCGATTGCAAATGCGGGAGATCGACCAAAATCAGTCGATTTGCCGGAAGCCGAACTCGATTGCAAGAAAACCGAAGATCTGAGATCAGGCGGCGGTAGATCTGAGATCCGGTGACGAGCGAGAGCGAGAGCGCCAGGACGAGAGAGAGAAAGGGGCACACTTTTACAATTTGGGAAAAAACTATATATAGTGATCATTTTGCTAAATTGTCCAAGTACGCGACCATTTTGCAAAAACGTCCAATTAAAGTGCCTATTTTGCAAAATTTTTCATAATCTTATCTATACGTACCTATTTATTTTTTTACTTTTAAAAAGATAGAAATACAGTATTTTTTAATTTAGGGCGAGAGTAGATAGAAGACGGCTATTTAAATTTGTAAACACTCTTATACGACGTACACATCCAATTGCAATCTGCTAACCTGATTTGCTTCCACCGGCGTCGATCGATCGATCAATCCCTTAAACGACGTCGTTTCAAATGTCTAAGACTACAAAACCATCCACGACGACGAGCGATCCCGAGGAATGTACATGTGGCATAATCACAAGCGTTTGCATCGGAATGGCAGTCATTGTTCTCTTGCTCTTCCTGGAGTTAAACTCTGGCAAGCCGGCCGTCCATATCCCCGTCGACACGTATCTGACCGTCGCCGTCGAGTCAACGGCGGTCAGATTCTACAACGCCACCCCCGATGGCCGCGTCTGCACCATCGTCAGACTCGGCATCCGTGCCGGCAACCGGGACCCCGACGGGCACCCCCTCAACCTGACAAGCCTCACATTGTTGGTGAAGAAGGGCGACGACACGATCGCCGACAGCCGCCTGCCCGGCGTCTTCAACCTGACCGCGGGCAGCGAGGAGCTGGTCCACGGGGAGGCGTTTGGCCTGGTGCCCGTGCCCGATCGCTACGGACAGTGGTACCTCGATGCCGAGCTTGTTGAGGCGGTTAGGGCTGACTTGGCGGCCAGAGAGGGGACCGTCGAAGTCATATTGAACGGCCGTTTGGGGAAAAAAACATGGCTGGATGTGATCTGCGAGGACGTCGTGATTGATTGCTCCGGCCGGTCGGCGGTTAGGGTTCAAAAGGTCGATTGTCAATTGGAAGGTCACCCTTACTATTTTTGATTTCGCTCTCCATCTGAATCGGGCACTGTGGGGTTTGTTTCCTATCAAGTCGGCTGATAAATATATTCAAGCGATCCGTTGTGATTTTCCATCTTTTTTTCAATTATTTTTCTTTTTAGCAAAATTGTGAGATTTGATTTGGTTGGATCAAATTATTACACAAGTTATATTACCTTCATCGTATCCGGTTTTTAATAACTTTTATTTAAATAGACTAACTTTTAATTAACAACCATAAAATAAAAGAAATAGATTATTCTAGGCAAATTTCATCATTTAATATAATATTCAACAAAAAAAATCTTATATATATATATATATATATATATATATATATATATATATATATATATATATATATATATATATTCATAACATATAATTTTTTTTTTGATCAGAAGGACGAGTAAGCCCCGTTATTTATTCAAAGGCGAATCACGCATAAATTTCCTGGCAAATCAGGCATAAAGTTCAGAAAACAAATTCATGAAAGGAAATAAAACATCAGGAGGAGAGGAGAGTTCTATGTAATTTGTGTCCACCGACAGTGCCAAGTTGGCTAGCGCATCAGCCCCCATACGTGTTGAGTCGTCGGTTGATTGAGGAGATTGAGACCTCCCACCCGGGATGGGCTCAAGATAAAAGTAAGTAAAGGTAAGAAATCTATCAATATAGATACATGCTAGGTTTAATTTAGTAGATGTCCAACAAACTTGTCATAATTAATTAAATGTTCACTTTTTAAATAAATTAAGTAAATGCCTATTTTTAACACTCTTTTACCCCTACTTTTCTATCCTTAATCCTCCCTCCTTCCTCATTTGACTATTTTTAGTTTGGACATTGATTAGTCAACCTTAACCAAACATCTACATTTGGTGACCGTTTTTATGGTGACAATTGGATATAATTTTCCGGCGACAATTGTTTGTGACAATTATTTTGGTGACAGTTGGCTTTTTTTGACATTTTATTTTTTTACCGTGAAAGTTAGGATAAATCTTTTCTGGTGACAATTGATTTTCTTTTTTCTGGTGATAATTGTCGATGAAATAGTTTTTTTGGGGGTGACAATTGATTTTCTTATGGTAATAGTTCCTAGTAACGCTTTTTCCCGTTGACAAATGTTTTTTTTCTACTAACATATGATTTTCTTGATGATAGTTGTTGGTGACAACTATTAGTGATGAGGTTGATGACAAAATATTGTCACCATAATATTGTAACCTTAAAAAACCGTCACCATAACATTATACATCACCAAGGTATTGTCATCAACCCATAGTTTAAAATGTTGAACCATTGACACTCACAAAAATATAATGTTATCATAACACTATTGTCAGGGCCGGACACGAGATCTTGAATGCCTGAGGCGAGATTTCAAACTGGGGTCCTTTACCAATTTCAATAATAACAAATCAAACATATGTAGCTATAGAAAAATTCCAAAATACATCCCTAAAAAAGTACTCCGTAATGTTCATAATGACAGTGTCATCATGTATAGAGATATATGGGTATTAGAGATTAGTATAAATACCCTATTAGTGTAATTGTGATGGGTATCAATGAATCATATGGAAAACCCAATTACTCTTTTCTCCTTACCTTACTCTTTCTCTCTTTCTTAATTACTTGTTCCCTTTACTGATTACGTCTTCTTCCTCCTAACCCCTTCTGTACCCAAATTCATCCTCTGAGTACCTTAGGAAGATGCATGACTTTGTCTTGCTATCAAGCTTAACTTGGATCTCTTATCTCTAGCATCATGAACATATGCTAGGCATCAAAAGACTCTCAAATGTTGGAAGGAAACATCTCTTCTAGTCCAAATCCTCTATGGAACATTAACATCAAGAGGAACTGAAGGCGAGCGGTTGATGAGATACACAACAGTCAACATTGCCTCCTCCCAATAGGACTTTGGCAGCTTTGCAGTCGACAACATACTTTTGACTCTTTCTGCTATGGTTCTGTTCATCCTCTCTGCGAGCCCATTCAGTTGTGGCATCTTCGGAACTGTTTTTTCAAGCTTGATGCCCTAACTCTTGCAATATACTGCTCAAACGGACCCCTGTACTCTCCACCATTATCGGATCTGACACACTTCAACTTCAAACTAGTATCTCGTTAAACTCTGGCTTGGAACTCCTTGAAAACTATTAGAACCTGATATTTGCTTTTCAACGCAAAAACCCATAATTTTCTAGAACTGTCATCAATAAAAGTGACAAAATAGTGTGCACCACCATGTGACTTGCAATCCATAGAGCACACATTAGTATGAACAAGATCTAATGCATGTTTTCTTCTAGATGGAGGTCGAGTATGAAATGCTACTCGATGTTGCTTTCCAGCTAGGCAATCAACACAAGGTTTGAGAGAAATACCTTGCATATTTGGGAGGATGTCATTCTTGGCAAGCATTTGCAAACCCCGCTCACTCATGTGTCCAAGCCGCTTGTGCCATAGCTCTCCGGCACCATCATCAATCACATTTGCTTCTTCTCTACAAATCTTGGCTTGCATCACATACATGGTATTTTGCTTCTTTGCCCGGGCTACAATCAAGTTTTCCTTGGAGCACTTCCAAACACCGCCTTGTGTATTTTGAGCATAACCATCATCATCAAGTATCCCAGAAGATATCAAATTCAATCTGATATCAGGAACATGGCAAACATTTCTCAAAATCAAACTGCAACCAGTGGATGTCAACAAACAAAATGTGCCCATGCCAACAACATTGGACACGCCATCATTTCCCATCCTCACACGGCCAAAATCTCCACAAGTGTAAGATGAGAAGTACTCCTTGTGTAGAGTAATGTGATATGAAGTCGCTGAAATAACAATCCAAGTGCACTCATCACTTGCAAGATTCAAGGAACCTTCATCAACCACCACAAACAACTCCACTATTTCATCACTGATTGTAAGAGTAGCGGTGTCTTTATCTTATTGATTTCTAGACGTCTCTGACTTCTCAGGTTATTTGCCTTTGTCCCTCTTGAACTTTCGACGATGCTTTTGAATGTGACCCGGCTTCTCACAATAATAGCAAATGTACTTGCTTCGAGACTTCGATCTCCCTTTGGACTTGTCTCTGTTCTGCTGTTGTCGTTGCTTACTCCTTCCTCTGTTGTTTCCAGAACCCTGCATCACAGTAGCCTTTGACTGTGAGAAGACACCCATCTCCTTCCTTCTAGTCTCTTCGTTCAAAAGACTAGCCTTCACACATTCCATAGTCAGCTTGCCTTCCGGAGCGGAATTACTAAGTGATACGACAAGTGTATCCCAACTATCCGGCACTGAGGAGAGTAGTAGTAGAGCCTGCAACTCATCATCTAACAACATCTTCGCAGAAGCTAACTGATTCATAAAGCCCTGAAATGTGCTAAAATGCACAACAATGCTCTCACCATATTTGTACTCCAATTTCACAAGCTTTCTCACCAATGACGCCTTGTTGAGAGCATTCTTCCTCTCATACATCCCTTCAAGCTTATACCATAACTCATAAGCATTCGTGTTATTGGCAATATGCTGAAGCACACTCACATCAACAAACTGTCTGATCGTAGCTATCGCTTTTCGATTCAGAATCTTCCTTTCAACATCAACGACACCCGTTGGAATCTCTTTGTGCACAATCGGCTCATACAAATCTTTCACATACAAAAGATCTTCCATCTTTATCTTCCAATCTGAGTAGTTGCCCGAATTCAACACAATCATTCCCTGAAAACTGTTGTTTTCCTTCGTCCTAAACCAAATGCTCTGATACCAGTCTGTTGAGCCGGGAAGCAGGTACGTCAGACAAACCCCTTTAACACATACGAATCGGGTTAGACAAGAACTGTAAACCAGAAAGCCAAACTCAAGCAACCCAAACCAACAATCAGACACAAACAGAAGATAAAATAACCAAGTATATAAAGAACACTAGATTTACGTGGAAAACCCCAAAACGGGAAAAAATCACGGGAGCCAGAGACTTCCACTATCAACAATAACAAGTGGGTACAATCTTCCCTAAACAAATCTAGAGGCATACAATATCATCAAACATCAACAAGCTGATGTGAATCTCACGCAGGATGGTTGGCCCGATCTTTCGACAGGTAGTCGAATTCGATCCCGCAAACGCCCGAATCTCACGAACGTCGTTGGAACCACGAGTATCGATCCTTGTCGAATCTCATGACAAGAACAGATCCTCAGCGCCGCTTCTCACGGTCCTTAGTGTTCGAATCTCTCGAACGGTTGAAAGCTTCTCGCTCTCCAGGGTTTCTAATGAAACGCTCTTTTTCTCAAATTCAGGATCTCCTCTTTTTCATTAATCATAAAGTACTTAAATAGCAACACATAAAAGCCTAATAGCTTAAAAAACCCTAATGGGCTTTTCTAACAAATTCCTAAAGTCCATCCATAATATAATATTGTTCAATAATACAAAAACTACTACTTATTAAATATTCAGACTTATTAAATAATAGGATAGACTAAAGTTAACTAAACAATAAAAATATAATACAATCATGGATCATTAATCTTCATCACTTCAAATCCTTGAATAAATCTCAGTTGCTTTGTTGTTGGCCAATTTGATGTTTCCCGGATTGTATCATTCTCCCTTTCTTGAATTCGAGTCGTCCTCGACTCGTGTATAAATGGACACACCAATGGAGAACAACGAGAACTATCGTGAGCAAAGCTTGGAGTCATTACCTCAAAGTGATCCACAATAGGAATGGAACTCATGTGTAGCGCAACAACGGGAACATCCTCAAAAAACTCGTCAAAAAGCTCGTCAACAATGCATCGATCCTCCGGAACGACATCAAAAGCAACACCATACTCAAGATCATCATCATAGACATCATATACGGGAGTAAGGGTCTCATAATCTACCAATGGTGCCTCGATGACGGAGTCATTGAAACAAGAGTTGTGTTGGTCAATGAGTTGTTGCACTTGCCACTGAAGTTTGTAAGTAAGACGACACAAATCATCAATCAGAAGCTTTCGGATAGCATGCGACATGGTTAGTATACCAAAAGCAATACCCGAACGGAAGCAAAGCCGGGCAAAAGAAGCAGTCGAGCGCACGAGGGCCGGAGAGAGAGAGACGGGCGCTGCAGGGAGCAAGTGCGCGGGCGTGCAGCGCGCGACTGCGTTTTTCGCTGTCGCTGCGCTGTCCGCTGTGTCGTTTGATGTCAGTACTTTGCGGTTGGGTGGGTGGTTCGGTGGTGCTCGGAATGAGTCTCTCAAAGGCTGGTGGTGGTCGGAGGGTGGTGGTGGTTGTCGGAAGTGGTGGTGGAGAGGCGGTAATGTGGTGGCGGTTGGTTAGGGTTTGCGAAAAACCTATGTGGCGATAGGGGCTAGTGGTTGCGAGTGCTGGTGGCTGGAGGGATGATGGTGGACGGGTGGTGGTGGAGCGACGACAATGGTGGTGGCCGATGGTGGTGGTGGAAGAATTAGGGTTTGTGAATTTTTTTTTGTAATTTTTGGGTTTTTGGATGATTGAATTGCTGAAATTAAAACAAAATCAACAATTAAATCGGATATAGACGACTACCTGTCGATGTACCGACAGCTGATACCACTTGATGCGAATCTCACGCACGAAGGTTGGCCCGATCTTTCGATAGGTAGTCGAATTCGATCGATCCCGCAAACGCCCGAATCTCACGAACGTCGTTGGAACCACGAGTATCGATCCTTGTCGAATCTCACGACAAGAACAGATCCTCAGCGCCGCTTCTCACGGTCCTTAGTGTTCGAATCTCTCGAACGGTTGAAAGCTTCTCGCTCTCCAGGGTTTCTAATGAAACGCTCTTTTTCTCAAATTCAGGATCTCCTCTTTTTCATTAATCATAAAGTACTTAAATAGCAACACATAAAAGCCTAATAGCTTAAAAAACCCTAATGGGGCCTTTCTAACAAATTCCTAAAGCCCATCCATAATATAATATTGTTCAATAATATAAAAACTACTACTTATTAAATATTCAGACTTATTAAATCTATTAAATAATAGGATAGACTAAAGTTAACTAAACAATAAAAATATAATACAATCATGGATCATTAATCTTCATCACTTCAAATCCTTGAATAAATCTCAGTTGCTTTGTTGTTGGCCAATTTGATGTTTCCCGGATTGTATCACAAGCTTGACCAAATCTCCAATTTTCATCACCCAATTGGTGTAAATCAACAAAACCCAAGAGAGGACACTAGCAAAGAGGGTATGAGATTAGAGGATCAAAACGACGATCTAACCGTACAAAATGAAGCCTATGATGAGGTGAACAACATATCTAAAAATCGTCCCAATCAGAGGTCGTTTGGTCATCGATCGGAGAACTTTAAAATGGGCTGAACAATTGGATACGAATTTCTCCAACTCTTTTTTTTTTCTCCATTTCCCACTCTTTGTTTTCTCTCTCTTACTTTCCCAAATGGAAAAGTATCCGCTTTATAAAGGAGATAAAACATCACATGGTAAAACCACATGGTAAACTAGTTTATTGGACTCTTCCCCCATATAGGAGGGAACCCAACATAGCACTTATTCAATCTTGACTGACCGTAAATCTTCAATTAAAAATAAACAAGTTCAGAAAATCAGGGAGAAGCTGCTACCAAGTTAATTCTTTCGCTAAAGGAAAATGAAAATGATTCCATTAACACGGTTGATCGTAATAAGGAACTACAATCAAAATTTTCAGATGAATCGCAATAGAATCTGAAACAATTTGCATCAAATCTATACAGATCTGAAACGGAAAAAGGCGAGATCACAAGAGGCAGCAAGCAGAGGAGAAGAGAGACAAAAAGAGAAGCAGGAAGGAGAAACCTTGATGTACGCGGAGATGGATGGACTACAGGCGGAGATAGGCCACGTCCTCGTCATCGGAAGAGAAGTTTGGCGCAGAAAGAGAAGATCGACCTAAGTCATTCCCACTTACAAGGAGGCGGAGGGTGCTCTTCAGGATGTAGAAAGGGGAGCGAGGGGAGGAGCCTGGGTATGTTATCAGCCGATTGCGGCGGGGCCACGACGGAGGTGCGGCACCTGAGCGTCGGGGTGGTGGTCGCCGGAGGCTGTGAAATCAAACTCGGAGTGGTAGGGTTCAGATCTGGAGAAGGGGCGCTTGGAGAGCGAGAAGGAGGAGGGTAATAATAATAGGGGTAGTATGGGGTTTCCATTTTTTTTTTTTGGACATTTAATAAAATGGTAGTTTAGAAGGACAATTAGCAAAAGGAATATACAAAAGTGGACATTTAGCCAAATAACTTCATTTAAAAAAAAAATCCGTTGATATGTCTTCCGAATGTGGATGTATCTTAAATATATAATAACGCTAAAAAGGAATACATTGTATACGCGTGTCGCCTTCTCTATAATTTTCGATCTTATGTGACATTATCTTATTTCACCATGCTTACGTGTCATTTTATGGGCTTTTTTCTTTTATTTAAATTTACATTTATCTATGATTTCTTTTCCCGATCAACTCTACCAATTATCCTAAGATTGTTTACCTACTTATGAATTTTTCAAATTAGAATTTAGATTATTAAATTATCATAATATTATTTATACTTAGTAAATTTTATTTATAACTACTTTGAATAATTGTATTATCTAATAGTCGTTAACAAATATAAAATACTTTGTAAAAAGAGACCCCGCGGCCCGGACAAGGTGCGGGTTATTAAACTAGTATATATAATATATATGGCCATTGGCCCCCCTACGGGATGTGGGCCTAAGATGATGGCCTGTTGGGCCTCGCCTCAGGTCCGGGAGTAACTATTGCATAAAAAAAACTATCACTATGATATTATACCCACAAGAAATGTCACCATCACATTATATATCATTAAAATATTATCACCAAATAAAATTTTATAAGTTTGACTAGTTTTTCTCATCTGAAATTGTCACCAAAATATTATTTCGTAACTTTTGTCGAACTTATTCCTTTTTCATTGATTAAAAAAATATTTTTTTCTATTTTTTAAAATATTGAGCCATAACATTTTCCATATTAACAAACATCCTTAGTTTTTAAAGTCAAAATCTATCTGTTTAATCTTTTTTACATGATTTAAATTGCATCTATATATCCAATTACAGGAGATAAAAAAACAATGTATATATATATAAGAATTCCAATTAGACATTTTTTTTCTTATATAATATTTAATCTTTTTTTATATGATATTGTATCTATCCATTTATATGAGATAAGATAAAACTAATCTCTCTATTTAATTCAATCTAAATTGCAATTATCTAATAATTTTATTAGTATACAGTATTAATATTTTTGGAAGAAAATTTTATGAGGAGTACTACAAGCACATCGGCTTTGGCTTTAGTATAGAAGATAATTAATTTGATAAATTGTTTTTATTTAATTTAAAAAAATATTTTATCAAAAAAACTGTATTATATATATAAATTAATGCTCCTTATATTTAAGAAAAATCTCTTTTGGGGATAAAAAAAACTCTTTACTTTTAATATTTTAATTTAGGGGGAGAGTAGATAGAAGACGGGTATTTAAACAGTCGTATATATACGACGTTACATCTATTGCAATTTGCTAACCAGCTGATTTGCTTCCACCGGCGTCGATCGATCGATCAATCCCGCGCGTAAACGACGTCGTTTCAAATGATTTTGTTTTGGTTGTTGTTGGGAAAGCCGAGAGCAAGCTCTCAAACGGACACGTCGCTTCCGATGTCTACGACTCCAAAACCACCGGCGACCCCGAGCGATGGCGCGTATTGGGGCTTGCTCCTATCCTGCTTATTGTTCGGAACGGTAGTCGTGGCTCTCCTCTCGAATGCGATATCATCTGGCCACCAGAATATCCCCGCCAAGGTCAAGCTTCTGAATTTCGCCGTCGAGTCAACGGCGGTCAGATACGACAACGTCACCTCCGACGGCCACGCCAACAGCATCATCGGAGTCGGCATCCGGATCAGGAACCCGGACTCCTTCGGGGTCCCCCTCCACCTGACAAGCCTCAGATGGTTGGTGACGAAGGACAACCGCACGATCGCCGACGGCGGCCTGCCCGACGTTTTCAACCTGACCGCGGCTAGCGAGAGGCTGGTCCACGGGGAGGCGTTTGGCCTGGTGCCCGTTGAGGAGGTTAGGGCTGACTTGGCGGCCAGAGAGGGGATCGTCGATGTCGAATTGCAAGGGGATTTGGGGGAACAACGCCAACGCGTACGGCTGGCTGCGACCTGCGAGGACGTCGTGATTGATTGCTCCGGCCGGTCGGCGGTTAGGGCTCAGAAGGTCGATTGTCCATGGTCAGGTTACCTTTACTGATTCCTATCAAGTCGTCGGCTGATAAATATTCAATTGAACAGTTGTGATTTTCCATCGATATCTTTCAATTTAGTTTTTATTTATTTTTCTTTTTAGCAAAATTGTGAGATTTGATTTGGTTGGATCAAATTATTACACGAGTTATATTACCTTCATCGTATCCGGTTTTTTAATAACTTTTATTTATATAGACTAACTTTTAATTAACAATCATAAAATAAAAGAAATAGATTATTCTAGGCAAATTTCATCATTTAATATAATATTCAACAAAAAAATCTTTTATATATATATATATTTCCATTAGAACTCAAGATAAAGTAAGGTAAAATATCTATCAATGGACATAAGATAGAAAGATTATTTCATGCTTTTTTGGATGGGTATATAGATATAGATATGCTAGGCTTAATTTATTAGATGTCCGAAAAATTTGTCATAATTAAGTAAATGTTCATTTTTTAAATAAATTAAGTAAATGTCTATTTTTTAACGCTTTTACCCTTACTTCCCAATCCCCAACTCTCTCTACTTCCTCATTTGACCATTTTTAGTTTGGACATTGACTAGTCAATTTTGACCATTTCAGTCCGCATCTATATTTGGTGACATTTTTTAGGGTGACAATTGAGTATATTTTTCTAGTGACAATTATTTGTGATAGTTATTTTGGTGATAATCGATTTTTTTTGATATTTTATTTTTTACAGGGAAAGTTAAGAGAAATCTTTTCTTGTAACAATTGATTTTTTTTCCTGGTGATAATGGTTGGTGACATAGTTTTTTTGGGTGATTACCCCAATCCCGCCCGCAGCCCGTCCCATGTCCACCTCTAACTGTTACTTGTTAGTGATGAGGTTGATAACAAAATATTGTGACCACGATATTGTAACCTAAAAAAACTGGCACCATAACATTATACATTACCAATTAAGGTATTGTCATCTACCCATAATTTAAAATATTGAATCATTAACACTCACAAAAATATGTTATCATAACCCTATTGAATAAAAAAAAACTATCACCATGATACTATCCCCACAAGAAATGTCACCACTACATTAAGTATATCATTAAAATATTGTCACCAAATAAAATTTTAAAAGTTTGACTTATTGCTCTCACATGAAATTGTCACCAAAATATTATTTCAACAAATTAAATCATAACTTTTGTCGAACTTATTCATTCTTCATTGATTAAAAAATTATTTTTTCTATTTTTAAATAAATTGAGTCATAACATTTTTCATATTAACAAACATCCTTTAGTTTTCAAAGTCAAAATCTATCTGTTCAATCTTTTTTATATGATTTAAATTGCATCTAATTATATCCAATTACAGGAGATAAAAAAACAATAGATATATCATCTTTTTATGAATTTCGACGTGAAAAATAAATAAAAATTCCAATTAGACATTACATTTTCAAAGCTTTTTCTTATATATATAATATTTAATCTTTGTTATATGATATTGTATCTATCAGTGAGATAAGATAAAACTAACCGCTCTATTTAATTCAATCTAAAGTGCAATTATCTAATTATTTTATTAGTATATATTTTATTAGGGCGAGATCGAGTAGACAGAAGACGGCTATTTAAAGTTTAAACACGAGTCCAAATCGTCTATCCCCAATTCAAACCAATTTGCTTACTCCGGCGTCGGTCGATCGATCAATCCCGTAAACGACGACAAGCCGAGAGCAAGCTCTCAAGCGAACACGTCGATTCCAATGTCGTCTACGACTACAAAACCATCCACGATCCCGATCCCGAGCGATGCCAAGGGATCTCAGATAATCACAGTGTTCTTGGCAGCCATTGTTTTCGTGATGCACCTGGCGTTCAAGTACTCTGACCAGCCGGTCCATCCCCCTAACCCCGAAAAGTATCTGACCCTCGCCGTCGAGTCAACGGCGGTCAGATTCTACAACGCCACCCCCGACGGCCGCGTCTGCAGCATCATCGAAGTCGGCATCCGGGCCGGCAACAAGGACCCCGACGGGGCCCCCCTCAACCTGACAGACCTCACATTGTTGGTGAAGAAGGGCGAACAGACGATTGCCGACACCCGCCTGCCCGGCGTCTTCAACCTGACCGCGGGCAGCGAGGAGCTGGTCCACGGGGAGGCGTTTGGCCTGGTGAACGGGCATTTGGGGAAAAAAACATGGCTGGATGTGACCGCGTCGGGATTGATTGCTCCGGCCGATCGGCGGCTAGGGCTCAGAAGGTCGATTGTCAATTGATAGGTTACCGGGTAGGGCTGTGACTGATTCCCTATCAAGTCGGCTGATGAATATATTCACGGGAACCGTTGTGATTTTCCATCTTTTAATTCAGTTTCCAATTTTTTTTTGTTTTTAGGAAAATTGTGAGATTTGATTTGGTTGGATTGTTATAATATTATTATATTAAGATGGATAAACACTAGAACTCTAGTTTTCGTGTAAACTCCTATATAAAGGGTTCATTGGAACCCCAATAAACACATCACTTCCTCCTCTCTTCTCTTCCTATCTTCTCTATTCTTACGGTTTATCACACGTTATCAGCACGAGTTGCTCTAAAGAGAAAAGGTAGAAACGAATACGATCGATCAATATTGATTGATCTATATGGCTTGTTAATTTATTTATTTTTCCCTACCCTACCCTGCCGATGACTCTCCCTTTTATTTACAAACACTCGTAATTGATTTGCCATGTTTTTGTCCGTTCATATATGCTTCTATTAGTTCTATGCGTTGTTCACTTTATTTAAAATTTTGATTCATGGTCTTTGATTCACTGGACAAATTTTTTTTTTTTTAATCTCGGTCTTGACCATATAATGCATACATATATGCCTCTGTGCTCTCTTCCATTGTTATAAGTATATATATTTTTTTGTTATTCCTTGCTGATCGAGGGTGCAAAGTACACCGTATTCGGCAACTCTATAGGGTTATCATTAAATCTGCTAATATATTGTTCTTTGAATTCGGCAACTCTAATTGCACATATGGTCATACAGATTGTTCGTTTTTTTTATCATTGCTCACGGTTGCAGTACAATGTCTCTCAAAACATAATTGATTGATTGATTTATACATGTATGTGATGATGATGATGTTACTATACACCTATAATATGTATTTTTTTTTGTAATTTGTTTCGATTTTATTTTTATATATAATTGTTATCCCCTGAAGTGGATCAATTACTCTCAATTCCCGAAGTGATTGAAACAATCGAATTTGTAATATCTCCTGAAGTGGATCAACTAATTTCAATCCCCGAAGCGATTGAATCAATAAACTAATTTCAATCCCCGAAGAGATTGGACCAATTCATCGTATCCCATGAAGTGGATTTTATTTTATTTGTTGCACTATTTTATCTTTATTATTTCTTATATATCTATAAAAAAATGTTGAATTAATCGAAATTTTCATATCCCCTGAAGTGGATATAAAATAATTTCGACCACCCTGAAGTGTTGAATTAATCAAATTTATAATATCCCCTGAAGCGGATAAACTAATCTTTCAATCCCTGAAGCGTTTGGATTAATTTGTCGTATCCCCCGAAGTGGATGTTTTTTTTTAATACGTTATATTTATAATTTCGATTCGTATCTATCGCCGTTTGACAATTAACAAATCGGATTACATCGGCAATTATCAAATCTGATTAGGCAATCGATTGATTACATTCATCCATGCAAATGTTTAATATGAACATTCTGTTTTTTTTTCCTCAAATCGGACTTTATTTATTTTTAATTAAACCATATACTACATTATACGGCAATTGCCAATCGACGATTGAATATTTTCATCATGCAAATGTATATATTATAAATGATACACTTTATATTTTTCTATTATTTTACAGATGTCGAATCTCATCCCCGAAGCGATGAACCGATAAATTAAATCTCGTTCCCGAAGTAGATGAACGAGCGCATCTCCCGAAGTAGATGAATGATAAATTGATTTCATCCCTGAAGTGATGAAACGATAAATCTCATCCCCGCAGAGATGATCAAGCCGATAAATTTCATCCCTGTAGTGATGAAATTATATTTATTATTTATGTTTATATTATTTTATTTAATTTGTTTAAATTATATCTTTTTTCCCTCATCTCCCGAAGTAGATGAAACCAATGAATGGTTGAATATCATCCCCGTAGTGATGAAGCGAAAAATCTCATCCCCGAAGCGGTGAAGCGACGAATCTCATCCCTGAAGCGATGAACGATTATCTTTTTATTTGATTTGTTTTTATTTTATGTGTTTCTATTCATATATATTCATATATTTATATATTATATTATATACACTTCTTACCATTCTTGGTCTCCCGAAGTAGACAAACATTATCTCCTAAAGTAGATAAAATTGTTAAATTTATATATCACCCCAGAAGCGATAAATTTATCTCCGGAAGAAGATAAATATTTTTAGCTTATATATAATGATACAATTTATCTCCCGTAGTAGATAAAATTTTAAAATTCATAATCGTCCCTGTACCGATGATTTTTATAGCTAGACAAAGCAAATTATGGTTTCTCCACCAGTCTCCAGAAGTAGACGAACATGTATTTGCAGATGTTCATTTTATTGTCACCAGAAGTTGACAATATGCCAATTTTATTTTATTTATTTATTTATTTATAGTTTTATTATTTATATCAACTATTTATTTATTTATCATTATCTCTCGGAATGGTTCAATAAACTCATCCCCTGAAGAGGATGAACACATTATGCTCATAAATCGTTCCTGCTGTAACGATAATAATCTCCTGAAGAGATATATGAAAAGAAAATTTATAAAATGTCTCTCTCATCAACACAAATTTATCTCTAAAGTGACAATATCCATTTCCTGAAGCAAATGAATAATAAGAGATATATTGTATATATATCGTCCTAAAGATTATTTAAAATCATACCCAGAAGTGTATGAGTTTTATTTTAAAGTTGCATAAATACCCAGAAGTGTAGAAAATAAAGTGAATATATGCAAGTTATCTTCTCCCTGAAGTGAGTAATAATCGATCATACTGTTTCTTGAAGAATATGGTAAATGTTTATATGACATCTTACTATATTTTTGAATTGCAACTTACCATTTTTTTGGAGTATATGTTCGAAATATACATAATAGAGACTAATTGTCACTCAAAGTTGACAAATGAATCATCTTATGAATAAAATCGTTTCTTGAAGAAAATGATAAATTGACAAGTTTTTCTCATGGCTCCACCTGAAGTGGACAAATACAATTTTATTTTATTTGTTTTTTTGTTTTTTTATTCATTGCATTATATTGAATAAAATTATTATGATTTTACTTATTGTCATTCAAAACTCAAAGTGTTTCCCGAAGAAACTACTTATCATGATTGTCTAATGCGGAGTTTTAATTTGTTTGGCAAATGAACATTTGGGAGAAAGGTTTACCACAATCCCGTAGATTGTGAAGTTCTTCAACACCAACCTAAGAGCCTGAAGACTCTACTGATGGATTTTTATTAACTCCTGAAGAGTAAAGAATATTTTATGAACTCTAGAAGAGTAAAGGATTTCACAAACTCCAGAAGAGTATATGATTCTAATTTTATCATTTGTACTTATGAAGAAGTACATGGAATGTGGGTTTTTATCAAGTTCAGAACGATTATAGAAGTAACTACATAACACGATCTGGTTAAGAAGGCCACTTCCTGACTATCCTCTAAGCATTGCCTGAAGCATGCCCTTCCGGTAGAGGGTGTGAAAGAGGTTATGGTTAAGCGCTTGACCAAAGTTATTGTTGTGGCTTATAGTTAGGTTTGTTATACGGTTAATTCTAAATGTCTTGAAAAACATTATCAGTGACTCATACCTGAAGTATGACACCAATGAAAGTTCTGACAATACACATTCAATGGCATCTAAATTAAATGGATCACCATATACAAGGTTCAATGGTTGAATATTATGGTTTATAAGTGTCAAAAAAATTTGAAAACCCGAAGTTTTCTCAAACAATCATGAATGGAAAATCAGGATAAATACCATATAGCTCCAAAAGAGCATTGATCTTGTTACCTGAAGTAACAATGACACATATGTATGAATTGACATGGTATTGAACACCAATATCTCATATGACTAGCCAGAAGCAAGTCTTATAGAATTGAGAATGTATATGTATAGTTTATTTGACAGTCATTTATACCATTGAAACTTATCACTAACCAGAAGTTAGTTAATGACAAAAGGTTTTTCTTTGTGGCATTCTGTCATTCATGTGAAACGATGATGGGCGGGATCATTGATATTCACATACACACCCACTAAAAGGGACCAGAAGGTCCTAGGACCCGAAGATCCTCCATAAGGGTGACCGAACATACATGGTCTGTCATCTTGGCAAATCAACAACAAAACCATCTAAATTCAAAGTAAATGCAAAGTCTCTGATGTCTCTTGAATGGATTCAATGAGACAGCTACGGAACACTATCATATAGACCAGTGTAATTCCAAGATTACAGATGCCTCAACACTTTGGTCATATGAAAAATAAGGTAGAGAATGTTATCAAAAACATTGTTGAGCATAAGGTAGCTCACGACGACCCAGCAGAGTCGTTGGTCAAATGGGCCCATGCATGTTTGCATTTCGAATTTGACACAATAACATCTCCCTAATTATCTCCAGAAGAGAGCAAGTCATTCAAAGGTTTTGAATAAACAACATATGTTCCGAGATGTACCTCTTCCAAATGAACTACAATGAGACCACAAAGAAGTTGGATGATACATGGGGTTTGAGTCCCTATTGATATCAAATACCTAGAGCTTTATAATGGTGATCAAATGCTCGGTATTTAGGGGGAGAGGAAATGAGACAATTAAGAAAGAGATTGCAAGGAAGCAACTTCTCTATCATTTCATATCCGCGGATAAATACAAGTGAACAAGAAGTTCAATAAATGAAATGAATATAAGGTTTAGCAAATATATCATTGAAAGCATTTACTAAAGGCCAAGAAAGTGACAAAGTCACAGATACTAGCTCATTTGGAAGTTCCAGAAGTAACTCCAACTCAATGCATATCAAGTGATTCTCAAGTACACCAGAAGTGTTGAAGATCACTAGGCTCTTTGTATATGATTTCTCAGAAGTGGAAAGAGCCTATGAGAATATGATGATCATCAAACAAATGGATGTCAACATTGAAATGATAGTAAAGAGCTAGAAAAAGGAAATTCATGCAAGAATGAGTTCTTTAAGCATGAAAACATTGGACCTGTAGTTCCAACACCGGAAAGTGTAACATCATTTGGTTTTAAGTGGGTGTTCATACAAAATAAAATATAAAGCCAAGTTGATTGCACAAATACCTATCAAAGGTAATATAGAGAATGTATTCACCGGAAGTGAATATAATTTTGGATGTAAATGTAAATGAAGGACGTGTTACTTGCATACGCATATAAATGAAAAAGATCGATTGAAAATGCCTGAAGCATTAATATATATCAAAGTCCCGTCACATGCAATTGGTTAAAGATCCTTATAAGAGTGCCCGAAGTACCTATAATTGTGAAAATGGTGGCATTGCATTAGGTCCCGAAGTACCATACAATGTTGCACTCTTTTCCTTGATCTTGGTTTTTATCCCATTGGGTTTTTCCAAGTTAAGGTTTTTAACGAGGCAACTTATGCACCATTCAATACAACAGATCCCCCTGATCAACAATGAAAAGCACACTAGGTCCTGAAGTACCTTATGCTTGTGCATCCAAAGCAGCTCAACACCAATACATGGAAGTCAAGCGCATCAAGTTAATCATGAAGACACTTCAGCTCAAAGATAATGCTGAGATTCAACCATAAGCTCATGAAGACATTGTCATTAAGAAGAATGAGAAGACTTCGAGAAGGATGTTGAATTCAGGGGGAGTATACACGCACTGCACTCTTTTTCCCTTCGATCAGGTTTTGTCCCACTGGGTTTCCCTAACAAGGTTTTTAACGAGGCAGATCACCAAAGCGTATCAAATATCATATGTATTTGTTCTCTTGGTCCTAGTTTTGTCCCATTGGTTTTTCTAGGCAAGATATGTAATTTTGTAATATTTAGAGATGTTTATCCAAGGGGGAGTGTTATAATATTATTATATTGGGATGGATAAACACTAGAAACCCTAGTTCCCGTGTAAACTCCTATATAAAGGGTCCATTGGAACCCCAATAAACACATCACTTCCTCCTCTCTTCTCTCTACTCTCTACCTATCTTCTCTATTCTTACGGTTTATCACATGGATCAAATTATTGCACAAGTTATATTTCCTTCATCGTATCTGGTTTTTTAATAACTTTTACTGTATTTATTTGGACTAACTTTTAATTAACAATCATAAAATAAGAGAAATAGATTATTCTAGGCAAATTTCATCATTTAATATAATATATATTCAACAAAAAAATCTTATATATATATTCATTACATATAATGAACTCAAGATAAAGTAAGTAAATGTAAAATATCTATCAATAGACATATAACAAAAAGATTATTTCTTAGGGATTTTTTGAGACGAGTATATAGATATATGCACGGCTTAATTTAGTAGATGTTCAAAAAACTTGTCATAATTAAGTAAATGTTCACTTTTTAAATAAATTAAACTTTTACCCTAACCCTCACTCATTTGAACATTTTTAGTTTGGATACTAGTCCACATTCACCATTTCGGTCGACATCTAAATTTGGTGACAGTTGAATATATTTTTTCTAGTGACAGTTATTTGTAAAATTGATTTTGGTGGCAATTGACTTTTTTGTTACATTTTATTTTTTACGGTGAAATTAAGTTAAGGGAAATATTTTCTGGTGACAATTGATTTTATTTTTGTTGGTGACATAGTTTTTTTTGGGTGACGGTTGATTTTCTTTTGGTAATAGTTGCCAGTAACGCTTTTTCCCGGTGACAAATGGTTTTTTTTCTGCTAACCTACTATTTTCTTGATGACAATTGTTTGTGACAACTATTAATGATAGGTTGATAACAAAATATTGTCACCACAATATTGTAACTTTAAAAAACTGTCACCATAACATTATACATCATCAAGCTAGTATTGTCATCTACCCATAATTTAAACTGTTGAACCATTAACACTCACAAAAAATATGTTATTATAACACTATTGCATAAAAAAAAGAAAAAAGCTATCACCATGATACTATCTCCACGAGAAATATCACTACCACATTATATATCATTAAAATATTATCACCAAATAAAAATTTAAAAGTTTGACTAGTTTCTCTCACCTGAAATTGTTACTAGAATATTTTTTCAACAAACTAAATCGTAACTTTTGTCGAACTTATTCTTTTTTCATTGATTAAAAAAATATTTTTTCTATTTTTTAAAAAATCGAGCCATTAATTTTTCATATTAACAAACATCCTTAGTTTTTAAAGTCAAAATCTATCTGTTTAATCCTTTTTATATGATTTAAATTGCATCTATATATCCAATTACAGGAGATAAAAAAACAATAGATAAATCATCTTTATATGAATTTCAACCTGAAAAATAAATAAGAATTCCAATTAGACATTACATTTACATAGTTTTTTCTTATATAATATTTAGGGTTCGTTTGGTTCAATATGGGAATTGAAATTTCCTAGAAGTTACTTTATGGGAATTGAATTCCCGGGAAGTCCAACTGATAGGAATTGTTAAAATGTGTTTGGTTGATTTTTTTATTTTAGAGGATTAAAAGGGGAAATGGAAATTTTCAAATACAAAATGATGGAAGTTGAACTTAACTAGAGGACTAGGTAAGTGAAATTCCTCTATTTTAGGGAAATTCAACTTCCCTGCGTTTTTTAATTTCAAATGAGAAGTTCTACTTCCTGGGTTTTTGGATTGCCAACCAAACGAGCTCTTAATCTTTTTTTATATGATATTGTATCTATCCAATTATGAGATAAGATAAAACTAACCCCCTATCTATCTATCTATATCTATATATAAACTCTTAAAACAGAAGAGTTTTTGCCTATGTGGCAAATCCACTCTAATCCTCTCCTTTTTAACCAATCATTTTTTTCTCTTCCCCCTTTTATTTCCTTTTAGCAATTAATGTTTATTTTTGAAATAACTAATATGTTTAATTCAAAATAGTAAATTAATATATAATCTATATCTATTTGTAAATCTTCATATACTATCACAATAGAATCCATCTTTTTAAAAATCTATTTTACCCTTCTCTTATGAGTTTGTTCTCATAAGTTTAATTCAAAATATTAAACTAATATTTTATTTAATTATATAATATAAATTTATTTTTTTTATTAAAATTTAATTTTAAAAATCACGTCATGGCGCGGCAACTGTACTACTAGTTTAATTCAATCTAAATTGCAATTATCTAATAATTCAATCTAGTGTGGATAACATCGGGTTTGAAAAAACAAATACAGTATTTTGAATTTTTGAATTTAGGGGGAGAGTACGTAGTCGGCTATTTAAACACTCGTATAAGACGCACATCAATTGCAAAACTGATTTGCTTCCACCGGCGTCGGTCGGTCGATCAATCCCGTAAACGACGTCGCTTCAAATGTGGTGGCTTTATTTCTTGTTGAGAAATTAAGCCGAGAGCAAGCTCTGAAGCGAACACGTCGATTCCAATGTCTACGCCTACAAAACCATCCACGATCCAAATCCCGAGCGATTCCAAGGGATGTGACATAAGCCTAGTCTTTTGGATCGTGGGCGCCATTGTTTTCGTGATCATCTACGTTAACGCGGCGTTAAACCCTGACCAGCCGGTCGAGCCCCCTGACCTCGTCAAGTATCTGACCGTCGCCGTCGAGTCAACGGCGGTCAGATTCTACAACGCCACCCCCGACGGCCGCGTCTGCAGCATCATCGAAGTCGGCATCCGGGCCGGCAACCCGGGCCCCGACGGGCCCCCCCTCAACCTGACCAGCCTCGAATTGTATGTGGATAAGGACAAACAGACGATCGCCAACAGCCGTCTGCCCGGCATCTTCAACCTGACTGCGGGCAGCGAGGAGCTGGTCCACGGGGAGGCGTTTGGCCTGGTGCCCGTGCCCGATCGATACGGACAGACGTACTTCGATGCCGAGCTTGTTGAGGCGGTTAGGGCTGACTTGGCGGCCGGAGAGGCGATCGTCAGAGTCATATTGAAAGGGCATTTGGGGAAAAAAACATGGCTGGATGTGACCTGCGAGGACGTCATGATTGATTGCTCCGGCCGATCGGCGGCTAGAGCTCAGAAGGTCGATTGTGAATTGAAAGGTTACCGGTTAGGTTGGTACTGATTCCCTATCAAGTCTGCTGATGAATATATTCACGGGAACCGTTGTGATTTTCCATCTTTGAATTCAGTTTTCAATTATTTTTGTTTTTAGCAAATTAAATTTCGAGATTTGATTTGGTTGGATCAAATTTATATTGCTAAGTTATATTGCCAGCACTGTATCTAATACTCCCTCGGTTTCAAAATAAAGGTTCGTTGTTTGACTTTTTGCACGTGTAAAAAGGTAAAAATTCTATAAAATATTAATTTTTGATTAAATTTTTATAAACTGATACTTTGTAGTAATAAGTATTAATTTATAAAAAAAATGATTAAAAAATATATTTTATCGAGTTTTTACTCTCCTAAAAAACATGCACGTCATTTATTTTGAAACGGATGGAGTAAGTAGCTTTTATTCATTAATAACTTTTAAATAACAATCATAAAATAAAAGAAATATATGTTACAATATTTATAAACATTTTATGTGGCTCATGTATCTAGGTTTCATTTAGTATTTAGTTTATGTATATTATGTTGTCCAATTTAATACTATATCGAAACCGTGATGGATCAGTCTTGATTAACTAATTAAATCCAGGGTAATTATATGTACTCCGTCATCCCTTGCCTATAATATGTTATTAATAGGGAAAATCAATGAGTGAACAGTTACAGAAAAAAATAAGAGAGCTGAGCGGTTATGAAATGTAAAAGCTTGCTCTCTTCAATATATGTACAGTTACTAGTTTTCCTTAATTAAGTGTGTTTGCAACTGGAGAGAATAGTCAGGAAAGAGCTAAGTCTCATCTATGAGATTCGGAGAAATGAGAAGGCTATGGGGTGAGAAATAGATCAACGGTTCACTTATTCCACTGCGAAGGCACTTATGGATCAAGATTAGTCTTCAGTATAGAATTAGGGTTTGAATTGTATGAAATCTAGATCATATTTTAATTGATTTCATTATCGAAATTGAATATAAATTTTACCATTGGTATTAGAGCGGGTTTAAATTAAGGTCGATGTGGATCGAACCAAACTAACAAGTGGTTGTAGACTGGTGGGCAACGGTTGTGTGGACGGTCCAGTAGCCGCAGTTGAAGACTTGGAGGAGGGTGCTTGACCCTCTCTGGTTGCGAAGGCAAATGAAATTGTAGAATAGCGGAATTGATGTAAAGTCCTCCCCTTGAGGGTTTCCATTCATTGATATGACATATATATAGGTTACAAAGGTATTGGGTCTTAACGGGCTTTCAGCCCACTATACAATAGGAGACCTATGTAATCTATCAAACCCCCGCAGTCGAAACGGGAGGGGTTCGTACAGTGAGACTGGAACGAAAATCAATGAATAACTATCTAGGTAAACCCTTGGTGAATATATCAGCGTACTGATAAGAGGACGGGACATGTAGAACGCGGACATATCCAATGGCAACCTTGTCCCTGACGAAGTGGAGATCAAGCTCAATGTGCTTCGTGCGTTGATGCTGGACTGGGTTGCTAGCCAGGTAGACGGCGGAGACGTTGTCAGTGTAGACCAGAGTGGCCTTCTGTAAGGGGCATCGTAGCTCAAGCAGGAGATTGCGGAGCCAAGAGCACTCGGAGATAACGTTGGCAACACCCCTGTATTCGGCTTCAGCGCTGGAGCGAGACACGACAGACTGACGCTTGGCTGACCAAGACACAAGAGTGTCATTGAGAAAGACACAGTAACCAGACGTGGAGCGACGTGTGTCTGGACAACCACCCCAATCCGCATCAGTGTACGCCACAAGATCAAGCTTAGAGGAAGGAGTGATGGTGGTGCCGAGCTCGAGGGTGCCGCTGATGTACCGAATGATCCGCTTCAAAGCCTGAAAGTGAGGTTCCCTAGGGGCATGCATGAACAAGCAGATCTGCTGGACGACGTAACTGATATCTGGCCTGGTGAAAGTGAGATACTGAAGAGCACTAGCGAGGCACCTGTACAGTGTTGGATCGTCAACCAAAGGACCAGAATGAGCACTGAGCTTGTTGGATGTATCGACCGGGGTTGCGACGGGATTGCAGTTGACCATCTTAGCCCGAGCAACAATCTCAGCAGCATACTTACTATGTGAGAGAAACAGACCAGACGCATGCCGCTGAACAGCAACTCCCAAGAAGTAAGACAGCAGACCCAGATCAGACATGGCGAATTCCGCACTCAACTGCGAGATTATGGACGTCCGAAGAGCATCAGAAGAGGCGGTGAGAATGATGTCGTTGACATAAAGCAACAAGAATGCCAAGTCTGAGCCTCTGCGATAGATAAACAGAGACGTATCGGAACGGCTGCCAGTGAAACCCAAACGGAGCAGATGAGAGGCAAAACGCTGGAACCATGCCCGCGGAGCCTGTTTCAGACCATAAAGAGAGCGCTTGAGGAGACAGACATGCTTTGGACGCTCAACATCAGCAAACCCCGGCGGTTGAAACATGTAAACTGTCTCGTTCAAATGACCATGCAAAAAGGCGTTCTTGACATCTAACTGATGGATGGCCCAGTTGCGCGACAGAGCCAGACTCAGGACTGCTCGGATAGTGGCAGGCTTGACCACAGGGCTGAAGGTCTCATCACAATCAATACCTGCCTGCTGAGATCTACCGTTCACCACAAGACGGGCCTTGTAGCGCTCCAACGTCCCATCGGAGCGGAACTTGTGACGAAAGAGCCACATACAGCGAATGACGTTCGCCTCAGGAGGGCGAGGAACAAGAACCCAAGTACCATTCTTTGTAAGGGCCCTGTATTCGTCGAGCATAGCCGCCTGCCAATTCGGGTCGAGGAGGGCTGTTTTGTGGGAGGTGGGAACGGGGGAGAGGGAGGTCTGGGTGGAGGCAGAGGGTGAATGGGAGTCGGGAAGGACGGGGGTAAGAGGGGCTAAGCAAGGGGAAGAGGCGGCGGACGGATCAAATGTGGCGAGGGTTGCGGCGGGCGCCGCCAGGGAGGGGTTATGGGCGGTGGGCGCCGCATTTGGGGTTGCGGTGGGCGCCGCATGACATGCGGCGGCCGTCGCACGTAGGTGAGGCGAGGTTGTTTGGCGGGGTGATGGGAGGTGGATAGCGGGGTGATGGGCGGTGGTCATGGAGACGATCTGACGGGGTCGGAAGACACCGAAGACGCTGCGGGTGTGTGGTCTGGTGGTGGGGGGTGGTGGTGGTGGTGGAGGGGGAGAAGCAGGAGCACCGGGAGAGCTCTGGGGAAAAAGGAAGTGAGGGAATGGTGACTCAGACTCTGACAGAGACACAAGGGGTGTGGGAGACGCAAAGGGAAACCGCGACTCATCAAAGGTGACATGACGTGAGAGAATGATCTTGTGGGTCTTGATATCGAGGCAAATGTAACCGCGATGATCAGACGGATAGCCTAGGAAGACACATGGAGTGGAGCGCGAATGAAGCTTGTGCGGGGCTGTGGAAGACTGGTTTGGGAAACACAAGCACCCGAAGGTGCGAAGGTGATCATACCTAGGCTCGGCGTAATAAAGTGTCTGAGCTGGCGAGCGATGGTGTAGGGTAGTGGAAGGGAGAATGTTTAGGAGATAACATGTGGTGGATAAGGCGTGAGGCCAATAGGGAAGGGGAATAGATGCGTGGAAGAGGAGAGATCGCATCATGTTGGTAATGGTTCTGATGATTCTTTCTACCTTGCCATTCTGCTGAGAAGTATAGGGGCAAGACAAGCGATATGAGATCCCATTTGCGGCAAAGAAGGAGTGAAAGTCTTTGTTGTCAAATTCACGGCCATTGTCACATTGGAAACATTTGATGGACATGTGGAACTGTGTTTTGATGTAGGTGTGGAATCTGGCAAAAATAGGAAACACTTGGGACTTGAAATGCAACGGGAAGACCCGTAAGTAATGAGTGTAATCATTCAGAAACAAAAGGTAGTACTTGTGACCCTCATTGCTAGGCACGGGAGAGGTCCAAATGTCGCTGTGAATGATATCAAAGGGAGCAAGGGTAGAGGTCAAAGACCGTTTGAACGGCAGTCTGGCATGTTTGCCTAGTTGGCAGGAAGAGCATAAACCAGAGCGTGGGTCTTTAGTACAGGTGACAAGGTTCTGGGAACGGAGGACATCTAGAACGACAGCGCTGGGATGGCCCAGGCGTGCATGCCACAGGCTGGACGATGATGTCGAGAGGGCGACCGGACACCACTGACTGGACGCAGGAGGTGGTGTGACAGGGTAGAGCTCCCCGGTGCTGTTACATCTCATGCGAGTAACCCCCGTAGTAAGATCGTTCACAGAGAAACCATAGGGATCAAACGTAAGGGAAACGTTGTTGTCAGTAGTGAACCGACGGACAGAGATAAGGTTTTTGACAATTTTTGGGGCAATAAGGACATTGTTCAGGTGTAGTGGGTGTGTTGGGGTCTGTAAATTGGCGTGGCCAATTCCCGAAGTAGCAAGACGACCACCATTTCCGACGATAATAGAGTGGGCAGGGCCCTTAAAAGAAATAGATGAGAGGTTACCTGAGGAGTTCGTCATGTGGGAGGTGGCACCAGTGTCCATGTACCAAGAAGAGTCTGAAGGTGTCGACTGCGTAGAGAAGAAGGCGTGATGCAGAGCTGGCGGAACATAGCCTAGGTCAGGCGATGTCAGAGAGGCCTGATGACCGGCATGTCGAGGGGTAGGATATCCAGAGTATCCAGAGAAGGCGTGATGTTGGTGATCGTAGAGAGCCATGGTAAGAGGGTTTTTTTTTTATTATTTTTCTTTTTTTATGCCACCTAACTTAATAAATAATTAAGTTAGGGTCAGAAACGAAAATAGGAGAACACAAGGGCTGTTTTTGGAATTTCTTCAAAAGAGATTCTTTCTTCTCCGTTGAAACACGTTCAGAGACGGGGAGGAGGGCTGCGGTTGAGGTCGGGCACGGGGTCACCGAATCGGGGCTCGGTGAAGTTCGGCGGCTGCAGGGAGTGTCGGCGGGGGAGGTATCGAAGAGAAAGGGCCGGATTTGGGATCGGCGGCGGTCGAGAGAGAGGGTGTGGGGGGGGGGGGGGGGGTGGCGAAGGTGGCCGGATCTGGGGCTCGAGGGTGGATCCGGGGTTCAGCAGGCCGGATCTGGGCTCGAGGGTGGCCGGAAACAATGGCGGGGTGTCGGATCTGGTGTGGGAGGTGGTCGGCGGTGGATGCTGCTGAAGGAGGGAGCTCGGATAGGCGGTGCAGGGGATGCGATGAAGAGGATGGTGGTGCAGGTCCTCGGATATGCGGCGGCGATAGATCCGAGGAGGGCGGATCCGGCGACGGTGGCCTTGGAGAGGGAGAAGGCGGCGGTGTCGCTGGGCGCGGTGTTGTCGGGAGGAGGGGCCGGAGAGGCGGCGGCGATGAGGAAGGTCGGAGGAAGAGGGAGGATCAATTTAGGGTTCCGTTAGGAAGAAAAGACTGTGATACCATGTAGAATAGCGGAATTGATGTAAAGTCCTCCCCTTGAGGGTTTCCATTCATTGATATGACATATATATATATAGGCTACAAAGGTATTGGGTCTTAACGGGCTTTCAGCCCACTATACAATAGGAGACCTATGTAATCTATCAGAAATTTTGTTTTCAATCAACGAAGGTGGTGGAATCAGGAGTGGCATGGCGCCGATAGCCATTAGATAGTTTTGATGAGGATGAAAGTGGCGACGGACGGTGAAAATGTCAAAAATTTAAAATTGCACGGATCAACATCTTTATTTCCCTATCCCTTCGTCTTTTTAATGAAAAGGCCTACAATGGTAAAAGCGTTGAACTATATACGTCGATGGTTTGGCTCCAGCCGGAGTCGAAGTTTGTATTTGCAAAAGCCAAATTTTTTGTTTTTTTAAGACAATTAATTAGTTTTGTATGGCTGAAGTACGTCAAAGAAGTTTAACCTTAGGCGATTTTGTGATGGCTTAAGTCATGGTTGGATTGTACGGAGACCTTTTTTTTTTTTTAAGTGGCCGAAGCCAAAGATATATAGATTGTTCGGAGGCAATTTTGAGGAGGATCGAAACTATTAGGCTAAAAGCTCAAATACCCTATCGAGAAATGGTTGGTGAAAACCGCATTTGCATTCATAATAAAGTGTTCTATAAGATTAAATCTAAACTATCATAAGTTAACTAGATAATATATTTAATATTTATCCTAATATACCTTAATACATGTCTCGTCTCGTATATCGAATATGTTACCTTAATATTATAAAATTATATTAATTGTGTGTTTGACATACAATAATAAACACAATAAATTAATCTAAATTATAATTTTTTATATATGTATCATTGTTTATTTCTTTCAAATTTTAATTTTTTAAACAAACTAAATCATAACTTTAATTTGTCAAAATATCTATATAAACTCTTAATTTAGAAGTGTTTAGGATGATGTGTCAATCTTAGAGGCATTTTTAGGAATCTTGACCGATCATTTTTTTTTGCCATTTTTCTTTGATTTTCTTTAATTCTTCATTTTTCCCATTTAATGCTCTTTTTTTCTTTAATTTTACTATATATCTATATAAACTCTTAATTTAGAAGAGTTTATAATGATATGTCAATTTTATAGGCATTTTAAGAGTCTTGACCAATTATTTTTGTTGCCATTTTTTTTAAATTTCTTTAATTATCCTTTTTTCTTCTTTTTCATTTAATTCTCTTTTTCTTTAATTTTACTAACTATCTATATCTATATAAACTCTTAATTTAAAAGAGTTTAGGATGATGTGTCAATCTTAGAGGCATTTTAGGAGTCTTAACCAATCTTTTTTTTTTTTGCCATTTTCTTTTCTTTTCTTTAATTCTCCTTTTTTCTTCTTTTTCCCTTTAATTATCTTTTTTTCTTTAATTTTAATATAACTAATCTATCTATATAAACTCTTAATTTAGAAGAGTTTGGAATGATGTGTCAATCTTAGAGGCATTTTAGGAGTCTTAACCAATCTTTTTTTTTTGCCATTTTTCTTTTATTTTCTTTAATTCTCCTTTTTTCTTCTTTTTTCCTGTAATTCTCTTTTTTTCTTTAACTTTAATATAACTAATGGGCTTAATTCAAAACATTGAATTCTATCTAATATAACCATTGGACTTAATTCAAATTTATTTAGTAACTATCTATATAAACTCTTAATTTAGAAGAGTTTGTGATGATGTGTCAATGTTAGAGGCATTTTAGGAGTTTTAACCAGTCTTTTTTTTTGTTGCCATTTTTCTTTTATTTTCTTTTATTTTCTTTAATTCTCCTTTTTTCTTCTTTTTTCATGTAATTTTCTTTTTTCTTTCATTTTAATATAACTAATGGGCTTAATTCAAAACATTGAATTCAATCTAATATAAACATTGGACTTAATTCAAATTTATTTAGGAACTATTGGGCTTAATTCCAAACATTGAATATAACTATTGATTATGACACATCACATTTAAATAATGTTATAATGATATTGGTATTATTATTACTCAGTAATTTAAAATATCTATATTTATGTATTATACTTTACATAAGATTTTTAAAATATAATTTTCTGAGATAATTATAAGATACATTTGTTGTAAAGTTTCTTATGATTTTTATCTTAACATTTATTAATATTTTATAATATATATATATATATATATATGTATATATAATGTTTTATTTAAAAAAAATCGCGCCATGGCGCGAGAATCGTACTAGTTACACTTAATTCAAAACATTTAATTCAATCTAATATAACTATTGGGCTTAACTCAAAACATTGAATATATCACATCACATTTAAACAATGTTATAATGATATTGATATTATTATTACTGAGTAATTTAAAATATCTATATTTATATATTATACTTTACATAAGTTTAAAAAAAATGTTATAAGATAATTATAAGATACATTTGTTCTAAAGTTTTTTTTTTATGATTTTTATCTTAAAATTTATTAATATTTTATAATATTTATATATATAATATTTTAGTTTTAAAAAAAACGCGTCATGACGCGGGAATCATACTAGTTCTTTTTTCATCAATTAAAAAATCTTTTTTCTATTTTTTAAAAATTGAACCATAACATTTTCCATATTAACAAACATCCTTAGTTTTTAAAGTCAAAATCTATCTGGTTAATCTTTTTATATTATTTTAATTACATCTATCCAATTACATGAGATAGTGCATCTTTTTTATGAATTTCAACGTGAAAATTTTATAGGGAGCGTCTACAGAGCCCATGGGCTTTAGTATCTCGTGTATATATAGAAGATAATAACGAACTGATTTGCTTCCACCGGCGCCGTCGATCGATCAATCCCGTCAACGACGTCGCTTCAAATGTGGTGGCTTTATTTCTTGTTCAGAAAGCCGAGAGCGAGCTCTGAAGCGAACACGTCGATTCCAATGTCTACGACTACAACACCATCCACGATCCCAATCCCGAGCGATTCCAAGGGATCTGACATAATCATATTCTTTTGCATCGTGGCCTCCTTTGTTTTCTTGATCTACTTGGTTTTAACCCCTGCCCAGCCGGTCAAGCCCCCTGACCTCGGCAAGTATCTGACCGTCGCCGTCGAGTCAACGGCGGTCAGATTCTACAACGCCACCCCCGACGGCCGCGTCTGCACCATCATCGAAGTCGGCATCCGGGCCGGCAACGTCGGGCCCCCCTCAACCTGACAAGCCTCAAATTGGATGTGAAGAAGGACAAACACACGATCGCCAACAGCCGCCTGCCCGGCGTCTTGAACCTGACCGCGGGCAGCGAGGAGCTGGTACAAGGGGAGGCTTTTGGCCTGGTTCCCGTGCCCGATCGCTACGGACAGTGGCACCGCGATGCCGAGCTTGTTGAGGCGGTTAGGGCTGACTTGGCGGCCGGAGAGGCGATTGTCAGAGTCATATTGAACGGGCAATTTTTAGGGAAAAAAACATGGCTGATTGCTACCTGTGAGGACGTCGTAATTGATTGCTCCGGTCGGTCGGCGGTTAGGGCTCAGAAGGTCGATTGTCAATTGAAAGGTTACCGGTTTGGTTGGACGTGACTGATTTCCTATCAAGTTGTGATTTTCCATCTTTGAATTCGGTTTTCTATTATTTTTGTTTTTAGCAAAATTTTGAGATTTTATTTGGTTGGATCAAATTTATATTGCTAAGTTAGATTGCCTGCATTGTATCTGGTTTTTTTTAATACTCCTTTTGTTTCAAAATAAACTTCTATATAATTTTTTTGTACGTTTTTTAGAGTTAAGAACTCTATAAAATATTATTTTTTAATCAATTTTTTTTTTCAAAATTGATACTTATTTAATTTTTTAAGATATGGAGTATAAAAAGATATATAAGTTTATAACTAACTAGTGTTATACCCGCGCCATGGCGTGGATGCGAAGAAAAAAAAAGACCAAATACAATATAAACAAATGTTTGAAAAATCTACAAAAGCAACATTGTTATTGAACGAAGGGGTACCGCTGTACCGGTATTAAATAAAGAATTTTATTATTTTATTATATAATCAACCAACAACCAAAAACCAAATTCCAAATGATGAAGTAAAACGACCTAAATATGAGCTCCAAATAAAAAACGAAACAAACAATCTACTTGAACATAATAATATTGAAAATATGGTAACAAACTGGAAGTGCCAGAATAAGACATGACGGTCGACAGTCCCGGGTCCAAATTGTGGTAGGTGACAGTGAAATGCATGAACAAACCACACTTTTGGCACACATCACCAATTGAAGAAAGGAATAAGGCAATATTACCAGTCGCCAGTAACTTTTCCCTTAGAGCTTGTGCCAAAAATGATCACAATTCCTGCATACTTGTGTCCACCAATGTCTGAGCAAGCATAAACAGAAATCTGCTCAGTCAACTCTCTGGATTGAATTCTCCATGAGGATGGGGCCACAAACGCAGCATTTCTTATCACTATTTGTTTGGGCATGAACAAACACATATGCACCATACATTGGCTCCGGAACACCACTTTCCTATTGCTTCCCAGTCACCAGCACATCATCCACTAAACCTTCTACTTCTGACTCCTTCACGCCCCTTCAGTTATAAGAAATCAGGATTCAGGAAAAAAGACGGGGGTATTTGAAATACAATCATTCAAGTTCACCAATTCACCATTTATCACTCCATGTTAAACATAATTTTATTAGTCCCAAGAATGTGAAATACCTTAATATTAGAAGTATTCAACTTATGTTCAAGATCAGAACAATGTGTCTATTGTGCCTGGAAATACAAAAAAATGATTTACCAAAACTACAAAAAAAAGTACTCCGTATTGGACAAAATGTAAATCATCAACATTTGATGATTGGCAAAACATGATATTAAATGTGGGATTTGTTCAAAGAATTGATTGAGTTCCATTTGCTCTTCACTACACTTATACAATAATGGTGGTAAAACTCTAATAACTTCGTCATTGCCACCTTTCGCACAGATGCCTCCATGGAAATATGATGTAAAATCAAAACTTAAACTCAAGAAAGGAATAATAAAAAAGGCAGAAAGGAATAGCAGTAACTGTGATTCATAAGAAATGTCCAAAAGTAAATTTACCATCTTATCACAAAGGCGTTCAATGGCTCATATAATAAGTTCAGCAGGGAAAATTTTCAAGCTTAATAGAATAATAAAGAAAATGAAACAACGAAATAGAGAACATAAAGATTTTTAGTTTAAAAAAATAAGTAAATTTACCAATGGTTGGAATAGTCGTGACTCGTGACAATCTCTCCCAGATTCAGCTTCTAGCATGAGATTCAAAGATGCTGAAATTTAATCCGTGCAGTAAGGGAACTCAAATTTAGAAATGCAACCGCCGAATTTCTAAAATACAGTATTAAAGAACTGAATTTTAAAAACAGAGTAACAGTTGCAGAATTTAAAAAATAGAATGACAGAAATGAAAATTTAGGAGTTAACAATCGCTAGTAACCTAATTCAATATCATGAAATGTATTTTACGCTTTCATTGGAAGTGGAGAAATGATACATATTTTGTTTTTGAGAAGCAAATTCTCACTCAAATTCATCATAATCCCTCCGCATGCAATATCCAAATCCTTTACACCCACTCCTACTTCCCTATTATGATAGAACCAAACAAAATATTCAGTTGAAGTATTTTTATGCAAATATGTACTGAAAGAAATATTGTAAACTTGCACTTCCCCTGAAATGGGAGGGGATCAAGTGTATGGAATGTAAGATTTCCAGCAGCCCTATATGAAGTGTGATATCATGTGGACCCAACAAAGCAAACAAAACAGCAAAATATGATATTAAATGTGGGAAAGAGACATCTTTGCATAAAAAATCATTGAAAAAAATCATTGAAAAAGAATTATTGAAAAGCAACTTCAGATGAAAACAATTTAGATGCAGAAACTGGAATAATGTTAAAGCTGAATGATGATGTTAAAGTATACAGTAGCTTATGACATTGTTAAAAACTCATAGCATACCTCCCAGTGCTTGTGAACTGTCGTTGTTTTTGCCATGAGAGGAAATAATCTTAAGCAAATAAAACTGGAATATGTAGCCTTTTATATTTTCTGAAATTTTGTGCAACATTTTATCAAAGAAAATAAAATTTACAGTATGAAAATGCTTACTCTTCCTCTCCTGAAGAATCAAATGATTCCATAGATAGTCCTTGCCTGCAGATAGCAGCCAGAGATGACATATAGAGGGAAGAGAAGCACATAAAAGGAGGAACTGAGAAGAATACATATTTTTGCATATGAAAGTCAACAAAGAGAAGATGACATTTTAAGAACCAGCAACTTTACACAAGAGAATCAGAAGAGAAGAATGACATCAGTCAGCTACTGATATTTTTCATCACCTGAAGCATATCACATTGAGAAAATGAAATGTAAAATAGAACTTTACACTTACCCGAGAAGAATGAATCCGCCTCCTCCTTCAAAACTCCGGTCTCTCGAAAAGCCAAAAGCCTCCCACCCCTCGGATTGATTCTGGGTGAAGCAATCACATTCACAGGATCATCCATTACCTTGGAGCACCTCCCATGCCAAGAAACATTCCCCATCTACAAACAAAGTTGTCACCTTTGCCATTAAACCTTCAAAAATGCATAACAACAAAACCCAATTCCCCCCCCCCCCCCCCCCAAAAAAAAAAACACAAAATCAATTGATTAAAGAGTTAAAGCTAACACCTTGGCCTGACCCTCTTCAAAAGCTCTGCCTTTATCTGATCTTGGATCTTATGCAAGGGAAGAAAAAATATTCACAAAACTGCCATCTTCTCTTGCAGTGTAAGGAAATGGGTGGATTTGCAAGTGATGTTTGCCTTTTCTCCTCCTCTTAAGCTGGGAAAACCAAAAATCCACGGTTACATTTGGGTTTTGATTGGATTGGTGAGTCCTAAATCACTTCTCACGATACAAATAAGCATGTAAAAATGTGAATAAAGAATACAGTTTCAGTTAACTGGGATTAAATTAATTGTTGGGACTAAAATCCTAAAAGTTTATAACTATAGATCAAAGAAGTTATTCCATCAAAGAACATACAAAGAACAAAATGCACGGTTACATTAGTTTATGCTAAATAAGTTTAGAAACAAATAGGAAGTCAATCAGATTTCATCATAAATGAGCGACTGGGCTTCAACACTAATTCAGTAAATCGGGTGTGATTCCTGTTGATGAAGGGTGTGTATCGTCGAGGATTGAATTCATGGCCAGCAATACGAAGCCCAATTTTGTGCAGCATAAATCAGATCCAAAAGACTTGTCTGCAAAATAGGATCGGGTAAATAAGTTTATGCTAAATAAGTATAGAATCAAATAGGAAGTCAAGCAGATTTCATCATAAATGAGCGACTGGGCTTCAACCCTAATTCAGTAAATCGGGTGTGATTGTTGTTGATGAAGGGTGTGTATCGTCGAAGATAAGGTTGCAACCAAAAAACCCTACATCAATCTTCAGGATAAGCGAAAGGGCATAAAAAAATCAATGAAATGTGAACCTGGCCAAATTGCTGAGATCGTTGCTTAAAAATCAAGATTCAATAAAAATCCCCAAATGTCTCCAAATGTCTCAAGATTCACTAAACCTAAAAAAAGCATAGAAATCGGGATTGGAGAAGAAACTTATCTTGGGGTTGACATCGTAGGCTGATTGATCTTGGTATCGAATTGAAGCAATGATCTCAGCAACTGCCAACACTAAAAAAAAAATGGAAACATCGACAATCAAAGGCGAAACTGAAAGCAAAAAGAATGTAAAAGCCTAAAAAATTCAAGATCGAAACAACAAAAAAAGAGAAGGAACGGAGCCGGAAGAGAGAAGGAACTTAAAAATCAGATGAAAAAGAAGGGGCAAAGAAGCAACCTGAAGCATTGTGGCTAATGTCCTGAGGCGGGTTAACATCGGCGGAGGAGAAAGACGAAGGCCTGGGGCCCGAAGGACTCCTTGATCGAACTCGATGGAGGAGGAGCGTTCTTTCCATATTGTGGCCAAACCTGAAAAAAAAAAGGGGGAAACTAATTACTGATATTGAAGCTCCATGGAGAAAGATGGAGATGGGGAGGCGGTCTAACCTCGACGGAGGAAGAAGACGAAGCCCCGAGGCTGGTTAACTTCGGCGGAGGAGGAAGAGGGAGGACTGAACCCATGGGATGGAACTGGCAGAGGCAAGTGGGAACCGAAGCCAGAGGATAAGCCGCACGAACCGGGAGACCGGAGAGGCAAGAAGGAAGGCGGCGATGGAGGAAGGAAGAGGAAGCAAGGAACCCTAAAGTTCATCCTTCAGCGCGTCCAACTCCAACCTTCAGCGTAATTCGTGTGGAGGGAAAAAATTAAATGAAAAAAAAATAGTGATTGGCCGGAAGGGCGGAAAGTGCGGATAGGATGCCACGTCAGCACGAGGTATATAAAATTAAGAAGGTATATAGATTAAGATATAAGGTTGACAATTTATATTAAGAATTATTTTGAATCATCAAATAAGGTGAATAGGATGATATTGATAAAATAGGTGAGATAATTACTCAAGCCAAATATAGAATTATGGCCCATCAACGACATTTTTATGAAAACGTGTTAAAATGTCTACATTTATACAAGATGAGTAAAAATACACCTCACTTTTTAGTAGTGTGCTCGTAATTTACTCTATTAGTGAAATGTGTATTTTTTTATAAATCATTCAAATACAATTCATTTTCAAAACAAAAAGGAAAATAAAATCATAACCAAATAAATCAATGAACTTGTCTTGCTATTTGCAAAATGTTTATACACACGGCGAGATAGTGTGCTCAAATTTGCGTATCACATGATCAAATGTGTACATTTATACACACCCAAAACACCCAATAGAGCTCAAAAGTGTCAAAGAACTACACATTTGCACATCTCCATGGTGGATAGTCTAAGGGTTCGTTTGGTTAGCAACTGAAAAACCCAGGAAGTAGATGAAATATATGTGTTTGGTTGGAGTTTTAGTTACAGGAAAACCAGGAAGTCAAATTCCCAGGAATTTAAATTCCTCCATTTCAAGGGAATTTAACTTACCTACTTTCCCCCCTATGTAAGTTCCAATTCCACCTTTTATAAATAGAAATTTCCTATTTTCCTATTTTAATTCCTATCATTTAAAATCCAACCAAACATATTTTTTCAATTCCCGGGAAGTGCAATACGTGGGAATTGAATTCCCGAGAAGTAACTTCCTGGGAATTGTTCTTCCCATGTTAAATCAAACGAACCCTAAATGCAGTGCAGATCTTCTATATCAACCCCTACTCCCCTCCCTACAACACAAAAATATTTCAACATATATTTTTTCTAAAAAAAATTATATTTATATTACTAACATCTATTTTAATATATTTATAAAATTTTATTTTGAAAAATCATGTTTTACCATTTTTAAAATTTAAAAAGGTAATATTTAACAAAATACAATTATTAAAAATTTTAAAACATGATTTTTCAAAATAAAATTTTATAAATATATAAAAATAGATATTGGTAATATAAATATAATTTTTTAAATTTTTTTTAAGATAAAATAAATATTAAAATATTTTTGTGATGTAGGAAGGGGAGTATATTTGTGTTGTAAAGGATCTCATTTGGTCTAAATGTCCCAAATTTACCAGCATGAATAATTTTGCAGATCCCAACTCAATTGCTTAGAGCAAGCCCAACAGCTTTGGTAAAAAATCTCTAAAATAGAGATTAAAATGTCAAAATCTCTAAAAAAAATTCACTCAAACTCCAACAGCTTCTCTATTTTACAGATTTTTACATTTATTAAAAACTATAATCAATAAATGTATTTATTAAAGATATTTAATTCTACATTTCTAAAAACTTAATTTAAACTTAAATCTAACATTTAACCTCACATTTGTTGGTGAACTATTATATGCTACCCATCTTCTTGCATGATATCTTAATTTTTTTTTTATTATTATTATATTCTCATGTGATATTTTTTAAAAACAAAATCTAGTGATAAATTTGATATTTATGTTTTAAATGGTATTAATATTAAATTTAGATTTTTACTATAAAAGTTATCATAAAATTGGATAAAATATAATTCAAACTTAATCTTATTATTTTAAGTTAGTTGATATATATTTTATTATAAATTAGATTGGTTATTAGTCATATATGATTAATTAATTAAATTAATTAACTAATAAGGCTTAATTTATAATTTATAAAAATAAAATCATTCCAATATGAGTTATGAGTTCAAGTGAATATTTTTTGAAGTGAAAATTTTATAGACTAATTTTTTAATGTGAATTTTGTAGCATTAAATTGGATTAAATTAGTTATGCTATTTTATTTGTAAAAGTTAAAATAGAATTATGATGTTTTGTTCTATCTATATTGATTTAACATAATTAAATTTATATATTATATCAACTTTTTAATTAATTTTTAAAAATAATTATATTTTTATTACTAGTAATTAAGTATGAAATTATATTTTTTTTCTTTATTATGGGTGAAAATGTGGGGTTGCATCATTAAATTCTATATAGGGACAAGTGAACATTAAATTATAGAGATCAACTTCTCTTTCTCCAAATTTAGAGATTTTTTCCCTCTCTCTATCAATTTCTCTATTTTAGAGATGGGTTTGGAGAAGCTGTTGGGGTGAAAAATGGTCATTTTCTCTAAAATCTCTCTTTTTCTCTATTTTAGAGAAGTTGTTGGGCTTGCTCTTAGATCCGTTGAAGCTTTAGGAACATCTCTATCTACATTCAGAATTTAGCTTTTGGTTACCTTTGATTCTTCGGAATAGAAGGAGATAAATTTTCCTGGCTTAGGATAAATCCTAACCACTCGATTTCAAATAAAAGGTTTAGATTTAAATTAGTTTAGTCATTTTTTAATTTATTATTTAGGGTCGATAGATTCCTATAAGGCAATTTTACCAACCTCACGGAGTTCAACCCTACGTGATCTTTACCCGTATATTTTAAATACTCTATGGGTAGATTTGACAAGATCTTGACCGTAAAATAAAAATTAACGAACAAGATCTTGCCCTATCTTTTTCTCCAACCCCACCAACCCGGGGCCCACCAACCTAAACATTTTTTCAATTATTTTTTGTGAGGGGAAAATTAACTCTACCTAGTAGAGTTTCCCCACAACTCCATTGAATTGGGACCGGTTTTGAATTCATCATTTATCGCTACATAAAGCGGGGAGAATTAATTAGATCTCATTCTAAAAAAAAATGTGCATTAATAGTAAATAATACGGAGTAAATTTTAATTTTTATGTTTAACATATAATAATAAATGCACTAAATCTAAATTATATTTTTCTTAACAAAGTTTTCTTTCTTCCAAAATTTAATTTTTTTAAAAAAAAAACTAAATCATCACTTTTTTCGAACTTGTTCCTTTCATTGATTAAAAAAATCTTTTTTTTTTCTATTTTAAAAAAAATTGAACCATAACATTTTTACTGTTAACGAGCATCCTTAGTTTTAAAAGTTAAAATCTATCTATTTAATCTTTTTATATAATCTTTTTTATATATAACAATTAAATAAGTTTTCAATTAGATAGTCAGATAGTGCATCTTTTTATGTATTTCAAAATAAAAATAGATAAGAATTCTAATTCTAAATATATATTTAATCTTTTTTATATGATATTATATCTATCCGATTATATGAGATAGGATAAAACCAACAGTTCTATTTAATTCAATCTAAATTGCAATTATCTAATACGGAGTAATTTTTTTAGTATGATTATTTTTGGAAGAAAATTTTATGAGGAGTGTCTACGAGCGTCACGTAAGCCAGGCGTTAGTATAAAGTTAGAAGATAATTAATTTGATAAATTGTTTTTATTTAATTTAAAAATAATATTTTATCCCAAAAAAAGTGTAATGGATTAGTTTGAAAAAAAATACAGTATTTTTAATATTTAATTTAGGGCGAGAGTTGATATATAGATCGAAGACGGCTATTTCAACACTCTTATACGACGCACATCTTTTGCAATTTGCTAACGTGATTTGCTTCCACCGGCGTAGATCGATCAATCCCGTAAACGACGTCGTTTCAATGTCTACGACTACAGAACCATCCACGACCACGATCGAGCACGAGCATTGTTGCACAAATATGATATCCGCTTGCATCATGTCTACAGCCTTTGCGGCCTTTGCGGCTCTCGTGATCTTACTGATCTACATGATAAAGTTTGAGCAGCCGTTCCCCGTCAAGTATCTGACCGTCGCCGTGGAGTCAACGGCGGTGAGATACTACAACGTCACCCCCGACGGCCGCGTCGAAAGCAACATCGGAGTCGGCATCCGGGCCGGCAACCCTGACCCCGACGGGCCCCCACTCAAACTGACAAACCTCAGATTGTATGTGAAGAAGGGCAAACAGATGATCGCCAACAGCGGCCGCCTGCCCGGGGTCTTCAACCTGACCGCGGGCAGCGAGGAGCTGGTCCACGGGGAGGCGTCTGGCCTGGTGCCCCTGCCCGATCCCTACAGCGGAGAATGGCACCTCGATGCCAAGCTTATTGAGGAGGTTAGGGCTGACTTGGCGGCCGGGGAGGGGATCGTCAGAGTCATATTGTACGGGGATTTGGGGAAACGATTATCGCTGGCTGCGACCTGCGAGGACGTTGTGATTGATTGCTCCGGTCGGTCGGCGGTTAGGGCTCAGAAGGTCGATTGTCAAGTGATAGGCTTTTACTGATTTTCCATTTTTCAATTATTTTTCTTTTTAGCAAAATTGTGAGATTTGATTTGTTTAGGTTGGATCAAATTTATAGAATGATGGTTTGAATGGTATGAAATACTCTTCGTTATAGAATGATGGTTTGAATTGTATGAAATACGGATCATGTTTTAATTGATTTCATGATTGAAATTGAATAGAAATCTTACCATTGATACTAATTTACCATCAAATTGATGGATTCGGGAGGGTTGATGGAATGTTGTTGTCGATTAGGTTGAAGTCGGGTGTGCAAATTTCATGAATTATTGAATTTATTTGTGAACCACTTCTGTTGACTCAATTACGAGTTGATCTTTGCTGAATCCATTGGATTATAGAATTGTTTTTTTGCCAGTCAGACATGAATCGCCAGAGTCATATACCCGTCTTTGGTGGAATTAGCACTAATTAATTGTTAGTATGTGTGTATTGTACTGTTAATTTGCATCATTCATGAATGGTTGAATGATATATATACAGTTTCAATTTATTAAAGTAAGTGTTGGTTGAGTATTGATTTGTCGTTTCATCATGTTTTGACCTTTAATTTGTCTCTGAAATTGAGCCGTATTATGTTAATCGGTATGTTGGTATGAAAGTGTTTTGGAATCGGCATTACGGTGGGTTTTAGGTTTATAAGACTCGGACTTTCACCTTCATTGAGGAATGTGTGGAAGATATACTTAGATATATATTTTATCATTTTATGCTCAATAAAGGAGAGGATATATAAGACTAATACCTGTCTTTGATATATCTAAAGTAAAAAATCTTTGGTTTCTCTCTCAAGTAACAGATATGTTAATCGGTTGTAACTTAGGTTATGATGTTTTCTACTTAGAAAATTAGAGCTTAAATATTCTAGACTAAGTTACGCCTCATTAACATGTTTTTTTTAATAGCTTTTTATCATTTATGGTCAATTTGATATGCATTTTCGGATCATCTCCCACCTTCCTTCCTGATCGAATGTGAGTATGGAAACTATTTTAGACCATACTGTCGACACCCAAAACTATTTCAACAAACTAAAATTCTATTCGGTCGATAATCTTATATATAAATCCTTAGGGGTTCGTCAATATCAACCATCTCGGCTAAAATATAGAAAGGAGTCTCTTCTTCCATCCAAACTTATCAAAGTTGTTCACAATCCTTAATTCAATTTATGGTCCTTCTTCATTATTTTCAACCATCTTAGCCGAGAAAGATGGATTTTTACTTCGAATGATGATTTATAGGTTTTTTTGCATATTGTTTAGGAGTTGTTTGAGCTACTAATTAAATATTTTTAGTTAGGGTAGTTGTTTGGTTGATGTCTTAATGGTTGTTTTTGGATTGTTGTATTGGTGATTCGAGGGCTATTTTGGGTTGATTTATTTGGGTTTGTGTTGTTTATTGAATGTTTGGAAGGTGGCAATTCCTGGCTCATGTTGTTGAACCTTTTGATGCAGATTGTTGTTGGTTATGTTGGGTTGTGAAGGGAGAACATGTTGCTGGAATTTTCAACATTAATTTCACCTCACGGAAAAGGCTGATTTAGGGATGTTCTGGTCTTGAAATTGTCTATTTTTGGGCGATGTTTCTACATAAAGTGTTGTTGAATTTTCTGTCATATGATGCAACCACCTATAAGGCGATTTAGTTGAGTTCTTAAATGGGACTTGTAGGATGATATGTACAGTTTTTTGGAGTTGTTTGAGTTCATGTCTCAATGATTGTATTGGTTGTTTGAAGTATGTACTTCAACTATATTTGTGATCTATGAACCAATTATGTTTGGTAAGGATAATCACTTTGTACCTAATGCCTACGTTCTCCTATAACTACAAGTTCAACCTAGAATAGGAATACATGGTAATTGTCTATTCATGGAATTTTGTTTGTGGTTCAAGGTGTGAACAACTTTTGTTTGATGTTTGCTAAGTAATATAACAAAGCTTTCTACTCTGTAATTTGATTTTAGGATATTTCTATTGATAGTCTTAGGCTCTAAAGTGAAACTGACAGGACGTGGTGTTATATATTATGCTTGCTATTGTGTTGTATGGCTTGATTGGACATACAATTTATTCAGCTTGATTCAAAGGCATGGTGTGAAATATATTATGGCGATGAAAATTAGATTTCAATATTAAAGACAATAGGAATGACAAGTACCAAAAGTTAAAAAAAAATCTAAAAAGAATGGTCTATTAGAGGGAAAAATGGATTAATTGGGCTCAAAATAAAATACACACGACCTTAAAATGAGTAAAAATATAAATCATTCATTTTCTGCAGCCCGTTTCACAAGCATAGTGTGAAATCTATTATGGTTATGAAAATTGATTTTCAAAATTAAATACAATGGGAAAAAACCAAAAATATTCGATGCTCAACCTATTAAATCGATTTATAATTTAGACCAATTTAAAAGGTGTAACATGATGTGTAATAGATAAAGTTTCACAGAGGATCCAAACTCAATTTTCTTAAGCAAAAAACTATAAGGTTTCTTTTCTTTGCCTTTAATTAGGACGGATGTTAGGAGAAGTGTGGAAGCGGTTGATTTACCATTGTTTCTCAAATTTGAAGTATCGATCATATCAAGAAAAGAAAATTTCAAAGAATAACATGACAAGAAGTCAAGAAGCATGGGCAATATGTTAATAGAAAATTGATTTGTTGAATATTTTGTTTAATGCATCAAACTCGACTGAAAATATTAAGAAAAACCTGAACAAGGTTCGGAAAAAGAACTAGTTTTAATTTATATGTTTAACATCAATAGTACAATACTAAAGAAGAAGTCGTTTACGCCATGTGTCGACTTCTCCTTTAAAGTAGGTTATTTTTATTTTTTTATTTTTGATTTGTTAATTAATTAATCAATTGCAATTTAAATTAATTATATTAATAATAATCAGTTATCAATTAATTGTTTTTAAATGTGTATTCGGTTGTTAGGATTGTTTTTTTAATGATTTGTTAATTAATTAATTACAGTTTAAATTAATTATATTAATATATTAATTATATTAATAATAATCAATTAATTAATTTTAAATGTGTATCTATTTGTTATGATTTTATATGCCGATTAGTTTAATTGATATGAAAGATATACTGGCGTTTTAGAAAAATATGCCGATTTATATGCCGATTAGTTTAATTGAGGAAAGATATGCCGTCGTTTTAAAATGATATGCTAATTAGGTTAAAATGTGTATCCGGTTGTTATTAATTGATTGTTATCTGATCGGAAAAATGAAATATATGCCGATTAGTTTTAGAAATTAAAATACCAATTTATTGTTTATCTGGTCGTTATGATTTTTTTGTTAAGCCAAGCGATTTTATCCAGTGGTGATCCCATGATTTCGCCTCTATATATTAGTTAGTGATCCATGGTATGTCGTATGAATTTTTTTTTTCAACCGAGCTAGATTAGATTGCCTACAATGTCAAATAATAAACATAAAGTGCCCCTGGAGAATAATAATAGGAATCTTCGGAAAAAAAGGTACTTTAAATATTATTTTATTTATCTTCGTTTGTGTGATTCATTAATCACGTTTTTGATTTAGTTTATTTGTTTGTGCGAATTAGCGTCGAATTCGTTATGGAGTTCATTTTGGATTTTAGTTTCGTTTTGACTGAATTCATTTATCAAGTTTTTTTATTGAGTTTATTTGTTTGTTATTCGCCTTTGGTCCGATGTACTAATCATATGTGCCCAATCCGGGTGCATTGTCATCGCAAGCTCAAGTACAAGCAATACTGGCGTATGAAGGTCATGATTACGAATTTCAACTACAACTATTCGCAGTGGAATGGAACTTGGTTGTGCAACATCCCAACTTTGATAACTTAACCCAGATCTTCAGCTTCAACGATAAACCATTAACGTCATATGGAACTATAAGTATAAGTTCTTATTATATCAACACTTTGTATCTGTTGCAGCCTGTTTGTCTAAGCAATACAAATTTATTTGTTTGTTGACAGACAACACAACAATGCTATGGGGCATGCAGTTCTACAATGATCTTCTCATGCAAGTCGGACCATATGACAATGTTCAGAGCTTCTTTTCGGATAAGATTCATCTACTTTCAAATTTATTTGTTTGTTATTAATTGATAAAAAATGTTAATTTATTTTTTGGTGAAATATAGGATTTGTTAATTAGATTAGATTAATATATATGATTAGTTTGTTATTAATTGATAAGATTTTGTTAGTTATTACTCCCTCCGATTTTTAATATAAGGCATTGGAAATCTTTGCACGTAGTTTAAGGAGCTTAAAACTATATAAAATATTAATGTTTTTTATTAATTTTTTTTACATTATAATACTTATTAGTAATAAGTATATAATTTTCTCAAAAAATAAATAAATCATATTCAAAAATATTTTCTCAAATAAACGAGGGAATGTAATTTAATTAAACCCCTGTTCCCATTGCCTGCAAAAAAAAAGTAAAACCCGGATGATCCGACGCTCTCACTTACGTCTTTCCCCTCGAATCACCGTTTTCTCTCTCCTCCCAAATGTCGAAAGTGATGAGCTGGAACATATTTTGATTCGTGGGGAGCTCCGTTGCTCCTGGTCTAAGTGTACTTGCGTGCGGTCTGCTATCTATATTATCTGATAATGTTACGATAAAATTAAATCCACTAATTAACTAAGCAAATCTAATTTACTAAGAAAATCCAATTAATTACGTGCATATCTTATTGTTTGGATTCGACTTTGCAATCTCTCATCTCTATATTTGATTATTTGGTGATTACACCAACGATAGGAATGTTCAAAAGGCTAGAGGGTACGTTATATATTTAATTAAATTGTTTTTATTTAATTTAAAAATAATATTTTAATGAGAGTAGATAGAAGCCGGCTATTTAAACACTCGTATACGACATCCACCGGCGTCGATCGATCGATCAATCAATCCCGTAAACGACGTCGTTTCAAATGTCTACGACTACAGAACCACTGATCACCACCAAGAGCGAGCCCGAGCCCGGGCCCTGGGCTGGTTGCATAAACACAGTCATTTCACTCGGATTATTAGCCGTGCTTCGCTTGCCCTTACTGCTGGCGTTGGCGTTGACTCTGATGTTCCTGTTGACGCGGCCGTCCAGACCGGTCAAGTATCTGACCCTCGCCGTGGAGTCAACGGCGGTCAGATACTACAACGTCACCTCCGACGGCCGCATCGACAGCAACATCAGAGTCGGCATCCGGGCTGGCAGCCCGAACCCCCACGCGCCCCCCCTCAACCTGACAAGCTTCACATTGTTTGTGAAGAAGGGCAAAGACAACACGATCCTCGCCGACAGCCACCTGCTCGGCGTCTTCAACCTGACCGCGGGCAGCGATGAGCTGGTCCATGGGGAGGCGTTTGGCCTGGTGCCCCTGCCCGATCGCTACAGACAGTGGCACTTCGATGCCGAGCTTGTTGAGGCGGTTAGGGCTGACTTGGCGGCCGGAGAGGGGATCGTCGATGTCGAATTGAGAGGGCTTTTGGGGAAACATATATGGCTGGTTGGGATCTGCGAGGGCGTCGTGATTGATTGCTCCGGCCGGTCGGCGGTTAGGGCTCAGAAGGTCGATTGTCGATTGAGATGTTAGGATTACTGATTCCTTTCAAGTTGGCTGATAAATATTCTCGCCAACCGTTGTGATTTTCCATCCATCTTTCAATTCAGTTTTCAATTATTTTTCTTTTTACCAAAATTGTGAGATTTGATTTGGTTGGATATGATCGATTTGCCCCAAGAAAAAAAAATCGAATAACCCTAATAGATAGTATTATTGGATGATTCAAGTCGATCAGTCAATCACATGTGATACAATGCTATCGTCGAGAATATGTGCCTACAACGCTTAAGCAGATTATAACTTGAATTTGGTCAGAAAAGGGTATAAGCGGTAGAGGATGACTAAACACGAGGGGCAATGAGGCATATGGATTTGATCACTAAACACGATAATTCGAGATGCCCAAGCAAAAATATGTGCAACTTTGGGGGGATTGTGATTTGTCTGCTGGTGGGGGATTGTGAATTGAACAACACAGAGCAACGCAGGGAAGGGTTTGTGTACTCGTCTACCCTCGAAAAAAAAGAATTCGAGAGTATTGGTGAGAGTAATCAAGATAGTTTAACCTCAAAATTATGAACTCAAGGACATATTCAGTGTTAATATTTACATATTATGACTCCATTTTCAAGCTATCTTTCTAACGATTAATTACTAAATCATATAGACTTTTTTTTGCTTTCCCACCATGTAACTTAATTATATGAAAATAAGAAATAATTATTAAAATGATCACGATACTTACCAGAAATGAAGATCAAATACCACTCTTGATCGAATATAAGAAAACATGCAAAATGGAAGGTAGATAGGGATGGTTGAAGGTTGTGGGAGAAAGTAACATAGGAGGTAGATAGAGAGGTACATCATACAAGTTGATAAAGCAAAATAGGGGTATTTAATGTACTCCCTCCGATCAAATATATTGGATGTTTTAGCTCATTGCACGGGTTTTAAGAAAACTAATAACAAAATAAAAAATACAGTAAATGGTAGTGGATATACCACTTTGACCGGCCCATTGCAAAAATAACCTCCCCCCGGCCCAAAGAGCAAAAATGTCAATTTGATCCAACAAATTGCAAATCTAACCGGTAACCCAAACCTGTTGCAGCGGGTAAGAATTACGGTTGAAAAAAGTGAAGAAAGCAAACCTCACATCAACGTCTTAAGTCACAATCATACCTTCAAGAAACCGTAGAAATTCGAAGTGGAAACCGCCATTGGAGGGAAAAGAGAGAGAGAGAGAGAGGTGGAACTGGTTGCTGTGAGGCCGGAACTGAGGACGACGACTGGAGAGAGAGAGAGAGAGAGTTGAGGCGCTTACTTACTGTGATGGCGGAAACCAGAGGGAGGGACGACCCGAGATTGGAGAAAGAGAAGCCCCGGTGCCGATTTCGCCATTGAAGAGAGGTAAACCCCTGTAATAGATCTCGAAGCTATCTCCTTTAATGGTAGTTCGGGGGATTCAAAGCATGTAAAATCAATTTAGGGCCGGTTGGAAGAATTGGGGGATTGGGGTTCGAAAAATGGGAATGGGAAACCTTAACTGGAAATGTGGTCGGGGTTTTGGGGATAGGGGTGTTAAGGATGAAATTGAAGGTTGAAAATTGGTAGAAGAGGTTACACAATCCCAATCAAACAATGAAATTGGGGATGGAAAAACTCGTCAATGGCGAGCGGGGTCCTGCTTGTGGATAGGGGAAACGATTGAATGGCTAGGTATAGGAAAATCTGGGAAGGGTTTATTTTGTGCTATGCTGGTGGTTATTTTGTCTGAAACTGTGGGTACTGGGTAGTTAGTGATAGAGGTGGGAAAGGCGAACTTCAGAAAAATTGGGGAACAATGGCATGAATTTGCAGGATATCCAATGCCATCATGTTAATAGCTTTTGAGTTGAATAGCCAAGTAATTCCAATTTCGTGCTCAGATCATTTGAATGAAGCTTTTTGCCTGGAATTTATGTTTCTTGGGTAGTTAGATTTTCTATTTTTGTTTTTGTCATAATTTTGGGTGGTGAGTATATGGGTTTGTTGTTCCTATCAAGTCATGAGTGTGTACCTAATTGGGTATTGTTTTGTTTTGCTTGATTGTGTATCTACTTAATTTGCACAAAAACTAGGAGTTGAGTGTTTGAGACCTAGTTCATACCGTATTTACTTGGCAATTGTGTGGTGTTGTCAAATGCAAAATGTTAAAACGTCTGGCAGGAAAATGACTTTGACCGGTTATGCATTTGTAAGTACTGGCTAGGATTATTGCTGAAATGGGTGTTATCTGAATGACAGATTAAGGACAATGGCAAAAGGCAAAGGAAAAAAGGTGTCGACCCCTTCGAGCAAGAAGGTATAAACTGTAATATCTTATGAGCCAATAGATTAGGGGCGTTACTTTTTATGTGTATGTGATGTGAACATAGCTACTCTCTTTTTATATTTGTGCAGGCGACTCTTGCCCTTCCTCCGTCGAAGTATTTTAGAAGGAGGTCCAACCAGTTCTCCAAGATGGGTGTATTGACGGGCATGGATGATGGGCTATCTGCGGCTGATTGGCAGATGCTGAAGGATAGCAGGCTCGGCGGCATTGTAAAGATAGGAGCCAATGTGCCCTACTGCTCAGCCCTTATCCATTACTTCCTCGAGAGGCAACTCAAGACCCTCAAGAAATGTGAGACATGGTATGAGATCCAGGGGCGACTCCTCCGGTTCTCCATCAAGGAATTTTGCCTAGTCACAGGCCTGAAATGTGGTGCAAGGAATCGGTCATTTGAGGCGGAAGATCACAAAGGCGCAGTCCGGAGCTTCTTTGGAAGGGACAAGGTCAAGGTGTCCGACCTTCTTGTCATGTGGGAGGTCGCAAAGGCGAAAGAGAGAAGTGAGCGGAAGAGGTTGAAGCTTGCACTCCTCATCATTGTAGAGTGCATCCTGCTGCCAGGGGACGTGGGCAGGGGAGTGAAAGGGTGGGTGGTCGCCCTCGTTCAAGACCTCGACCGATTCTTTGACTACTCGTGGGGTAAGGTATGTTATGAAGCCACACACGAGAGTCTTGATGGGGCACTGGTCAGGAAGGTGGAGCAGGGAGTGAAAGGTGGGAATGAGAGGTCCGGGTACTCGCTCAATGGATTCCCATTAGCGTTCCAGGTACGAGTTCAAACTTAATGCTATTCAATACTTGGCTAGAATTTGTGTCTGTATGGCTGGGGTTATTCTGAGTATGGCAAAGGTGTTTGCTAAACTGGCTAGATACTTTGTACGTGTAGATTTGGATCTTTGAAGCGGTGCCGGGTGTTCACAACCACTTTGCCAACAGGAGTCGGGGGGTTATCTTTCCCCGATGCGTCTGGTGGACCATACCGGAGGCCCACATCCCCTATGAGAGGGTGAAGACGATGCTGGACATAGAGAATGAGGATGGGATCAAGTGTGATGATGCTCGGACGACCCTTATTCCTGAAGCGGCTGAGCGGGAGAGTTATCTGGATGCTGGGTACCCCCACGAGGAACCCTATGCCTTTTTTGACAAGGTGGCGAAGTCGTACGAGGATTCATTCCCACCTGTCGGCATTCAGGCACAAGAAACACCACCTTCCCCCAGCCATGGAGCCCCTGAGGATGCAACGATTATCACGATGCTCCGAGAGGTACTTACGCGGTTGTCGAGCCTCGAGAGAGTAGTGGAAGAAATCAAGAGCCACGTCAAGGATGCAAAAAATGCCGGCCCAGAGTCAGATACAAAGCAAGATGTTAGTCATGCCATGAGGCCGTTTTCACCCCTTAGTCAAAAATGTCAAATTGGCTATGATCAGTAACTGAATGTCAAATGTCAAAAATGTCAAATTGGCAGGAGACTGTCTTCATGGATGTGGACAAGGACAAGGAGGAAGATAATGGGACAGAGAACCCCGATCCATCTACAACAACACAGAGCGTTGTCACACAAGAGGAGGCTGTAACCCAACAGGAGCCCCCTGCAGTGGCTGCGGAGAAGGTGACGGGGAGCCCTCAACACACAACTCAAGAACTTGGCACCGACAACCCCGTTCCTGCTCCCACAACTCAAGAACCTGGCAAGAATCAGGCGAGTGTCACTCAGGAGCCTTCCCCTACACATTCCCCTGCAAAGCCGAAGCCTAGAGGGAGGCCTAAACGCGGCAAAAAGCAACAGGAGATTGAGACAAAGAAGGCGGAGCCAGCTGGGACAACAATAGAAGTGGACACCCGAAACGATCCCACTATGACGCAGGAGGGCCATCCTACACCTGCAGCTCCTGAGCCGAAGGGGAAGGGGAGGCAGAAACGGACAAATCAGGAAGATGTAGACGTAGATTACCAGGTCGTCACCGCATTAAAAAAGAGAGCACGTGTTGTCAAGTTCAAGCGAACTCAGGTACTTCCGTCTGAAGCTGCTGTGGCTGAGGGTCTAATCACGCAGGAGGAAGTGGACGCCGTCGACGGGTGGTTGTCGAGGTGCGTTGTTATATTGGTCTCTATGCACCTTTCCCCCTTTCCCCTTCATTGTTTGCGAATAACGAATACGTCCACAGGGGAGGTCCCACACTAACTGCAGCACATCTTGGGACGGCAATCACACAGGGATTCTTTGAGATCGTCAGGACTCCGACGTTCTGGATGTCTACTGAGGTATGTGAACTCTACCTTATGAGTTAATCGTGTCATCGCATATGCACAGCTGCTACTAACTCTCTCACACCCTTGCGTTGCATACCAGCACATGGACCAACTGTTGTGTTTCCAACGGGAGAAAGTGCATGGAGATGATCCGAAGTACAAAGAGTTTGTCGTTATGGATAGCTTCTGGCCAATTGTGTTGGAAACGGAGTGGGCGACTCACACGACATCTACAACCGGGTACACTGTCGGGAAGAAGATGCTAGCCTACCTCGATGGGACGGCCCCAACGTTCATGGGGAAAAGTTGGGCTGAGGCAAAGTATATTCTCGCCCCTGTCAACCTCCGCAAGAAGCACTGGGTGGCAATGGAAGTATGTCTCGACGAGTGGACTGTCAAGTTATACGATAGTGATGTCAGCTTCGTCCGCGATCGCAATCTTGCAAAGGAGATGCGGTTTGTTGTTGACTTCCTTCCCCATGTGATTGTCGCTCACCCACAACTCTCACTTCACTTTGCCGACAAGGGCACGTCACCCATGAAGCTGATCCGAATGCCAGACGTACCCCAACAGGGCCAAGCGTAAGCCCTTACTTGTAGTTTATTTTGTCATTTCCGTTCGCATTAAGCGTAGTCGTCTTATTTCTATTGGGAAATGTACACAGCGGAGATTGTGGTGCTTACGCTCTGCGGTTCATGGAGTTGCTTGCTGAAGGCGTGACGGACCTGTGCAGCGATGCCGACGACGCGTCGACGCCGTCATAACCGCGTACAGGTACGCGCTTGCTGCTAAGATCGTTGTGAGGTGTCCCGTTCCTCCTTCCAGCCCAACTGCTACTATCTTGAAGGCTGCGGAGACTTGATGGTTCTTGTAATGTCACAAAATGTAACACCGTAGTTATCGTAGGCAAAGTACTTGTGTGTGTTGTAGGACTTGATGTTGTTGGTCGTTATGGATAGCTTTTGGTGTTGTCATCGTTATTGTTGGACTATATAACAGTTGCACCCTTTTGAACCCTTGGAAACATTTGATGGTTTCGCTTTTTGTGCATGTTTTGTTGTCTTCGCCAACATTGTTGTTCACCATCAGGTTTGTTTATGCTAGCAGGTATTTGTTGTCTCCAGAGTTGGATGTATTCGCCTTATAACACCAATATAAAATGTAGTCAGGTATAACAAGATAATGGCTAGGTCATTACATAACACTGGGTTCAGCATCCCACTCGAGCCAGGTGTGGGAACCTGGGTTCGTCTTCTCAAGCATGTACAAGTAACTCGCCATTACCCGATACGAATCCTCGTCCGTTCCGTATAGGGTGTCCCTTGCTGTCGCCTTGGCACGTCGTGCCTTCCAATAGCTGCAAGTAACTCCAAGATCGGACTTCGATAACGACTGTATGTGGGCTGGAGTTATCGGCTTACGGGTACCAGTGAAACTGCATTGCATTTCATCAATCGTGTCAGGTTACAAACTGGCTAGAGTGTTATGAACACTGACTAGGACACATAATAGAGTGGCTAGTGTTTGACGGTAGGGGGTGAGTAATAATAATTTTTACCTGGATACAAGACTCTTCCCAATAAGCTCGGACGTTGCCTGTCGATCGTGGTTGTGTCGAACATTAACCCCGCAGGTGTGCTCCGGAACGTACTTCCTCACTTTCCACAAACTAGTTTTCAGGTATTTTGACGCACGGCACATCCACTTGCACTCGGGATCGATGCACACCACGGTGTACACTTCCGGCGACGACCTCTTCACATGTGTGTCAAAAAAACCATCCAACGCAGACCACCTTACCCGGTTTTGGACTTCCTCCTTGGACTTCAACAACAAACCCTCATGAAGGTCAGTGTTCTTTTTTCGGGGGTCCCCTCCTTTCGGAAAAGCTTTGTCCAACATCTTCTCAACATCCTCGGTCGACATCCCCGGGGATTTCCTCCTCGAAACCCACCGTTCGGCCTCGTACATCTCATCATCGGATGATATACAACCCACTGATGAAGTTTCCTCTATCGACTCCAATTTGAGTACTCCGATGTTTCCATACTCCTCCTCCGGCGAGCTCGCCAAGTTGACGGAAACAACCCTCCCTTTATGCCCTCCCACATTTATATTATCCTCCTCATCACTACTCAAACATACGATTTGTTTCCCCCGGTCCACGTCCAGCAGTTTACCTCTCGTCTCCTCCGTCGCGGATGTTGGTTCTGCCCTAGCTGTCTGTATGACCTTGCCATCAGTTTGGTTTTCCTTGCCAGTTGAAGTATTTTCCTTGCCATCAATGGTGCTATCCGAGCCGTTATCCGAATTCAGAAGAAGATGCGAGTTGGACCCATCGACTGTCATATCAACCAAACCACCCTCTTCCACCACGAGTGTCCTGTTGTCTCCGCCTGGTGATTTGCTGCGTTGTTCCATGTTCCCACACATGGACAGACTTCCATGATGGTTGTGACCTTCGTTCACCGATGCGTACAAAGGAAGGGGCTATGTGCCATCGCCACCCCTTGAGTTGCAGTACTTGAAAGCATCCCAATCACTTTCATCATCCACTTGAATCGGATAACAGCCCTCCGTCTTCGAATTGAGTAGATATTTCAACTCCAACTCAGAGCACCTTCGGTCAACCGCGAGCTTCTCCATTATCTTACTCTTGACGGACCCAAACGACATGGTCTCCTCTATGAGCATTATTTTGTGGGCGTTTTGACCTTGATACACTCATCCTCCTTCGAGATGCTCCCATCGACCATTGCAAACGAGAGTAAGTAATACCACCCCTTTCTCCCCTGCGAAATCATGAGGTTAAGATGGTCCTCTTAGTATATGTTAGAGGTAAGGGAAGGATGGAGAAAATTTACTACATGTGAATACAAAACATAAACCGTACTTACCCATTTTCGTTGAGGTCTGGATTTTGCAGATGTCACGTGTATCCCTGTCTATGGCTACATAAATTCTGTTGATGACTAGGAATTCCTTTTGCCTGGCTAGTAACAGAATTTCTGGGTTTTATCCTTCCAACTAGACGTTAATGGCAGCCATAGAGAAGAAGCAGATGTTTTGCACTTTTTGTGTCCACCTGGCGAGCTCCCACGTCTCCTTTTATACTCCCTCTGAAATTCCCCCTGTGTTTTCCCTCCATGTGGTTTTGGCGGGAATTGATTTTGTGAAAATGTGACAACCTCTCTCCTAGCATTTAATGCTTGTCACCACACCCTCTCTCCTCCCTCTCTCACAAACATCACTGTACCTCTGCAACCATTCCTTTTATTTATTTATTTTTTTGGCCAAAATGATTACCTCCCTCCCCTCTATACATGCGACACCTGTCCATTTTTTTCCCTCCTTTTCCAATGGTAACCGGCAACCCATTGGGACCTTTGCCCAATAATTTGCAAGAATGACATAATGTCATTCCATTGCAAAATTTTTAGCCCGGGGTTATTTTTGCAAAGTTGCCAAGATTTTGGTATATCCATGCAATTTAGCCTAAAAAATATCATCTTTTCTATTAAAATATTTCTTAAATGTTGTACTTAAATTAATAACATCCAATAAGAGGAGGTTTAAAAGTCAAAAACACAAGTTCCAATAACAAACATCACACCACACTACATTGAAAATCTAAAAGATCTAATATTGTTGATCAAAATTAAGATGCTAAAACATCTAACATTTTTGATAGGAGGGAGTATTAAATATGGCAAACAATTTGCTCTCGGTCTTGTCCTCGAAAAAAATTAAAATTTTTTGAGGTTATACGCCTACAAATATACCCTCGAATACATATTTTGAGGCTATTTAGCTACATTGTTAGCCCCCAAAAAAATCATAACCATTTAGAATCAAACTTACCTTCGAAATTAGCCTCGTAATATATATTAAGTTGTTACACCGTCAACGCGCTCTACCATCCAAAAAACATTCGATCTTATTTATATATTATTCGATGATTTTTCGATAAAATTAGCAAATCCAATTAACTAAGCAAATCTAATTAATTAATTAACCAAGAAAATCCAATTAAGTGCATATCCGATTATTTGGATTCTACCTTGCAATCTCTCAATCACTATATATATAAACACTCGTATACGACATCCACTGGCGTCGACCGATCAATCGATCAATCCCGTAAACGACGTCGTTTAAAATGTCTACGACTACAGAACCACTGACGACCAAGAGGGAGCCCGGGCCCTGGGATGGTTGCATAGCCACAGTCGTTTTAATCGGATTAGCAGCCCCGTTTCTCTGGCTCTTCCTGCTGGCGGCGAAGTCTGAGCAGTCCAGCCCCGTCAAGTATCTGACCCTCGCCGTCGAGTCAACGGCGGTCAGATACTACAACGTCACCCCCGACGGGGGCCGCGTATTCAGCATCATCGGAGTCGGCATCCGGGCCGGTAACCCGGACCCCGACGGGCCCCCCCTCAACCTGACAGGCTTCAGTTTGTCGGTTGAGAAGCACATGTTCGCGATAGCCGACGGCGACCTGCCCGGCGTTTTCAACCTGACCGCGGGCAGCGAGGAGGTGGTCCACGTGGAGGCGTTTGGCCTGGTGCCCTGGATCACTCCCCACGGACGGTCGTTCCTCAGTCCCGAGTTTGTTGAGGAGGTTAGGGCTGACTTGGCGGCCGGAGAGGGGATCGTCGATGTCAAATTGAGAGGAGGGCGTTTGGGGGAACTATGGATGGATGCGACCTGCGAGAACGTCGTAATTGATTGCTCCGGCCGGTCGGCGGTTAGGGCTCAGAAGGTCGATTGTAAATTGAGAGGTTACCCTAACAAATAATTACTACTAATTAATTCCTATCAAGTCGTCGGCTGATAAATATTCACGCCTACCGTTGCGATTTTCCATCTTTCAATTTATTTTTCAATTATTTTTCTTTTTAGCAAAATTGATTTGGTTGGATAATTTATTATTATTATTATGATTATTATTAAAAAATAAGAATTCAAGATTAAATATATCTGAATCTTTTCGACAGGCGAAAACAAGCCCTACACATGTTGAAACTAGGCAGAACTATGGGACTTAGATTATGAACGAAGTCAAGATCAAATTTATATTACAAGTTATATTACATGTCTCGTATGCGGGTTTTTTTTAATAACTTTTATTTATATAGAATAAATCAACAAATAAGGTGAACACATAAGACGACGATATATTGATAAGTAAGTGAGACCAATTACTACTAGGGCAGACATATAATTCCTGGTCTCTATTTTAGTATGTATACTAGTGTAATACCCGTGCCTTGAAGGCACGGGAGCTTGATCCATTTTAATTTGAACATCATTTTATATATCTATATAATACTATATTAATATATATATATATATATATATATATATATATATATATATATATACACACACACACGTGTTTACAACAAAAATATGTATAAAATATTTTTTTATAATTTATAAATTAGTTGGAAAAAGATACGATACAAATTTTGAAAATGATTTAATAAGGTCAAGTAGTAATAATACTCAAACACAACATCTAATATAATTTGAAATAAATATATAATTATTATCATTAGCATAGATCTAAAAAGTAAAATATAAGCTCCCGTACACATATTAAAAAATCATAAGCACATGATTGTGTGAATAGTTTTGAGGTTAAATATGTAGATGTACATAACTTATTGATTATTTTCATGAGAAAGATGGTTAGAAAGATAGAAAAATAAATAGTGAAAATAAATGTAAGATGGTAAACAAAAAAGATCCTTAAAGGTAGAAAAGTGATCTAAGAAGCCTCATCCAAGATGTAAAATAAGCATTAGTAATGCTTGTGAGTCTTAAAATATTATTTATTTTTCGATAGTCATTTAAGATGTCTAAAATAATTAAATTATAAAAAAAACACTTATTTGGCTCTAATTGATTTTTATAATTAATTTTTGAAATCGAATATTTTCAAATTGATTATTACATGTTCGTTGTATGTAGACATTGTGGGGAATATTGCAATCGGTTAAAAATGATAAATCAACAATTTCAATATCCAAGAATAAAATCAGCCAAGAATTGACGAATGTTCAATGTACATAGACGATTAAAATAGATCACAAATTGACATACAACATATCAAATTAAATAATATTTTAGTATAAAAATAGGAAACAAATATGTTTAAAATAGGAAACAAATATTTTAAAATTTCAGCAATAATATTGACCAATAAGAAAATACCATTTGAATAAAAAAATTCAAGTTTAATTGTGAGCGTGACACATCAGCAATATAACCGAAAAGAGATTGCAATCGGGAAAAAAATGGAAACATGTCTCAATATTTACGACAATATAACCGAAAATAAAAAAAAAGGGAATGGATTCAAATCATATTTAAAATAGGAAACAAATATTTTAAAGTTTCCATAATAATATTGACCAATAAGAAAATCTCATTGGAATAAAACATTCAACTTTAATTGTGGGCGTGACACGTCAGCAAAATGCTAGCAGAATTAGTAATATTAATAGATATATTGCAATCAGAAAAAAAAAATGGAAACATGTCTCAATATTTACAGCAATATAATCGAAAATAAAAAAAAGGAACGGATTCAAATCATATTTAAAATAGGAAACAAATATTTTAAAGTTTCCATAATAATATTGACCAATAAGAAAATCTCATTTGAATAAAAAATTCAACTTTAATTGTGGGTGTGACACGTCAGCAAAATGCTAGCAGAATTAGTAATATTAATAGATAGATAGATATATTGCAATCGGAAAAAAAAATGGAAACATGTCTCAATACTTACAGCAATATAACCGAAAATAAAAAAAAGGAACGGATTCAAATCATATTTAAAATAGGAAACAAATATTTTAAAGTTTCCATAATAATATTGACCAATAAGAAAATCTCATTTGAATAAAAAATTCAACTTTAATTGTGGGCGTGACACGTCAGCAAAATGCTAGCAGAATTAGTAATATTAATAGATATATCGCTTTATATCTAAATCGGGTATTGTGTTGTCTATTAAAGGGTGACTCCCATACAACTTTAAATTCAATCTAATAAAGCTTTTTCTTTTAATTTTAGTGAAACTTTATGGAAATAGAATCCAGCATTTCTTGTTCGATTATTATCATGAGTAACTCTTAGTAGAGTTTTAGGGCTCGTTAGGTATAAGAACGCAAGGTAAACGGAATGAAAATAAATTTTGTATAGAAAAATATATCTAAATAAAAAAGAATGTTATTTTTTGTGTAAAAAATAAGATAAGAGGGGTAATGATTAGATGAGTATAGGAGATATGATTACCCCTTACTCAAATTAGTAATTGAAATAAGGAGAAAGAAAACCAATTTTGTATGAAAAGTTGGGAAGAAAGGGTAATGATTAAATTTTTAAACAATGTATCTTAAACTATAATTGGACTACGTTCTTTTCCTTTCCCTTTACCTTTGCAAAATTTCAACCAAACGAGCCCTTAATTAATTAGCACGCCTTCCATATATTGGAATTTTTTTTTGATGATTTAGTCATTTAGAAGAAAAATGGAGGCTTATTAATTAAAAAAGTGTGTTTACTAGAATTTCCATACTTTTAGCATTTATTAACATTTTGTCCACCAATCTATCCATATTAGCTAAATATTATAATAACATGTCAATAATTGGTCGGATGATTTAAAGTGCGTGAAAACACAATTTGATACAGACTAAATCGTAACTTTTGTCGAACTTATTCTTTTTTCATCGATAAAAAAAATCTTTTTTGAAAAAAAAATAAATTGAACCATAACATTTTTACTATTAACGAACCTCCTTAGTTTTAAAAGTCGAAATCTATCTATTTAATCTTTTTATATAATATTTTTTATATATATCAATTAAATAAGTTTTTCAATTAGATAGTGCATATTTTTATGAATTTCAAATTAAAATAGATAAGAATTCTAATTCTAATTGATATTACGTTTATAGCTTTTTCTTATATAATATTTAACCTTTTTTATTTGATATTGTATCTATCTGATTATATATATCAATTAGATAGTGTATATTTTTATGATTGTATAAAATCATGTTTATATGAGTATCTAATTTCTGCTTGAGATCGAGGTTGAGATTGAGATTCAGATCGAGATTTAGGTTGTTAACTATAGATTTTATGATAGATGTTATAGGGATTTTTTGGTAAGTGGCCATTTTGGGTCCAATATTTAAGACATAGGCCACAAGGGTTGCAATATTAGGTAATAGGCCATAATTTCCAATTTTGCCCCTACCTTATTATTTCTGTTTCTTTCTTCCCCTGCCTTACTAATCTCCCCTCCTAATCAAATCGATCCACCGAGTCACCAAGATGCCTCCTCCTTCTTCCACCGATCTAAATCTGGCGACGGAGAAAGGGCGACCTTCTTCCATGGCATTCACCGATCTGAATCGGTGGAAGAAGGCGGTTTCTTCCTCTCGCGTCCTGGTTCTCTCTCCCTCTCGCGTCTGCCGATCTCCACCGTCGTCCTGGTTGTCGCCGTCCTAGTTCGTCTGCCGATCTCCACCGCCGATCTCCGTCACTATATCTCTCCACCGCCATCTCTCTCTACCCCCTCCGATCTGGAATTCCGGAGAACGAAGATCCGGTGGTGCGGGGAAGCCCAAACTCCGATATGGACACCCCCATCGGCGAACAAGGTGGACAAATCAAGCAATGGACAGATGGACAAATCAAGCAATGGACAGATTGAAGATGAACCTACACATATCGACTCCACCAGATCAGTCCTTCGATTCGGTCTCCTCAATTTCGCTCACACGGGGGCGAAGGATCGATCACCGGAGATTAATTTGAATCCAATGCAACCCTGTCTCGATGACTCGTCGCAGGGACAAGAACCTCCCACCGAAAACATATGCCTCAATGCCTCATACCTTTGCTCCAAAGGACCTTTGAACAGGTGCGGGTGATGATGATGGCGACGGCGACGAAGACAGACGAAGCTCCAACCTAGCGAGGAGGACGGCGGAATGGGAAGAAGACGGTGGCAGAATCGATACGTTGTCGGAGAAGAGGACGGCGAAATCGGTTGCCGGAGAGGTAGACGGCGAAATCTCGGCCAATACGCCTAGAGATTGGAGGATGGCGGCTGGGAGTTCAGATTGGAATGAACGAAAACAGGAAAGGGGATTGGAACGGCTGTGAAGAGGAAGAACGGGAGATTAGGGTAAAATTATAACAGGGGTAGTGTTGGTATTATGAAAGATTTTTGGCCATTTACTACTAAAGAAAAGCCTTTAGGACATTTAGTAATTGGTCCAAAGGCCGAAGGCCTTTGGACCAAATTACTTCGATGTTATATATGAATTTCTAATTTCCGTTAGAGGTTGAGACTAAGATTTATATTGAGAGTTTGGTTGTTAAATATAGATTTTATGATAGATGTTACATATAAATTTCCAATTTTCGCTTGAGATTGATATTGACAATTTATATATTTTGCATGACTATGAGATCAAGATTGAGATTGAAATTGAGATCAAGATCGAGATTTTGGTTCCTATATATAGACTTTCTGATAGATGTTATACATGAATTTCTAATTCAAATGCTTTTAATTGGAAAAAAAATCAAACTTACAAAATATGTAAAAAAATATTCATTTGAGAATGAGATTAAGATCAATATCGAGATTTAGATTGACACTGTGACTGATATTGAGATTTTATTGATAAATATAGATTTTTTTTATAGATCTTTCGTACATATATGTCCTTTATAATACTTCTTTCCATTATTTGGACTACCAAAACGTTTTTTTTTCCTTTAAAATATTTATTTTATTTTATGTATCTAAACTATACTTTTTGACAATTTGGGTTAAGATAACAATGTATATGATTAGATTAACAATTTTTAAATTAATATATCATTTAAATTTGCATAAAAGTTATTCTTTTTATGTTATTCTGCAGGAATAGGAAAAAAAATCAGAAAACAATAATTGATAATTAAATACATTGATAAAGGGTTTACTTCAAATGTAAAAAGTCCTTAAAGTGTAAAATATGCTTATTGTGTAAAATTTGCTAATGGGCCTAATTTAATTACTATTGGGCCTAATTTAATTACTAATGGGCCTAATTTTATTAGTAGAATATCTGGCCCCCTTGCCCATGCGTGTGCCCCCCCTTGCCCCCCTTCTCGGACCCGATTTTTTTATTTTATTTTTTTTTTTTTAATTTTTTTTTTTTTTTTGCCCAGATTTTTTTTTTCGTGGTAACACTTTCTGCTGTGCAAGTATAACTTGCTTTTGTGCAGATATAACATCTTATTGTGCAAGTATAAGTTTATTTTGTGCAGACAAATAATTCATTATGGGGTAAATAGGTAAATGTGTCTATTTCAATTATAAAAATTTATAATTGAAATATGTTTAATTTATGGGTAAATTGGTAAATATGTCTAATTTTATGGGTACATGCACTTTTTCCCGTTTTCAATACCTTTTGTGCAACTGTGAAGTGCATTTGTGGAACTGTGGAGTGCATTTGTGCAACTGTGAAGTGCATTTGTGCAACTGTAAAGTGCATTTGTGCAACTTTAGTTGTGCAATTGTGCAAATTTAAAGTAGGATACAATTGTGCAAATTTAAACTACAATTGTGCAAAAGTACGATACAATTGTGCAGATTAAGAATACAATTGTGCAAATGTAAGATCATAATGTGCATTAATAAGACAAAAGATGTGCTTTTGAAATCGATGTTTTAATTTTGTTTTTTTTTTACTTTTGAGAGTTTGGGTTCACCTCTCGTCTAATTTAGGTTGATAGATGTAAGTTTGAAATCGATTTTTTTACGTATAAGCTTTTAAAATTAAAGTGCATAAATAAGATTAAAATGTGCATAATTAAGGTTAAAAAGTGCATAACTAAGATTATAATGTGCATGATTAACGATTTGCGATTGTTGCGCTCTTGTCTATTATGTAACCTATGTGGGATTTGAACCCACATCTTTGTGCAAACGCACATTGCTCTACCAATTGAGCTAATAGGCTAAATTATGATTTTCATGCTAAAATAGAATAACCTAATCGACCTAAAGCATATCGCAACAAAATTCTAAAATCCAATTAGCTCATGATTCACAACCAATCTGACAACGCTATGAACATGAAATTAGCTCCAAATCAACCCAACATCACAACCATATAATCAATTTCAATCAATTTGGATGTTGGCAAAAAAACCCCAAATTCTAAAATATATCGCAATAAAATTCTAAAAGCCAATTAGATCATGATCCATAAACAATTTGACAATGCTATGAACATGAAATTAGCTCCAAATCAACCCAACAACACAACCATATCATCAATTTCAATCAATTTGGCTTTTGGAAAAAAGCCCCAAATTCTAAAGCATATCGCACTATAAAATTCTAAAATCCAATTAGCTAATGATCTATAAACAATTTGACAATGATATGAACATGAAATTAGCTCAAAATCAACCCAACAACACAACCATATCATCAATTTCAATCAATTTGGCTTTTGGAAAAAAGCCCCAAATTCTAAAACATATCGCAACCTAAAATTCTAAAATTCAATTAGCTCATGATCCATAAACAATTTGACAATGATATGAACATGAAATTAGCTCAAAATCAACCCAACAACACAACTATATCATCAATTTCAATCAATTTGGCTTTTATCAAAAAGCCCCAAATTCCGCTCCTAAATCAAACCCTAGGTTTTCAATCTCAACCTAAATCATTCAAACAATCCAAATAACTGTAATAAACAAGTTTAGAGTTAGAAATCATACCAAATTCGAGTGGAAACAAGGAGAAAAATCGGGATTTCGAAGGTATTCCGAGCCAAAAGAACCGATTAGCGCTGTTGGGGAAGATGGCTCGGTGTGGGCTCGGCTGGGCACGAACCAAGGGGGTTCCGGGCTCGGGGGGTGCGCCTGAGGGAGGGGGTTCGAGCTGGTCGGTGCTGGTGGCCGGAGGTGGCTCGTGGGTGGCGTGGGAGGCCGACGAGCGAGGTACGACGTGAGCCTTCGACTGGGCAGTGTGGGCGCGTCTGGGTTCGAACCAAGCCAAGTCAGGGCTCGGGGGGTGCGCCCAGGGGTTGGCTCGAGCACAGCTAGGCGGTGGTGGCCGGAGGTGGCTCGACGTGGGGCTGGAGGTGGCTCGACAGGGTGGGTGCGGGGCAGCGGGAGGCCGGGAGAGAACAGTGCCTGTTTGAGCGCGCGTTATAATTGTTTAAAAAAATAAATTTTACACGTTAAAGAGTTTTTACATTTTAAAGCTTCCCCACCGATAAAACATTAATTTCACAAAAAAAAAAACTGATGAAACATTAAAACAAAAACAAAAAAGATGAAAAATAAAATAAAGGGAGGGAAATAGAGTAAAGGAGGCAAATTGGAGAGCAGGGGCGGGCAGAAACCAAAAAAAAAATCAAATTTCAAATCAAATTATAGCGGGCTGGTTGAAAATGAAATTGGACCCGCGTTTAGGGTTTTCTAAAGCCCAACTCTATTGATCTCTCACTACCGCCTCCCTCTGTTCTTCAACTTTCACTACCGCCCCTCCGTTCTTCCTCTCTCGCCATTCTTCCTATTTTCTTCCTCTATCACTACCGCTTCTCTGCTGTCCTCTCCACAGGTTCCACACTTGTTCTCTATCTCTCTCTATTCTTCGTCTCTCTCTCTCTCGCCATCGATCTGGATCACTCTGTCCCTGCGTGCTATCATGGTGAAGGAGAACAAAAGGGGAAGTTTGAGCCTCGTTCCCGTCCACCGGTTACAGTCACCTTCTCAGATCTGGCATCATCGTCGACTCTCCACCCGTTCACCAGTCACCGTCAACACGGTAATTAACTATCATTTCATTCTTCCTCCGTTCAGATATGAGAACCCGCCCCCACTTCTCTATCTCCCTCCGTTGAGTTTATGAATGATGAATAGATCTAGGGATTTCGTTAAGTTTATTTTGGTTGTAGTGGGGCTTAATTTGATTTGGTTCACTTGTATTAGGTTGTGATTTGGTGAGTTCCTTTTATTTATTCATGATTTTGCTTGTGTATTTTTTCTTTGTAGTTGTACTGGGTATTGATTGATGAGTTTTGTATTTGTTAATTTGCAGGTCGAGGCTCATCGTTTGATTTGGCTTTAGGGGATTGAAGATGAATTGAAGATTAGTATTAAAAAGCTATGTGTATTAGGGGTGTACTGGGTATTGATTGATGAGCTGTGTATTTGTAGATGAGCTGTGTATTTGTAGCTAGTCTCTGTACGCAATTTTGTTATTAGTACAGTATTTGAAAAAACACTTTGTAAAAAATATGATTTATTGTGTAATATATCACATTTTATTTATATATATATGCATATTTTAATTTAATTATTATATATATTTTTATATATGTAGATTTTAATTATAAACTGTCAATCAAAATATTATAAAATAATAGCCACTTCAATCGCAAAAAAAAAATCACTTTATTCAAGCATTCAGGAGACGAACATATTTCGTCGCTTATACTAGTGGGCGGGCTTGGATGGGTATGGAAAGCCCTTTGAGGTCTGACAATGTTTTCAGGCGACGAACATCTTTATTACCGTCGCCTGAATACTCCAGGGATGACAGTCAACGGACGGTGGTTCAGGAGACGGACTTTCGTCGCCTGAATCTTCTAGCGACGAAAACCCCCCTTCAGGCGACGATTTGGATCCGTCGCCTGAGGTGCAATCTGGCATAGTGGCGAGAACGTCGCAATTGATTGCTCCGGCCGGTCGGCGGTTAGGGTTCAGAAGGTCGATTGTGAATTGAGAGGTTACCCTAACAAATAACTTCTAATTCATTCCTATCAAGTCGTTCGTCGGCTGATAAAGATTCACGCCTACCGTTGCGATTTTCCATCTTTCAATTCATTTTTCAGTTATTTTTCTTTTTAGCAAAATTGTGAGATTTGATTTGGTTGGATCATTTATTATTATTTTTATTATAAGGACTTTATTATGATAAAAAAAAAATTTACAAGCTTGTGCTCTACAATTTATAAGCTGATATCAAATGTTTACCTAAAGTCAGTTGGAAGCCTCGTAACAAAAGGTGATACATCGGATAAATTATAGACTCAATATATACTCACGTTGATAAAGAAACAACCCAAAACGGTCAACTATTTTAGACCGATTAGCTTGTGCTCTACAATTTATAAGCTGATATCAAAGGTTATGGCAAGCAAACTCTCCAAAGTCTTCCACAAAAGAAAGATTGATTCAAGACAACATCTTAATCGCTCATGAATTTTTTCACTCGTTTGGAATTTCTAAAGCTAAGGAGGGTTTTATGGCGGTAAAACTAGATATGGAGAAGGATTATGATAGGGTCGAATGGCCCTTTCTTTTTTCTGTCATGACCAAATTTGGCTTTGACCAAAAATTTATTCTCTGGATAAAGGAATGATTTCAAACTATTTCTTATTCAATACTTATAAATGACGAGCCGTCTACACCGTTGATCCACTCTAGAGGATTACACTAGGGTGACCCTCTGTCCCCATTTTTTTTTATCATCCTCACGTCTGAGGTTTTAGCTAGAACTCTGCAAGTACAGGTTGTTGAATCCAAAGACCTTGGGTTTTCAATCGGTCGGGGGTATTAAGGTTCCCTTTCTTGCCTTCGCAGATGATATTATGCTTTTTGGGAAAGCAAAACAATCAACCTGTATACAACTGTCTACTACAATTCATATATTCTGTCAAATTTCAGGACAAAAAGTTAACTTACATAAATCCAGTTTCCAAGTCTCACTCAATACCTTGGCTACGACCATCCAAACAATCGCGACTAATCTGGGCATTTCGCGGTCAAACAACTTGGAAAAGTATCTGGGCTGCCCTATCATTAACGGCCAGGTCAACCGGGATACTTTCGTTGACGTTTTCTAAAAACGAAGCAACATCTAACTAATTGGAAAGCGTCCTCTCTCTTGGCCGAGGGTCGTAAGGTGCCCAACTACTCTCGAGTTGCAGTTTTTGTGGTTGTACCGTTGAGTCTACCTTCCAACTTCTTATGAAATGCCCAACTACTCGCTCATTGTTCTCAAATCTCGAGATTGATCTCCCAACAACTATTTCGGTTGACGCCAGCACCAAGAATAATACTCTTTTGCACTCTATTTTTACCGCATGTGGGTGTTTAAATATGAATAAACTTGCCTTTGCTTGGTGGGCACTATGGATTTTCAGAAACTAGCTGGTTTTCCAACATATCAATACCACAACAGTTCAAGCCATTGCTGCTCTCTATCAGTCTACCCATCTTACTTGATCTGCTACTACAGAAAATGCGTCAAAAATTACTTCTAGGCTGACTGGGGCTACCCCATTGACTCGTACAAGTCACCACAATCTTTGCAGGACAAATCAGAAGCGCCTTAAGACTTGGATAAAGCCGCCTATAGGCTCCTGTAAATTAAATTTCGATGGGTCGTATGGCTATTCAGAGACTGGCTTCTTTGGGTTTGCCATTCGCGTCCACAATGGCATCATTATTTCTTTTGGCGCTGGTCCCTGCGTTAATAGCTCGGCAGTTTTCGCTGAGGCTATGTGCCTTTGTATGGGTGTTGCTAGTGCTAAATCTTTGGATTTACAAAAACTTCTCATTGAAGGAGATTGTTTGGTTATCGTCAAAGCTCTTCTAAGTGACTGGTCTTGTCCCTGAAACATTGAGCTCTTGATGGTGGATACTATGATTGATTTAAATTCTCTATCTTATGTTGCTATTCGTCATATTTTCAGGGACTACGTGTAATGTTGTGGCTAATATGATTGTGCGTCTGACCTACAGTTTCCCTGCCGATGATAGCATGACTGTCGATCCAGAACTTCGTATTCTCGTCCGCTCGGACGCTTTAGGCCGGAAGGAAGCCTGGTCGTTGGCATCCTTCTTAATTTTTATCTTGCTTCCAAAAAATAGACTCAATATATATTAATTTTAGTTTCTTTTATATATATTGTACTTGGGTGATTTGGGAAAAATAGATCTTTTGTTTAAGATAAAAGGTAGTTATAAACATGTATAAAGTTCCTTTATATATACATATATTGGGATGATATTGATAAAATAGGTGAGATAAGTTTATAACTAATGAAGATATAAGGTTGGATAATTTATATTAATAATTATTTTGAATCATCCAATAAGGTGAAGAGGATGATGTTAATAAAATAGGTGAGATCATTAGGCAAACCCAATGTAGAATTATGGCCCATCAATGGCATTTTCATGGCCCATCATGCCCATGTTGATGTATTACGAAAACATTTCCATTGGGCGCATAAGACCATCTACAATAGTTTTGGTTAAAATGTCAATATTTGTCCAAGATGTGTAAAAATGCACATCACTTTTTAGTAATTTGGTCCATTGGTGAAATATCTTGCTTTTTGTAAAAAGTTTATACACATGGAGATAGTGTGCTCAAATTTGCACATCACGTGCTCAAATGTGTATATCTGCACACACCTAAAACAACAATGGAATTCAAAAGTGTCTAAGAAATACACATTTGCACACCTCCAGTGTGGATGGGCTAAATATCGATCGACCAGCATGAATAATTTGCAATTCGAAAAAGATCTCCTGCAAATCCCAACTCAATTGCTCAGATTCATTGAAGCTTTGGAAGATCTCTATCTGATTCAGAATTTAGCTTTTGGTTATCTTTGATTAATTGATTCTTCGAAAAAGGAGACAAATTTTGCTAGCTTATGGTTTTGAATTCATCTTTTATCACTGCATGAAGCGGGGAGAATTAATTAGATCTCATTTAAAAAAATGTAATAGTAAACGATAAATTTTAATTTATATGTTTACCATATAATAATTTAGATTTATTGCATTTATTATTATTATTAATAAATACAATAAATCTAAATTATATTTTTCTAAAAAAGATTTTCTTTCTTCCAAATTTTAATTTTCAAAACAAACTAAATCGTAACTTTTGTCGAACTTATTCTTTTTTCATCGATAAAAAAGAAATCTTTTTAAAAAAAAAATGAACCATAACATATTTACTATTAACGAACCTCCTTAGTTTTAAAAGTCGAAATCTATCTTTTTATATAATCTTTTTTATATATACAATTTAATAAGTTTTTCAATTAGATAGTGCATGCATATTTTTTATGAATTTCAAAATAAAAATAGATAAGAATTCTAATTCTAATTAGATATTACGTTTACATAGCTTTTTCTTATATAATGTTTAACCTTTTTTATATGATATTGTATATCTATCTGATTATATGAGATAAGAATTCTAATTCTAATTAGAATTCTAATTCTATCTGTTTATATGAGATAAGAAGACGGCTATATATTTACACACTCGTATACGACGTTCATCAATTCAAATTTGAAAACCTGATTTGCTTGCTTGCACCGGCGTCGACGATCGATCGATCAATCCCGTAAACGACGTCGTTTCAAATGTCTACGACTACAAATTCATCCACGGCCACGAGCAAGGATGATTGTTGGTCAACCTGCATAGTCACAATCTGTTTAATCGGATTAGCAGCCCCGTTTATCTTTTTCATAGTGTTGGGGATACAATCTCAGCAGTCCAGCCCCGTCAAGTATCTGACCGTCGCCGTCGAGTCAACGGCGGTCAGATACTACAACGTCACCCCCGACGGCCTCGTCGACAGCATCATCGGAGTCGGCATCCGGGCCGGCAACCCGGACCCCCAATCGCCCCCCTCAACCTGACAAGCCTCAAATTGTTGCTGAAGAAGGACAACAGGACGATCGGCGGCGGCGACCTGCCCACGTTTTTAACCTGACCGCGGGCAGCGAGGAGCTGATCCGCGGGGAGGCGTTTGGCCTGGTGCCCGTGCCCGAACGCAGTGTTAGAGATGTGAATGTGACCAAAAGTGTCCCACATCGGAAAGTTGAACATATCAAGCCCTAGTATATGAGTCGGTGGGCTACTCCTTCTATTGCCAATTGGTTTTAGAATGGAACCTCACTCGGCTTGTGTGCTAGGCTACTAGCGCATGTGCGCCCGTGCACACGACCCCCAGTCATCGGTCCGAGTCGGACTTTGACACGCAGCGGCGGATGGACTTTCCCCGATGTCGAGCTTGCTGAGGCGGTTAGGGCTGACTTGGCGGCCGGAGAGGGGATGGTCGATGTCGAATTGAACGGGTATTTGGGGGGAACTATGGATTGAAGCGACCTGCGAGGATGTCGTAATTGATTGCTCCGGCCGGTCGGCGGAGGATAGGGCTCAGAAGGTCGATTGTCAATTGGAAGGTTACCCTCACCACTAATTCATTCCTATCAAGTCGTCGGCTGATAAATATTCACGCCGGTGCTATGATTTCAGATTTTCCATCGATCTTTCAATTTAGTTTTCAATTATTTTTCTTTTTAGCAAAATTGTGAGATTTTATTTGGTTGGATTTAGTCGAATTGTAAGGTCGTTTGGGGAACAAGTATATAATTACTGGATTAATTTTTAGTTATGAATTACTTTTTTTTTTATCTCGATGAGTTATCAATTACTAATAATATTATATAGTTATTATCTTAAAGGTTATTAACCTATCAATTTTGTTAATATCATATTAAAAACTACATCAGTAACCTATTAATTTTTTAATTTAAATAAATTTGATATTAATACCCGTTTAATCAACTAAATTGATAATTTTCTTCAATACTTCTTAATTGGTACATAATTAAGATATAGTTAAAAGAAATTATTATAACATATACATATATATTTATTAAAAAAAATTGAATTAAAAAATAATTATTAATACCCATTACTCTTGTAATTATATATACGATTTTAAAATAAATCAAAGGTTAAATCTTATATAATAAAATTGATTATTTAATTTTTATAAGTATAAACGAATTGATTATTTAATAAAATTGATTAAGTGGAGACATGTCTCATCATAGCTGAAAGAATCAAAGCCAAAGGTTTGTTTGATTTAGTAGTTTTGTTATTATATATATTGTTAAATCTTGTAAAAATATATTTATATCTAACGAAATTGGATAAAGTGTTATCTTAAACATATACTATATTACTATATTGATCTTTAATATCTTCTAAAAAATATATCCATATCTAATGAAATTGGATCAATTTTTATCTTATGTATATATAGATATATTGATTAAATAGAGTTAGAATAAAATTTTATCTTATACATATATTGATTATTTCAAAAAATTATGATTGGTTCATACGACTAGGATTAAGGAGAAAGTGACATGTGTCTCTGCCGACTTCTCTTTTATTATATATATAATAATAAAATAATATATAGATGCTACTTCTGCTTTATGTAAGATCCTTTATTTGAGCCCTGAAACGATCTCGGGCATCCGAAATCGTTTCAGGGCTCAAATTCAGACTTTTATGTTTTCCGTCCATTTCAGCAATTTCCGTTATTTTATTTTAATTAATTCGCAATTAGGGTTTATTTCCGTCTTTCATATTTAATAAGTTGTAGCCCTGGAAAGGACATTATTCAATTATCTAATTTCAATTATTTAGAGAAATCCTTTCTCTTCCTGGTGGATTCCAGTTTACCGGTTCTAGGGTTTCGTCGCTTGCGAAACCTCCATTGCAAATCTCGTGCTTGCGAGGTTTAGGCTTCCGTTCTGCGTCAATTTGTTACTGAAATTTTTCATATAGTTTAACAATCATCTGTTTGTTCATAGTTATCCATGGCAATTTTAGCTGGCAGGATTTATCAATTCAGTTTTGATTTTCCATCTTTCAATTATTTTTCTTTTTAGCAAAATTATGAAATTTGATTTTATTGGATCAGATTTATATTCTGCGTGTGGTTTTTAAATAATTTTTATATATAATAACGTTTAATTAACAATAATATATTAAAATAAATACTCCATTAATTCGTTTCAAAATAAATGTCGTTTGCATTTTATTTAGTTTCTCTCAAAATATAAATCAAATTCACATTTATAAGGTAATTTAAAAGATAAATGTTTTGAAAAAATATTTTAATATTGTTTTTATTAAATATATACTCTCTGTTAATTAAAACATGTCGTTTACTATTCATGCACGATTTTTTAGAATGATAAAAACTATACTCCCTCTGTCTCAAAATTTAAGTCGTTTTAGGATTTTGCATAAGTTTTAATAAAACACTCATCCATCAATCAACATCATCATTCCACTAACTTTCCCATAAATTTTATTAGTATTTTTTAACACCCACTACATTTTTTATCCAATCAAAATCTTTTAAAAAGTCAATAACACACAAATCGATACAAATCATTACTATCCTCTACCTAGAAAACCTAAAACGACCTAAATTTTGATACAAGATTTAACGCCTAAAACGACATGAATTTTGAGACGGAGGGAGTATAAAATATTAACTTTTTTTAAATTTTGTTTTTATAAATTCAAAATTAATTGTAATAAGTATGAAATTGTTTAAAAATATTATTAAAAAATTCAATATTTTATATAGTTTTTAACACCTAAGAAATTGTGCGTGACAACCATAGTTATTGGTCGTTGCGACCACACCAATAACTATGGTTGTCAATTATGCGCTACTCCCTCCGTCTAAAAATACATGTCTTTTTAGGACGTAACACGGGATTTAAGAAGTATTTTAAGTGTAATAATTAGATGTAAAAAGTAGGTTGAGTGTAATGATTAGACTTGTATTTGTTTTTTTTTTTTTAATTTGTGAGGGGAGAGTATGGGTGATGTAAAATTAGAGTAATGATTAGAGATAAAATTAGGTTATGTGTAATGATTAAATCTAAAAGGACATGTATTATTGACAAAATTTTATGAACTAAAAAGACATGTATTTTGAGACAGATGGATAAAAAATAATTTTAGCCTGCACTTAACGGAATTCGTAATGACATGTTTTTCTATGAGGGATGTAGCTTGAAGTTAAGAAAATACAATTCCCATTTTTATGATCCGGCCCATCAAGCCCAATAGAGAATTACGGCCCATCATGCGCATGTTGATGTTTAACGAAAACTTTTCCATTGTGCGCCCAAGACCATCACACAATTTTGGTAAAAATGCATATCATTTTTTAGTAATTTACTTCATTAGTAAAATATGTATTTTTTATCCATCATTTAAATACAGTTCATTTAAAATAAAAAAGGAAAATAAATCATAAACAAATAAACCAATGAAATTGTCTTATTTTTTTTTAAAAAAGTTTATACACACATGGAGGTAGTGTGCTCAAATTTGCGCTTCACATACTCAAATGTTTACATTTGTACACCCGAAGCTCAAAAGTGTCTAAGAAATACGTATTTACACACCTCTATTGTGGATGGTCAAAATATCCCAAAATTGACTGGCATGAATAACTTGCAATTCGAAAACGATCTCCTCCGAATCCCAACTCGATAGCTTAGATCCGTTGAAGCTTTAGGAACATCTCTATCTGCGATTCTGCATTCAGAATTTAGCTTTTGGTTAACTTTGATTCTTCAGAATAGAAGGAGACAAATTTTGCCGGCTTAGGGTTTTGAATTCATCATTTATCGATGCATAAAGCGGGGAGAATTAATTAGATCTCATTCTGGAAAAAAAATGTGCATAAATATCAAACGGTAAATTTTAATTTATGTTTATCATATAATAATAATTAATAAATGCAATAAATCTAAATTATATTTTTTCTAGAAAAAGTTTTATTTCTTCCAACTTTTAATTTTTTTTTTTTTTTTTGCTTAAAATGTGGGATATAGCCCCTTTTATTGAGATATATAAGATACTTGGCCTCCTAAAGGAGGTATAACAGAACATAGGGAAGCAATACTACTAGGTAAGGAAGACAATTCCACAAAAGCATCAGTAAGGGTGAGAGACCAGTTTGCGAAAGCGTCCGCCGCCCTGTTAGCATGACGTCGAACGATACCAAAGGTCACCTCCCAGCCTGGTTCTCTAGCCAAGGACCTGCATCGATTGATCAGATGAAACTCTGGGGAAGGTGGCACGCTATCCGCCAAGATCAAAGCCTTCAAGTTTGCCGAATCCGTTTCTACAATGAGCCGAGCCACACCGAGTCTCCTAGCTACCTCCATGCCATGAACTGCTGCCCAGGCCTTTGCCGACTGCGCACGGCAATGCCCACACCTAAATGCGAAAGCATGACTAACAACACCAGTTTCATCCCGGAACAGGCCCCCGCCACCGGCCAGCCCCGGATTCCCCTTCGACACACCATCAATGTTCAATTTGGTCCAGCCAGTCGGCGGCGGGAACCAGCAGGGCTGCTGCGTTGCATTTGAGACAATTGAGGAGCTTTCCGGGGCATGGATTGTCACGTCGTTGCCTTGCGAGAGATCTCCGCAAAGATGTGCGTTTGGGTCACCACTATTGTCGTTACCCCTCTGAGGAGATCTTTACCTTCAAACACAAGAGCATTCATGCACTTCCAAACATGCCAAAGCATGTATGCGAACGTCGAGCTCCATTGATCCTCCTTCCTCACATTAACAAAAATCCAGGTGCTCAAATCAGTTTCAGAATAGAAGGTCGGGTCGAAGAAGTTACCCGTCAGCCTCCGCCAAGCCTCCCTAACAACCGAGCAATCCCTGAGCAGATGCAGGGTGGATTCCCCAGCGCCGCAGCGAGGACAGCCATCAAATTGCGACAGATGACGCTTCATACAAATCTTATTGCTCATGATGTTGTTGTCCGCTGCGAGATATACAAAGGCTCTAACACGTTGTTGAGTGGGAATTCGCCAGAGATGTCACCATCCGTCAAGTCGTGGCCTCTCGCTTCCACTCAGTAGGAGAGCTCGTGCGGATTTTGTGGTGAAGTCACCCGAGCTCGAGTGTGCCCAATAGAACCTGTCCATCGTCTCGACATCAGAACTGACAAAGACAGCCTCAAGCTTGAGGAGAGTGGAGGCCGTCAAGAGATTTGAAAGGGTCTGCCAATCCCAATTTCCACCAGCCCATAGCTCCCCTATAGTCTCTCCAAGGCGCTCCTCTGGAACTGGGTGCGTCGCCATATCCATCAGACATCTATCCTCCAGCCAAGCATGCATCCAAAACAGTGTTGATGTCCCATTGCCAATGGCGACCCGAAGCCCTGGCACCAGCAACTTCGCACCATGGTTGATGGCTCTCCAATTGCGAGAGGCAGCTCTACCCACCCCGAACATATCAATGTCAAGCCTACCCTGGCCATACTTCTCCCGAATTATCCGGCTCCAGAGGGATTCCGGTTGATTTATCAGACGCCAACATAGCTTTGCGAGCACGGCTTGGTTTATATCTCTCATTGCCCTTATGCCCAAACCCCCATTCTCCACCGGCTGCTTCAGGACTTCCCAGGACAACAGGTGGATCTTCCGGTTCTCCGGGCTACTTCCCCAAATGAATCCCCTTACGAGCTTGTCAATCTCGTCGCAGATGGCTCTCGGGATGTACGTGGACTGCATTACGTAGATGGGTAAGCTGGTGAGCACTGTCTTGGCAAGGGTGATCCTCCCTGGGAACGAGAGCGTTTTGGCTTGCCACCCTCTCAACCTGGACACCACCTTGTCAACCAAGAATATATCGGTACCGATTGCTTGTCTTGCGCCCACACGCCATAGGCACCCCAAGATAGTTCTCGACATCAGAGGACTCATGGATACCCATCTCCTCGAATATCCTCTGCTTTAAGGAGTCCTGGACGTCCCAACTAAAAACCACTGAGCTTTTAGAGTAGTTCACCTTCTCCCCCGATCGATTGCAGTAGCTTTCTAGCACCCTTTTCATTAATCTGCCCCGCTCGACCGATGCTTCACCCATTAGAATCAAGTCATCGGCAAAAAATAAGTGTGAAAGGCTAATTCCACCAACAACCACGGGACGCCAATTCTCCTGGGCTACTTCGTGGCTAATTAAATGTGAAAGTAACTCCGTGCACAACACAAACAAGTAGGGCGAAATCGGATCGCCTTGGCGAATTCCTCTCTACGGGATAAACTGCCCCGCCTTCCCACCGTTCCAAAGGACTCTCGTCTTCCCTGTCGTCTGGCTCTTCATAATAACATCCACCAATTTGTTTGGAATCTGCGCAACAACTAAGGCCTCTTTGAGAAAATCCCATCGCACTCGATTGTATGCCTTCTCTAAATCAATCTTAACCATCATCCAACCCTTCCGGCTCCCCCTCAAACCCATCGAATGAAGAACTTCATGAACGATCACCACGTTGTCGATGATCTGTCTGCCGGGAATGAAGCTTGCCTGCATCGGTGAAATAAGAGTAGCCAACACGGGTTTAAGCCTCTGTACCATCATCTTGGAAGCAATTTTAAATATGACAATGTGACATTGAGCAACGAGATGGGTCGGAGCTGCTCCGGCTTCTCAGGAGTCTGCACCTTAAGAATGAGGACAAGGAGCGCATCAGTGCTGTCCTCTGGAAAACGGCCCTGGTTCACCATGGCCAACACCGAGTCCGTGACCTGATCCCCAACCCTCATCCATTCATGTTGGTAGAAGAGAGCCAGGAACCCATCGGGACCGGGTGCTTTGTATGGCCCCATAGAACGCAGCGCCTCCTTAACTTCAACTGCACTAAACTCAGCCCCCAAGCATTGGAACTGCACATCCGACAGCACAGGAAATCTGAATTCCGAGGAAGTTGGAGGCGAGAGGTCCACACAACGAGGCTCCTCCGTGTAAAGCTCTGTGAAGAACTCCGACACCATCAAACCGATTTCGTTACTGTCCTCCACCCAAGATCCGTCAACCATCTTCATAGCAGAAACATGATTAGCAGCCCTCTGCACTTTGGTCGCAACATGATAATACCGCGTACTACGGTCGCCCTCTAGAAGGAAGTTGGCTCTCGATTTCTGAAACCATTGCAGTTGCTCTTGCTGAAGCACCAACTCGAGTTCCCTGGTCACTTCTTTTTCCAGATTCAAGTAGTGCCAAGAGATCCTGGATGCCAACTTCCGTTTAATTCCTTCTAGTCGAGCCCACAGATTTCTCTTCCTCTTAAACAAATTTCCAAAGACCTCCATGTTCCACACTTTCAGCTTGGTGAAGAGGTCCTTTAAAGCCCCGCAAGCGTCCAGCTCCCTTCTCCAGTTTTCCTTCACATGTTTGGAGAAGTCTTCGTGAAGCAGCCAACTGGCTTGGAATCGGAATGGGTGCTGGCGGTGATTACTAGACTGTCTAGCATCATCCAGGCAAACGAGGAGAGGCAAGTGATCAGAATGTGGGGCTGACAGGTGATGAATTTGAAAATTAGGAAACCGGTCCTGCCAATCCACATTACAAAGACCCCTGTCCAATCTAGCCATCACTTTGCTCTCCGGATCTCTCCCTCTCCACCAAGTATACGGAATACCCGTGAAGCCAACATCAATCAATTGCAGATTATCCACTTCTTGTCTGAAGGTCTGCGAAGCCCGACTAAAGCTCACAGAAGAACGAGTTCGTTCCTGCTCGTCGAAGGTGGCATTGAAGTCGCCAGCCAGAAGCCAAGGGCTGGTGTTCCGGGCTGCAAATTCTTCCAATGAGCGCCAGAGGCTAATGCGGATCAAGATGGGCTTCTGTGGGTCAAACAATGATCTTGATCCAGGCGAGCTCTCAAGACCAATTCAAGGGTCATTGATGGCAAAGAATGTCGTCCTCAAGAGGAAGAAGAAGGCACCACCATGGATTAAAGAAAATATATTATTTAATTATTATTATTATTATTATTTTCAGTTATTTCCATATTTAGTAACTCCTATGTTAGTTGGAGCTATTCATGGATCTCTTATTTTTAGTAATACTTAGTTAGGTGAATAAAAGGGAAAAGGAAAGTTTATCTCTTTTAGATATTTTCCTTGTCCACTAAGTAGGAATATTTATCTAGGATTTATTTATTAGTATTATTAGGATTTAATATTTATTTATCTAAGCCAAAACTCTATCTTTTGCAAAGAGAGAATTGGCATGCTTTGTTATTTAAACACTTTTCTACATTCAATAAAATTAGATTGGAAATATAATTGAGGAACCCTTTTAAGGATTAAAAGGTTCCCTCGATTCCCAATCCAAAAGCCTTCGCAATCAATTTATGTTCTTGCTTATCCGATAACAAATCAAGATCTAAACACAATCCCAAACCACACACAAAGGAGAAACCCATCCTGAAAAACCGTTGCTGGATCAGAGAAGCTGTCGCTGAGTCTGCCCAGAACCGTCGCCACTGTCCGGGCCGCCCCGCGGCTTCCTTGGCCGCCCCGCGGCCATCCCAGCGCCGTCGCTGCTGCATTGCTTCTGTCGCTGTTTCTTTGTTGGTTTTTACTTAGTTTTAATTACTTGTTCTTCTTTCCTCTTAGAATAGTTCGAACCCTTTTATTGTAACTACTTGTAAACATCAAGGATATCAAGAATATTGCAAGATCGGGCCATCAACAGTTTGGGGTTCTTAATCCTGAACCCACAGGCGAAGGATCGGGGATTCCAAACGTATCAGAGGCCATCCCTGGATACCAGTCTCGGGGCAGCATAAATTGCCGAAAGGATCCATGGCACCTCTCCCCTTCTGGTAATCGTCACCGTAATGTGCTGTGGATGAGTGACCAACGTGCTCACCTCCACCACATTGGACCTCCAAAGCAACCAAATACCACCCGAGAACCCTTCAGCATCAACCCAGCGCCATTCATCAAGCCAATACGCTCGCAAACGCGATCCGCCTGCTCCCCACTGATTCTAGGTTCCACCAGCGCAAGAACGCTTGGGTTATGTACTCTGATTAGCTCACGGAGAGCATTCAGAAAATTGTCACTTCCTGCTCCACAGGTATTCCAAACAAGGATGCTAAGGCCGTTTAACATATTAACACAATGGTTAAAGAGGAACCATCTATGGTCGTCGAACCGAGGTCCCAGTACTTCACTGAGATCCAGTGCGTTCGCTATCTCTTGTGGAAGCATTACCCGACACAGGAGTAGTCTGGCTTCTGAAATCACCGGTAGGAACTCCGCAATCATTCTGTTGGCGATTCTCGGAACTTGAGCCAATATTGGGCCCCTCCGACGGCTTAAGAGGAGGAAGCTTCTCCGAGTATGCACCCGAATTGTTTCCGCTGTTATACTCATGGGAAAGAGCCCCTGCAGCCGCTTGTTTAGTAAAGTTGTTCTTTGATTGAGTTCCAGGCTTCCTGTTCGAAGCAAAGGAGGGGCCTTTAAAGTGACCGCTTTGGCTCCCTTGGTGAACTTCTGATGCGATTTTGGTTGATGAGTGATTGTCGGGGTTTGGGGTCATGGGTGGGGCATTGTTTTTAGCATTGGGTTGTTTGGTGGTGGGCGTTTTTGGGGGCTTCGATGGGGATGATTTAGGAGGGCTCTGGTTCACCACATTAATGGATGATTCTATGAGAATCGGGGATTCTTTGGAAATCTTTTTTGAAGAGTCTTCAGGGGTGGGCCCGTTGTAACTGACCTCCGAGTCGGGCCTACTTTCATCGCCACCCGAGATTCCGGGATTTGTTCCATCCCCAGAAAGATTTTCCTTATCCCGGACTTCCATATCTTTCACACTTTCCATTTCAATTCCCAGAATATCGTAACGAGAACCAATCTCCACCGAGAATCCCGCCTGATTTGGCTGTGGGGATCCTCCCGCAATATTCTCCAATGATTGACCCGAAGGCGGCGCCACGACATCGGCAACAGCTCCCCCTGTTACTTCTGGTGCTTTTCCGGTTGCCTGGTCGGGAGACTTTGCCGCTTCACTCATCGGAACATACACCCTTTTCCGATTGTTCCTCTTGATCTGCATCCAGTCCCCATGAACCTGATTCTCTAGCATTGCTTGTTTCTCAGCAGCAGCATTCGCATTCTCCGAGTGGCCCAATGGGGATGGATTCCTTTCTGTTTCACAGGCATCGGTGGAATGACCTATCCTGCCGCATTTGAAACATAACATTCGAATACCTTCGTACTGGATCGGCCAGATTTTCCCATCCAATTTGAACTTCGACAGGAGAGGTTTACTCAGATCGACTTCCACACTAAGTCTGGCATACCTCCTACGGTCGGTCGATGCCGTTGTATTGTCCACTCTCCTAACCTTCCCTATCTTACTTCCAATCCGGTGAAGCAGCCTAGAGTCAAAATATTCAATGTGAAGGTTTGGAATTCGAACCCAGACTGTCAGTGTCTTGATAACTTCGACTTCAGCATCAAATCTTGGCACCCACTCCCTTATCGCCAGATAATTATCTCCAATCATCCAGGGACCTTCCATAACAACGTGGTCGTAGTCGGCGTGGTTCGAGAACCGCGCTATGTAGTAGTCATTCCCAAGATCCACCAGGGAGAAAGGAGAGCGGAGCCCCCACTTGTGTGAAAGCCTGCGTGCAATTGCATATAACCAGGACCCTTGTCAAATAGCTTGATGATCAGTGTGTCCTCCCAAGGCTTCCTCAGGGCCAGTTTCTCTGCACGGTTGAGCACAACAGTGGGGCATTGGGGATCCTCCTCTTCTGGTAGGATATCGTCATCAGTTGCGTATCTGTCACCATTCGCCTCCTCTCCATAGACCGGGTTGTTGTGTGACTTACTGAATCCCGTTCCTGTATTCCCTACTAGCGTCTCCTTGTAGTTAGCCTTTGGAGGAGTTTGATTGTTCCGGCCTTCCCTAATGTCCGGGAATTGTTCTCAGAATTGCTCCCGTGCTTGGACCACCGCATCATTCTCTGACATACCGAACACTATCCTCTCCCGGGACTGCTCAATTGCGTGATTACTAGCATCGTCCGGTGGCTCATCGGAGTGAGGAAAGGAACGCCGTACAGGGCTTCTCGACCGCTCTCTTTCGCTCTCATTCATCGCCGTACACTCCAACTTTTAATTTCTTAAACAAACTAAATCGTAACTTTTGTCGGACTTATTATTTTTTCATTTATTAAAAAAATATTTTTTTCTTTATTATTTTTAAATTGAACCATACCATTTTTACTATTAAGGAACATCCTTAGTTTTAAAAGTCAAAATCTATCTACTTAATCTTTTTATATAATCTTTTATACATATAACAATTAAATACGTTTTTCAATTATATAGTGTATCTTTTTATGAATTTCAAAATAAAAATAGATAAGAATTCTAATTAGATATTACGTTTACATATATTTTTCTTATATAATATTTAATCTTTTTTATATGAGATAAGATAAAACTAACCGTTCTATTTATCTTTTTAGATCCTTTCCAGTTCAAGTGGACTTAGCCGACTCTACATCTGGATCGGGTTACTGTAGGTCCATTACTTCGATCCCCGAGGCACGGGATGTAGCTCCATAACCACTACACCAACTTGTGATTGATACCGTTCTATTTATTTAATTCAATCTAAATTGCAATTATCAAATACTAACTAATTTTATTAGTATGATTTTTTTTTGGAAGAAAATTATAAGAGGATCGTCTACAAGTGCCACGTAAGCCGCAATGCCGATGCATTAGTATAAAGTTAGTTAGATAGAAGATAATTAATTTGATAAATTGTTTTTATTTAATTTGAAAATAATATTTTGTATAAAAAAAAACGTATTGTATAAAGTGCTTCTTATATTTAAGAAAACAATTATCCCGAGAAAAAAGTGTGACGGATTAGTTTTAAAAAAAAAATACAGTGTTTTTATTTTATTTTTAATTTAGGGCGAGAGTAGATAGAAGACGGCTATTTAAACACACACGACGTACATCCAATTGCAATCTGCTAACCTGATCGCTTCCACCGGCGTCGATCGATCGATCAATCCCGTAAACGACGTCGTTTCAAATGTCTACGACTACTAAACCATCCACGACCACCAGCAAGGACGATAATTGTTGCTCAAAGATCTTTGTCATTTGCTTCACATTAGCAGCCGTGCCTTTCGTGATCTACCTGTTAAACTCTGAGCGGCCCGTCCACGTCAAGTATCTGACCGTCGCCGTGGAGTCAACGGCGGTCAGATACTACAACGTCACCCCCGACGGCCGCGTCGACAGCATCATCGGAGTCGGCATCCGGGCCGGCAACCCGGACCCCCACGCGCCCCCCCTCAACCTGACAAGCCTCGTATTGTTTGTGAAGAAGGGCAAGGACAGCATTGCCGACGGCGTCCTGCCCGACGTCTTCAACCTGCCCGCGGGCAGCGAGGAGCTGGTCCACGGGGAGGCTTTTGGCCTGGTGCCCGTGCCCCTCGGTCGCTACGGAGTGACGCCCCTCGATGCCGAGGTTGTTGAGGAGATTAGGGCTGACTTGGCGGCCGGAGAGGGGATCGTCAAAGTCGAATTGAACGGGCGTTTGGGGGAACTATGGACGGTTGTGACCTGCGAGAACGTCGTAATTGATTGCTCCGGCCGATCGGCGGATAGGGCTCAGAAGGTCGATTGTCAATTGAAAGGTTACCGTTACCCTCACTAGTAATTAATTCCTATCAAGTCGTTGTGAATCTTTCAATTGATCAGTTTTCAATAATTTTTGTGTAGCAAAATTGTGAGATTTGATTTGGTTGGATCATTTTGTGGAAATAGAATCCAGCAGTTCTTGTTCGATTACTATGAGTTAGACGGTTAATTTTTCGCGTTTTACACGGTGCGGTTGCAGGTTTTTTTTTTTTTAATAATTAACCAATACAGATTACCGTGTAAGCGGGTCTGGCGTGAAATGTTAGGATTTGAAAGAACCGGCAATGGGTAAGTCAAATCGGGTGGTGGTGCCACCAGAGAAGCTCCGACGAGCCTTGGATCAGGAAAAGGAAGAATGAGACGCCAAATTAGATGTGCAGCAGTGATGGCCGACGACGATGATGGTAGACCGGAACTAGGGAGAAGAGGATGGATCCGACGGAATTGAGGATAACGCCGGCGAGGTTTAGGGTTCATCGAGGATAGCACCGGCGAGGTTTATGGTTCATCGGTGGTGAATGAACGACGAAAAGATAGGAGGATGGGTAGTGAAAGGAATCGGGGTTGAGAACAGTGGTGAGCCGGTGTGCCTCAATCCCAGTTGGTCGGAGATGGTGGCCGGCAGAAGGAGGAGACGGGGACTACAAGCAGGAGAGCGAGAAGGGGAGAGAGGGAGAAGCGCGCACTCGGATTACGCGGCTGCGGTTGCTTTCCATGCAATTTGCGATAAATAGACCGTACAAATAGCAATTCCGAAATTGATGTTTTAGAAGAAAAATGGGCGCTAATTGTTAATTAAAAAAAAGAATGAGGCTACATACAAATGATGAAATGACTATTGACAAGATAAAACCCACTAAATTGTCTAATAAGTGCTTTTTTATTTGGGAACCCTGATCTCCAAAGTTCAATCAGCCGCTTCTTCTCCAACACCTCCCCCATGAACAACCTTCAAACCTTCTCCGGCACTGACAATCAAGGAGCCATATTGTGCGCCTTTGCTTTTGGTATCTGAATACAGAGTCAACATTTGCATAAACAACAATCAAATTTCAAATAGATACCGTTTTACGAGTCCATGTCGTAGAGGGAGAGGGCGCTAAGCTTAGAGGCGACAGAGGGGGCGACAGGGTCGGGGCGGCGGCAGCGGAGGGGGTCGACGGGCTCGGGGCGGAAGCAGAGGGAGTTGGGGCGGAGGAGTTGCCGTCTCTAGAGGCGGTGATCGAAAACCCTAATTTGACGCCAACCATGGATGCTCCTCTACAACTTTCCATATTCATTCCTGATTTTGTTCTTTAATTATCACCATTATTAAATGTTAGCGAAGTGTTAGGGCTCTAGATTTTATAATCTATTGCAATTTGTGGCTTCTATCGGATTTCTTCATTCTCCCTCCTCAATTTGACTTCGCCTCCGGCCTTTCTGTATGAGAGAGAGTTTAATCATGGAGAAATTGCTGATTTGTATGGTGCAAATGTAGCATGTAGTGGTTGCCGGCGGTGTTAATCATGGTGAAATTGTGGGTGCCTGGGTGCAAGATATTTGTTAAACCGTCGAAACTTGCTCTGGATTCCCAATTCATTTCTAGAATAAAAAGGACCAATGAGCTATCTTGTTAAATCTTGTCAATAGCCCTTATGTTAAAAAAAAATATTATGAGAACACGAGATACCTTTTTTTTTACAGTAGGCAAGAAGTAGATCGACTAAGCGATCTTGAAACCATTAAAAGATGGCACCAGTAAAAAAAAAAATTTGCTTAATCCTAAAATTACAATAAGATAAATTTAAATTTTAAAAAAACATCAAATTTATTGATCACTGGTTTGCTTTTCAGTCGAGGAAAAGTTGACGTTGGGTATAGTTGGCGTAGTTTGGAAGCGGTGATGGTTGCAGATCTGATTTCGGGTACGTTGCCTAACAAAGCACCTGGTAGATTGAGCGGGAACGCCTTGATTTAGTCGTTGTCGACGTCAAGGACAAAGAAGACCTAGGGACTTTCATGCAATTCTGGGCTGACGGTTTAGTTTGGTAGAAAATTTTCTAGAGATTTGTTATACATCTGGGAGGGGTGGGTTTTGTTTTTGATTTGGGTTTTGGTTGTTACAAGTTTGAGTAGCAGATCTAGGGTTGCATGCGGGAGGGGAGGCCGGAGGGGTAGGAGATTAGAACAACGCTAGGAAATCCACCCGACGACCGCCAGAGGGTCGGCAACGAAAAGTTGGGGTTAAAGGAGAGAGCTAGTCGACGAAGGTAGGCGACATCAACCAACACGCGGTAGTGGATGAGAGGGTCGGCAGCGAAGGGATGGGCAGCCGACGTCGGCCAGGAGGCTGAGGGAGGGCACCAATCCAGTGAAGCATGAACCCACCATGGCTAGACCCGGAGAGCGAAGGCCATACCGGGTGTCGTCAATGGGGTGAGGAACCAGGTCACCAAGGTGCCCACCGATGAAGGACATCGGAGGAGGCCCGACAGGGCGGCGGAGATTTGCAAAAGTAAACGACAGTTAAAGAAAAAGGGTTGGGTATATAATTTGTGGTTTGTGTTGGGAGGTGGTGGCGGAGGAGTTGGGGTTGTGTGTCGAGGCTAGCCGGGAAGCCAGCCGAAGGTGGAGGTGGTTGGCTCAAATGGTGGTGGAGGCGGCGGCTAGTTTTTTTTTATGATGCTAGTCTTATTGTCCGGTACTTCCACGGTCCATTAATAAAATATATTTTACTATTTTTTTTTTTAAAATTAAGTTGTGAATATTAAAGTAGTTTGATCGGAATTTTTTTTATAGAACCTTTCAAATAAGTATAAATTAATTTAAGATTAAATTTAGCAAAACTCAATCAATTTATAATTTGTACATATTTTATAGGTAAACTTGCCCGCGTGTTTCGCGGTATTTTTTTATAAATTTTATTTATATATATTTTTTTTATTAATTTAAATAAACTAATAAATTAATTTTTATAATAATTTTAATTTATTTATACATAAATTAACCGCGAAACTCGCGGTTAAGGAAGGGTCCATTGACCTTTTAAGGCAAGCTATTCCGTGGGAGAATCCGATCAATCTGGGATAGGACTCGGTGCACCGTGAAGGGAGGAATATTCCGGCCATGGATGCGCGCCTTGTTGTCATCGGCGTCGGCGTCGCTTATGGAGACGCAGTAGAGGCCGTCCCGGCCGTGGAAAAAGGCCGTACGGGAGATATCTTTGTAGAGGGTGCAAAAATTGGGATCACTGATGAGATTCTTTCATTGCTTTGACAGGAGTTTACATTGCATGACCGATCGGAGGGGGAGTCGGTGGATAATCTCTGTGATTATTTCTTGAGGAAGATGAAGAGGGGCCATGCTTGAGATTTTAGAGATCGCAAAAACCCTAAATTTTAATTCATGATTTGGGATCGCAAGGGATGTATGTGTGCTAAAAAGCTAAGTTTTATATTATGCTTGGAGTATAAGGAGCTTACTTCTATTTCAATCTATATATTATCTATTATACTCCCTCCGTTAATTAAAACATACGTTTTACTATTCATGCACGTACTTTTAGGTTAACTACTACGTTTTAAAAAAGATTCATAAGCGGAGTTAACTGCTGTTAAAACCTAACCCGACCCGATTGACCCGACTCGAACACTCGAAAAATATGATCAATAAAGATATTCTGATCATGTTGCTGGTACATAGAATGACAAACTTATCTTCATTTAGCATGATCTCCTTTAGTTCCATCTCCAACCAAAAGACAATGGCCTCCTATCTCCTCTGGAACTAACTAACCGTCCATTTTCCAAGACAGTAAATATGTCAGCAAAACAATGTATAATTGATCTAAATTCAAAAAACCCATGAGGACCCAAATATCCAAACCCCAAAACAGTAAAACCCGAAATTGAGAAGGGAGTTGAACTCAATTAGATGTCACAAATTATCATATAATTGATCCATAAAGGCACCAACAAATCCTAGTTCGAAGATTCTAAAACGATAATCCCGAAAAAATCCCAAATAGAAAACCCTCTAAATGTTCAAACTGTATATCCTCAAAGTTGAAATTGAAACAAGAGACGTACTAGAGCAGTCGTCGATGTCGGCCTCCTCTCTCCTAGTATTTAATTTGTCCCCCACGGCCATCGACGTTGAGTCTTGTAGCCGACTCATCATTCCTTGCCTCTCTCTCTATCGTGAATGGCGTGGATGGCCATTCAAAGAAGACGTTACAAGTCTTATTTTTTTAATAACAAGAGTCATGTACCAGATAAGCCGGCTTACGTCAACCGGCTCAACCCTTTGGTAGGGACTAGGGAGCAAGGCAAATCTTGGATTTTGACCCAAGGAAAGGGGCGGAGGTAAGGATCGAACCCGGAACCTCCTTAACACCCTCCTTACTCCACACCACCAGGCCACCCAAGTTCTAGGTCTTATTATTTAAGAAAGTGTTAACGTTTTTATGTAAAAGCCAACCAAGGGGCATGGGTCGAAAAATATATAAACCTTAAGGGCATATGACGAAATATGTCAAACTGTCGTATACCATAAAAAAACATGTTGTACTTGTACTAGATGAAAATTCTGTAGTTTTCAATCAATTATATATATAAAATAAATGAGGAGTTGGCTGAGACACATGACGACTTCTCCTTAAAAGTAGTCGTATGAACCAATCACATTTTTTGAAAAAAATTTTTAGAAATAATTAATACATGTATAAGATAAAATTAGACCCAATTTGATTAGATATGATATATTTTTGGAAATTTTTTTATTCTAACTCGATTTAATCAATATATCTATATATGCACAAGATAAAATTAGACCCAATCTAACTAGATATAGATATATTTTTAAAAGATATTAGCCAAATTTAAATACTACTTCGTATTATATATATAAGATAATTTTCTATCTTGAAGTTATTGATATATTTATGGGATATATTTTTGGATTTTATACATCTATAATTATGGATAGATTTTTAGATGTTCACCTATATATAGTTTAGATTATTAATGTTATTTCACAAACGTTGACTACTTTTCTCTTCTTTTTGGTGTTGTTATTGCATGTTGTTTGCTTCAATTTTAAGTGATACTGTTTTAGTATTGGAAGAAATTAACTAATTAATGAATAAACGGGTTTTAGTATCAAATTTATTTAAATTGAAAAAACCGCACACAGTGCGGCTATTGAACTAGTATTATTGTATAGTGTATACGTAGTCATCAGAGACGTCTTTCGAACCCGGCAGGTCATTGCTCTAGACAAGGTGTAATGCTATTCAATGCAAGACGTCTGGGCACACTACAGGAAAAACGGGTGAATTCCGACGCTTAGTTTACGACGCTATCCAATAGCGTCAATAATTTCCGACATCTTTTGGTGTCGAAAAGTTTTCTCACCTTTCTCGACGCCTTTCTGTGTCGAAAATGGCATAACTTTTAAATTTTAATTAAAAAGGTGAAAACCCTAGATTAGGCGGCCTTACCAAACCACAATCACGCCTCTCTCGCACACGCCTTACCTCATCGCCGATTCCACCGAGCAGTGCCGATTACACCAACGCAATCTCGCGAACTCCCTATCGAATCCAATTAGATGCTCCCCTGCCAAGGTTTCGAGTTTGATGTTGATTCCAGAGTCTTGCATTGGCTAGGTTTCTTATTCGCGGTGTTACAGTTTGTAGGTTTTTTCAGTTCACCGATTCGAATCTTCTATTGATGAGAAATTCTAAATCGGCTCTCGCCAATGCCTCTGGTAGTTCACTTCCAAGTTCAAATTGAAGAGCCTGCTTTGAAGCTTTCCAACGGTAAGTTGTTTTCTGTTCTTATCTCTCTTCGGCTTCATGTCACCTTCCTTTTTGCATTGATTTTTGGATTAGAAGCGCCTGGCAAGTTGAAATTCCAATTCCAAACTCAGCCAGAAGGTTTTTTTTATTTTCTGTTTTCAATTTTGCATTCGATTCCTTGCGTTGTTTATTCAAGCCCTAGCTTGCTTTTTTTCTCCATTTATTGCCGAATCTATACTTCTGATCGATTTCACACCTTTTTGATATCCCTTGTTTCGTTTTTGAAGTCCACTCTATAAAACTTATTCATGATTTTTGCTGTTTGACTTTGCATTATTTTCGAAACCTTAGTGTGTCTCACTCAATTGAAGTTTCTGCAGAAGCACAGGGTACGTGAACTTGTTTAGAGGAGAAGGAGAAACAAATGGAAAATAAGGATGAGGCATTTAGCGACCCTGAAGGTGTTTTCTTTGTGATTGCATAACTTGCTTGGTTCATATCCCTCTTGCATTTGTTCATAGTGAGATGCCTTTGGCTTCCTGTTTAGTTGTTTTAGTTTGGATGTTTACATTGTCATGTTGTGAACAACCAAGAACTACCTCAGACAAGCAAAGCTTTATCAGTAGGATTTAGGACCATAGCCATTGAATGAAAGCAAGTAGTGAATTGTTGATTTTGTAGTTGTAATTTAAATTTTGATTCATCTTGAATCTAATTCTTATTGATTGAAGTTTATTTTTCATCCTCTTATGATTAACTTCTTTCCTTTTCACTCGTTTTCTAATCACATGCTTGTTGTATAGGTTTTGGTAGAGAGTAAAGGGTTAAGCAATGAAATTCAGAACCCCAAGGTAAAATATGATGCTGAGTAACTTCTTAGAAGTGGTTTCAGTTCCAGGCTGGAGTGCATACATGGTAACTTCTTAAGTTGCTGATGATAATCAATTTTCTCTTCCAAATGCATGAGCCTTAGTGCAGACTCTTCTTTCTTATGGTGGAGTTTTGAATGTCATGGTCTAACAACACCTTCTTTATCTATATGTGGAACTGCAATTTTATCTCATTTTTCATAATTGAAACATTTATGAGGAACTCATTAAATTTGTGCTCTGTATATAGTCTGTGCTTTTATCTGATTTCCTTTTTGCCATTTGTGTTTTGAATTTTGTGATAGTTTAGGCGAGACTAGAAGGTCCATATTTGAGTTTATTCTTTTTATAGTGGCATGTCTTCTGTTTTTCCTTATTAGTTGCTAAATTAATTTATCTCAGATAATCTATTGGATCATTAATTTGGAGCGCATGTAAATTTTCACCTTTTTTCATCTAATCAATGATTTTTCTTTTTAAATTGAAGGTAATGAGTATTATCATTAATATATATTCTGCGAGCACGAATGCAGTTACTATAGTAAATCTTTGGAACTACATAATTGACTTTTATGTTATTTGGTGGTGTCATTGATGAGAAGTGAATTCTATTCTCTACTCCTGTCAAAAATTCATGCAAATCGTGGTGTTATTTTCGCTTTTGACTTGGATTCTGCTGTCAAAAGTTTTGGTGTGATATTCAGGAATTTAGCAGCCTTTTAAATCATATCGTAGCAAAAACTCAAGTAAACGGAGCCCTTATTCCCACCCATAAAAATTGACCCGATAGGTTTTGTTGATTCCTCATAAATGTTTTTCATGCAATTTGGTTTTATTGCTGAAGACTTGTTGCTGATTAGCATCTCCCAAACATTTTAACAGTAACAATGAGCGACGTTCTTTTTTTTTCTATGTTTATTGATTTGTTCATTTAGCCTATTTCTTTTTTTTTATGTAAGCAGTTTGATTTTTTTTTTACTGCTCTCTGTTGCTTATTTTGTCAAATTAGCCTCACAGGTTTCTTTTTCTATGTTTATTGATTTGTTCATTTCGCTTGTTTCTTTTTTTTTTTATGTAAGCAGTTTGATTTTTTTTTACTGGTGCTCTGTTGCAGATTATGTCAAATTGCTTCGTTGCTTATTACTCAGGGTTGATTGGCGCTCTACTGCTGATTATGTCAAATCGCTTGTCAAATAGTGCGTTTTTATGTTGTCATGGAAAGCGTTGTTGATCTTTATAAGCACTTTTGTATGGATGAAATATACTGGAGTATACTGGAGTGATAACTGAAAATGACATCATCTGGACCATTACTATTGAAGGGAAAAAGGTACATATATGCTAGAGCCTGACTTTTTCATTTAGGTTGCTGGTTAGACTAGTGAAAACCTTTAGTCTCATCACTTGTAAAGTTTCTCTATTTGTCAATTCAAGTGATGTTGTAATTTCTCTTTTGAAGTCATAATGGCATATTTTTTCTTCATACAGAGCATACTGTACTGTCTGGTTGACATTGGCATTAGAAAGTAGGGATGAGAATTAACTCTCAGACAGGATTCCTTTGTCCACCCCCTGGCAGTGCTTGCTTTACATGTCTGGAATTGATGCCTGCAATGGAGCACTTTGTTTGCATACAGTGTCATTTTTTTTAACTTTGATTCCCAGTCAATGTACACCTTTACTCATTAGATTATTGTTAAATTTGATCCAAAGGAGGAAAAGATCCTTCATAAATTAATGATTCACCAGGCTTGGTAGTTGGCCCCCATTTACCTTATATTATTTCCATTTCCAAACTAGACTTGAGTTTTATCTGTGACAAGTGAATTGGACTAGAACTCTGACCAATCATGATTGGATTTCAGCCTGGATATGAGCGCCTCTGCTACCTTGGTTGCATTCAACCACGAGACCATAACTTTGGAACAACTTGTGTTTGCCGTGTCCCCAAGCATCTGAGAGAAGAGAAAGTTGTGGAGTGTATCCACTGTGGGTGCAAAGGCTGTGCAAGCGGGGACTAATTCATGGCCTTGAGAATTGGTAGGATAAATTAAGAACCCCAGTTTAACTACTCTCAATTTAACTTCTATCCTTAATTGAGAACCCCAGTTTAGAATAAATTAAGGATATTGGTAGGATATGAGCAGCACTTGTTATTAAATATTACTCGATGAACCTTCTGTTACAAGTGTTATTTAGAATAATTAAGGCATTTCAAATGCCTGGGGTGGACAGTGAGATTGTAGACTTAAAAGCTGTTTTTCGAGATGTATGATTTCTTTAGCCAGAGAACCTAATAATGTCTTAAAAGCTGTATGATTTCTTGAGCCAGAGAACCTAATAATGTCTAGTGTCTTAAAAGCTGGTTGCATTCTTTTCCCCTTGCTCTAACGCTCGGAAGCTTACATTGGATATAATGATTTTTTGTTGGTATTAGAATTTGCCAAGCACCATTGGAGATGGTACCAAGTGGTTGGTCAACAAAATGAAAGGTTTGCATTCACTCCATGATCTATTTCCCAGTTTTTTTTTCTTTCTCTTCTTCTGCAGAAGTATGTTGATGCTTGCTAGTGCTGCTGATAGTCTAGTTTATCAATAACCCAAAAACTTAGACTGGGGATTATGTTTGTTACATTTCTTGCTTATGTTGTCTGATTGTATGAAACTTTATTAGAAAGCACATATATTGATCTGTGCACCTTCATATGAATCTCTCGTTTATGTAGTATCATGAAGATCACACGTACAAGGCAGGAAAATTAAGTAAAAAGAAAAGAGCTAATGGTCTCTGGGCTGAATTGAATTGAATATTTATGACCCTTTTGGCTTCATTTCCTCAAATTGACAAGTTTGTGGTGTAGAAATTTCACAAGTTTGTAGGTATTGAAATTCTTTTATTTCATTTGTACAATGTTTTGTTTATATGGTAAAGTTGGTACTTGGTATAGATATATTTGAGAGGTTCTTCACTTGAAGCTCAAGTTTTCAAATGGTTGCTTTGCCTGGCAGTCGGCAACAGTTCAACTAACCCAACATAAAACACTTTGATTTCTTTTGAGAGAGAGGTATCTTAGTAGGTGAATTGGGGTTGGTTTGGTTCATTATGGTTGGCTTAGGCATTGAGCCCTTAATTGAGCTCTTTTAATTCTTTGTATATTAACAGAATGCATTGCTTATATTGTTAAGTTTTCATATGATTTTAGGATGAAGCAAATGAAAAAGTTCATAGCTTATACTGTTATGTTTTTGTACCAGCAATGTTGATGAGTTTATGTAGGCTACATTGGGCGTGGCTGATTCTCAGGTTCTACTTATTTTCATAATGATTTGTTTCATTTTTCTTAATCCAATTTTAGTTCCTCCCATTTCTAACCTCTTTATTTTTTTTGTATTTTTTTTATTTTTCTTTTGTATTAAGGTGTCATCTACTAGTGGTGATTCGGAGGAAAGCAATCATCAAATGTTACTAATAATCCTTGAAGAGGTATCTTGGTTCAACTTTCCTTGAATGTATGCTTTGAAACTGACAATAGTATCTTAGGTCAGATTAGGAAGATAACAAACACAACACCAGAAAGTGAAAAGAGAGAAATTGAAAAAAGGAGATGCCCACTTATTTAGCCACTGATCTGTTTGTTTCCAGTTTCTCACCCTTGAGGTTTTATGTTTAAGGTGCAAATTGGATCACATTCCTTCATATTTGGCTGTTGAATTTTTTAATTTATTGCTGAGAACTTTGAATAGGGGCTTACACAGAGAGTGTTGGTAAGATTTGAAGTCAGTTGTTTGTTTCCAGTTGCTCACTCCCTTGATATATCCTTTGAATAAAATCATATGTTATTATTTTCAGAGTCCTGAGGAGCTGGTTTTGTGAATGAGAAGGCCATGAAGTGTATTGGTAAGGTCAGAGATAAGTTTGTGAATAGAAGGACCAAGATGAAGGAAAAGACTGGTTTTGTTAGGGCTTTTATGGAGGAGCTGTCTTGAAGATCTTGTTCAACAAGCTTCTATTTTGCTCTGCCAAGTGTTGATGTGGATGTGTATTGTGTATATGATAAGTGGATGTTTTGAAAGTGTTTAAGCTAACTATTAAGATTATTAGAGGTGTTATGGTTCTTTGAGTTATAAATATTAATATTAGTATGGTGATGGTTAGTTTGTAAGTGTTCTTTTATTTCTAAATATTAGGACGGTGATGGTTAATTGGTGCTCAATGTATTGTGTACAGTATCTGATAAATGGATATTTTGAAATTAAAGTGTTTGTTTGCTCTCGCTATTGATGGTTTTATTTAGTATATTAAATGTTATAATATGTATAGGTACCAATTAGGAGGGATTTAAACTATATGACCCTTGCCTCGAAATGGTTTGCTAGCCTAACCCCCTATCCACAACATTTGCAAAGGTTACACCCCCCCCCCCCCCACCAAAAAAGGGCATATTTGCCGGTTGCTTTTAACCGGGACAGAGGAGAGAGAAGGTAAAAGGAGGAGAGAGAGAGGAAGCGGGGTGGAGAGAGAGAGGAAAGGGGAAGTTAATGTGGAGAGAGAGAGTGGAAGTGGGGGAAATTATTGTGGGAGAGAGAGTGGATGAGTGAGAGTGGAAGCGGTTTCAAGTGAAAACTGTCGACCCCAACTGCTCTCACGACTTACAAAAGAGGCAGAGAGAGAGAGAGAGGGCAACAGTTCCACATGCAAGGCTGAGGAAAAGAAGAAGAGAAGGAAGAAGAAGAGGAAGGAGACGACAGAGCGAGAGAGGAAAAGAAGAAGCAAAGGCGAGGAAGAGGACGACAGTGCAGAAGAGGAGACGAGACTTCGAAGTAAGTAAACCCTCACAATATGTCATTTAAATACGTTTTGCTTCGATTGGTAGGGGAGGAACAGATTTGAAGAAACAAAACTGGTTTGGATTGTGTGAAAATGGGAAGAAGGGGTCGAATGGGTTGACAGTACGCAATATCGCCCTGTCATGTAGGAAGTAACCGGCGTCAAGTTAAAAACAATTGGTGGAAAGTTTGGGTACTGGGGTTTGCGCGTGTGGGAGAGAAGGGGATTTTTGGGAACGGGGAAATTGGGCAACTGTGTTGTTGAATCCAACTTATCAGGAGAAGGGGAGTGTAGATCCGTTCAGTTTAGGTGGGAATTGGGCGAAATGGGGCTTATGACGGTAGATGCGGCGCATTAGGGGGGAATTTGGGGGAAATTGGTTGAAATGCGGCGCATTAGGGTTAGAGAAAATTGTAGAAAGGGTGAAAAGTTTATGTGGAATCGAAATTATCTGGAATAGGATTACTTGTGTGCAAATGGAGATGACAGATTGAATACGTATGCTGTCATGTTTTGACAACCATGTGTCATGTGTATATGTGTATGTGTCATGTGTAATTGTGTTTCTGTCATGTTACATTTGATATTGATATGAAGGGAACCGTGGGTTGGGGGAGAAGAATTGATGTGTAGAATACTGAATTTGGGTCTTCCACTGTGCAGGATATCTGGTGAATATTAAAAATGTCGCAGCGAAGTATGAAGAAGATTGTAGACCGTACAGCTCAAACATCCGGCGCGGTAATATGGCTTTCGTTCGAGTAATGTAAGTTGTGATTGTTGTGCTGCAGTGTGGCTGACATGTTGAAGTCTGTGCAGGCTGTGTACGCCGTAGAGGAAGAAAGACACTTCAAAGCAAAAATTAACCAACACTCCCGGATGGCGCTCCTGGTTAACATTGACAACCGGTTGAGCGAGTCCCATTGGAAGCGCCTGACCGACAGCCCGTTGGGGGGCATTGCAAGACTGGGCACAAGGGTCCAGTTCTCGGGACAGCTTGTACACTATGTTCTCCAACGACAATTGAAGTCGAAGAAGGAGAATGAAACATGGTACAAGATCCATGAAGCGGTCGTCAGGTTCTCAATAGCTGAGTTTGCCATTGTCACCGGTCTCAACTGTGGCTATGGTGAAGAGCCCGAGGACGACGACGGGTTCGAGAAGGCAGTGTATGATTTCTTTGGAGTTTCAAAGATGAGGATGTCTGAGTTCGAGGTAGAGTTCCGTGTGGCGATGGCATCTGAGAAATCGTCCACCAGAAAATTGAAATTTGTCCTGCTGATGCTGGTCGAGGGAGTATTGTTCGGGAAGGAACCCAAAAACTACATTCATGGGTGGGTGGTCGACCTTGTCGGCGACGTTGACAGGTTCCTGGCGTTTCCGTGGGGTCGGCTTTGCTACGAGCGAACGAACGAGTTCCTACACCGTGCAATCGAGAGGAAGCTCCAACGGGATGAGGGCAGCTCCAATGCACGCCCGGCCTATTGCCTGATGGGTTTCCCTCTCGCCTTCCAGGTTCGTACACAGATATGACTGGACGCCCTATACTGGTTTACTAGGCGTCTAACATTTATTGACTGGACATTAACTGATTATTTACTGGACAATATGTAATTGCAGCTATGGGTGTACGAAGCCCTCACTCCAATGGCCGACCAATTCGCGAATGTCATAGACGAGAAGCTGTACCCCAGGTGTCTGCGATACGAGTTTAGAGACCTGAACCTCGAGTATGCCTCAATCGAAACCCGACTGCAGGAGGCGAAGGAGCTGGGGCACTTCAATGACCCTGCAGCCGTGAGGCCTCTTCTGCTCCCCGATGATGTGGAGAGAGCAACCGGTTTATACCGCGATGCCCGAAACACTCACGACAAGCGGGACAACTTCTTCGACGACATAGCCCGGGCTTTCGTATCAGCAAATGTCAAACCCTCAGCAAAGAAACAACCAAAGGGAGCAAGTGGGTCAACACAAGAATCAGGGGAGGGCACGCAGACACAAGCTACCCTATTAGAGATAGAGTCACGGTTAGTGGCAAAGATGGACGAGTTGCTGAGGAGTATATCCGCGGAGGTAAATTCGAAGATGGCGACGCTTGAGGAGGCGATTGAAAACATGAGGAGGGAACTGCGGTGGAAGGGGACCAGGGAGTCGAAGGAGCGAGAGAAAGTTCTGGGAAAAGAGGTAAGGTTCTCCTGGTATTAGATCACAATCGTCATGTCATCTCCTGTACATGTCATGTTTTTAGTAATGTATGTCATGTTAGTATCAATACATGTTCTTGCCAATTCCAGTATATGTCATGTTAATAAGAGGTTATGTGGTTAGGTTCAGGGATCAGTGAAGGACAAGGATAACGGCAAGGAGAAGGAGGACAAGGACAAGGAAGTTCTGGGAAAGGAGGTAAGGTTCTCCCGGTATCAGATCATAATCGTCATGTCAATTCATATACATGTCATGTTTATCATTATATATGTCATGTTAATTTACGCAGAGGTCATGTGATGAGGTTCATGGATCAGGGAAGGACAAGGATAAGAGCAAGGACAAGGAAAAGGACAAGGACGAGGGCAAGGACAAGAGAAAGGACGACAAGTTGAAGGCCAAGGCCAAGTTGAAGGAGGACAAGTTGAAGGACAAGGACAAGGTTTGCGCATGAGACTGTCATGTGAATATATAAATGATGTCATGTTTTTTGTGTTTACTGTCATGTCATGCGCAATGGGCTTCAAGTTGCAGGAGGAGTTGGTGGCACCCGGTTCTGATGTTGAGGCTGAGGCTGAGGTGCCCCTCATACGGCCGAGAAGAAGCACCCGTCAACATCCTGATACGTTGTCCCAGGCGGAGGAAACGCAGCCAGCGAAGAAGCTGCGTGTGGGCAAGAAGCCAATGGATGCCGTCGAGCTAGGCATGGCGACCAGGGCAGATGCTGATGCGTTCGCTGCGTGGATGAAGGACGGAAGTGACCCCGTCCGGTCGGTGGAAGGCACCCTACTGGCGAAGCAGTTCTTTGGGACACTTCAATCACCGACCAACTGGGTGTCATCCGAGGTTAGTTACGTTCCCACATTGTGGTTCGAGTCATCACCTTCTTCCTCATATGGTCTTCCAAAATAAAGATTTTTCCTTGCGTCCAGCATATTGAGCAAGCTTGCGCCCTACTGCGGAAGGACATCAACGCCGGTGACAAGTACGAAGGGGTCGCCGTTCTGGATTTCTTGTGGGGGTATCTCCTGGAGAAGAAACTGGCGGACGCGAAGGGGGACCTTGAGGTGGTGAAGGGGGACGACACGATGACCCAATACTTCGACGGCAAGTTGCCGGAGAAGTTTCCGACGGGTTGGGCCGATGTCGACCGCGTGTTGGCACCTTGGAATCTGAAGAACGAGCACTGGGTGGCCCTTGACATCAACTTCGCGGAGTGGACATTGGACGTGTACGATTGCGACACAAGCCACGTCGCTGACCGCCATATGCCGGGCCTCCTGAAGGCGGTTACCCACCTCCTCCCCATTTTGATGAACAGCCACCCTGAACTTCGAGTCAAATGGGTCGGCAAAGTCCCGGAACCTTTGGCGTACAAAAGGGTGAAGGGGATTCCCCAAAACAAACAATCATAAGTCATTATCGGCTCTTCATTTAGAAAACATTGGCACAGGTTGTGTGAGCAGTTTTCGTTATTTTGATGTAGGGGCGACTGCGGTCCATATGCCATCCGTTTCCTGCAGCTCCTCGCGACCGGTGACACCAAGTTCCGTGGCCTGGACGATTCATTCATTGCGGCGTACCGCCATGCCCTTTGTGTTGCCATGTTTCACGGACGTCTTACAACCCCATCCGATCCTTAAAAAAACTCCCCCATTGGTTTTATAAACATTGTTGGTTTGTGTAGACTTGTTAGTTGGTTTAGACATTTGGTTATGCACTTATGTTTGTTGGTTTTAGACATTTGGATATGTACTTATTGCTGGATTGTTGTATTCGTTGGTTGTTTAAGTATGACATGTCATGTCAATATGAAGCAACTGTCATGTCAATATGAAACTATTGTCATGCCAAAATCCGATAGTGTCATGTCAAAAGGGGGTAATGTCATATGGCATCCCGTTAACATAATAGAATGAACTAGAACTAGAACAAACTAGAACAAAACCCCCCATACGAAGTTGCAGATAGCCAACATAATTCTTTGCGAAAGGCGTCTAACCAAAATGGGCGTACTATCTACTTCATTCCGAAAGGCCCCGCAGATGGAAGTTCCTATGCCCCCACTACGTGCGGCGGCGCTTCTGCAATTTAAATTTCCTATTAGCGGGACGCGCCCACTCTATTGGTTCAAGTTTCACAGTCGTCGGAAACGCTCCGGTCTTCCCTTCTCCGCGTTGGTATGCTTCCTCTACTTCCCTTACCGCTCGCTCCGCGTCGTGATCCCACGGGCTGACTACATCCTCGACGTCACTGCTCACAGAAATGACCTGCTTCCCACGGTCATAAGCAACTGCGTTGTACAACGCATCACTTGGTTCTAACTGGACACGTGGATTATCTAACTGGACAAGTGAGCTCTCTAACTGGACACTCTTAGTTTCTAACTGGACAACTCTTCTTGCTCGATCGACACCTTGTGCTACCACAACTTCCAATTCCTCATCCCCTGCCAAGAGGGTTTTAGTTTGTAACTGTGGGTGATCTTCTAGGGTCAAGTGTGGCCCACCCCCGAGTGGATGGGCCGTTGTGGATCCTTCCGTAGTGGTGAAATCGCCGCCAACCTTGCGTATCAGGGAGACATGGAGGTCGATAGGCCAGAATCGTTCACCGGAAAGACCATTTACGAATTTGTAGGCCTGCAAGTCTTCATCATCCCCAATGGAAAAAGGTCTGCACCCTTCCTTCTTTGGCTTTACATATGTGAGCTCAACGTCATGCCTCCTCCCATCGACATTAAACTTGGCCATCAGCTGTTTCTTCAGCGAGACGTAGTCAATACTTTCGTCTACCAGTACGGCCTTTTGACTCCTCGACGACTTCACGACCCAAATGCCCTCTTCACAATCCCACCATCCGCCAAACAATACAGTGATACACACGGACGAGTTCTCCCCTGTTCCATCAGTTAGTGGGGGGGGGGGGGGGGGCATTCAGTTTTACAGGGAGAAGAACACATTGTGAGGAGAGATGTATCGCATAACCTAAATGGAAGGATGACTTACTCATTTCCGCCAAGAAGTCGCTGTCTGTCCAGTTAACCCCAGTAGGTGTCAAGCGCGTGAATGGGTTTATGGACTCCCCCTCATCCCTCCTCTCCCTCTTATTCTCTTAAAGGGTAAATGACAGGGCGGGAGATTTAATCTCACTCCCGCCATCTCTCTGTCCCGCCCAAATGCCCTCTCTCTCTCTCTCTCTCTCTCTCTCTCTCTCTCTCTCTCCTGTCTTATCAAATGTCTTTACCTACCCTCTGCGAGATTCGCCCCCCCCCCTTGGTCTCTCTGAAGTTATTGTTGGGTCAAATTTTTTTTCATTTCTTTCAACATAATATATTGTTTGAAAATGTATTTCGTGGTTTTAAATTAATATGGGTGTACTCCTCTCTCTATGGTTTTGCATTTTTTTAGTATTAATGGTGAGTGGGAAACCAAATTTTATACAAAGGTCAAAATTTTACTAAAACCACTGTTGAAGTTGTATAGTGGAAAACTGTTTGTTATCTAGTAGCTATTAATTAACCGGCTAGTTGTTTTAAAGGGGTGTCATGTAGCGTCTACCGACAAGAAGTAAACCCACTTTATCTGTTGTCATGTCAGAATTGACACGTGTCATGTGTAGATGAGTCCACTGCCATGTTCATTGAAGACCAACAAAACACGGCCATTCAATCCAATTGCTTTTTGTTTCTTTTTTTCCTCCCTCAACGGTCACATTGGCACAGTGTTGCTATTTCCCACAAACACCCCACTTATATGATAGTCATTCACCATCCATACTCCCCACAAATCGGTGAAGTTAAGTCCCCATTTCCATTTAACAACCTCTCCAACAACCCTTCAACGAAATGGCATCCTCTTACCCCAGCTCCTCATCTGGCCTCCCTCCCCGACCTGTCCCCATCGTTATATCATCCGACGAATCAGACGATGGAGGTTTGTCGATCACTTCATTTGTGTAGATTTCAGTTGTGCTACTTGTATCATTATACTACCTTATTTGTTTCATGTTATGCAGGACCAATGTCGCCGCCATCATACCGACGAAATCAAAGAGTAGAGATTGTCGGCGGTGAGTCTGGGATGCTCGGGTCGTTCTACGAGGCGACCCTTGTGCGCAAACTGGACCCTAACCACTGGGAGGTCGAATATGTGACCCTCCTACGCAAGAACAGAAGAGAGTTGCTGAGGGAGGTCCTCCCAGTTCAACGAATTCGTCCACGGCCGCCTCGTATTTCTTACGACGCCTACATGCCCGAAGACCGTGTCGACTGCCGCGACAACGATGGGTTTTGGGCCGGGAGGGTCCTTGGTGTGTCCGGTTATGGGAGTAACCGAACTTTCACGGTCTACTTCCCACTCAGCGACGAGACGTCTGACCATCGTGCCCGCAATATGCGCCCACACTTCGATTGGGATGGATACAGATTCACCACGCAGCCACAATTTGAAGGCTTGTTACCTTAAGTTTGGTTTTCACTGTCTTCTATGTCGAGGACCTCTCCTACTATCTTTTAAATGTTTGCTCCTGTGTCGTATTTGATTAATGCAAGTGATTGTGTCTCCGCCATTTTGTGTCCAGTATATTTTAATGTCTGTCATGTCGTTTTTATTTCGTGTCCAGTAAAAACTATGGGATTACCAGTCGGCCCACGAATTTACCTCCACCCACTTTATTTTTATTCTATGGTTTTTCTCTTCACCTTACCATGTCATTATAAGTATGTTTATGCCCCCTCACTGTCAATCTTATCCATTCGATTCCAATATGGGTCAAGCATGCTAGTGACGGCCGCAGATAATGAGATCATAGCATCCAAGGATGGGTAAATATTATAATTGGCACACGTAAAACAATATGTCATTATAGAGAATATGCTTATCCCATAAATCTTCTCCATTCGATTATGGTAGTTAATGACCTGTGTTTTTCGTAGTTACAATCGTGTCCAGTTAAAGCCAATATCTGACATGTTTATCGAATACGGATGTCCAGTTACACCTTACTGCTTACACGTGATCCGTAAAATAAACCCCAGACCCTTCCTTCTTCAATTGGTTTTATCTTAAACAATATGTCATTTAGTTGAAACAATATTTTTCCCCCTCACTGACACTCTCACTGATCTATCTGTCCTCTCAGCCTGCACTTTTACCACCACCCCTCTCTCTCTCTCTCTCTCTCCCTCTCTCTGTCTCTCTTCTGTCCTCTGCCACTTCTGCAGCAGCTACTTCTTCCCTCCTCTCTCATTGGTCCTTGCTTTTGCAGGAGTAAAGATGCCCCCCTCCCACCGAGAGTGGAGTCCAGCTGTACCCCACAGGGTGACCGGCCACCGGCTCCCCTTGTCAAGCGGATATCCGCTTTCATGCAAATTTTTTCCGGATTGGGTTACTCTTGCAAACCTTCCGGATATGGAGGTCATTTTAGCAAATTTGCCGCCAATTAGTTTAGAAAAGAGAGAGAAAAAAAAATATATAAATATAAGCATTTTTGACACCCTAGGGCGTCGAAAAAGGTTGATAGGTTAAGCAGTGACATAAGCCATTTTCGACGGTCTAGGGTGTCGAAAATGGCATGCCAATCTCGACGCTTTTAGGCGTCGAAATGGGCTCCGACGCAATTTAACGTCGAAAATGACATAATGTCATTCGTGACGTAAAAAATACCGACGCTTTTTTAAAGCGTCGAAATTGATTTTTTCGACGCTATAAAGCGTCGAGAATGGTCAATAAAAATGTCGAAAATGACCCTATTTTCCTGTAGTGGCACTCGTTGTAAAGCTCTTAATATGGACTACAAAGATATATAAGATATGAAAAATAATAAATCTGTTATTGAATTTCTACATTTCCTTAACCAAATCAACGCCTGGCTACATTTGTGTACAAACAACAACAGTCCCTTCGTCCTTCGGTTATCTCTCGTAAGAAGAGACCAATGTGTTAATCAAGAAGACCATGGTTAACTAAGACATCTGTGACAACTAAAGAGAGACCATAGTTTTTTCACAAAATACATTATATTGTAAGGCCCAAAACTCAATTAATTAGTATGAAGAAACATATATATAACATATATATACTATATCACAGTGAAACAATTAGGAAAATATTGCTAAATTCAAACTCTTATAATTTCCCCTTTTAGTCGCTCTTCATCTTCTTCTTCTGCCATGTTTTCTTGGATACGGAGTATAACTTGTTCTTGTCGATATTGCACCAAATCAAAGTGTCGCTATACTTGTGAACAAACAACACTAGTCTTCCAAAACCACCATCTCCGAGTTTGTATAGCAGAGTGGTCGGTTCCATCCAGAGTGTTAAATTTGGATGACATTGAATCGTAAACCTTTCCCAAGAATCTCCGACTCCATACTCTTTCATCACCCACACATCTGTAAATAGCTTGCAAACAGTTACATAACACAGTTGTCCATCGACTTGGGACATCATCGAAAGAGTAGGATCTCGCAGTGAAGCAGAAGCTAACAGGGGCGGCACCTGTATTTCTCCGAACCTATTGGTATGCAAATCGTAAGTAACGATAGCCTTCTTTTGGTTATCTCTTGCTTCTGTCCTAAAAAACCAATGAAGGACGCCATTAAAGGAGTGAGCTACCTCGCTAGAAAAAGTGAAGACTCGATAAGGAAACCCTTTGAATGAATTCCATTCTTTATTTCTATAGCTGTAAATCCAACACGGATCGCGACCGGCGAATATCTTATAATCGTCGCCATAATAATCGTAACCAAATCCACAGTAGTAGCCAAGTAAACGACTGAATCCTTCTTGTCGCGGGGGTTTTGCGACGGTTTGAAAAGATCCGGTGAACCAGTTGTAAAGAAGGAAGGGTCCATTGACCTCTTCATAGACTTCAAAACAAGCTATTCCGTGGGAGGATCCGATCAAATTGGGATTATAGTCGTGGCGGGATAGGACGACTCGGTGCACCGTGAAGGGAGGAATACTCCGGCCATGGATGCGCGCCTTGTTGTCGTCGGCGTCGGCGTCGCTTATGGAGACGCAGTAGAGGCCGTCCCGGCCTTTTCCGGCCGTAGAAAAAGGCCGTACGGGAGATATCATTGTAGAGGGTGTAAAATTTGGGATCGCTGATGAGATTCTTCCATTGCTTTGACAGGAGTTTACATCGCATGACCGATCGAAGAGGGAGTCGGTGGATAATCTCTGTGATTATTTCTTGAGGAAGATGAAGAGGGGCCATGCTTGAGATTTTAGAGATCGCAAAAACCCTAAATTTTAATTCATGATTTGGGATCGCAATGGATGTATGTGTGCTAAAAGGCTAGGTTTTATATTAGGTGTAAGGAGTTTATTTCTATTTCAATCTATTATCTATTTTATATATAATAAAGGAAAGTCGGCTGAGACATATGACGCTTTCTCTATATTTGTAGTTTGTAGTCGTATGAACCAATCACAATTTTTTGAATAATCAATATAAGCATAAGATAAAATTTTATTCTAACTCTATTTAATCAATATATCTATATATGTATAAGATAAAATTTGACTCTATTTCATTAGCTATGAACATATTTTTTAGAAGATAGTAATATGAGTTTAAGATAACAATATTTTATCCAATTTCGTTAGATATAAATATATTTTTACAAGATTTAACGGTATAATTACAAAACTACTAAATCAAACAAACCTTTGGCTTCGATTCTTTCGGCTATAGGACATGTATATGTTATAATAATTTCTTTTAATTATATCTTAATTGTTACACAATTCATTGAATTATTGAAGAAAATTAATTAGCTGATATCAAATTTAATTAAATTAAAAAAAACCGCACACGGTGCGGGTACTGAAATAGGATTATAGTAAAACCAAGCCCACGCCATATATGGGGAAAAATGGAAACCCGGAACAACCAAAAGAACGCGCTCTTACACGCGCCCCCTTTCCCACCCTACCCTGAGAAAACCCTAACCCAAATCAATCGAAAATCCACCAGATCCAAGCGCCTTCCATGGCAATCATCTCCCTATCCGAGCTTTCTGCACAGCATTGGAGCCTCTACAAACTCAAAAGTGTATTGGAACTGGATCTGGTATTCCCTTCAAAGTCCTCTCAAAGAAAATCGAAAAAAGCCCCCTCTCACTTCCCATCGAAATCAATCGAGGGAGTGTTCTCTGTTCTCTCTGCTAGGGTTCCGGCCTTACCGCTCAGTCAAATCGGCCCTATGGCCTCGTCCCTTTGCTGCGACTGCTATTCCCAGAGGGCTTTCCTCTGGTTTCACCTCATCTGCGCTATACAGAGGTTTTGACGGTTGCCGCTTCTCAGATTTCCGGATTTGGGGAATCGTCGCTCATCATCGGCCTCATCATCATTGCTTCTCCAGTTCTCTGGAGTACTGGGCTATTGACATCTCTACTAACAGGTATGAAATTGATCCTCCGAAAATCATTTCTAGAATCGTCCCTTTCGATTCTTTGAAATCGATTCTCTCTACTCACAATTCTCTCCCCTTTCTTCTCTTCTCTGAAATTGCATACTGGTTTTTCTCTAACTCCACTGAATTAGCTTTAATGGCTAATAACCCTCAAAAACCCAAAGGGAAGGGGATTCTCTCTGAGACTCCACCGACACCCAAAAAAACCCCTAATGGGAAACCCCCGGGTGAACCCCAAACTAAAACTAATCCCTTCAAGTCGCTCAAAATCGACAAGGGCAAAGGGAAAATCGATCTGAACTCCTTCTATAACCAACTCCAAAAATTTAAACCGAAATACAGTTTCCATACTAAAGTCATTCTCTATGGGAGGGCTCACCCCAACTTTGGTTGGAAGTCCTATCTACCAGTTTACCATTTAGAACTTATTATGACTTTCTATGCAATCTGGAGCACCTGTTGTATAAGCATTTTATGTACTTTGAGCATCAGGATCATCAGCATTATTTACTACGTTTATCATGTTGAATATCTCCATCAGATTTGCATTTTATCTAAATATATTCATCAAACCCTGCAGCACTGCATATCATGCCTTTTCTCTTTGCTGAGAGGGTTAACTTCTTTACCATACTCAACTGTATGCTTATATCAGTCACAATTAGACTCAATTAGCAGAATTTCTAACTCTAGACGAGGGGCTTGCCTCGATCCTACTCACTTTAATTCTCCAAATGCTTGCATTTTATCTGTAGTCATATATCAAAATCCTTGTTATGAACTATGGTATCACTTGAGCATGAGTCTATTGCTTCTTATTAAACAGAGCTATAAATTGCTACTAGTAAGATTGTCACAAACCCATAATAACTTTACTACTAGCTTCAATCATAACCGTATAGCTATATTTAATCTTAACATTATTTACTCCTTGATAATGTACTTTGGCACTGACCTTGAAGACTTCTTACTTTATTATAAAGTGGCTAGTTTTCTGGCTTCTTACTATTTTAGTTTAGGATCCAAATCCCAGTTCAGATATACCTATCTTCTACTGGAAAGTTGTATTACCATGCTACCACATAACCTATACCTGCACCACTGTCCTATACCTGCTAGCATTAACCAAACCCATTTGTCTAACTATAATTATGAATCTATCCACAAATGTCCAATACTTATTAGCATCAATCTTGATCCTTTATCCAGATCAAATCAAGAACCATCTATAAAACACACTACTAATCCTGTAATGATTGGGAAATACTCAAGTTCTATTTGCTGGCAAAATCTTGATTTGAATTATCAAAAATCCATAATATCTTGTTGTCTGGTTAGTTACAACTACGTGTGCATCTACCTACCTTACTTTTGGTTCAGTCACCACAATTCTACCATGATCAGGCTTGCATGTATGTATACTGTAAACTTAGAACATTATAAGATCTATTACTTGTACATAATTTTAAGTCTTATAAGCTTAAAATCACACAACATCTCTGTTTATCTGGATCTTTGTATACCCCTATTCCTGATGCACAGTACTAATACACTAATATTTAACCCTATATTCTTAAACTTATTACAGCACATACATCTTACAACTCACAGCACTCTTATTTTGGAAAAACCGAAACTAAGATCACAAGCTTACATGGTGATCTTTCCATCTAGTTTTGCTATTCCAAGTATCTGTAACCTATCTTTCATAAGTAATCAAAATCTATATTATGAATTAATGTTCTCTCAGTATAAACTCATTTGTTTTCTTGTTGAACAACCTATAAAATTGATGCTTATACTCACAAAAATGCTACATAATTTCTATTACTTACCTGCTGAATTCAATCAACTAAGTGTGATTTTACCTAATTTTAATTTTGCATCTGCTATGAATGTGAGTCTTGCCTTTGTTCATGGAGATCTTACACTAAAAAATTCTTTGGATGGAACTCTGGCTTCATATCATGCTTTTGTTTTGTTCCATTATCAATTTATCCATATCTACCTTATGCTGAAACCTTTTGACATATGGTTAATTAACTTACAAACATACCACTGTAGCTGTCATAGATCAGCTTGTACCATAAATGTATGTTATGAACTAATTCTGGATTTCCATGTTAACTTGGGTTGCCTCACTTCTAATTTTTTCTGCTACTGTGTGCCATGGCAGTTTAAGTGTTGGCAGCTCTATTATTTACCATACTTAGCTTGCAATCAAACTCATGTACCACCTCTTAATTTACCCAACCACTGGTTAATTGCTATTCTCACTTCTCTTGATTGCTTGTGCAACTACCTACAGCCCCGTACTCTATACTTTAGGAGAATTTTGCTTTTTTATGCATTTCGAGGAGGTGTGATGCTTTCTCATGCATACAAATATCATACTATTATCTTTTGCTCATGGTTTAAGATTCTATCCAGGAAAGGGAAACTAGACCCATCTGCTACCAAATTCACCAATAAACACAAAACTCTTTTCACTGATGTATGGTATTCAGTTCTATGCAACTGGATAGAAACTGACAATTATGAAGTTGCATACTTGTTATTCATTATAGCAGATACTTACAACAGCAAATTGCATGTCTTATACTGCTTTACGTTGGGAATCAACTTATCCGCAAATACTAACTCAGCTCGGGTGGTCTCTCTACTCGAGCAAAATTATCTGAATCATTTCCTACAGGACTTTTTGGGCACACTGGTACAAGCCACATTACTGGAACTGCTGGGATGCTACTCAATACAAGGGAGTAACCTTCACTTGCTGACCCAAACTGATAGAACTGAGCATTGGAAAGGTCTTGTACCTGCTCGCTTCATCTACTACTACACTACTGAACCAGAGACAGTGGCACACGCACCTACAGAAAGTAAGCTTAAGTGGCTTCAAAATGAAGAGTATAATTTCACTTGCTCTGCTATCCTCTTTGAGATTGTACTCTTGTATATTATCCATAGGAATTCTTACCACCACTACTTGACTTCTAGGAAGCATCAAATTAACCTAAGACTAGGCACATACATGATTCTTTGCTCCTTTACAGTAGCAGCGTGTGTAACCAGTAACAAATTATATGAGGACAATGTTCTACCTTGTATTACTCAAAATGGATTGATTACTCTTGACCATCTTAACCACTTGAAATATATCTGTCATGATTTAATACACTACTCTTGGAATTTTACTACATGCAATTATCTCCATACAAGCTATTCTCGTGTCAGTGTTTCTTCTAAGCACCTCAAATCTCCATCTATTTTTTATCTTGAATCTATTAACACCTTAGTTGTAACTAGTAGCAACTTACATGAGGGAAATGTTCTATCTTGTACTACTCAAAATGGTTTTATTACTCTTGCACACATTATCCGCTTGAATTATATCTATCATGAATTCATACATTACTCTTGGATTTATACTATATGCAACAATAGGCCTTGGTGCTCTTGTCAAACCCTTGGATTGAACATTATATTTTTTCTGAACCGTCTATATACAATAGGTCTTGGTGCCAATACTCAAAATTTACCAATCACTCGATACATACGGGATATGACAACTAACAAAAACAACTCAGAATTCTATCTAATCCAAGAATCGTCGGGGTTTGTATTTCTGCATTACACACTCACTCAAACACTCATAGAGATAAAAAAAGAACTTATAACAATGACCCGAAATCAATCAAAATGAACATTAATTGGCGAGTCTTTACTTTTTTAAGTAAGATTCTAACCTTTCTAAGTACCATTTCTCCCAAAATTGGTTATAATGAAGTTTAGCTTCTGGAATGTACGGGGCCTAAGTAGAAAGAACGTTTGGACTCACATTGAATCTACCACTAAAGCAGAACACATAAAAATCTTAATGCTAGCCGAAACAAAATTAACAAATCCTCCTCCGGATAAGTGCTGGAGGAAACCGGGTTTTGATAAAATGTTCTTCTATCCGTCAAAAGGACTGGCAGGAGGTTTATGCCTTCTTTGGAAGGAATCCCTTTTCCAGAATGAAACTTTTACTATTAGAAACTCTACAGACCGTATCATCCAGGCAGACTACACGAACACAACTCTTAATATTAACATCGAAATTTTATTTGTTTATGCAACACCTTATGCAAATGAAAAAAAACTCTTTCTGGGCCTCACTCTCAGACTATATAAGCAATGCGAAGGGAGATCTTATTATATTGGGGGATCTAAATGAAATATTAGAGCCGAACGACAAAAAGGGTGGAAAGTTTCCATCTGCAAATAGATTTACAAGACTACATGATATTATCAGTACTTACAACTTGGTAGACTCCCCTACATGTGGAAACAATTACACTTGGAGAAAACACGAACATGGTAATGACAATATATTTGAAAAACTAGACCGCGCTGTGATTAGCCACTCTATCCTAAAACAATTCCCTAACCTATGCACCAAAAACCACGCCTTCTTAAAATCAGACCATGCACAGATTACACTAGACCTCATGGATAACCTGAAACCAAAATTACAGCCTTTCAAGTTTGAAATGGCATGGACAACGAAACCAGAATATGAAGCAATTGTGCGCTCTGCTTGGAGGCTTGACTCTCCTGGCTCTCAAATGTTCAAATTAACAAAGAAATTGCAAGAGGTCAAAAGGAAAAGCAAACTATGGAGCAAAGTAACGTTTGGGAACGTCTTTCGGCAAATTAAACAAGTAGAAACAGAATTACTGGAATTACAGAATAATCTTTGCAATGCTTATAACCAAAACCTAGATAACAAAATCAAAAAGCTCACAACAAAGCACACCTCTCTCCTTTCTTTCCAACAAAAATATTAGGGGCAAAGGACCAAAAGAATACATGTAAAATCAATTGACGCTAACACAAAATACTTTCATAAAATTGCAACTGGAAGACGAAACAGAAACATAATAAAACACCTTCAAACCACCGCTGGTGTAACACTCAGCAGTGAAAAAGACATCAGAGAGCTAATCAAGCAGGACTTCAGCCAGAGATTTTCACAACAACCCAGGCAACAAATACCAAGCAATTTACTCCATCATGTAGGAAATGAAATCTCGAACGAAGATAATGACTGGCTGACTCGCCAAATCACAAATTCTGAAATAAAGAATGCGGTTTTCGGTCTTGCCAATGACAAATCCCCAGGACCTGATGGGTTTCCTGCCGGATTCTTCAAAAAATACTGGCACATAGTTGAACCATCCGTCATAAAGGCGGTCAAGAGCTTCTTTCTGAGTGGAAGAATTCTAAAACAGACAAACCACACGTTCATAGCAGTAATACCGAAGATAGACAACCCGACCACAACATCTCACTATAGGCCTATCAGCCTATGCTCAACAACATACAAAATTATATCCAAAATACTAGCATCAAGACTAAAAAGGATTATCCCCAAAGTAACAAACCCACTTCAAAGTGCCTTCACTTCTGGTAGATCAATACAAGATAACATCTTAATTGCAAATGAAATATTCCACTCTTTCTCAAAGAAAAAAGGAAATTCAGGTTGGATGGCTGTCAAGCTTGACATGGAAAAAGCTTTTGATATGGTCGACTGGAACTTCTTACTCTCCACCATGCTTAAACTTGGTTTCTCACCCAAATTCACAGAATGGATCAAAGAATGTATTACAACTGTAACATACTCAATACTAGTAAATAATGAACCCACGGATATGTTTTTCCCCAAGAGGGGATTACGCCAGGGATGCCCGCTCTCACCATATCTATTTTTAATAATATCAGAAATTCTAGCTCGAGGGCTACAACATGAGTCAGAAAGGCCGCAAAGCCATCTAGGAATCAAACTAACACGCGGTGGTACGAAAATCCCCTTCTTAGCCTTTGCTGACGATATTGTCATCTTTGCATCAGCAACCAAAACCGGTTGTGACCAAATTAACAAAGTACTGCAAGAATACTCATCTTTGTCAGGACAACGAGTGAATAGGCATAAATCTCAATTCCAAACATCCGGAAATGTTTCAACCGCACTAAAAAATCTTATTCGAAATGAGCTTGAAATAGCACACACCCCCAAATTGGGATGCTATTTGGGATGTCCAATCATTGAAGGACGAGCAACGAAGGACGAATTTAAAGACTTATTAACAAACACTAAGTCACAGCTACACAGATGGAAGGCGAACTGCCTCTCACAAGCGGGTCGTTGCACCTTGATCAAAACGACTCTAGCAGCTAAACCTTTACATATAATGCAATGCTTTATGCTACCCAAATCTGTTCACACAGAACTTGATAAAATCAACCGAAACTTCCTTTGGAACAAGGGCCCGAATCACAAACCACTAATCAACTGGTTTGAGGTTTGTAAAACCAAGGAGAATGGAGGACTTGGTCTTCGCAGCTCTGAGGACATGAACAAAGCCCTTCAGATGAAATTACTTTGGAAACTATTAGCAGAACCATCTAGCCCATGGGTTACATTAATCAAAGAAAAATATCTAAAAGATCAAAACATTCTGAATTATCAGAAGCATGGGACCTCTTCCTGGCAATGGACGCATTTAATAAAATTATTACCTTTATTCAAGCAAGGACTTAAATGGTCTATTGGGGATGGCTCATCCATTAATTTTTGGCGGGACATGTGGCTAGGCTCTTCACCTCTGAATTCACTAATCTCGGGAACACAACAAATTGACGAAACAATCAACATAAGTTATTTCCTAAAACAGAATAAAACATGGGACCAAGATAAATTACATGAAAATCTACAGAATGTTATTCCAAATGACATAATAGAAGCAATCAAAACAACCCCAATACCACAACACATCCATGTTGATAGACTATATTGGAAATGGAGCAAAAATGGTTGGTTCAGCACAAAGTCTGCAATTGACATGATACATAGACACAAAAACCATGAAATTTCGGATATAAACTGGGTTTGGGGGCTAAAGATTCCTCCTAAAATAAAATCTTTTCTTTGGAAAATCCTTAAGAACGGAATACCCACTACGGTTAAACTGGCATCTCACCGACTCGGTATTCCGACGAATTGCCCACACTGTGACTCCTGCTATGAAGACCTTAAACATCTACTATGGGACTGTCCTGTTTCTAGGGAAACCCTTATTGCAAATAACCCAGGTGCCTTTAGGAAAATCCTAGGCTGTTTCAACAAAGAGGAACACCTCAACGACACAATCTGGGATATAAAAAATACAATTGGGGAAAAATGTTTTGAAGATCTTGCCTTTGTTTGGTGGGGAATTTGGTATTTCAGAAACAAAACGATATTTGAAAATATAAACCCAGACATAAGGCGTATCTTATCATTTGTAAAAGAACAAATATTTATCTGGAAAACAGCGTACTCGGGTACACTGGATTATTGCACAAATGACAAAAACTTGTCCAAAAAAGTCGACCAACCCAGATTGAAATCAAAAAGAAAAAGAACCAAATGGGAACCCCCTCCAAATGGAACTTATAAACTGAATTTTGACGGTTCTCTCTCCCCTGATGGTAGGGGCACGTATGGCTTCATCCTTCGGGATTCCGTTGGTGCTCCTATTTTCAGTGGCTCAGGAACCTCACCAATCATCTCGGTTTGTGGTTGTGAAAGCATGGGCCTTTGGAAGGGCCTGCAAGCTGCAAAAGAACTGAAAATCATGAACCTAATCATTGAAGGAGATAACTTAACGATTATCAAAAGTCTAAAAGGTATGGGGAAGCCTACTGGAGACTCTGAAATGATTGTCTCGGACAGTCTAGTCTCGCTGGGCTTCTTTGGTTCTGTTGAGATTCGTCATGTCTTCCGTGAGGCAAATCTGGTGGCTGACCGCTTGTCACGTATTGTCTTTGCTCTTAATGGATCTATGACTCCTGATGATTCTCTGTTGCGTAGTCTCATCCGTAAGGATGCTCTTGGCTGATAGAGCTAAGCTCTATGGTCAAATTCTTTCCGTTTCAAAAAAAAAAAAAAAAAAAGGATTATAGTAAAAAAAAAATGTGCGTAATGACACGTTTGTAAAAAAAATTCCCATTTTTATGAGCCGGCCCATCAAGCCCAATATAGAATTATGCCCATCAACTGCGTTTCATGGCCCATCATGCCCATGTTGATGTTTTACGAAAACGTTTCCATTGCGCGCCTAAATATCCCAAAATTGTCCGGCATGAATAATCTGCAATTCGAAAACGATCTCCTGCAAATCCCAACTCGATTGCTCAGACCCGGTGAAGCTTTGGGAACATCTCTATCTGCATTCAGAATTTAGCTTTTGGTTACCTTTGATTCTTCGGAAAAGGAGGAGACAAATTTTGCTGGCTTAGGGTTTTTGAATTCATCCTTTATCGCTGCATAAAGCGGGGAGAATTAATTAGATCTCATCCAAACTCCGTTGTTGGATATCAATCACAACACCAACCGGTAAGCTCTAGTCGTTGAGGATTTGGTTTCTTTCTGATTTCGGTCAATTTGATGAGGATCTAGAGAGATTGATACGATGCGATTCGGTTTTAGGAGAGCTTTTTCGACGACTTCAGAGAATACCTGGAAATTCCGGAATCCAGGTAACAATTTCAACTGTTACCGCTTTAATTCGCGCTATCAATCACAACACCAACCGGTAAGCTCTAGTCGTTGAGGATTTGGTTTGTTTCTGATTTCGGTCAATTTGACGAGGATGTAGAGATTGATACGATGCGATTCGGTTTAGGAGAGCTTTGTCGACGACTTCAGAGAATACCTGGAAATTCTGGAATCCAGGTAACCATTTCAACAGCTACCGCTTTAATTCGAGCTATGAACTAGGCTATTGATTTTTTGAGGCTTTATGTATGTTTTACCTTTTGGATTGCTTTACTCTGAAATTGTTTGTAATGAAATTGTATAGATAGAATTGACTTCACTCTGAGCTTGAGGATGAAAATTGGTCCACTTTATTGGCTTAAGGTGCATTAAAAAGTTGGCACTTTGTTATAATTTTGTCCTGTCTGGTTGGATTTCAACATAGTCTGTTTCTGAGGTAAATTGAACCTACTGTGAAAAGGCACAACTCGAAACAGATGTACACCAGGAGGCACTTGACAATTGGCACATAAGTGTTGTGAGTTGAATGCGCTGTAGTTGCGTGAAGTGATTTAGGCGTGGTATTTGTGAAATGAAGCTGGTAATTTTCTTGCTTGCTTGCGCCTATACGAAACTTGAAAGTAATCATTATACCTTTATCAGAATATCATAACATTGTAGACTTGCTGACTTGGATAACATAAGGTATTTAGCATAACAGGCTTAGATGTAACACCTAGTCGATTGAAGTAGCACAGCATTGGAAATCATATTCAGTCCCACTGGAAGCCCATTGATAATTTGGGGCACTGATCTTCATAGCCCTTGTTGATATAAATGCGTACAAACCCTGCAATTAGAAAAAAGGGTGTTTCAAAATTCATAATAGGGATATGAAGAAGGTTATTGAGTTTGTGAGTCTTTCTGTTGCTTTGCTCTGAAACTGTTTGTAATGAGACTATAGAATTGATTTCACATTGATCTTGAGGATGAAAACTGGTTCACATAACGTATTGCTTAGAGCTTGTGTAATGAGACTAAAGTTGTTTGGATTTCAACATATAGTTGATTTTTGAGGTAAACTGAGTCTGTTGTGAAATGTCATTAATTATCCAGCCACAACTAGGAACAAATGTACGCTAGGAAGTATATGAAGGTAGACAGTGGTGTGCTTTTACAAAACCGCAAAAGAAAATCAAGTCCTTCATGCCTTCCAAGTTGAAGCACTTGACACTTGGTGTGTTACGAGTTGAACGCTGCTATTGCTGTAGTTGAATGAAATGAATATTGGTCATCATATTTGAAAGGAAGCTGGTAATCTTCTTGCTTGCTTGCACTTATACGAAACTTGAAAGTATTCTTATACCATTGTTAGAATATCATAACATTGTAGACTTGCCGACTTGGATAACACAAGTCATAAGTTCTTTAGTATAACAGACTTAGATGTAACACCTAGTCGATTGAAGAAATGCAACATTGAAAATCTTATTCAGTCCCACTGGAAGCCCATTGATAACTCAGGGTATTGATCTTCATAGTTCTTATAGGGATATGAATGAACTATACTGATACTTTCCATCATCTTTTTTTTTCAAGGCATGGCAATTATACCAAGGTGAAAAAATACAGATCATTGTCCTTGCTATCTTACCCAGCACCTCTGGAATCTGTACTTTCCGCAAAGCTTCAATTAGCACAATGATTTCGGTATGTTCCTCCTGGTTGACTAAATTTCTCTCAGGCTCTACTTTAAGAGACATTGATCTAAAGTTTAATGAATGTACTTGCTTTGAAGCTTTAAGGAAAATCCACTACAAGAACATGTTACACAACACCCATATCGTCTTTCCCAAGTTTTATCAGACGTTGTCCATTAGGGACAAAAGGGATTTGGACGCCGGTTTGATACCTAAAAACATTTGCTTTGGTGATGCAGCTGAATCACCTAGCTAGTGGCTTTGCACATGGCTATGCATATAAGCACACTTGAATGCTAAAAACAATACAAGAGTCGCTGTATATCTGCGGATCTCTAGAGCCATGGGAGTGGGTGGGGGAGAGAGAAAGAAATCATAAGAAATTAACTCTTTCTTTGAAGAACACAACAAAGTAAGCATTTTCTAATGCATCTTTTGGCTGACTGACCAGTTTCCTTGTCTTTCCTCAAAGTGAAAGGATGTGAAGAATTTGTTCCTCCTCCTCCACACACCCCTAAAGCACATTTGTTCGTCTTCGAAACTCGCATTCATGGCTGTATTTTAATACATTCTTACAACTTTATCCTCCTCTATTTCTTTAATTTTTCTGCTAAAAGATTTCAAAATTCAAATACTTTAAAAAACTCAACTTACTGACACTGTTTTGATCACCTCAATCTTTGGTATTCAGTATTCTCAAATCTCAAGCATCTCTATGCCAACTTTCACAAGGGCAACTAGTAAAAAAATTCTCTGAACTTGCTGATTAAATATTGAGTGGACCTCATCCAACATGGAAACTGTGGATTGCTTTTGTAGTCATCTGCATCATTCATTCATTACTATCAATTATAATCTGTTAAAATCTAGTGGGCCAGGTTTCCAGGGCCGAGTCCCGAGCACTACACATTAAGTTCGAGATCCACCTTCTAACGCAAAATTGCTCACCGATTTCATTTCTTATATATGTGTATGTTTTTATTTTGTTAGGGTTAGACAATACTTAATTGCATGATAATCAGGTTGCGCTCTGATCTCTTTTACATGTGACTTTTCTTGAAAATCTGTGCCTGTTGATATACATGCATGACTCAGCTGGTTGTTGCCCTTGTTTTTTTGCTTGGGAACTTACTGTGATGTGATTATGTTGGGATATTGTTTGATCATTTTCTTTTGTGTAATGGAACTTGATTGCCTTTGGTAGGTGGTAGCATTGAAATCAAGCCAATTAGGTGATTTACAAGCTTATTTTTCTCTCTGTTTTTTTATGCATAGAATACAACATATGAATAATAGATGTTAAGATGAAAGATAGGTCAAAACTTACAACTTTGATGCACATAGTAAGTTTAAATTGGGTTCGTTTGGGGCGCCCAACTTTAAATGGAAAGATAACAATATGGTAGGATGATTTTGTTTGGCACACCCAACTTATACCTTCTTATCATCACTTTTTTAAGCACAAGTCGAGCATAAACACATACATCTTAGCAACAACTACAATTGCACTCAAAGGAAGTTGCATTGCTTTCATTCAAGTCTTAGGAAGATGAAATCTTTTGAAAAGGCTTTCACAAATTAAAAAGTTTTCTATTGGAAAAGCATTTTCTATAGATCATGACGAGATTAATAAGGCAATGTCTAACCATCAAATTGAAGTTCCAACCTAAAACCAATTGACAATATAGAGGTTAAAGTCCGGAACATTTCCACTTTATGTGTGGGATTCATAATGTGTCCTAGACGGTTATGGTTATGTTCAACTATATCAAAGGATATGTCACATGTGTAGCTATTCATATGTGAACATAGATGCTTCTGATGATAGAAACAATGAAAAGAGAGGGTTGTTGTTGTTGTGGATTCTCATGGAAGGTAAAGCCAATACAGATAGGATAGAGGTAAGGACACACACACACACTTACACATACACATACTTAGGAGAAAGCACCTTCATGGATCAATGTCCTTTACCTTCTCTTTGGACTTCTCGAGGAATCTCTCTCCCTTTTTGTGGCTTTTTTTTAATTGAAAAGAGTTAGAGAAGGTGCAGGAGGAGTCACATGGAGTGAGACTGATCATGTGATGCAAATTTCTTTATAAAACAAACTCCCCCTCTGATCACTCTCTCTTCTTCTGAAGGGACTTGTTGCTCACATTTTGGAATAGAATCTTCCTCCCCTCCCCTCCCCTTTCATATAGCCAAAAATCCATCCCCAAATTTAAAAACTATGAAAGAATTTTAGCATCTTGTAACAAAAAATCGACAATATAGGACTGATATATGAGCTGAACATGAGCTCGAGCTTGGCTCGAAAAAAGCTCAACATTGAGCTCGTTCACTTAAGTAAACAAGCCGAGCCTGAACATGATTTTAAGCTTGTTCGATTTAAGCTCGAATTTTATGAAATTTCTAAAATTTCCTCTAAGTTAATATGTTATGACCAAGTAGATCTGCTTAAAGTTCGGAAAAAAGTTCGAGCTCGTTCATTTCCTAAACAAGCCAAGCTTGATAAAAAAAAATAAAAAATTTAAGCTCGTTTAAAAATCAGACTTGAGCTCATTTAACAAACGAGCTGACTGTTCGAATAACACCCCTACTCGGAACCCTGGTCATAAAAAAAAACATTAACAAAAAAAAAAGAGCAAAGAAAGTAGAAAAATGGAAATAACTAACACCAATCCAAATTGAGAAAAAGAAAAAGAAAAAAATAGTGGACCCATAGGAGGCCATAGTATACATGATGGGGGGGAATCTAGATGGGTGGTCACAGGTCAGTGGTCACTACTGCACAGGTCGTCTTCATCTTCTTCGACCTTCTCTCCCATTATACCTTTTGATAAGTTTCAGTGTGGGTGTCCACGTCATTGGAAATACATATTATATTATATATACTCTATAGGAAAAGGAATAAAGAACTAAAATAAAAATGGGAAATAAAAAATAGAAATGTGAAGTTTCCTTAAGAAAAGTAGTTTTTGAGAAGAGAAGGAAGCCACATTCTCCAACCACCAGCACCTTCCTTTTCCTTATGGCTGAAACTGCATGTCACGGGCGTGCTTTGGATTCTGTAAAAGATATAGTAAAAGCCCATTTCAATATATATGGAAATCCAAATTTCATTTTTAAACTAAAGATTCATATATATAGTGATTTTGTGTAATGTAGAGGATAGTGTTGTGTGAATTGGTTAACATCAACAACATATCCCGCTTCGAGGAGGGTTTGGGGGTCGATATGTACGCACCATTTTCCCGACTAAGTCGACAGGATGTTTCCAAATGACCCAGTTCGAGGCTAATAGGTAACGAAGCAGTAGAATAGAATATGTAAAATAAATGACCCAGTTCGAGGCTAATAGGCTAATAGGTAACGAAGCAGTAGAATATAAAACGATATGCCTTCAATCCCCTCTCTCCGCTTTAACTAACCATCTTTAATGCAGATAACACTCCTCCATAGCGTCCTATTACATGGCATGTGTTTTGCTTGAATTTGTTTATATGGTGGTGGTAATCTATGTTACACGAAACAAGTAAATATTTCAGAAACTCTCATTTCAAGTCAAGCATATGTCCTTATATGTTTTTTGCAATTATTTTTTCTTCCTCATGACGTCTTTTGAGTTTCCGAGTAATCTAGGAGGTGAATTAGTTTTTGTCGACTGGGTCATGTTTTGTAATAGTGCTAGTTGTAAATTTCTGTTTGAATAAAAAAATGAAGAAATATAGTGATACTGTAAGGTATATGGATACATGCCCTATAATTAATAGATTGGTCAGGAATGTTCCTTAGGACCTTAAATTATAAAAATGTTTATATATAAATATATATGTGAGCATTTGAATGTAGACAGTTCATACATTTTGTCCTTATATATCACTGCTTCCTTTTGCATATTTCTCTTCTATTTTCCAAATTTGTTGACTAGTGCCTTTTTTTATGCAGTCTGAAGATATTTCAAATATGCTGTATGTGTTTTGGTTCATGAAAATGACTTATTGTCTTCATTTATTATTTTGAAATAGTGGTTCATTGCCTCTTTCTGAAACATAAATTAAATTTTGGGTAAAAAAAATGTTACTGTACTAATTTGTTGGTGAAATTGTTGTGTAATTAATTAAAAATCAATAAAATAACTTGAAATGGCTGCCATTAGTAGTCCAATAATCAAGAATTATAAGATCCTGGAGTATATTATTACATTTATGTATTAATGTCCCATTTTAGAGTATCTTAGGGTGTATTAACTCTAGGGCTTGATTCAAAGTCTTAACTTGAGAGCCTCTCTTGAAACTTGATATATAGTTGTACAAGGATTTGATTTTGTTGATATCTTACAAGGGTGTTCATAAGTCACTTGCAGTAAATATATACTACTCTCTCCGTATTAAAACAGTTAATGTTTTAGATATATGCACACTTATTATGAAAACTATCATCGGGGATTAAAATAACTAATGAAAAGGGATAGTTATAAGTAGACCTGTCAAAACACAACCCGACCCGGTGACCCGATCCGAACGCCTGAAAAATTTCCGACCCGAACCCGGAAATTTTGACTCGGAAATTTTTTTCGACCCGAACCTGAAAAATCGAAAATTTTATGGGTAATATGGGGTTCGACCCGGTGACCCGATTGACCCGGTAATTTTGACCCGATTCACCCGATTAATTTATAATTATATATAAATAAATTTTTTTATATATAATTAAAATTTATCGTAAAATTATTAAATCATAATTTTTTTAATTTAAAAGAGAAAAAATTTCAAACCCGAAATCGATCCGAAATGACCCGAAACCCGGTCAAACCCGGATTCGAGTCAACCCGAAAATACCCGGAACCCGTTTTACCTGGGACCCGAAGTGATCCGACCCGAATGACCCGTTTGACGGGTTATCCTAGTGAATTTAGTCCATATTTAACTTATTATTTACTTATCATAATTCTAACCAATACCTTCATTTTTTTTTCTATTTTTCATAAATAATTTGTTTCATTCCATAATTTCAACATAGGGTAAGCATATCCTCATCATCCTCTATTCATTTCTCCATTTTCTCATCTAGACTCGCAAAAATTAGATTAGTATATATATGACTTCTTAGTTCTTACATATAAATATATTTGATTCATTTTCTCTCTATTTACCCTTTTAACAAAATAAATCCTAAATCTATGCAATAAAGGTGATAAATAGCTAAGTGCCTAAGTAATATCAATCGTTTGTCTTATATATGCCATCTATTTTACTTGTTTAAATTTCCGAATTATAACAACAATGTAAAACAGTACCGAACAGGACTATATATTACTCTGCGTTATGGGATCGATAAGGTGGTGGACGAACGAGTTGGACTGATAGCTCAGAGTTTGAAGATAAGAAACCAACATATACAATGAATTGGTTGATCAGTAAGTGTAAGTTGAATTCAATATTTGTACATGTAGCTATAGTGAATCTCGATCTCCTCACTTCACTAAGCTTGGCTACAGTTTAAAGACCCACCCCCATGTGATGACATAAGAATTCACTTATCAACTTACTGTTTGGATTTTTACACTCATCAAAGTAGTAACTTTGAAAGCAAATCACTTAGCCAGACTATCCACTATAGTTGTGTGCAAATGTCTACTTTTTTAGACATTTTTTTAAAGCAATTGATTATTTTGGGCGTGTGCAAATGTGCACATTTAAGCATGTAAGACTAACTCTAATGGTTAAGTGTGCAAATGTACATATTTGCACAAGGTGTTTAAAAATGCACATCACTTTTTGATGTTTTACTCCATTGGTTAAATGTGCATTTTATACACATCTATCTCTAAATAAATATGATTTAATTAAAAAGGAAAAGAAAAAACTTAAAAACAACCAATAGAAATGACTTTACTTTATTAAAAAGTGATAAAAAGTTTTTGCACATGGGGGAGGTGATGTGCTTTTATTTGAGCACTTAGAGCATGAGCAACCATGAGTTTTAGCAACCTTAAGGTTGCTAAAAGTTAAGCCCATGGTTGTGGCCTCTACCTTAAGGTAAGAGGTGGGAAGGGGTTACCTTGGTAGAGAGAGGTAACCTCTTCCCATTTGTAATTTTCTTTTCCTTTTTTTTTATGATAAAGTAGGTTTATATATTTCACATTTGGATTTATTAGTTGTAGTAGGATTTAAAATGAAATAAAAATATATTTATATTTCATTATTTTTTAAAATAAAATATCACATTGGTTAAAAAAAAAAATTTCTATAATTTGATCCTAATTTTATCCTATATATAACCCCATCTTGATCTATTGTAGTTGCACCTATTTTCTTAACCATGGATCACAATAATCCAAATACTCCACTCATTCCAAATATGCCTTTTGATCCAAATCTTCTCAAAAATCCTCAATTTCAAGTGATGTTGCAAATGTTTAACAATTCTTCAACACCCGAATATCCAAATTATACCCCACATAATCCTACCAATGTGTACAATCCTCTTTTTTTTTTCCAAACCAACAACATTTTGAGCATTCTCCGGGTGTTCAAGGGAGTGCCACTCGAAGTCCAACCGAAGATGCAAGGCAAGTCCATCAAGTACAAGAGAACAAAGAAGTTGTTGTATGGCTATGAGAGATGAGATTCAACGTTACCACCGGGCGATATGAAGATAGAAATCTGGGCAATTATATGGCTATGAGATATGAGATTCGGGATAGACAAAGTCATATGAATTTGAAGAATGATTTGGTTGAGCACTTGTGGAACCAATTCCAAGGCTATGATCCGAATTTATAGGTAGTTTTATTAGTATTTACGTATTTTTATAATATTTTTAACTTTTTTATTTTAATTTAGATGTAATAAAATATATTTACATTAACTACTTGCTAATTTTATTTATTTATAAAATTATAAATAAAAATAATTCACAATAATATATGATGATACATATATAATAAAGGGAAAGATATAAAGGAAAAGAAAAAGTGAAAATAAATTTGGAAAGAGGTAAAAGGGGTTTCCCATGGTTGTAGAGGTAAACTTTTAGAAAGAGGTAGAAAAAGTAAAAATTATTTTAAAGAAAAAAATAAATGAGTTGTAAAGTTGTGATATGAAGATGGGAAAAAAAAGGGAAAGAGGTTACCCTATGGTTACGGATGGTCTTAGTGTGCAAATGTGCACATTTTAAACACTTAAAAGTAACCATTGGAGCACAATTTGTATCAAAATGTGCATATTTAAGCATTTGCATCATACCATTGGAGTTAGTCTAATGTGCAAATTTGAACACAACATTTCTCCTATATGCAAAAACTTTTACAAAAAGTAAGACACTTTCATTCGTTAATTTTTTTTATGATTTTATTTTCCTTTTTGTTTTAAATCAATTGTATTTGAATAGTGTGTAAAAAATGTACATTTTACTAATGGAATAAATTGTTAAAATGTTATGTATATTTTTACACATCTTGTATAAATATATACTACATTTTATCTAAAATCACTGTGGAGGGTCTTAGTTGCATAATCTCATTTTTACAAAGGGCCATAAAAGTTAAAGCAGGGTGTGTAGCTAAGCTTATGGGGAAAGGAGTTAACAAAGGGCACAGTGTGAAGCCAGCCACATTCATGGATAAAAGTGCATTGATGAGTGGTGAATGGTGATCAATTCAGACCTAATTTTATTGGGGGGAGATAAAAAAAAATCAAAAGAAAAAAGATCCCTTCCACTATACAGTACACACTTACATCTTCCAAGGGAACAATCAGCAGCACATTAAATTTGATTGGATCTCCCTTAATTATAGTCAATTTTAAAAGGGTTCAGAACTTTTCTGACATGGTCATATGGTTCTTAAAACCATCTAGTAGTAAAAAATTACAGTAAATACCAATGGGCAAAGGCAAGACTCATGCTGTGAAGTGTTGTTTTTCTTTCTGGAAAAAATTGTGATAAATAACATAAAACTTTCAACGGTAGTATTCATCATTCAATAACATAAACTACTGCAAATTCATAACTGATCTTGTACTTTCATTTTCATCATGTGGTTTTATGCAATTTTATCATGATAAAGGATAGTTTTTTTTTTTTTTTTAATTTTTCAATAGTTGGTGTTACTAAACGTTAGAGGATGAAAGTTTATACTTCATTTTCGGCATAAATCAGCTGTGATCTATTTCGCATCGAGTAATTTGGCTTTGTAGGAAGTATATTAGATTATTTTCAATAATGGCATGTAAAGGTGTATTCTTTAAATATTTTTTTAGTTTCACTAGTTAATTTTAGGGTGTTCAAAGGTAGATATTGAAACATGTGATGTGCAAATTAGAGCACGCATCTACAAAAGCTAGGGCAATTTATTGGTTCACTTATCTTGATTTTAGTTTCTTTTTTTTGAAAAAAATAATATAACTTGAATAATGCTAATAACTAGTAAATGAAACAAAATACCAAAAATTAATGTGTATTTTTACAAACATTCTACAATTAAGTGTCTACATTTTATCAAAAACAATTGTGAATGACTGAATGGTTTACTAGGTCCTACCCCTAGAGATATGGTCAAATGAGTTTTTGCTTATTAAAGTTAGAAAATTCCAAGTAGACAGAGAGAGGGTATCATCTTGGTGCTATAGGATTATATATATGTGCTAATATATAGTGCAGGACACTCTCTTCTTCAGAAAAGACTAAGCTAGGTAGAACCAAAAGAAGCAGCTACTTAAAATGGCATTCATGGTTGAGAGGGGTGGTGGTGGTGGTGGTGGAGGCGATCAAGAAATGGTGTTCTCGGTGGAGTCGCAGAAGTCGGTTCCAGCACCTTTCTTGACGAAGACATACCAGCTGGTGGACGATCCTCGCACTGACCACATTGTCTCTTGGGGCGAAGATGATGCCACCTTCATCGTCTGGAGACCTCCCGAGTTTGCCAGAGATCTCCTCCCTAACTACTTCAAGCACAACAACTTCTCCAGCTTCGTTCGCCAACTCAATACCTATGTATGCATCCCCTTCAATCTCTCATCTACATACACAAAATGATTGATCCATTTATTCCATTCCGATTTTCTGATTTCATTCCGATCCATGGAACCATACCCAAATAGGCTCTAATATAATGTTTCTCACATCTTTCAAGGGAATATTTGTCTTTGATGATTTCTGTGTAGCTTCAACTTTAAACTTGTAGCTTCTCTAGGCATCTAGTAAGAAATGTTTTTATCTCCTTAACTTATGCACTTCATTTTCAAAAACCCATGTCACCTACCTAGCTATCTAGGCAATCAAATTGTGCTATGAATATAAATGGTGATGCTAAAAGAAAACCATTTCATAATGGTTCAGCCTAAAAAAACCTGCTGGTAGTACCAGAGGTCCCTGGTTATACCGAGTTTCGTATAGGCCCACTCGTCGATTTAACCGAAGAATGAGCCTATATGACAACTTGAAAGAGTTGGATCAAAATTTGTTACTAATGATGATCAAATGTGTGTACCAATTCAATTTCTAGGGTTTCAAGAAAGTGGTGGCGGATAGATGGGAGTTTGCAAATGAGTACTTCAGGAAGGGAGACAAGCACTTGCTATGTGAAATCCAAAGGAGGAGAACACCCCAAAGCCACCACTCCCCAACCCACCAAGGCCACCCGTTCGGCGACCACTTTGCGGCGCCGCCCCACTTCCTCCAACCCGCCAACGGCTCCGACGAGAACTCTGGGTGGCTCGACGCCAACCTCCCGGCCTCCCCGAAGCCTTCGGGCGACGTCCTAGCCGCCCTTTCGGAGGACAACCAACGCCTCCGAAAGCGCAACTTCATGCTCCTCTCGGAGCTCAACCACATGAAGAGCCTCTACAATGACATCATCTATTTTATCCAGAACCACGTCAAGCCTTTCCCCACCTCCAATGGCGACCACAGAGGGCTGCCCGCCGGGGCCATGGCTCCCAAGCTCGTCGAGCTCGACGAATCCTCCGATGATCAGCCGGTCAAGAACGGCCACTGCTCCGCCGCAAGGACCTTGTTCGCCGAAAACGACGACACCATTAAGCTCTTCGGAGTTCCTCTTCAGACCAAGAAGAGATTTTGCACCTAGCTAGGATCAGATCAGCTAATTGTTAGGACAAGGAAATTTGCTACTAAAGATGATCAGCTAGGGTTTAATTATTAGGTTTGATTAGTTTTTTACTTCAGTTTTTTTTTAACAACTTAATTAATTAGTCTTAATGGAATGAAGATGCATTTTCTATGGATGTGTAGATAATAAGGGCTCCTGAGTTTTTATATGCAAGATGCATATAAAAACTTACTAATGCACTGATTTAATACAACTTTGCATTTTTTTTTAAATAAAGTGTGGTTTTCATTACTATTAAGGGTGTGTTTGGTAATCAAAGCAGAATGGGTGGCTGAAGCTGAATGGTTAATTGAGTAAAATATATGTTAAATTGATGAGCTAGTAATGTGTTTGGTAACCTTAGTTGAATGGGTAGCTGATAAAACTACCTGATAAATTTAATAGATTTGTGCGTATAAAAAGAAAAACTCTGAAAAGCTCGAGGGTGTAGCTATTGAAAATTCAATTATAAAACGCTAATTAAAACATAATCTTAGCTTTATTTCGTTTAAAACTATATAATATTAAAACAAGAAGCTCTGAAAAGCTACTTGTGTCGCAATGTCGATATGGGAACGAGAACCCCAATACTCTTTATACACCGCCCTGAAGTGCAATCGACGTGACCTAATGTTCGGGTCGCAAGGCCGATGATGATTTGTAGTGTATATTTGGATACATATCTTTATGATCAAATCGAGTACTTTATGACTTATTCAAAAGTGACTCTATACTACCAAGAGTATTCGATTTTGAATCTTTGGTCAAGGGATTAGCAACTCGAACTATAAACAATGTACAAATAAGGGTAGGCATCAACAAATGAAAATGTGTAAATTTACAAAGTTAGGGTCGATTAGCCCGGTTTTGCACCCATTTTTGGGCTGCATTAGTGGGTCGAAAAAATGTATTAAGCCGACTCGAATCCAATCTAAGCCCGATTTAGGTGATCTATGCTCTAGAATAATTTCTTGGACCAATTTGTTTTCCCTAAATACTAAGCCCAAATTGCAAGGCCCATTTCTTGACAAACCCATTTAGGGTTTATTTGAGTTCATCTGCAACCTGTTTTTTCACAGGTTTATTATTTACTTGATTTTCTCCCTTTAATCTTTATTTTTATACTCCTTCCGTTCCTTTTTATTTATCTTTTTACTGCTAATGCGCATATTTAAGGTGATAAAAACTATATAAAATATTTATTTTTTAATAAATTTTTAATAATATCATACTTATTATTAATAAGTATAATATTATCGAAAAAGATTGAATAAAAAATAATATTTATATAGTTTTTATCATTCTAAAAAAACGTGTTAATTTTGAAAATGTCAAATATAAAGGTCCGGAGGGAGTATATATAAAAATGAAATGATAAAAATAAATATTTTTTCCAATTGCATAAATTACATTGTTTCTTTTGTACCAACAAAGAGAGATGCAAGGATATAAATTGTCATATAGGGTTGTGTGTGTGGTTCAAATGAAAATGGTCCTTAAAATGAAAATATGCTTAAAGTGAAAATGGGCAAACGGACCTAATTTAGCATTACAAAAAGGGGTCGAACTTGCCCAACAAAAAAATAAAAATAAAAATCAAACCCTCCTCGTTCATCGTCAGGCCTCCCATTCACTCCCTCCATCTACCGACTTTGAAATCTTGCAGCCATGGCAGTGGACGACGACGTCTCCCTCCATCGGCCCTCGCCTTCGCTCATCATCCTCCCTCACTCCTCGACATGCTTTCGTCGCCCCCCGTTATCCTTTGATCTGATTTCGACCTTTCTTGCGCTTCCTCTCTCGCCCTAACTCTCCCTCGCTTATCGCCCTCTACCGCGCCTCCGCTAGCGGTCCTGTCATGGCAGGCTTTCGAGCAAGCTTTGGATCCTAACACAGAAATGATCCACATCAGTAACATAGGGATGCAGCCGCCACTAGTTCCTCCGATCTCCGAGCCTCTCCGTGGGAGTTCGAGCTGTGCACTACACCACTCTACATCCTCTCTGTAAGCTCTCTCTTGCTGTGCTCTTTCTCCCTTCCCCTCCCCACCACCTTCCTTTTTCTGAATTCCTTTGTAGTGCACTTACATTTAGGCTTCTTAGCATTTTATGATTTCCTTGTGATTTAGGTAAATCTCGAATTCCTGTTGCACAGATTCCACATTTAATTTGTTTTATTTCTTCTGTGTTTGTATCTAAATAGGATTGTTATTGGAAATTTTAGTGTGTTTGCATCTATGTTGTTTGGCGTAGTAGTTCGCGTGTTCTCTCACTCCGCTGGTGAATGGTTGGTTGCCCCTTCTCTGGTCTTCCACTCTCCTGTGGTTTAGGGCTGTTGACGCTAGTTTTTGGAAAGATGCTATAAACAGTGAAATTGAATCTATCACAAGTAATCACACTTGGGAACTAGTTGATTTGCCTAGAGGCTATAAGGCCATTGGATGTAAATGGATCTTTAAAAGAAAACTTAGAACAGATGGTTCTATAGAAAGATTTAAGGCAAGACTACTAATCAAAGGATTCACACAGAAACATGGAGTAGATTATTTTGACACCTATTCTCTTGTAACTAAGATTGTGACCATTAGAACGTTATTTGCTTTAGCATCTAATTACAAGCTCTTGGTACATCAAATGGATGTAAAGACTACTTTTCTGAATGGTGATCTAGATGAGGAAATATACATGGAACAACCTCCGGGTTTTGTGGTTCTAGGTAAGGAGAATATGGGTTGTAGGTTAAAGAAATCTCTCTATGGCCTAAAGCAAGAACCTAAACAATGGTATGAGAATTGAAATTCCATAACACTGTGTTGAGTTTTGGATTTGTGTTTAGTGGATCTGATGCATGTGTTTATACCAAAATGTACAATTCTGGTTGTGTTATTGTGTGCCTATATGTTGATGATATGTTGTTATTTGGCACTAACATGCATGTGATAAATGAAACCAAAAAGTTTCTTTCCTCTCACTTTGAAATGAAAGACTTAGGTGAAGCAGATGTGATTCTAGGTAGAACTAAAAATGGCTTTACTTTGTCTCAATCCCATTATGTAGAGAAGGTATTAAAGAAGTTTAACAACTATGATGTGACACCAGTTAGGACCCCAAGTGATGCTAGCATAGAGTTAGTGAAGAACTCGGGTGTAGGTGTTTCCTAAGAGGAATACGCTAAAGTTATTGGGAGTCTAATGTTTTTGATGAACTATACTCGGCCTGATATAGCTTATGCAGTAAGTAGACTCAGTAGATATACACATAATCCTAGCAAAGAATATTGGATTGCACTTAGAAGGTTAATGAGATACCTTAGAGGCACTCTTGATTTGGGATTACATTTTGAGGGTTTTTCCTACGTTCTAGAAGGATATTGTGATGCAAACTGGGTAAGTGGGACTGATGAAATTTGCTCCACTAGTGGATATGTTTTTACCTATCTCATGGAAGTCTACAAAGCAGAGTTGCATATCCCGATCGACAATGGAGTCAGAGTTCATAGCTCTAGACCTAGCAGGGCAAGAGGCTGAGTGGCTGGAAATTTGGAGATGGTGATTTTTGTTAGAGATTGTGATTTTTTTTATAGAGAAATCCATATTTTTAGTTTGAGATTTTAGTAAAGAGCTTGTTGTAAGTTGATATATATGGATTTGTTTGAGATTTTAGTGGAAATTGGAATGTTGATAGAGATTTGTGTATGGTTGTTATTGTATATATTTATATTTACACTTAAATATATGATGTTTAGATGGAAATTTAGAGATTGTGATTTGCGTATTGTTGTTATGACAAGAACTTGTTTGAGATTTGTATGCCAAGGTAGAGAGTGGAGATTTTTGTTTGATGTAAACGTTAATATTTATGGATTTGTTGGTATATTGGAAGAAAAATGGATAAAAGTTGGTTGCAACTTCCGACTTCTCATCCAGAATACAAGAATGGAATTATTGCTTTTGTGAATTGGGTTTATGCAAATGCAAATGGGAGGGTCCTATTTGATTGTCCGTGTGGCGATTATCGTAACAATCGACAACCAGTTACCATTGGAGAGATGCTTAACCATTTGTATAGATGGGGTATGGAACCAACTTATACAATATGGGATAAACATGGTGAACCACGAGTCGAGTCTAGAACATCCCAGCTAAGAAGGCAACTTCTGGAACAACGAGCTTCGTCGTCTGGTGAGGGTCCCATTACGGAGATGTTGCATGATGCTTTCCCTTATCATTTCGGATACATTACAGGGGTCGATGATGCCTATAGGGATACGGATGCCCCTAGCTTTACTGATGTAATCGATGATGACTATAGCAAGTATGAGAGGCTGTTATTGAAAGCTCAGACTCCATTGTGCCCTGGGAGCACATAGACTGTTTTGGGTGATGTTTTGAATGCAATGCATCTCAAGTCGATAAATGGCTGGTTAGATAAGAGTATGCATGATTTGTGCAAATACATCAGCGGATTGCTTCCTCCGGGACACAAATACCCCAGCGATGGAATACAGATGAAAAAGTTGTGTGGGGACATTGGTTTAGGCTATCAGAGCATCGATGCATGTGAGTATAACTGTGTGCTGTTTTATAAACAATATGCAGATAGCTCCATTCTAAATATTTCTACAGGGCTATTATTTCTTCTTCCTATTGAGGTACCTGGTCTTGATAAGCTACAACGCTGTCTAAGTATTTCTAATTGTGTCTCTGAAGGGTTGCTACTATTTTTCTGCCTTGCTGCCTAAAAGTATTGCAAATTGTGTCTCTGAAGGGTTTCTACTGTTTTTCTGCCTTGCTGTTTTTGTATGATAATGTAAAGTGTTTTTTCTAGATAGAGTTTTAAGTTTCAACCGTTAGTAACAACAAAAACTAAAGAATTCCATAGATAAGATTTACGAGCAACGTCGGTCTGGAGAGTCACAAAATGGTGAGACAGTTGACCAAGTCCACCCCATTTCCATATCTTTTGAAGAGCAATGCGACATTCTCATCGATGCCTTTGGAGAAAGGCGAGGCACACAAGTCCGAGGTATGCTTCTTTCCTTATCTTTAATTTTGCCTTTTGTTGTCATGGAATTTCTTTCCAATGGCTTTGTTTTCTGACTCTTAGGTTTAGGTGGGGCTGGTTCGCGCCCTCCAAAGAAAAAGAAGGAGCTAATATATAAGCTACAACGATTAGATTGGAGCTGGAGGCAAGAACTAATTAAGAAGGCAAAAGAGGAAGCCAAAAATGCCAAGGAGGATGCCAAAAATGCCAAGGAGGATGCCGAGCTAGCCATTGTTGAGTATGAGGCTTTGAAGAGTCGTATTTTAGTTCTGGAGGAGTTCAGGACAACCTTTTCCAAATCCCCAGCACCTTCCCAACCCAACCCCTCCAAAAGTAACACCTCGTGACCTCTTCTCCTTCATGGCGTAATGGTTGGACTTGAACAACTTCATAGTGTAAGAACATTTTGGACAGTTGTTCGTACATGGTGTTTGGACACGTTTCTAATGAATATAAGTAGTCTAACTATGATAGGTAGATGTGGTTGTGTTGGACATGTGTTGGACATGTGTTGGCCATCTTTTTGGAAACGTTTTGGACAGGTTGTGGACATGTTTTGTGGCCTTGTGTGCATTTTGGTTGTGGTAATGGTATGAAATGTGTTGGTAAAATTATGTTGTGAAATGTGAATGGTATTGTTTGTGAAATGTGAATGGTATTGTTTGTGTACATGTACATATCTTTTTGGTATGGTACAAAACAGGGGGCACATCCACTTCTTGGGTATATATTATTGGGTGATCATTAACTTAGGCGACAAATATAGACAAACCTCGTCATCTAGTTTTTAATTAAAAAATTCTCAAAATATACTCAAACGATGAACATACTACGAAATCTTGTCACCTGAGTAATTTGGCTATTAATTAAAAAATTCTCAAAATGTACTCAAACGACGAACATAACCAAGCGATGATGCTTTAGGTGACGAATTTTATAATTCAGGTGACGAATTTCAAAATTCAGGTGACGAACATATGCACTATGTTCGTTGCTTGATGCATCAGGTGATGAATTTTACAATTCAATCCACCCTAACCATAGTCTCAAGTGACGAACATTTACGTCACTTGATTGGTCAAGCAACAAACATTTTGGTCACTTGAATGTTCAAGTGACGAACATATTCGGTCCCCTGAATGCCCTCTTTGAAAATGTTTGCTATCTTTTAGGCGACGAAAACTTGGTCGCCGAACCTTCCGGGCCGGGCTTTTGTCGGGCTTTGACTTCTATGTCCTGAATCGCGTCTAGCGACCAATTTTGATAGAGTCGTCACCTATAAGCTCAGAGGACGACGATCAGGTGACCACCATTCAGGTGACGAACAGTCGTCACCTAAATTCTCAAGTGACCTAATTCGACTTTCAGGTAGGGCTGATCATAATTCGGCTCAAACCGAATTTTTCAACCGAACCGATCCGATCAAACCAGAGCCGAACCTAACCGAGGTGTTTTGGTTTAGGTTTTAGGTTCAAGAAATTTTCATTTTCGGTTCGCTTTGTACTCGGTTCGGTTAAACCGGGAATAAACCGATTTTTTTTTGTAGTGGATTGATGAATGAATGATAGGCTGAGATGTTTGAAACATGAATTTTTTTTTTGTTGTCTACAATAATAAACATGGTTTGCTTTATCATTTCAAATTCCAGATTATACGAAATGATAGGTTTTAGGAATGTAGAATGAAATTGACCTCATTAAAACATATCAATTCTATGTTTCATCCAACAACAAAATTTTATGTGTTTGCTGTCTAGCTAAACCAACATGGCTGGTGGTAGGATTGCCGCTGAAATGCCCTAGTGTGGTAAAGTAGATACTGATCTGGATCAGTCACGTCTTGGTTGTTGCTGCGTTGTGGAAAATGCACCAATGTTGTGCTGTTTGTAGTGTTGTGCAGTCCTATTTTCGGTTCACTCTTCACACAAATTGTCCGTCTATGAACAACCCTAGCTATTTTGCAGTTTTTTTTCTTTCTATTTTGTTAATTTGGATTTTCGGATGAATTCCCTCCCAAAAGCTCAAAATCAAATTGCTCAAATTATTTCAGTTCACTTAGGATCATAATCGATCCGAACCGAAATCAAACCGGCTTAAAACCGAACCAAACCTATTAGTTTCAGTTTGGTTTTTGGTTTACATTTTTGGGAATTTTGGTTTTCGGTTCGGTTCGATTTGGCCCGATTCGGATCGGTTTTGGGCCAATAATCAGCCCTATTTTTCAGGTGATCATTTATGTTCGTCACCCAAGTTGCAAAATGGCGTAGTGGTATATCCTTTACTTACACATGGCCCAAGGATTATATGAGCTATATATTCTACTATGCAACGTGTAAACGTTCAACAAAGAGAAATCAATTTTTCAGTCTTATACTATACTCTGTAACTTGTACGTTATACTCCCTAGGCGGAACTAATCTATTTCTAATACACAGTAATAATAATTTAGGGCACTGTACTGTTGTATTTTTAATCTTGTCAAGTAATAGCTAAAACATTGGTCATTGAGCACTTAAACTTTGGTAGCCTTATATTTTATTCTAAGTGTTTAGATTATACATATATTATATAAAGGTCGGACATCACATAAGGTTGAAGTTGTCCTTGGACATATTATATATGTATAAGATGGTTGGCTTACCTATGTTGAATACCACTTATGTATATGTGTTATGTATAATCTAACACTTAGTCTATAGCTCATTTCCGAGCTTAGATGTTTGGGTTATATGTGTTAGGCCTATCGTTTGAGCAGAGCTTGCTAACCCTAATTTGTTGGGGGTATATAAGCTTGCCTCTGCTACAGTGCCCTCTTTGAGCCTCATTTAGGAAACCCTAGCTAACAGAAAAGAGAGAGCTTTGGTGTGAGCGACAAAGGGAGACGGTAGTCCGACGAGCTTACACGGTGGTTGTGAACCTCCTCCTCCATGAGAAACTTCTTTGAAGTTTCTCGATTGCCTATCAGGGGGCATCTCTTCCTTTTACCCTTGTTTCTGTTCATCTTACTCTGTTTTGAGGTTCCTTAGGTTGCTAGTTTTGGTGCTCTGTCTTGTGTGCTCAACTTGTAACCTTCTCTTGCAACATAGTGAACTCTGGGACCAGATCTCCCCTCTTAAGATCCCGTAGAGTAGGGTTTTACCCGAACTGCGTTACCAAATCGTCGTGTTCTCTTTCAATCTTCGGTTTTACTTGTGTGTTATGGCGAAAATCGAAACTTCAATTTGGTATCAGAGCATGGTTCTCTGGATCTGGGATTCTAGGTCTTCGATCTAGGGTTTTGGATCTAGAAATCGCTCTGCCTTCCACGTTGTTCCTTCGTTTCCGCTTCTGTTTGTTTTTGTCCTCTGTTACCTTAAACAAAAACATGTTTGTGTATTCCAGAGTTCTAGATCTCCCTTCAATCCTTGGTTATTGGTGTGTTCTTGTGTGTTTGCTTTCCTTTGCCTTCTTTCGTGGATCAATACTAATCTGTTAGTGTTTACAGGTACTGAGATGACGGATAATGCCATGAGAATCAAGCCGTTCGATGGAACGACTGATTTCTCCATTTGGCAACTGAAGCTCAAAGCTATCCTCATCAAAGAGAAGTGTTGGAAAGTTGTGCTAGGGGAGTACCCAGTTGGAGCTACTGAAGAAAACAAAAGGGATCTGGATGAGGCTGCTCACTCTGAGATCTTTATTCGGCTTTCTGACGATGTAGCTCGCCAGGTTGTGAGTATCAATAACCCTAAACAGTTGTGGGATACTTTAGAAACTCGTTACCTGACAAAATCTTTGCCTAGTCGAATTGCTATCTTGTGTCGTCTGTTTAACTTCAAAATGGACACAAATCAGTCACTTCAATCTAATCTGGATAAATTCTTAAGAATGACCCAAGACTTAGAAAGACGTGATAAAAAGGATGCTATAAAAGATGCGTGTTTGGCTATCTTGTTGTTGAACTCTTTGCCTCCTCAGTTTGATGTGTTAAAGGATGTTATTCAGTACAGTGAGGATTCTATAACCAAAGATAAAATTCTTGAGTCTATTGTGCAGAAGAATGAGAATCTTAAGGTGTTTAAGAACAAATCTGACAATGGTAACAGCAGTAACACTAAAACTGAGACTAAAAGTGAGGTTTTGATGGTTAAGGGCAAAAAGAAGAAAAACAAGAATAAGGGAAAAGATAAGAAATATGAGAATAATGATAAACCTGCTGCTTCATCTAATTCTGACAAAAAGAACAGAAAGTGTCATTACTGTGGTATATATGGTCATTATATAAAGGAATGTCATAAGAAACAAATAGATGAAGCAGATAAAAGTCAAAACCAATCTGCTCCTGTGTTAGAGTCTCAATATCCATGTGAATTACTTGTTGCTAATCACTACCAATTCTCTGATGATTCCTGGATCCTTGATTCAGGATGTACTGTGCATTCAACTCCTAACAAATATGATTTTAGTAATCTACATCTGTTCAATGGAGGTGAGGTCAAATTAGGTGACAACTTCTTTTGAAATCAAAGGTATTGGTAGTGTGACTATGTGCATGTTTGATGGTAAGGTAAGACTCCTCCAAAAGGTAATGTGGGTACCACAAATCGATTGTGTTTTTAAAGTTAAAAATGGTGTTAGAGATATCATTAAGGATGGAACCACCATTATTAGAAGCATTAAGAAGGGGGGTCTCTACTTTGTAGTGACCTCGCCTGAAGCTAATGTAACTAGTAATGGTGGCTCCGTGGACTTAGATCAGACTAAGTTATTGCATAGTAGGCTTGGTCATATTGGTAATAATGGCATGCATTACTTGTTTAAACATGGCTTGATAGATCATAAACCTCTTAACCTTGACTTCTGTGAGACTTGTGTGTTTGGTAAGATAAAGGTTAAGCATGTTTTTAGCAATTCTACTTATGTTGCAGAGAGGCCCCTAGAGTACATCCACTCTGACCTTTGGGGGCCTGCACAAGTAGAAACCATTGGAGGTAAGAGATACTTTATTACATTTGTTGATCATTTTTTTCTTGAAAAGTTTGGTTTTATCTGTTGAGATCTAAAAATGAAGGATGTCAAACTTTTATCACTTGGAAAAACTTAGTGGAGAATCAAAATGGTAAAAAGATAAAGTGTCTTAGAACTGATAATGGGCTAGAGTATTGCAATGCTAATTTTAACAACTTATGTAAAGAACATAGAATTAAGAGACATCTCACTGTTCCGGGTACTCCACAACAAAATGGTACTGCAGAAAGAATGAATAGAACATTGCTTGAGAAAACTAGGTGCATGTTAGTTAGTTCTGGTTTAAAACACTCTCTGTGGGGGGATGTTGTTACCACTACAGCCTACCTTGTGAACAGATCCCCATCTTCTGTGGTGAATTTCAAACACCACAAGAGATGTGGACTGGAAAGAAACCTAACATGACTTACCTTAGGTCTTTTAGGTGTGCAGCTTAATTACCCACATGTGTTACAGGGTAAGTTTCACCCTAGGGCTCAAAATGGAGTCATGTTAGGTTATCCTGATGGTGTTAAAGGATATAAAATCCTCCTTATTCAAACTCATGGTATAAGGTCATCATCTCTAGGAGTGTTACTTTCAATGAGCTTGAATTTCCATTTAAATCTATACTAACTCCTTCTTTTGCATGTACCAATACAAGTACATGAGGAGATACTAAATCTCTTATACACTTTTGTACTCAGAATGACTTGTCTGCTGGCAATGATGATGAAGAGTTTGATGTTGGTCAATACTCTCCTGGTGTGGCAAGCACAGGGTCCTCATCTCAACCCTTCCAAGAAGGGACTGAACCAAATGAAAATGTGGAGCCAGAGGCTTCTAAAAGTGCTTCAGATGAGCACTCCAGTGATGCAGGGAGTTTAAATACTCAATAATTAAGGGAGGGAGTTCAGCAAAGGGAGTTAAATTCTAACCCTTCCTCCTCTTCTAATTATGTACATGAGTCTAATGCTGATGATGTTGGTGATTCTAGTGTGATTGTTTCTATTCCTCAGCATGACAACTCTGACTATCAATTAACAAGAGATAGATCCCCTAGGGTTAGAATCCTAAACAAAAAATTCCAGAACAATATTGTTGAGTATTGCTTGCTTGCTTCTGATGTTGTGATAAATCCATTTGTGCCTGAAACATATGAGCTTGCTGTTAAATGTGATGATGCTAAGAACTGGATTAAGGCTATGTGTGAAGAAATAGGTTCTATGATAGCCAATGACACATGGGATCTTGTTAAGAAACCTGATAAAGCTAGGGTTATTCAGTGTAGGTGGATTTATAAATATAAAAAAGGTGTGAACTCTAGTGAACCTCCTAGGTTTAAAGCTAGATTGGTGGCTAAAGGGTTTACTCAGAAAGAGGGCATTGACTATAATGACATATTTGCTCTTGTGGTTAAATATAAAACTTTGAGATTGATGCTTGCTATGGCTGCTGTGTATGATTGGGAACATGAGCAAATGGATGTGAAAACTGCATTTCTACATGGTGATCTTGATGACACTCACTACTAAAATAATGCGAAATAGGGACGACCATTAGGAACGGATTTAGGGACAAATAGCCGTCCCTAATCACATCAGAGACGGATTTAGGGACGAATTGGTTATTTGTCTCTAAAACTAGCGATGGTAAATAGCAACGACACATAGCAACAGATATGGGGACGAGTTTTAAATTAGTCCCCAATTCTTTCTCTATTACCAACGACCTCCGATGCGACTTAGGACACCCCCAATAGTAACGAGAATTGTGACGCCCTACATATGTTCCTACTTTTTTTCCTATATTCTCCCCAAAATCCGTCCCAAAACATATGCCTATTTTCGTCTTAAAATTTGTTGCGACATTCATCTCTACTTCTGCCTTGAAAATCACTATAGCATCGCCCCTAAATTTGTACCTAAATCCCTTTCAATATCTTGTCTCTAAATTCGTCCCTAAATCCATCCCTATACTTGTCCCAAAATTCGTTTCTATTTAAGTCTCTTTGTCCCTAAATTCATTCATATATTCATCTCTGTATTTGTTTATCTTCGTCTCTAATTTGCCCCTAATTTGCTCTGCTTTCCGTCCCTCACTCCATTCCATATATTTTTCATATATTTGTCATCCATATATAAATATGCATTTGTCAACCAAAGTTGTATTGCAAACCAATCTATAACTCTTAGTAAACCAAGAAACACTAATCCAACTAAAATTAGTTAAACATCTAACAAATCCTACTAAAATTGTTTATGAAAGAATTAACTTATAATATATATACAATGAATGTTCCAAACAAAATCCAAGAAGATTGTTTATTGACAAATAATTTTTTTTAACCATGTTGATAATGGTTTTTTAAAGACTTTGCTCCAATACATCATTGTTCAGTATCGTCTGGGTTCGGATAGCTTCAACAGATATGCCAAATAATCCTCCATTTTGTTGTAAAGTATCCACCAAATTGTCACATCTTTACTTGAAACAAATCCGCTTGAAGTTTCTACTCCGTTGGTACATTGAACAACCCTTCCTTTTTCATTCCTCTAGCATTCATTCATGATACACCTTGGACTTAGTTTCATTTCCCTGCATTCAGATAAGAACCCAAAACACGAATACAATTTGGTTTAGAATTTTCCCAAATTCAACCCTGGAATCAAATTGTGCAATCAATTTCAAGAAATTGTCACAACAATTTCATAAATTCAACACTAGAATCAATTGATGCAATCAATTTCAAGAAATAACTACATAATTTATAGACAAACCTAGATGAAGAAGAAATATGTCGAGGGATGAGCGGAGAGGAGTAGGCCCGACGACGAATCCAACTGACGATGGACAAAGAGAACGAGGTTGGGGATAGAGATGGAACGCCAGATGAAGTCGGTGAGCAGTAGATCCAGTCAGAAATAGATGGTGAGTTGCGGAGACAGTTGGAGCGCCGGATCGATGACCATGGTGAGCAGAGCGGCACTTCGGTAACAATGTGATTTCGGGAGAGTTGTGAGCACTGAGCAGGAATAGGGTTTTTATTGATCACAAAAAACAGAGACTAGGGTTTTTTTTAACTTTTTTCATGAAGGCGATAAGCTTAAATTATTTAAATTCCTTCTTATGCGGGTCAAGAGATCGAATCGATAAAGGATAAACCGATATGAAAATAATTAAAGGCAAAACGAAAAGGCATCAGCAAAGTAAAAAAAAAAAACATTTGTGTACACGGTGAAAGTTTACTAAAAAAAATTGTTATAATATTTAGTAAATGCCTACAATTCCCAAATATTAATATATTATTTTTTAATATATAATATTCTAACAATAATTAACCAAATAAAATTGAATATAAATTTTGTTAAGATTACTACTAGAACTAGAATTTCAATCTACGTACATCGAAAAGAAATACAAATTTCAATTTACACTTATAGTAAAAGAAAGTATAATTATGTTATTTCAATATTATAGTAGTTGCTTGATGTCTTATTTTGATACAACAGATTATGCCTCTAACATTAGTTACATCTAATAATATTTATAAGAAGTGTGATTTGAACAAAATTGATGTACTAGAGTTGATAGAACCCATTTTATATACTCCTTATAGTTTATCGTGATAATGTTATATGCAATGATATAGCATTTATGAAATGAAGTTAAATACTACTCATTCTTGCGTGCTTTGTTAGTATGCTATATTAAAATATTTGAAAACCGTGAAATAAAGTATATACGATTTATATTTTTATTCTAACTACACATTCATAATATTGATTATTTATCGAAAAAAAAATTTAGGGTTTAATTTTTCGTCCCCTCAACTAATTGTATCAGGATCCGTCACTGCATGAGAGTACTTTTATTTGAATTCTCTTTATTATTTTATCACTTACTTGTTTAATAAAGAGTATATAATAAAATAAAAGATATTTATTTTATTTATTATTTAAAAATATAAAATTATATAACAATAATAAAATATTACATATTTATTTCTTGGTGGTAGTCTAATGTTATTAGATAAAAATTGATCCCATAAGATGTAAAAGATTAAACTAATACTTAATTATTTTAATTATTTTTTATTTATTTTTGGTGAAAAAGATATCCATTATATAACTAACTTACCTAAAATATAATAAATAAACATTATAGTTAGTTGTTAGAGTATTATAAAATAGTTTAATTAAAAAATAAATATGATAAAAATTTCATAATAATTGAGGTAGATAAATAGATGACATGTGGATAAAATATGTTGGATCATTAATTGATGTGGCTAAAAGATATCTAATTATTAATTGAAGTGTCTAAAAGAGGTGGAGTCAAATCTTACCAAGAATCAGCACATTTATGCAAATTCGATTAAAGACACGTAAGAATTCAGGTCTCTATTTTTAATATATTTATATTTATATTTCTACACAGTGAAACAACCCTACCATCAGTGTTCTAAAAAGCGCTAGGCGGATCCTAGGCGGTGAGGGGCCGCCTAGCGCCTAGGCGGTGCCCAGACGGTCAAGACGGATGCCTAGGCGTGCTTAGGCGGTCGTTTAGCTCTAGGCGGAGGGGGATCGCCTAGCGCCTAGGCGGTGCCCAGGCGGCGCCCAGGCGGCGCCTAGGCGCGATTTTTAGAACAGTGCCTACCATGTAATGGAGAAAAAAGTTCAGCCATTAGATTTACAAGAATCAAAGGTTTATTAAATCCCGAAAGGGTCTCAATTAATTCCGAAAGGGTTTTTTGGTGCGTCATACTAGGGTGGTTCTCGGCAGTAGGTCTGGTTGTTAGTGTTGTCCTTTGTCTGAGTTGGAGTTCTGGCGACCGGTGTCGGGTCTG